>OZ020554.1:33432757-34864426 GCA_963971465.1 Lepidochitona cinerea | reverse complement strand
TGCATTAGATTGCATATATAATGATACGTTTTGGTCCTTTCTCCTCTCCCTACCTTTTTTTTCTCTCTTCTTTTTTTCTCTTCTTTTATTTTTTCTCTACTTTTTTTTGCTAAGAAGAAAGGGGGGGGGGACCCAAAATAGTGTTCGAAAAGTAAACAAAATTTAAATAACCGGGACGACCATTCATTTATTCTAAGCCAAAGTTATAGTTCAAAATAATACTTTATCCTACAGGCTGAAGACTAGAAGCACTAAAATACTTCTGAATTATACGTCTGAATAATATGACGGCTCCTAGTTGTCAGTGATGGGAAGGTAATCTGTTCGATGTGATCGGTTCATTATATTACTGACACAATACACATGCCTGCAGATTACTTCCGCTCTCTCCGCTTTCGTTTTCTCATGCTTTAAAGCGTCAAAATGCTTCACTTAAAACTGGGGAACATAACGACTTTACTGTTATTTTTTAAGAATTAAGGAAAGCAAAATCCGGAAATTATTAGCATTTTTATTTGCAGAACACCCTCAGAACGCTTATCGGGGAATCAAGAACTCCAGAGCTTCCGGGGCCTAGGCGGCCCCTGGACCCTCACCTAATGCGTTGGAATAGTAACCCCCTCCCCCTTCTCCGTGCTTTAAAGTGTCACAATGTTTCACCTAACACTGGGGAACATAACGACTTTACTGTTATTTTTTAAGAATTAAGGAAAGCAAAATTCGGAAATTATTAGCATTTTTAGTTGCAGAACACCCTCAGAACGCTTCTCGGACAATCATGAACTCCAGAGCTTCGGAATAGTCACCCCCTTCTCCATGCTTTAATGCGCCACAATGCTTCACTTAAAGCTGGGGAACATAACGACTTCACTGTTATTTTTTAAGAATTAAGGAAAGCAAAATCCGGAAATTAAACCCTCGCCTAATGTCTCTTTTAAATTTGTTATGTTTCTGTAATCGAAAGGCCTGCGAAAATGAGCGTATGTAAGAGAAAAATGGATTTTGATAATCACAATCGAAACGTCTTATGAGATTAAGAATAATAGATGATCAAAATCATGATTATATGCGAGACCTTAGGACCCTGGAAACCCCTTCACAAAAGTGAAATAATTAAAAGTGTGGATAAAAACAGCAAATAAATTACAGGCCATGATTTGCATTTATAACTTTGTGATTCATGAAAGCTTTAATAGCCACCAGGGTGATTATGCGTGCATACTGTCTACACCGATAGAGGCCATCCAGTGATCTCGCATTTCAAAAACCATCGTAATACTGCGAGATCGATCGACCGCGAGAAACGCACGTGATAACTGCGATACAAAAATAAAAAAAAATGCCGCAGTAAATCATTGTTGCCGTGGTAAATTGTCTTTTTCGAAACCAGACCGCGATGCCGAGAAGCGAGACTTCGAGATAAAACAAAGGGTATCCCAAATGCCTGGAATTTCCTTGAAATTACATTTAATCCTAGCAGAGGATGACTTTAAAAATGACCAACGCAATATAACGTACCCGTAGGCCTACAGCGATATTCGAAATCGTGTATCATTTCAATCCCGTAGAAAACATTTTTTGTCGTATTTGCGACTTTTCTTTGGCTTTGATTCTTTAAATCGCTTGAACAGATTCACACCGTTAGCAGTCCCTCAGGTGAACATACCAGAATGAAAAAAAAAATACTGATGTTAATAACATGCCCAGAAACGGTTAAAGAATCAAATCAGAATAACGTGACTGTCTTCGAATGCAGATAAAAGCAATCTTGTACATGTATTTTTGTGTTGAAGAATAAGTTATGAACTCTACATTGCTCTCAAAGCATCAGAACTTTTTATAACATTTTGCCTTTTATTCGAAGATGCCTATTGACATTTTCTCCCCCCCCCCCCCCCGAAAAAATATGTAACTCATGCGGATTGATTGATTGTTTGGTGTTTTACGCCGCGCTCAAGATTATTTCACTTATATGGCGGCGTTGCCTGTTTTATTGTGAGAGGAACTCGTGTGGAAGAATGGATTATATCGAACACCTTTTCTTTGAATGTGCATTTATTATGAAAATTTGATGTGAAATCGAAAAGCTCCTAAATGATCGGGTTTTTTGTATTAAGTTTATCTTTTTATGGGGAATATTCTTTTAGGCTTCGTTAGGAAATTTTAGATAAAACGTTTTTTTTTTGTGTGTGGGGGGGGGGGGGGGGGGGGGAGGGGTGGGGGATGTCTTTTGGCCAAAAAATATAAAATAATTGAAAGTTGTCAGAAGTTCTGATGTTTCTGATAAACGGAAAGTTGGTTGCTGAACTGTTGTTATCAATTAAAAAATGTCAACGAACAAGAAATTCAAAGCTATTTTACCAGTGTAATAGATAATTACAAATTATTCATAATGATACGAGTTTACAGTTATCTAACTTTCACAGTGAACTTGCAAATATATTGGGGATAGTTTCTTATTGGATTTGACTAAATAGCTTCCAACTGTAGGCCCCTATGCATACAGCCGCAAACATTCTGACATACAACCAAAGAGAGAAGATTGACAAGAGTGGTCACTTCGTGCGCGCCATGTTAAATTTGAACTGACACGATTCAATTAGGAACCTCCTTCCTGTAGGGGGCGCCCTGATCGAATCATGTACAGTTGGAACACCCTTCCGCTAGGGGGCCAGAAGAACATGCCGGCAATGCTGATTGGAGGAAGTGACCACTCTTGTCAATTTACTCTCTGTGATACAACACTGGAGAATAGACAGAACATGTAGGAGAAAGCGTATGTGGGGATACCGGGGACTGGGGACGCGAATTTATAATATATACTAATACGTGCATATATATAGGCCTATGTAGCTTTAATTTCGAGTAGACACACTATTAACACGAACACAGCGTCTGTGGGGATACCGGGGACTGGGGACGCGGATTTAATATATACAGTGAAATAATATATGCATGTACATGTAGCGTTATTTGATTTAAGTGGACTCACTATAGAAACGAACACACTCATTTTTGTGGGGATAACGGGGACTGGGGACGCGAAGTCAGATGTATGGATACACATTATTTAAAAACATCAATAAGTAAAATATTCCAGACATATAAACAGGGTAGCAGAAAAAACTTTAGTGGGGATAATGGGGACCGGGGATTCGAAGATGGGTATATATATATAGTAACGAGCAAATGATACACAGTAAACGATACCACTTATAAGCGTTATATACTTAGATATATATTTATTTGAACATATACAATGTACAGTAGAACACAAACAATTTGACATATCATATACGTACATACATATGGGTGAGAGTCAGTTGATATCGTAAAGATATATCTATAGGCCTATATATATAATGCCGATCATATATATATACATATATATACTGTTTTGAAGTTGTCTTACATGACGAACTTGCCGCGATAGGGCTCTACATCAACCCAATCTAAAATAGAGATTGATCCTACTGCCATTGGTTGAGATGTCAACTCTAAAACGATTGAGTGACATGTTGCTTTAACACAAAGGGAGACCACTGCTGTCCACGTCCTTAAAATTGTAAACAGTGATAGTTGGCTCGGTTCAATCTAAAATAGAGATTGATCCTACTGCCATTCGTTGAGATATCAACTCTAAAACGATTGAGTGACATGTTTTAACACAAAGGGAGACCACTGCTGTCCACGTCCTTAAAATTGTAAACAACGACACGTGACACTGATAGTTGACTCGGTTGTGTAGAGAGATATTCGATATAATTCTGGTAGGTAACGTTTATGCCGCCGACAACCTGTTTTGTTATATTGATTGCTACTCTCCTAATACATATAATATACCTTGAAATACCTGGAAGTCCATATCATATTTTGCCTTGACATCCATGGGCGCTGCCATCTTGTTTTAGAATGTATTTAAGAGCTAATGTAGTGCCGAATATATTTTTGATTTTTTACAAGTATTTCTGCCCTAAGAACCTGCAATGCAGCATATTATAATAGGGTTACATGTTTGCGAACAGAATAGAACAGATAAATAAATATTATATAGATTAACAATTTTTAGTAGATTTCTTGCAGTTAACTATGCGCAAAATGGAGTGCGACGGCTCTCGAGCCAGGTCTAGAGTTGAAGATCTCGTAGAATGGCACGAGACCTTTTTATTTACTGTGACTTCAGTCTTCAGGGTTATTTCTTTTGTAATTTATGTTCGTTATTAAAAATTAAAAAAAAAAAAAAATCTTGGGGGGTTCTAGGGGGGCTTGCCCCCCTGACAATCATATAATATTTACGATGACCGACCATTTTTTATTGACAGAAGAAGTTTTCAAAGTGACGGACATATTCTATATCCTGTCCCGTTTCAAAATGCACTTTAATTTGTTAAATACACACGAAGTTGGATAAATTATCGACATTATCTGCGACTTTATAACATTAACAGGTACACCCGGTTTCATTATGGCCGATGCCGCACCACGTGTGGATGTTGACAAATCCAAACCACACGATAAAAAAGACAAGAAAACTATATCTGCGATGATGGTGTAAGACATTTTCTGACAGATAGACCATCATCATCTAGAATTTGTGAAATTTTAGTTTTGAAGTGAATATTAGATCTTTTTTCATTGAGAGTAGATATTAGAATTTAGATTGAAATTTTTGGTTTCGGTTGCAACTTGCATTTCTCATCAACAAGAAACATATGATATAGTACGGTTCAGTACATGGCGTATAAACTATAATCCATCTATAGTTGTTGAGGAGGCCAGAAACTATCTTCTTCTACACGTACATCCCGATATGAACTGTTAGCTTTTTGACATTTGACGATAAATAATTACTTTTTAGATTCTTGACAAAAACTGTTTAAATACCTTCGGTCCACATATATATATATGACAATGGTTTGATTTTGGACTTTTTCGCATCAGATGGATATTTTAAGTTAAAGTCTGCGTTAATAGCTCAGAAAAGACTTAGATGATGGATTTGGGTGAATTCGGATAATGTATGCTTTTAAGTAAATAGTCCATCGCCTGTAGCTATAGATTTAGATTCTAGAATTGTATTGAAGATGGATGTGATGACAGGCTGGTCGCACGCATTATTTTTGGGCTGATGAGGAGACAAGTAAGATTATTGGTAAAATAGGGCGTAAAATGGGCTCTTTGCCCGGTGAAAATGTCCTGCTTTCTCTTGTTAGGCATACCTGGCAAGTTCATTACCGGTAAAGCAAGCAAATAAGATCCAAATCAGAAAATTCCATTGCCTGAGCGGGAAACGAAGCAAGGATGCTTTCGAAGAACATCTATGAAATGTTCGGTGACATTTAGAAAATAAAATGTTGCTAAAAGAATTGATCTGTCTTAAGAAGAGCATATTTTAGGACTGCAGATTTCAGTTGAAGTAGGGATTATGATTAAAATGTTCACTCTGCCAGCAGTATCCGTTGACCCTGTTTTATCTCGTTTTTGTGAGGGTCACAAGGCGTACCCTCAAACGCGAAATATGTTTTTCAAAGAGATCAGTGGTGAAACTAAAATTTATGTTTCTTTTTTCTCTTCCAATACTTCAGTCACAGTCCATCATGAGTTTCGTTACTGAATTTATCAAATTCTGGATTTCTATGGTTATAAGGTTTCGCAATAACCATATGTGTCCTCCATTTGTGGCCAAAACTGCCATATGTGTCCGGCTCCCTTTCTCGAGCTAATGACATATAGAATGAGAACACTGATTCGTCGGACCCCTGAAATACTGAGTAAGCAATTTTTTAATCTTACTTTAATGTATATTAAAATTTGTTACTCTTAGCCGCCTGGGTTAATGGTTCTGGGTGATTTTATATGGAGTGGTTTAATGGGAACCAATTTACTCATCATTCAGGTTAATTTACTTAAATGGATCGATCGAGTTCCCCAATTGACAGAACGAATTCTAAAGTTGACTCGGACAAATTGAGTGTTGTAAAGGAAATAATGTCAGTGCCAAAGGTTGGATTCTTGACCGTACACGAAATAATCTTTTCCGGCAGTATTGGAAGATAGACAATTTACTCATCATTCAGGTTAATTTACTTAAATGGATCGAGACGAGACGTAGACAATGTCGATTTCTTCTATTGCAGAGAAGTGGGATGTTAAAAAATGAATAATTTTTTTTGTTTAAATAACCCGACAAGCTTCGCGGTCCCCGCTGGAACAAAGCGATTATTCTCTTTGAATAAAATGCACGTCGACCATAAACACACTAATAAGCGCTATTAATGCTGGGGTCAAGAAACTTAAAGTGGCATGAGCTGCCAAAATGTTGATATTTTGACGTTAAAACAGAATGTTGAAATTATTGGCTATTTTTCTCAAGACACATAATTCAGAAGGTTTTTAGTGCTTCTACTCTCGAAAATGTACGATAAAGTATTTTTTTTAACTAACTTTGTCAAAGAATGAATGAGTGGTCGTCCCGGTTATTTAAATTTTGTTTACTTTTCGAACACATTTTCGGTTCGTACACGCCACATGCTGTATTGATTTTTCTCATTCCAACGCCAATCATTTAGTTTTTCGATGGCATTCAAAGCCTGTTACTGTCTCGACGAGCATACATTATGAAAAAAAGTGTGAATTTTGGCAGCTCATGCCACTTTAAGTATACAGTGTAGTTACAAAACCTTTGGCCAAGCATCCTATCGACATCGGAGTGGTTGCCAGGATGGGGCGGACGTCAGTTGGTATGGTTGCCTACTCTTCAGTTCGAACCATTAAACGGTCAAAAACTCATCAATAGACGAAGAAAAACTAGCAAACAATCTGCAGTCCGAAATCCTTCACGATGGCTCGTTGTAACGATTCGATGGTGCAGTTATTTCTGGTGCAATTTACGCGGATGAAAAAGTTTACATAGCCATAAACAAAGTACATGTACTTTGTACTAACTTAAGGTCCGTCCACACGGTGCGATTTGTCGTACAGGCTTGTAGCATGCGATTAAAATGGATGCTTTTAATTGGTTGATACGATTTGTCAACCAATCAAATACATCAATTTTTATCTGAGTCCAAGTGTCAGTGGAGCCGGCCATTGAAGCGAAAAATAATCAAGAGTGATATTAGGCTATGTCAGGACAATCTACTTGATTGAGTATCGTTTTTGCTTGAGCGACCAGCCGCAGGAGAAAATCGACAGAAGTCAATTGAACCGAGTTTGTTTCCTCGAGAAAAAAGAGAAACAAACCTGTTAACGATTATCTTCCTCATGCAGAAGAGAGCCTAAGGGAAGAGAACAAATCCGAGGTAAGTTAGCTCTTCGCGCAACACTAAAATAGAAACAAAAAACTACCAAAAATATTATAAACCCTACTAAAATAAATTGCTTGAGACCATGGTGATCGATTTTTCTTGTTGCTATTGACCTTAATTATTTGTCCTACTGGTTTGGACGGCCAAATCGGGATCTAAAACCAAATAGCTGCTATAATGGTCAAGATTCAATTGCCTTGTGGCACCTAGAACATCTTCGCAAGCCAAGTTAAAATCTGCATGTCCCCATTCCGTGTTTGGGAATGGGGACATGTAGGTTTTATCTTGGCTAGAGAAGATGCACCTAGAACTGCCCACCCTTTGCCCAGAATTAGTTATAAACTCAATAGACAGATTGCTGAATCAAGTCATGGGGGTAAACTGCGGAATCAATATGGGCGACGGAAAGTAGTCACAGAACAGTATATAAGCAAAGAGAGTAGATTGACAAGAGTGGTCACTTCGTCCAATCAGCATTGCCGGCATGTTCTTCTGGCCCCCTAGCGGAAGGATGTTTCGACTGTACACGATTCGACTTTAGGGCGCCCCCTACAGAGAGGAGGTTCCTAATAATCGAATCATGTTTGTTCAAATTCAACATGGCGTGGACGAAGTGACCACTCTTGTCAATCTACTCTCTTTGATATAAGCTTTCATTTCTGCTACATGGGATTGTTACGAAGCGGTCTTTTCAAGCATGCATGACACTTCAAATATTCCGTAATTTTCCGCACTTCAGCTCGTGGGGGGGGGGGGGGGGGGGGGTTTCTCAACTTAAACACACGCCCTACTTAAGTCAAATGCAAGGCCTAACTGTCACGACCAGGCGCAACGTTAAGGCGGGCGTAAGTGTGATGCGAAACAGACCCCAGGCCTTTTCATTCGAATCTTTACTAGAAATAGTGTATCAATGAATGGAATCTATATAGAGAACGATGTGAAAGGATGCTTGCTATTGTATCGATGAATGGAATCTATATAGAGAACGATGTGAAAGGATGCTTGCTATTGTATCAATGAATGGAATCTATACAGAGAACGATGTGAAAGGATGCTTGCTATTGTATCAATGAATGGAATCTATATAGAGAACGATGTGAAATGATGCTTGATATTGTATCAATAAATGGAATCTATATAGAGAACGATGTGAAATGATGCTTGATATTGTATCAATGAATGGAATCTATATAGAGAACGATGTGAAAGGATGCTTGCTATTGTATCAATGAATGGAATCTATATAGAGAACGATGTGAAAGGATGCTTGCTATTGTATCGATGAATGGAATCTATATAGAGAACGATGTGAAAGGATGCTTGCTATTGTATCAATGAATGGAATCTATATAGAGAACGATGTGAAAGGATGCTTGCTATTGTATCAATGAATGGAATCTATATAGAGAACGATGTGAAATGATGCTTGCTATTGTATCAATGAATGGAATCTATACAGAGAACGATGTGAAAGGATGCTTGCTATTGTATCAATGAATGGAATCTATATAGAGAACGATGTGAAATGATGCTTGCTATTGTATCAATGAATGGAATCTATACAGAGAACGATGTGAAAGGATGCTTGCTATTGTATCAATGAATGGAATCTATACAGAGAACGATGTGAAAGGATGCTTGTTATTGTATCAATGAATGGAATCTATATAGAGAACGATGTGAAAGGATGCTTGCTATTGTATCAATGAATGGAATCTATATAGAGAACGATCGATGTGAAAGGATGCTTGTTATTGTATCATTGAATGGAATCTATATAGAGAACGATGTGAAAGGATGCTTGCTATTGTATCAATGAATGGAATCTATATAGAGAACGATGTCAAAGGATGCTTGCTATTGTATCAATGAATGGAATCTATATAGAGAACGATGTCAAAGGATGCTTGCTATTATATCAATGAATGGAATATATACAGAGAACGATGTGAAAGGATGCTTGCTATTGTATCAACGAATGGAATCTATACAGAGAACGATGTGAAAGGATGCTTGCTATTGTATCAACGAATGGAATCTATACAGAGAACGATGTGAAAGGATGCTTGCTATTGTATCAATGAATGGAATCTATACAGAGAACGATGTGAAAGGATGCTTGCTATTGTATCAATGAATGGAATCTATACAGAGAACGATGTGAAAGGATGCTTGCTATTGTATCAATGAATGGAATCTATATAGAGAACTATGTGAAAGGATGCTTGCTATTGTATCAATGAATGGAATCTATATAGAGAACGATGTGAAAGGATGCTTGCTATTGTATCAATGAATGGAATCTATCTAGATAACGATCGATGTGAAAGGATGCTTGCTATTGTATCAATGAATGGAATCTATATAGAGAACGATGTGAAAGGATGCTTGCTATTGTATCAATGAATGGAATCTATATATAGAACGATGTCAAAGGATGCTTGCTATTGTATCAATGAATGGAATCTATATAGAGAACGATGTGAAATGATGCTTGCTATTGTATCAATGAATGGAATCTATATAGAGAACGATGTGAAATGATGCTTGCTATTGTATCAATGAATGGAATCTATATAGAGAACGATGTGAAATGATGCTTGCTATTGTATCAATGAATGGAATCTATATAGAGAACGATGCGAAAGGATGCTTGCTATTGTATCAATGAATGGAATCTATATAGAGAACGATGTGAAATGATGCTTGCTATTGTATCAATGAATGGAATCTATATAGAGAACGATGTGAAAGGATGCTTGCTATTGTATCAATGAATGGAATCTATACAGAGAACGATGTGAAAGGATGCTTGCTATTGTATCAATGAATGGAATCTATATAGAGAACGATGTGAAATGATGCTTGATATTGTATCAATAAATGGAATCTATATAGAGAACGATGTGAAATGATGCTTGATATTGTATCAATGAATGGAATCTATATAGAGAACGATGTGAAAGGATGCTTGCTATTGTATCAATGAATGGAATCTATATAGAGAACGATGTGAAAGGATGCTTGCTATTGTATCGATGAATGGAATCTATATAGAGAACGATGTGAAAGGATGCTTGCTATTGTATCAATGAATGGAATCTATATAGAGAACGATGTGAAAGGATGCTTGCTATTGTATCAATGAATGGAATCTATATAGAGAACGATGTGAAATGATGCTTGCTATTGTATCAATGAATGGAATCTATACAGAGAACGATGTGAAAGGATGCTTGCTATTGTATCAATGAATGGAATCTATATAGAGAACGATGTGAAATGATGCTTGCTATTGTATCAATGAATGGAATCTATACAGAGAACGATGTGAAAGGATGCTTGCTATTGTATCAATGAATGGAATCTATACAGAGAACGATGTGAAAGGATACTTGTTATTGTATCAATGAATGGAATCTATATAGAGAACGATGTGAAAGTATGCTTGCTATTGTATCAATGAATGGAATCTATATAGAAAACGATCGATGTGAAAGGATGCTTGTTATTGTATCATTGAATGGAATCTATATAGAGAACGATGTGAAAGGATGCTTGCTATTGTATCAATGAATGGAATCTATATAGAGAACGATGTCAAAGGATGCTTGCTATTGTATCAATGAATGGAATCTATATAGAGAACGATGTCAAAGGATGCTTGCTATTGTATCAATGAATGGAATATATACAGAGAACGATGTGAAAGGATGCTTGCTATTGTATCAACGAATGGAATCTATACAAAGAACGATGTGAAAGGATGCTTGCTATTGTATCAACGAATGGAATCTATACAGAGAACGATGTGAAAGGATGCTTGCTATTGTATCAATGAATGGAATCTATACAGAGAACGATGTGAAAGGATGCTTGCTATTGTATCAATGAATGAAATCTATACAGAGAACGATGTGAAAGGATGCTTGCTATTGTATCAATGAATGGAATCTATATAGAGAACTATGTGAAAGGATGCTTGCTATTGTATCAATGAATGGAATCTATATAGAGAACGATGTGAAAGGATGCTTGCTATTGTATCAATGAATGGAATCTATCTAGATAACGATCGATGTGAAAGGATGCTTGCTATTGTATCAATGAATGGAATCTATATAGAGAACGATGTGAAAGGATGCTTGCTATTGTATCAATGAATGGAATCTATATATAGAACGATGTCAAAGGATGCTTGCTATTGTATCAATGAATGGAATCTATATAGAGAACGATGTGAAATGATGCTTGCTATTGTATCAATGAATGGAATCTATATAGAGAACGATGTGAAATGATGCTTGCTATTGTATCAATGAATGGAATCTATATAGAGAACGATGTGAAATGATGCTTGCTATTGTATCAATGAATGGAATCTATATAGAGAACGATGTGAAAGGATGCTTGCTATTGTATCAATGAATGGAATCTATATAGAGAACGATGTGAAATGATGCTTGCTATTGTATCAATGAATGGAATCTATATAGAGAACGATGTGAAAGGATGCTTGCTATTGTATCAATGAATGGAATCTATATAGAGAACGATGTGAAATGATGCTTGCTATTGTATCAATGAATGGAATCTATATAGAGAACGATGTGAAAGGATGCTTGATATTGTATCATTGAATGAAATCTATATAGAGAACGATGTGAAAGGATGCTTGCTAATGTATCAATGAATGGAATCTATACAGAGAACGATCGATGTGAAAGGATGCTTGTTATTGTATCATTGAATTGAATCTATATAGAGAACAATGTGAAAGGATGCTTGCTATTGTATCAATGAATGGAATCTATATAGAGAACAATGTGAAAGGATGCTTGCTATTGTACCAATGAATGGAATCTATATACAGAGAACGATGTCAAAGGATGCTTGCTATTGCATCAACGAATGGAATCCATACAGAGAACGATGTGAAAGGATGCTTGCTAATGTATCAATGAATGGAATCTATTTAGAGAACGATCGATGTGAAAGGATGCTTGTTATTGTATCATTGAATTGAATCTATATAGAGAACGATGTGAAAGGATGCTTGCTATTGTATCAATGAATGGAATCTATATAGAGAACAATGTGAAAGGATGCTTGCTATTGTACCAATGAATGGAATCTATATACAGAGAACGATGTCAAAGGATGCTTGCTATTGCATCAACGAATGGAATCCATACAGAGAACGATGTGAAAGGATGCTTGCTATTGTATCAATGAATGGAATCTATACAGAGAAAGATGTGAAAGGATGCTTGCTATTGTATCAATGAATGGAATCTATATAGAGAACAATGTGAAAGGATGCTTGCTATTGTACCAATGAATGGAATCTATATACAGAGAACGATGTCAAAGGATGCTTGCTATTGTATCAATGAATGGAATATATACAGAGAACGATGTGAAAGGATGCTTGCTATTGTATCAACGAATGGAATCTATACAGAGAACGATGTGAAAGGATGCTTGCTATTGTATCAACGAATGGAATCTATACAGAGAACGATGTGAAAGGATGCTTGCTATTGTATCAATGAATGGAATCTATACAGAGAACGATGTGAAAGGATGCTTGCTATTGTATCAATGAATGGAATCTATACAGAGAACGATGTGAAAGGATGCTTGCTATTGTATCAATGAATGGAATCTATATAGAGAACTATGTGAAAGGATGCTTGCTATTGTATCAATGAATGGAATCTATATAGAGAACGATGTGAAAGGATGCTTGCTATTGTATCAATGAATGGAATCTATATATAGAACGATGTCAAAGGATGCTTGCTATTGTATCAATGAATGGAATCTATATAGAGAACGATGTGAAATGATGCTTGCTATTGTATCAATGAATGGAATCTATATAGAGAACGATGTGAAATGATGCTTGCTATTGTATCAATGAATGGAATCTATATAGAGAACGATGCGAAAGGATGCTTGCTATTGTATCAATGAATGGAATCTATATAGAGAACGATGTGAAATGATGCTTGCTATTGTATCAATGAATGGAATCTATATAGAGAACGATGTGAAAGGATGCTTGCTATTGTATCAATGAATGGAATCTATACAGAGAACGATGTGAAAGGATGCTTGCTATTGTATCAATGAATGGAATCTATATAGAGAACGATGTGAAATGATGCTTGATATTGTATCAATAAATGGAATCTATATAGAGAACGATGTGAAATGATGCTTGATATTGTATCAATGAATGGAATCTATATAGAGAACGATGTGAAAGGATGCTTGCTATTGTATCAATGAATGGAATCTATATAGAGAACGATGTGAAAGGATGCTTGCTATTGTATCGATGAATGGAATCTATATAGAGAACGATGTGAAAGGATGCTTGCTATTGTATCAATGAATGGAATCTATATAGAGAACGATGTGAAAGGATGCTTGCTATTGTATCAATGAATGGAATCTATATAGAGAACGATGTGAAATGATGCTTGCTATTGTATCAATGAATGGAATCTATACAGAGAACGATGTGAAAGGATGCTTGCTATTGTATCAATGAATGGAATCTATATAGAGAACGATGTGAAATGATGCTTGCTATTGTATCAATGAATGGAATCTATACAGAGAACGATGTGAAAGGATGCTTGCTATTGTATCAATGAATGGAATCTATACAGAGAACGATGTGAAAGGATACTTGTTATTGTATCAATGAATGGAATCTATATAGAGAACGATGTGAAAGTATGCTTGCTATTGTATCAATGAATGGAATCTATATAGAAAACGATCGATGTGAAAGGATGCTTGTTATTGTATCATTGAATGGAATCTATATAGAGAACGATGTGAAAGGATGCTTGCTATTGTATCAATGAATGGAATCTATATAGAGAACGATGTCAAAGGATGCTTGCTATTGTATCAATGAATGGAATCTATATAGAGAACGATGTCAAAGGATGCTTGCTATTGTATCAATGAATGGAATATATACAGAGAACGATGTGAAAGGATGCTTGCTATTGTATCAACGAATGGAATCTATACAGAGAACGATGTGAAAGGATGCTTGCTATTGTATCAACGAATGGAATCTATACAGAGAACGATGTGAAAGGATGCTTGCTATTGTATCAATGAATGGAATCTATACAGAGAACGATGTGAAAGGATGCTTGCTATTGTATCAATGAATGAAATCTATACAGAGAACGATGTGAAAGGATGCTTGCTATTGTATCAATGAATGGAATCTATATAGAGAACTATGTGAAAGGATGCTTGCTATTGTATCAATGAATGGAATCTATATAGAGAACGATGTGAAAGGATGCTTGCTATTGTATCAATGAATGGAATCTATCTAGATAACGATCGATGTGAAAGGATGCTTGCTATTGTATCAATGAATGGAATCTATATAGAGAACGATGTGAAAGGATGCTTGCTATTGTATCAATGAATGGAATCTATATATAGAACGATGTCAAAGGATGCTTGCTATTGTATCAATGAATGGAATCTATATAGAGAACGATGTGAAATGATGCTTGCTATTGTATCAATGAATGGAATCTATATAGAGAACGATGTGAAATGATGCTTGCTATTGTATCAATGAATGGAATCTATATAGAGAACGATGTGAAATGATGCTTGCTATTGTATCAATGAATGGAATCTATATAGAGAACGATGTGAAAGGATGCTTGCTATTGTATCAATGAATGGAATCTATATAGAGAACGATGTGAAATGATGCTTGCTATTGTATCAATGAATGGAATCTATATAGAGAACGATGTGAAAGGATGCTTGATATTGTATCATTGAATGAAATCTATATAGAGAACGATGTGAAAGGATGCTTGCTATTGTATCAATGAATGGAATCTATATAGAGAACGATGTGAAAGGATGCTTGCTATTGTATCAATGAATGGAATCTATATATAGAACGATGTCAAAGGATGCTTGCTATTGTATCAATGAATGGAATCTATATAGAGAACGATGTGAAATGATGCTTGCTATTGTATCAATGAATGGAATCTATATAGAGAACGATGTGAAATGATGCTTGCTATTGTATCAATGAATGGAATCTATATAGAGAACGATGTGAAATGATGCTTGCTATTGTATCAATGAATGGAATCTATATAGAGAACGATGTGAAAGGATGCTTGCTATTGTATCAATGAATGGAATCTATATAGAGAACGATGTGAAATGATGCTTGCTATTGTATCAATGAATGGAATCTATATAGAGAACGATGTGAAAGGATGCTTGATATTGTATCATTGAATGAAATCTATATAGAGAACGATGTGAAAGGATGCTTGCTAATGTATCAATGAATGGAATCTATACAGAGAACGATCGATGTGAAAGGATGCTTGTTATTGTATCATTGAATTGAATCTATATAGAGAACAATGTGAAAGGATGCTTGCTATTGTATCAATGAATGGAATCTATATAGAGAACAATGTGAAAGGATGCTTGCTATTGTACCAATGAATGGAATCTATATACAGAGAACGATGTCAAAGGATGCTTGCTATTGCATCAACGAATGGAATCCATACAGAGAACGATGTGAAAGGATGCTTGCTATTGTATCAATGAATGGAATCTATACAGAGAACGATGTGAAAGGATGCTTGTTATTGTATCAATGAATGGAATCTATATAGAGAACGATGTGAAAGGATGCTTGCTATTGTATCAATGAATGGAATCTATATAGAGAACGATCGATGTGAAAGGATGCTTGTTATTGTATCATTGAATGGAATCTATATAGAGAACGATGTGAAAGGATGCTTGCTATTGTATCAATGAATGGAATCTATATAGAGAACGATGTCAAAGGATGCTTGCTATTGTATCAATGAATGGAATCTATATAGAGAACGATGTGAAAGGATGCTTGCTATTGTATCAATGAATGGAATATATACAGAGAACGATGTGAAAGGATGCTTGCTATTGTATCAACGAATGGAATCTATACAGAGAACGATGTGAAAGGATGCTTGCTATTGTATCAACGAATGGAATCTATACAGAGAACGATGTGAAAGGATGCTTGCTATTGTATCAATGAATGGAATCTATACAGAGAACGATGTGAAAGGATGCTTGCTATTGTATCAATGAATGGAATCTATACAGAGAACGATGTGAAAGGATGCTTGCTATTGTATCAATGAATGGAATCTATATAGAGAACTATGTGAAAGGATGCTTGCTATTGTATCAATGAATGGAATCTATATAGAGAACGATGTGAAAGGATGCTTGCTATTGTATCAATGAATGGAATCTATATATAGAACGATGTCAAAGGATGCTTGCTATTGTATCAATGAATGGAATCTATATAGAACGATGTGAAATGATGCTTGCTATTGTATCAATGAATGGAATCTATATAGAGAACGATGTGAAATGATGCTTGCTATTGTATCAATGAATGGAATCTATATAGAGAACGATGCGAAAGGATGCTTGCTATTGTATCAATGAATGGAATCTATATAGAGAACGATGTGAAATGATGCTTGCTATTGTATCAATGAATGGAATCTATATAGAGAACGATGTGAAAGGATGCTTGCTATTGTATCAATGAATGGAATCTATACAGAGAACGATGTGAAAGGATGCTTGCTATTGTATCAATGAATGGAATCTATATAGAGAACGATGTGAAATGATGCTTGATATTGTATCAATAAATGGAATCTATATAGAGAACGATGTGAAATGATGCTTGATATTGTATCAATGAATGGAATCTATATAGAGAACGATGTGAAAGGATGCTTGCTATTGTATCAATGAATGGAATCTATATAGAGAACGATGTGAAAGGATGCTTGCTATTGTATCGATGAATGGAATCTATATAGAGAACGATGTGAAAGGATGCTTGCTATTGTATCAATGAATGGAATCTATATAGAGAACGATGTGAAAGGATGCTTGCTATTGTATCAATGAATGGAATCTATATAGAGAACGATGTGAAATGATGCTTGCTATTGTATCAATGAATGGAATCTATACAGAGAACGATGTGAAAGGATGCTTGCTATTGTATCAATGAATGGAATCTATATAGAGAACGATGTGAAATGATGCTTGCTATTGTATCAATGAATGGAATCTATACAGAGAACGATGTGAAAGGATGCTTGCTATTGTATCAATGAATGGAATCTATACAGAGAACGATGTGAAAGGATACTTGTTATTGTATCAATGAATGGAATCTATATAGAGAACGATGTGAAAGTATGCTTGCTATTGTATCAATGAATGGAATCTATATAGAAAACGATCGATGTGAAAGGATGCTTGTTATTGTATCATTGAATGGAATCTATATAGAGAACGATGTGAAAGGATGCTTGCTATTGTATCAATGAATGGAATCTATATAGAGAACGATGTCAAAGGATGCTTGCTATTGTATCAATGAATGGAATCTATATAGAGAACGATGTCAAAGGATGCTTGCTATTGTATCAATGAATGGAATATATACAGAGAACGATGTGAAAGGATGCTTGCTATTGTATCAACGAATGGAATCTATACAGAGAACGATGTGAAAGGATGCTTGCTATTGTATCAACGAATGGAATCTATACAGAGAACGATGTGAAAGGATGCTTGCTATTGTATCAATGAATGGAATCTATACAGAGAACGATGTGAAAGGATGCTTGCTATTGTATCAATGAATGAAATCTATACAGAGAACGATGTGAAAGGATGCTTGCTATTGTATCAATGAATGGAATCTATATAGAGAACTATGTGAAAGGATGCTTGCTATTGTATCAATGAATGGAATCTATATAGAGAACGATGTGAAAGGATGCTTGCTATTGTATCAATGAATGGAATCTATCTAGATAACGATCGATGTGAAAGGATGCTTGCTATTGTATCAATGAATGGAATCTATATAGAGAACGATGTGAAAGGATGCTTGCTATTGTATCAATGAATGGAATCTATATATAGAACGATGTCAAAGGATGCTTGCTATTGTATCAATGAATGGAATCTATATAGAGAACGATGTGAAATGATGCTTGCTATTGTATCAATGAATGGAATCTATATAGAGAACGATGTGAAATGATGCTTGCTATTGTATCAATGAATGGAATCTATATAGAGAACGATGTGAAATGATGCTTGCTATTGTATCAATGAATGGAATCTATATAGAGAACGATGTGAAAGGATGCTTGCTATTGTATCAATGAATGGAATCTATATAGAGAACGATGTGAAATGATGCTTGCTATTGTATCAATGAATGGAATCTATATAGAGAACGATGTGAAAGGATGCTTGCTATTGTATCAATGAATGGAATCTATATAGAGAACGATGTGAAATGATGCTTGCTATTGTATCAATGAATGGAATCTATATAGAGAACGATGTGAAAGGATGCTTGATATTGTATCATTGAATGAAATCTATATAGAGAACGATGTGAAAGGATGCTTGCTAATGTATCAATGAATGGAATCTATACAGAGAACGATCGATGTGAAAGGATGCTTGTTATTGTATCATTGAATTGAATCTATATAGAGAACAATGTGAAAGGATGCTTGCTATTGTATCAATGAATGGAATCTATATAGAGAACAATGTGAAAGGATGCTTGCTATTGTACCAATGAATGGAATCTATATACAGAGAACGATGTCAAAGGATGCTTGCTATTGCATCAACGAATGGAATCCATACAGAGAACGATGTGAAAGGATGCTTGCTAATGTATCAATGAATGGAATCTATTTAGAGAACGATCGATGTGAAAGGATGCTTGTTATTGTATCATTGAATTGAATCTATATAGAGAACGATGTGAAAGGATGCTTGCTATTGTATCAATGAATGGAATCTATATAGAGAACAATGTGAAAGGATGCTTGCTATTGTACCAATGAATGGAATCTATATACAGAGAACGATGTCAAAGGATGCTTGCTATTGCATCAACGAATGGAATCCATACAGAGAACGATGTGAAAGGATGCTTGCTATTGTATCAATGAATGGAATCTATACAGAGAAAGATGTGAAAGGATGCTTGCTATTGTATCAATGAATGGAATCTATATAGAGAACAATGTGAAAGGATGCTTGCTATTGTACCAATGAATGGAATCTATATACAGAGAACGATGTCAAAGGATGCTTGCTATTGCATCAACGAATGGAATCCATACAGAGAACGATGTGAAAGGATGCTTGCTATTGTATCAATGAATGGAATCTATACAGAGAACGATGTGAAAGGATGCTTGCTATTGTATCAATGAATGGAATCTATATAGAGAACGATGTGAAAGGATGCTTGCTATTGTATCAATGAATGGAATCTATACAGAGAACGATGTGAAAGGATGCTTGCTATTGTATCAATGAATGGAATCTATACAGAGAACGATGTGAAAGGATGCTTGTTATTGTATCAATGAATGGAATCTATATAGAGAACGATGTGAAAGGATGCTTGCTATTGTATCAATGAATGGAATCTATATAGAGAACGATCGATGTGAAAGGATGCTTGTTATTGTATCATTGAATGGAATCTATATAGAGAACGATGTGAAAGGATGCTTGCTATTGTATCAATGAATGGAATCTATATAGAGAACGATGTCAAAGGATGCTTGCTATTGTATCAATGAATGGAATCTATATAGAGAACGATGTCAAAGGATGCTTGCTATTGTATCAATGAATGGAATATATACAGAGAACGATGTGAAAGGATGCTTGCTATTGTATCAACGAATGGAATCTATACAGAGAACGATGTGAAAGGATGCTTGCTATTGTATCAACGAATGGAATCTATACAGAGAACGATGTGAAAGGATGCTTGCTATTGTATCAATGAATGGAATCTATACAGAGAACGATGTGAAAGGATGCTTGCTATTGTATCAATGAATGGAATCTATACAGAGAACGATGTGAAAGGATGCTTGCTATTGTATCAATGAATGGAATCTATATAGAGAACTATGTGAAAGGATGCTTGCTATTGTATCAATGAATGGAATCTATATAGAGAACGATGTGAAAGGATGCTTGCTATTGTATCAATGAATGGAATCTATCTAGATAACGATCGATGTGAAAGGATGCTTGCTATTGTATCAATGAATGGAATCTATATAGAGAACGATGTGAAAGGATGCTTGCTATTGTATCAATGAATGGAATCTATATATAGAACGATGTCAAAGGATGCTTGCTATTGTATCAATGAATGGAATCTATATAGAGAACGATGTGAAATGATGCTTGCTATTGTATCAATGAATGGAATCTATATAGAGAACGATGTGAAATGATGCTTGCTATTGTATCAATGAATGGAATCTATATAGAGAACGATGTGAAATGATGCTTGCTATTGTATCAATGAATGGAATCTATATAGAGAACGATGTGAAAGGATGCTTGCTATTGTATCAATGAATGGAATCTATATAGAGAACGATGTGAAATGATGCTTGCTATTGTATCAATGAATGGAATCTATATAGAGAACGATGTGAAAGGATGCTTGCTATTGTATCAATGAATGGAATCTATATAGAGAACGATGTGAAATGATGCTTGCTATTGTATCAATGAATGGAATCTATATAGAGAACGATGTGAAAGGATGCTTGATATTGTATCATTGAATGGAATCTATATAGAGAACGATGTGAAAGGATGCTTGCTAATGTATCAATGAATGGAATCTATACAGAGAACGATCGATGTGAAAGGATGCTTGTTATTGTATCATTGAATTGAATCTATATAGAGAACAATGTGAAAGGATGCTTGCTATTGTATCAATGAATGGAATCTATATAGAGAACAATGTGAAAGGATGCTTGCTATTGTACCAATGAATGGAATCTATATACAGAGAACGATGTCAAAGGATGCTTGCTATTGCATCAACGAATGGAATCCATACAGAGAACGATGTGAAAGGATGCTTGCTAATGTATCAATGAATGGAATCTATATAGAGAACGATCGATGTGAAAGGATGCTTGTTATTGTATCATTGAATTGAATCTATATAGAGAACGATTTGAAAGGATGCTTGCTATTGTATCAATGAATGGAATCTATATAGGGAACAATGTGAAAGGATGCTTGCTATTGTATCAATGAATGGAATCTATATAGAGAACAATGTGAAAGGATGCTTGCTATTGTACCAATGAATGGAATCTATATACAGAGAACGATGTCAAAGGATGCTTGCTATTGCATCAACGAATGGAATCCATACAGAGAACGATGTGAAAGGATGCTTGCTATTGTATCAATGAATGGAATCTATACAGAGAAAGATGTGAAAGGATGCTTGCTATTGTATCAATGAATGGAATCTATATAGAGAACCATGTGAAAGGATGCTTGCTATTGTACCAATGAATGGAATCTATATACAGAGAACGATGTCAAAGGATGCTTGCTATTGCATCAACGAATGGAATCCATACAGAGAAAGATGTGAAAGGATGCTTGCTATTGTATCAATGAATGGAATCTATACAGAGAAAGATGTGAAAGGATGCTTGCTATTGTATCAATGAATGGAATCTATATAGAGAACGATGTGAAAGGATGCTTTTTTTTTATCAACGAATGATGGATTTGGGTTCAAGTCCACTGTTTGATTATTTTGATGTTTAAAGGCGCACTCACGAGTATTTCACACTCGAGAGTTTCCCACTTTTGGTACTTGGTACGAATATAATGCGTCTGGATGTTAGCCTTTGAATCAGCCACAGTCAATTGAACGCCATTGCCACAAACGTTGGAAAAATCCCCAAGTTCATAAACCAGATTTCCTCGCCCAAAGACCAAATAATACTAATCTATAGACTTTATACGGATTCAAAAATCATTCTTGTTTATTTTTAGTTAAAACATACAGTCTTTGCTGATTCCAATCGATTTCCGGGACACTGCTCATAGGTCTGCGTCAGTCGGAACTCTCTTCGGCTATCTTCGTTCGCTTCCGGTCGGCTTTGACACGCACGTAAATCCCCGAAGTTATCAGACTGAGGTCTGCGTCATGACTATTGGTCTCGTTTAACCAATCAACAGCCAATCGAAAATTCATGAGAAGAGTGATGTTCGGAAAGTATAGGTTGAAAGTTGGTGATGATATAACGCGCCTGCGAGAAGTAATTAAATCCAATTACATTGCAGACAAGAAAATTACTATAGGGCAAAAGCCAAAAACAAAACGCCAGCAGTCAACATGAGCTCACAAGACGGGCCTTGTTTGTTGTAGAATTATTAGCGTTAGTCAGTCCTTAATTGAACCGATTTGCGACACCGGAGAGACTGCTTTTCCCTAAATGTCCCTGTATATTAGTTTATACTTTCCAAATCAAGATAAACTGAAAGCAAGTTTTATCAATAAAGTTAACTCTCCATATATGTAAAAATCGCTATTATTTCTTGGAAATCAAATTAATAGCAACCATGGAATCACGAGGGAAATGCTTTATATTTATGTAGATCTAATAAACTAGCCGTTGTAGAAAAGCCGTGTGTCTACAAGTTTTGTCCGAAGGGACTTTCGGTATTATTAAAATTTCTGGTAGGCCAATCTCATCGTCAGGTTTACAATTTAGTTATATCAATATCCTCGAATAAGGAATTAACACAGAGTGCACTTTACAGTACCACTTGATCGATTGTAAAAATTAACAATTTTCTTTTAGAAAGTAAATATTACGGATTTGAACTGTCTGAGGGATCCTATGCGATATTTGTCTGAGAAATACCAAAGAGAGTAGATTGACAAGAGTGGTCACTTCGTCCGCGCCATGTTGAATTTGAACTGACACGATTCGATTATTAGGAACCTCCTTTCTATAGGGGGCGCCCCAGAGTCGAATCGTGTACAGTTGGAACACCCTTCCGCTAGGGGGCCAGAAGAACATGTCGGCAATGCTGATTGGACGAAGTGACCAGTCTTGTCAATCTACTCTCTTTGGAAATACAGATGGAGGGTCTGGTTTGAGAGACACAAACTTTCTGCCGATAGATTTTAGAGTGTTAACATACATAATTATACATAAAGGTCGGAATGATAGTAACCCAACATTGAAGTTGACCGGTTTCAGACCGATGTTGTCGTAATAGGGCTTCAATTTTTTTATGCTTTTTACACTGCATTTAGACATTTTAAATCTAATTGGACATGTATAGTGTGTTTTATGTTGAGCTTTAGTTGTTATGTCTGCAGTAAGCTCGTGTAAATTGTAAATTAACAAACGTTAGAAAGCCACGACGACAAGTTTTAGAAGTAAAGTTTCTAATAATAACATTAACATATAATGTACTGATTTTTTCACTACATGAAGAAATGCAAACAGAAGCCGCAGATAAAGGAAATATAATGTTTTTTGAAGGAAAGGGTTGGTCGGAAACGTAGATAAATAAAATAGCTAAATAGTTAAATGAGGCTTCGTTACTGTAGAAAACACGTGCTGAATATAGTTACTGTAGTTCTAGTTCTGAGTCCTTTGGTGACCGAAACACGACTGGTTTGACCACTATCTCACTGACCAGTGTCCAGGTACAAAATAAGGCCGTGTGCAAAAAATAGTGGTCCAATTTTATTATTATACAAAAAGGAAAGAATGGACCTGTTTAGGTTTAACGTTATAATTTACTTTACACCTTACATCTAGTTTCCGACCGGTTACATCATAAATTCGAATAAAATTAATTCACTTTTTATTTATTTATTAGAAAGTCACAGAGTTAATAAAATTCGTGGTGAAATTCACGACATATAACATGTGTTATTAAGTCTGCGTAAAATTCCTGTTCATCACATGCATCAACGGCGGAACGGTAAATCAAGTGGATGCTATATGATCTATTGATGGAAGAAGCCATACGAGTAAAGACGACAGGGTTTCTTGACAGAGTCATAAATGATCTAAATAGAAGACAACCCAATGCTTTTAGGAGTGGAAACTAGAATCTCCCCTCTAGAATTTCACACAAAATTCAATAAAAATCCAATGTTTGCCTGAAATAGAATCTCTTTTGCCAGAGTTTCAGCTCCCGGTGGGGAAAGCTATTTGGTTAATGTAGAATTTTCAGATTGTTTTATAGTCGATATATCCCAGAGAATGTGTCTAAATAATAAATATCGATTCGAAATTAAAAATCAGTCCCAAAGTCAGTTTGGCCTGAGAATAAAATTTATCTTCTATTTTTTCTAGAAGTAAAATTGGGTTTTTTGCGGAAACTCATTTTAAAACTTCAAAGATAACCTCGAGGAGATTGTGTGCTTGAACAAATTCGTCTGGTGATTGGTTCATTTTTACGTCTCGTTTTTCTGATCAGCTATAATGAAATTTTAAGGTGGGCAAAAATTTATTGAGATTCATGGCGCCCCTGAGACCAAGACTTAATCCCCTATTAAAATGTAATTTAACATGCACCGGTCTTTCTCCAGGCGAGAAACACTATACATCAAAGTACGTCTCGGTCGGAAACAGCTAGAGTTATACCTAAAAACTTTTATTGTACTGCGAGCCCCCCCCCCCCCCCCCCCCCCCCCCAAATCCCTCACCAAGACAAACCTAGTATTTTCATATCTAGTGTTAAGTGGCATGACTCGCAAAAACGCATTTTTTAAAATAAACTCTGATTGTCAAGAAAATAAGAGGGGTTGTAGATCATAGGAAAGCTAAACGATTGACGTCCGAATAAGGAAATTCAATACAGTAGATGGCACGTACGAATCGAAATAGGTTTCTGTGATAATATGTTTCTTGATATCATAGATAGAATTCATGATAATATAAAATGAATTAAACATATCTTCGAAAGGCAGCTATTAGTAGATAACAAACAGTCTGTTAGAGTGATAGTCCCTCAGTCCGACGAAGGCCTTCTATTGATGCGGCGCGGGTTCGAATCATACTCAGACCAATTTAAATATTTGAACAATTCTGAGGGAATTTTCCACTCGATCGCCGTATTTGAAAGAGTTGTCAGGTAATCGCCGAAGATTGGGGGTTTCCTCCGGGCAATCAGCCTGGTTTCCTCCCCCACTAAGTCTGGAAACGCCGCCATATAAGTGAAATAATCTTGAGTGGGGCGTGAAACATGAGTTGTTTGGATTGCGTTGTATTCATGCCTTCAGTAGGCATAAAACGGGAAAGAACTTATCGTGTCTCTTAATTAATTTCGACTCCTATCCTCGCTCTTTAGATAACCGTATGACCAGATCTATCAATGTTCGCAATGAGGTTCAGAACTGCTGTAACGAGGCCTACTCCCTAGTCCGACATGCAATTATATAGAGTTTAATGAACTAAATAGAGGTCAATGGTTAAGCGTTAACGAATTGAGAGAAGATGGGATGAAGATCTTGACCTTGACAGGACATGACCTTTGACATCACTGACATGACCTTTAACACCACTGACCTAATGGCGGATCTTGTCAGAGATATTGAAATGGCCACCGCATATCATTGAAGAAATAGAACAAAATAACACAAACATTCTCCGTATATTGAGGTTGTACAAACTTTTGAATGATATTTATATATGTTTTAAAACTATTTCACTTATATGGCGGCGTTGCCAGGGTTAGTGGGGAGGAAACCGGGCTCCACGACCTTCGAATCTCGACGAGTACCTGGCAACTCTACCACATACGGCGATCAAGTGAAAAATCCACTCACATTTTTTTTGTCTGATTGGGATTCCGTGCCGCGCTGCAAGTCCGATTTTTGATAAATAATGCCACATTAACGATTTTGTCTTTACGTTATCAAACGTACATCGATCGGCAAGCATATGTTGTACATTAGTTTCAGATTGATTAAATGTTCTATCTATCGTTTAAAACTCCTGAGTCACAGAATCTTTCCTCCCTGGTGCTTTTGTTGACATCATTCAAGTATTGGAACATCTAAATTAAGCTCTCAATAACAAGCCCTTGAGACAACTTGAATTAATTTACCGGTTAACCTGAACTATTTCCGTGGACAGATTTAGCCCTAGTTAAAGAAGAACCGCCTAAGTCTTCCTCCTCAGTAAAAACTCCAGAGCTGTATTGTGTGAGATCGATGGACTGTGAATTCAATCCTTCGTTGGACTGATTTGCGACACCGGAGAGACTGCTTTTCCCTAAATGTCCCTGCATATTAGTTTATACTTTCAAAATCAAGATAAACTCAAAGCAAGTTGTATCAATAAAGTGAACTCTTCGTATGTAAAACTCGCTTTTATTTCTTGGAAATCAAATTAATAACAACCATGGAATCTCGAGAGAAATGCTTTATATTTATGTAGATTTAATAAACTTGCGTCGTAGAAAAGTCTACAAGTTTTATCCGAAGGGACTTTCGGTATTATTAAAATCCGTGGTAGGCCAATCTCATCGTCAGGTTTACAATTTAGTTATATCAATATCCTTGAATAAGGAATTAACACCAAGTGCACTTTACAGTACCACTTGATCGATTCTAAAAATTAACAATTTCCTTTTAGAAAGTCAATATTGCGGATTTGAACCGTCTGAGTGATTATATGGTACAATATTACTTTGCAATCTTTGTCTGAGAAATACAGATGGAGGGTCTGGTTTGAGAGACACAAAAATTCTGCCGATAGATTTTAGATTGTTAACATACATAATTATACATGAAGGTCGGAATGATGGTAACCCAACATAGTTGACCGGTTTCTGACCGATGTTGTCGTAATAGGGCTTCAATTTTTTTATGCTTTTACACTGCATTTAGACATTTTAAATCTAATTGGACATGTATAGTGTGTTTTATGTTGAGCTTTAGTTGTTATGTCTGCAGTAAGCTCGTGTAAATTGTAAATTAACAAACGTTAGAAAGCCACGACGACGAGTTTTAGAAGTAAAGTTTCTAATAATAACATTAACATATAATGTAGTGATTTTTTCACTACATGAAGAAATGCAAACAGAAGCCGCAGATAAAGGAAATATAATGTTTTTTGAAGGAAAGGGTTGGTCGGAAACGTAGATAAATAAAATAGCTAAATAGTTAACTTAGGCTTCGTTACTGTAGAAAACACGTGCTGAATATAGTTACTGTAGTTCTAGTTCTGAGTCCTTTGGTGACCGAAACACGACTGGTTTGACCACTATCTCACTGACCAGTGTCCAGGTAGAAAATAAGGCCGTGTGCAAAAAATAGAGGTCCAATTTTATTATTATACAAAAAGGAAAGAATGGACCTGTTTAGGTTTAACGTTATAATTTACTTTACACCTTACATCTAGTTTCCGACCGGTTACATCATAAATTCGAATAAAATTAATTCACTTTTTATTTATTTATTAGAAAGTCACAGAGTTAATAAAATTCGTGGTGAAATTCACGACATATAACATGTGTTATTAAGTCTGAGTAAAATTCCTGTTTATCCCATGCATCAAAGGCCGAACGGTAAATCAAGTGGATGCTATATGATCTGTTGATGGACGAAGCCATATACGAGTGAAGACGGCAGGGTTTCTTGACAGAGTCATAAATGATCTAAATAGAAGACAACCCAATGCTTTTAGGAGTAGAAACCGGAATCTCCCCTCTAGAATTTCACACAAAATTCAATAAAAATCCAATGTTTGCCTGAAATAGAATCTCTTTAGCCAGAGTTTCAGCTCCCGGTGGGGAAAGATATTTGGTTAATATAGAATTTTCAGATTATTTTATAGTCGATATATCCCAGAGAATGGGTTTAAATAATAAATATCGATTCGAAATTAAAAATCAATCCCAAAGTCCGTTTGCCCTGAGAATAAAATTTATCTTCTATTTTTTCTAGAAGTAAAATTGGGTTTTTCGCGGAAACTCTCATTTTAAAACTTCAAAGATAACCTCGAGGAGATTGTGTGCTTGAACAAATTCGTCTGGTGATTGGTTCATTTTTACGTCTCGTTTTTCTGATCAGCTATAATGAAATTTTAAGGTGGGCAAAAATTTATTGAGATTCATGGCGCCCCTGAGACCAAGACTTCATTCACGGGTCTTTCTCCAGGCGAGAAACGCTATACATCAATACACGTCTCGGTCGGAAACAGCTAGAGTTATATTTAAAAACTTTTATTGTACTGAGACCCCCCCCCCCCCCCCCCCCAAACCCTCACCTAGACAAACCTAGTATTTTCATATCTAGTGTAAAGTGGCATGACCCGCAAAAACGTTTTTTAATAAACTCTGATTGTCAAGAAAATAAGAGGGTTTGTAGATCATACGAAAGCTAAACGATTGACGTTAGAATAAGGAAATTCCATACAGCACATGGCACGTACTAACCGAAATAGGTTTCTGTGATAATATGTTTCTTGATATCATGGATAGAATTCATGATAATATAAAATGAATCAAACATATCTTCAAAAGGCGGCTATTAGTAGATAACAAACAGTCTGTTAGAGTGATAGTCCCTCAGTCCCACGAAGGCCTTCCATTGATGCGGCGCGGGTTCGAATCATACTCAGACCAATTTAAATATTTGAAAAAATCTGAGGGGATTTTCCACTCGATCGCCGTATATGAAAGAGTTGTCAGGTAATCGTCGAAGATTGGGTTTTTCCTCCGGGCAATCAGTCTAGTTTCCTCCCCCACTAAGTCTGGAAACGCCGCCATATAAGTGAAATAATCTTGAGTGGGGCGTAAAACATGTGTTGTTTGGATTGCGTTGTATTCAACGCTTTTCAGTATAACGGAAAAAAACTTATCGTGTCTCTCAATTAATTCAGACTCCTATCTTCGCTCTTTAGATAACCGTATGCCCAGATCTATCAATGTTTACAATGGGGTTCAGAACTGCTGTAACGAGGCCTACTCCCTGGCCCGGCATGCAATTATACGAGTTTGATGAACTAAATAGAGGTCAATGGTTAAGCGTAAACGAATTGAGAGAAGATGGGATGAAGATGTTGACCTTGACCGGACATGACCTTTGACACCACTGACCTAATGGCGGATCTTGTCAGAGATATTGAAATGGCCACCGCATATCATTGAAGAAATAGAACAAAATAACACAAACATTCTCCGTATATTGAGGTTGTACAAACTTTTGAATGATATTTATATATGTTTTAAAACTATTTCACTTATATGGCGGCGTTGCCAGGGTTAGTGGGGAGGAAACCGGGCTCCACGACCTTCGACGAGGACCTGGTAACTCTACCACATACGGCGATCAAGTGAAAAATCCACTCACATTTTTTTGGTCTGATTGTGATTCCGTGCCGCACTGCAAGTCCGATTTTTGACAAATAATGCCACATTAACGATTTTGTCTTAACGTATCAAACGTACATCGATCGTCAAGCACATCTTGTACATTAGTTTCAGATTGAAGTCTGATTAAATGTTCTATCTATCGTTTAAAACAACTCCTGGGTCACAGAATCTTCCCTCGCTGGTGTCTTTATTGATAGCCTTCAAGTATTGGAACATCTAAATTAAGCTCTCAATAACAAGCCCTTGAGACAACTTGAATTAATTTACCGGTTAACCTGAGCTATTTCCGTGGACAGATTTAGCCCTAGTTAAAGAAGAACCGCCTAAGTCTTCCTCCTCAGTAAAAACTCCAGAGCTGTATTGTGTGAGATCGATGGACTGTGAATTCAATCAGAGACAGGGAATGGAATCAAAGATATGATTCGGAGACGACATTCTAACTAGTGTAGCTTATTTGAGTATTTAGTTAATAGAAAGTGGTCAAAATCACTTTCTATTAACTAAATACTCAAATAAGCTACACTCATAAACGCAGCGCATTAGTCCCGTCGTTCAACACACGCGCACTAATTGTCGTTCAAACACACATAGACTACATAACTCCCGTCGTTCAACAGCACACAGAGCATTACTCCCGTCGTTCAACACACACAGAGCAGTACTCCCGTCGTTCAACACATCTACTGCATTACTCCCGTCGTTCAAAACACACATAGCATTGCTCCCATCGTTCAAAACACACATAGCATTGCTCCCATCGTTCAAAACACACATTACATTACTCCCATCGTTCAACACACACACTGCATTACTCCCGTCGTTCAACACACACATTGTATTACTCCCGTCGTTCAACACACACATTGCATTACTCCCGTCGTTCAACACACACAGAGCATTACTCCCGTCGTTCAACACACACACTGCATTGCTCCCATCGTTCAACACACACATTGCATTACTCCCGTCGTTCAACACATCCACCGCATTACTCCTGTTGTTTTGCTCCCATCGTTCAACATACACATTGCACTACTCTCGTCGTTTAACAAACACACAACATTACTCTTGTCGTTCAACACACACATTGCACTACTCCCGCCGTTCAACACACACATTGCACTACTTCCATCGTTTAACACATCCACTGCATTACTTCTGTCGTTTAACACATCCACTGCATTACTCCCGTCGTTCAACTCACACACAGCATTACTCCCGTCGTTCAACACATCCACTGCATTACTTCCGTCGTTCAACACACACACACAGCACTACTCTCGTCGTTCAACACACACACTGCATTGCTCCCGTCGTTCAACACACACACAGCACTACTCTCGTCGTTCAACACACACAGAGCATTACTCCCGCCGTTCAACACACACAGAGCATTACTCCCATCGTTCAACACACACACACAGCACTACTCTCGTCGTTCAACACACACACTGCATTACTCCCGTCGTTCAACACACACACAGCACTACTCTCGTCGTTCAACACACACATTGCACTACTCCCGCCGTTCAACACACACATAGCATTGCTCCCATCGTTCAAAACACACATAGCATCGCTCCCATCGTTCAAAACACACACACATCATTTCTCCCGTCGTTCAACACATCCACTGCATTACTTCCGTCGTTCAACACATCCACTGCATTACTCCCGTCGTTCAACACACACATTGCATTACTCCCGTCGTTCAAAACACACATAGCATTGCTCTCATCGTTCAAAACATACACAGCATTTCTCCCGTCGTTCAACACACACACTGCATTATTCTCGTCGTTCAACACATCCACTGCATTACTTCTAAGTCAGGGCTGTTGCTGGCCAATCCTGCTTATGAATTCCGTGTTTCTACGAAAAAGTTACTTCAACGCCATTAAAATATAGAAAATCCGGTCTGGATGAAAACCCACGCCCGAAAATGGTATAGGAGAAACGTCACTGGATGATATCTAAATAGGTTTTACTTGCGATGCGTTGAGCTGACCTGTTAATTGGTCTCTGTTTATAGGACCAGGGTAATATAGCCCGGTGTTGTCAGATTAAGTTGGATTGGAAACCGGCTAGTTTGTCCGCAGGAAAGTCCCCAGATTTATGGCGACGTGAGATGAAAAACTTCATGCCTCCTATAAAATACAATCTTCAACATAATAATAATCGTCTCTCCTTTTTCGTTACTTGATTACCGTTAGTTGTAATTCCAAGTAAATATTCAGCTATAGCGTGATGTTACATTTTCTTATAGCTTTTAAAAGTGTTAGCCGAGCTGGCATGTGAAAATCTCTCCGCTATTTTCTTGTAAAGGCGTACGGGGTCTATTTTAGCCACATCTGGAGGAGATCTTTCGAGAATATGATTGTTTGAAAACGTTCCGCCAGACAGGTGAGGTGATTTAACACCGGTTTATCCATGTAATATTGTCATCACGTCCAGCTAATTACACGGTGAAAACACACCTCTCTGAACGGAATCTAAATGCCGTGTTTCAATAATCGAAATTTCCACTGGAATAAATAACGTACTCTCCATCTTTAGGAACATGATCATATGATTTAGGTATACCATAAATTTCAGACGGAAAACATCATTGGTTTTTAACTAAGAAATAGTTTTATTGTAAATACATATATAGAAGTAAACATTAATCATTTAATTAAGACGCGAAATTTTCTCTTTGGATATATGGCAATCCGAAAACGCAATAAAGCTGGACTTGTATAATTCAATAAAACACACGGGCAGAGGAAAAATCTTGTTGACTAAAATAACCATATAAGTTTCCAATTTTGTTTAAAAGACGTTATGTCATTTGGCAAGGGCGGTTGAACATTTCTGATATTTGAGGATGGGGGGGGGGGGGGGGAGGGTTGATAATTATCACAATAATTCAAAGCTTGTAATAGAAAAATGATAAAGATTATCCGAAGGATGTTCGCTTAATGGTTAAATATTGTTTTTAAAATGAGGTTTAATGTATTTTAGCTAAAGTTTCCCCTTTAAACAATACGGATTGACTCTTATCACCGACAAATGATGATGACATTATTAAAATGGCCACCTTTGGCGCTAGAGGTCATTTCTTGACTTTGTGACTGTGGTAACTTCTAATTTTAGGGGGCCTCCGTGGCTCAGTAGGTAGAGCGTTGGACGCTCAAGTTGGATCGGAAACCGGCCAGTTTCAACGCATCTTCAACGTAATAACAATTGTCTCTCCTTTTTCGTTACTTGATTAACGTTTGTTGTAATTCCAAGTAAATATTCAGCTATAGCGTGATGTTATATTTTCTTATAACTTTTAAAAATGTTAGCCGAGCTGGCATGTGAAAATCTCTCCGCTATTTTCTTGTAAAGGCGTACGAGGTCTATTTTAGCCACATCTGGAGGAGATCTTTCGAGAATATGATTGTTTGAAAATGTTCCGCCAGACAGGTGAGGTGATTTAACACCGGTTTATCCATGTAATATTGTCATCACGTCGAGCAAATTACACGGTGAAAACATACCTATCTGGACGGAATCTAAATGCCGTGTTTCAATAATCGAAATTTCCACTGGAATAAATAACGTACTCTCTATCTTTAGGGAAATGATCATATGATTTAGGTACCGTAAACTGGGGTAACTTTGAACGGCGGAGTATCTTTGAACAGTCAAAGATGAAAATCGCTTTTCAATTGTGAAAAAGCTAAAAACATAATTATTACCACTTTTCAATGGTGAAAAAGCTAAAAACATAATCATTATCACTTTTCTTAGTATTTGTTACCAAATAGCAACTGTTCAAAGATACCCCGCCATTCAAAGTTACCCCAGTTTACGGTATATCATAAATTTCAGATGGAAAACATCATTGGTTTTTAACTAAGAAATAGTTTTATTGTAAATACATATATAGACGTAAACATTAATCATTTATTAAAGACGCGATTTTCGCTTTGGATATATGGCAATCCGAAAACTCAATAAAACAGGACTTGTATAAATCAATAAAACAAACGGGCACAGGAAAACTCTTGTTTACTAAAATAACCATGGAGACAAGTTTCCAATTTTGTTTAAAAGGGGTTATGTCATTTGGCAAGGGCGGTTGAACATTTTTGATATTTGGGGATGGGGGGAGGGGGGGGGGGGGGGCAACTATCACAGCACAACAGACGAGGTCCAGGTCCCGCATTAGTCCGTAGAGCTCTGAAGTTCTGAGCCATTTTCAGACTAAAATAAGTGCTTATTAGAAGTCAAATACCAAAATCAATGCGATTTTAATAAAATACAAGTTCTGTCGATTGGCGTTTTGAAAGATGTGACTTTTGTCGAAACGTAGTCATGCTGGCGAATATAAGGCTTATTATTCTTTCTTAATACGAGGGTCCAGGGGCCGCCAATACCCCGGAATCTTTTAGACCAGAGGAGGCTATAGGTCCTTTCTTAACCATTTCCAGCCTAACAAAGGTGTCTATCCGTTAATCCAAAGAGAATGTGTTTAAAAAAAGGTTTTTGGGTTTTTGCCGATTTGAGGTTTCGTTGGCGAACTTGTGTAAAGTTTTAACTTTATTGTCCGTGCATCAACTTTTGTGTGGTACTTCAACAAGTTTTAAGTAAGAACGGTTTGTGGAGAGGAAATTGGCCCACAAAAGATGGATCTTGTATCCACGTTAGAATCATATATCCCAACATCCTAACGTAATTTCTGAGATTTGTTTGACAAAACAAAACCTGAATCGGCTTTAACGTAATGAACGAGTACGTGTTACAAGTTATCGTATCCATCTATGTGAAGGGCCTATGACGTATCAGCTCCACATTGATCAGTTTCTTCCCATACTGTTTCAACAAAACCAAAGTGCTTTCATTTAATTTCCCAAGACCAGCCTCAAAACATAATTGATTTAACGTGAAACAGAATAATAGTTTTATTAGGGCAGAATTAAAAGGGAACCTAGATACCCTAAAGCTGAGAAGGAATCACTTGCTATAACTGTTGGTAAAGAAGATTAAGTTACAGGGAAAATGTGTTCACAGAAGATGTAATTTCTTACTGGGTGGAACCTAAAGCGCAATATCTAGATTAATTTGAATAAACATTACTAGACTCAAATGTTCAGGAGGAAACTTGGACAAACTTGGTAAAAGTTAATGAAAAATGTTTTATGTCACACTCAAGATTATTTCATTTACAGGGTGCCGTTGTGTGGAGTGTAGAGGAAATAGCATTATTTGCCCCGTGGATAACTTTCGACCTGTCAATCCTTCCATAGCGAGGCTTTACGTTAAAACACAACTGCAATACCAATTAATCGAATTCTGCTATAACAGCAAAATTATATCCCATATGCCCATGCTCCTGTCGGACAGGAATCGAAATATGTTTTGAATTTAGTTGGCCTTTTAACCGCTGTTTAGATTAACAGCTCGCTCCGGTGTCTATAGGGAGCCTCCGTGGCTCAGTAGGTAGAGCGTTGGACGCTCAATCCGAACAGCCTTCCACCAATGGGTCGCGGGTTCGAATCCCACTCAGTCCAAAAGAATTGGAAAATTTTCCGAATGTGTTTTCACTCGAACGACCTATGTGGGATGGTTGCCAGTTACCAACGGAAGGTCGTGGTTTCCTCCAACACTAAAACTGGCAACGCCGCCATATAAGTGAAATAATCTTGCGCGCGGCGTAAAACACCAAACAATCAATCAATCAATCAACCGGTGTCTATATGAGATATTCAAACTCCAGTCCATTGTCTAAAGAAAGCAATGGAAGCAGGGAACTAAAAAATGGGACATTTACTATGGGATTGAGGCCAAAAGTTTTTTATGATCGTCTTTGAATCTTTACTTGATATCGTTTGGATAGACAGATTGCTTATCGGGATAATTGGAGGGAAACCTGACGGATGAAAACATTTCTCAACTGAGGATTATATGAAAAGTATATATTTATGAGCACTAAAACACACGTGCACAGGAAAAATCTTCACATTGAACTATTATGAACAATCCCCCCCCACACACACACACACACATACGCGCGCAGAATCCCTATACATCCCCCCACCCCCACCCCCACACTACCATCACAAATTTTGATTTTCGCTTGACAGCTGCGAGAAACTTAAACACAGACATGTCATGTAAATGTATAACTCAAAATAGAATTACTCAGAACTGTGAATAACAAAAAATCGAAATTGAAAACTGCTGGTCTGAAAATAAGCATATCTGTTAATTTCTGAAAGCAGTACAATCACGGAATGGCCAAAGCTTTGATAACCAGGTTTAACCTAAAAACGCATATTGATTTGCTTAGACGTGGATTGACAAATGTCCAAATTCAGAAAAGCTATTTCTGTTTTAGTTAGAGTAACCAAATTTTGCAGAGATGCTATGGCCACAAAAAGAAAGCCTCATGCACAATTTTGGCGCAATCACATGACCAGGCATGCAGTAGCGCCCCCTACAATATTTTCTTTTCGATGTGACGAGGAAAAATTATCACTTTTTTTTCTTCTTTGAAATTCTTTTTAAATCAGCTTAATATCATATTTAGGTGTACAGACACAGGATTAAAGTAGTTACTTTAAGTTCATTTCACTTATTCACATCCCAATAATCCCCCGAAACCGGTAACCTTATTTTCGACTTGTACTAGTCATGAAAAATGAAATTTCTATATATGATGCCTTGACTTTTTTCTGACCAGAACCCTTTAATCCTGTGTCCATATACCTATTAAACATGTGTTTAAAGTTTCATCTTGATCTGTTGAGAATTGACGAGTAACGATTTTTCTTACTGTCGCAAAAATATGCTAGCGAGAAAAAGAGTATAAATGAAAGGTCTTTAGAAAACAACACTTTACGTCAAGTAAATCATGTTATTGGACAGTTATATTTCAACCAAAGGCATGACAGTATATAAAGAGACAAATGTACATTTGGGAATGTTTTATTCCAAGGTCTACCCAAGATCTGAGAAGGTGGTAGAGGGAAGGTAACTGAGTTATAGCATTTACGCGTATTTAAAAATATGACACAAGTATATGTAATTCTCTCCAGAAAACAATAATTCATTTAATTCTGTTTATTTATTCTGTTTCTTGACAAATAGCTGAACCATATTTTATTTCTGAGCTTGTAGAATCTTCCTTTTTATTTTTTGCTAATTTTTTCTCTACTCTGCTTTTTTTGGTCGCGTTTTTTAAGGTATGACAAAGTTTTGGCCCCTGAAATGATGCCCAGATCACTTAGCTGAGAATTTATGCTATTGGCTCTCCCTTTATTAAATTCCATGGCTGTCATGCACACAGCAGTTTCAAGTGTTGATTTTGTAACAAATTTAATTTTAGGTACCTTTCGCCACACCATATTATGTATGGACTCGTTAGCATTTTGTGTTCGTTTTTTACAACATCTTTCAAGTAAATTTTTATCGGTTAATCTCTTGAATAAAGGAATAAGTTTTTGCCCAATGTGAAATAGAATTGCCCAAATAGTTTTTTGCATGTCTTGTACATTGGTGTTTGTAATGATTGCATTCCTGTAATAACTCTGCCAGCGTAACATTCTTTGCTTTGTTGTCTTTCCCTTCCCACCTATATTAACCCCATCTTTCTTTGACTCTTGTGCCAATTTCTCTAACCCCTTGAACATTCGTTTTTGGACATGATTAATATACTCTTCTTTAGTTACAGGGAAGTTGTCACCGTAAGGATTTAATTTAAGGATTTCATTGAAATTTTTACTATCTCCATCTCCAGTGAAGCAAGTATACCGTAACCCACAAGCATCTTTAGACCGACCCCACAATTCTGCAGCCATGGCTGCCTCCATGTTACCTGATGGACCCTCAAAGTTTTTATCACATTTGAATTTGTGTATTTCTAACCATTGTTCCTTTTATTCATTATTTAATTTGTTACCAACAACTTCACATTCAAAACAATATTTGGACTTAATGTCGTAATCTATAACTAAACCAGTCAAGTTATCTATAATAAACCCAATCCCATATAAAGAAGTATGCCCCCTTTTCTGCCACGAACCATCAAAACTAACACCAATATTTACACAACCCTCTTCTTCCATTTCCCCTATTTCTCTGTAGGCCTAGGCCTCTTTAACCAATAAATGACAACCTGATACACTGTAAAATGTAACCCGTAAATTTTACGGTAGAATACTTGCAGCTGGGCTGCCAACTTTCTACCGTAAAAATAAGGGTAGACCGTAAAATCAACTAGCCACATTCCTAATCAGTGAATGTGAAAAAACATTATGAAATCAGCAGGCTAAGAAATACAGGACTTTAAATCGTCAACCCCAGCATGGATCTGTTAATGTAGATTTTCAAATGTTATGTACCCCCAACGAAATAGTAAAACTTACTACTTCTGCAAGTTGACAAACATATATTTATTTGAAAAAATTTGAAAAAATGCTGATGAAAATTCTCACTTAGGGCAGGTATCTCAATCTACGCTTTCAAATACAGCTATGTTAAATTAACTATCTTAGCCTATAATGACAAATTCTTCTTATATTAAATCGCCTACGGCGGGATTCGAACCTCTAACCTCCCATACAGGAGCTGCGCAGAACTACATGCGCCCTAGCCATAACCGTATCCTTAAACCACTACACTAACATCGAATATGAAAGGATGATGGCCACATTTCCATGTCTTACTAGCGCTTCGGTGTGCGCATGCGCACTTCCGGTTTTTTCGCTCCCTTTGATCCGCAATGACGTATTTTGGACGAATCCTTCACGGAAACAACCGAGGAGATCATATCTCGTTAGCTCGGAAACGACAACTCTGTCTCAAAGTTATTTTACGGTACACGACCGTAAAGCTTCCACTGAAGTATAAAACGGCAATTTACCGTTAATTTTAAAATATTCTACTGTAGAATTGACGGTAAACGGTAACAGTGTAATGTTTTCATGTTTGATTGATAAACAATTGTTTGGTTTATAGATTTGCTGATTGTTGAATATGTTTTGTGGTGCAACCCTCCTACAATATTTTGTATGCTTGTGAGTGTATTTAACCCTACGCAACCTAAGCCAACTTCTTTTGAGGCCAAAACCGACCTGTAATTTATTTCAAATGGTGACCTTACAGAAGAAGAACTATTAGTGTCTGCAATTCGAGGACTACTAAATTTTGTTGTGGTCATATTACAATTTGAACAAAACAATTTCATTTTCACAGCGTATCCATAAGTTTTAGTGCTTATCCAGAACAAGTACATTTGTTCCATTTAGTAGAGCTAATCAATTCATTTATGCAGCCTGTTTGTGTAATAAAATATACACTATCTCCATGACTAGCACTAGTAGCAGCACCAGGTACACTAGTATTAGCTCCAGCACCACTGGACGTGGTACTGTCACTATCATTGACATTATTATTAATAAGAGAGTCATTTTGAAAATTGTCAATATTTAAAACTGGTAATAAATTCCCCTGTTCGTCAATGTTTTTAAAGATTTTAAACTTTCTAGCTGTTGAGCCGGATTTATCAAAAAGATAATGTTGGTCAGGTGGTTCACTTTGGCTGTCTTCGGGGCTTGCGTCAGAAATATCAATCGGAATGCTGTTGTTGTTGTTGGTTTCTGTCTAGCCGAGAAATCTTGGCTCTGCCGAATTTTTTTTTTCCGTGTTCGTCATAGCCAAGATCACTTCCATAGTAAAAAAGGGATATATGTTAAGGTGACCCGCCGAAAATATCGGCGGCGCAAATTTCACAACAAATAAGCAAAGAATAAAATATTTACCACTGCATTCCGATAGCATAGACCACGAAGAAGGAGTTTGTCAAACTTAGGCCACTGTAAAGTGACTAAAGATATTTGATTGAAGTATTTCTACGACGCCCCGCACAGTTTAACTGGTCGTTTAAATGTTTTACTATGGCGGTTACGTCAGGTTGGAAGCCAGTGGACTTCGAAACAAATATTGACTGCATAAGGGAAAGTTTACCACTTTACAGCGGCGTAAATCTGACAAACTCCTTCTTCGTGGTCTATACTATCGGAATGCAGTGGTAAATATTTTATTCTTTGCTTATTTGTTGTGAAATTTGCGCCGCCGATTTTTTCGGCTTATATCCCTTTTTTACTATGGAAGTGATCTTGGCTATGACGAACACGGAAAAAAAAAATTCGGCAGAGCCAAGATTTCTCGGCTAGTTTCTGTCATTTGGTCTGGGGTTGACAGTGGATTTATCGTCTCGGTAGTCACTGGTATTGATTTCTTCCGTCCACGTGTCTCTTTACGTCTCTTACTTCGTCCCACGTAAGCCTTGGCGGCCGATCTCTTGTTTGGGGGCATACTTTATTCCGAATTACTTCAGTATGGATCGTAGAAATGATATGCATTGAACAAACACGTTGTCAAGGAAGACTTACGCTGCGCATGTGCGTGAAACTGGAAGTCTTGCCGGAAACGCTCGGAAATAGCTTCGCGGTTTCTCGGCATGATTCCGGTCAGCCGAACGATCTATGGTAATGAGCTTAGTCCTTATATGGAATTTTCCGCAAAGTTTAATCCTTTCTTCTGGAGAACTTTGCTCCTTATAAGGTAAAGTAGGCGGATATAGTTTTTGACAGACAGAAAGCTGAGAGCACGCTGTTTACAACGGTGTATGACAGTGTAATGGCGGACAGTTAGAAGAACACGTTGTCAAGGCTTAAAGATGAGCAATTTTAACGGTATTTTTTTAAAATTTGGCTCAATCTGATTTGACATACGTTTCAAAAAGTGGGTTTTTTAAATTTACGTTTATATTTTTGAAAAATAAAGTTAATCCCAATTTTTTACGATGCTTTTCTGACTAGAATTTACTGTTATCTCATTTTTGACATTTCAAGCGAAAATCACACCTTGTCAACCCGCGTCTGCCCTTAACTAAAAATAGGGTCTATATGTATGAATGTAACTCTCCGTAAACATTAGACCAAAAGCAGTTGAAGTATCATCAACGATAAAGCGCAAACCAGTGGTGCTTGCCTATCTGGAAAAATTGCCAGGTGGTCGCCGAATGTCGGGGGTTTTCTCCGGACAAGGAGTCGAGCTCAAAAACGCAACCCCACTAATTGGCAATGCCCCGATATAAGTGAACTAATATTGACTGTGTGGTAAAACATATATCTATGAATCAATCCGCCTGAACGTCAAAAGCCCAAAAGAAACTTTGGCGACATGTCCCTTAAAAGCAAGGTCTTCAAGTAGATCTTTCAAACTTTAGTTCTTTTGAAGGCGTCTCAATTAGTGATCGAGTTTATCAATTATTTGAGATCACTGAGCCAATTCGTGTCATTGATTTCATTCAATACAGTATCCCAGGTTGAATTCACGTCTTGACTATCATATGCGAGATCAATAAACTAACGTTTCACCCGATAATTCTAGTCAATGGTTTATTGTGCAGGATTCCGAGACGAGATCCGGATGTTGATAGAATGAAACCGTGACCGGATATGACCTCCAGATACAATTGACCTAATGGGACAATCCTGTAAGGAGCCCCTATTCTTTAACTTGGGATAAATGTCAAAATTCGGATTAAAAAAAAAGAGACATTGAAGTACCTTGAAAAATACGGGATTGGCGTTGAAACAAAAAAAAAACATTGGTGAAAAAATAATGGTATGGTCCGTAAACCGTGTGAACCGAAGATGTGTTCAAATAACGAACAAAATTCAAATAGCCGGGATTTATGAGAACACTTCAAGATTTGCGCTGCTTTTTAAAACTACGGTAAAGAGCTGCCAAAATGTTGATATTTTGACGTTAAAACAGAATGTTGAAATTATTCGCTATTTTTTTCAAGACGTAAAATTCAAAAGCTTTTTAGTGCTTCTAGACTCAAAAATGTACGATAAAGCATTGTTTTGAACTAACTTTGGCTTCAAATGAATGAATGGTCGTCCCGGTTATTTAAACTTTGTTTACTTTTCGAACACTATTCCGGTTCGTATAGGCCACATACTGGAAAGATTTTCCTCATTCCAAAGTCAATCATTTAGTTTTTCGATGGCATTCAAAGTCTCTCACTGTCGTGCCGATCATAAATTATGAAAAAAGTGTGAATTTTGGCAGCTCATGTCACTTTAACGTAATGTATCTAAGAAATGTTCTCTATATTAAGTAGCCTTTTTCTCACATGAAGAGAATTACTCGAACGTCAAATAGATCGAAGACACACAGCTCTGCCCACACAAATTAGAAACCAGCAAGAAAGTTATTTCTGGATTTTGCCAAAGTAATTCTTTTAATTGGCTGAATCTCTGTCGTTTTAATTCTAACATTTGGTTTTTTTCGCAGACATCGATGACTAGCCCTTGAGACAACTCTTCAATTTTAAAGGCAGATAAGGACTGTTTAAGAAACATCAAAGTCTTCCTCCTCGGTAAAAACTCCAGAGCTGTATTGTGTGAGATCGATGGACTGTGAATTCAATCAGAGACGGGGAATGGAATCAAGGGGTAATCGTAAACAGTTTGACAGGAGATGAGATGAGGATATTGATAGATGGAGATCTTCACCGGACATGACCTTTCAACACTACTGACCTTTGTCGCTTATAATTGAGATCACTTGTTGAGAATCCATTACCAGAAGATGTCCTCATAGTATCCACTCACTCGGAACATCCTTCGGCTATCTCCGCTCGCTACCGGTCGGCTTTGACACGCACGTAAATCCCCGAAGTTATCAGAGTGAGTCTCCACTTTTGTGGATTCCTCCCACTTTTACGAAGTACAATGTGAGGTTATTATATGAAGTTACATTCAATATGGATATTTATTGCACGAGTCACCGTTGGGTTGGAAATCCATATCGGCCGAAACGCAGACGGCCTCGAGTCCGATATGGACTTTCAATCGAACGTTGACGAGTACAATTAAAATCAATATTGGATGTAAATTCATATAATGATCTTTTTATTATACTTAAACAATCAAGCCTAAATTTAACGATTCTGCAGCGAAGAGATAGGCCTATGTTTCCTCCATCATATCGACTTTGTGCTGGGATGAAGCACGTGGCCGTATGGAACATTGCATGAGGAGTTTGTTTCGAAGACGTCAGATTCGAACGTTATGCGTCAGCTGAATGACCTTATACGTCGCTGTTGCCCGGATAGAACTCCAATATGACACTCTAATAATGATTTCGGTGTCAATATGGAGTGATATGGGATTGACACGTGGTACAGTCATTAGTTTTCAATTGGTTAATCCGTTTTAGTTGTATAATAAGTTAATAGGGAGCGGGAGTCACGTGACAATTCCACAAATTTCCTGTCACCGGCGTTGTCATTACGCATGTGGGAAGCCTTTTGTCATTCGAATATGACGCTCATTTCTGACGTTTTGGAACAAAAAAAGCCAATCGAACTGAAAACGTCATAAAAAAACGTCACCTGTCACCGGATATCGCGAAATCTCTCGGTAGACTCCCAGGCCCTATAACATCACTTGGCATTTTTTACAGAAAAAAAAGAAAGGCCATTTGTCTCTTATACATAAAGCCCATTTTAAAAACAAGGAAAACTTAGAAATATATACAATCAAAAGTGAACACTTTAGATAAAATACATCATACAGAAAATTATGATTAAACATTCATTCATGAGCCTGTTACAAACAACAGGCCCAGGCATTGCAATAAATCTGTCATATACGTGGTAAAAAAATACTGGTAAACAAAATATTTTTGCTTTAAATACAAAAAATTATTATAGACATTTATTGTTTAGCCCTAGTTAAAACTGTCTATCCACACAACACTTTTACCAAAGAATAGAATTCTTCCAAAATTACAACATATCATTTTTGGTGTAAATCAGCCGATCTCGACTGGCAAACGCCAGTAATTCTATAACCAGCTTTGCAATATATCATCAAATCACTATGCTTCTACACGTCTTCGACAAGCAGCCAACGTCACAATTTCGCCTGGCAGTAAATATTAAATAATTCAAAGCTTGTGATAGAAAAATGATAAAGATTATCCGAAAGATCGATGTTCGCTTAATGGGTAAATATTGTTTTTAAAATGAGGTTTAATGTATCTTAGCTAAAGTTTCCCCTTTAAAGGAGGGGAAATCTCTAGAAATACATAGGGAATATCGTCGATAACAACCATTCAAAGTGCTTAAAACATTTCACGTCAATTACCGCCAGTGACCCTCAAGCTAATAAAAACAGACAGAAGTATGTCCTTTCAGTGGCTTATCTGTGTAGCCATTTTTCCGTTTTAGGATGACGTGATGCTGCAACAATGTTGGCAATGGTCAAATTGTATTTAACGATGCCGTATTCAAAACAATTGCAATTGATCGATTTGTATATTACACGGTAAATTCCACAATTCACTACTGTTGAGAACTTTTGATAAATTAGATATAATAAAACTAAATTGAGCGTAGTCCTGAAAGCTGGAAAAAGGAAAGTGACCTATAATACACTAAAAAAATCTGTTAATACGGTATTTACTTCTTGTCCATGATTTCAATATTTTGTTTGAACTAAAAATATCAACTTTTTGAAGGTCGTGCTCCTTAAATTCAAGAGTGGTTTATGTTAATGCGCCATGGGGATAAGGGTTTCATCTGGTTTCGGAGCGACTTTGTTTTACCTATCTTGCATGGAAGTTAGCGTTTGTAACTCGGTTGGAAACGTTTTTCTAATGGTTTTACCATAATATCTACTTATGCAATTACGTTTTTCCAGTAAAAACTCTTCCAGACAGCTAGAAGACGCCCGAGGTTATTTATCCTGACAGGCAACAATTAAGGAAGAAATCTCAACTGTTCTTATCAGGAGTCTACACGAATGGAAATGGAATATCTAACGTATTATATATACCAAATTACACAGATCGGGCGTTTTGCCTGCCTGGCTATATGGTTACATTTTCACACTAGCCGAGAAATCTGGGATCTGCCGAATTTTTTTTCTCTCCGTGTTCGTCATAGGGCGACAAGTCACATTACCAGCCATATAATACCAGTCGCCGTAAGACCGATAATCCGGGCTAATTTTCACCCGCTGTTGCTTTCACCTGTAGATCGTTTGTCCATTCTCATTATAGATGCAGAGAATCAGATTAAAAATTAAATAATAATGTTAACCCCACCTCACATAATTGCATGGCATACTGGGTAACACTATTATAGTATAATCATTTATTCATTTCTAATATGTTGTTTTAGTGTAGTATCTAACCACACCATTGTCTGTAGAACTAATTAGTAAGACGTGTATATATCTGGTGGGCCATAAAGAAAAGTGCCCCACCCCCACCCCCTCCTTTTCTTGATTGAATAAGTTAAAGTGGCATGAGCTGCCAAGATTCACACTTTTTTCATAATTTCTGATCGTCACGACAGTAGGAGACTTTGAAGGCCATCGAAAAAATAAATGATTGGAGTTGGAATGAGGAAAATCCATACAGTATGTGGCCTGTACGAACCGAAAACGCGTTCGAAAAGTAAATAAATTTAAATAACCGGGACGACCATTCATTCATTATAAGCCAAAGTTAGTTCAAAACAATACTTTATCGTACAATTTCGAGACTAGAAACACTTATAAGCTTCTGAATTACAGGTCTTGAGAAAAATAGCCAATAATTTCAACATTATGTTGTATGTTGTATGCCCCTTTAAAAAATAGGCATGGCACCTAAATCGAGTTTGGCACACATCATTATCAGCCAATCTCGACCAATTGACTGGATTCTCATCGCGATGTCCTGAAAAACTTAGAAGCCATGGGGAAAGGGAAAAAAAATGTATAGACCAACGAAATACCAGACTCCGAGACACGCTGACTAATTAAATATTCATCAAAGAAAATACTAACAAACATCAGAATAAACTTCTTTTATTAAAGGCACACTCTCCGCGATAATCCAGAATACTGTTTACATAAAAGAAAGCAGTGGCCGGTTTTCTGTGTTTTCCCCACACAGAAGAAGTAAGGAACTTGATATTTTTACCAAAAATTGAAAGTTTTGGCATTATTTAGTATTTTTAGCTGAAATTAAAAATTAGATTTAGGTAAATCCGGTACCCACAATGTAAACAAACTCCGAACATGCGCTCTAATGTTTCGAGTCGTGTGATCGATCCAGCATCACAGTTCAATCAGAATAAATGAATACAGTAAGAATATTTGCAGCTCAAGACACTTTCAGTCTTTCTGCATTAACACAGGAAAGAGCCTATTGGATATAACGGGTTTTATTTGAGAATTCCGTTTTCTATTCTGACTTTCAGGAATCGTGAGGCTCTTAGTATTTAAGACACTTAATTTGACTTCAGTTTTTGTGTTTTTATGCATATATGAAATTTAGTTTATTTTTATTACAAAAGGGAAAACTTAGTTTAACTGTGTCGCCGTTTTGATCTAAATTTTACCTGGAACAAGACCGCACATACATATAAAAAATTTAAAAGGATATCAGGAAATTTTTTAAAAAATCGAAGGACAGCGACGGACTAAAATCTAGAGGCACGTCGAACAATTCTTTTGGAGTCAAAATCTCGACAAAGATTGATTGATTGATGTTTTACGTCGCACTCAAGATTATTTCACGTATATGGCGACGTTGCCAGGTTTAGTGGGTACCCGACCTTCGGCGAGTACCTAGCAACCTACGGCGATCGAGTGAAAAATCCACTCGGAAATTTTTCTATTTTTTTTTTTTTGCTCTGATCTCAATAAATAACAACAAATGTGATTATCGGTTGTGTTCGGCTATTTAAAGCCTGCTTTCCTGGTCGAAGACCAAACCTTTGGCTCTGACAAACCCGAACATCTCAGCGGTTGTCTCCCAGCCAATCGCTGTGGTATGTCCGTTATTAGCGGAGCTTTACGGGACATTTCTCAGCGGAGATGAACAGGCAGTTTACAACGGTGGATATTAGCAAACAGGCTGTATGGAACGCCTGTCTTTCTCTAGAAAACATATTGTCCCAGCACGGTGGAGTAATGCGAAAATATTGATGTTAGCAAACGATTTTACTTATTGATTTGAGGTAAGAAAACATTTCAGTTGATTATTTTCATTAGATATAATCTATTTTTGAAACAAAGTAAAACAATGTCTGTAATTTTCATCGCAAGTTGGAAGCCTGGATGTGATATTGGTATATGTTGTCATTAATACAGTGCTTAGAGGTAACTTGCGCAAGTGCTATTTTTCTCAAGACGTATAATTCAGAAGCTTTTTAGTGCTTCTAGTCTCGAAAATGTACGACAAAGTTGTTTTGAACTAAATTTGGCTTAGAATGAATGAATGGTCGTCCCGGTTATTTAAATTTTGTTTACTTTTCGATCACTATTTCGGTTCGTATAGGCCACATACTGTATGGATTTTCCTCATTCCAACGCCAATCATTTAGTCCTTTGATGGCATTCAAAGCCTCTTACTGCCGTGACGATCAGTAATTATGAAAAAAAGTGTGAATTTTGGCAGCTCATGCCACTTTTTTTTATTAAAGCTCTTTTTATGCTACTTTATATAAATGACTAAAAATATTCCTATATTTGGCAGCTCATGCCACCTAAATTGATATTTTTATTTCAATGTTAATTCTGCCAGCTATGCCCCTTTAAAGGGCCTTCTTATATTGACTGTGGTACAAGGCTAAATTTCATTCTGAAGATAGTCCTGTTCTCGTCACTGTGAAGAAGAAAACAGAAAGGATACTGGTGCTCGTTTCACAAAGCAGTCGCATCGCAAACGACACATAGTTGCCAATGGATACCATAGTGAAGAGATACGACGTCATGGCAACTGCGCATTTTGCGACGGCTTCGTGAAACGGCCCCCTGTTGCGAAATACTCCTTGTTTTATAAAATCTAGATTTTATTTGTCTACTATAACCAACATTTGCTGTTAAGCGAAAATGACTGTAGCATTCATTTGAGAGAACAAACTAAACATAATTAACCCGTTTTTGTGTAATGAAACATTATAGCTATACAATTGGCATCTATGCTGAAAATATAGAATTTGACAGGATGGATGACCCGTAAAGCAATGCATTTTCATTCACGTCCACCTTTTTTCAAGAATTAAGTTTGTCACATTGTTAATGAAAGTATTTCTTACTTGGGACAGATGAAATGATTCATGCGATTTGTAAACAAGTAAGTGACCATTTAAAGAGTTACAATTGTTTTGTTTTTCTTCTGAATTTCACAGGAGAAACTTGACCAAAAGAAGACAAAAGATTACTACGAAAGCGTTCTGATCTAATTGGATTCTACAATACAACAGTTTCTGAGAAATTGCCATCAAGTTGAGAATTTATTACATTGATAATCTGAACAAGTCATCATAAGTTAAACCCCGCGTGTTACAGTGTTACTGTGCCCTCAGCACGGAAGACGGGAGCTCGGGATGGCTTTAGAATTTCATTTTTCAAAGAAGTATGGCGAGCAATAGTTCTCAAAGAAAATCCCATCTCAGTTGGGATTTCTAACGCACTGCGTGTACGAAGCCCTACCTAGTGGAGCTCGCGGGATGTACTCCTTTACATAAACTGAAGATGTACGACATCGCAAGCCTTGTGTTACTGTTAGTGACCGTGTGTAGCTTTTGTTGCAATTTATTTGCCTTAGTGATAATTTGTCGTGTATACAACCGAGATAGAGAAAACATCTCTCTTCGTATTCTCATCAACCTTATATTGTGTGGCTTGTTTTTATCCCTCATGGGTTTCATCACAACTGTCGGATTCTTACTTCTCGATAACACGGATTTGGATATTTTACCATTCCACGACACCTATTGTCGGACTTTAACATATCTTCAAAACATCTGTTACGTTGAAATATTCATGACGTTGACGGCTATTAGTTTGGAACGATGGTGCGTTGTTTGTCGGCCATTACAAGCCAAACACGTGATCACAGAGCGGAAGTTGTACTGTTTTCTTTTTTTCAGCTGGATGACTTCCGTTCTAATCGACCTTCCCCTTCCGTTGTTTATCACAGGAACAAAAATGGTTTATAAATCGTCACTTGATAGAACTGTTCTTATTTGCCAAGAAGCTCGCCATTTAGAAGACTTTGCGATCAAGCTTTTGTCTTTAGCAATTTTTGTTGGAGTATTTATAGTTCCTGTTGTTATAATGGTTATCATGTACAGTAAAATCATCCGAGATCTACTGTGTCAATCAAGGCCCGGGGTCATAATCGAGGGCCCCAATAAATTCATGCAGCAAAGACATCGGGCCGCCAAAGCGTCACTTCTCATCTCTGCCCAGTTCACGTTATGTTACGGGCCTTTCTCTGTCTATGTGTTCTATCTCTCATTCGGTGGACGGCAGGATGAGAGCCTCGGCGTTGTCCTAGGTTCTGTTATCCCTATGATTGGGGTTCTACTCAACCCAGTTCTGTTTTGTTACGCGCTAGAAGGATTCCGCGAAGAGATACGCACTGTTCTAAGCTGTACGCCATGTAGGGTGACAATTAAACGACTTCAAGGGAACTTGTACGACGTTAACAGATTAAATCACGTAGGCACAGCCTTATAGAAGTGGGCCTTTGTAAAATGCACACTTATAATGTCTACCTCTTAAACAGTATATATTGTGTTTTCTTCCAAACAATAGTGAAGTTACTTACTGGATTATAGATGGAGAAAACTGACGTTTGATTTTTGGTAGGTTAATGACTTCCGTATTGTAACGGAATGGACCTTGCCCCGTGTCGTTTAATTCACTAATTCAGTAATTTATCTGATGATAATTGCAGCTTGCTTTCGAAACACGGACGAAAATTTAAATATACATATTCTGATGGGCTTGATTTAAGCTCTGTGTGCATAAGAGGATAACAAGCGGACCATTCCCAGCAGTTAGGAGAGCGGTGGAGCCCGAAGTCGTGGGTTCGATTTTCATCCTGGCCCGGAAGTTTTTCCGTGTCAATATCAGCATCGGTTAATTTACTAATTCAGTAATGGCCTTGTTCTTTCACATAGATTTTGTAAAATCTGTTTTTAAGTAAATATATGGGAAACGCAAATTCGGCTAGTCCGACATATCTGCGATGATGATCTAAGCCATTTTCTGACAGATAGGCCATCATCATGATGATGTCTTACATCATCATCGCAGCTATTTCGGACTAAAATTCGGCATGCATACAAAAATGTTAAAGAAACTCATTTAATCTCGCTTGATATGGTCAGACCTGGTCGGGTTTTATAGCAAATCTACCTTTGAGCCAACAAGTGAGTTTATCACATGAAATAACTGGAACAACAAGTCCTACCAATTTCACATTCTGTTTTATAATGTTGTCTGGAATATTATGTAATACGAAAATGGATCAAATAAACAAAGGGAATGAAAAGCACTGAGCTGTAGAGTAACTAAATTGATCTGTGGATCAACAGTAAGCAATCTGACAGGTTTTATAAAGTGATGCTTTGTGACTGTCCATGCAGAAAATATACCATCAGTTAACTAGAATTGATTTGCCGTGCGTAGAAAGTCTGTATCAAACAGACGGTTGATATTCGTCTCTTAAACATCCTATAGTTTTGTAACATTATAGATAATAGCTAGATGGTTGTACATTCCGCTTAATAACATACGTAAGCATTGCAATTCGTTAATTAACGGTTGTTCCAGTTATTATTTTGCAAAATTGTCCATGTCTACACTAGGTACAGTCAACAGATATAGGCCTACACGGTGATAACTGATACACAAGCGATCTCCATTATAGGACAGTCAATTAACAGTGAATTGAAAAGGTCAGTAGTGTTGAAAGGTCATGTCCGGTGAAGATCTCCATCTATCAATATCCTCATCTCATCTCCTGCCAAACTGTTTACGATTACCCCTTGATTCCATTCCCTGTCTCTGATTGAATTCACAGTCCATCGATCTCACACAATACAGCTCTGGAGTTTTTACTGAGGAGGAAGACTTAGGCGGTTCTTCTTTAACTAGTGCCAAATCTGTCCACGAAAATAGTTCAGGTTAACCGGTAAATTAATTCAAGTTGTCTCAAGGGCTTGTTACCGAAGTGCGATTTTTGAAATCCCACTCCATGATGGAGGAATATCAGCAACTACAGGGATAAAGCGAAATGGAACCAAATAACTACTGCTTTCCTTGCATGGCCCGGTCAATACATTTTCATAAAAGCTAACAATCTGTTTTCGGTTGCCATTGATTTGATAGCGAATAAATAGGGCCCCGTTATTATACCCCCCGCAACGAAGTTAGGGGGGGGGGTATACTGGAATCGGCTTGTCCGTCCGTCTGTAGACACAATTTTGTCCGGACTACTCCTCCTAAGATTTTGCTTTGATTTCAATGAAATTTCACAAACATGTTACCAATGGTATGTAGATGTGCATGCCCAACCTACAGGATGATATTTCCTTTTTTCACATTTTTATGACGTTTTTGACTTATAGGACTTTGCCATTTTTGGGGTCTCATTCCATATGAAGACAGGGTTATCGTGTTATCGCCCCTCCCTCCTCCCTACCTTCCCCCTCTCTGTTCTGCCATTTGTCTGTTCATACATTTGTTTGTAGACACAATTTTGTCCCATTGTACAGTTGTACGGTAGTTGCTGTGCTTGTCATATAAGCCTGCATGTTTCATTATTGTGCTTGTGGCACTCTTGATAGCCTACTTCCTCGTAGTGAGTGCTGGTAACATGATCAGCAAGCAGCCTCATAGTCTACTTTCTTGTTGTCGATGCTAACTAAACATGACCAGCAAGGAGTATTTTGCATGATATTTTGTCTTACTCCATCATTTGTCACAGACGTAGCATTAAATCATGCCCAATTCATGTGTCTCCTCCTCTTGGTGCTGTTTCTCCATCTTTATCATACATGTGCATATACATATCATCCTATGTGCATATTGTTGTACTCTATAAAGCTTGCTTATCATGGCTAAGGGGCTATCCTTTCCCGCTTCTCCGTCTTGCTTACAGTTGCAGTTACAAAAAGATGACCATGCAGAGTTCGTAAATTTGCTATGCTGTTCAATCATTCTCCTAGACTTACATTATAAACATAGTTTTTTTACCCCTCGGGCAAATTTTGCCCGAAGGGTATTGTCGTTGCCTCCGTCGTCCGTCTGTCCATTGGTCCTTGTAAACACATTATCTAAAAAAGTCTTTAACTTACAACTTTGAAACTTCACATATTTGTTTAATACAGCAAGTACAAGAAGCCTATTGAAAATAAACGCGCTCGGATGTTTTTTTCAAGAGTTATGCCTCTTACATTGCCGACTTTTCTTGCAGAGCGGGGGGTATCTCAGTTATGTCTAGTTTCAAATTATTTCGGTTATCGATCGTCACTGATTCGATTAATAACAAACAATAATCATCAATGTTTTCCAAGGAAGTGACGTCTTACTACAAGTTAAACCTTTATAAGTACCGGTTAACAAAATGGCGAACTGAGGTACATTTTACCCAGAAAACTTTGCGTAAATCTGTGTGACGTCATCAGGCTCGGCGGTAATTGTCTAGCATTGCAAGCATTACCATATACCGCAGGCGTAAAACGACTTAGTATATACTAAGTCGCTCTGCGGTATATGGTAATGCTTGCAATGCTAGTAATTGTCTAGACTTCTACTTATGCTTGGCATCACACTTCCAACTTTGTTTATGTGGCATTAAGAAGTTAACTGTATGGAGACAGAACTCATTCCTTCGGAGAAAATAAATCCAATAGTTTGATTGAGCTCTGGTGATCATAATTTCAATCCAGTATTTGTTTTGAATATTTGGTAAACAATCAAATAAGGTTCATCTTAGGCTAGTTTTGATTTCAGTGCATAGGCTATCTAGCAACGACATAAATTCCTGGTAAAAATGCGGTAGCTGAATACCATATAAAGTTACCTGGCATCGTCAAATGAAAAATGCAGCATGCCTATGGGAAAAGGTAGCCTGATATGTAAAAAAAAACACACTCAAACGGTCGTTGCTGAATTGAAGCGAACATTTTAAGCCGTGTCAGGTACGTCAATGATGACGTATATTTATTTGTGTTTTGGCTTTAGTAAAACCACTCCATAGAATAATTTGTCAATGATGACGAAACCAAATCAATAAATAATTTGTGCTTGACGTCCCCCCCCCCCCCCCCACCCCCTAATGTATGGTACTGCAAGTTTTAGGGGATTGCAAAATGGTGAACATGTCCTAGTTTTTAAGTTCTTTACACGAAGCAAGACATGACATAGGCCTATATGTAAGTTATTTGTGTGTGTACAGTCAAGCTTGTTTCGCTTGTCGAGATTTTACTTCTGTCTCAATAAGAGTTCATAAACATGACTGTATTCAGGTTACAGATGATGTAAGGCTCTGTAAAGATTCTCCAGCCGTCGTCAGCCTCACTTTTTCCTCTGTTGACCAATCAAGCTTATCCTTTCGCCACACGTAGTGTCTGTGAATAAATTTCCATGTCGATCAATATCCTTTGAACACCAAGATTAAGATTTGCTGCTTAACACTGTACCTAAATCGGCTTGACAACCCCCTAATTTGACTACAATTTTCTTAATCGTTTGTTATTGAGGGCTTAAATTAGACGTGGTTTCGCTTTACGGGTACCAACAAATACACCTAAACATTCTAACTATAGCCCGACAGGTCGAGACTTTTGAATGCAATTAAAGTTAAGTCGGATTCCTATAAGCCTGGCCTTTTTTAAAACAGGGATTAGATACTGTTATTTCCATTTGCTATATTTTAAATTCCATTTACGTGCCTTGGACAATTCTGTATTGCGAATTCAGCTTAAGGCGCTGTACGAAAATGCATTGTTTTATATTTTATACCCATTCATAAACTTTTGTCTCCACCAAATGTCATACGGGGTTTTCAAAATATGCCTCCTCTAAAGTAAAAAAAGTAACTCTGTATCCTATTTGCATTCAGCTATGACTTATTTTTGTGAGAAAAAAATGCTTATATTCTCAAAGCTGGATTCGAAATAGCAAAGTGTTCGATTTTTTTCTAAAAAACTTGGATCCGAATTCTCAAGAGAGATTTATTCAACTGTATCAATTGGATAAAATGGTAGTGTTACAGTTATTCTGTGGCTTTTTGAACCCGATGGCGTAGTACCATAATGGTTGTGTTAACACGTTACCGATTCCCCCGGGTAGTTACAGGAGTGTCAATGTAATTCTATCTTCTAGAGACAATCTGCCCTGTGGAAACCAGAAAGTATCTCTAAAGGCTGAACACAGCCACCTGACTTCAGCATCGATCTCACACAGCATTAGATTCCTTGCTGAGGAGGAAGATCGCTTTAATCGTGTCCTAAATCTGCTGATGAAAATAACGAAGGACAACATGCAGGTCCATGTATTTGATTAATCAGACCAGGACCCTGTTTCACAAAGCGGCGTAGATGTATTTTTTGCGTAACTTTCATACTAACGTATCTCTACAATATGGGTTGCTATGGCAGTTACGTAAAAACTTACGCTACGCCGCTTTGTGAAACAGGCTCCTGGGTGCTGGGATTATAACACTTGCTTGAGCTCCGAGTGAACACGGGTCGTATTAAGCAAGTTTTTCTGTAAACTCGTTGCTTTACAGATTGTGGCCTCGGCTGAAGATGTGTTTTTTTTTACATCTTATACGTGTTTTTATAGTCCTGGGCCCTGTTTCACAAAGCGGCGTAGCGTAAGTTTTTACGTAACTGTCATAACAACCCATACTGTAGAGATATGTTGCTATGGCATGCAGTTGTATGAAAACTTACGCTACGCCGCTTTGTGAAACAGACTCCAGTGTCGTAGTTTAACCAAGAGGAAAGTTTAACTATCATTTCCACTCAACAGGCTCTATGCTTATCTGTTAATTCGTTTGTATCCACCAGTCATGATGCTAGAGTATCGCAGTTACTCTTTAAAACCGACGGCCTTGTATCGAAAAGGTTACCGATTCCACTGGTTGTTTTGTCTCCTGCGAACAACTCCCCTGTGGAAAACAGAAACCATCCCTAATCGATGAGTGCTCTCTACAAGGGATGTGAAATTGGCTTTTGGGATAATTGGACTCACAGCCTATTTTATAGTAATTATTAGCCACGATCATATTTCATTCCTGAATAAAATAAACCAGTCAACGATTTTAGTTCAGCGTAAAGCCCAATAGAAACAAGCCTGTCTAATAGCTGCCATCAGGCATCAAATCTAAACCGTGTATGCTCAAGTTTATTTTAAAGACATATTGGATTTATCAAAAGCGTCTCGGTGACCCCTTTATCAATTTCTCACGTGGATACAAGATCAGTAAAGTTTATTGTAAGTGGACAAATTTCCACCATAACGAAACCTCTTTAGCCATAGTCATATATAGCCATGCGTTCTCAGTTTGAAGATATCTAGTTTCGCTTTTTAATGTAACCTTATTAAAATGTATAGATGATTCTGATACGCGTTTAAAGGGCATGAGCTGCCAAAATGTTGATATTTTGACGTAAACACAGAATGTTGAAATTATCGGCTATTTTTCTCAAGACGTATAATTCAGAAGCTTTTTAGTGCTTCTAGTCTCGAAAATGTACGATAAAGTATTGTTTTGAACTAACTTTGGCTTAGAATGAATGAATGGTCGTCCCGATTATTTAAATTTTGCTACATTTCGAACACGTTTTTGGTTCGTACAGGGCACATACTGTATGGATTTTCCTCATTCCAACGCCAATCATTTAGTTTTACGATGGCCTTCAAAGCCTCTTACTGTCGTGACCATCAGAAATTATGAAAACAGTGTGAATTTCGGCAGCTCATGCCACTTTAACTAACAACGTCTTCCACAATCTAAAAACAAGAAAATTAGTTTACAAGTTAACAAGGTGGACTCTATAAGGATAATATTAGTTACAGGGTTTGTTCGGGGTAGGGGGGATACGGAAATATATGGGGTCAGTAAACGAATATTGTTTACTGTTTAAGCCTATATTTTGTATACTGCAAGGCCTACAATATACTGTTTACTGACCCTATATATTTCCGTGTCCCACCTCGAACAAACCCTGTAACAAGTTTATCCCACCAAAGACCTAAATTGTACGATATTTTAGACTTCTGTCTGTTTCATAAAGGACAGAAAGTGAACATCAAATTCTACATGTGCCTCATATGTTTGGCACGAACAGACACGATTGGCAAGTGTTTGGACATGACGTCACGAGCCATATATGGTAGTTGCCGTGTATGGGTAAGCAGGTTGACGTAATATGGAATATACAGGGTCAATCTGACTAAAGTCGAGATGTTCATGGATTGATAGTCAGATTGATACAGGGTCTCTAGGTGGCTGATTTGAAAATATCGGAAACCAACGAATTGTAGTTTTAGGGTGAAATTACAATGCTGGAAAAAACAGTTCACAAGAAAAGAGAAATTCAATTTATATATCTCAAGATGCACGAAATAAGATAAATGTAAACATAACAAATGCAAGAAAAACAAATAAAGTTATAAACAAGTCTACTATAAAACCTTAATTTTAGAAGATAAAAAAAAGAGAAAATGTTATTTTATCACCAAACCTCAAAATAACATTGTCATCTAGAAAGATGGATTGATCGCTTTGTTTCTCAAATCAGACCGCGAAAAGAATAAATATTTATCGCTCAAACACTAACGCACCTTTATTGTGCAACACGACGAGCTAATAAGCTCAAGTCATGTAAACACAATATCAATATTTAATTTTTAATCTTTGCCATTCTCCTTGATGTGGTCGATAACGTAGCTGAGCTGCATGTGAAAGATAGCAGCGGTTAAGATCAGTCGGAACTCCCTTCGGCTATCTTCGCTCGCTACCGGTCGACTTTGACATTCACGCACGTAAATCCCCGAAGTTTCAGAGTGCGGTTAAGATGTGACTACATAACGTCAACTTATATTAACGAACATTTATTGAATTCTTAAAAGCACCGAAGGCTTAATATGTTTACTAATGATGATGTGATCATGGACATATTTGATGTTATGAGAATTGACCTGAGTTAGCTGCGCGACACAGGCTCTCTGCAGCTGTGCGTGTGGTGCATTCCAGGCTGCTTGCTTCCTGATTGTCAGATGGAAAGAAAATATATAGTAACACGGAAATCCCTAAGTACTCTTTAAATGTACTTTTTGGCCTTTTATTCACTTCTTATTTCTCTACTAATCTGAACGTCAAGGGAAAATCACCATACACTAAGGTTGTGTACTTTTAAACATTCTATTCATATGCTTTTGCTAGTAATATAACAATTGAATTTGGTATTGTCACGGTTTTTGGCTAAACACTACAAACGACTTCTTCAGATATTTTTATTTTATTTTGATATATAGTTTTTGCGGGAGAGGGAATGGGGGGGGGGGGGGATATAGAAAACGGCCTGCGCCTATTTTAAGTGAACACTTTGGGTAAAATACAATATACATCATCTTAAAGACAATATCTACCTGGTCCCAAAACATGGTTTATTTATTTTTTATCACTTTCCTACAAGAAGCTATGGTTAATTATTCTCAGATGTCTGGTGACTGGATGTCACTGAAACATGTGCACACCTGGTATGCTAACCTGCTATTGGTGTATTTAGGTCAAATAAACCAATCATATTGCCAGTTGTAAGGTGTGCACATGTTTCAGTGACATCCAGTCACCAGACATCTGAGAATAATTAACCATAGCTTCTTGTAGGAAAGAAGTTATATTTTCAAGTTATCTTCAAAGTTCGTTTAGTCTATAGAAGGCATTGCAAATTACAAAATATATAACCCATCTAACTCTGAATTTATTATCTCTATTCATTTTATTTTTGTATCGTTCATTTGTATCCATGTAACATTCTGCCGAAAAAACAGTACAAATATTTTACTTAAAGTGGCATGAGCTGCCAAAATCCACACTTTTTTCATAATTTCTGATCGTCACAACATTTAGATGCTCTGAAGGGCATCGAAAAACTAAATGATTGGCGTTGAAATGAGGAAAATCCATACAGTATGTGGCCTGTACGGACCGAACACGTGTTCGAAAAGTAAACAAAATTTAAGTAACCTGGACGACCATTCATTCATTCTAAGCCAAAGTTAGTTCAAAACAATACTTTGTCGTACATTTTCAACACTAGAAGCACTAAAAAGCTTCTGAATTATACGTCTTGAGAAAAATAGCCAATAATTTCAACATTCTGTTTTAACGTCAAAATATCAACATTTTGGCAGCTCATGCCACTTTAATTGTAGGCCTACCTGCGCATATTATACTCAAAGAATCATTTCTGTTGGCTTAGAGTGCATATAAATTTTTTTGTTATATTTTACTCGAAGAATGTTTTAACGATCAAACTACAGAAATGACCGTATAACACCCAAGGTTACTTTTCAAGACAAAATGTGATATGCCACGACAAAACAGAGAAACATGTAATAGATCAACAAAAAAATCCATTGCCGCAAAACACAATTATCCTAGCTAAATAACATCTGCCACGTTTATCGCCGCGTATTTTTGTCGACATTTTGATAGTAGGGAAATTGATTAGCATTAATTCCAAAGATTCGATCCGTCACACGAACTCCCGTTTTCGTTGTCCATTATACGGACAGAGAGTGGGTAAAACAACATCAGCATCAATTGTGTTTTTTTTTCTTTAAAAGACACAAATGGTCAGGCAGGTTCATTCCAATGATCGGTAGCATCACGGGACCATGTTAGTTTCGAAGTGACGTTTTCCATAACAAATGCTTTATTAGTGTGGGATTTTCTTTTTTAAACGAGCAGAATCCATCTAAAAGCCATTACCAAGAGTTTCTCAGATGATTGACATGTGACATGAGCTGCCAAATATCGGGAAAATTTCGCTTAGACAGAATTAGCTAATTATTTGTCAATTTCATTAAGAAATACAAAATAAGAGCCTTTCGCTGATACCAAGCGTTTTATGTAGATCAAAAACTCTAAAATGAACTCATATATACTATTATAATTTTTCCTGTTATTAAAACACATCTTCGGTTCGTATTGTTTTGGGGTTTTTTTGGTTTATTTCCTTGCTAATCCTTTAACCTTTCAACGTACTTCAAACGCTCATATGATCGAAATATATGAAAAAAAGTCCACATTTTGTCAGCTCATGTCACTATAAACCACATTTTTTCAAATGACATATAAGTTAGTCTGTAAGACCAGTGGAATCTGGGGAATGAGGAATATTTTTTCACCAGCCTGTGAAATCATCATAATGTTTGCATATATATGATCAGCTTTTAAAATAAAGAACGTTAACTGAAATTGAATTTAGACGGACGCAGTTAATTGCACATTCCAAATGTAAGCGTAAACATGATAATTAGTACAGCTGTTACCACCTAGACAATTACCTATGTTATTAAACTAGGTTTAATGACAACGTTTTAAAGAATGTAATTTGAAGAATTGTTATTAAAATCCATTGACCTTTTCTATCTGAAATTGATCTGTAAATAAACGTTATGTCCTTATATAATATATTGATTTCAATTTTAAATAACAACCGAAGATATCATAAATAGTTCATGAGGCAACGTCTATCCATAAGGTATGGATATGTTATGAAAAAATTGTAAAGATCTGATCAAAACTCTTCAAGTTATGGGTCGGAGCAATCGTGATGACGAGCCTATCTTTGTGTACCCAAGTACTGACAAGTGCTAGTCTTGTTATGCATAGATAGTCGCTTCATCACAATTGGGGTCGGAGGAGAATCCGTGGAAGACTGGGGGGGGGGGGGCGGTGCTTCTGATACCATGATTTTCTTAATTAAGTCGGGCGTATAAAAAGAAATATACAGCGCATAGCTGTAATTAGTACAGCTATATGGGATTTTTGTGACTCCGAATATAATTAATATTGGACCACGTATGAGAGATAATCTGATGGCGACATCAGGGTTTCCTTGCAGACGTCATGAGGAATATTTTTTTCCAAAATATAATTACTGTGGCAATGACGGGGGTGGTTGATCTACTCCGCCTTATAGCACCATTCTCATTATTTAATTCTGGTAAAGCGGCTCATGCAGTGACATTAATTTCCCGACATGGTGGCAAAGAGCAAATCCATTACACTGGGACAAAACGTGTCCCAAATGGTTAGGTAGGCCTATACCCAAAACGCATTCAATAGCTAGGTCCATTGGATCTTAGCACAAAGAAGATACTATAGAAGGTTACACAGCCTTGTAGAAAATGTAGGCCTGCACTTCACAAGTCGGGCGCAGCACATACAAATTCAATGCTACATATGACGTCAAACGTGAGCCCCGTTGTACCCTCAGAGCAGTGACGTAATGCTCGAGATCTGCTGCGTCCATCTTCATGGCAGTTTGTACAAACCGGAGGTCGCATATAACCAAAGAGAGTAGATTGACAAGAGTGGTCACTTCGTCCAATCAGCATTGCCGGCATGTTCTTCTGTCCCCTAGCGGAAGGGTGTTCCGACTGAAGACGATTCGACTGTGGGGCGCCCCCTATAGAAAGGGTGTTCCTATAATCGAATCGTGTCAGTTCAAATGGCGCGGACGAAGTGACCACTCTTGTCAATCTACTCTCTTTGATATAACGTCAATTATGACGAGTTTTTCCGAGCAATTACGAAAAACACGGAACATAAGCATATTTCCTTCTCGCTCTTCTTTGACAACCACGGAACTAACGCATTTTTTTTCTATTCAATTTATGTTTCTCAAATGTAGGCCTACACTTAGTCCATATACAAAGACAAACCAGCTGTAAGCACTGCTCCTTTAAGTCTTATCGATTGGATTGGCATTGATTTTCTGTTCAGTTCACGAAGGTGACCATTTTATAAATATGAACTATTAATACTATATTTACAAAACAAAAACATTTACACAAAAAACAAGCATATCACAAAGCATTGGATAAAAAGACAAATATGCGAGTTGCAATACTAGATGGATTAGGAGGTAGAAGCACATTCAGTCTCCTTTAGGACCCCCCCCCCCCCCCTCCCATCCACCCTCTTAAGATATTGACGGAAACACAGTTATATAACCGAAAGGAACTTTAGTTGGGAAACCAGGCTATACAAGCCTGGCCTATCCCGTAATGATATCGATACACAGAAGAAGTGCGCAAGCAAACAATGCTGCGCCGAAGGCTTTGTTGGAATTAACTAATATGTTATGAGACACGGCTCTCTTCACAGTGGCATGAGGTGCCAAATATTATAAAAATGTGTTTGAAGCAGAGTTGAATTATTGTCCGTCATTGTTATCAAGAGGTACAATTATCTTCTGATAGCAATTAAACTTTGTTAAGCTAGTTTTTATAAGCAACAAAATCCTAAAATTTACTCATAGATCCCGGCTATTTGTCAGCTAGAAAAGATCCACTACATTAATTGTCCACCATTTGTCCACATCCGTTTGGGTTGAGTTATCAACCCATTCTCTCCGTAACAATAACACGGTAAGGTTTGGGTTTAGTTGTCAATCCACTCTGTCTTTCTATCTTGAAATTTTCATCTTCAGCCAAAGAAAACTTGCATCTTTGCATCAGAAGGGTGAAAAACAGGAAGGTTTCCACCTTAGCCAGGAATTCGCCGATACATCTTCGTCTGCCAGCTCCGAACTGTAGGAAACTATCGGCCATAGTTTGGTCAATCTCCATACCCCCCGTGTCGGACGTCTTCAGGAAGCGGTCAGGTCTGAAGGCCTCCGGATCGCCCCAAACACGACTATCCCTGCACGTTGAAAACTGATTCACTATGATAAAGGTTCCTTCAGGAATAAGATAACCATTTAATTTCACATCGGTTGTTGTAAGGCGGGGCACTGACAATGGCACAAAGCACGCAAAGCGCATGATTTCCAAAACGGTGGCCTCCACATAAGTCAGATCTTTCTTATCGACCATTGAAGGACGTCGACTGGTACCTACGGTTTCATCAATGTTCTTTTGCACCCTTGTCTGTATATCCGGGTACAGGCACATCATAAGGATACCCCAAAGCAAGGAACTGCCGACCGTATCGAAGCCAGCACCGAGTAGATCCACCGTTGTCGACATGACCAAATCCTTTGGAAGATCACATTGTTCACGCTCTTCTCGGCTGAGCTCAGATGCGGACTTCAAGAGGGAGTCCATTACGTCACGAAGGCTATCGGAATCGTACGTTTCAAGGTGCTCTGCCCTTTGCATACTCATCACTTTATACGGAATGTCAATTATTTTAAGAAATTTTTCGGTTCTTCCACGAAAGAAAACCCGTGTCCAAGGGGCAATGTCGACAGGGTTACCAACTGAAGCGAATTCCACAAAGTCATTTGATGCTTCGATCATAGCACAGTAGTTGCGGTCTTCACGAATGTTGGCGTTTCTTCCAAATAATATCTGGTAAATCACACTGCCCACGCTGAGGAAGAGTTCCCGTCTGGGAAAAATTGGGGTCTGTTTTTGTGCCAGGAAGAAGTCTATTAAACGGTTCCCTTCTTCCAAGACAATGTCCTCTACAGGGCCCGTTCTAAAGTTTGCAAAGGTTCTCAAAGCATTGTTTGTAACCTTTCTCAGCATTTTCCATTTGGGTCCGAACGGAATGCTTAGACCTACGTTACCGTGCTGACGATCTGATATCAGTTGAAAGCTATACAAAAGTGGCCTTCCCCCAAAATCATCGGGATGTGTTGTCAGTGCGTCCTTGATTGTGTTAACTCCATTCAATACAACAACGTCGCGGCTACCTAGTCGAATGCTGAATACATCGCCATATTGTTTCCTGTACTCCTCAAATTTCACAGATGGATCTTTACCTAAGAAGGGAATATGACCGATGATTGGTAGTCCCCATGGCCCGGGTGGATACGCCTGGTACTGTTGTCTACTTCGCAGCCATTGCACAGTTAGCAACAAGACAATCAGTGAAATAATGATCAACGAGATCATGATTCCAAGTTTTCAGCCCTCCTGAGAGAACTTCAGACTAAGTTTGGAATGCTATCCACCAGTTTTAACTTTACAACCTGTATATATGTGCACAATGGTCACAGATATTGACCTACTTGTACTTGCACGCGTATGTCTCAATTGTAGGACTTGTTATTGGAGCTATATATTCACTAGACGAACTAAGTGTCAGTACAACTTGTGAAAACTGGGCCGCGTGTGTCAACTGCAGACCCTAGTCACTTTTATCTCCGACGAAAGACTTAAGGGCACAAAAGAAGCCTCGTTCACCAGAGCGAAACATAACCTGCTTGTATGAGTGGGACACCTTTAGTTTTAAAACCGAACATTTTTATGCAAATCAGAAGTTTAAGCTAACGTAAAGGTCCGTTCACACGGTGCGATTTATCGTACAGACTTGAAGCATGCTATTAAAATGGATGCTTTTAATTGGTTGATACGATTTGTCAACCAATCAAATACATCCATTTTTATGGCATGCTACAAGTCGGTACGACAAATCGCACCGTGTGAGAGGGCCTTAAGTTGCAGCAATTCACGATTTTTCCTCTAATTGATTGACGTTTTACGCCGAACGCAATATTATTTTGCTTATCTGGCGCTGCTGCTAGGTTTAGAAGGAAGGAAACTCTGCCTTTCTTAGGCCGTTGTTCTCACGCCTTCACAAAGGGCATTTGCCGAAAGCACGAGTAGATTGATATTAAGATCTGTATTTGAGAGAATAATATCTGGTAGTATATGCAATAAAATACTTTTGTTTTTACGATTGTTGTATAACAAAATTAAAGCCACACTCGCTGCTGTAGTCTCTATGGCATATGTTGAGAAAGCCAATTTAAAGGTGCTGACTACACGTAAAATCACTAACCTTAAACATAGGAAACATTATACGTATCCAGCTGTCTAAATCGTGGTGCAAAGCATACGAGGAATCGGAGCTCGATGACAACAACAGCCATCAGAAACCGGTTAGCTTCAGCGTTGTGCTACTCTCATTTCAGGTATTTGTGTCCGTGGTTTACACTTTATGATTTGTCGGTAGGTTGTTTGTGTCTCTCAAACCAGATTATCCGTCTGTATTTCTCAGATAAAGTTTGCAAAGTTATATCGTGCTTTTAGATCGCTCACGCGGATCAAATCATCAGGCCGCTTGTGCACATGCTCAAGCTAAGAGTTTGTTGACAATGCGGGTACGAAACAAATACAATTTTCAATTTAAAACTAAAAATCCCAAATGATGCCAAAACTTTCAATTTTGGGCCAAAACAGAGAGTTCCCAACTTTTTTGTCTGGGCAAAATACAGAAAACCGTCAACTGTTTTTAATGTCAACTGTATTCTGGATTTTAACGGCGAGTGTGTCTTTAAGGATTACATGGCGAGCAAGTGATAGAGTCAAGATCTCAACAAAGAATGTTATAGGTAGTTTTGCTCTATTATGAGAATGTGCCCTAGCAAGCAACATGTGGTAGCTAGGAAAAATCCGTCTCTATGGTGCTGAGAATCTTATATATATACACTCCCTGACGTTGGCACCCTATAACGACTATAGGAAAAAATATAAAATTCGGTACAGCCCAGGAGCCTGTTTCATAAAGCGGCGTAGATGTATTTTTTGCGTAACTTTCATACTAACGTATCTCTACAGTATGGGTTGCTAAGGCATTTACGTGAAACTTACGCTACGCCGCTTTATGAAACAGGGTCCCGATTTCTTGGTTAGCCTAACTGGTGACCATTACACAAAGCGCGGGGCAGTGAATACCCAATCGGTACATATTTATAGAAGCATTTTCAGCTGTAATACAGCCCGGATTATCGGTCCAACGGGGACTGGTATTATATGGCTGGTAATGTGTCGTATCGCCTTTTATTGTGTCTTGTCGCCGTATTCGGCAGAGCCCAGCTTTCTATTGTGTGTAATCCTTGACCAGGGGGATGTTTCTCAAAACATTTACGCCCGACGTAAGTCCAGTGCAAGGCCTAACTGTCATGGCAACACATAGGCCTACCGTCAACATCACGTTTTGAGCAGGCGCTAGTTTGTTGAGAAACAGTCCCCAGATAATGTTTGATAAAAAAAAAATGTCACCAACACGACCCAAATCAAGGACTTATCAACAGCTGCCATAAAATATGCATATAATTAAAATCCTCCCATCCAGATTAACTAGTAAAACAAACACTTTCTCATCAAGACCGAAACTCAAGGCATAAAACTGGCATAGTTCTTACGTAATTTAGCGACGTCACAATAGACCATTTGCCAATCTTTCGCGTAACAATGACAATGACGTCGTGGCACCAATCTTAAACTTCAACTATATTCATTCAAACTCCCGTTTCATGCAAGATTTTTTCGCATTACTTGATTATTCCAGACATAAACTGTCACAATTTCTTTCCTAAAATATGTTGTAAAAATGTACAAAATCTTAAGTTGAAAACAGACGGATGATTTGTCCGGTGTACGTTTTAGGGCCGTAATTGTGACGTTGCTTAATTACGTCATTTCAAAGAAATTGTCCTATAAGTTGTAGACCGAACCACAATCTGCCTAAATATCAACTCTAATTTATCGGGAATTTTCACCTAAAATTTAAATGGAAAACAGGTATTGTGACAGATTAGGACCCAATGAATCTAACACGAAACGGGAGTTTGACTGAATATGGCTGATGTCTAATGGAAGCTGGGCTTGTCCGGTCTGAGATTGGTGCCACGACGTCATGCCATTGTTCCGCGGAGAAGAAAGACGTCATAATATCCTCATGCTCATTGTTTCGTGTATTTACGTCATAATTTGGTCACGTGGATATCAGTCTCTAAGGCGTTTTTCTGGCGTCAAGCAACATCCAGTGGATTGGAAAGAACTTAAATATGAGCTAAGCACCGTAAATGTCTGTACAATGTTCACGGGTTCGATATCTGTGTTTACATTGTGTTTGTTCGTGGCTGTAGGAGGATGGACAGAGGACGGAGGATTTTTCCCAACTTTGTCTTGGACTGACACTCATACCCACAGGTAGGATCTCTTGAATGTGATTTCATCGTATTGATCTCCCATAGGCCTACTATTGCACCTGATAAATACACCTGCACTGGTGTCGAAAGCTCGTGTTGTTCACAAAATTTTACTTCGTGGAAATGCCTTAATTATTTCTCATTCGGTAGGCCGATAGGATCTCCTAACTCCATAATTAAACAAGATACGGTAAGATAGGATTTAAAAAATGTTTAACGTGAGTTTCTCTTTAAACGTGGGTTCCATATACTAATAAGAAATGATTAAGGCATCACCACGATGTAAGTTTTATGTGAACAACACGAACTTTCGGCACAGGTGCTTTTCTCTTGACAATCTGAATTCTTGAAAATATCTTAATTTTGGCAGCTCGATCGATCATGCCACTTTAAGGTAATTTTGGCAGCTCATGCCACTTTAACTCATTCTATAAGTCCAGTTCTAAAAATGCAAATGGATAAGCATTTCAGACAGAATAATTTTTTTCAAAATCCATTAGTTCCACTGATTAGTTTAACGTATTACACAAGTAGTGTTAACCCGAAAAACGGCGGTTACTACTTGTGTAATACTATTTTTCTCAATCCGCGTTTTTTATTTCTTTTACAAAATGCAATTTATATCCGTTTAATATTTTTTCAGCATGCCGACTTTGTCGCTCCGCGGGTTAACAGACTGGTTCGATCACTCCTCTCACCTCCGCTATGACGTGATAAACTATTTGGAGAAAATTCGATGCACTGTGGATTGGCCAATTTCACAGACAGACAAAGTCTTCCAGGTAGGGCTGCTGTAATATCTTGGAAGGAATGTATTTATAAATGACACACTCAAATGTTTACGTGACATTCAGTACATTTTCCCAGCGCCCAGCCCCTTCGCACCTCCCGGGCCCTAGAAGAATGTACCGGCTAGGCCCCATGTTCTCGTGGGTTGCGAGCGAAAAGCCCCAAAGCCCAGGAAAATCATCTTGACTAAAATAATCATGGACACAAGTTAATAATTCTGTTAAAAAAGGAGGGTATGTCATTTAGACTTTTAAACCCAATTATATATGTTGTTGTAATAAACCAAAACCCATGATATTTCATTAGGCTGAAGACAGACATGAGTTTGGCTTATTTAAGTGCACAAGAAATCTCTAATGTAAAATATAAATATCTCTACAAAGGATTTATTTATTTATCCATGAGCTGCCAAAATGATTATATTTTGCCGATAAAACAGAATACTGAAATTATTGGCTATTTTTCTCAAGACGTATAATTCAGAAGCTTTTTAATGCTTCTAATCTCGAGAATGTACGATAAAGTACTGTTTTGAACTAACTTAGGCTTAGAATGAATGAATGGTCATCCCGGTTATTTAAATTTTGTTTACTTTTCAAACACGTTTTCGGTTCGTAGGCCTATAGGCCACATACTGTATAGATTTTCCTCATTCCAACGCCAATCATTTAGTTTTTCGATGGCCTGTTATTGTCATGACGATCAGAGATTATGAAAAAAGTGCAAACTTTGGCAGCTCATGCCACTTTAATGGAAAAGCCGACTCAGTATTTTGTTTTTTTCTTTCCAGTTTCTTGTGTCTAAAATCCAATGCTGTGTGGAAGTTGTCGACTCCGTCTATGCCCGTGTGTTTTTGGTGGTGTTTTCATATATCCCATTCATTCTTTATGTGACAGTCAAGCTCAATCAAATATTAGGTTAGTTCCAATGAACAATATACGTGGAATGGAAGTCACGTGACGTTTGAGTTCCAGCGAGCGCGGCCATCATTACGAGTTGATTGGGCGATAATATCAATCCAAGATGGTGGACATCACGCGCCCATCTTGTAGCAATGGCGGCACTTCTATGAACTTCAGATCCAAACTAGCCAATGAGACGCGTCCATCCCACGTATATAGTTCAATGAATGTGTTTCTTGATGAGTAATTCAAGAGTTGTAAGAATTGTTTGAAACTCTCTTTAAACGTGGGTTCCATACTAATGATAAAAAATTAAGACATACCACGTAGTAGGCCTTAGTTGTTTTGAACAACACAATAATTCAAGAGTTAATTCTAAAGCGGAAGGGGGAGCAAAAAGTTACATCATGTTTGACCATGAATAACTAAAAAGAAAGGCATATAGCATTTAAATTATATTATCACTCACAGCCAGTTTAAACTTTCATGTATATAGCGAAATTCACATTTTGTTACCAGACAAAATAATAATAAATAGAAGTAACAACAGACCAGCAGATTTTATGTAAAAATTTTGATTTATAAAAATTAAAAAACGGTAACTTATTTACAGGCAAATGTTATACAAACATTAGAAGGAAAACATGACTTACTTATACAAGTTAAGAATTTACATTTCCGAGAAATCTGTAGTAGTTTAAATCCATTGATCACGAAAATATAAATCCTGAGAATGAAATTTTGAAAACACACCGGTAAACCATAGAATACAATCTTCATACAATTCACAAATAAGATATCGCTGACAAATATAAAGCAGGCTGGATAACTTTCCAAATTATGAACAGATTTATGGCAGTTCAGTTCGAAACGGACTGACGAAACAAAAAACGTCTTTAAATAGGTTCTCAGAAATTCCAGAATGCTCCGGTTAAAATAAATTAGAATGAATTTGCATATCTATGGAAAGTTGTTTATATCCAAGGTTCGAGAACAATAGGAGTTACCCAACAACACGACTGAGGATCTAGGTCAACCTAACCCAATTGTAAACAGCCGTCGGGGTGAGCAGGCGAACACACAATAGGCGAACAGACAATAGAGATCTGGAAAGATCCTATAAGTAATGCATATATAAAAAAAATAAATGCCAGACATACACGTTCAATTGGCAATTTGTTTTCTCTATTTTTACATTAATTGCAATCACGTCTTCAATCTTTGTTCTTGATTTATAACGTTCAGTGTTCTTCAACCACCTGTTATTTTAGACAAGAAGTTTTTCCCTGTGCCCGAGTGTTCTTAAATATCTATATATATTTATGGTGGCCGAACTTTACAAATTTGTTCTATCTTATTCTATTTTTCAATTTAAAACATTTTTTCAGATCTACTTAATTAGCTCTCCCTAATTCAAATTAGTAAATTGTATCTATGAAATAAGATCGGCTTTCTGAGAAGTGGGTGGATTTTCCAAAGATTCCTCAGTTACTTAGCATGCATGAATGATAGCATTGTGGTTATAGACCTATATAATTATGTTTCCTTCGCAGCGAATGCCGACGTCCAAACCAGCTGCCCGTCAATCAGTACGTCAACGCTTGGATCCGACACAAGTAAGTTTACGAGAATACAGGGGGCTGTTTCTCAACACACTTACGCCCGTCGTAACTTTGCGCCTGGTCGTAACGTCATGTTGAGGGTATATGTTGCCATGGTAGTAAATGCCTTGCATTGGACTTACGTCGGTCGTAACTTTGTTGAGAAACAACCCCCTGAACCAGACCAACAGGTCTCGTGCCTCCTGTCTATCGTGAAATCTAAACTACCGACAGAAGAGAGAAGTGTAATATATACAAAAGTTCTGATACAGAAAAAGCCCAACCCAAAATCATTCTGGAAGCCAAAGCCCAAAGGCTGCGGTTGCATGATGGCATCCGTCGCCCCTCAACATTATTTAATGGCCCAGTTGGTCAAGCGAAAGGCGCTCGCACAGACACAAGCCTCTCTATCGATGGGTGGCGGGTTCGAATCCATGCAGTCCAAAGAAAAAAGTTATCACTCGATGGTCCTTATTAAAATATAAGCCAGTGACTCGCTGAAGGTCGGTGGTCTCTTCCTGGTAACGAGTCTGGTTTACTTGTTCATGAGGTTGAAAACGTGCAAATATTTTCTTTGATTTTAGATGTTTTGGAAGACCTCCATAAAGATATGAGAGGAAATTGTGAACAAAAAGGTACCATTTTGTTAGAAACGTTGGATATTAATTTATTAGGATTTTTTTTTCAGTCCAAATTAATTGTATCGGTACCCTATATATATTTTCCCCTAAACATCCTTCTTTTCAATATAGATCTTCTTTTTTAAGCCATTTTGTTTGTTTACATTTCGATTGTCCAAATATTTAGAGGGTTTAATGGAAACTTAATTGATGTTAGAAAAATTAGCTGTGGCCTGTATAAACCGAACAGATTTTTGAGAAGTAGGCCTTAAAGTGGCATGAGCTGCCAAATTCAAACTTTTTTCATAATTTCTGATCGTCACGACATTAAGAGGCTTTGAAGGCCATCGAAAAACTAAATGATTGGCGTTGGAATGAGGAAAATTCATACAGTATGTAGCCTGCACGAACCGAAAAAGTGTTCGAAAAGTAAACAAAATTTAAATAACAGGGACGACCATTCATTCATTCTTTGTTCAAAACAATACTTTATCGTACATTTTCGAGACCAGAAGCACTGAAAAGCTTCTGAATTACACGCCTTGATAAAATAGCCAATAATTTCAACATTCTGTTTTAACGTCAAAATATCAACATTTTGCCAGCTCATGCCACTTTAACTAAATTGAAATACCCTTGAAGCACTTTCATTTATTTGAGGTTTATGGTTTATACATTATCGTTTATTCTATATATAGACTTGTATTTATATATATAACAATTAAAAAGCTTCTAATTTCCACCTGTTGCCAAATAGTCCGGGTTTCTGACTCCAAAATTACTATTTTTATATACTGACGGCCGTATTTTTTAGTCAGTGTTCACTGCAATCAAAAAGCCGGAGTTGACTGCCCACTCAGAAGTGGGCAGTATGTGGTCTGATTTAGACAAAGAAATAGCAATATAACCTACTCAGATCGTGTCTAAACGGTCATAATCACGTTCATGGATAATTTCGCTACCTACCTGTGCCTGATATGGACGAGCAGGATCGGCTAGTAAACATTATTCTTCCTCTGAATTCACTTTTGCCTTCTCCAAATCTCAAGCTCTCCACCATTGATGACGTAACACTGTTAAGCGGTTTTTCAGTTTTTAAATGTTAAATTCACTTTAAAAAAGGCTAAATTATTAGTGAATGTCATACTGACACTATTTGAGTTACTTATGTTGTTATTTACTATCTAAATCTGACCGCAAACTGCCCGATCAGAAGCTTGCAGTCTACTCCGACTTTTTGATTACTATGAGCCCTGACTCCAAAATACGACCGTCAGTATAAAAAATAGTGATTTTGGAGATAGAAGCCCGCGGACTAGTTGCCAAATAGGTTCAACGATCTTGTTTACAGGACAGAATTCCCACCCCTTTAATATTCCAACCTTATATGGGACTTTTTTTTCGTTTTAGAGGCAGAGTATAGTTTTATGTCCAAGACAGTAAACTACTTACAGGAAAGAAGTGCCACTCTTTCAGAAGATATAAAGCATAAAGGTGATTATGAAATCTGATTGATGCTTCACGCGGCACTAAATATTTCGCTGGCATTGGGGGAGAAAAAACCGGGCTCATTGCCTGGAAAAGACCCCCGACCTTCGGCGAGTACCTGGCAACTCTCCCACATATGGTGATCGGATGAAAAATCCACTCAGAAAGTTTTACATTTTAATTTGGTATGAGTGGGATTCTAATTCGCGCCGCATCAATGAAAGGCCTGTGTCGGACCGAGGGGCTATCACTCTAACCGACAGAGTACGATATCTTATTGATTGATTGGGGTATAACGTCGCACTCAACAGCTAATGTTATATGGCGACAAATGTACCAACCGACCAAAAGATCTTACCCACCCCCATCCCACCTAAATTTTAACATTAAAACCTCCACAGAAGATATGAACGTCAGGAAGGCTAATGTATTTGGCATACTTAAGTTTCCTCCATGCTAGGTAGGTGAAAACGGCCATGGCAAAAACCACACCGCCCCCCAGCCCGAGGGTACTAAGTAGCCTTCTAGTTGTGATAAAATATTATTGGTGCTTGATGTTTCTTGTTATATCACTAAAAACGCATCAGTAGTAATTCTTTGCAGAGATTTTGACTCCAAGGCACTTTTTTTTCAAGAATTCCGATTTTTAAAGTTGAAGTATCTTGGAAAACTAAAGGACTGACGTTGAAATAGAAACTGTCGATTGAATCAGTAACCCTACGAGCCATAAAAAAGTGCTAAAACAGACAAAATTCAAATAGCCGGGATGCATGGGTATATTCTAGGGTGTTCGATGATTAAAAAACTACATTAGAGTACACACCGAAGCTTGGTATTAGCCGAAAGTTCTTATTCCTTATAAAGAATTGAACTATAGGTAATTCTGTTTCAATGAATTTTTGTCTAAATTTGACAGCTCATGCTATACTTTAAAGAATCTTGTTGCATATAAATCTGACCCAAATTTGAAATTAAATGAAGTTGAAATTTCAACCAAACTGGAGTTTCTGTAAGCCGTTGGTCAATAAGCTAAGAATATGATTTCATTGTAGAAATACACTAAATCTGCTTCCGTTGTCTCCGGGTCGGCTTTGATATGCATCGGATATCTGCTCTTTTTATATGGCAAATCATCACATTATCAATGAAACACTTTAGCTTGGTCCTCGAGAAGAAAATGTCAAATTCGCTGCTTTTTTGTTGCCATATACAAAATGGAATGCAACTTTTCCGAGAGTATTTCAAGGACGTAAATTCCCGAGGTGATCCGAGTGGTATTATCCATTCTTCGGAAACATCGAAGAGTCACATGAATGGGTGTATCCAATGGCAGTGTGTGTGTCACAACAACATTTTTCGGACCACTTTCTGATAATTTGATATTTTTAAGATGTACAATGGAAAAAAATACGAAACGTCAAGATTTTGAATCAAATTGGACAAACTCATGGGCAAGATTAGTTGGAGATCTCCAAAATCTGTGGCCAAAGTATTTTGATATTTTTGAACACTGAAGCACACGTGCACAGGGGAAATCTTCTTGTCTAAAATAACCATGGAGACAAGTTTCTTATTGTGTTAAAAAGGGGTATATCATTTAGATATTTAAACCCATTCACAAGTTGTTATACTAAACCACAACCCATGCCATTTCATTAGGTTGACGACAGACAGGAGTTTGGCCTTAGTCAGTAGAATTTTCTGGAAAAGATAATTGGGCTAGAAATCATCGGTATTTTAGGTAAAGTTAACTCGCCGATTTGCTATAGGTTTATAGTGTGGCCAAAGTATACCAATCATCAATATACTTTGGCAACAGAGTTTGGAGATCTCCAACTAATCTTGCCCATGAGTTTGTCCAATTTTATTCACAATCTTGACGTTTCGTATTTTTTTCCATTGTACTTTTCAAAAATATCAAATTATCCTATCAGAAAGTGGTCCGAAAAATGTTGTTCTGGCACACACACTGCCATTGGATAAACCCATCCATCTAAATGACCCTCTATATATATATACAACATCACAGCGCATGTTATGTGGAAAGTATTTGATTAAACCAGAAGTCTATGAACAGGGAAGTGTGAAATGTCGCATTACCCCATATTCAGGGCACTGGCGCTTTCAGCCTGCTTATACTACATTATGTGACGTTTATGCGCGGTAGATTTTGAAATTGTCAACGGTTGCGCAATTTCAAATCAGAAAATAAATTCATTCTCCACTTACTGCATCTATCGGCAATTCCAGTAACCGCAGTTCGGAGAATGCATTGGTTTTTATAAAAGCTTTACCGAACATGCGACTCTGATATCTCCATTTGGACTCAAATCGTTCCAAACAAGTCTTCTTGTCTCATTTTCAACTTTATGAATTTCTTCGGAAACTTTAACTTTTGCTTCATCAAGTACTGTTATCATAAATAAAGTGTTCGCCATGTTTTTTCTTATGCATCCCATAATAGTTCATATGAGAAAGTGAAGAAAAGCCACGCTTTCTGACTAACCGAGAGAGGGCTCTGTGTATGGTGACCTCTGGGTCAAACGGCGCCAATGCCCTCAATACTATGTAATGGAACGCTTCACACTTCCACATTCATAGACTTCTGATTAAACCAATAGCATTATTCAATTATTGATTTTAGACAATGAAATCGAAGAGTTGGCGAAGACAATAGAATATCTTCAAAGTACAGCTTTGGAACCTACAGATATTGGTAAGATATTTTATACGTGTTAATAATAATTAATATTGTTAAAGCAGCAACTGTTTGATTGATTGATTGATTGGGGCTTAAAGTCGCACTCAATAGTTAAGGGTAGGCGACAAAAGTACCAACCGACGGAAAAATCACCCTCCCTATGGTGATATTTGGACATTTCACAAAATCCTCAATATTAAACATTGACAACGTGCAAATTTTGAACAGTTTTATTCATTTTTTTTTGTTGAAATTGTAGTTCCTCGAAGCAATTCTACAGTTGACAACCTGCTCTCAGCGAAAGGAATTGACCGTATCGAGGCCTCTGCCACAAAAAGCCTTCAGTGTTGCGACGAAGACGGCAGAGGAGAAACTAAATCTGACGAGGAAATGGAATGGGATATTTTAAGCTAAAAGCTTCATATGTAAAAAACGCTTATAATAAACAACGGTTATAATAAAACAAGTCCAACATGTCTGTTATTTTCTTTCTACACAAAATGTGTTGTAGATTGATTGATGTTTTTATATGCCGCACTCAAGATTATTTCAGCTTAAGGGCGGAGTTGCCAGGTTTAGTGAGGGAGGAAATCGAGATCATTGCCCAGAGGAAACGCTCAACCTTCGGCGAGTACCTGTCAACTCTTCCCCATACGGCGACCGAGACAAAATGTTTGGGTACAAGTTGTGTAATGGTCAAACAATCTTTAACTGTGTAAAATTTGGCCAGAATTATGAGTCACCTATAATGACCCCAGCTGAGCAGGATGTTGAAAATTGAACCGGGTGATTAACTGGATACGAACCCGCAACTCAGTGATGGAAGAAGCGAGTCTGATAGACATATCAAATATCGTGTAGAAGAAGAGAAAACACATAAGTACAGAATTTTTCTATCAAGTTCCTCAAGTAAGACCAGAAGTCTATTTTCTGTTAAGACAAAACATTACAACCACACTCAAAAGCACAGTGCCAACATCTTAACACATACTATAAATATTATCCTTACCGAGTCTTTTAGATTTGACCTGAATGTTTTCGTTTTTTTCACAAGTAGAACTTCCCTACACAGTCACACATATGGAATGAATACACAACACAAAATTAGCATTTATAATGAATTTATTATATATAAACAAAATATAACAATGTGTTAAGCGAAAGAGGCGGCACAGAAAGTAAATGCAACATATTGATTGGAGTTTTACACCACATAATATTATTTCGCTTACAAGACGGTGACAAAGTATTGAAAATTAATGCCAAATAAGGGGATGAAAGTTGAAAATTTATTATCTTCTTTCTAAAACACAAAGCATCATTTTATCTTTTAATCTTGATATCACTGGTTGTGTATTTTCATTTGTGAGGTTTTGATCATTATTAGTCTGCTTAACATAAGCAATATAGATTTCCTTAAAGTGGCATGAGCTGCCAAAATTCACACTTTTTTCATAATTTCTGATCGTCTCGACAGTAAGAGGCTTTGAAGGCCATCGAAAAACTAATGATTGGCTTTGGTATGAGAAAAATTCATACACTATGTGGCCTGTACGAACCGAAAACGTGTTCGAAAAGTAATCAAAATTTAAATAACCAGGACGACCATTCATTCATTCTAAACCAAAGTTTGTTCAAAACAATACTTTATCGTACATTTCAGAGACTAGAAGCACCAAAAAGCTTCTGAATTATACGTCTTGAGAAAAATTGCCAATAATTTCAAGATTCTGTTTTTTAACGTCAAAATATCAACATTTTGGCAGCTCATGCCACTTTAAGTACCAACACAGACACATTGATTGATTTGATCATTTCTGTTTACATCATGATCACATTCAAGATTATTCTACTTAATTGTGAGCTTTGGAAATCTTTTTTTTTTTTGGAAGCAGCGGCGGAAACCTGGCTTATTGCTGATAGGAAACCGCAAGCAATTTTCTCATTCCAGAAACCAGGTCGGGTTGGTAAAAACACAGAAAATTCTTCCTGTGTTTAAACAGATCCAGAGGGTATATAACTGGAATTTTCAAAAAAAAAATTTTACCTTAAAATTTAAAGATTTTGGCAGTTTATGCAACTTTAAATATACAACAAATAATATATCTGGTGAAATTAACATATAGAGAGCGCAAGTCACACGTGAATTCCACAAATTTCCTGTCACCAGCACTGCATTGCGCATGTGACTGAGCGTTTTTCGTTCCAAAATGACGTTTTTATCTGACGTTATGGAACAAAATATGTCAAATGGAATTGCAACGTCATCAAAAACGTTCTTAATGGCGTCATCTGTCACCGGATATCACAAAATCTCGTAATAATTCTTGTGAGACTTGCGCTCCCTATTAAGTCGTTGAAATCAGAGTTTTTGTTATCTGGCAGCTTGCCAAGCTGTGAGTATCTTCTGTATGGTTTCTATGGGAACCTGAGGTAACTTCTGGCAAAGTAAAGGTAATGTTGGGGTATCTGAAATAGAAAAGAACTAGAATGTATATTTCTATGTATCACAGTTAAGGTTTATTTGCAAATACTATATCTAATCCAGTAGTTTGCCAAAAAAACTAGAATGTATATTTCTAGATATCAAAGCTAAGGCTAATGTACAAATACTATATGTAATCCCGTAGTGTATGCCACATTCAGCATTATTTCATTTATATAGCGTTGTCAGGTTTAGTGGGGAAGGAAACCAGATCAACAACCTTTCATAGTCACCATTCTATCGAAGGCAAGCTGATAGCTGCGTGAGCAGCCAGATCTTTTTTCATGATCGTCACCACAGTAAGACTTTTAAGGCCATCAAAAAACTAAATGATTAGCGTTGGAATGAGGAAAATCTGTACAGTATGTGGCCTATACCAACCGGCATAGTGTTCGAAAAGTAAACAAAATTTAAATAACCCATGATGACCATTCATTCATTCTAAGCCAAAGTTATTTCAAAACAATACTTTATTGTATTCTGCAGACTAGAAGCACTAAAAAGCTTCTGAATTATACGTCTTGAGAAAAATAACTGATAATTCCAAAATTCTGTTTTTACGTCAAAATATCAATATTTTGGCAGCTCATGTCACTTTAACTCTATGTATAATGAAAAAGGCAAGAATACGGTAAGAATTCCGCTAATTCAAGGACGAGCAATGTGAAGATAACAAATTATTAGACTGCTTTCTGCCATGTTTGGTCTAAAACAACAACAATAGCAATTGCTCGATAGGATTATCGGTCGCTCCATGCAGGAGGTAAGACACCCAACGAAAAGTCTCAAACTTTAAGAGTGCTTTTCGTAATGTTTTGAGTACTTGAATTAGCGGAATTCTTACCGTAAAGATTTTATAAAAGAAAAAAAACTTTCACCTGTAATGATGATTTGTCGGAGTTCCTCGGGTCGTGGAATGTCAAACCACAGTAAAAACAGCGAGAGATGGCAACAACTAGCTCCCTTTAACACTTCACCTTGCAGGTATCTGACCAAGAGATCTAACTTTTCTACAAAATGAAAATACAGAAAGAAAAATCTCAAATTAACAATAATAAAAAGTACTGTTTCCAGATGGTTAAAAAAACTGTAAACTTGTTTTCGTTTGTTTGTTTGTTTATTCCAAACATTTTAGAGATCATAATATGCGAACATAAATATCACATTTATTTATGATCACTAAAACACACGGGCACAGGGAAAATCTTCTTGTCTAAAATAAGCATGGTGACATTGATTGATTGATTTTGTAAGCTGCACTAAAGATTATTTAACTTAAAAGGCGGCATTGCCAGGTTTAGTGGGGGAGGAAGCCAGGCTCATTGCCTGGAGGAAACCCCCGACCTCCGGCGAGTACCTGGCAACTCTTTCGTATACAGCGAATATTAAATTGAAGAATTTGTAATGAATGTGAACTTGAAAAATCTTTTTCATGAAGAAATTATATCGTGTAATTACTGGCATTAGAACCCGTCTGCAAACCTTTAAAAGCTGATGCATTTATAGGTATTGTTACATGTACCTGTTTGCCAGGTGTTGTTACCTGTTAACCAGGTATTGTTACCTGTTAACCAGGTATTGTTACCTGTTTGCCAGGTATTGTTACCTGTTTGCCAGGTATTGTTACCTGTTTGCCAGGTATTGTTACCTGTTTGCCAGGTGTTGTTACCTGTTTGCCAGGTATTGTTACCTGTTTGCCAGGTGTTGTTACATGTTTGCCAGGTATTGTTACCTGTTTGCCAGGTATTGTTACCTGTTTGCCAGGTATTGTTACCTGTTTGCCAGGTATTGTTACATGTTTGCCAGGTGTTGTTACCTGTTAACCAGGTATTGTTACCTGTTAGCCAGGTATTGTTACCTGTTTGCCAGGTGTTGTTACCTGTTTGCCAGGTGTTGTTACCTGTTTGCCAGGTGTTGTTACCTGTTTGCCAGGTGTTGTTACCTGTTTGCCAGGTGTTGTTACCTGTTTGCCAGGTGTTGTTACCTGTTTGCCAGGTGTTGTTACCTGTTTGCCAGGTGTTGTTACCTGTTTGTCAGGTGTTGTTACATGTTTGCCAGGTATTGTTACATGTTTGCCAGGTGTTGTTACCTGTTTGCCAGGTGTTGTTACCTGTTTGCCAGGTGTTGTTACATGTTTGCCAGGTGTTGTTACCTGTTTGCCAGGTGTTGTTACCTGTTTGCCAGGTGTTGTTACCTGTTTGCCAGGTGTTGTTACCTGTTTGCCAGTTGTTGTTACCTGTTTGCCAGGTGTTGTTACCTGTTTGCCAGGTGTTGTTACCTGTTTGCCAGGTGTTGTTACCTGTTTGCCAGGTGTTGTTACCTGTTTGCCAGGTGTTGTTACCTGTTTGCCAGGTATTGTTACCTGTTTGCCAGGTATTGTTACCTGTTTGCCAGGTATTGTTGCCTGTTTGCCAGGTATTGTTACATGTTTGCCAGGTGTTGTTACCTGTTAACCAGGTATTGTTACCTGTTAACCAGGTATTGTTACCTGTTTGCCAGGTATTGTTACCTGTTTGCCAGGTATTGTTACATGTTTGCCAGGTATTGTTACCTGTTTGCCAGGTGTTGTTACCTGTTTGCCAGGTATTGTTACCTGTTTGCCAGGTATTGTTACATGTTTGCCAGGTGTTGTTACCTGTTAACCAGGTATTGTTACCTGTTTGCCAGGTATTGTTACCTGTTTGCCAGGTGTTGTTACCTGTTTGCCAGGTGTTGTTACCTGTTTGCCAGGTGTTGTTACCTGTTTGCCAGGTGTTGTTACCTGTTTGCCAGGTGTTGTTACCTGTTTGCCAGGTGTTGTTACCTGTTTGCCAGGTGTTGTTACCTGTTTGCCAGGTGTTGTTACCTGTTTGCCAGGTGTTGTTACCTGTTTGCCAGGTGTTGTTACCTGTTTGCCAGGTGTTGTTACATGTTTGCCAGGTATTGTTACATGTTTGCCAGGTATTGTTACATGTTTGCCAGGTATTGTTACATGTTTGCCAGGTGTTGTTACCTGTTTGCCAGGTGTTGTTACCTGTTTGCCAGGTGTTGTTACCTGTTTGCCAGGTGTTGTTACCTGTTTGCCAGGTGTTGTTACCTGTTTGCCAGGTGTTGTTAACTGTTTGCCAGGTGTTGTTACCTGTTTGCCAGGTGTTGTTACCTGTTTGCCAGGTGTTGTTACCTGTTTGCCAGGTGTTGTTACCTGTTTGCCAGGTGTTGTTACCTGTTTGCCAGGTGTTGTTACCTGTTTGCCAGGTGTTGTTACATGTTTGCCAGGTGTTGTTACATGTTTGCCAGGTGTTGTTACATGTTTGCCAGGTGTTGTTACCTGTTTGCCAGGTGTTGTTACCTGTTTGCCAGGTGTTGTTACATGTTTGCCAGGTATTGTTACATGTTTGCCAGGTATTGTTACCTGTTTGCCAGGTGTTGTTACCTGTTTGCCAGGTGTTGTTACCTGTTTGCCAGGTGTTGTTACATGTTTGCCAGGTGTTGTTACATGTTTGCCAGGTATTGTTACCTGTTTGCCAGGTGTTGTTACCTGTTTGCCAGGTATTGTTACCTGTTTGCCAGGTATTGTTACCTGTTTGACAGGTATTGTTACCTGTTTGCCAGGTATTGTTACCTGTTTGCCAGGTGTTGTTACCTGTTTGCCAGGTGTTGTTACCTGTTTGCCAGGTGTTGTTACCTGTTTGCCAGGTGTTGTTACCTGTTTGCCAGGTGTTGTTACCTGTTTGCCAGGTGTTGTTACCTGTTTGCCAGGTATTGTTACCTGTTTGCCAGGTGTTGTTACATGTTTGCCAGGTGTTGTTACCTGTTTGCCAGGTGTTGTTACATGTTTGCCAGGTGTTGTTACATGTTTGCCAGGTATTGTTACCTGTTTGCCAGGTGTTGTTACCTGTTTGCCAGGTGTTGTTACCTGTTTGCCAGGTGTTGTTACCTGTTTGCCAGGTGTTGTTACCTGTTTGCCAGGTGTTGTTACCTGTTTGCCAGGTGTTGTTACATGTTTGTCAGGTGTTATTACATGTTTGCCAGGTATTGTTACCTGTTTGCCAGGTGTTGTTACCTGTTTGCCAGGTATTGTTACCTGTTTGCCAGGTGTTGTTACCTGTTTGCCAGGTGTTGTTACCTGTTTGCCAGGTGTTGTTACCTGTTTGCCAGGTGTTGTTACATGTTTGCCAGGTGTTGTAACCTGTTTGCCTGGTGTTGTTACCTGTTTGCCAGGTGTTGTTACCTGTTTGCCAGGTGTTGTTACATGTTTGCCAGGTATTGTTACCTGTTTGCCAGGTGTTGTTACCTGTTTGCCAGGTGTTGTTACCTGTTTGCCAGGTGTTGTTACATGTTTGCCAGGTATTGTTACCTGTTTGCCAGGTGTTGTTACCTGTTTGCCAGGTGTTGTTACCTGTTTGCCAGGTATTGCTACCTGTTTGCCAGGTGTTGTTACCTGTTTGCCAGGTGTTGTTACCTGTTTGCCAGGTATTGTTACCTGTTTGCCAGGTGTTGTTACCTGTTTGCCAGGTGTTGTTACCTGTTTGCCAGGTGTTGTTACCTGTTTGCCAGGTATTGTTACATGTTTGCCAGGTGTTGTTACCTGTTTGCCAGGTGTTGTTACATGTTTGCCAGGTGTTGTTACATGTTTGCCAGGTATTGTTACCTGTTTGCCAGGTGTTGTTACCTGTTTGCCATTGGTCCAGGATGCTCTCTAAGTAGGATTTTACACCATAGAGGAATTCCTGTTGAATGAGGGCCTCACAGGCCCCTTTACCAAGTACAGACTTGGAGAAGGCCCCGGAGTAATAAGCTAAGATTAGTTTTATTTGCCAAAGTAGACTTGAGGATGGTTGAGTCTGTGCCTGCTGTACAGCCTACAACAGAAGAAATAAAATGAACTAGACATAACTGAGATACCCCTGCTCTGCAAGAAAAGTCGGCAATGTAAGGGGCATAACTCTTGAAAAAAACATCCGAGCGCGTTTATTTTCAATAGGCTTCTTGTACTTGCTGTATTAAACAAATATGTGAAGTTTCAAAGTTGTAAGTTAAAGACTTTTTTAGATAATGTGTTTACAAGGACCAATGGACAGACGGACGACGGAGGCAACGACAATACCCTTCGGGCAAAATTTGCCCGAGGGGTAAAAAACTATGTTAATGTAAGTCTAGGAGAATGATTGAACAGCATAGCAAATTTACGAACTCTGCATGGTCATCTTTTTGTAACTGCAACTGTAAGCAAGACGGAGAAGCGGGAAAGGATAGCCCCTTATCCATGATAAGCAAGCTTTATAGAGTACAACAATATGCACATAGGATGATATGTATATGCACATGTATGATAAAGATGGAGAAACAGCACCAAGAGGAGGAGACACATGAATTGGGCATGATTTAATGCTACGTCTGTGACAAATGATGGAGTAAGACAAAATATCATGCAAAATACTCCTTGCTGGTCATGTTTAGTTAGCATCGACAACAAGAAAGTAGACTATGAGGCTGCTTGCTGATCATGTTACCAGCACTCACTACGAGGAAGTAGGCTATCAAGAGTGCCACAAGCACAATAATGAAACATGCAGGCTTATATGACAAGCACAGCAACTACCGTACAACTGTACAATGGGACAAAATTGTGTCTACAAACAAATGTATGAACAGACAAATGGCAGAACAGAGAAATGTCAAAAGGAGTCCAAAATGTCATAAATATGTAAAAATATCTCCTTGCAAGTAGGACATGGACAACTTCATATCATTGGTAACATTTGTCAAGTTTCATTAAAAAAGAACCAACATCTGGGAGGAGTATTTTGGACAAAATTGCGTCTACGGACGGACGGACGGACGGAGGGCACAACGATCAGACAGATGTATGTGTGTACATACAAACTTTATGCCAGCAGAAGGGGAGGGGGGGGGGGGGGTAGGGAGGAGGGAGGGAGGGGCGATAACATGATAACCCTGTCTTCATATGGAATGAGACCCATTGGAGGAGTATTTTGGACAAAACTGTGTCTATGGACGGACGGACGGACAGACAGACAGAGGGAACAACGATTGGACGGATGTATGAGCGTAAATACACACTTCATGGCAGTAGAAGGGGGGGGGGGGAGGGGGGAAGGTAGGGGCGATAACACGATAACCCTGTCTTCATATGGAATGAGACCCCAAAAATGGCAAAGTCCTATAAGTCAAAAACGTCATAAAAATGTGAAAAAAGGAAATATCATCCTGTAAGTTGGGCATGCACATCTACATACCATTGGTAACATATTTGTGAAATTTCATTGAAATCAAAGCAAAATCTTAGGAGGAGTAGTCCGGACAAACAAAAATGGCAAAGTCCTATAAGTCAAAAAGGTCATAAAAATGTGAAAAAAGGAAATATCATCCTGTAAGTTGGGCATGCACATCTACATACCATTGGTAACATATTTGTGAAATTTCATTGAAATCAAAGCAAAATCTTAGGAGGAGTAGTCCGGACAAACAAAAATGGCAAAGTCCTATAAGTCAAAAACGTCATAAAAATGTGAAAAAAGGAAATATCATCATGTAAGTTGGGCATGCACATCTACATACCATTGGTAACATATTTGTGAAATTTCATTGAAATCAAAGCAAAATCTTAGGAGGAGTAGTCCGGACAAAATTGTGTCTACAGACAGACAGACGGACGGACAAGCCGATTCCAGTATACCCCCCCTAACTTCGTTGCGGGGGGTATAATGAAAAGATAGATTCACACAAATAGGTTTGAAAATCTATGATGAATAGATAGGCCTCTTCAGACTTTGGGAACTTTGTCTTCCAGTTCACATTCAGATTAATTCCATCCATTCATTGATCACTTTCCCACTACATGTACCTAGTAGAAATTCTACTAGCATTGCAATCATTACCATATACCGCAGGCATTGAGCGACTTAGTATATACATGTATACTAAGTTGTAGAAACTTGTCTCCATAGTTATTTTAGACAAGAAGATTTTTCCGTGTGTTTTAGTGTTCATAAATATACTAAGTTGTTCTACGCCTGCGGTATACGGTAATGCTTGCAATGCTAAAATTCCACAACCTTCCCATGACTCAGTAGGTAGAGCGTTGGACGCTCAATCCTTACAGCCTTCCATCAATGGGTCGCGGGTTCGAATCCCACTCAGTCCCCCAAAAAAATGGAAAATTTTCTGACTGGGTTTTCACTAGAACGACCTACATGTATGTGGGATGGTTGCCAGTTACCACCAGAAGGTTGAGGGTTTCCTCCGGGTAATGAGCCCGGTTTCCTCCTCATTAAACCTGCAACGCTGCCATATGAATGAAATAATCTTGAGTGCAGCGTAAAACATCAATTAATCAAACTCAAAAGTAATTCACTAATTGTTGCCAGGTTTATTGGGTGAGGACACTGGATTTCTTGCTTAAGAGTTTAAATTTGGTACTCGGAAAACCATCACACAAGCCATAAAAACCACATAAGAAAATGTTTACGTTTTCCTTTCGGACTGAATGGGATTTCATTTAAAGTGGCATGAGCTGCCAAAATGTTGATATTTTGACGTCAAAACAGAATGTTGAAATTATTGGCTATTTTTCTCAAGACGTATAATTCAGAAGCTTTTTAGTGCATCTAGTGTCTAAAATGTACGATCAATTATTGTTTTGAACTAACTTTGGCTTAGAATGAATGAATGGTCGTCCCGCTTATTTAAATTTTGTTTACTTTTCGAACACTATTTCGGTTCGTGTAGGCCACATACTGTATGGATTTTCTTCAATGCAACTCCAATCATTTAGTTTTTCGATGGCCTTCAAAGCCTCTTGCTGTCGTGACGATCAGAGATTATGAAAAAAGTGTTAATTTTGGCTGCTCATGCCACTTTAAACAGTTTTAGGTAAAATATCTTCTTAATAATTCACAAAGTTTATCATTAGGACAAATAATTTGACAGAGCTTTTATTGTTTTGTTTTGTTAAATGCATAGCTGTTTTCTATCAAGGTTGTCGATTTATTGAGTGACAATAATTGATTACTTTATGAAAGATCATGTGTTTTAGTTTATTACAACAACCTATGATTGGGTATAAAGGACTTAGGTCTAAATGACATACCCTATTTTAACACAAGTAGAAACTTGTCTCCATGGTTATTTTATTCAAGAAGATTTTCCCTGTGCCCATGTGCTTTAGTGTCTATAAATATATTATTTACATCAACCCAAAAGGGCCTGCATCCAATGAGTGAACAACCTTTAACATTAATCCTAGAAATCCACACTTAACAGTCTTAATGACTACAAATTTTTGGAAAGCTCGAAAATCCAGAAATTTTGGTAGAATCAGTCAAAATGTAGCAGTTTATTATTTATGATCACTAAAACACACGGCCACAGGGAAAATCTTCTTGTCTAAAATAAACATTGAGAGAAGTTTCTAGCAGTTTATTACATGTGCTTAGGCATGACTGTGTTGAGATTCAGTGACCTACTGACCGCTTTTCTAAGGACGAAAATATCAATAACAATTGACAGACACTTTAATTGATCACACTGTTATGAAGAATTTCATTCTGGTCCTCCATACTTTTTATAAATTGCTTCATTTTCAGACAAGGCTGTCAATCATTCTGACAGACAAGCTATCAATCAGCGTAGCTTTCATTGGCTGAAGTGCAAGCAATGTGACGAAACATTCAATAGCTTTTTATAGTTCCCCGATCACTGGTCGGAATTTGATTGGGACTGATTAATAACCAGCATTTATTATCCAGAATATGTCGTTTAAAACAACAGTTTTCAGTCCAGAGCTAAGATTTTTAGCGAATGTATGAAGAAAATATTACATTTTCATTTCCATAACACCGAGGTAATAGAGCTATATCATGTTTCTTTATCTGGCACCTTGTGGACGGGATTCACTGAGGTTAATAAATAACTCGCCATCAATCATTTACGACAGAACATGACAGTTTCTTGTCCCAGTTTACAAACGTGTGACCTTGACTTATTCAATAACCGTGAATATGATGGACAAAATGAGAATTTGGATTAATATAGTGCATTGTGTTGAAATCTTGTTGAGTGATGAATTGTCAATGGCTCAAGTTAAATAACAGATCCAAATTATTTCATTTATATGGCAACAAAAAGATGACAAATCAGACAACAAAAATACATTGAAAGCAAAAATGACAGAAATATATTAATTTTTGGAGTATAAAAACATCCTTTCACATCTCCCAAATATCAACTTCATATGTAATTTCTTTTCTATATATATTTTCGAACACTAAAACACACGGGCACAGGGAAAATCTTCTTGTCTAAAATAACCATGGAGACAAGCTTCTCATTGTGTTAAAAAGAGGTATATCGTTTAGACCTTCATACCCCATAAATTGTTGTAATAAACTAAACATATGATATTTCATTAGTTTGACGACAGGCAGTGGCCTGGCCTTAGTCAGTAGAATAACACTTTGAAAGTTTGTAATACATTGACAATGCTTACGCATCTTAAGCTATGGCAAGACTATCGGCAGACTGAGATTGAGCCCCATAGGATCATGGGAAAAGACAGTTAAAATTTGGTCCCCCCCCCCCCCCCCACCCAGAAAAACCTAGGTAGAAGACAGAGAGTTTAGCCCTGACCAGTATATCTTTCAAACACTTGTTCTTTTTATAAGCAATGACTGACCTTTGGGTCACTGGTCGAGCAATTTTTCTTTGAAGTAGTTTGTATTCTTCTACTATAACACAAGCTTTCGACACCTATACCGGTGTCTTGATCAAGTGTAACTGACTTGATTTAGTCAGAAAATAAAAATAAGTGGAAATTATTTTTGATGTTATACTTGACGAAGACACCGGTACAGGTGTCGAAAGCTTGTGTTGTTCACAAACAACTAACTACTTGGTGATGTCTTAATTTTTCATCGTTAGCTTAACCGTTGTTATTAAATATATTTTTGAACACTAAAACACACAGGCATTACTAAACCTGGCAACGTCACAATATAAGAGAATTTATCTTGACTTCCACGTGAAACATCGGACAGGCAATCAACTTGTTTAATATTAACTTTCCTGATTATCAAATACAATTGCTGAAAGGATTGTGATAGCTGGGTATCCAATACAATCGCTGAAAGGATTTTGATAGCTGGGTATCCAATACAATCGCTGAAAGAATTTTGATAGCTGGGTATCAAATACAATCGCTGAAAGGAGTTCGAAAGTGGGTCTCAAATACAATCGCTGAAAGGATTTCGATAGCTGGGTATCAAATACAATCGCTGAAAGGATTTCGATAGCTGGGTATCAAATACAATCGCTGAAAGGATTTTGATAGCTGGGTATCAAATATAATCGCTGAAAGAATTTTGATAACTGGGTATCAAATACAATCGCTGAAAGGATGTCGATAGCTGTGTATCAAATACAATCGCTGAAAGGATTTCGATAGCTGGGTATCAAATACAATCGCTGAAAGGATTTTGATAGCTGGGTATCAAATATAATCGCTGAAAGAATTTTGATAACTGGGTATCAAATACAATCGCTGAAAGGATGTCGATAGCTGTGTATCAAATACAATCGCTGAAAGGATTTCGATAGCTGGGTATCGAATACAATCGCTCAAAGGATTTTGATAGCTGGGTATCCAATACAATCGCTGAAAGGATTTTGATAGCTGGGTATCAAATACAATCGCTGAAGGATTTTGATAGCTGGGTATCAAATACAATCGCTGAAGGATTGTGATAGCTGGGTATCCAATACAATCGCTGAAAGGATTTTGACAGCTGGGTATCCAATACAATCGCTGAAAGGATTTTGATAGCTGGGTATCCAATACAATCGCTGAAAGGATTTTGATAGCTGGGTATCAAATACAATCGCTGAAGGGATTTCAATAGCTGGGTATCAAATACAATCGCTGAAAGGATTCTGATAGCTGGGTATCGAATACAATCGCTGAAAGGATTTTAATAGCTGGGTATCAAATACAATCGCTGAAGGATTTTGATAGCTGGGTATCAAATACAATCGCTGAAGGATTTTGATAGCTGGGTATCAAATACAATCGCTGAAAGGATTTTGATAGCTGGGTATCAAATACAATCGCTGAAGGATTTTGATAGCTGGGTATCCAATACAATCGCTGAAAGGATTTTGATAGCTGGGTATCAAATACAATCGCTGAAGGATTTTGATAGCTGGGTATCAAATACAATCGCTGAAGGATTTTGATAGCTGGGTATCCAATACAATCGCTGAAAGGATTTTGATAGCTGGGTATCAAATACAATCGCTGAAAGGATTTTGATAGCTGGGTATGAAATACAATCGCTGAAAGGATTTTGATAGCTGGGTATCCAATACAATCGCTGAAAGGATTTTGATAGCTGGGTATTAAATACAATCACTGAAAGGATTTTGATGGCTGGGTATCAAATACAATCGCTGAAAGTATTTCGATAGCTGGGTATCAAATACAATCACTGAAAGGATTTCGATAGATGGGTATTAAATACAATCACTGAAAGGATTTTGATGGCTGGGTATCAAATACAATCACTGAAAGGATTTTGATGGCTGGGTATCAAATACAATCGCTGAAAGTATTTCGATAGCTGGGTATCAAATACAATCGCTGAAAGGATTTCGATAGCTGGCCAGCTGGGTATCCAATACAATCACTGATAGGATGTCGATAGCTGGGTATCAAATACAATCGCTGAAAGTATTTCGATAGCTGGGTATCAAATACAATCACTGAAAGGATTTTGATGGCTGGGTATCAAATACAATCGCTGAAAGTATTTCGATAACTCAGTATCAAATACAATCGCTGAAAGGATTTCGATAGCTGGCCAGCTGGGTATCCAATACAATCATTGATAGGATGTCGATAGCTGGGTATCAAATACAATCGCTGAAAGGATTTTGATAGCTGGGTATCAAATACAATCGCTGAAAGGATTTTGATAGCTGGGTATCCAATACAATCGCTGAAAGGATTTTGATAACTGGGTATCAAATACAATCGCTGAAAGGATGTCGATAGCTGTGTATCAAATACAATCGCTGAAAGGATTTCGATAGCTGGGTATCAAATACAATCGCTGAAAGGATTTTGATAGCTGGGTATCGAATACAATCGCTGAAAGGATTTTGATAGCTGGGTATCAAATACAATCGCTGAAAGGATTTCAATAGCTGGGTATCAAATACAATCGCTGAAAGGATTTTGATAGCTGGGTATCAAATACAATCACTGAAAGGATTTTGATGGCTGGGTATCAAATACAATCGCTGAAAGTATTTCGATAGCTGGGTATCAAATACAATCACTGAAAGGATTTTGATGGCTGGATATCAAATACAATCGCTGAAAGTATTTCGATAACTCAGTATCAAATACAATCGCTGAAAGGATTTCGATAGCTGGCCAGCTGGGTATCCAATACAATCACTGATAGGATGTCGATAGCTGGGTATCAAATACAATCGCTGAAAGGATTTCGATAGCTGGGTATCAAATACAATCGCTGAAAGGATTTCGATAGCTGGGTATCCAATACAATCGCTGAAGGATTTCGATAGCTGGGTATCAAATACAATCACTGAAAGGATTTTGATGGCTGGATATCAAATACAATCGCTGAAAGTATTTCGATAACTCAGTATCAAATACAATCGCTGAAAGGATTTCGATAGCTGGCCAGCTGGGTATCCAATACAATCACTGATAGGATGTCGATAGCTGGGTATCAAATACAATCGCTGAAAGGATTTTGATAACTGGGTATCAAATACAATCGCTGAAAGGATTTCGATAGCTGGGTATCAAATACAATCGCTGAAGGATTTTGATAGCTGGGTATCAAATACAATCGCTGAAAGGATTTCGATAGCTGGGTATCAACTACAATCGCTGAAAGAATTAAGATAGCTGGGTATCCAATACAATCGCTGAAAGGATTTTGATAGCTGGGTATCAAATACAATCGCTGAAAGGATTTCGATAGCTGGGTATCAACTACAATCGCTGAAAGAATTAAGATAGCTGGGTATCAAATACAATTGCTGAAAGGATTTCGATAACTGGGTATCAAATACAATCACTGAAGGATTTTGATAACTGGGTATCAAATACAATCGCTGAAAGGATTTTGATAGCTGGGTATCAAATACAATCACTGAAGGATTTTGATAGCTGGGTATCAAATACAATTGCTGAAAGGATGTCGATAGCTGGGTATCAAATACAATTGATGAAAGAATTTTGATAGCTGAGTATCAAATACAATCACTGAAAGGGTTTTGATAGCTGGGTATCAAATACAATCCCTGAAGGATTTTGATAACTGGGTATCAAATACAATCGCTGAAAGGATTTCGATAACTGGGTATCAAATACAATCGCTGAAAGGATTTCGATAGCTGGGTATCAAATACAATCGCTGAAAGGATTTTGATAACTGGGTATCAAATACAATCGCTGAAAGGATTTCGATAACTGGGTATCAAATACAATCGCTGAAAAGATTTCGATAACTGGGTATCAAATACAATCACTGAAGGATTTTGATAACTGGGTATCAAATACAACTGCTGAAAAGATTTTGATAGCTGGGTATCAAATTTTAATACAATCGCTGAAAAGATTTTTAAAACTCAACCTGATTGGAGTCAACTTGAAGTCCTTGGTGTTTAATTTTTCCATAAAACCAACTATAGACACTTTCTTCTAACATTTTAATTCTTAAAGCATTTTAAAATTAAGCGACAGAGCACATGTGTATCTTTAAAGCAAACAAAAATGTCAGTTGACTCATATCAATTGACGTTTCCCCGACATGCCTACGTGGCTGGACAAAGGACAAGGCTTAAACACAACATTACAATCACTTTTTTAGGTTGCAACAATGTTTCCAGTTTGTCGGACATCCGTTGCCATAAAAGAACGTTTCGGGGAAAGGTCAATTTCCAAAGAAGGTGGGATTATATTTCTAGAGTGCAGATGTCAAGGCGTGTATGTTATAGTCTCAGCACCCTAGAGACCGATTTTTCGAGCTACTCACAGTCTGTATTTTACGTATTTATGTTTTCTTACTTACCTGATCTATAAGGATATGACTGGCGAGAGCGGCTGGTTTTTCTCTCGTAACACATTCATACAGAATACAACATAGCTGTAACACCATAGCCTCTTCCTACGACATATCAAACACATCAGATTAATTTAATAAAGGGTCATAAGAATTCAATTTTATACCAAGGATCTCTTCATCAATATAAAACAAAAAATAATAAACCAGATTTATTTTAAAAGGGATTGAAGTTTTTATTGATGAAAACAAAGCTGATTTCAATTTTTTATAAAAAGCACAGTGGGTAGGTATTCTTGAATTGTTGCAACTTGCTAGGTTTAGTGGGGGAGGAAACCGGGCTCATTGCCTAGAGCAAACCCCCGACCTTCGGTGAGTACCTGGCAACTCTTCCACAAACGGCGCTAGAGTATAGAATACAATACCCATATTATTGTACAGATATGACAGGGAAAATACTAATGCACATGCTGGTTTCAGAAATTGCCCTCTGGTTTCGCAAGAAGACGGACATAATGGAGATTGAGAATAAGCGCTTGACCCTCAGATGGGCCCCAGAGCGATCGACCCTCAGATGGGTCCCAGAGCGATCGACCAACAGATGGGTCCCAGAGCGATCGACCCTCAGATGGGTCCCAGAGCGATCGACCCTCAGATGGGTCACAGAGCGATCGACCCTCAGATGGGTCACAGAGCGATCGACCCTCAGATGGGTCCCAGAGCGATCGACCCTCAGATGGGTCCCAGAGCGATGGACCCTCAGATGGGTCCCAGAGCGATCGACACTTAGCTGGGTCCCAGAGCGATTGGCCCTCAGATGGGTCCCAGAGCGATCGACCCTCAGATGGGTCCTAGAGCGATCCACCCTCAGATGGGTCCCAGAGCGATCGACCCTCAGATGGGTCCCAGAGCGATCAACCCTCAGATGGGTCCTAGAGCGATCGACCCTCAGATGGGTCCCAGCGCGATCGACCCTCAGGTGGGTCCCAGAGCGATCGACCCTCAGATGGGTCCCAGAGCGATCGACCCTCAGTTGGGTCCCAGAGCAATCGACCCTCAGATGGGTACCACAGCGATCGACCCTCAGATGGGTACCAGAGCAATCGACCCTCAGACGGGTCCCAGAGCTCCCAGAGCAATCGACCCTCAGATGGGTCTCCAAGCGATCGACCCTCAGATGGGTCCCAGAGCGATCGACCCTCAGATGGGTCCCAGAGCGATCGACCCTCAGATGGGTCCCAGAGCGCTTGACCCACAGATGTGTCCCAGAGCGATCGACCCTCAGATGGGTCCCAGAACAATCGACCCTCAGATTGGTCCCAGAGCAATCGACCCTCAGATGGGTCCCAAAGCAATCGACCCTCAGATGGGTCCCAAAGCAATCGACCCTCAGACCGGTCCCAGAGCAATCGACCCTCAGACAGGTCCCAGAGCTCCCAGAGCAATCGACCCTCAGATGGGGCCCAGAGCAATCGACCCTCAGATGGGTCCCAGGGAGCTTCATATATGGTTAACAGGTTAAGTTAGAAAGTGATTGGTTTTCAAACACACAACTTATTCATATGCCATGCCACCAATGATAATAGTTGGACTCACCTTGTTGCTAGGTGTGGAGGTAAAATACTGGGTGAAAGCCAATATATTCTCATTAGATGTGAAAGATTGAATCATTTCAGGCTGAAAAGTAAAGGCAAACATAGGCGTGCATATTAAAGCATTAAAAGTGTTAAATTTCTATAACTTTTTAAGATTGATTGATGTTTCACGCAGCACTCAAGATTATTTTCACTTATATGGCTGCATTGCCAGGTTTAGTGGGGGAGAAACCGGGCTCATTGCCCGGGGGAAACCCTCGACCTTCGGCGAGTACCTGGCTACTCTTCCACATACGGCGACCGATTGAAAAATCCACTGAGAAATTTTTCAATTTTTTATTTGGTCTGAGTGTGATTCGAAGTATAACTTTGTAAGTTTAAAAATTTTAAGATGAAGATTTTGCAATTTTTTTTATTTTTGAACATAAGATTTCGATTTGTTTTTTCGTGATTTACACTGTGGTCAAGATAAAACTGATTTCTTGAGTCTTACCTTTACAGATCCATGACAATACTGGTTACTGGTCAGAGACTTGGCCAACATACTCCTGTACCCCTAAATTATCACAAATAAATCATCATATATTAAAGGTTTTTAACACAATTAGAAACTTGTCTCCGTGGTTATTTTAGACAAGAAGATTTTCCCTGTGCCCGTGTGTTTTAGTGTTCATAAATATATATTAAAGGTATTGTATTAAAGGTTTTAAGAACAATCTTTGGAAGTATTTTCTAATTTGCGTTTGTTTGAAGTCTGTTGAAGAGCATATACTTTAAAAGTCAATTTCGGTCACAGCACATACATGTACAAAATTCAAACTACATTTGCCGATCTACAATGCTTACGAAAATGTTATTTATCTCCGGGACTTATGATGTCAGACACAACCTCCGTTGTGTGTGTATTCTGACAGCGATGACTATGACATTTAGACCTTTATTCACAATCTTAAGTTGTTGTGATAAACCACAACCCATTAGATTAAAGACACACAGGAGTTTGGTTTTAGCTTAAAGGGACACACCAACTACTGTAAGTTTGGATCATGGATGAAAGGCCACAAGTCGACTTTCCGCCTATTAAGTACATTTAAAGGGGCATGAGCTGCCAAAATTCACACTTGTTCGTAATTTCTGATTGTCACGACAGTAAGAGGCTTTGAAGACCATCGAAAAACTAAATGATTGGCGTTGGAATGAGGAAAATCCATACAGTATGTGGACTGTACGCACCGTAAATGCGTTTTCTGTCTTAGAGTCAGTAAACAAACAGCTGAGAATGCACCACATAGACAGCTGCACAGCTAACCCAGGTCTATTCTAGTTACCAGATCAAAGAAGACAAAGGTATCCCCAAATAAAACTCCCTATCCAGCAGTCCAAGATAGCTAGGAAAATTACCAATGGCCATCTGGAAATCTTATCTTTATATATATAAACAACAGTGGTATGGAACACATTTAAATCATCTTTAGTTCCCATTAAAGATAAGAATGCGATGGATGCATTTATTATTAAGGAAAGAGATCAGCCTTTATTTCAAATGGAAAAACATTTGATTGATTGATTGATGCTTTAGACTGCAATCAAGATTATTTCACTTATGGCAACGTTGCCAGGTATAGTAGGGGAAGAAATTGGGCTATTCGCTCAGAGGAAATCCCTGACCATTGGTGGTTGCCTAGCAGCCCTTCACTGTAGTGTGAGCAAATGAAAAACCCACTCCGAATTTTTTCGTTTTAACTCAACGTGATTCAAACCTGTCCCCATCAACAAAATTTCTTTCACCATCAGAGACTATCACTCCACTGAGTGAGCAACACAGGCCACCAACAATGATTGATTGATTGCTTGATGTTTTATGTCACACTCAAGATTATTTCACTTATATGGCTGTGTTGCCAGGTTTAGTGAGGGAGGAAAACAGGCTTTTTGCACTAAGATAACCCCCAACCTTCCGAGAGTACCTGACAGATTTTCCACATACAGTGATCGATAAAAAAGGAAACTATCCATTTACATCTAACAAATATCCATGGGTAGTCATTTTTGTGTGTGTGTGTGGGGGGGGGGGGGGGGGGGGGGGCAAGTGAGACAAAAAAACAGTGACATATTGATATAAGGGAACAAGAATATTTGGATTGATGTTTTACGCTGCACTCAAGATTATTTCACTTATATGGCAGTGTTGCCAGGTTAAGTGGGGGAGGAAACCGGGCCCATTGCCCCGGAGGAGACCTCTGACCTTCGGCAAGTGCCTGGCAACTCTTTCACATACGGCGACCGAGTGAAAAATCCAGTTAGAAATGTTTCCAGATTCAGGATTCGAACCCGCGCCACATCAGTGGAAGGTCTGAGGGACGATCACTCTTAACCCACTGGACCACCGAGGCCCCTAACGAAATATTTTGAAACCAGGGATGTATAGCATCATAGTAAATGAACAACCTCTCACCTTGGGGTCCTCAGAATATGACAGATGTCCGGCTCTCTGTTTGACATACAAGACACCATTTGTCTCCAAAACACGCCTAATTAAACACAAAACAATGGTTTTATAAAGTGTCCTTGGCATAAATATAAACAGCTTCAGTTGAGAGTTTCCAGAAAACAGCCTACCTGTATATTTGGGATATAACACCTAAGGCAAATCTGCCTGAGAACTATAGGAATTAACATCCTAGGTCCCAGGCATTAACAGGTCCATGTTGTAGGTCTATGCACATCTTTACCCCAGTTTTCTTTTACTGGGCCCATAAAGGATGGTACGGTTAGAATTCCGCTAATTCAAGGACGAGCAATGTGAAGATAACAAATTTTTAGACTGCTTTCTGTCATGTTTGGTCTAAAACAACAACAATAGCGATTGCTCCATAGGATTATCGGTCGCTCCATGCAGGAGGTACGACACCCAACGAAAAGTCTCAAACTTTTAGAGTGCTTTTCGCAATGTTTTGAGTACTTGAATTAGCGGAATTCTTACCGTATCTTCCTTTCTGGGCCCAGTAAAAGAAAACTGGGGTAAAGATGTGCATAGGCCTACAACATGGACTGGGACATGCCTGGAACCTCGCATGTTAGTTCCTATAGTTCTCAGGCAGATTTACCTGAGGCGTTACTTACACAATCTTTGTAAGGCAGTGCCTTAGACCTTTGCCCAGCCCTAGGATTATAAAACTTTGCCAGAATCCCTGCACAACTTTTATTGAGCTTAGTCCCAGGAGATATGACCCAAGATGAAGATTCTGAGAGAACCGGTAAGCGATAAAATTGATTGATTGATTTATGTTTTACGCCACACTGAAGATTATTTCACTTATATGGCGGCGTTGTCAGGTTTAGTGGGTAAAGAAACCAGGCTCATTGCCCGGAGGAAATCCTGACCTTTGGGAAGTACCTGGCAACTCTTCCACATACGGCGACTGAGTGAAAAATCCACTCAGAAATTGTTAAATTTTTATTTGGTCTGAGTGTGATTAGAACCTGAGCTGCATCGCTTGAAGGTCTGTGTGAGATGATTTCAAAGAGAAGTTCAGCAATTGAAAGACCTTGGAGTGAGTGAGTGATTTGTGTTTTACGTCCTGCTTATTTCAGTCATATGAAGACGTCTCCTTGTGGCAAGGCAGATTTCCACTGCTCTTTTATTTGGTGCTGCCTCACCGAGACGACTTGCAGAAGACACCCAGCACGCCCCCTCACCCAGTCACATTATACTGACACCGGGCCAACCAGTCTCTAACTCCTATAGCTGAGCGCCAAGCGAAGCAGCACCAGCTCTCAGTGTTAAAGTCTTTGGTCTGACTCGACCCAGGCTTGAACCTGGATCTCCCAGACCTGAAGCGGACGCTCTGCTAACTGAGCTATCGGGGCTGGTCGAAAGACCTTGGAAAACTAAAGGATTGACGTTGAAATAAAACATATTGGTATACTCAGTAGCCCGGCAATAAATGTACATTTAATAAACTTTTAAAAATGTCTCACCTTAGAGTAGCTAAATTCTTTTCACCACTAAAAACAATGGGCCAATATCGAGGACCTAAAATTTTTACCTGGAATATAACATAGTATATTGGGAGTTTAGCAAATGTGTTAAAATAAATCATTGAAGGATGTTTTATGTCAAACTCAAGATTATTTCATTTATAATGCAGCACTCAAGTTTAGTAGGAGAGGGAAATGGCTTTTTCCAGGAGGAAACCCCACAAGATATTTTTTTTTATAGGTTTAATTACTGAAACTGTGCCGAATTTTTTTTTTCGTATTCCTCGTGTTTCACATTGCCAGCTAAATATAAAATAAGTCGCCCTCTAGACCAAAAATCCAGGCTATGAAACCGTTAACATTCTATGGAAGAAATGCTAAACGCATGATGCGAGTAGAGTGTTATTTGACAGCCAGAGACAAGGCTACAGGGCAATGGTCAAAAAGGGCACACCCAATAAGCAAAAGGATTGTCTAAACTTTTCTAACCTTTGACGTCGCCAGAGACAAGGGGCCAGGCAAATGGTAAAAAAGGTTGGATACAATAAGCTAAGCGGCTCTGTGACATCAGGATATTTGTGACGTCACAAAATCGCAGATCTTTAGAATTTGTGTTAACTTTTGACCTGGCCACGCAGTGGAAGCGTGCTGGGCCCATAACCCAGAGGTTCGTGGATCGCAACCACGCTCGGCTACCATTGTTAATCCCCAAAATAACTGTGACAAACACCAGACATGTTAGTCCCAACTCAACATGTATTTCTCTCAGTCAACATACACTATTTTCAAGGGGAGATAATATACAAGGGGAGGTAATAAGAATGAGGAAATAAAATGTTAAAACTACTTCAACACAAACCTCTTGAAGAAGATGAAGTTCTGGAAGAAGACATGGTGCTGATGTAACAAAAGATATATCGTTATACCACTCTGTATCCTGTAATCAAACATTCTATAGTTATACTTGAATTACAGGCTTAATTTTCTTTCACAATAAAAAGATTTCTTGTCTGATTATTTGCAGGGGGGGGGGGGGGGGGGGTGATTAGACTGTTACAGCTTTTAGATGAATTATTTGGAAGGACTTCGGATTTCAGATTTAAGCTACATGTACGTCTTAACTATCCTTAATCTCAACTACCTTTCAGTTATTACCGCTTATTATATCTTTAAAACATTCCTCTTTTCACTGAACCAGTTGATTTCTTCAAAATCTGTTGTTAAACTGCAAAAAATGTGGGGGGGGGGGGGTGGAGAAAGCAAAATTTATGGGGTTCAATCTCAGTCCACCGATGTTCTTGCCATAGTTAAGATGCGTAACCATTGTCAATGTGTTACAAAAGGATTCCAGAAAATTCTACTGCCCAAGGCTAAGCTCTTGTCAGTCGTCAACCTAAGGAAATATCATAGGTTTGGTTTGTTACAACAATTTATGGGGTGTAAAGGTCTAAATGATATACCTCTTTTTAACACAATTAGAAACTTGTCTCCATGGTTATTTTAGACAAGAAGATTTTCCCTGAGCCCGTGTGTTTTAGTGATCATAAATATAATTAAACATGGGAGGGGGATGTTTATAAGTATAATTCAACTTTGCCCTGTAAATCCATCTTGGACCAAATGCCTGAATAAAACCAGTAAAGAACGTACACAAGGTGTTCTAATAAGTATGGACATCTCATAGGTCAAGAATTTTACAGGCAGATCTTACTACATTCACTTTGGTCTATGTACAACAAATGATCCTTTAATGTTCAAAGGTTCACATACGTCAAAAGCTTTCAGGCTATGTCAAGCAGATCTTACTGTACTCACTTTGGCCTGTGTAAAACGAGCAAATATTCCATTAAAGTTCAAGTGAATTATTACTGACCTTAAAGCGAACTAGGAGTGGGACATAACACGGTTTTCCAGAGTCCACATCTTTAGGGAGAATGAGACGTGGTTCTGCTGATAGTACATACAGGTGACGGAAAGCCTGTAGATGATACCTAAAACAGATTGATTGATTGATGACACGAGGTTCTGCTGATAGTACATACAGGTGACGGAAAGCCTGTAGATGATACCTAAAACAGATTGATTGATTGATGACACGCGGTTCTGCTGATAGTACATACAGGTGACGGAAAGCCTGTAGATGATACCTAAAACAGATTGATTGATTGATGACACGAGGTTCTGCTGATAGTACATACAGGTGACGGAAAGCCTGTAGATGATACCTAAAACAGATTGATTGATTGATGACACGAGGTTCTGCTGATAGTACATACAGGTGACGGAAAGCCTGTAGATGATACCTAAAACAGATTGATTGATTGATGACACGCGGTTCTGCTGATAGTACATACAGGTGACGGAAAGCCTGTAGATGATACCTAAAACAGATTGATTGATGAGACGAGGTTCTGCTGATAGTACATACAGGTGACGGAAAGCCTGTAGATGATACCTAAAACAGATTGATTGATTGATGACACGAGGTTCTGCTGATAGTACATACAGGTGACGGAAAGCCTGTAGATGATACCTAAAACAGATTGATTGATTGATGACACGCGGTTCTGCTGATAGTACATACAGGTGACGGAAAGCCTGTAGATGATACCTAAAACAGATTGATTGATTGATGACACGTGGTTCTGCTGATAGTACATACAGGTGACGGAAAGCCTGTAGATGATACCTAAAACAGATTGATTGATTGATGAGACGAGGTTCTGCTGATAGTACATACAGGTGACGGAAAGCCTGTAGATGATACCTAAAACAGATTGATTGATTGATGACACGAGGTTCTGCTGATAGTACATACAGGTGACGGAAAGCCTGTAGATGATACCTAAAACAGATTGATTGATTGATGACACGCGGTTCTGCTGATAGTACATACAGGTGACGGAAAGCCTGTAGATGATACCTAAAACAGATTGATTGATTGATGAGACGAGGTTCTGCTGATAGTACATACAGGTGACGGAAAGCCTGTAGATGATACCTAAAACAGATTGATTGATTGATGACACGCGGTTCTGCTGATAGTACATACAGGTGACGGAAAGCCTGTAGATGATACCTAAAACAGATTGATTGATTGATTGATAGATGAGACGAGGTTCTGCTGATAGTACATACAGGTGACGGAAAGCCTGTAGATGATACCTAAAACAGATTGATTGATTGATGAGACGAGGTTCTGCTGATAGAACACACAGGTGACGGAAAGCCTGTAGATGATACCTAAAACAGATTGATTGATTGATTGATAGATGAGACGAGGTTCTGCTGACAGTACATACAGGTGACGGAAAGCTTGTAGATGATACCTAAAATAGATTGATTGATTGATGATTTATGTAGAACTCAATGTTTTACTCAGTACTCAGTTTTATCTTCACAAATTAAGAGGAAAATCATGAAGTCTAAATTGATTGATTGATTGTTTGGTGTTTTACGCCGCGCTCAAGATAATTTCACTTATATGGCGGCGTTGCCAGTTTTATTGTGGGAGGAAAACGGGCTCTATGCCCGGAGGAAAACCAAGACCTTCCGCTGGAAACTGGCAATATCCCACATAGGTCGTTCGAGTGAAAACCCAGTCCGAAAATTTCCAATTTTTTTGGACTGAGTGGGATTCGAACCCTCGACCCATAGGTGGAAGGCTGTTTGGATTGAGCGTCCAACGCTCTACCTACTGAGCCACGGAGGTCCCATGAAGTCTAAAAGCCATATTCACAATAAAACCAATAAAGCTTCTTTCTTATATTTTCCTAATACATCTCATTTAGGTTCTTACTCAATGAAAATCATTGATGCCCAGAAAACTACATACAGGTGACAAAAAACCTGGAGCCTTGTTTCACAAAGAGGCTCTGCGCTAGCTTTTCCATAACTGTCATAGCAACCCATACTGAAGAGATACGTTTGCTGTAACAGTTATGTAAAAACTTAGGCTAAACCACTTTCTAACACTGAAAGACCTGTACAGAGTACAAAAATATGAAGTAGTAAGGAAACTCAGTAAATATTCATGGTGTAATCTCAATATTTCGACTTAAATTAAGTCCTCGTCAGTCTAAATATTGAGATTACACCATGAATATTTACTGAGTTTCCTTACTACTTTATTATGTTAAGTTGTTCAGTGGATCAAATAGGTACAAAACTAGGCTTCTGTTTATCTTCAGTTCGATGGATACATGTTTTGCGCCAGACTATTTTACTTATAATGCTGTGCTGTCAGGTTTGATGAGACAGGAAACATCCTATTTTCCACACTTACTGCCAACACTTCCACCCAGGCTATCACTCACCTAATGTGGAAGATTAGCCAGGTACTCTTCGGAGGTTGGGCGTTTGCTTCAGGCAAAAAGACCACTACCCCCCCCCCCCCCCCTCCCATCGCCACTTGATAACTTAAAACAAACTGATCACTTTTAGAAACATACCTGTTATCGTTACTGTGAAGCGGGAACTTTGGGAAGAATGCACAGAGCATGGGCCCAATGGCTTCAGGCCGCGTACTTAACGTATATCTGAAACAAACACATACAGTAATATCATGACTTAATTATCACATCAAATCATATACCAATCATATTCGAACACTATAAAAAAACTTGAGATTTATATTTTGCCAAAGTGAAAGATTTTGCATGATGACCCTAAAATATCAGAAACAAAGCCTTTTCTCCCAAGCTCATGACCATTCCTAAAAAAAATTGCATTTTATACATCTTCACAAAGTAAGGACGTCCTAAGGAGGTCAGCCAAGACTATAGATTGATTGATTGATGCTTTACGCCGCGCTCAAGATTATTTCACTTATATGGTGGCGTTGCCAGTTTTATTGTGGGAGGAAACCGGGCTCTATGCCCGGAGGAAACCCACGACCTTCCGTTGGTAACTGGCAACCATCCCACATAGGTCGTTCGAGTGAACCAAGACTATAGAATCTATTTGATCTACTGAACAACTTAACATAATAAAGTAGTAAGGAAACTCCGAAAATATTCATGGTGTAATCTCAATATTTCGACTTTAATTAAGTCATCGTCAGGAGAATTATGAGTACATCAAAAGACAGGGTGCATTTATATAGAAAAACAGAATACAATGATGGTTGACACTAAGAAGGCATGGGAGATTAAAATTTTAGTTACAATAGAGCAGGGTTCTAAAGGGCAGTCATAATACCTAGCCAGGCTAATAAATTAAGTAAACATCTGTCACTGAAAACATTGCTAGGTCATATGCATACATTCACAATAATAATTGGTAAAGTTTGAGAAAATAAAATACATGTTTGTAAGTATATCAAATTGAATTTTACAATCAGCTGCATTAATTAAAATCATATATTTATTATGCATAAGCAATAGAAAGGGTAATAGGTCTTGAAAAGTTAATAAAACAAAGGAATTATTAAAAAAAAAAAAAAAAATTATTTAAAAAATTCACTTCTGGCGATAGATGGCGTATTAGAATAAACTACATGGGTTATAACGGAGATTAACGAAATAAGGAGAGTTCTTTTGAAGCCATAATTCCGTGATTGAGGGGCGGTTTTAATCTCCTGATGGAGAGGGCTTCCTTAAACAATAATTCATTCCAGTTGTTTGATGAGTCAATTACTTTGGTGTGTTGGGCTAAGAATGATTCAATTGGAATGGGTTTCAGATTGTCTATGTTTGAAGGTATATTAAGTAAACTTTCAATGAATTTGAAGTTTTCACATTGCTGAATATGGTTGAAAATTTCACTATGAGCTCGGCCATTTGAGTGTTCTTTCAGTCGGGCCCATAAATTATGCAGTAATGTCCAACTTTATGAAAACGAAATTGATAAAATCAAACTTTTCATGTCTTGGAATAGTTTTCCTTCTCAAACAGCCAACAAAACTATCAGGTTTCTTTCATCAAGACTGAACTCAAAGAGAAGAGAGAAAGATCATAACGTCATAAGGGTGTGCCTTCGCCTTCCCTATGTCGGGGACCACGGAGAGGAATTAGTGAAAAGAAGCATTAGAAGAATTAAAAACCTGCTGAATACGGATGTTCAGATTCAAATATTGTGGACTACATGTAAAGCCTCAAAAGTTTTTAATAACAAGGACTTCACTCCCTCTGAATATAGAAGTAATGTGGTATATCAGTTCAACTGTCCAGGTTGTGATGAAAGTTACGTGGGGAAAACAGAGCGCTGTCTTTCAACAAGACTGAAAGAACACTCAAATGGCCGAGCTCATAGTGAAATTTTCAACCATATTCAGCAATGTGAAAACTTCAAATTCATTGAAAGTTTACTTAATATACCTTCAAACATAGACAATCTGAAACCCATTCCAATTGAATCATTCTTAGCCCAACACACCAAAGTAATTGACTCATCAAACAACTGGAATGAATTATTGTTTAAGGAAGCCCTCTCCATCAGGAGATTAAAACCGCCCCTCAATCACGGAATTATGGCTTCAAAAGAACTCTCCTTATTTCGTTAATCTCCGTTATAACCCATGTAGTTTATTCTAATACGCCATCTATCGCCAGAAGTGAATTTTGTAAATAATTTTTTTTTTTTTTTTTTTAATAATTCCTTTGTTTTATTAACTTTTCAAGACCTATTACCCTTTCTATTGCTTATGCATAATAAATATATGATTTTAATTACCGCCGAGCCTGATGACGTCACATAGATTTACGCAAAGCTTTCTGGGTAATATATACCTCAGTTCGCCATTTTGTTTATTGGTACTTAGCAAGATGTCACTTTTTTTGGAAAACATTGATGACATAACTTGTTTTTTATCAACGCATTTTTCTGGTAACTTTACAACTTTTACGTCTTCTTCTCAACACAGCATTATTTCTTCCGCCATATTTTAAAATTATGTTAACATCCCTCAATCCCCCGTAATGCTTTGCCCGTAAATTCCAAGTGACGTCATTAAGCAATCTATTACCCTTTCTATTGCTTATGCATAATAAATATATGATTTTAATTAATGCAGCTGATTGTAAAATTCAATTTGATATACTTACAAATATGTATTTTATTTTCTCAAACTTTACCAATTATTATTGTGAATGTATGCATATGACCTAGCAATGTTTTCAGTGACAGATGTTTACTTAATTTATTAGCCTGGCTAGGTATTATGGCTGCCCTTTAGAACCCTGCTCTATTGTAACTAAAATTTTAATCTCCCATGCCTTCTTAGTGTCAACCATCATTGTATTCTGTTTTTCTATATAAATGCACCCTGTCTTTTGATGTACTCATAATTCTCCTGACGATGACTTAATTAAAGTCGAAATATTGAGATTACACCATGAATATTTTCGGAGTTTCCTTACTACTTTATTAAGACTATAGAAGTTGGGTATATATGGGATTGCCTTACCTGCCCCCTCCCAGGAATAGAAGACCAACGGACATGCTTACTGCCATGTGAGATCCGTACAGGGAATAGTTGTATTGGGGACCCACACGCTTGCGTAACATACGGCATATCCGCAACAGCTCCAGGTTTCCTGAACCAGCCATCACCTACAAAAATAAAGTGGATAGTTGCTTCACACTGTTTCTGGAAGCAGTTCAGTAACAAAGATTGATTGATTGATGTTTTACATCACGCTAAAGATTATTGAGGTTTAAATGCAAAAAGACAGGGGAAGGGGGGGGGGGGGTGAGGGGGGTGGAAACAGAGCTAATTGCCTGAAGAAAACCTCTGACCTTCGGCGAGTACCTGGCAACTCTTACGGCGATAGAGAGAAAAATCCACTCAGAATTTTTTTTTATTTATAATCTGATTAGGATTTGAACCAGGGCCAGCTAGGTTTAGAAGGCAATAAAACAGATTTTTTGCCCTCAGGAAATCTCGGTCTTCGCAAAATACCCAGCATTTATTCCACATAGGGGAATTAACGGAAAACCCATTCTGAAAACCATTTTTTTTTTCAGACTAAATAGGATTGAACCAGTTACATAGAGGAGGGAATCAGAAGTATTTAGTGTGACTTGAAGCACACACTCTAAAACCTATGTGATCTGAAAAATTGAGTTTATGAATGTTATCTCAAACTAGACAAGTTCACACCATCCTGTATAGTACGCCACCATCTTGGCTCTTTTTACCATGAAGAGCTATACAGAAACTAAGAGAAAATGGCCGTCTATTACACATGAGTTTGATCTTAACATGTCCACAGAGACTAGAATGACAGATACGGTACCAGTCTATTCACTGAATAAAGGTGGCCTCTCATTACAGACAAGTCCACTTTCCACAGCAGCAGAGAGTAAGAAAACAATGTTTTAGCTTTCACCACTATTTTTGCCATTTTCTAAAAATCCAAGATGGCCACCCATTACAGAAAAGTTCATGTTTTAATACTTACCATAGCAGCAGAGAGAAGGATCACAATCATACAGTTTTCAACAGTATTTTTACCAGCCTATTCACTGAGAAGGGGAATTTTCTAATAATCCAAGATGGCCACGCATTACAGACAAGTTCATGTTTTAATACTTACCATAGCAGCAGAGAGAAGGATCACGATCATACAGTTTTCAACAGTATTTTTACCAGCCTATTCACTGAGAAGGGAAATTTTCTAATAATCCAAGATGGCCACCCATTACAGACAAGTTCATGTTTTAATACTTACCATAGCAGCAGACAGAAGGATCACGATCATACAGTTTTCAACAGTATTTTTACCAGCCTGTTCACTGAGAAGGGGAATTTTCTAATAATTCAAGATGGCCACCCATTACAGACAAGTTCATGTTTTAATACTTACCATAGCAGCAGAGAGAAGGATCACGATCATACAGTTTTCAACAGTATTTTGACCAGCCTGTTCACTGAGAAGGGGAATTTTCTAATAATCCAAGATGGCCACCTATTACAGACAAGTTCATGTTTTAATACTTACCATAGCAGCAGAGAGAAGGATCACGATCATACAGTTTTCAATAGTATTTTTACCAGCCTATTCAGTGAGAAGGGGAATTTTCTAATAATCCAAGATGGCCACCTATTACAGACAAGTTCATGTTTTAATACTTACCATAGCAGCAAAGAGAAGGATCACAATCATACAGTTTTCAACAGTATTTTTACCAGCCTGTTCACTCAGAAGGGGAATTTTCTAATAATCCAAGATGGCCGCCCATTACAGACAAGTTCATGTTTTAATACTTACCATAGCAGCAGAGAGAAGGATCAATGATCATACAGTTTTCAACAGTATTTTTACCAGCCTGTTCACTGAGAAGGGGAATTTTCTAATAATCCAAGATGGCCACCTATTACAGACAAGTTCATGTTTTAATACTTACCATAGCAGCAGAGAGAAGGATAACGATCATACAGTTTTCAACGGTATTTTTACCAGCCTGTTCACTGAGAAGGGGAATTTTCTAAAAATCCAAGTTGGCCACCCATTGCAGCCAAATTCATGTTTTAATACTTACCATAGCAGCAGAGAGAAGGATCACAATCATATAGTTTTCAACAGTATTTTTACCAGCCTGTTCACTTAGAAGGGGAATTTTCTAATAATCCAAGATGGCCGCCTATTACAGACAAGTTCATGTTTTAATACTTACCATAGCAGCAGACAGAAGGATCACGATCATACAGTTTTCAACAGTATTTTTCCCAGCCTGTTCACTGAGAGAAGGAGTTTGAAGCACAGTTAAAGCCTTCCGTAAACAGCTCATCTAAAAATAATTTCAAAATCTTAACTCGAAAAATAAGAGCCATTTTTAAAGACAATATATTCCCAAAGAAAGTAACAATAGAATTAACAGTGCAAGGGACTAAGTTCTTGATGGACATTCTACTTTTTCCACTAACTAGGATAATGAAAAACAAACATGTCTTTACAAAAAAATATGACGCCATTGGGTTAAATCTTTCAATCGCATTTAGAAGTTGAACGGTTACAATAAGTTGAAGAATTACTCATGGATAACAACTTCTTGGTTTATTGAGTGACGACGTTTCGATGTAGTTCTTAACTTTATCGGATTGGATTGCTAAAAACCTGTGACCTGTTGGTGGAAGGCTGCTCAAAGTGAGGAGACAAGGTGGCCCCGTAAAGTGTGAAATAGACTGAAATTCTCACCAAGGCTTCAAAGGCTGCCTGATTACAAGATCCTGCGAACTTTAACCCCATAGCCATACATGCCCCAGCCGTGATGTTACTGTACGCCTGACTGAAACAAGAAAAACACAATATGATTTCTTAAGTGGCATGAGCTGCCAAATATAGGGAAAATTACCGCTGTTTTGGAAAGAAGTACAAAATAGGAGCTTTCCCCTGATACCAAAGTTTTATATATACGTTAAGACAGATTTTATTCATAATCCTAAGATGCATCCCGGCTATTTGATTGATTGATGTTTTACGCCACGCTCAAGATTGCCAGGTTTAGTGGGGGAGGCCCTTTGCCCACAGGAAACCGACTAGTCTTCGGCGAGCAGCTCTGCCACATACATCGATCCCATAAAAAATCCACCCCAGAAATTTATCAATTTTTATTTGATCTAAGTGAGATTTGACCCCGCACCTCGATGAAAGACCTGTGTCGGACTGAGGAACTATCAGTCTGACTGTGGCCCCGAGACCCCCACCCCCATGCCATTTGAAGCTACATAAGAAGTGGGCTTAACATATTTCTTATTTATTAACTATTAGTATAACTACTTAACTAAGACGGAAAATCTTTACTACTGGCACGGGGCTTATTTATATCTTTACTACTGGCACAGGGCTTATTTATATCTTTACTACTGGCACAGGGCTTATTTATATCTTTACTACTGGCACAGGGCTTATTTATATCTTTACTACTGGCACAGGGCTTATTTATATCTTTACTACTGGCACAGGGCTTATTTATATCTTTACTACTGGCACAGGGCTTATTTATATCTTTACTACTGGCACAGGGCTTATTTATATCTTTACTACTGGCACAGGGCTTATTTATATCTTTACTACTGGCACAGGGCTTATTTATATCTTTACTACTGGCACAGGGCTTATTTATATCTTTACTACTGGCACAGGGCTTATTTATATCTTTACTACTGGCACAGGGCTTATTTATATCTTTACTACTGGCACAGGGCTTATTTATAGAGTTAGATTTTCAATCTTGTTTCGCTTGTTTCTTGAACTCTCTGCATTGAATTTGGTAAGGTTATCAGCTGAACGGCATAACTATTATCGTGGGGAATATGTCCAGTTCTTACCTCATTGTTTCAAAGTCAATATCTAGGTCAGATTCCTCGTCAGAGTTATTTTTCTCAAAAGCGTACTTCAAAACAATCTGTCAACATAAAGAGGGGTACAGATATAAAGCTGCTTATGATTGTAAAGAAGTTTTTGTTACTCACAGCCTTCTTAACATTAATTCATATGAACGAATGCTAGACATTTTTGGCCTGAGAAATACATTACAAAGTAACATTTTTTTATCATATCTCAACTACAAATGACGGATTTTGATTCGCTGAACTCACCTCGGGTACATGACTTTTTACCCAATCAGAAGTTGGCTCAATACTATCCCATAACACGAGTCCTCGACTGAGTGTCTACAAAAACAGAACATCTACATAAACAAAGGTTGTGAATAGAGGGTAAACTAATGTTTACTAAGAGCGATACAAGTACCTAATTATTAACAAGTTCTAGCAATACCATGCAAAAATCTTTAAAGTGGCATGAGCTGCCAAAATGTTGATATTTTGACGTTAAAACAGAATGTTGAAATTATTGGCTATTATAAGACGTATAATTATAAAGAAGCTTTATAGTGCTTCTAGTCTCGACAATGTACGATAAAGTATTGTTTTGAACTAACTTTTGCTTAGAATGAATGAATGGTTGTCCCGGTTATTTAAATTTTGTTTACTTTTCGAACACGTTTCCGGTTCCTACAGGCCACATACCGTATAGATTTTACTCATTCCAACGCCAATCATTTTCGATGGCCTCGAATTTTGGCATCTCATGCCACTTTAACAAGTTCTAACAATACCATGCAAACATCTATAACACATTATATGGTTGAGGGGGCAGCTAAATGGGGTTCACAAAAATATTGCAGAAAGGGAGAAGGGAGAGGGGGCAAGGGGGAATAGTTGATTGATTGATGTTTTACGCCGCACTCAAGATTATTTCACTTGTATGGCGGTGTTGCCAGGTTTGGTGGAAGAGGATACCAGGCTCTTGCCGGGAGAAAGTAGGTCCGAGTAGAATTTGATTCCATGTCGCATCGATGGGAGGCCTGTGTCGGAGTGAGGGACTATCACACTAAAAGACTGAGCCACCTAGGCCGTAATACACCTCGTACCCGAAGGGTGCTAAGTTATGAGACTTAAGTCAAGAAGGAGCCGCAACAGAGGATTGGTTGGTTGATTGATTGTTTAGTGTTTTACGCCGCCCTCAAGATTATTTCACTTATATGGCGGCGTTGCAAGTTTTATTGTGGAAGGAAACCCGCCTCTTTGTGCCCGGTGGAAACCCACCACCTTCCGGTGGTAACACAGAGGATTGGATGCACACTTGGTATACTATGAATATGACCGACGTTTTCAATGCAGGTGTATGTAAATTCCAGCCTTTTTTTTTACAAAAAAATTTACTCAGACAACAAGAATTTGAAACATTTATACACAGGGACTGATCCAGGGAAAATTTGGGCATAACATTTCGGTTTAAAATGTTCCAACAATAAGACAAAAACAACATCTCTGGCCCAAAATTCAACATTAAATGCTATTTTGACATTAAAATCTGTTGGTTTTAAGAATTTGGGCGGATTTTTTGCTTTTGAGTTTGGGCGCCCATACCTGTATACAGGTATCGAAATGTCTCTGGATCAGTCTATCATACAGTAAAACAAGAAAAAAGAAGTGGTGATATCATTTATGTGATATCATTTCTGACGTCTTCAACGCACTTACTCGGAGTAACAAGAAGTCTGGTCTCACATGGTCCAATAGAAACTGTGTGTCCGGAGCAGACAACCACTGAGCAACAGCACTAAGAATTAGTTCAAAAACATAATAAGACAAATTTGAGAACTATATAAATTAACACAAAAAAAGCATGGTTGGAATACAGAATTTTTTTTTAACAACACAAATTTTGGCACTTTCCACTCTAACATCAATTCTTGGCTTCCAAGGCTTTCGAGTATTTAAGGAAATTTATTGCAATTGGTTTAATACGAAGAAATCCCTGCAACAATGTGCATGTGTAATTCTGATCGATTCGATAGATTGGTCTTTATTTCACTTCTATGCCAGGTTAACTGGTGGAGTAAACTGGGCTCTTTGCCTGGAGGAAAACAACCAGACCATGAGAGTACCAGGCATAACTTCCACATATGGCTATTGTAATTATGACAAATATAGCTAAAAAAAACACAATTCCTCATTCTGATTGGACAACAACCTGTTACCATACTATTACCATTAATAAAAATAAAAATCGTAAGTGAAGAACACTTCCTTTACCTGTTATTTGTGTTGAAGAAAACCATTCCCAGAGCGAGAGTTGCCCCGGGGGATGTGACGTCAACATTAACTACATCACCTTCCTGTAACGTACAAACATACACATGCAGGTTTTGTAATTTGTCTCTGTTTAACATCTACTATGTCAGGGACAACGGTGACTTTGTTGGTTGACTCACTGGGTCAAGGACGCAATTGGAGTTCAAATTTCATGTTATTATGACTCTCTAAGATTGGTCCTTTAAAGTAGCATGAGCTGCCAAAATGTTGATATTTTGCCGTAAAAAGAGAATGTTGAAATTATCGGCTATTTTTCTGAAGACGTATAATTCAGAAGATTTTTAGTGCTTCTAGCCTCGAGAATGTACGATAAAGTATTGTTAAGCACTCATTTTGGCTTAGAATGAATGAACGGTCGTCCAGGTTATTTAAATTTTGTTTACTTTTCGAACACTATTCGGTGCGCATAGGCCACATACTGTATATATTTTTCTCATTCCAACGCCAATCATTTAGTTTTTTTGATGGCCTTCAAAACCTCTTACTGTCATGCTGGTTAGAAATTATGAAAAAAGTGTGAATTTTGGCAGCTCATGCCACTTTAAAATGAAAAAATTCAAAAAATTTAAGAAAATGTTTTAATACCTTTTAAGTATAGAAAAAAAAAACATTTCAAATTATACCTTGATTTGATAACTAGGGCTCTTATAACGATCACGGTTTGCTCCAGTCTGAAATCAGATCAAAGTCAAATGCATATCCAATATTCATAGCCTATAAAATCTAGCAACCAGATATTATCATTGCAAAATCCTACCTTATGATTGATTGATTGATTGTTTGGTGTTTTACGCCGCGCTCAAGATTATTTCACTTATATGGCGGCGTTGCCAGTTTTATTGTGGGAGGAAACCGGGCTCTGTGCCCGGAGGAAACCCACGACCTTCCGCTGGTAACTGGCAACCATCCCACATAGGTCGATCGAGTGAAAACTCAGTCAAAAAATTTTCCAATTTTTGGACTGAGAGGGATTCGAACCCGCGACCCATTGGTGGAAGGCTGTTCGGATTGATCGTCCAACGCTCTACCTACTTAGCCACGGAGGCCCCCTCCTACCTTATGAAAGGATAAGAAAACTTTTCTATCTATGGCTTCAAATTGTTATACATGTAAATCGATTAAGTGAGTGGTTGATTGATATTTTACACAGCACTCAAGATCAATTCCCTTATATGGCGCATTACCAAGTTTAGTCAGGGAGGAAATCAGGCTCATTACCCGGAGGTAATCCCCAACCTTGCATGATTAGCTGGGAATACAATATGGTAGTATGGTAATCATTTTTTCTCATTTTGAAGTGATCAGCTTTGTTATAAGTTGTGCTCACCAATGGTCTCCTATGTCCGCCGATCATATAATGACAGAGTTGATCGGCCATGCTTAAGTCTGACAGCCCCACAGCTTTACTTCCCTTCTGAAACATAAAGGGCCAAGACACATCTATAGATACAGCTTTGGGACGCACAAAAACATGTAAACCACCATTAAGTCACGAAGCTGCATTTGGCGGTTGAGGTGACCGAGGCTTCCAGGAGGGAAGCTATATTATGAGGTTATTATATGACTTCGCATCCAATATGGATATTGATTGTACGAGGCGTTGAGTCCAATATCGACTTTCAGCCCAACGGTGACGAGTACAATCAATATCCATATTGGATGCCAAGTCATATAATAATCTTTTTATTATACATATGCAATCAAACACCACCAACAATTATTTCAAGTGTAACTTTAAACAAGCACTAGGCCTATAATTTATTTCAATATTCAACGTATTCACAATTATAATAAAAGAAAGCCCTGCAAGAGCCAAATTTTATAAAATTACAAATAACGGTACATACCGCATAGTAGTTTACTTTCCATTAAAATTTACGGTTATGTTGAAACTACATCCTGAAATAGTTGACGACTGAAAAAAGGGGGTGGCTAAACCTAGAGACTGCTGAGAAGTGAAGCAGACAACTCCGCGGTGACGTCAGATTCGAACGTTACACATCATCGAACTGACGTAGTCGCTCTTCTCTCTGCCGATACCCGGATGAAAATCCAATAGCACTGTCCAATATCGATTTCGGCTCCCATATCGACTGATATATGCTCGACACGTGGTACAAATGCTAGTCTTTCATTGGTTTATCAATACTGGTTGTATAATAATAAAAGATATTGACTTTCTATAGCAAACTTCACACAACATAATGTCGATTGATTGATTGTTTGGTGTTTTACGCCGCGCTCAAGATTATTTCACTTATATGGCGGCGTTGCCAGTTTTATTGTGGGGAAAACCGGGCTCTGTGCCCGGAGGGAAACCCACGACCTTCCGCTGGTTACTGGCAACCATCCCAAATAGGTCGTTCGAGTAAAAACCCAGTCAGAAAATTTTCCAATTTTTGGACTGAGTGGAATTCGAACCCGCGACCCATTGGTAGAAACAACATAATGTACATCATGGTATATTTAGAAACAGGCTATCTCAGATACGATTGCTCAGGATTAAAAAAATACTTAAGCCTTTAAAAATACCAAGCCAACAGACAGAAAATCTATTCTGGCTTAGATATCAGGCCTATGGTTCATTCCACTTATATATTTATAAAAATGTCACCTAGACCGTTCAACCCATGATATTTCATTAGATTGACAATGTAATATACTGGCAAAGTTGTATGACTATTATAAATGGGTTTTACGTGCGGGACCCCAAAAAGGTCTACATTTCAGAGAAAGATCAATATCGCTACGTGACGTGTCAGCGGAGAACCATATCAATAGGCCCTTGGGTCAAAGTGTTATAAATTTCTGGCACAAAGGAATACGAAAGGAAACATTTCGTTGATTGATTCCAACTTAACGTCACACTTGACAATAAAGATTGATTCGTGATAATTAATCAAAGTCAAAAATTGATTTGCGTTATACTGACCCCGAACATAACCAACCCCAAGGCCAATCCAGCAGCCAATGAGTATGATTCTCTGTCAGTACAGTTCTCCATCTCGGGGCCCGGAGGACGACCTGGAAAATAAATCAACAAGCCAGTCCCTCATAAATTTAAACGTTTTTTTTTTGTGTGTAACAGTGTTTTACGCCATACTCAAGGTTATTTTAGATTTTTCGTTTTGTTACCTGGTATCAAGAAAATACCTTTTATTTCCATTGAGAAAAAGTTAACGCCCCCCCCCCCCCCCCTTGGTGAGCTCTGTATAGCGAGTAAGATGCATTTTTCACGCTCTTTAGAATTTCACCCAAATGAGTAAGTTAAAAGTGACTGAAGCAAAGAATTTCTTAAAGTTTAAAAAAAAACAAATTATCCTGTTTAAATAAATTATCAAAACACAGCAAAATTGTCAGTAAGTAGATCTCGTTACTAGTTTGTATTCCTAGATGTGCACCACAGCGAAAACACGGATGAACATGTATCAGTTACACAGCCAATTGTATCTCAGGTTTGAAGAATTCCACAAATAGAAATAGAAGTTGTTACACTTAGGGGTTTTGCAACATTTGTAAGCAAAGAAACCACCGTAATTGTTTTTCGGAGGCCTTAAAACCTTCCAAGTGACCTTTTGTTGGGTGGAGCATTTTCAATTAAAGTGGCATGAGCTGCCAAAATGTTGATATTTTGATGTTAAAACAGAATGTTGAAATTATTGGCTATCTTTCACAAGACGTATAATTCAGAAACTTTTTAGTGCTCGAAAATGTACGATAAAGTGTTGTTTTGAACGAACTTTGGCTTAGAATGAATGAATGGTCGTCCCGGTTATTTAAATTTTGCTACTTTTCGAACACGTTTTCGGTTCGTACAGGGCACATACTGTATGGATTTTCCCCATTCCAACACTAATCATTTAGTTTTTCGATGGCCTTCAAAGCCTCTTACTGTCGTGACGATCAGAGATTATGAAAAAAGTGTGAATTTTGGCAGCTCATGCCACTTTAAATAAAAGTGAAGTGATCTAAAGCCATGGTCACACACACGATGATCAAGTAAACATAATTCAATCAAACTATTTCCAATCAATAGGTAGAAAGCTTAATGATACGTCAAAAAAATAATGGGATATAAGTGGTATCATGTTTGAAATACTAGCTCAAAATAATCTCGAGTTAGTTGCAGTGTGACGCCGGCATAATTCACAAAATGTAAAAGTTAGAAGACATTGAAAGTAAAGACAGTTTCACCAATACTAACCAATTTCTGCCAAAACAACTTCAGAAATGTGTCGATGTGCAGTTCCCTGGTATACCAGACCAACGGACAAAACAGACGCCACCTGAACATTGTGGGGTACGTTTAACTCCGTGGAAGTGGGTGGTAGTAACATTGACAGGTGAACGCTCAGTAAACGAGTCACGCTGTTATCCATTGTACCTCGCCTGGGAAAACACAAAAGTCAGACTATGTTAAGCTTATAAATAATGAATAAGAACTATACGTCCGGTATAAGAGATGCAAATAAAGTTATAGAATAAAGTTAAAGAATGCAATAAAGTTATGATATGCTGGGAAAAATGTCACCATACCATTTTGCAATCCTTTACTTGAAGACTGATTGATTGATGTTTTTCACTTCAGCCATGATTATTTTACTTATGGAAGTGGTGTTTATGCGAGAAGAGACGGACCTAGGGGTAGAGGAAGACATCAATTTTCTCTAAGTAACTCGCAATCCTTCTACATGGCGAATTGGGTGAAAAACCCGTTCAGAAATGTTAAGATCTTTTGGTCTTTTGATTGAGTGGCATTTGAACCTGTGTCCGTCTACAGAAGGTTTGTATCGGACTGAGAGACAATCTATCTGCAAGCTGAGGCCCCTCATTCAATGTTTTTTGGAGGACACAGTTGGATTCAAATCTTTGAAATTGACGCATCCATGGATTTATACACGTCCAATTTACCTACCAATATTCGATTCGTAAGATTGAGTTTAAAACTGAATTTGGTGTAAAAAAACTCAATATTTTCAGTTTAAAATTCCATTCTGAAAATCAAAATTTTTTAAACTCAAATTGGATGTGAAAAACTTGAATAATGCTCGATTGATATTGACTATTTATGAAGCAAAAATCTAAATTCAAGAGAAAAGTCCCTTTGAAAACCGCAGTCAAACGACCGTGGCCGTCATTATCATGTTTAGATACTGAGAAACCTGTAGCCTCGTTTTCAGTGTCATCACAACACGGCTTATTTTGCACTTTAGAAGTCTTTTAATTACCTTAACACTTCTAAAATAAGCTGATTATGATGAACTGAGAAATTTTGGTTAGTATTACCAACAATAATCGTAATAAATCGTTACTTCTTTTATATTTATTCAGCTGTTTTTGGTCGTATAGAAAATACAACATGACAACTACAACATGAAATTACGATAATACGTTTGTTACCTCCGCTGAACAATAGCCCTCAAATAGTTCATTTCATTTTTAGCAATTAATGTGCATTTTTTTTATTGTTGCACCTGAAGAAAAGAATAGGGATACCTTTGATCTAGGTTTGACATTACATGTATATCATTATTAGTTTTTTTATCAAACCTTATTTTTTTCTTGGAATGCATACTTTCAAGAAAAAATAAACATTAAATTGAAATTGGTTTGTAACATAGATTTTAACTCAATTTGAACCCAAAAATGGTCGGTAAATTTTTTAAAAACTCAATTCCTTGTTCTAACAAGAGTTTCGGGAAACCCAAAATACGCCCGGAAAGGCACAGTAACTGCAGCCATACCAAAACAAATCCTTCCATATTTATTTGAATTTAATTTTCAAAATTCAGAGGGAAGAGGTTGAAGCTTGGTAAATGATTGATTGATTAATTGTTTGGTGTTTTACGCTGCGCTCAAGATTATTTCACTTACATGTATATGGCGGCGTTGCCAGTTTTATTATGTGAAGCTTGGTAAAAGGTGATGTTATGTCAACAAAATGAAATTTTACCACTAAAACCTTTAAAATCCATCTGTATCAAATTTAAAATGGGCTATTTGGATCAACAATTATTAACAAGATTTGTACACGGTACAAGTCATCAATTCTCGCTGCTGTTAAAACACGATGTTAAACATTGTTTGTTGTCAATAAAGGTTGCACTAAAATGTTTCAATTTTTTAGAAAAGCAGTTTATAATTTACTAATCATACTTAAACAAATGTAATTAATTGGTAATTTCGCAGGTCACACCAATTCAAGTAGATTTGACAATTTTTCTCATAATATTTTTTATCTACATTATTTGGCCATAGACATCTTGACAATATTCTAAATCTCCCCATATACCTACAGGTTATTACTTCTAATTTTATCATAGACCAAATGTTTACAATAGATTTGGCTATGGGTTCATTGCTAATGTCACCCACTGTTTTATGGGGCCATGTGGTACACAAAGCCTGGTTTAGCCATATATCACTGTAAGTTGACAAGGTAAATAGACCAAAGCTGGGATACTTATCTCTTGGTCTGTAGATAAAACTTTAATCCTTATATGTATTTTTCATTTGATTAAAACGTTATATATTGATTTAAGAATAGTCTTAATCAATTTAGAAACATTATTGCAATTTGAAAAAATCCTTTTTTGATGAGAATCGGAAAAGTAGAAGCCATTTTATAATTAAAAGGTTGTTTTCATGAAAATGAAAGTAAGAATAAAAGGGAATGTACATAATCCAATAATTTGCAATAGTTGATATCATAAACAATTTTTTTACACACTGTCTGTTAATATGGTATGTAACATGAAAGAATTGAAAACATCGGATCATATTTGGTAAAGTTATGGAGAGAAAAAGTAAATATTACATAACCCAATATGGCTGCCATATTACGCAATGTATGATGTCAAAAATAGTTCGCGACACACCTTCCACCCATAAGGTATATACTCAGAAAAAATTGTGCAGATGGAATCAAAACATTGGAAGTTATGGAGCGGAAGGGAATATTACATAATCCAATATAACTCCCATATTATGTAACCAGTGATGTTAAAAATAGTTTGCGACACACCTTCTACCCATAAGGTATATACTTAGAAAAAATTGTGCAGATGGAATCAAAACTTTAGAAGTTATGGAGCGGAAGGGAAAGCGGACGCCGGACAGCCGGACTGCCGGACTGCCGGACTTCCGGACTGCCGTCCTGCCGGACGGACGGAGATGATACCATAATACAGCCCGCTTTTCAAGCCGGGCGTATAAAAAACTAAATTTTTCAGTTCAGGAGTTTCGATTCGTAAATTTTGGACTTCTATAAACGCCGCCATTACTAGGAGATGGTGCAATTTCTATCGAGATCGGTCATGTACTAGCCGATCACTCAGCAATGGCGGAGCTTTTCACAAAATCAGATCCAAACCAGCCAATGGGAAGTGTCAAATGCTCATATATAGTTCATTGGTCAAGCCAGTAAATGAAATGAGTAAAACTATCAACTGACGACCAAGTGAACTGTATAATACTCACTTAGCGGCTGACAGTCCCACAAGGAGTCCAATACTAGTCATCTCATGACCCTAAAACCATAGAAATAATTGAAGTTGATCTCATTTGCATAAGGAAATCCCTGGTATGTAAAAACAAAACTGATTGGCTGCTGGCCCATTTAATTTGGCATCAACAACTAATGCCTTTTGATTACATACAAATGTAAATGTGTCAATATAAGCTAAAAGGGAATGAGCGCCAATTCATGCACTTGTAACGTTTATCTTGTGTTTTAAGGTGTCAAAACTGGCACCAACCAAGGCCAACATCTATCAACAACATGAAAAAATTAATAACATTCAAGAAAGTGTAAGGGGGTATTAGTGTTAAGACAGTGAGTTGGATGGGTGGATTATATATTAGTCAAACATGAATGGCAGAATTACCAAGGTTACATATTTGGCCTACCTGTTAGTGAAAGTTTCAAAGTTGTAAGTCAAAGACTTTTTGACATGTGTTTACAAGGCTTTTTACGGCAGCGGTAATGTAAGGGGCATAACTCTTGAAAAAAACATCCCAGCGCGTTGATTTTCAATAGGCTTCTTGTACTTGCTGTATTAAACAAATATGTGAAGTTTCAAAGTTGTAAGTTAAAGACTTTTTTAGATAATGTGTGCCGGTCGTCTGTGACAAATGATGGAGTAAGACAAAATATCATGCAAAATACTCCTTGCTGGTCATGTTTAGTTAGCATCGACAACAAGAAAGTAGACTATGAGGCTGCTTGCTGATCATGTTACCAGCACTCACTACGAGGAAGTAGGCTATCAAGAGTGCCACAAGCACAATAATGAAACATGCAGGCTTATATGACAAGCACAGCAACTACCGTACAACTGTACAATGGGACAAAATTGTGTCTACAAACAGACAAATGGCAGAACAGAGAAATGTCAAAAGGAGTCCAAAATGTCATAAATATGTAAAAATATCTCCTTGCAAGTAGGACATGGACAACTTCATATCATTGGTAACATTTGTCAAGTTTCATTCAAAAAGAACCAACATCTGGGAGGAGTATTTTGGACAAAATTGCGTCTACGGACGGACGGAGGGCACAACGATCAGACAGATGTATGTGTGTACATACAAACTTTATACCAGCAGAAGGGGGGAGGGGGGGGGGAGGTAGGGAGGAGGGAGGGAGGGGCGATAACATGATAACCCTGTCTTCATATGGAATGAGACCCATTGGAGGAGTATTTTGGACAAAACTGTGTCTATGGACGGACGGACGGACAGACGGAACAACGATTGGACGGATGTATGAGCGTACATACACACTTCATGGCAGTAGAAGGGGGGGGGGGGGGAGGGGGGAAGGTAGGGAGGAGGGAGGGGGGAAGGTAGGGAGGAGGGAGGGGCGATAACACAATAACCCTGTCTTCATATGGAATGAGACCCCAAAAATGTCCTATAAGTCAAAAACGTCATAAAAATGTGAAAAAAGCAAATATCATCCTGTAAGTTGGGCATGCACATCTACATACCATTGGTAACATATTTGTGAAATTTCATTGAAATCAAAGCAAAATCTTAGGAGGAGTAGTCCGGACAAAATTGTGTCTACAGACAGACGGACGGACAAGCCGATTCCGATACCCCCCCCCCCCCCCCTAACTTCGTTGCGGGGGGTATAATAACATGTTGCCTGGGAAATATTGGGTTGTAGTGTGAAACAGGCTCCTCAGTCAGACTAGCCGAGAAATCTTGGCTCTGCCGAATTTTTTTTTTTCGTGTTCGTCATAGCCAAGATCACTTCGGATCCATTGTAAAAAAGTGATATTTGTTAAGGAGACCCGACGAAAAAATCGGCGGCGCAAATTTCACAACAAATAAGCAAAGAATGAAATATTTACCACTGCATTCCGATAGTATAGACCACGAAGAAGGAGTTTGTCAAACTTACGCCGCTGTAAAGTGGTAAACTTTCCCTTATGCAGTCAATATTTGTTTCGAAGTCTACTGGCTTTCAACCTGACGTAACCGCCATAGTAAAACATTTAAACGACCAGTTAAACTGTGCGGGGCGTCGTAGAAATACTTCAATCATATATCTTTAGTCACTTTACAGCGGCATAAGTTTGACAAACTCCTTCTTCGTGGTCTATGCTATCGGAATGCAGCGGTAAATATTTTATTCTTTGCTTATTTGTTTTGAAATTTGCGCCGCCGATTTTTTCGGCGGGTCTCCTTAACAAATATCATTTTTTTACTATGCAAGTGATCTTGGCTATGACGAACACGGAAAAAAAAAAATTCGGCAGAGCCAAGATTTCTCGGCTACAGTCAGACCAGTAAATTTATTGATTGATTGTTTGGTGTTTTCCGCGCGCAAGATTATATGGCGGCGTTGCCAGTTTTATTGTGGGAGGAAACCGGGCTCTATTCTCAGAAGGAAACCTACAACCTTCCGCTGGTAGCTGGCAACCATCCCACATAGGTCGTTCAAGTGAAAACCCAGTCAGAAAATTTTCACTTTTATTTTACTGAGTGGGATTCAAACCCACGACCTATTGGTGGAAGGCTGTTGAGCATCTAACGCTCTACCTACTGAGCCACAGAGGCCAGACCAGTAAAAGATAATGGCTAATATCAGTGACACCAATGTTGTCATCTGACAGATTTTAAAGATTCAAATCTGATATAATCTGTAGGATTTCATAGCACTTGCAAAGAGTGTAAACTAAACATGTACACATAAACTGCAGCACATGCAACAGCACCCTGCAAAAAAAAAACTGTGACATAAGCTTCTCTTTTACTTGCGTTTTACCTGCCCCTCGTGCAAATCTTACGCAAGTCTTTTGAGAAAATGGAACAAATAAAGAACTGAATAGAATGATTGATTGATAAAGATTTTTATGGCCACATTGTCAGGTTTAGTGGGGAAGGAAAGCAGGCTCTCAATTTTCATTGGACTGAGTGGGGTTTGAGCCTGTGACCCATTGATGGAAGGGCTGCGTCGGACTGAGAAACTGTTGCCAGTGCTGTAACTGAACTTTTTACAGGGCAAGCTGAATGGCAAAACTGGTTGTCATGCCAAGAAATGGTTGCCAAGATTTATCATAAATGTTTTAAGCAAATGAAAGTAACAGTGTAGTCATGGTAGTCATTATTTGTGTGGACCAACCAAAGGCCCTGTTACTTCATTTATTAATGTAATATCAGACCATTGAAATCAAATGCTATACCGGTACTTGCAAAATACATGAGGGCAATTGGGAAGTTCCAGCACTGGTTGCTCTACTGACTGAACCACAGAGGTTCTGGATCAGAATATAAAAGCCTTAAATAACATTGAAATGTAAAACAATAAAGGACGTACCTTAGCGAGTGAATCATGTAGATTCAAGATGTCCAAATTAATGAGGTGCCCATTGAGGCCCAGGGCCATCAGAAAACCAGCGTAGGTGTGTTCATTATTTAACTCGCTGCCTTTGGATGGATCCGAGGTTTTAGGTCGGTTATAGATAATCCAGGGAGAGTTCACCTGCAGACAAACAGAAATTAAAAATTAATGATTTTATTTGTCTTTAAATGGTAGATAAATGCCATAAGTAACAGGAGCCTGTTTCACACAGCGGCGTAGCGTAAGTTTTTACGTAAATGTCATGGAAACCCATACTGTAGAGACTCATTGCTATGGCATTTGCGTAAAAAATTACGCTATGGTAAGAATTCCGCTAATTCAAGTACTCAAAACATAACGAAAAGCACTCTAAAAGTTTGAGACTTTTCATTGGGTGTCTTACCTCCTGCATGGAGCGACCAATAATCCTATCGAGCAATTGATATTGTTGTTGTTTTAGACCAAACATGGCAGAAAGCAGTCTAATAATTTGTTATCTTCACATTGCTTGTCCTTGAATTAGCAAAATTCTTACCGTATGTCGCTTTGTGAAACAGGCTTTTGATAATGTAACAGAATATGTTGCACTTTGAAATGTGACCAGTCAACTGCTAACATTGCACAAAAACTGGTCATCCAATAAAAAAGCTTGTATGTAAAACTGACTGGCAACAGCTGCCATACTCAACGCTGGGAAAAATCTTTTGGCACTGCAGTGTCTAGAGCATTCTATTCTGTTTGTTATTATCGTATCAATGTTCCCTGCAATCCTCGCACATCACAAATGAACAGTCAAAAACGGTCACCACCTTTAAGTTTTGTCTTTGATCTTTATGACAATAATAAAGTCTTTATTCACAGCAATCTGACAAGGTAACATTCCAGACTCTATAGAGATTGGTGACTTCTACACATATTGATTATGAAAAATTCAATGTAATTAACTGAAAACCTGGTTACTTGGATTGATGGATCTTTTAAACCATACTCAAGATTATTTCACCTATATGGTGGCGTTGTTAGGTATAGTGGGGGAGGAAACCAGGCTCTTTCCCCAGATGAAACCCCGACCTCCTGCGAGTACCTAGCAAATCTTCTATGTACGGCGATCGAGAGTGGTTACTTTGAAAAACATTGTGAAGTTTGGATGACTGATTATTTAATGCTGCACTCAAGATTATTTGACTTATATAGCAAGGGGGTGGGGGGTGGGGGTGGAAGTCACTGACCTTTAGTAAGTGCCCGGCAACTCTCATAGGGCAATTGGGTGAAAAACCAAAATGTTATTTCAATATAATGAACTTGTAACCCATCCATGTTAGGCTTGAGTCATCAGGGCCTAATCTAGGCTGATTTTGAAACCAGGATATGAGAAAACAAGAGTTTCGGGAAACCCAAAATACGCTCGGAAAGGCACAGTAACTGCAGCCATACCAAAACAAATCCTTCCATATATATATATTTTGAATATATGCAATGGGTCCTTCAAATATAAAATCTCATCTGGTGTTAATGTCCAGGTCTTCAGATTGGAGTCCAGCTAATTCTGACTGGTCAGGGGGTTCACTTGCTGAAGACATCACTGACCAGGATGTTTGTCACATTTTATATAGGCATATTTGAACAGAGCCTAATCTCTGAGATGGTCAATGGTGTGTAAATATACAAGTCTGATCTGTTTACACTTACAGCCAGGTTTATGAATATTGTCAAACATATCTTTAAGCAGCTATATTTGCTTTACCATATGGGTAATAAAACTAATTTGAAGAGCCTTTAAAACAGAGAAATAATTATAATTCCAAACTTTTTAGGTTTTGGCCACCATAGCTATCACTAAATTATCCAAGGAAGCTGACACACCTTCTACCCATAATTTTATCCTCAGAAAAAATTGTCCAGATGGAATCGAAACTTTGAAAGTTATGGAGCGGAAGGGAATATTACATAATCCAATATAACTCCCATATTATGTAACCAGTTATGTTAAAAATAGTTTGCAACACACCTTCTACCCATAAGGTATATACTAAGAAAAAATTGTGCAGATGGAATCAAAACTTTAGAAGTTATGGAGCGGAAGGGAAAGCGGACGCCGGACAGCCGGACTGCCGGAGATGATACCATAATACAGCCTGCTTTTCAAGCCGGCGTATAAAAAGTGTTTTGACTGTTGCTTTGAATGTTGAATACAAGTCAAAACTACTCTGCAAACTTTTTAAAACAAATATTAGGGACATATATGACAGAAATGGTGGTTTAAAGTAGGAGTTCTCTTTATGCAGCCTTCATGTGGGTGCACAAACTTTTGCCTTAGATTATGCCTCGGTCATAAAAATTTGTCCATCAGCAAGTAATTTTTGTTTACCTGTGAGGAGTTTGTGATTCTCAGACCCGCAGCAACACCATTGTGAAAGTGAGGCCAGGCGGCCATGTTTGACGGTGTGTCAATATGGGACAGTTCTACTGTAGTATTTCTGAAAATAAAATACACGCATGCAAAGTTCATATTAAAATGTGACAAAGTTTAAAAGCACACTTGCCGCGAAAATCCCGAAGGCTGTTTACATTAAAAACAGTGGACAGTTTTCTGTATTTTTCCCAGACAGAAAAACTTAGGAACTTTCTATTTTTACCAGGAATTGAAAGTTTTGACATCCTCTAGAATTTTTAATTTGAAATTGAAAAACTGATTTTTCAGGTACCCGCAATGTAAACAAACTTCAAACCTGAGCGTGTGCACAAGTGCCGTAATGGTTTGAGTCGTGTGGGCGATCTAACGACACAGTATAATTTTACAAACTTTATCTAAGAAATACATACTAACGATCGAGTAAGAGGGACTATAATAGCCTGCCGAGTGCAAACCACAGACAAAAACGCTTGAATAAGGGTAATCCAACACTTAAGTTAACCAACACTGATCGGTGTTGTTGTTGTAATCAAGCTTCGATTCTTCATTTGTTTTTCACCCTCATTTATATACATTCTATACCTAATAGGACATGCTTTATGTGTGCTATGTTTAATTTTAGTAAGCTCGTGCAAATTGGTTTTCTTAACAAATGTCAAACAGGCTACTGCGGCAAGTGGGCCTTTAAAAGAAAAGTTAGCTTGTGATAGAAAAATTATTAAATGTTGTTTTTAAAATGAAGTTTATGAACAAGGCCTAAAGCTGGTTTGTGTTTGTATATGGACTAAATATATATTTGAGAAATAACCTTCCTGTTAGTTCCCTAGTAGTCAAAAAAAATGATTGAACTGCTATGAAAAGTGACGCTATACTTGACCTTTATTGAGTACAAAACTGCCACAAAGACATACTGACACAGCAGTGATCGTGGAAAATGTTACCACTCTAAGGGTAGGTACAATGTACACAGCGGATGTCATGTTTGACGTCATTTGTCACTAAGCTAATTAACTTCCATGAATGTCGTAGAGCGGTAAATGTAACATTGAATTTTGTGTGTGCTGCTCCAGAAATTTAATTTTCTTTATGGCAGGACTTGTAACGTATATGTTGTACAACACACTTAATGCAACTTAAAAAATATTGCCCAAAGTTGTTCATAAATCCTTAAAGTGGCATGAGCTGCCAAAATTCACACTTTTTTTCATAATTTCTGATTGTCACGACAGTAAGAGGCTTTGAAGGCCACCGGCAAACGATTTGCGTTTGGAACGAGGAAAATCCATACAGTATGTGTTCGAAAAGTAAACAAAATTTAAATAACCGGGACGACCATTCATTTATTCTAAGCCAAAGTTAGTTCAAAACAATACTTTATCGTACATTCTCGAGACTAGAAGCACTAAAAAGCTTCTGAATTATATGTCTTGAGAAAAATAGCCAATAATTTCAACATTCTGTTTTAACGTCAAAATATCAGCATTTTGGCAGCTCATGCCACTTTAAATATATTTTGCAGAGTTATGTACCTTGGTGGAGCTCTCCCACTGAGACATAACTTAGGTATGGGTAAAGCTTCAGTTGGGAGTGATAGATGAGAACACAGTGTGAACATACCTCTGTAAATAGAGAAAATATATACATATTTAAAAGTAAGAAATGTTTGAAACTCTCTTTAAATGTGGGTTCCATACTAATGATAAAAAATTAAGACATCACAACGTCGTCAGTTGTTTTTTGTGTTGTTCAAAAACAACTGACGGCATGGTGATGTCTTAATTTTTTATATTTAAAAGTGTTGAGCCCCCTCTACCCTACTGTATATTTGGTGACACAATTCAAAATTATGTTGGGGGCGGGAGGTTGAATCAATAGGATGGACAGGTTATTAAACAGAACTTAACAACAGTGAGCAACACTCAACAACTTTCAACAATGTCTATGTTTAGAAACAAATTTGCATGTCAAGTTGAGTGAAGTGAACCAGTCCACGGACTGGGGCTCGTTTCACAAAGCAGTCGCATCGCAAACGATGCATTGTTGCCAAAGGATACCATAGTGAAGAGATACGACGTCATGGCAACTGCGATTGATCGCACTCTGCGACGGCTTCGTGAAACGGCCCCCAGGATTTAAACATGGGATTTTCTGACCCTGTGCATAGTTTGAGGAAGAATGGTGGGAGGTGGTCTAACAAGGTCTTATCAGAAAGCCATTGCATATAAAAACTGATACAAAGAACAAATAAAGAAAGTATCTCACCATTTGAAGATACATTTCATTTATGAACACTAAAACACACAGGCACAGGGTAAATCTTCTTGTCTAAAATAACCACGGAGACAAGTTTCTAATTGTGTTTAAAAAGAGGTATATCATTTTATTTATTAATGTTTGAAACTCTCTTACAATGTGGGTTCCATTGAAATGAGAAATGATCAAGGCATCACCAGTTTTTGTGAACAGGACAAGCTTTCGGCACCTATGATGATGTCTTTATCATTGTGGAGATGCTTTAAATATTCCTCATAATGTTGTTAAGTTCTTAAGTGCAGACAGTCCATCAACATAACTCAGCTTGAATCGTGTGGTGTCTAAAAATTATCACGGTTATCGAATAGCGTATAGGGGGCTTTAGATTTTAATCCGTATAAATACAGCTTAAAAAAATAAAACGCTAATAGCTGCATGTGTATGAGATGTTATCTAAAAACTACTGCATGTGCTTAAAGTGGCATGAGCTGCCAAAATTAACATATTTTTCATAATTTCTGATCGTCACGATAGTAAGAGACTTTGAAGGCCATCGAAAAACTAAATGATTGCCGTTGGAATGAGGGAAATCCATAAAGTCTACGGCCTGTACAAACCGAAATAGTGTCCGAAAAGTAAACAAAATTTAAATAACCGGGACGACCATTCATTCCTTCTAAGCCAAAATTAGTTCAAAACAATACTTTATCGTTCATTCTCGAGACTAGAAGCAATAAAAGCTTCTGAATTATACGTCTTTAAAAAAATAACCAATAATTTCAACATTCTGTGTTAACGTCAAAATATCAACATTTTGGCAGCTCATGCTACTTTAAAGCCACTAATTAAACTACTGCATGTGCTAAACGTACAGCACTTGGGTTAAATTTAAAAGACAATTATAACTGACCTTCCAAGCGACAAAGCCATAGTCCGAATACAAATGGAGTAGAGATAACGCTCCTGTTCCTCTATAAAATCGTGATCGCTGAAAAAAAAAAATAATGAAAGTGAAATTTCCGTCTTACCTTTTTTAATTTTCTTCACCTTCAAACCCTGCTGATCATGGACTTTATTAGAGAACCCTAAACAGTGTTTGGTTAAAGATTGATTCGGGTTAAACGTCACACACAACATCGAAGGTCCTATGGCAACAGAAATACCAACTGGGCAAATATCCTCTCCTGCACATAGACGATCAAGTAAAAAATCCACTCAGAAATTTGTCAATTTTATTTGGCCTGAGGGGGATCATCGTCCGAACCCATGATTAAAACTTACGCTCACGCTCACTTTACCCGTGGGACAAGTGGAACCAAATCCGTTGTTTCTTATTTAATATGCATGTAGACTTTGATTGGTTCCGCCACAAAACTGTGGCGGAAATTTCACCAATCAGAATCGGCGTTACGTAAGCATCCAGACTGTGTTCAAAACATAGATGGCTGACTTTTCCGTTTACACTTCAATTCGATAAAAGTGTCTCAAAAACTGAAGAGTTCCCAAATTTAGAAGAGAATTTTTGATTAGCCCGACAGTAAATGGGCGTTCCCAGAAAACGAGGCGTTGGATCACAGTTGGCCCAGGGGTAAAAGGTGAGCTTGTTGAGAATTTAACCCTGGGTATCCTTGGTCTGAGGGGGATGCGAATAGTGGTCTATCTATACAAGGCCTGTGCTGGAGTGAAAGAACATCACTAGCCATTTCAATGCCAAATGGTATTTCATTAATTGTTCACAAAGGGTCGCTTGAGTAAAGCGGTATGAGGTTCCCACCAAACTTATAAAGTTTCCGTTTTAGAATTGGTTTATATAACAGATCATGACAGGGTGGGCTGGTTTTTTTTTACCCACAATGCTTGGCCTAGCTCACTAATTTAGATGGCGAAAAGCAAGAACATAATCATTTTCTTAAGCGACTCCTTTGTAAGCCGAGGCCACTTGACTGTAGGCCAAAGACTCCATTCTCCGGACCTCCATTATCATTAAGAGACAAAACTTTCTAGACATAGATCTTAAGACAAAAAAGGATTGATTGATTGTTTTACGCTGTGCTCAAGAGTATTTCACTTATACGGTGGCATTGCCAGTTTTAGTGTGGGAGGAAACCGGGCTCTATGCCCGGGGGAAACCCATGACCACAACCATGATCCATCCCACATAGGTCGTTCGAGTGAAAACCCAGCCATTTTTTTTTGGACTGAGTGCAGTGAGTGGGGTTCGAACCCGTGACCCATCGGTGGACAAAAAAGTAGGAAAATATCGAGGAGGGCAGTGAAACAGAAAATTCATTTTAACAATTGTAACGATTGGTACAAATGAGAGTCTTACCTCACTCCAGCTCTCTGAACGACGGTTATCTTTGCCGGTCTGGCAGACTGTAACATTCGTCGGACTTCCTGTACCCGCAGGTCCTCGCTGAATCGCAGTCGCAACAGCTAACAAGAGCAAAAACATGTTAATTGTTTAATACTTTATGCTATATGCTCAATACAACTGATTTAATATTATAATATTCCAAGGTCAGATGGTCTTCCCTTATGAGCTTTAATTTAAACCATCATTTCATTATTTTCTTAAGTGCTGAAGTTTAACTTCATTACCAACGTAAGTGACAGAGTGGAGCAAATATGGATGACATATAATGATTTTAATACCGAGCCCGATAAATTTTGCGAAAAATAAAATAAAAGCAACTCCAAAAACTGCTCCCATAGTTAATGATACTCAATATTCAGCAGAACTTAACACCAACATCAGGAATATGCTGCATAGCTCTGTCAAAAATAGATTGCCTGTACCCTTGTTAGGATGCCAAATATAGCCATAGCATAGGCAGGCTACTGCAGGTACAGGCGTGGCCGCATTGATTGATTGGGGCTTAATGTTGCCCTCAGGTACAGGCGTGGCCGCATTGATTGATTGGGGCTTAATGTCGCCCTCAGGTACAGGCGTGGCCGCATTGATTGATTTGGGCTTAATGTCGACCTCAACAGCTAAGGTTATATGGTGACATAAGTACCAACCGACAAAAAGACCACCTCTCCACAACTAAATTTGGACATAAGGCTCCACAGAACATAGAAGGACAGGAAGGCCAATGTATTCGATTTAATGTTCCTGGGTCAGCATACATAGCTAAAGAAGAGCCACAATGCTCTACTCTGGCTGCGAGGGTGGCCGGAGGAGGGACGAGAAGACACAAGACCCACACAATAGTATGAGACACAATCAGTCAGATAATGTTCCTGTTTTGGTTTTGTAGGATTTAACCCCCCCCCCCCCCCCAACCAGTGTTACCTCTTTGTCGAGGTTCTCCAGACCATCATCTTCCTCTTTGATGCCATCTGTTGAGGTTTCTGCACTGGTCTTTGGGACATCACCATGACGATCTTTCTTAGATTTCCCCTCTGACGCTAGCATGGTAAAGTCCTCACGACCTAAAACCGTTATGACCGTATTATTTCACACAGAGACATTTAAAAATTTAGTTGCTCAGGGTCCTGTTTCACAAAGCGGGCCGTGTAGATGTATTTTTTTGCGTAACTTTCATACTAACGTATCTCTACAGTATGGGTTGCTATGGCAGTTTACGTGAAAACTTACGCTACGCCGCTTTGTGAAACAGGCTCCAGATCTGTTTTGGGTTGTACCGGGAACTATATTTGCCAGTGGTATGTCCACAAAGTTAGGGGGCCTCAGTGGCTCAGTCAGCAGACCTTCAATCAATGAGGGGCCTCAGTTGCTCAGTCAGCACACCTTCAATCAATGAATCACGTCCGATTCCCTTTGAAATAAAATTGAAACCTTCCTGAGGGGGTTTGGACTATGTGGAAGAGTTGCCAAGTACTTGCCAATGGTCAAGTGTTTCTTGTGTGCAAGGAGCCCAGTTTCCTTCCCCACAAAACTGGTAAACGATGAAATAAAACATTAATCAATTACAATAGGAGACCAACAGTAATATACAATGCCCTTGTTGGCTGCCAGTGTTATCATATATTGATGTACCCAGCCCCCCTTTACAAACCACATGTAATAAGGCAGCTGTAAGTTACCAATAAGACTGTGTGTTGACTCTGGCCAATCAGTGTGTGGCTTGGAACGACAGACAAACATCGCTTCACGTAACGGTAATGACACGCCCACTGGGAGGGATTCAAGGCTTTGATTGGTTATACCTGAAATATAAAAACAAAAAGGCTTATCAAATTGTGTTATTTGATTGTATTATCTTTGATAATGAACAGGGACTTAAAAAACACAATATATAGATGTCAGCAAAACACTATCCAATATTGATGGCTGAAAAACACTATCCAATATTGATGGCTGAAAAACACTATCCAATATTGATGGCTGAAAAACACTATCCAATATTGATGGCTGAAAAACACTTTCAAATATTGATGTCTGAAAAATACTATCTAATATTGATGTCTGAAAAACACTATCCAATATTGATGTCTGAAAAACACTTTCCAATATTGATGTCTGAAAAACACTATCCAATATTGATGTCTGAAAAACACTATCCAATATTGATGTCTGAAAAACACTTTCAAATATTGATGTCTGAAAAACACTTTCAAATATTGATGTCTGAAAAATACTATCTAATATTGATGTCTGAAAAACACTATCCAATATTGATGGCTGAAAAACACTATCCAATATTGATGGCTGAAAAACACTATCCAATATTGATGTAGAAAAAAAACCACTATCCAATATTGATGTAAAAAAAAAAACCACTATCCAATATTGATGTCGAAAAAAAAACACTATCCAATATTGATGTCAAAAAAAAAACACTATCCAATATTGATGTCAAAAAAAAAAAAACACTATCCAATATTGATGTCGAAAAAAAAAAAACACTATCCAATATTGATGTCGAAAAAAAAAACACTATCCAATATTTATGTCTGAAAAACACTATCCAATATTGATGTAGAAAAAAAATCAATATCTAATATTGATGTAGAAAAAAAACAGTATCTAATTTAGCCTGAAAAACACTATCCAATATTGGACAAATACAACTTATGAAGTTTTAAAATTTCTGCACTTAGGAGACAAAATTTTGATAAAGTTTTTACGGCAGTAATAAAGTCATAAAACAAAGTCACTCGGGAAAAAAATGTGGGCCAGGGTGAGAATCAAACTCTGTTCCTTCGCTGTACCAACTGAGCTACCCGGCCCTGCTGGGAACGGCTAATTCGTTAGATTCTCTTATACACACAGAGCTTAAATCAAGTTCATTAGAATATGTATATTTAAATTTTCATACGTGATGAAGTCTTTGTTTTTTTTTCTGGGTCATCGGTGTCAGTTATTTACGAATTCAGTATTTACTGTACTCAATAAATCAAAAAGTGAATCCCTTTCAGTGATATTCACATACCCAGTTCAGTCATAAATAAAACGGTCCTTTCTGCAATGGAGCTGTAGCCCACGTTATAGCTTCTGGACAGGGAGACATCAACTGACACGGGAGGGGCTCGGGGACCTGAAACACAGATAGTTCATTGATCAAATAAATAATTGATGTGTTATGCCAAAATCAAGATTATTTCCAGAAAATTCTACTGACTAAGGCTAAGCTCCTGTCAGTCGTCAAACTAATGAAATATCATGGGTTTGGTTTGTTACAACAATTTATGGGGTATAAAGGTCTAAATCAGCGTTTCTCAAAGTGGGCGATATCGCCCCCCAGGGGGCAATGAGACCTCCTTGGGGGGGGGCGACAAAAGCAAAAAACAGGAAAGGGGGGCAATGAGACCTATCAAGGGGGCGATGAACAGTGACACACACAACATTTTAAAATTTAACATTGGCAAACTTATTGAAACGCATCAAATCCACCCTTATCATTAAATACTTGTAAGAGAATCTTGAAAGTGTCGGCAAAACTGAATAAAGTGCATCAATCATTTTTAAAAACTTAAAAATCTATTTACGTGCAGAGAACTTTGTAAGAGTGGCTATGTTATTAAGCCCTCAACTTGCGCGGGGTGTTCTTCATGAAGTAATATTTACATTACGCCGAAAATGCAATAATTTTTTTTTCCTAGAGAACAGAAATCAGATGACCATATGGATGAAAACAGCAAAAAATGAATGTGTGATATTACTTATTAGTGAAAGCATTTTAACTTCTGTACGACATTTATTGGGAGTGCATGTTGTGTAGCTGTAGTGACTAAGCATATACATGTAAACTAATCAAAGGCTTGGTGCGTGTGTGTGGGAGGGGGGTGGGGGGGGGGGGGGGGCGACGGCTATGAGCAAGCAGTCTCAAGGGGGCGATTAGCTTGACAAGTTTGAGAACCACTGGTCTAAATGATATACAGTAGAACCCACTTAATCGAATTGCGGTTAAACGAATAACCCGCTTATTCGAATAAAATGTCGGGGGACGGAATCATTCCCTATACCAGCCTGTTGTTTTAAGTCCTGATAAACGGTGATCGGTTAAATGCATAAACCGCTTAATTGCATAACAAACATCCTGTGGTTTGAGAATTTACCCGGATAATCGGCAGACAAGATCGAAAAAACTACGGGATTAATCCGATCTGGCTACGAAACCCGCTTTCACAGCTGGACTGCACACACAGCGTACCACGTGACGTAGGCTACCACTCAGCGGGCCACTGCTGATAACTAAGGCCCGGGAAATAGCACAGCAGCTTTAAATGGAAAACTGTTAGAAAACGAGTAAAACAATCTACAATAACAAATTTCTTTATCCAAAAGTAAATTTTATTTTATGTTTTATTATGAAACCAGGAAATAAATCCATTTACAGCAATCTATAGGCTATAGGTCAGTGTCCTATAGGCCTAGTCTTACTTACGATAGTGCATGAAGTCAAGGGGTACAACTGCGGACGTCCAAATTCACTAGGTTCGTTTAAACGGTTAACCCGCTTAATTGCATATTTTATGTCCGGACCAAGCCTATGCGTTTAAGCGGGTACTACTGTACCTCTTTTTAACCCAATTAGAAACTTGTCTACATGGTTATCTTAGGTAAGAAGATTATCCCTTTGCCCGTGTGTTTTAATGTTCATAAATATATGGAGACATTGTCAGGTTTAGTGGGAGAGGAAACCGGACTCTTTGCATGGAGGAAACCCCGACCTTCTATAGGTACCAGGTAGGCGTGCTAACAAGTAAAAACACGCTTTTTTCTAATTTTCCTTTTTCCATTCGACAGAGTCAATCCTGCAACCCACCGATGGAAGGCCTGCCTCGCCGTCGGCATGAGAGGCTATCACTTTACAAACACCTCTGTAATAAAGGTGTGATTATTTAAATAAAACTTTCTCAGATTATCATTGTTGCTTTATTCTTCTCTGGGCAAGATAATTTGACTAACATGGCTTTTGCTAGATATCTACATGTAGCCCCCATTTTGAATAGAACAAACCCAAGAAGAAGGAGTCAGAATTGTTTCAAAGAGTTGGACACGAACCATTGCCCCATCGATCAAAGTCTTGTGTTTGTCTCCATTGCTAAAACCAGTTAAATCCAACTTTTATGATTGATTGATGTTTTACGTTCGATCAAGATTATTTCACTTATATGGTGATGTGGCCGGGTTTAGAAGGGGAGGAAACCGGGCAATGAACTACGACCCTCGGCGAGTACCTTCCACATACGGCGACCAAGTAAAAAATCCATTGAAAAATCTTTCAATTTTATTGGTCTGAGTGTGATTGGAACCCGCATCGCATCTGAGGACCGTTCACTCTAGCCCAGCGTTTCTCAAAGTGGGCGATATCGCCCCCCAGGGGGCAATGAGACCTCCTTGGGGGGGCGACAAAAGCAAAAAACAGGAAGGGGGGCAATGAGACCTATCAAGGGGGCGATGAACAGTGACACACACAACATTTTAAAATTTAACATTGGCAAACTTATTGAAACGCATCAAATCCACCCTTATCATTAAATACTTGTAAGAGAATCTTGAAAGTGTCGGCAAAACTGAATAAAGTGCATCAATCATTTTTAAAAACTTAAAAATCTATTTACGTGCAGAGAACTTTGTAAGAGTGGCTATGTTATTAAGCCCTCAACTTGCGCGGGGTGTTCTTCATGAAGTTATATTTTCATTACGCCGAAAATGCAATAATTTTTTTTTCCTAGAGAACAGAAATCAGATGACCATATGGATGAAAACAGCAAAAAATGAATGTGTGATATTACTTATTAGTGAAAGCATTTTAACTTCTGTACGACATTTATTGGGAGTGCATGTTGTGTAGCTGTAGTGACTAAGCATATACATGTAAACTAATCAAAGGCTTGGTACGTGTGTGTGGGAGGGGGGTGGGGGGGCGACGGCTATGAGCAAGCAGTCTCAAGGGGGCGATTAGCTTGACAAGTTTGAGAACCACTGCTCTAGCCCACTGGACCACCGAGGTCTGTGTGGGACTAAGGGACGATCACTCTAGTCCACTGGACCACCGAGGTCTGTGTGGGACTAAGGGACGATCACTTTAGTCCATTGGACCACCGAGGTCTGTGTGGGACTAAGGGACGATCACTCTAGTCCACTAGACCACCGAGGCCTGTGTGGGACTAAGGGACGATCACTTTAGTCCATTGGACCACCGAGGTCTGTGTGGGACTAAAGGGACGATCACTCTAGTCCACTAGACCACCGAGGTCTGTGTGGGACTAAGGGACGATCACTTTAGTCCATTGGACCACCGAGGTCTGTGTGGGACTAAGGGACGATCACTTTAGTCCATTGGACCACCGAGGTCTGTGTGGGACTAAGGGACGATCACTCTAGTCCACTAGACCACCGAGGTCTGTGTGGGACTGAGGGACGATCACTCTAGTCCACTGTACCACCGAGATCTGTGTGGGACTGAGGGGCGATCACTCTAGTCCACTAGACCACCGAGGTCTGTGTGGGACTAAGGGACGATCACTCTAGTCCACTAGACCACCGAGGTCTGTGTGGGACTGAGGGACGATCACTCTAGTCCACTGTACCACCGAGATCTGTGTGGGACTGAGGGGCGATCACTCTAGTCCACTAGACCACCGAGGTCTGTGTGGGACTAAGGGACGATCACTTTAGTCCATTGGACCACCGAGGTCTGTGTGGGACTAAGGGACGATCACTCTAGTCCACTAGACCACCGAGGTCTGTGTGGGACTAAGGGACGATCACTTTAGTCCATTGGACCACCGAGGTCTGTGTGGGACTAAGGGACGATCACTTTAGTCCATTGGACCACCGAGGTCTGTGTGGGACTAAGGGACGATCACTCTAGTCCACTAGACCACCGAGGTCTGTGTGGGACTGAGGGACGATCACTCTAGTCCACTGTACCACCGAGATCTGTGTGGGACTGAGGGGCGATCACTCTAGTCCACTGGACCACCGAGGTCTGTGTGGGACTGAGGGACGATCAGATCTAGTCCACTGGACCATCAAGGTCTGTGTGGGACTGAGGGACGATCAGATCTAGTCCACTGGACCACCGAGGTCTATGTGGGACTGAGGGACGATCAGATCTACCACCGAGATCTGTGTGGGACTGAGGGACGATTACTCTACTCCACTGCACCACCGAGATCTGTGTGGGACTGAGGGACGGTCAGATCTACCACTGAGGTCTGTGTGGGACTGAGGGACGATCTGGACCACTAAGGCCCTTACTTTAAAATGACACAAGCCAAGTAGCTAGCAGGTCCCCCGCCATAAATGTTGTTTGGAAACTAGTTGCTCATTATACATTGGATATAATCACCATATATATGATGTTCAATGATTGTGGGAGTGTGGTCTGATTTATGTAAATCTCTATACCAAAAATGAAAGATCTGCATCTAGCAGTTAAGCTATGGCATTCACAAGCCAATTCCAGAATTTTGACGTCTATGACCTAAAAATATAGGTCGACATCCCCGAAAATTGACCAAAGTCTCTCAAATGTGTCTTTATATACCAAAAATGAAAGATCTGCATATTGTGGCTGTTACGCTATCGCGTTCACAAGCAAATTTCAGACTTTGACCTCAATGACCTCTGTGACCTAAAAAAAAAAGGTCGACATCACCGAAAATCAAACTTGACTAAGGTCTCTCCAGTGTGTCTTTATATACCAAAAATGAAAGATCTGCATCTTGTGGTTCTTAAGCTATCGCGTTCACAAGCAAATTTCAGACTTTGACCTCATTGACCTTTGTGCCCTAAAAAAAAAAAGGTTGACACCTCCGAAAATCGAACTTGACCAAGGTCTCTCTAATGTGTCTCTATATACCAAAAATGAAAGATCTGCATCTTGCGGTTCTGAAGCTATCGCGTTCACAAGCAAATTTCAGACTTTGACCTCGATGACCTCTGTGACCTAAAAAAAAAAGGTCGACATCCCCAAAAATCGAACTCGACCAAGGTCTCTCTAATGTGTCCCTATATACCAAAAATGAAAGATTTGCATCTTGCGGTTCTTAAGCTATCGCGTTCACAAGAGATTGGGACGGACGGAAGGACGGACAGAAAGACGGAAGGACGGACGGACGGAAAGACGGAAGGACAGAAGGACGAACGGGCAGCATTTCCAAGTCCCCCTTCCACTTACGTGGCGGGGGACAAAAATCAATCAAAATGACTTACCTGATGGGCCGACTCTTCGGAGAGATTTCTCCACAGCATGTGGAATGGTCAGATCTTCATTTAACATTAAACTATACACCTGAAATACGTTTATTCACAACAATATTAATCATTTTAGCACAAAAATTCCTCTTTCCCATATGGCAAATAATCTACCAACCAAACATCAGCCTCACTACATTTTGGGGTTTTTGTTGACTATAAAATGAACAAAACTAACTTCTCAAAGATTGACATCAGCCTAAAGCTCTTATTTTGTACTTCTTGTTAAAAATAATTTCGTAAATAATATTTTTTTTTGGGGGGGGGGGGTGAGGAATTTTCTTTGTTAATTTGGTTGATTGATTGATGTTCAACCAGTCAAGTTTTTTTACTAATAGGGTGTCATAGCCACGTAAGAAGTGATGGAAACCTCTTTTTCAATTTTCTTTGGATTGAGTGGGATTCGTACCCGTGAAGCTTGGCGTCGCAAACTATGGAGCCCTACCTTGTTATTATGTACCTTTTGCTTCAAGTATAACTGTTAGGGCATTTTCCTTACTCAATAGCTAGAGAGATAAAGGTTGGTTGGTTGTTTGGTGTTTTACGCCGGGCTCAAGATTATTTCACTTATATGGCGGCGTTGCCAGTTTTATTGTGGGAGGAAACCGGGCTCTGTGCCCGGAGGAAACCCACGGCCTTCCGCCGGTAACTGGCGACCATCCCACATAGGTCGTTCGAGTGAAAACCCAGTCAGAAAATTTTCCAATTTTTGGACTGAGTGGGATTCGAACACGCGGCCCATTGGTGGAAGGCTGAGAGATAAAGGACAAGGGTAAATAATGCTCAATAGTTATTAAAATTATGTATGAACGTAACTTACCGAGACTATATTTTTGGTGAGAGTACAGACATCGGGAATGTATGGTAGAGGTGGACAGTCCAGTCCCCTTAGGCTCTGATACAACCAGTCAAATACACTTGGGGGTGATGCACTCAGATAGGTGGGCTGCTGCATCCTTTTTAAATGATCTGATTAAAAAAAAAAAAAATAAGAGCCATCAGTAAAAGATGTATCACTCCGACCCCTCCAGTTTAAAACATTTTGATGAAAGTGAGAAAAAGCAACAAAAATTATCCCTGAACGTTTTTTTCCTGATTTCTTTGATGGACAGATTTTTTTATCATTTCAAAGGATTTATGTACAAGAATACTGATTATTTTCTAATTTGTATTCATTGAGTTCAGACACAGTTTCCAGGTTTCTCGCCATTGTTGCCAGACAGTTTCCAGGATTTATTGATGATTTTGTTGCACTCAACATTATTTCACTCATAATGTTGTGTTTCTTAGCCAGATTTAGATTGGAAGGAAACAGGGCACAATGCCTGTCCGGTACCCAAGCTTTTCTGATGCGAGTGAGGATTTGAACTTGGAATATCACAAGTTTGCACAAGGACTAATAAATAGAATTTAGACGCAATACAAGTAAAATTCAATACTTTATTTACAGCCTTATGGTGGTTACCAAATTTGATCAGCTCATTAGCATTGATTACTTGATGTATTACAATGCAGCGGCACTCAAGATTATTTCATTTATATGTCGACGTTGCCAGGTTTAGTGGGGGAGGAAACCGGGCTCATTGCTCGGCAGAAACCCCCTACCTTCGGTAAGTACCTGGCAACACTTCCACATACGGCAACCAAGTTAAAAATCTACTCAGAAATTTTTTATATTTTTTGGAGGGTCTGAGTGGGATTTAAACCCGCCCCGCATCAATGGAAGGTTTGTGTGGGACTGAGGGACGATCACTCTAATCGACTGAGCCACCAAGGCCCCCTGGATGTAATACAAGCAAAATTCAATAAATTATTTACAAGCCTTAAGATGGTTACCAAAGTTGATTAGCTCATTGACATTAATATACTCTGCTAAGTCAGTGTCTCTTCATGGCAGATCTGATGTCGTGTATGACATCCCTTTTAAGCATTTTTTCGCGTAGTTATGAAAAATATGCATATGTTTTGTTTCATCTTACATTTCGGGGCTTCCGTGGCTCAGTAGGTAGAGCGTTGGACGCTCGATCCGAACAGCCTTCCACCAATGGGACGCGGGTTCGGATCCCACTCAATCCGAAAAAAAATGTAAGCATTTTCTGTCTGGGTTTTCACGACCTATGTGTGATGGTTGCCAGTTACCACAGGAAGGTCGTGGGTTTCCTTCGGGCATAGAACCCGGTTTCCTTCAACCATAAAACTGGCAATGCCGCCATATAAGTGAAATAATCTTGTGCGCGGCGTAAAACACCAAACAATCAATCAATCAATAATCTTACATTTCATCAAACACTTTCAATGATTCAACAAATGTGACCACATTGCCAGGTTTTAAATAGGGGAGGGATACGGGAGGGGGAGGGGGGGGGGGGGGCAAGCTCTTTGCCAGGAGGAAGCCCTCGACTTTTAGCCATTACCCTGGCAACTCTTCCACCTAGTGTAAAATACACTAAGTTTTATTTGGTCCGAGTCTCCATTTTGGGGAATCTTAAGAAAAAAAATTAAAATAAAAAAAAACTTACCTTGCTTAACTTGACTGATTTCATCGACAGAATCAAAAAGTTGAGGGAAATCTCGACAGTAATGATCAACATAAGCAGTCAATTGAAGATCACTAAAAAGGGAGATAAAAGTGAATAACAGTTAATCCTTCCACTGATAAACTATCACTTGTTCATTAAGAAAATTTCAAATTGAATTGTCAATGTTAATAGGGAGCGCAAGTCACGTGTGAATTCCACATATGTCCTGTCACTGGCACTGCATTGCGCATGTGACCGAGCGTTTTTCGTTCCAATATGACTTTTAAATCTGACGTTATGGAACAAAATATGTCAAATGGAATTGCAACGTCATCAAAAACGTTCTAATGATTCTTATGAGACTTGCGCTCCCTATATACCAGCCAAGAATATTTCATTGAACATCTTCGTATGTATATAAACTAAAACGTGAAGGAAAAGAACAGACATTTATCCCCTCAAACAAATATTTATGGCAAATTGTGAATGTAGGTTATGGGTGGAGTTATTGGTGATTTGAGTTTATGATAACCAGACTTTTGCAAAAAAATCAGCTTGCAAAATAAATTTGAAGAGTGATAGAAAAGTACTAATGTTTTCATTTTCGATCATTGTCATTGGATTTAGATTTGGGAAAATTTTTCACAATTTTTTAACTGGGGATACATGTAGTTATTTTGAACTAAACCCCAATCTATGTTTCTCTTTTAGATTATTTCAGTTTTCTGAGTAGAACATTGATCAAAAACATTATTTCAACGATCGAAACTTATTTGGTTTGATCCTTCTTTAGTATCAAATAGATCGTGGTAAGTTTTGAATGATACAAACCACAATACGACTTTTATATCCTTTTTTGGGGGAAATTACTCAAAGGGAATATATTACCTGGCAAGTTGAAAGAGCAAAACAGCCAACTCCTGCGTGTCGTTTAGTAAGAGGGTGTTCAGTTTCAGTTCCTTAAATTAATAAAAACAAATAATATATATAATATAATAATATTTTGCTACAGTAAATGTTAATATCATAAGAAGGTTTTTCACTCCTTCGCCGTATGTGGAAGAGTTGCCAGGTACTCGTCGAAGGTTTCCTCCGGGCCAAGATCTGGTTTCCTCCCCCACTAAACCTGGCAACCTCACCATATAAGTAAAATAATCTTTAGTACGACATAAAACATAAATCAATCAATCAATCATTAGGAAGAACAATAGATTCATTGATTGATTAAACGCTATGTACAGGTCACACGTAGGAAGAATAATAGATTCATGGATTGATTGGTGTTAAACGCTACGTACATGTCACACGGTAAAACCAAGGTCACATGAGAAGTTTGTGTAGCTGCTGACTGGCTAATATATTAAATGACTGACACAACAAAAGTTTCAACAAAATTCAACACTCTGAACAAGTTAAATGCTGTGGTATGATGTGATCTACATAATAAACTAAATGCCAGTCTACATAATGAGACTAACGTTTTATCGTGTAGATGGGACTTGGAATGATTTTAGTTATTCTCAATGTTGACAGGCATATTCTGTGGTAAAACAGACCATGCTTGAGGTATTTGTGGCAAAATGTCATGTTTAATACGAGAGATCAATGAACTGATCTTTGCGACCACCATAGATCACTTTCAGAAAGTGAGGCTGCTTGTAAAAAACAACGAAAAGAAAATTTATCAAGATCCGCCTGATAGTTTTCTTGATTCCGAGATCACAAACTATGTAAAAACAAAAAAGTGCATAGGGTGCAACGAGACCAAAGGGTTAACCTGTGTACAAACTTTTACGAAGATACTCTCATTACTTTAGGAGAAAAGTGATAAAAGCAGCCATTTCAAATGAAAAAACCACAAACAAAATAGATGTTGCACAAGTGACAAGTAAACCATATGGGGAACCAACACAAAAACATTTCATCATGATCGACCCAGTGGTTTTCCAGATTCCGCGATCACACACTATGTAGATAAAAATCCTCAAATGAGTGAAAGAAATAGATGTTGCACAACTAGACCATAGGGGTACCTGTCTGTGAAATTTGATGAAGATGAAAATTTGATGAAGATCCAACCAGTACTAGTTCTCTTGGAATTGCCATCACAAGAAAAGTTTACAGACACCGGACGACGGACCACGGACAAAAAGTGATTTGATAAGACCACCATCAGAGCATGGTGGTCTAAAAACCCAGAAGTTAATGCTATGCACCCTCTACTTCAAAATGTCATTCAAAAGTTAACAGGGAGTCTTCTTATGGGAGCATCAGAAAAGGTTATATCCCATACCTCATAAACGAGATGCAAGCAGAAGAGAACAGCTGGTATGTGAGTGAAGAGAAGAGAGCCTGTGTTGATAGAGGCCATTTTATTACACGGGGCTTGTGGGGGGACCATCTCACAGGGGTCCAGGCCCCACACTGGCTCCGATTCAACCATAAACTTATGGTGAGTAGATTCAAGTAAGTACTCCCAGTCCTGTTAAATAGAAAGATGTTTTACATTGATTCATGGTTATTTTATATGGCAACATTGCCAGGGGGGTATTTCATAAACCACATATAGCCGACTACGGTCAGATAGTCGACTAAGCAGTAATGTTAAAGCAGTGCTATTCTGGTCGGCTAGGTCAGTTTAGCCTTCTAAACCTGTTTATGAAATACCCCCCAGGTTTAGTTTTGGAGGACACCACCATTTTATCTGTAAATATCCTAACCAGAAGTACTTTTTACAAATTATGGTGGTTCAGTAGGTTAGAGTGATCGTCCCTCCATCCCACACAGAACTTCCAGCGATGCGGTGCGGGTTCAAATCACACTCAGACCAAATACAAATTGAACTGTTTAGACAGTTTAGTTACAAATTAAAACATTTCTGAGTGGATTTTTCACTCGGGCGCCTTGTGTGGAAGAGTTGCCAGGCACTCGCCTAAGGTTTCCTCCTCTACTAAACCTGGTAACCCCGCCAAGTTATTTTTCCACAATAGGGCCTGGGAGTCTATCGAGAGATTTCGCGATATCCGGTGACAGGTGACGTTTTTTTTATGACGTTTTCAGTTCGATTGGCGTTTTTTACTCTAAAACGTCAGAAATGAGCGTCACATTCGAAAGATAAAGGCTCCTCACATGCGTAATGACAACGCCGGTGACAGGAAATTTGTGGAATTGTCACGTGACTCCCGCTCCCTATAGTCCACTTGCGAGTTATGTACGTAATAATGGTTTAACGTCAAAGGAGAAGTTTTGTGAAAGCAGAAAAGCGGAGCTGTGATTTCATCGTGTTCATGTCGAATAAATGACCATGTTTATTACCATTAATTTTTTTTATTGTCAAGTTCATTTTTACCAGTTGTTAAATAAAAATACTATTTATTTCAGTGCAAGGTAGTTGACAACTTCAATAAGCCAATGCCTGTGAAACTGAAAGTGCCTTTGTAAGCTGACAAAAAATAAATATTTTTATAAATTACATCAGTTACAGAAAATTTTGCTGATGTAATTGAACGCTCGGTCACATCCTTAAATTTCCACAATGTGAATTAAAATGAAGAGTAATTAGATCAATTACTGATACCTCATTGGATCCTTGATCAGAAGATCGCGGCCGCTTTGACGCCATTACTGGAGACATGGACGTGTCCAGATCATTCTGAAATTGAATCGTAAAAAAATATACATAAAATACAAGTAACTTAAAGTGGCATGAGCTGCCAAAATAAACACTTTTTTCATAATTTCTGATCGTCCCGACAGTAAGAGGCTTCGAAGGCCATTGAAAAACCAAATGATTAGCATTGGAATGAGGAAAATCCATACAGTACATGTATGTGGTCTGTACGAAAAGAAAACGTGTTCGAAAAGTAAACAAAATTTAAATACCATTCATTCTTTCCAAGCCATAGTTAGTTCAAAACAATACTTTATCGTACATTTTCCAGACTAGAAGCACTAATAAGCCTCTGAATTATACCTCTTGAGAAAAATAGCCAATAATTTCACCATTCTGTTTTAACGTCAAAATATAAACATTTTGGCAGATCATGCCACTTTAATGACAACTGATTTATAACAAGTATATATAGACCTATTGCAATTCTTGAAAAAATATTAAAATATCCGTGTTCGACATTTTCAAATATCACGATACAGAAATTAATGATTGATGGATCAATGTTTTTCATGAATTTGTTTGATTAATTGATGTTTTACACAGCACTGAATTCAGGCATAGAAAACTCCAGAAATAGATACAATCTAACTTAAATAATGCTCACCAAGTTCATTAAAACATAAAAGCAAAAGTTAATCGATGTCAATTGCATCGCATGGGGTCCCGTTTTCAGATAAGTGGATCCGACGTCTCACTGGAGGAGTGAGACGCAGGTTGGAAGCTAATAGAGGCTATACGCGCTATTGGCCTTCTGCTCTAGGGATGTGTTGTACACACTCAAAGTGACATTTTTACTTCTATATGTTCGCCCTGTTAAGCCAGATGGACTCACTAGCATCGCTTTTTTTTGTTAAAATACACTTTTGATTTGGCTAACGATATCCTGAATAAATTGTATAGCTTATTGCCATTAATGGTGATTTCTTATCGCCAGAATGCTACCCTTTATGATCGCAATCATTTCTGCAACATCAGTTTGCCAACAATCTCCCTACACCAATGATTTTATCGGTCAGTGCGGACTTTCCAGGGGGGGGTGCTTAACTTTTTTCTTTGTGTATAGCTTCAAGAATTAACGAGTACTACCAGTACCTGACAAGTAAGAGCCAGTCGACTCATATCATATCCCATCAGGCTTAGTAATGACTTGATGAAAATAGACCACTCTGATTGGCTGCCGATTCCCCCTAATGCATTTCTCGTGGAATACCATTTTCCAAAAACCTGCATACTAATATCCTTTGGTAGAATTTGACGAATGGCTTTTAAACACAACTGAACTGAAAATAAAATAAAAAATAACGATACATTTTCCTCAGATCTATGATTTAAATGTGTCAGAGAGACTTAATTGATTGATTGGTGTTTTACTCGCTAAGGATTATTTTATTGTGGGAGGAAACCGGGCTCTATGCCCGGAGGAAACCCACGGCCTTCCGTTGGTAACTGGCAACCATCCCACATAGGTCGTTCAAGTGGAAACCCAGTGAGAAAATTTTCAAATTTTTTGAGTGGGAATCGAACCCGCAACCCATTGGTGGAAGGCTGTTCGGATTGAGCGTCCAACGCTCTACCTACTGAGCCACAGAGGCCCCAGAGAGACTTAAAGCTCTTTGTATGAAAAATTACTATATGTTTTAGCCTGGAGTGTCCGAGGATGTTAAGTCAAGATTATTTCACTTCTATGACGGCGTTGCCAGGTTTAGTGAGGGGAGAAAACCCCCGACCGTTTGCAACTCTTCCACATTAGGCAATCAAATGAAAACCATACTAAGCATTTTTTTTCATTTTTGATTGGACAAAGGAGGATTCAAACTCACAACCCACCGATGGAAGGCCGGAGGTGTAGGACCTGGGGGGTGTTGAAGACTAACACGGAACTCTGAATAATGATGCATTTTCAAAAAAACTCAAAAGTTCCAAATAGAATTCAAATCATATTTTAAATACAGCGTATGGAAAAAAGTGTGAAAATCCAGAGTAAAATTATATAGTATAAATAGTTCTAAACTTACTGCCAGCTGAGAATGCCAAGGGAGGTAAGTGTGTTCTAAATAATTCCCCATTGACCAGCTCCTGTCAAATGAGAAGATAGATAGTTATTATTACTCATTTAAGTACACAGATTGGTCTGATTTTTGAGTTTGAGTTTCTATGTCATTGCAAAACTGACATTGTTCTCTCCCCACTGTAGTCAGACACTTATAAATAGAGGTTCTATTTAAAATTGAAAAGCGTCACCCCCTTTCTAAATTGATTGATTGTTTGGTGTTTTACGCCGCGCTCAAGATTATTTCACTTATATGGCGGCGTTGCCAGTTTTATTGTGGGAGGAAACCGGGCTCTATGCCCGGAGGAAACCCACGACCTTCCGTTGGTAACTGGCAACCATCCCACATAGGTCGTTCAAGGCCCTTTCTAAAAGACACTAACTAATTAAAGTCATCCCCTTTGTCTGAAATCTTTGAAAAGGAGAAATTCTTTTTTAAATTTTCTAACAAAGGCATCATGTTGATTGAGTGAACAATTTAGAAGACAGCACTAAATATGCAAGTGCAACTTTGCACTATATAAAACAGCAAAAAAGAAACAAAGAAACCAAAAGTTGCGACAAGGTCCGGTATCAAGGTTGTCTTCTCTGCACACTCTCATGTACTGTACCCATCACATTTAAATTGCTTGATAAGATCAGTCGTTTTGTTAGAGTGCTCAAAGAGACAAATATCTGTCAAAAGAAAGACTCACAACTGTAAATGCTGTTTTAACACTGTCCCTCAAACCACGCACAAAACTCTTCCCTTGGAAATGGAACTCTTCTGTGATGGAGGTGTCAAGATTCGAATCATCCATTTCTGATTGGACGGGAGATATCATCTGACCCTGAAGTGAAGAGCAATGTTAGTAAGACAACTTTCAATCACAAAGGAAAAATAGATTACAATATGGGTTGCCGAAGTTAACAGCAAAATTATGCCATTGACAAAATGCTTCAGTGGATATAAACAAGTGCTATGAGATAATGTCTGTTGGGGTCTGAGATAATGTCTGTTGAGGTCTGAGATAATGTCTGTTGAGGTCTGAGATAATGTCTGTTATGGTCTGAGATAATGTCTGTTGAGGTCTGAGATAATGTCTGTTGAGGTCTGAGATAATGTCTGTTGAGGTCTGAGATAATGTCTGTTGGGGTCTGAGATAATGTCTGTTATGGTTTGAGATAATGCCTGTTGAGGTCTGAGGTAATGTCTGTTGAGGTCTGAGATAATGTCTGTTGAGGTCTGAGATAATGTCTGTTGAGGTCTGAGATAATGTTTGTTGAGTTCTGAGATAATGTCTGTTGAGGTCTGAGATAATGTCTGTTGAGGTCTGAGGTAATGCCTGTTGAGGTCTGAGATAACGTTCGTTGAGGTCTGAGATAATGTCCGTTGAGGTCTGAGATAATGCCCGTTGAAATCTGAGATAATGTCCGTTGACGTATGAAATAATGTGTGCCGAGGTCTGAGATAATGTGTGTTGAGGTCTGAGATAATGCCTGTTAAGTTCTGAGATAATGTGTGTTGAGGTCTGAGATAATGTCTGTTGTAGTCTGAGATAATGCCTGTTGAGATCTGAGATAACGTCTGTTAAGGTTTGAGATAATGTCTGTTGAGGTCTGAGGTAACATCTGTTGAGTTCTGAGATAATACATGTTGAGGTCTGAGATAATGCCTGTTGCGGTCTGAGATAATTCCTGTTGCAGTCTGAAATAATGTTCGTCGAGGTCTGAGATAACGTCTGTTGAAATCTGAGATAATGTATGTTGAGGTCTGAGATAATGTCTGTTAAGGTTTGAGATAATGTCTGTTGAGGTCTGAGGTAATGTCTGTTGAGTTCTGAGATAATACATGTTGAGGTCTGAGATAATGCCTGTTGCGGTCTGAGATAATTCCTGTTGCAGTCTGAAATAATGTTCGTCGAGGTCTGAGATAACGTCTGTTGAAATCTGAGATAATGTCTGTTGAGGTCTGAGATAATGTCCGTTGAGGTCTGAGATAATGTTTGTTGAGTTATTGAGGTGCAGAAGATTTTGTCTTCTCGTGTTAGGAAGACGTCAGGCAGCATATAAAGTAGAAGATTAACTCAGCCTATCAGCAAAGCCGTTAGCAATGAGCATTGCAACTTGGATTGTAATGTAAGTTCTGAGTAAAGTAAACATAAACCAGTCACATAGCCAGGCTATCTAATTTGGATATTTGTATCTGAATTATTTCACTTTTTTGATTGATTGATTGATCGATTGATGTTTTATATCACACTAAAGATTTCACTTATATGGTGGCATTGCAAGGAAACTGGGCTCGTTGCCGGATAGAAACCCCCAACATTGGCCGAGTATCTGGCAACTCTTCCACATACGACCAGCGAGTGTCGGACTAAGAGACTATTGCTCTAACCGACTGAGCCTCCAAGGCCACATTTTGATTGGATACTGTGACGATCCATAAGGTTTGATTGATGCTTTACGCCCCACTCAAGATTATTTCACTTACATGGTGGCGTTGTAAGGTTAAGTGGGAGAGGAAACCCCGACCTTTAGCGAGTACCTGGCAACTCTTCTACATACGGCGACCTAGTGAAAAATCCACTCAGAAATGTTTCACGCTCCATAAGAGTTGACCAATTGACATAACTATTCTTACCCCTTCTCCAAACCTGGGGTCGACGGCACTGGAGGGTCGTGATGATGTTATTACCCCTCTCTGGGGGCTTCCTACGGGTGTGGCCGACTGGATGGAGCTGATTGGTTGGGGATTCAACGGTAAATCAGGGACGTGTAGCTTATTTATCTACAATATAAAGGACATAAGAATGAGAAAAATCATTTCACTTTGAAATCTGGAATCGAATAAAGTCAAAATTCTATTTGCTAAGTAGGACTTGGATGGATTGTTTGATTGATTGATTTATCGATTTATTGGGGCTGAACGTCACACTCAAAGGCTACGGTCATATGGCAACAAGAGTACCAACCAACCAAAAGATTATCTTCTCCAACCCAACCCAGATCTAAATTTTGACAATAGGCTCCACAGGCCAAAAAACATCCAGGAGGGTAATATATTTGGCATACTTAATGTTTGCCGTTGTCAGGTCAACAAATATTGCTAAAACAAAGCCAAAAGTTCAGGATTTTAAACCAACCATTTTAGGTCAAGCGGAATTAGTCAAGAAGATTTTCCCTGTGCCCATGTGTTTAAGTGTTCATAAATATGAACCAGTTTGTGAACCAGCAGTAAATGTTTTTGAATTTTTCACCTCTACTTGTGACTTCAAAAACCCATATTTTAACCTTCATAATTCAGATTTTCATTTCTGTGAACTGGCAGATATATTAAGTTGTCATCATAGAAAATTTGGACTGAGCGTTATGGCAAAAACACAAAGGAACCAAAGAGAGCAAACAGATTGTTAAATTAGAACCGTTGACAAAAACTTTTTTTTTTTTTAATTCTCTTTGACTGTGATGGATTGGAACTCGAGACTCATCGGTGGAAGGCCGGTGTTGTATTGAGTGACTATCACTCTGCCAACTGAGCAGCCCTGCGCCGCCCCCCCCCCCCCCCCCCCTCCCCTAACTTTGGCTCTGCACTTCAGCCTTATATTGTGAACCATAAATAAAGTATTTAATGATTGATGAATTCATGTTTTACGCCACACTCAAGATTAGGTCACTTACAGTGTATAACTCTTCCACAGTGACATACAGGTATCGAGTGAAAAATCCTTTCAGAAATTGTTCAAGTTTTATTTGGTCCGAGTGGGGTTCGAACCTGTGTCGCATCGATGGAAGGCCTGTGTCGGACTGAGGGACAATCACTCTAACCGACTGAGCCACAGTATTTAATGAAGCTCAATTTTTCAAAAAGAGCATATTTAAGCTACTAATGTTTGATTTGCTTAATTAACTTACTCTAGTTGTTCCTGAATAGACAATAATATGACCATATAGATCTACCACCAGCATCAGGGATAAGTCCTGTCAAATAAGAATAGATACAAAAGAGGTATCAAAACAGGATACAAAACGGGTTTGGCGGAAGTCCCACGAGATCATGCGAGACCCGTGTTTAGGGGTATAACTTTCACCGATCGGCTGTCTGATTAACATTAGTGCTTATGATTGATTGATTGATTGATTGTTTGGTGTTTTACGCCGCGCTCAAGTTAGTGCTTATGGAGATCGGCTGTAACCCTGTTGTTATGTCTGTGATTCTCAGCTTACAATCTATACTTTTTGCAAAAGTCTTTTTCTGAGACATATCAAGATATATACAGGGCCATTAGATACTTATTTTTGACTGACAAAAAAATAATATTATTTCTAACACAAAAATAACACGTTGTAGTTGTGTTTTCACCGTTGGTTTTTGACAACTTCGAAGCGTATCCACGCGATATAAATGTTTTTATTGACAGTCAACCGACAAAAATGCAACTGATAGCCTCTGGTGTGTTTCACAAAAAAATTTGGATTAAAGAAATGATTTAGAAATAAAGAATCAAAGACAAAACCACACGATAACCGTCGATCACCATAGACGCTAATGTTAAATGAATGGCTAGTCCGTGAAAGTTATACCCCTAAACTCCTTTCTCGCATGATCTCGCGGGGTTTTAGCCAAACTCGAAAGAGGCTTATTGATATATAATTGAATGTTTCAATCATGGGTCACAGTTTCTCATCATACGCATGGACTTTTCAGCCTATCCATGAAGGAAAAGCTCATATCATTCCCAAAACATGTGTGTGACATAATTAAATTTCCCAGAAATTAAAAAATGGTTTTCCAAATATTGTGATTGTTAAATTCACAGATTCAAAAATGTTGTATTTAAATAAGCTGCCAAAATGTTGACAACAGAATGTGGAAATTATCGGCTTTTTTTCTCAAGACATGTAATTCAGAAGTATTCTAGTGCTACTACATCTAGTCTTGAAAATGTACATTAGTGTTTGGAACTGAGGCTAACTAATTTAGAATGAATGAATGAGTCTTGGTTATTTAAATTTTTCATACACAATTTCGGCTCATACAGCACTCAGACTGTATGGATTGTCCTCATTCCAACGTCAATAATTTTGTTTATGTCGATGACTTTCTGTCGTGATAATCAGAATTCCGGAAAAAAAGTTCAAATTTTGGCAGCTCATGCCACTTTAATTTATATAATATTTAACAAAGTATACCTGAACAGTGACAGCGTCTTTAGCTTGTATCGTTGTCATGGCGCCAAATATCAGCTGACTTCTGTCGTTACTTTCCCCCAGTTTGACACACCTGATGAAAAATTCCAGAATCAATAGATATGTTTTGTGAATTGATTGATTGATTGATTGATTAGGGCTTAAAGTCGCATTCAACAGCTAAGTTTATATGGCGAGAAAAGTACCAACCGACCAAAAGATCTTACCCACCCCCACCCCAGCTAAATTTTAATATTAAAACCTCCACAGACCATATGAACATCAGGAAGGCTAATGTATTTGGCGTACTTAATTTACCTCCATGCTAGGTAGGTGAAAATGGCTATGGCAAAAACCACACCGCCCCCAGTCCGAGGGTTGTGAAAAAGTATAATGACAAAAGATATATTTGTGGGTTTGATAAATGTTGTTTTACGCTGTACTTAAGATTATCCAACTGAAATGACCATGCTGCCAGATAAAGTGAGGGGAGGAGAACAGTTTTTTTGCTTGTAGGAATCCACCCTACCTACTGTGATTGATTGTTTGGTGTTTTACGCCGCGCTCAAGATTATTTCACTTATATGGCGGCGTTGCCAGTTTTATTGTGGGAGGAAACTGGGCTCTATGCCCGGAGGAAACCCACGACCTTCTGTTGGTAACTGGCAACCATCCCACATAGGTCGTTCGAGTGAAAACCCAGTCAGAAAATTTTCCAATTTTTTGGGACTGAGTGGGAATAGAACCCGCGACCCATTGGTGGAAGGCTGTTCGGATTGAGCGTCCAACGCTCTACCTACTGAGACACGGAGGCCCCCCCTACCTAGTGTGAGTACCTGGTACCTGGTCCACATATAGCCATCGAGTGAAAGCCATAGTCAAATTTTTTTATTTTTTCTTTGAAACTAAGAAATTTTTTAAATGGAGTGGTGAAAATTTTGCTAAAATCTATCTTGCATCACTGATTCTGTCAACATTATCTGCCTTAAGGTTCAACTTTTGAAATAGTCGGTCAACTTCTGAAATAATCATTTGAACTATCAAAATGTTCAACTGCTTTGAGAATTGAAATGACAACATAATCTGTGACAACATGATTGATGTGCCACTCAAGATTATGTCACTTATAGGGCCATTTCCAGGTTTAGTGGGGAAGAAACGGAACTCTTTGCCCAGAGGTAAGCCCATACTTGTGGTGAGTACCTGGCAATAAGGTAAAAAATTAACTCAGAATTTTTCTGTTTGATTTGTCTGAGTTGGATTTAAACCCGCGCCGCATCGATGGAAGGCCTGCATTAGACTGAGCCACACAGTTACAGTAAAGTCAAAACCATTAAAATTTTACCTCAGTTGATTTCTGTAGGTAACGAGAAAACACAGATAATTCTGTCCGCAGATGTCCTGGGTGAGAAATGCTTTGCTTGCTTGTCCCATGGGGCCATCACTAAAAATACAATTTTACCATTACAAGAACAGCCTGTTTAAATAACTTCAGGAATTTTATTATACTAAAAGCGGAATAAACTATCAAATATAAAGAAAATTTCGAAAAAACGGAATTACCTAATTGTTCTGCATTTTTCATTAAAAGGAGACATCACTTAAATTTGTTGTGGTTCTCCGTTGAGTCGTTGACCTTCGGATTATTACAAAAATATTATTTAGGGAATCCTGTGCTGCTGTTGTTTTGTGTCTGACAGTCAGTAAACAAACACGCGGAAATGTATGTTAACTTTTCTCTTGACAGAATTTATTTTTTGGCAGCTCATGACACTTCAAAGTCACATTGGTTGGCAGAATTTTGGCAGCTCAAGCCACTTCAAAGTCACATTGGTTGGCATAACTTTGGCAGCTCATGCCACTTCAAAGTCACATTGGTTGGCAGAACTTTGGCAGCTCATGCCACTTCAAAGTCACATTGGTTGGCATAACTTTGGCAGCTCATGCCACTTCAAAGTCACATTGGTTGGCAGAACTTTGGCAGCTCATGCCACTTCAAAGTCACATTGGTTGGCAGCCCATGCCACTTCAAAGTCACATTGGTTGGCAGAAATTTGGCAGCTCATGCCACTTCAAAGTCACATTGGCTGGCAGAACTTTGGCAAGCTATGCCACTTCAAAGTCACATTGGTTGGCAGAGCTTTGGCAGCTCATGCCACTTCAAAGTCACATTGGTTGACAGAATTTTGGCAGCTCATGCCACTTCAAAGACACACTGGTTAGCAGAATTTTGGCAGCCCATGCCACTTCAAAGTCACATTGGTTGGCAGAACTTTGGCAGCTCATGCCACTTCAAAGTCACATTGGTTGGCAGAATTTTGGCAGCTCGTGCAACTTCAAAGTCACACTGGTTAGCAGAGCTTTGGCAGCTCATGCAACTTCAAAGTCACATTGGTTGGCAGAGCTTTGGCAGCTCATGCCACTTCACAGTCACATAGGTTGGCAGAACTTTGGCAGCTCATGTCACTTCAAAGTCACATTGGTTGGCAGGATTTTAATCATAGACAAAAAGCTAACAAAAGATCTCAAATAAATAGAAAGGGATCTTTCATTTTCAGAAACAAAAACAAAAACGTTTGTCTCGAAAACCACACTTATATTGAAGTTCCAAAATGCTAGAATAAGAAAAGTTGTTATATGATCTTGCTAAATAATGAAGAGTGACTAAAAATACACTGCTTTTTGGTGTGGTGCATTTTAGGCTGTTTGTTTACTGTCAGACAGAAAAGAAAGCAACAAGGAATTCCATCGATAACATTTTAAATGTATATTTTTGGTGGAACGTAAATTATAGTCTTTCATCAGAGAGTGATCACTTTTTATTTCTCTACCAATCTGAAGGTCAACAGAGAATCACCACAAACTTTATGATTGATTGATTGTTTGGTGTTTTACGCTGCGCTCAAGATTATTTCCCTTATATGGGGACGTTGCCAGTTTTGTGGGAGGAAACCGTGCTTTATGCCCGGAGGAAACCCACGACCTTCCGGTGGTAACTGGCAACCATCCCACATAGGTCGTTCGAGTGAAAACCCAGTTTTTCCAATTTCCAATTTTTTTTTGACTGAGTGGGATTTGAACCCGCGACCCATTGGCGGAAGGCTGTTCAGATTGAGTGTCCAACGCTCTACCTACTGAGCCACGGAGGCCCCACACAAACGTTATGAGGCGTCTCCTTTTAAAGAAAGTTTTTTTTCAAAAAGGTGACTTTAGGTGCCCTTATTCAAATGTGTGGCTCACCCTTGAGGGTATGGTCAGATTGATTGATTGATGTTTTATGCCACACTCAAGATTATTTCACTTATATGTTGCCGTTGCCATGTTTAGTGGGGGAAGAAACTGGGCTCTTTACCTGGAGGAAGCCGTATAGATGGATTGATTGATTGTTTGGTATTTTACGCCGCGCTCAAGATTATTTCGCTTATATGGCGGCGTTGCCAGTTTTACTGTGGGAGCAAACCGGGCTCTATGCCCGGAGGAAACCCACGACCTTCCGCTGGTAACTGGCAACCATCCCATATAGGTCGTTCGAGTGAAAACCCAGTCAGAAAATTTTCCAACTTTTGGACTGAGTGGGATTCGAACCCGCGACCCATTGGTGGAAGGCTGTTTGGATTGAGCGTCAAAAAGGTGACTTTAGGTGCCCTTATTCAAATGTGTGGCTCACCCTTGAGGGTATGGTCGGATTGATTAATTGATGTTTTACGCCACACTCAAGATTATTTCACTTATATGTTGCCGTTGCCATGTTTAGTGGGGGAAGAAACTGGGCTCTTTACCTGGAGGAAGCCGTATAGATGGAAGGTCTGTGTGGGACCGAGGGACGACCACTCTAACCCACTGGACCACCGAGGTCTGTGTGTGACTGAGGGACGATCACTCTAAACAACTGGACCACAGAGGTCTGTGTGTGACTGAGGGACGATCACTCTAAACAACTGGACCACAGAGGTCCGGAAACCCTAGACCTTTGGTAAATAAGTTTTCAACTTTTCCATAAAGGGCGACATATTGATGGAAAATTTGTGTCGAACTGAGTAGTTTTATAGGAGGAGGTGACTTGTCTGGAGGGTGCCCCCAAGGTTCCCTGTTTTTGTTATTGTTATTTACACAAGAGATATAAGTTTTACCGTAGAGCTGGTGCTGTTTCCGTCCAGAGATGATCAAGACAAACATCAGGAGCGAGAGGCTCCACCCATTCAGAATAACTCTCATTGATAAGGGAGACATTGTGTGATCCTGCAGGTGTACGATGAAACGCAGCCGGCGAACGTTGCTGTGGAGAGGGCGTGTCAATACGAAACATGCTGCCAGTAGCAACTGACGGGGATTGGGTGCGACTACAACATCGAATAAAAAAACTTCACATTTCACTATACCTGTTAATAATTCCTCAGAAAATTAGAAATTGATTGATTCATGTTTTACGCCACACTTACAACTATTTTACTGATATGGCAAAGTGGCCAGACTCAGTAGGGAAGGAAACCAGCCTCTAGGTTCAGAGGAAACCTCTGACCTTCAACAAGTAGCGGTCAAGTCTTCTACATAAGGCGATAGAGTGAAAAACACAAGACAAAACAACAAGAATTTAATCTATCAGTCGATTGTTTGGTGTTTTGCGCCGCGCTCAAGATTATTTCACTTATATGGCGGCGTTGCCAGTTTTATTGTGGGAGGAAACCGGGCTCTATGCCCGGAGGAAACCCACGACCTTCCGTTGGTAACTGGCAACCATCCCACATAGGTCGTTCGAGTGAAAACCCAGTCAGAAAATTTTCCATTTTTTTGGACTGAGTGGGATTCGAACCCGCGACCCATTGGTGGAAAGCTGTTCGGATTGAGCGTCCAACGCTCTACCTACTGAGCTACGGAGGCCCCTCTCTCAGTCGAAGTTGGTTTTGAAGTTGCAACCCATTGATGGAAGAGCCTTATGGGATTGAGACTATCATTCTGCCACCGATACCCCCCCCCCCCCCTCCACCATAACTCTCAAAAGAACTTTTTTTTTTAATAAAATGTTTTATCTGTTTGGTTTATTATGAGGCAGTAATCCCAGAGGAAGCCCCAGCATTGTTGTTGCTATATGAAAATCATCCAATTGGTTCTTAGTCATATTTTTAAAATAGACTGCCTTCCCGTTAATAAATGGTTAGGCCAGACTTTCTTTGCCTTGTTGTAAATAACATACTTAACTGTTGTGATTAAGAAACAAATTGGTGTGAAAAAAGTCAGTTAATTAGTTCTTAGTCATATTTTTAAAATAAACTGCCTTCCCGTTGAAAAAATGGTTAGGCCAGAATTTCTTTTGTGATTAAGAAACAAGTTTATTACATAATATGAGTGTGAAAGCACAAAATACCTTGAGGGTGGCAAAAACGGGTAGGCGGGGCTTTTGGATCTGGACAGACCAATGGGTGAGAGGAGTTGGTGACCTGAATAACTTCTGAATGGAGAGATGCTTGGTGATTGGCTGGAGAGATTGCTGGCAAATCTGGAATTGTTGGAACTTGATTGGTTAAAAGCAGCCCCTGGTGTTCCAATCCCAGGCTGGTAAAAACTTCCATTTTCCAATAACCCAACAGCACTGTAGATCTCCTAGGTAACAAGTAAACAATATATTGATTGATTGATTGTTTGGTGTTTTACACCGCGCTCAAGATTATTTCACTTATATGGCAGCGTTGCCAGTTTTATTGTGGGAAGAAACCGGGCTCTATGCCCGGAGGAAACCCACTACCTTTCGCTGGTAACTGGCAACCATCCCACAGTAAACAATACAAGTGAAAGCCTTAAAGGGTTTCCTAAACGCTGCAATCCACACAATCCAGAAAGTAGAGCTTTTCCTTGAGTTTAATTGTATGAGGCTCATTTGCATGCTACACACAGTTACAGTTATGTCACTATGATTGCCTGAAGTTAAAAACCCACCCCAAGAAATTTCTTGAGCCTTGACTTCATTGGGGGAAGCAGAAAACAGGAATAAAATTGTTCCTATTTGATAATTTAGCCATTTTTGGGCCTGTTATTTATAAAATAATATCATAGGTTTGGTTTGTTACAACAATTCATGGGGTATAAAGGTCTAAATGATATACCTCTTTTTAACACAATTAGAAACTTGTCTCCATGGTAATTTTAGACAAGAAGATTTTCCCTGTGCCCGTGCATGTGTTTTAGAGTTCATAAATATATAATGACTCAATTTTCATTCTGATAAATTTCTCTAGTACAAGACAACTTTGGGTGTACATTTCTAAGATCAAAGATAGTTTTAAGAAAATTTAAGGCATTTGGCGTACCTTTTGAACAACTATTGTTCATTACACTAACCAGAAATATGAATCAGATAAAAAGCTTTGAAACTCAAAGAATAAAACAGAAAGGAGAAAACCCCTTGCATTTTGTACATCTAAAAGTCAGATCTGTCATCAAAATCTAAAATTTTACATCAAAAATAGCAGGGCTCGAAATGGAGGCCTGCTAATGGCTAAAGACTGGCAAAAAATTGTAGGTAGCAGGCCATGTTGAAAATGACCTGCTAAATTCTTCAAATTCTACGCAAAATAGCAGGCCATAGTCTTTTTGCCCCGAGTTCTCCACAACTTAAAAACACTCCATGATTCTATTGAGATATTATATAATGTAATTTGTATGTCTTCAGGGAGGAGATAAAGTACTTTTTAAAGTTTTTTTTTGCCTCCGGAATCATAGAAAAAAAACTTCGTACATGACTACATGTAAGTCATATCTGTCCTGAATGTCTCTATTTCAATGGACAAACTGCGACTCCGCCTATTCCTAATTATCAGTCATCTGTAAATTAGCTGTTCAATTTTATTATCAGCAGGTGATGTTACATTTGACCTGCAATGTTATTTTGGGCTGGAAAAAATAGCAGGCCATCAGAAAATTCCCATTTCGAGCCCTGAAAATAGATAAAAAAACAACACCTACTTCTTGTTTTGCCCGGCGTACGTTCCACACAGTATGGACCCCCACCATAGTGTCATACGTCAGTGCAATAGATGGCGTTAAACTCGTGAAGATCACATGTTGACTGGTGTCCGTTAAATATGCAATCTTTGGTACTCCACACGATACTGTTAAAGAAAAGGTTTATTTAGAAAGGCATCAGCTACCTAAAAATGGATTAATCTCCATAAAGCATTATTTGTAAATTGTTTGCTACTTTTATTGACAAGTGAAAATAGGTTGATTGAATGATTTATGTTTTACATCGCACACAAGATTTTTTTCACTTTTAGGAGGTGTTGCCAGGTTTCCTGGTATAGTGGGGGAGAAAACCAGGTTCATTGCCCGAAGGAAACATCCGTCCTTGTGCAAATACCTGGCAATTTCACACAAAAAGTGAAAACCCCATCAGAAATTTAAAAAAAAAATTTTGGTATGCAAATTGGAAGTTTTTCGTTGATTTCATTCTGAGAAACGTGCTTTAAATTAGTATTCAGAAACAACTTATGGCGGAAACCAAGTTTTTTTGCTTGGAGGAAATTCCTGACCTTCGGCAATTCTTCCATATAAGGCAATCAAATGAAAAATCTACTGACATCTTAAATCTTTTCCTTCTGGACTAAAAACTTGCAACCTTTGACAAGTACCTGCCAACTCTTCCACATAGGGTGACTGATTAAAAAACCCACTCAGAAATTTCTCCCTTTTTCTTGGACTAAGTGCAATTTGAACCCGCAACCCATGGATGTGAGGTCTGTTATCTACTTACTGTGTACTTAAACACTAATGTGATATAATTATTTACAGCGCCATAAGTATGATTGATTGATTGTTTGGTGTTTTACGCCACGCTCAAGATTATTTCACTTATATGGCGGCGTTGCCAGTTTTATTGTGGGGCTCTGTGCCCGGAGGAAACCCACGACCTTTCGCTGGTAACGCCGTAAGTATGATGTGACGGCTGAAATTCCTGAATCATACCTGTGCGGGTAATCACTGGGGCAACCTCGTCTAAGGGGTGAAGGGTGCTGAAAAGGGTAGTCTGGTTGGGTACATTCCTGGGGATGAGAGAGAAAAAATGCATACGTATGAGTTTATCATATGTTGAAAAAAAAATATATATTTTCAACCATGGAAGAGCCAACACATCATCAGAGTTCAGAAACCATTTTCCCCTAAAAGGGTCCCTGTCTAAGTGTAAATACAAGTACCGTATTTCTTCTAAAGATTCAGCCACTTTTTTCCTCATAAGGATTTGACCATTTGAAAAGAAATATGCTAAATGTGGCGAGAAAAATTTGCCCATTAGAGGGAATTTAAGGCAATATGACCCGCTGAGCAGTGTGTGAAAATGGTTATCCTTAAACAACTCCACATCTCAATTTTTGTCTGACTCAATGGAAAATTTAGGCCATCAGAATGGATGAATATTTAGAAGAAATACGATATATGGCATTTAAATATTAAAAAAGTTTTTAACATGAGGCAGCTCGATCCCATGACCCCAATTGTTACTGGAGCTCCTAAAATAATCAATCAGGCCTAAGAAAGGTCATAAACTCTGAGTATTAGTCATTAAGTTGAAAATCATGTTATTTTTTAAAATTGATTTTTCAGTCAATTCATCAATTACTAATTTGATAAAGAATTTAAATCTTACTTTCTTGGTGAAGAGATCTCAGAATGTGGTACAATCCTCTCAAATAACAATCCATTCTTTATAACCCAGGAGTTTGTGACCTGTTATTGTAGGGAAAGGAATATGAACATTGAAAGGCACATTTCACATAGCTTGGTAATCATGATTGATTGATTCATTGATGTTTTACGCTATATTCAAGATTATTTCACTTGTATCGGGACGTTGCCAGGTTGAGGGGTGGAGGAAACTGAGCTCTTTGCTTAGAGGAAACCCGATCTTTGGTGAGCAACTGGCAACTCATTCCACTCAAATAATTGATTTTTTTTTTACTGTGGGGGTATATGAATACGTTATATTTCCATCAAGGAAAAGTTACTCCCCCTGCTGTGCTCTCTATGGAAAGGAGGAAGCATTTCCCCACTCTCACGTGATTTCTGGGACAGGCCTTGTGTTAAATGAATAGGGAATTGTACAGAAAACCGTTGACAGGCTAAAAGATCAAAATATTTCTTTGGATTTTACCTAAGATAGTAAAAATAAAAACATAAAGATATAAATAATTCATTAAAATTTAACACAATTATCTGTAAATAGATCTCTTCCATTGTTTGTATAGCTTTGCAATATAACGAGAAGGAGACTGTCCCACTCTTACCACCAAATGCACCTCCACTTTGAAGAGCTCTACTAATGGAAATAAAACGTATTATGTGAGATTTAAACCCACCCCCCATGGGGGGGGGGGGGGGGGGGGGGGGGGGGGGGCAGGTTAAGTGGTGGTGAAATATTTCTTTAGACTGAGTGGGAAACATATCGTGCCTCAAGGAAGGAAGGCGTGGGTCAAACTAAGAGACTATCACCCTGCTGACTGAGCCACCAAGGCCCTTGCCCTCAAGTGAAGAGAAACTTACCTGAAATGGCAGGGTAATGGTATAATCCTCCCCGCTCTCGGTAAACACATTAACAGTACTGGATTCTACCACACAAACACACTCCTGTACTATAACTGAACAAGAAAGTAGACAAATAATACAACTGATAACTGATTTTTTGCTGAATAATAGTCTAATGTGGTGGGATATTCTTTTCCAGATAAACGTAATTTAGCGACGTCACAATTACTGCCCCAAGTAGTAGACTGGACAAAGGATCCGTCTGTTTTTAACTTCATGTTTTCTGTATTTTACAACAGATTTCAGAAATGAAAACCTATATTCGAACAGTTTATATTCGAATGATTCTAGAAATGGGAAACAGTCCTGGATGAAACGTAATTTTGACCGAATATGACAAAAGTCAAAATGACTACTGGGCTTGTCCGGTGTAAGATTGATGCCACAAAGTCATTTCATTGTTACGCGCAAAACTGGCAAATGGTCTATTGTTTGTAGATCAGCAAAACAAAAAATGACGAAGTTCAAAATAGAAAATATTGTTTATGAAATGTAAACATAGTCCATAGGAAGGATTCCCATTCAGTAATTGTAGGTCTAACTTATTTGTAAACACCACCTGCGTAAAATATGAAATTGAGCCTTGCGTTAGTGCTCTAAACTGAACATTATTTCATGTATATACGGCCGTTGCCAAATTTAGCGAGGGAAAAAACCTAGGCTAAAGTCCTGAGAAAAACTTGTGCTTCAGCAACCATTCTACATATCGGTAGGGAATCAAGTGAAAAAAGTCACTTTGGACTGAGTGGGATTTGACCAAGCAATCCATTAATGGAAGGTTGTGAGATCGTTTTAGAGACTATCGTTCTATCGCTGAGCCACCAAAGCTGCCCTAAAATTTGATTGATTGATTGTTTGGTGTTTTATGCCGCGCGCAAGATTATTTGACTTTAGGGCGGCGTTGCCAGTTTTATTGTGGGAGGAAACCAGGCTCTATGCCCAAAGGAAAACCACGACCTTCCGTTGGTAACTGGCAACCACATAGGTCGTTCGAGTAAAAACCCAGTCAGAAAATTTTCCAATTTTTTCTTTTTTGGACTGAGTGGGATTCGAACCCGCGACCCATGGGTGGAAGGCTGTTCGGATTGAGCGCCCATCGCTCTACCTACTGAGCCACGGAGGCCCCACCCTAAAATTTGAAAAATGGTGTTCAATTTTTTTTTCTTTTTCTTTTCTTATATTGAAAATACCCAACACAAAATTTGCTTGATTTCTTAACAGGAGCAGGTGGTTAACCCCTGATCGTAATTTTACCTTGTTCATCCCCAACAGGGGTTCCATTACCCCTGGCTTCCCCGGCGATGGGCAACAGAAAACTACACCAATCAGCCTAAAAAAACCAAATACACATGCAGTAATAAACATGTCATTATCAGTTCTGTATAAACTCTTTGCATTGCACTGGTTACCTTTTGAAAGTAGACAACACACTGATGTTACCTGAAGGACGGGCGATTCTACTGTGAAAGTTTTGAGATGTTACCTGAAGAACGGGTGATTCTACTGTGCAAGTTTTGAGATGTTACCTGAAGAACGGGTGATTCTACTGTGAAAGTTTTGAGATGTTACCTGAAGAACGGGTGATTCTACTGTGAAAGTTTTGAGATGTTACCTGAAGAACGGGTTATTCTACTGTGAAAGTTTTGAGATGTTACCTGAAGAACGGGTGATTCTACTGTGAAAGTTTTGAGATGTTACCTGAAGAACGGGTGATTCTACTGTGCAAGTTTTGAGATGTTACCTGAAGAACGGGTGATTCTACTGTGCAAGTTTTGAGATGTTACCTGAAGAACGGGTGATTCTACTGTGCAAGTTTTGAGATGTTACCTGAAGGACGGGCGATTCTACAGTGAAAGTTTTGAGATGTTACCTGAAGAACGGGCGATTCTACTGTGAAAGTTTTGAGATGTTACCTGAAGGACGGGCGATTCTACAGTGAAAGTCTTGAGATGTTACCTGAAGAACGGGTGATTCTACAGTGAAAGTTTTGAGATGTTACCTGAAGGACGGGCGATTCTACAGTGAAAGTTTTGAGATGTTACCTGAAGAACGGGCGATTCTACAGTGAAAGTTTTGAGATGTTACCTGAAGGACGGGCGATTCTACAGTGAAAGTTTTGATAACTTCTCGAGAAGTATTTGTGTCCCCTCTACTCCATACAACAGTGTTCTCGTTCACATATATCTCCTCACAACCAGGGTCAAGCTCAGCCCCACAGCGAAATTTCCACCATTCTTTCTAAAAACAAACAAAAATAAATTTAAACCCAAGGTTTTCAAGAGTTTGCATTTATGTCTTACCATGGTTGTATAGAGTGCGTGCTGTGGAGAAGACATTTAAATGTTTACATGCCACTTAAATGCAGAAAATTGTTAACGTTAACATTATAAAGGCAGTTGTCGTTATAAAAGGTAAAACCATTCACTTAATTCTGAAGTTTTGTGGTAACTTTGTATTCTAAATCTTAAATTGTGATCTACAAACAGCAACCAAGCTTGGGGATGAATTACATGTAACGGCCCTTAAATAATTTGAAGAACACTCATGTCCTTTATAGGACAGTAGACCGATTTAGGGACAATCTGAGAAATCAATGAAAGATATGATTTGAGTGACTTGAATGAGTTAATTTAATCCAGTTTTGTGCTTTATGGTCTATCGACTGGTGTTCAGACTTCATTTTATCATAGGATTTTACTCAATTATTTAGGAATTTTAAACACAACTGACTGTATACAATGTAGGCCTGGTTCGCTTTCTTCACAATTGTCTGAAAGGTTATGCCGGCAAGTATGCATTGAAATGACCACTGAGCTTGAATCATATCTAAATCTTTTTGCTAATCGACATGAGATGCACTCATTGACAGGTTTAATGAAATGGAAACTGGGGATGGTGTCTGCAGGTTGAATGTTTTCTTGTTATTTTTTCAGTTTTACCTTTTTCTTCTCTTTCCCAGCCAGAGAGATATCACTAAAAGACTTCACTAGGGGCAGTCCATGATGTTCAGGGGCAGAAGTGTTTTTAACTTGAAGCTGAACTTGCCCAGGGTGTTGTCGGACATATTCCCTACCAAAGGGCACAAACTCCTGGGTTCCGTCAGCTACAATCATATCATCCAGAGCCAGGATGACTATCTGCGAGTCTCCCGCCCAAATAAAACCAGACACGACCCACACTTCATCAAGAGATCAATTGATTACTAATTTACTTCACTCTGTAGAAAAGAATTTATTCATATGTGCTGAGACACATACATATATATTACAATAAACTAACAAACTATATATTATAATTGAAATAAACAACCATATGGAATTAGAACTTCAGCTTTGATCCATTTATGTTTTTACACCGCGCTCAAGATTATTTCACTTATATGGCGGCAATACCAGGTTTAGTGGAGGAGGAAACCGGGCTCATTTCCAGGAGGAAACCCCCGACCTTCGGCGAGTACCTGACAATTCACTTAGAGTGTTTTTAATTTTTATTTGGTCCGAGTGTGATTTGAACCAGCGCCGCATCAATGGAAGCTCCTTGAACTTTGGTGTAAGTGAACAATTAAAAAACTTGAAATACACACATCTTTAGCTTTCAGTTTATGGTTGGACTATATTAAAAATATAGATGAACTCTCCTGGTCTCCAGGACTTCTTCAAGTCAAGCATGCGCAACAGTCACAGAATAATGGAGTTATGCCAGCGCATGTATGCACTAACAGAGGCGGATTTTACGGCAAAACATGAGCCTTCAAAGTCTTTAATGGATCGGAATATTATATAGGCATATTATACCGGCTGCAGAGATAAGGACAAATAATAATCACTACCCTGTTGTTGTTGTAATTGGTAGAGTCGAGTCGAGTTGGTCAGTTGCCTCGACAAATCTAAGGTTATGTTTGATAGAAGCGTGCCACTTTCAGATATATAAAGACTTTAAATCAGTTTAAATTATCAAGTCTTACGTTTTAGTTCTAAAGTTTTACGAATATCATGCAAATTCGTCAACAAAAACAAAACAGCACATGAGATAAGTGTCTCTCGCCTCGGTCAGTCTCACGCATCCGAGGTGAGGCACCAAAGATGGTCACTTTGACGTGACCTTCCTCGAAAATAAGCATACAAAACTAAGACTAAACATTATTTTCACAAGGTATTTTTTGTTGAGATACTTTTTTATTTTCAAACAAGATTTGTTGTTTGTGAATTCATCTCATCGGCAAACTGCTAAGGCCACTGTCCTAGATTTGTGGGAAAACGTGTCATGTTTGTGTTTTGAGTTAGATTACAAAGAGCAGACCTACTTTTTTTTCCCCCGAAAAATAGAAGTAGGAAATCTATCGATCCAAGACCATGGACTATGTTTTGCTAAAAGTAAGGTACTATATCTAGGTCCTATACCAAAAGATGCTAACCATATGATAGAGTTCTATAACAGAGCACTATAATCCATCTCAAATGTTAAAAATTTAAAAAAAGGTGATTTGGGGGGAACCTGGGGAAAATGCTTAGGCCTACCTTTGATTTATAACTTTATAAGTATAACTCTTCTCCTACCGGTCCAGCTATAGACCTGCCCAAGAAAAGTTTTCTATGCATGGTACAAGCTAATTTGTTCTTTGTATAACGTTTGTACGGATGCCTATATTAGTGTAATGGGTGGAATTTTGTATACTTCTGGTGTTTTGGGGCCGTTATCAGAATTTTACCTCTGCATTAAGTTCGTTTTGAACGTTGTTCTCTGTATGTTATAGAAAACCGTCATAAGAAATATACGTCTAACTAGAAATTAGAAAGCCGCATGTAAACTGTCAAATTAGGCCTATAAGGTAAACATTTCCACCGCGGCGAAAAGGTTTCCGCCGCGGTGGGAATATATGTTTACACCGCGAGTAAAGTTTTCTCATCGGCCCGGAGGAATAAAACCCCCGACCTTCGGCAAGTGAACATTCAAATAGGCTACCCATCGACGGCACGGCTGAAGATCTAGGTAAACTTAACTAAATTGTAAACAGCCATCAGGATGAGCCGGCGGACAAACAATATAGTCTGGGAGCTGGGTGAAGTTTAATTAACATGGAAGGTACAAAAGGTTGGAGGTTATTGAGGTGTAGTACCACTCCGACTTTACACAAAACAGCCATTCTTACATTCTGGAAGTGGTGGATGTGATAGGGGGCGTCACCCCAAAACCCCCCAAGATTGGATTTAATTAACATGAAAGGTACAAGTTTCATTGCTGTGCCAAATGTTTATGGGCACCCCACTTAATCCAAATCTACAACGTAAGAATGGAATTTCTGGTGGAATGATCACTTAAGAACGACGTTAATTAGGGCGTTAATTAAGGTTTTAATTAACATAAAAGGTACAAGTATGGAACCAAATCAGAAATGTAGAGGGTGGTTGCCTGGTTCAGAATCAATAGAGTAAGAATGAGAATTGTGGTGGAAAGGTCACATAAGAACAGGTCAAAGGTCACTAATTAAGCCAGACACTAATTAAATTTGCCATATCTCTTGAGGTTAATCATACACCATGTTGAATTTGGTCTTAAAATAAAGGCAGAGTAAAGAAGAGCCACTCGGGTGCCAACAAATCTCAGATTGTTAGTTCTAACTGGGTCAAATGTGGGAAAAACCTATAAAAAATGCACCTAATTGACCACTGGACTAATTATCATTTTAATTAACATGTAAGGTACAAATACAAAACCAGTGGGGATTTTTAGGCTGTGGTCATCTGAATATAAATCACAAACGTAAGAATGGAAATTACGGTGGGAAGATAACTTAAGAATAGGTCAAAGGTCATATCATGTCTAATCATCCCTAAATAACATTTTAATTATCATGGTACAACATCAATCTTGATGCAAACGGTTTTTTGGTTCCCAATCACCAACTGATGAACTGAAGAACAGAAATAGTGGTGAAAACAGTACTCAAAATTACACCAAATTACTATGGAGTGGACAGGCATCACATACAATGTAGTAAATATTACGGATTAACTCTCAGCTAGGATCAGAACACTTAATAATCAGCAGCTTTACAGTAGTGTTTGTACATAAAAAGAATAACAATTGCACTCAATAAAATTGAATTATCCCTTCTAGTGCTAGGTTTTAGAATAATTTCGTCTGTTTACTTTTTGAAAAAATATAGCCATGAAATCCCAAAACCATGTACAAATGTTCTCTGTTAACAAGGTCCGTAAGTAGCATAGGTCTCCATTTTCAAAGAGTTTCTCTAGAAAAAAACAAAACAATAAGATGTGTAGTTCGAAGGCGGCGCTCTTAATATTGAAACAGCGCCAATGTTCATCCAATAATAACATCATAATATCATTAACAGTTTCTGCTCTCTGCAAGCTGGTATACCCATGCTAAACCATTCATAAGAGCCATAGTGTATGTGAAACCCCATAAGTTCTACCTAGTGTAAAATGAAATGTTTCATAGATCATTGACGATAGATCATCCTCCTCATCTGATGAGGACAGCTGGAGGTCTTCGTCGCTTTCCTCATCGGTGACTTCTTGGTCTGGTACAAGAGCTTCTGGCAGTTGAAGACCACTAAACCAACAAATCCCGTACGTCTCCTCTTGAAGTTCCCAACCATCATCTTCAGTAGGGTGTTGCTGAATGTGGGCAACGTCGGCATTTGCTTACATTCTTGCGACAAACGACGCTCGACGAATATGTTGGGTAAGCTCAGCCTCACGGGTGGGATCATTGTCGCATCGATGCCCGTAATTTATTCAGGGGCTTTTTGCATGTTGCCTTTGGCCCAAAGCTTTTTTCAAATATTTTGTACCGATGAGTGTCCAAGGATAACGTTGCTCCGCTCCTCTTCGCGCCATACATCCTGGCTGTAAAAGACATCACAGCTTGTGTGGTGTTCTCGAAAAAGTAAACAGACGAAATTATTCTAAAACCTAGCACTAGAAGGGATAATTCAATTTTATTGAGTGCAATTGTTATTCTTTTTATGTACAAACACTACTGTAAAGCTGCTGATTATTAAGTGCTGTGATCCTAACTGAGAGTTAATCCGTAATATTTACTACATTGTATGTGATGCCTGTCCACTCCATAGTAATTCGGTGTAATTTCGCGTACTGTTTTCACCACTATTTCTTTTCTTCAGTTGGTGATTGGGAACCAAAAAACCGTTTGCATCAAGATTGATGTTGTACCATGATAATTAAAATGTTATTTAGGGATGATTAGACACGATATGACCTTTGACCTATTCTTAAGTTATCTTCCCACCGTAATTTCCATTCTTACGTTTGTGTTTTATATTCAGATGACCACAGCCTACAAATCCCCACTGGTTTTGTATTTGTACCTTACATGTTAATTAAAATGATAATTAGTCCAGTGGTCAATTAGGTGCATTTTTTATAGGTTTTTCCCACATTTGACCCAGTTAGAACTAACAATCTGAGATTTGTTGGCACCGAGTGGTACTTCTTTACTCTGCCTTTATTTTAAGACCAAATTCAACATGGTGTATGATTAACCTCAAGAGATATGGCAATTTTAATTAGTGTCTGGCTTAATTAGTGACCTTTGACCTGTTCTTATGTGACCTTTCCACCACAATTCTCATTCTTACTCTATTGATTCTGAACCAGGCAACCACCCTCTACATTTCTGATTTGGTTCCATACTTGTACCTTTTATGTTAATTAAAACCTTAATTAACGCCCTAATTAACGTCGTTCTTAAGTGATCATTCCACCAGAAATTCCATTCTTACGTTGTAGATTTGGATTAAGTGGGGTGCCCATAAACATTTGGCACAAAAATGAAACTTGTACCTTTCATGTTAATTAAATCCAATCTTGGGGGGTTTTGGGGTGGCGCCCCCTATCACATCCACCACTTCCGGAACGTAAGAATGGCTGTTTTGTGTAAAGTCGGAGTGGTACTACACCTCAATAACCTCCAACCTTTTGTACCTTCCATGTTAATTAAACTTCACCCAGCTCCCAGACTAATAGGCGAACAGACAATAGAGTTCGAGAAAGATCTATAGACAATCAAAATAGAGGTTAATGCTCAAACTATTCGTAATAAGCAACAACATATCTCTTGTGGAGCACACATTGAGTAGCGTGATATTTGAAGCCCGGTTTTAAATTCTGTTAATTCTGATTGTTAGAGGAGTGAGCGTTAATGGAAGTACGGTCGGTGCGGTAGCCAGTGTAGGCCTATACTGTTACGTGTTCGGGCCGGTTTCTCGAAAGTCTACTTAAGTAATTTTACTTAAGTGCATTAAACTCCCTTAGCTAAGGGCCCTTAGCGAAACTCCCTAAGTGGGTTTCACAAACCATTTTTTTCCCCCTTAGCCAAGGGAATTTTATATTGGTATAGGGGGCCCGTTGTGAAGAACTCGTTTGTGTTTGAAGGCGAGTTCAGCGAAATATTTTTTTCAGCGGGAATTCATAACAACAACAACACAGGCGCTTTTGACTTTAATTTTGGTAGTAAAGCCCAGTCAATACATTTTCTAAGCATAACTATTCAAAATCGCTTGTGGAGTGTAGACCAGAAAGTCGAATACAGCAGGAATTCAACATATTTGTGTAAGGATTGCTTTTTTCACAATAAATAAATCAGTTTGCACCCGTAATTTATAATTTATATAATTTAGCATCAAGAATTTTTTTTTAGGAAATGGCCAAATCCTGATAAAATCGAATGACAAACTGCTAGCACAATGTCAATCTTTTAAATTATGTAAAATATTTTCAGCTTTCTACCAAAATATTTCTTGACAAACCGTAAAACGAAGTGATAATACTAGCAAAACAAAAACAAAGTATGTCAACTAGAGGGAGCAATCAATGTTTATCCATGTAATTTGAAAAGGCAGAGTTGGTAATAGATTTGCACTGAAATCAAATAATAACAGCTCCCTGGATCTATAAATATCTTTCCAACGTCACAATTTTTTTTTTTTCGGTTTGAGTGGATGTCAGCAGAAAAATCAATTAGTTTTGGGTCAACGATATTTACCAACCAGCAGCTGTAAAAGAGTGAGGAAAAGAAAACTAAAAGTTTACCGAAAATCTCGGTAATATTTTAGGTAATTTAGGGACAATTTTCAGGATGCTCATGTGCAGTCTTCAGACTTGACAGCACGCGGTACGAAAAACTAACTGAACTGAAGAAGTATGTTTGATATTCTTTTATTAAAGGCACACTTGCCGCGAAAATCAGGAATATTGTTTACATTAAAAAAGAAAGACCGTATTCTGTATTTTTCCCAGACAATATAAGTTAGGAACTTTCTATTTTTACCAAAATTTAAAAGTTTGGACGTCACTTTGTATTTTTAATTTGAATTTGAAAATTTGAATTGTTATGTACCCGGAACGTAAACAAAGCGAACTGCCCCCTATTGGCGATTTTATGTTTCAGTCGAGTGAGTGAACTAACGGCACAGTGTAAGTTTACGTAGGCCTATTTATCTGATAAATACAGACTGACGATCGGTTAACAGCGACTGGAAAAGCCTGCTGATAATTGTTTGAGTGTAAACCACAGATACAAAGGCCTGAAAGGAGGGTAATCCAACACGAAAGTTGACCGACACTTATCGTTGTTGTTGTAATCAGGCTTCGATTCTTCGTTTGTTTTTCACCCCATTTTTACAGTCTAAAGCTAACTAGACATGTTTTATGTGTCCTATGTTTAAGTTTAGTGGTATTAGTCGTAGTAAGCTCATGTAAATTGGTTTTCTTAGCAAATTTAAACAGGCTACGGCGGCAAGTGTGCCTTTAAATGAACTTGTTGACTCGGGATATCAAAAGAGTCAAAGTGTCTCACGACTGGACAGGTCTCATGACTGTCGCTGACGCTATACCTATAAGTCCAAAGCAAGGTAAACAGGGTGAGTGAGTGAGAGAATATTTAAGTCACTACATTGAACCGATCATATGAATCAAATAAGCTTTAAATTGATGTGTCCAATAAGTATAAGTTAAGTATTTCAGTAATCCTACTACAACAAGGTGCATATAAATGTGAAGGTGGCCAGGTTTATGGAGATATAAAATAGGAGGAAACCATGATGTCAACAAATCAGATTGATTCAAACTCATGCCACATTGACAGAAATGCTTTCTGTACTGAATATCAATAAATACATAGATTTTCCCTGGGTGCGTGTGTTTTAGTGTTCATAAATAAATACAGATAAGACACACACAAAAATTAAGACTGATTTTGTTCATGATTAAAAAAAAAACACATTTTCCGTATAAAATTAAATTATTTTATTGTAAGGCAAAATTTTAGAGCCTTTTGAATATGTCACAGAATCAAACATATATAAGCGAGCGTCGAAGCTGAAACTGAAGGAAATTGTATTTTGGTAAATAAATTAATTGTAAATACTGGTCATTCAAAGAAAATCTGAATTTTTACACCTCATACCACTAATAAAATGCCAAAGTAGAAATAAAAAATATATGACTTTATTGCCTGTGTGAAATAAAATTCAAATCAAAGTAAAAACATTTCAACTGTTAATTTTTGTCGATCGTAATATTCATATACATTCCTATTCCTTAATCGTTAAAATGTGGTTTGAATCAAAACCTCCCACTTGCACTATCTCCACATTGAAAAATTTAATGAAAACATCTCTCGGCAGTTCATTCCACCTTAAATTTATACCACCAACTATTATATTCATTTTGAGTGGCTCTTCCAAAGAGAAAAAAAGAAGCTAAAACAAGATTCAAGTTTTGGTTAAAGGTCTGCGGGTTGATTTTCTTTGAAAAAAGTATAATGAAAGAGTAAATCATTGTACATTTGTAATTATCTATATATAAAGTAAAGTCTTAGCACACTTTTTTTCCAACAATCAAGGATCATGACAAGGAAAGAAGCAAACATAAAACAATAAGAATTTGGCAGGTGAGATGAACACCCCACTCTGGGGAAGCAGCCTACAGATCCAAAGTGCTGTCACGACAAAGCCATAGACTGATCCAGAGTCACTTCGATACCTGTATACAGGTATGGGCGCCCAAACTCAAAAGCAAAAAATGCGCCCAAATTCTTAAAACCAACAGATTTTAATGTCAAAATAGCATTTAATGTTGAATTTTGGGCCAGAGATGTTGTTTTTGTCTTAATGTTGGAACATTTTGAACCGAAATGGTATGCCCAAATTTTCCCTGGATCAGTCCCTGAAAGCTGTGGTATTCCTTGCTTTATGATTGCTTTTTTATATCCTTATAAAGACGTAGAAAAACATGAATTCTACTTTTTTTTGTCTTTGCATGATGCCTTTTTTAAAAAAAAAAAGTAAAAATAAGTCCATTTAACTACAATGTATTTAAATATACATGTAGCAAGAGTTTCTTTGTCCAAGTTTTACTGCTCATTCAGTGACTTCCCTCCAATCCATTGTATTCAACTGTTATTCAATATCAAACAGGACCCATTCGTTCCATCTGAAACCAAGAAAACAAAACAAAATTACAATTAAATTAAAAGAAAGCTTGCTACTTCACTTAATAGATCTAAATGCTGTTTAAGTATGGTAATTAAAGAATTAAAGAAGTAGCATAAGCTGTCATAATGTGGATATTCCATGAATGTGGATATCCCCCCCCCCCCCCCCCCCCCCTCTAGTGATTTATAGAAGCAGTATTTTTATTCCACATCAATTTGCAGTTTAACTTCAAGCCTCAATGTCCAATGACAATGGACATTTAGAAAGAATTAATTACTGTACTTCCACTTTTATCTACCAAGTTTGTCTTAAGTTATTGACACTTAGTAGAGGTTTTCATTCATCCCTGTCTATTACAAACATTACAATATCAGCAGCATGGTGTTCTATATGGATTACTCATAAATGTTGAGTGACCTAGGAAAACAACTTACTCTATTCAGCAGCAAACAGCCATAGAATATTTGTTTTCGTTAATAGTTTGCAATGTCCAGCTGTGTAGTCCATTATATGCTTAGGATTGACTGGTCATCTTCTTTGCTAAAATAAAAATAATAACAAGTGAAAAATCAAGGCTTTGAAACTGGAAGGTTCATTTTTTTATTTTTTATTTCATACATGTATATTATTATTTAATTTTAAACACATTTTTTGATAACAAATAATCATGAAAACGCAGTCATATTTTCAAATTGGAAAATACAGAGACTCACATGTCAAGAGGAACAAGCTTTCTATTTGTCTAAACTGCCAATTCAATCTGTACCCCGAGTTAGGAGGGGTTGACTCAGTTTAATGTTTTTTTTTCTTTGATAGATGCTGTGAAAACTTCATAAAAAATCAGATGTTTCTTAAAGTAATCATCAAAATTATTTGGCATACGCTAAAGAAAGTTCACTACATGTTTTGTATTTCCGACGCAAGTTACAAAAACTAACGGTGCCCCCATTTTTGGGGGGTTGCATGAATTGAATACTGTAGTGAAGACGTGAAGTGCTGTCAGTCAGCGACAAATATTTAAAGAGGCATGAGCTGCCAGAATTCACACTTTTTTGATAATTTCTGATCGTCACGACAGTAAGAGGCTTTGAAGGCCCTCGAAAAACTAAATGATTGGCGTTGGAATGAGGAAAATCCATACACCATGTGGCCTATACGGACCGAAAACGTGTTCAAAAAGTAAACAGAATTTAAATAACCGGGACGACCATTCATTCATTCTAAGTCAAAGTTAGTTCAAAACAACACTTTATCGTACATTTTCGAGACTAGAAGCATTGAAAAGCTTCTGAATTATACGTCTTGAGAAAAATAGTCAATAATTTCAACATTCTGTTTTAACGTCAAAATATCAACATTTTGGCAGCTCATGCCCCTTTAATTATACTTTGATCAACAGCCAAAAACATTTAGCCTATTCAGCAGGAACGAAAAGTAGTTAACTTGACTTTGAATTGACCACTGCGTATTATTCTAATTTTTAATCTAGACATCAATTCAATGAACAAATATTTATGAAATTGTGTTACAACAACAACGACAGCATCGCTCGCCGGCGAGCAAGTGTGTTGTGAAAACAACAGTTAGAAATAAATTACTTACTTCTGTTGAACTGCCACTTGTTCATTTGTCTGTTAGTCGACATTGTCAGCATTCTTTCTCCAATAAGTTGACTTATACGGCAATGAAATCAGAACCACAGATCTGAACTGGACAGAGTGTGCATGTGTGGTAGCCATTTTGTTTTGCAGCAAAGTGGACTTGATTCCCACTTAAGTAACTTGCGACCACCCTTAAAGTTAAGGGTGTTTTCACCCTAAGTAATTTTTTGTGAAACCCACTTAGGGAAAAATAAAACTCACTAAGGGAAAAAAGCCTGCTTAAGGGACTTTTTTCCCCTAAGTGAACTTTCGAGAAACCGTAATGTAGTGTTAGCCCACTAGGGGGTCGCCCCTGTCTACTGTCTACAACGGCACAGCTCAGCTGACTGTCTTTGTACATGATAGTTCACAATAATTACTCCTTCAAATCTACTTGCTTGTCGTCTCTTCTCTACGCCTAATCTCGAGGTACGCTCAACTACACGCAACATGGTGGCAGCGGTAAACTATCTTATAACTGTTTAAGTGAAGAAAACTCTGTTTTATTCTTCAATCATTAACTTTTCTATGAACTATAGACAGCATCACTAGGCCTACTGCAACATTGTGCTGACCTAGATACTAAAGCTGCAGCTCTCACTCTCTCTGTATGTACCGTGGTGACCTACTTTTAGCCACAGTCCACAGTAAAGCTGACTATCCATGTGCGCGTATATGCGTATACGTATGCGTGCGTGCGTATGCAGTGCGTATGTTTTTTGTACGTTTTCATACATCCATATATGCGTATGTTTCCATCCGTTTTTCCTCTTCCGTCATGTTTTCACGGCACATAAACCCTACATTGGCCTTAATCCAGCTGAAGACCGTGTGGCTATTGGACTGAGGTTCACATCTTGATCTTCATTTTCATCAGGCTACACGGGAAGGTGTTTTATTCCAGCTTTCAGTCATCATAACAACTCTGATAGCATTTAAATATAATGTTGAAAATATGATGAAAGGGTATTTTTAAATAAATGTACATGAGATCGATATGTTAATTACTTTATAAACGCCAAATGTAGCCGATGGTCCTTTATCCGTAATGAAGGATTGGCAGAACACCAAATTACAACACATGAACAGTTTATTCACACAAAATAGAACACAGGTACAGAGTTAATAATTTCCATGGATGTCGTCGGAATACAAATGGCCTTTTCACACAATTATTGTTCATCAATGTCGTAACCGATGTAAATGGGGTGGATAATTATATTGATTGATTTCTGTTCACTTCCGGAATATCCTCTATATTGGCATTAATAAGTGTTCATCAAAAAGTATGCTTTAAATTGCGTAATATCATTAAAGCCTCTCAACAACACACAATGTGAAAAACAGGTCACGAAGAATTAGAACACGAAATAAAGTTCCAGACGAAAATCATCAAAGTCTCTTTGTGGAGACATTAAACTGAAGAAACCTCTTCAAGAAAGGTATTGATTCTTAATTGAATGTATCTTAAGGAAAAACAGTGGAGAGGTGATAAGGCACTGAAGGAGGAAGGAAAGGAAGGCATGGAAGGAAGGCAGTAAGTAGGCTGCCTGTAAAACAAACAAAACATGCTATAAGTAATCCATGTAGTCAACATACAGAAAATGCAAAATAAATATTCATAGTAACTAACTATGGTAGCTAACCATCGTAACTATGGCAACAAACTAATTTAGACTGTATAGGCATAGGAATACATAAAGTTGCAAAATCCAAAATGGTATGGGGCTTTCACTCTGCCCTGAACAATCGAGTGAACAATTACGATTAGTTGGCTGAAGTTCGACTAGATAAAATATTTACAAAAAAAACTAGAACTACGAAAACACCAACAATCTACGCTGTAGACTAATCTACTAAACTCCGAGTGAGTTATGCCATACAATCAAGAACAAACTTAAAGTAGGTCATATACCCAAAACTAGGTCATATACCCAAAACTAGGTCATACACCCAAAACTAGGTCATATACCCAAAGTACATTTATGGAAGATAATAAATACATATTTCTTGTATTATGACTAGAATTAATTAGTTACTAGTTTTGGTAGTTAATAAGGTTTGTGAAACCGAAAAATAAAATAAAACATTATGTCTCACAAGTAGCCAGTTAAATATCATAACACTCACCGATACAGCTACATCATGAGGTTACAAATATACATGTCCAAGCAACGTCATATTCCTGATTGGGAGCGTTCATTAACATCTGGTTAACATCATAACTTAAACCCCAATCTGAATACAAAATGTAATAACTCAGAATTATTATAAATTCTACAACCGTATTCGTTATAAATCTAATAAGCTATGAAATACGTCATCTTATTCTAATTATCAGTAAAAAATGTACGAAGTACCTTAATACATGCACACAAACATGAAAATACATCTACTATGATGACTACACATTTGTATTCAACCGCTTCCGGAACTTTCGATGGAATGACATTAGATGCATTAACGTACGGTGTTAAGCGAATGTAAAGCATTTATATCATAAATCGTGGAAATCGTTTCAATAAGTACACGCTAAGTAACTGGTAATTTCTAAAATCTACTTACAGAACTGGCTTTACAGCAAACATGATAAAAAATAGGGTAAACACCCTTTCATATTTGACACTTGGTGACCTCCGTATCGCTGATTACAAAGATGGCGACGGGTAGTCCAATTTTACAAACACGTGTTATTAAAATGCTTTAGTTTTTGCTAACAAGTTTCACAAGGCTATGAAATTTAAACACAAAATAAGTTTGACCACTTTTAGCTATGAAAAACTGCACATAAAAATAGTAGTTTTACTAAAAATAGCAAAGCACTGTACGAGTCATCAAAACGTAAACATCCGGTTCGATCGCACATGTGTTAACGGTAAGTGACAGTTGTCAATTTATATCATAGCGTAGCTATCAGGTAACATTCTTCCCTGTGTGACATTGTCGTCCTCGACAATATAACTACTAACAAAAAACATTACACAATCCTAAAATCGATCTAACTATTAAAGTGGGCTTTAACCTCCTGCATAGCAGTTCTTAAAAGTCTTTCGCCCAGTGAAGTACTTAAATTTATAGTAAAATCGGAAATCTCCATGGAAGAAGCACTCTTCGGTTCCTTAAATGGATTCGGGTGCTTCCCTGCGTTCGATCGTGATGATCTCCTAACTATAGGTTCTTGATCCTCCCGGATGTCCTCTGGGATCTCTGTATCAGAATCCTCATCTGTGGGTTCACACTCCACATACCAGGTTCCGGTCGTATCCAAAATAGATTCATTGTCTGAACCATCGACTTCATCTCCTACTTTTACTGGTATATTACAAGGTCTCATTTCTGTTCGATTAATACATCTCTTGGTTCCAGAGAGATCTGCAGGTTCAACAACATAGACTTCTTTATCGGGGTCCCGTTGCTCTACCACCTTGTACACCGTATGTCCCCAAATATCCTGAATCTTGTGTCGTCCTTTGTAAGACCTATCTCGAATGAGAACTCTCTGACCAATTTGCAATGCTGCTCTCTTTGCCTTGCGATCGAAGAATTTCTTCCTCGTTCCTGCTTCCTCGTCAAGTAGCTTCCCTGCGTTTTCATAAGCCACTGCTAAAGTTGAATGGTGTTGAGAAAGCCAATCAATCTCCGGTGAGTCTTCTGGGTTTGCCATGTCTAATATCAGATCAATGGGCATCTTGGGATCACGCCCAAACATAAGGTAAAATGGCGAATATCCCGTTGAACTATGCGGTGTCGCATTATAGGCATAAAGTACCTCTGCTAGGTGGTCAGGCCAATGCTTCTTCTTAGCTGGTGGGAGGGTTCTGAGCAGATCATGCAAGGTCCTATTGAAGCGCTCACATTGTCCATTGCCCTGGGGTCTGTAGGGTGTGGTTCTCGATTTCTTTATGCCATAAATAGTGCAAAGTTCTTGTATTAGATGAGACTCGAAATTCCGCCCTTGGTCAGAATGTATTCTGGTGGGAAAACCATACCGAAGCATCCATTCCCTTACCAATACTTTGGCAGTAGTCAGTGCTGTTTGATCCTTTGTTGGAACCGCCCAAGTATACTTTGTAAAAACGTCAGTGATGACTAAAACGTTTTCCTTGCCGTCTGCTGGTTCCAGAACAGTAAAGTCTATCGCAACGATCTCCAGTGGTCGCTTGGCAATAACACTCCCCATAGCAGTCTTCAATCCTGGCTGGGGATCTTTGGATAGTGTGCATCTCTCGCATTCTTGACACCATTCTCGGATATCTGTATGCATACCTGGCCAATAACATCTAGAACGCACAAGGGTCGTTGTTCGTTCAACACCTTGGTGACCAGCTCCGTCGTGTAAAGATTCCAAAACTCTTCGCTTCAACACTGCTGGTAATATTAACTGGTCTAACGTGCCATGTACTGGGTCCTTTACACTACGGTACAACACTCCGTTCTTCTCGGTCACTCTATTCCACTGATTAAACATCATCAAGGTCTCCTTGGACATAGACTCCCGTTCTTGGCGACAAGGTTTCACTCTCTGTTTCCAAAAGCTAATAAATGGCTCGATGATAGGATCTCTTTCTTGCATGACTTTCAGTTCTTCGGATGAAAAAGAGGGTATTGTATCAGTAACCGGAAGAGCTGAAGATGTCTGAATTGCTTGAATAGAGACATTGTGTATCTCAGATCCTATGTTTCGCAAATCCCTCGGAACACAAGTCGACTTAACTACTCCCACTGGTACATCATCTTTATAAACGTCTTTGATCTGTCCTTCAGTGGACTCCATCCTCGACAAGGCGTCTGCATTTGCATTACTCTTACCACTCCTGTACTTTATCACAAAATCAAACAACGCCAACTGGGCTGCCCATCGCTGCTCTACTGCTCCAATCTTGGCTGTCTGTAGATGACTCAACGGGTTATTTTCAGTCATGACGGTGAACTTGGCTCCAAGAAGATAATCTTTAAACTTCTCTGTAACTGCCCATTTAACTGCTAAAAGTTCAAGTTTCATTGAACTATAATTCTTCATGTTCTTTTCCGCTGGGCGTAAGCTTCTACTTGCGTAGGCCACCACTCTCGCTTTGCCATCTTGGACCTGCGACAGCACTGCTCCCAAACCTTCCATACTGGCATCTGTCTCAAGAACAAAGGGTTTAGTAAAATCTGCATAACAAAGAACTGGTGCTGAAGTCAGCTTTGATTTCAAATTGGTAAAAGCATCTTCATGTTCAGACGTCCACCGCTTTCCCAGGCTGTTAACCTTCTCCCTTAGGCTAGCTGCTACAAGACTATGAAGAGGTCCTGCAATCTTGGCAAACTGAGGTACGTATCGACGATAATAGCTGGCAAAGCCGATGAAACTTCGTAGCTGCTTTAATGTGTTGGGTCTTTTCCAATCCGCCACAGCACTGATCTTGGTTGGATCGGTCGCAACACCTTCTTTAGAGATTATATGCCCAAGGTAGGTAACTGATGGTTTCAGGAACTGACACTTCGATGGTTTGAGTCGAAGATTATGTGCTTCAAGTCGAGTCAACACAATGTCAAGTCTGCGTAGATGTTCTTCGAAAGTTGGAGCAAAGATAAGAATGTCGTCTAAAAATACTAAAAGCTGTTCGTAATTTAAATCTCCGAAGCAGAGGGTCATCAGGCGCTGGAACGTCGCTGGGGCGTTACACAGCCCGAATGGCATGGTATTATACTCGAACAATCCCATTGGAGTCGTAAAAGCGGTCTTGGGTTTAGCTTGCTCACTCAATGCCACTTGGTGATATCCACTTGCAAGGTCCAAAGTCGTAAACCACCGTGCTCCATGGAGGGCATCAAAACACTCTTCGATCCTCGGAAGTGGGAAGGCATCACGTCGTGTCTTCAGGTTTAATTTCCTGTAGTCAACACACATACGAATTGTGTTGTCCTTCTTCCGCACTACGACGATTGGCGAAGCGTAAGGGCTCGTACTAGGACGGATGACCTCTCTCTTGAGTAGTTTTTGAATGTGGTCTTTCACTTCCTGGTACTGACTTGGGGGTATCCTTCTATAGGGTTGAGCTATAGGTATATCGTCACTGGTGGGAATTTCATGTCTGATTTCGTCGTTGTATCCAAGTTCGTCATCGTTCGTCGCAAACGCTTTTCGATGCTTATGTATGAGTGATGTGAACGCACGAAGTTGCTCCTCAGTACCCTCAAAATCGTCTAAGTTCACTGGGATGGGAAGATCGTCTAAATCTGTCTCTATTGATATTTTCTGCACGTGGACTGTGTGTTCCGCCTCATTAAGATTAAACTCAACCTCTGATTCAACAGGTTCCACTCGATACAAAACTCCAAGTCTTGTCCCTGGCAGAAGCCACACGTCTGAGTCCCCAATGTTCAGCATTTGAACGGGAAAGGTACCATCCTGTATGTCTACACATGTTCTCATTAAGAAAACATTCCTAGGTAAATTCCCTTCGCTGTCAGGCAGCATATCCACTAATGCCGTACATTGTCCAAGTTCACTGTGTCCAGTCGCATCTATAGCTAGAATCGACCTGGCTGGTAGTTTTACCTTTCTTCGACCATGCAGTTTAGCGTATCCAATTTGACCTGTCTCACCACCCATGTCCATCTGTTTCTCGCAAAATTTGAGTGCCTGGGCCCATTGCTGGTTAACTGTCCCAACTTGATTGAGATACCCAGGTCCAAGATGTTCATTTAGGAAAATACGAGTAGAATTGATAACATTCATCCCAAGAAGAGCTGGAGTTCTCTCCCTTTCATTTTTAGTCACAGGATCCGTGGAATCTTCTAGCACCAAAACACCGCGACGAGGAACAACTGTGCCCATCACCTCTATATCCAGTTCCAGATAACCTATGTAAGGAATCTTCAAACCATTGGCTGCTTTTAGCTGCAACCACCCTGAGGCACTACACAGTTCCTTACCAAGGGGCTTGAAGACTTTGTTGAAGAAAGATTCCGTTACTGTCGTAACCATAGATCCAGTGTCAAGTAGACATTGAACCGGAACCCCATTCATCTTCACTGAAACCACTGGACTCGCACCTACGGTCCTGTTAATGAAATCTGCTTTCTCCTGTTCTGGTGAGCCTGATGTAGTCATACCCGTCACGTGGCTCACTGTGGCGGGCTTACACAGTTTCCCGATGCTTTATCTGTGCTCTTCGACAGACTGTCTTTAGGAGGCTGACGACAGTTCCTGGCGAAGTGACCGGGTCGGTTGCAATTGAAACACACGAACGGCCTTGTGTCTTTTCTCTGCAGTTGACGAACTGACTTTTCTTCCCTTAAAGTTTTCATCTCATGAAGCATTTGGTCCATCTGCTTTTGTTGTTTTTCGATAGCAAACAACACATCATCCATGCCAGGCACACGGGTAGCTTTCGTTGTACACAAATCGGCGTCAGCTTCAATTTCATGAACGTTGGCACGAGGTCTCGATTTTTGGACACCCAGTGATACATCCTCTGAAGACCAACGAAGTGCTTCTTTTCGGAGCTCTAAAAAATCAATGTCAGGCTTATTTCGAAGGATCTTTGAGAGTTCTTTCCTTAACATCTGATCCCTACAATTGCCTGCAAAACGTTCACAAAGCATCCTATTTCTATTAATAACCGTGTTGTCACATTTGTTACTTATTTTCTCAACTAAGTTAAGTAGAGCATAAGAATATTCTCTTAAAGTTTCATTTGGATATTGCTGACGAGCAAAAAACATTTGTTGTAAAGAGTCTAAACTAACATTATCCCCTGTATCCCCAAATACCTCTGATAAGATTTTAAGGATACCCTCTGGATCTCTTCGGATTTCTGGTCTGTAACGAATTTCCTCTTTGGCGGACCCTTCAAGATGGGAATAAATTAAGTCCGCTTTTTGATCAGTGTTCAAGGGACGGGAACGAATAGTTGCCCTAGCATCTTCGGTCCAGTCAACAACATTTACACTGTCCGATTGGCTACCAGAAAATTTCTTCAACCGAATGTCTGTTGGGATATATACCACGCGGTCACGATCTCCCGAAGCACCATGTGAACGAATAGCAGCAGATTGTAACTGTCTTCTTAGTCTCTCAATTTCATCTCGTAACCCCTCAACCTCATTCTCATCTTCTCCGCTGCCAGAATGTCTGGTATTCTGGTCAGTCATACTTCCTGTCATCTGGCTCATCTCATCTACGTCACGGGATGCCATGCCTATCACTGCCTTCCTTCCTTATGTCAAATATCCACAAGCCAATCCTACCGGCGACGCCAAACTGTAGCCGATGGTCCTTTATCCGTAATGAAGGATTGGCAGAACACCAAATTACAACACATGAACAGTTTATTCACACAAAATAGAACACAGGTACAGAGTTAATAATTTCCATGGATGTCGTCGGAATACAAATGGCCTTTTCACACAATTATTGTTCATCAATGTCGTAACCGATGTAAATGGGGTGGATAATTATATTGATTGATTTCTGTTCACTTCCGGAATATCCTCTATATTGGCATTAATAAGTGTTCATCAAAAAGTATGCTTTAAATTGCGTAATATCATTAAAGCCTCTCAACAACACACAATGTGAAAAACAGGTCACGAAGAATTAGAACACGAAATAAAGTTCCAGACGAAAATCATCAAAGTCTCTTTGTGGAGACATTAAACTGAAGAAACCTCTTCAAGAAAGGTATTGATTCTTAATTGAATGTATCTTAAGGAAAAACAGTGGAGAGGTGATAAGGCACTGAAGGAGGAAGGAAAGGAAGGCATGGAAGGAAGGCAGTAAGTAGGCTGCCTGTAAAACAAACAAAACATGCTATAAGTAATCCATGTAGTCAACATACAGAAAATGCAAAATAAATATTCATAGTAACTAACTATGGTAGCTAACCATCGTAACTATGGCAACAAACTAATTTAGACTGTATAGGCATAGGAATACATAAAGTTGCAAAATCCAAAATGGTATGGGGCTTTCACTCTGCCCTGAACAATCGAGTGAACAATTACGATTAGTTGGCTGAAGTTCGACTAGATAAAATATTTACAAAAAAAACTAGAACTACGAAAACACCAACAATCTACGCTGTAGACTAATCTACTAAACTCCGAGTGAGTTATGCCATACAATCAAGAACAAACTTAAAGTAGGTCATATACCCAAAACTAGGTCATATACCCAAAACTAGGTCATACACCCAAAACTAGGTCATATACCCAAAGTACATTTATGGAAGATAATAAATACATATTTCTTGTATTATGACTAGAATTAATTAGTTACTAGTTTTGGTAGTTAATAAGGTTTGTGAAACCGAAAAATAAAATAAAACATTATGTCTCACAAGTAGCCAGTTAAATATCATAACACTCACCGATACAGCTACATCATGAGGTTACAAATATACATGTCCAAGCAACGTCATATTCCTGATTGGGAGCGTTCATTAACATCTGGTTAACATCATAACTTAAACCCCAATCTGAATACAAAATGTAATAACTCAGAATTATTATAAATTCTACAACCGTATTCGTTATAAATCTAATAAGCTATGAAATACGTCATCTTATTCTAATTATCAGTAAAAAATGTACGAAGTACCTTAATACATGCACACAAACATGAAAATACATCTACTATGATGACTACACATTTGTATTCAACCGCTTCCGGAACTTTCGATGGAATGACATTAGATGCATTAACGTACGGTGTTAAGCGAATGTAAAGCATTTATATCATAAATCGTGGAAATCGTTTCAATAAGTACACGCTAAGTAACTGGTAATTTCTAAAATCTACTTACAGAACTGGCTTTACAGCAAACATGATAAAAAATAGGGTAAACACCCTTTCATATTTGACACTTGGTGACCTCCGTATCGCTGATTACAAAGATGGCGACGGGTAGTCCAATTTTACAAACACGTGTTATTAAAATGCTTTAGTTTTTGCTAACAAGTTTCACAAGGCTATGAAATTTAAACACAAAATAAGTTTGACCACTTTTAGCTATGAAAAACTGCACATAAAAATAGTAGTTTTACTAAAAATAGCAAAGCACTGTACGAGTCATCAAAACGTAAACATCCGGTTCGATCGCACATGTGTTAACGGTAAGTGACAGTTGTCAATTTATATCATAGCGTAGCTATCAGGTAACACAAAGATGTGGTTACGCTCACTGTGCGCATTTTGTTTGGCAGAACGGGAGCCACTATAGTAGGCCTAATTGGGCCAGGGAACACCTCAGGAGATGACGTCAAAACACGGATTTCCCCCATGATCTGCCGTCCGTTGTCCGTAAAAATCGCGCAGCGAGCGATTCTATACGCATACGCAGACGGATACGCATACGCAAACGTACACATGGATACGCCCTCTATTATTTTATATGTGTTTGATTTCATCCGTATACGCACGAATTCACGCACTACGCATACGTATACGTATATACGCGCACATGGATAGTCAGCTTTAGCGTGGAAAATCACTGACTCTCTCAAGACGTGCGTGTAGCGTACGCAATTTATTAATCAGTGTGACTTTTCTGTGCTGTATTCTGTCGTTCATAATGGCTATGGCGGATAATGCTAATCGGACTCCTAACCCTGTACACGGAATTAAAGCTCCACTCCCACTAAATTTGGACAGTAACGTTACAGAAAATTGGAAACTATTCAAACAAAAATGGCGCAATTACTCAATAATTACCCAACTCAACAATCAACAAAATGACTATCAAGTGGCACTATTATTGCACACACTCGGAGACAGTGCTCTCAGAGTATATAATGGGTTTAATTTCAACACTCCTGAAGATCAAAAAAATGTTTCTGAAATACTGAACCAATTTGACTCCTTTGCTATTGGGGAAACTAATGAAACGTATGAAAGGTTTATTTTTAACCAAAGAAAACAAGAGGAAACTGAAACCTTCGAAAACTTTCACTCTGACTTACGAACACTAGTGAAAACATGCAATTACTGTGATAATTGTGTAGGCTCGCTTATTCGTGATCGTATAGTGTTAGGCATCAATGATCACTCCACTCAGACAACTCTTCTTAAAGAACGTCGACTAACTTTGGACGCCTGTGTTGACATTTGTAAGGCAGCTGAAAATGCCACATCTCATGGCCGAGTCCTACGTCAGGATATTGTGAAGAAAATAGATACTCCGAGGCCTACCTTCAAGAAAAAGTACAAGCAAGATAAACCTAAACCTCGTGAACGTGAATGCAAATACTGTGGTTTATCTCACGTTTTCAGGAAAGAGCTGTGTCCGGCGTGGGGGAAAACCTGTCCTTGTTGTAAACAAGAAAATCATTTTGCCAACAAATGTCCGAACAAACCTAATAAAAAGCGCCCATCCAGAAAGAAACCTGTACATCAAATTAATGATCAATCTCCCTCTTCTTCTGATAACGAATGGGTAAATACTGTGTCTGTAAACTCAATTTCAGATACCAAAGACATTAAATGTCATATGCTAGTTAATAACCAAGACGTGGTTTTTCAAATCGACAGTGGTTCTTCAGTCAACATACTACCTTCCTCCTGTGTTGAAATTACTGATATATCTCCTTCATCAAGAAAGCTCAAAATGTGGAACCACTCTGAGTTATCTCCCCTTGGTACCTGTCGCACACGTGTGCGAAACCCCAAGAATAATAAAAAGTACTCAGTTGAATTTGTGATTGTAAAAGAAAGCTTCACTCCTCTTCTTGGCCTAAGTGCTGCACAACAAATGAAACTAATATCTGTTAACGATGAAAATATGGATCGTGTAGCGGCAATCTCTCTCGCCACCTCTCACCCTAAAGTATTTAACAACTCTGTTGGTACTTTTCCTGGCCCTCATCACCTTAAAGTTGACGACAAAGTCACTCCTGTCGTTATGCCTAGTCGCCGTGTACCGGTAGCTATTAGACCTAAACTCAAAACTGAACTCGATCGTCTTACCAATCTCAATGTGCTGGCCCTAGTAGATGAGCCTACTCCCTGGGTCAGTCAACTTGTGTTTGTTAACAAGAAATCTGGTGGTCTCAGAATCTGCTTGGATCCCCGTGAACTCAATAAAGCTCTTCAAAGAGAACACTATACGTTGCCAATTCTCGAGGAAACTCTTCACGAACTTGCCGAATCTCGCATATTCTCCAAAGCTGACCTTAGCAGCGGATACTGGCACGTTCAACTAGACAAGGAATCTAGCCTACTAACAACTTTTCAAACGCCCTTTGGACGTTACAGGTGGTGCCGTCTCCCTTTTGGTACCAATGTCTCAGCAGAAATATTCCAGAAAAAACTTCTAGAACAACTCCAGGGTCTGCTCGGAATTGTGTGCATAGCTGATGACGTCATAATCCACGGCAAAGACCTAGCCGACCATGACCACAAACTTGAACTTTTCCTTGCTCGCTGTGAAGAGCGTGGAATACTACTTAACGAAGACAAACTACAACTACGAATGAACGAACTTACCTTTATGGGTCACCTAATCTCTGCCAAAGGTCTTCAAACTGACCCAGAAAAAGTCAAGGCTATTACTCAAATGGCTACTCCTCACAACCTACAAAGTCTTCGTCGCTTCCTCGGCATGGTAAATTACCTTAGCAAATTTCTCCCTAACCTCACTGAAGTCGTCAAGCCTCTCTTTAATCTGACTAAGAAAGAAGTTCCCTGGGACTGGTCGACTACTCAACAAGAAGCTTTTGACCGAGCTAAGACAATGGTTGCAGAAGCCCCTGTTCTCACTTTTTACGACCCTTCCAAAGAACTCGTACTTGAAAACGACGCCAGTGAATACGGCCTTGGATCCGCCCTCTTCCAAGACGGTAAACCTATTGCATATGCCAGTCGGACCCTATCCGACCCAGAAACCCGTTATGCCCAAATTGAAAAGGAAATGTTAGCTGTGTGTTTTGGATCGGACAAATTCCACCATTATACATATGGACGCTCTGTAAACGTGATCAATGATCACAAACCCCTCGTGGCCATCTCTAAAAAGCCTCTCTCCAAAGCTCCCAAAAGACTGCAAGGTTTACTCCTTAGAACTCAAGAGTATGATTACTCTATCTCCTATCAACCAGGTAAGACCATACCTGTATCGGATACCTTATCTCTAGCTCCACTTAACGAAAAACCGGACCACGAGAAAGTGTATGTCCACAACCTTACCTACTCTCCACTCACCAGTTCCAGACTTAATGACATGCGTGTTTCAACACAAAAAGACCCGGCTCTACAAGCATTAAAAACAGTCATAATGGACGGATGGCCAAAAAGCAAGCATTCTCTCCCAACTGAAGTTACCCCATACTTCAGTTACCGCGATGAACTCACCGTGCAGGATGGCATAATCCTTCGTGGTGAAAGGATTGTTATTCCCCTGTCCCAGCGCGCGGACATAAAAAACAGGTTACATGTTGGCCACATGGGCATAAACTCCTGTCTGAGAAGAGCCCGTGACATTGTGTTTTGGCCTGGCATGTCCCAAGATATACGTCAGTTCATCGAAACGTGCAATACCTGCTCTTCACACTGTGATAAACAATCACCAGAACCTCTCAACTTACACGAAGTTCCTTCCAGGTGTTGGGAAAAAGTGGGTACAGATCTATTCACTATTTCTGGCAGAAACTACCTCGTCACTGTTGACTATTTCAGCAATTTCTTTGAGACTGATTTTCTCCCAGAAACAACCTCCTCAACTGTCATCACCAAATTAAAGCATCACTTTGCCAGATACGGCATCCCGGACACCATAATAAGTGACGGTGGTCCCCAATTCTCATCAGGAGAATTCTCAAACTTCTGTCGAAAATGGAACATTTCTCATGAATTCTCCAGCCCTGGAAACAGCAAGGCCAATGGCGCGGCAGAAGCGGCTGTGAAAATCGCCAAAAACATCATGAAAAAATGCCACATCGCCAAAGAAGACCCATACATCGGTTTGCTTAATCACCGAAATACCCCTACAGAAGGACTAACTACTAGCCCAGCGCAGCGTCTAATGGGGCGCCGTACTAAGACTCTTGTCCCTACCTGTAACACCAGACTAATGCCAACTAATCTTAAGACATCCGACGACATCTCACGTATGAACAATAAACGCTTTAAAGTGGCCGACAGAACCTCCCATCGTCGTGACCTTAAACCCCTCAAACCTGGTGACACTGTCCGCATGCAGCCCATCCAAACCGGACAAAACGAATGGCGTCAAGGAACAGTAAATAGACAACTTCCAATCCGCACCTACGAAATCGAGGCTGATAATGGGAAAAGATACAATAGAAACCGTCAATTTGTACGTCTCTCCAAGAAATCCCGGAACTCCTATGAGCCCGACCAGGAATGCTTTAACCCTGTACGCCCACAGACCATTGGAAATTCAACACCAATTAAACCTACCGAAAATCCAGTTGCCCAGCAACCACAGCCGGTGTCTATTCCGGACAGTAACTTACAGTACCAAACCAGATCCGGTCGTTCTGTTAAACCGGTTCGAAAACTGAACATTTGAAACCAGTGACTTTGTGCCATTTAAAATCAATGACTTTATTCTGTTTCACCTTCTTGAACTTTAACTCATTCAGTCTTTAAACTTAATGGAAACGTTATCTACTCGCATATAACCACATGAACTTTCATTAATCTTAACGTTTTTCAACATTATCTTTTCTCTAGTTTCACATGGGACTTCAGCTAAGTCAACTTTATACACATACTTTCTCTTGTTATGAATGTTTCTGTACTTAGTTTTTCTAAAAGGGGAAAGATGTTACGTGTTCTGTAATGTAGTGTAAGCCCACTAGGGGTCGCCCCTGTCTACAACGGCAGAGCTCAGCTGACTGTCTTTGTACATGATAGTTCACAAAATTATCTAATAGCCGCGATGTAGGCTTGTAGAAAAAAAGAGTTAAATGATAGCTGGTCTTTTTGACCTTAGGTTGTTCGTTTCTTGTGTAACCGACTTTGAATAAAGTTTCTTATAAAACTACCTTAACGCACATCCCTAAGATTGGTATCAGCAGGTAGCCCTAATTACTTGTACTTTCTGATAAAAGCGTGAAAAGTAATTAGCTTATTCTATTTCAACAAAATTTTCGCTATATTAAGGTTCAGCTCATGCCGCTTTAAAATATTGATTTTGCATGTTTCTGTATTCATACGGTCTAATGAACTCATATAGAGCCTACTGCAAAGCTATATTCTGACATGAAAGGGGGGGGGGGGGGGGGATTAATTCCAAGTGGCATGAGCTGTCAAAATGTTGATATTTTGACGGTTGAACAGAATGATGACATTATTTTATATTTTTCTCAATACGTATAATCAGAAGTCTATGAACAGGGAAGTGTGAAATGTCGCATTACCCCATATTCAGGGCACTGGCGCTTTCAGCCTGCTTATACTACACTATGTGACGTTTATGCGCGGTAGATTTTGAAATTGTCAACGGTTGCGCAATTTCAAATCAGAAAATAAATTCATTCTCCACTTACTGCATCTATCGGCAATTCCAGTAACCGCAGTTCGGAGAGTGCATTGGTTCTTATAAAAGCTTTACCGAACACGCGACTCTGATATCTCCATTTCGACTCAAATCGTTCCAAACAAGTCTTCTTGTCTCATTATCAACTTTATGGAGCTCTTCGGAAACTTTAACTTTTGCTCCATCAAGTACTGTTCTCATATCTAAAACGTTCGCCATGTTTTTTCGTATGCATCCCATAATAGTACATAGGAGAAAGTGAAGGAAAGCCACGGTTTCTGACTAACCGAGAGAGGGCTCTGTGTATGGTGACCTCTGGGTCAAACGGCGCCAATGCCCTGAATACTATGTAATGGGACGCTTCACACTTCCACATTCATAGACTTCTGGTATAATCCATAAGCTTTTAGGGCTTCTAGTCTCGAGAATGTCCGATAAAGTATTGTTTGGAGCTAACTATGGCTTAAAATGAATGAATGGTCGTCCCGGTTATTTAAATTTTGTTTACTTTTCGAACATTATTTCGGTTCGTATTGACCACATGCTGTATGGATTTTCCTCCCCACACAGCATGCACTAACGGTCCGCTATCGGCATCACGTCGGCGATGAACGGCACCGGCGGCAGCGGCAGCCGATAGCTATCCGTCAGCGGACCGCTGATGGGCAAAAAAATATAAACCGTGAAAAAAATAAATAACTTTTTTTCAAGTGTAGGCAATTAATACAACAATAAAATATTCTAATTTTTTTAACCGTGTCGGAGAATCTTTCAAAATTTAGAATGCTACTCAAAATAGACCAATGATTTTCTGTTGTCTATTTTCGTCCATCGGAATGCCGAGTGGGGGAACGTGCGCGTTTTGACAGGGCTCGTGCATTCGCTCCTTTCCTATGTCATTTCTTGTAAGGTACTTTCACATCGTGCGATGGCAGTTGGCTGTATTTATTTTCAAGATTCTGATCGATTACGGACAGTTCCCTTGGGGTGAGTACTTTTAGGCGTTTTTTTTTGTTAACTCTTGTACAAACACCTTAGTTACCAGCTGGTTACAGCAACAACTCATTCTACTGTCAAACTCAAAGTGTCTTTCTTGTTTTACTTTTTAGTGACATTTACTAGTTGAAGATACACGAACAAGTTGTCGATGGCAGTCATGAAATGATGAATTTAGTAGACCACATTTACTTGTTTTCCTTCTTTAATCATTGTCTTTTCCATGCCGCTACTAGTACTAGGTTACTACATTTACACCGGACACTCGATCACCAGTTTTGCCATTGTCTGTCAAAGATACATTTAGTTCTACGTTATTTACATTGACCCAGTTTTCACTGAAATTTGTTCAGTTGTTGTACTTTCGTTGTAGTTTGTAGTTTCAAAAAGTTACTGTTACTGTTTATAGTGTTTATTCAATGGTTGTACTTTTATTTGTACAGTAGCCTATTTGTTTTAAATTTAATTTGCTTTTATTAAGTTTTATTCATTTGCAATGTTATTATTCTTTGGATTTATTATACACCTTGTTTTTATCAATACCGTTTGGATTTAACTATATTTTCATGTACATTTTCTTATTCTCTTAGTCTTAAAATGAATGTTAAAAATTGTGTGAGAGAGAGAGAGAAACTTAGCATAGGCATATCAGAAATTTTTGTTGTTACTGTTAGAAATGATTCGACCTAATCCTAGTATATTGAGACTCTGATACATTTTTAAGACTAAAAAACAGTAATTTTTCTTCTTTTGCAGAACGCTGTGGGAAAACTGCGTCTGATTATCATGTCTACAGGGAGTACTACACTGTCTAGTAGTTGTAACAGATGAAGTAACATGATCAAAACAACTTTCTCATGGTAAGACAAAAAAGCATGACATGTTTATAAATAAGATCAACATAAATAGCACTTTCATAGTACCATTAGTAATTTACAAGTATCTTCTCTAGATACAGCTAAAATATTATAAGAAAATTCAGAACTGTGAATATCATCTTCATTATCTTTCTTAAGTTGTTAAATATTTCTTTAACGAATGATTAATAACTTTAATACCATGTCTGGCAGAACTGCTGACAACTTTCATTTTCACAGCAGGTGAGCAGGAATATCATCTTCACTGTACTTTTTCACAGCTGTTATCTTTATAGAATGAACATTTCCTTTTTATCACTTTTCCAGCAATGTTGACAACTATCATCAGATCTTTACAGTAGGAATATCATCTTAGGGGCGTTTTTCACTGCACTTCACACATCCGTTATCTTTGTAGGATCAACATTTTTTTTACAGCTTGAATAATTATCATGTTTGCAGCTCAGTTGACAATTTTCATATTCACAGCAGGAATATCAGCTACTCACAGACCACAACTATTCAATGCACAATGTCATCTTTATTTACAATGCAACTAACATCTTTACAACATGACTGCCATCTTTACAGGACATTGAATTAACATGCAATAATGCACTTCATCAGACTATTATCTTTACAGGGCAGTCATCATTTTTACAGCATCAGACTATTATCTTTAGAGGCAGCTCACATTTTAATATCACTGTCAAATTTACAGGAAATGAACATCTGTATAATAATGATTTTTTACAGGGAAGCTAACATATATTGTTTGCAGCATGAACTAGTATATGTTGGATGAATTCTTGTCTACTCATTATTTGGACTGTTTGAAGTTTTATTGCTTCTTATTATTAGCATTAATTAATCTGTTATTTTGTTTTTGTTTGTAAATACTATTAAAATATAGGTTTATTTAAAGCCATTGGTACATGTTACATAATTTCTAATTTCCTAAAAATATCTAATACTCATATTTCAGAGCTAAAGAAATTTATGAAACAGAAGAAGATGTTCTGGAGGTGAGATTGCACTACTTGCAATCATCATGAAGCTTGGCTGCAGTTGACATCCATGGTAAATATTCAGTCTATAACCACAGTTTTGTAATGCTATATCTCCTGTCAGTCTGAATGTATTATCATATTAATGTAAACCCATCATTATCTGATCATCATTTTTCAAATTTTCAATAAATCTTACCAGCTTTGAGTTTGAGGTCACACCTCATTTATCATTAAAACTGTAAAAAGTAAGAATATCTGTCAATCAATTTAAATTTTAGTAAGTGTACTACTTCATTTAATTAAACAAATTAAAAAAAAACAAAAACAGTAATTCAGATGTTTTTTAGCAGGGATTTACTGGACCCTTAAAACCTGCATCTCTGAACCTCATTTTCTCACTTTGACCCCCAAATTGCAATGAGAAGGGTCCTATGGGATACAAATAAATAGCGAAATATTGTACAATAATGCATATTTAAACACTATTAAATTGGTCCATTGGACCCCAATCTTTTGGGAACCAGGGAAAACCCTGATTTTGATATCATCATATCAGATTTTTTCATTCAGACATATTTCCCTGTCAGTCAGGCACAAACTAAATGTTATTATTCATATGTTAAGATGACCTCCATTGTTAAGGTATCTTCAGAGAGTGGTGATTTAATAAACAACATACCAACATTGATTTGCTTTCTTTGCAGGATGATTAAATTTCCAAGGCAAATCAGACTTTCCACATCTTAATCGGTATAAAAGTGTTCCAAAAAAGAAAAGAAAAGACAATCTTCCCTGCGTACCCACCCAACTTTAGAAGACCTCATCACAGGAAACATAAGTTTTATGGGTGGCCTAAATTAAAACCTATAGATAGATTGATTGTTTGGTGTTTCACTTATATGACGGCGTTGCCAGTTTCATTGTGGGAGGAAACTGGGCTCTATGCCCAGAGGAAACCCACGACCTTCCAGTGGCAACTGGCAACCATTCCACATGGGTTGTTTGAGAGACAACCCAGTCAGAAAATTTTCCAATTTTTTTTTCTACTAAGTGGGATTCGAACCCGAGACCCATTGGTGGAAGGCTGTTCGGATTGAGCGTCCAGCACTACCTACTGAGCATATTAACGCTTTTAGTAGTTCTGGTACTGTTTGATTTAATTGTGTTGTAAATACTATGCTCAATTCCACTGTAGCATATTTAGATAAAACCCTTAAAAGTTAACCTTGTCTGAGTTAACCATTGCTTTTGAAGGTTGTTTTTTTTAACCAATGAATCTCTGTCAATTATGCTATGTTATAACATTTTGTTGTTGTTAAGTAACACAAATCTTTATTGTTAGTACTTTTACAATTTTATGCTAAATAGACTTCAAAACTGCATGACATGTTTCCTGGTAAATAATAATGTTTAAGAGTGATTTATAAACAACATCTTGTAAATTCATTTTAAGTTTTAAAGGAACATTTTATACTCTGTGAGGTTTTCTGTATTTGCTATAAACTACGTAGTCCGCTATTGTCAGACCCTACAATTCCATGTTAACGATCGGTTCATGTACTCTGTGGTTTCCTTCGTTGAATGTTCTAAAACTAAGCAACGAAAATCTGTTTCCCATCATGAAAGCCAGTATATGGTGTAGAACAAAACTAGCATCAGTAACATTTGGTAATATTTTCATTGCAACTATATTGGCTTTGTGTAACTTCAAAATAAACATTGTTATTATTCAAAAAGAACATGCTTGGAACTTATGTTTTTCTCAATAAAATATGGAATTAAAACCAAATCTGTGATTATCTTAATGACTTGTTACGGTTTGATGTATGTTTTTGTTTAGTTAGTGCCCAGGTTGAATGATCGAAGACGAAAAGTTAAACGATTGATATATTTTCAGATGAAAAGTTAAACGATTGATATATTTTCATCCATTTTTATGTTAAGTCTTATCACAGTAGACTTGTAGTAGACAAAAACTTGTCTGAGTTGAGTTGCATTTAAAAGTTGATTATTAAATCATGACAACGTATATACAATGTATATATGGATCTTTTTAACACAATTAGAAACTTGTCTTCATGGTTATGTTAGACAAGAAGATTTTCCCTGTGCCCGTGTGTTTTAGTGCTCATAAATATGTATACATGCATTGCAACTTTTTGTAAACAGTTTGGTGATCAGAAACGTTCTATGCAGATACGAAAATCGGTTACACAAGAAGAAAAAACATGACAATATCTTCGTCTCCACTTTTTAGTCCAAAAATCGGAAGTTATCTGTATGGTCCTAATTTAATATATTATAACGGGAAAATACCAGTATATTTATGAGGCTGTCTATAATCGGTTGACACCCTAGTGCCGCCTATATACCGACGATCGGGTCACCAGCGGCAGCCACTGTTGGTCCGTTAGTATCGGGCCACCAGCGGGCCGATGAGCAAAATTCTAGCGGTCCACTATCGGCTGCCGCCAGCGGGCCACCGATGTTGCCGATAGTGGACCGCTGGTGGTCCGATAGTAAATGCTGTGTGGATCATTCCAACGCCAATCATTAAGTTTTTCGATGGCCTTCAAAGCCTGTTACTGTCGTGACGATCAGAAGTTATGAAAAAAGTGTGAATTTCGGCAGCTCCTGCCACTTTCAATTAGCTAAATTACTTGTGAGAGACACGGTGAATACAGTGACAAAATGGGTGGTGTTGATACAAATTTGGGGTATTTCTGCCTGACATATTCCTATCCTTTTGATAAATCAGTCTTTGTATTATTTTTTTCTGCTCAAGGGATAGTACCCCAAATACAACGAAAGTTGTGCTCCACCCGGGATGTTTGGGATTGACTGTGGGAGTGAATATTGTTCCTTCTTCCCGCGTTATAACTTGAATTTTGAAAGACAGACGAAAGATTAACTAATGAAATAAATGAATTATGTGAGACATAATCTGCACTAATGAACATTCAGACCTACTGGCATTGTTTTATTCCTTTTTCAGTTATTGATTTATTCGTTTTTTAGTCTTTTTGTTTTTTTGTTGTTGTACAAACTGCACACAGAGTCGCTTTAGTCGACACCGGAAGTCGTTCTGTTATTTTGATTTCGTTTTTTCTTTCGATCGTTTGTTAACAGTAACACCTGCATTGACTTTGCGGCTGGGTTGGCCTTCGTGTGGTGCCATTTCTTTTACTTTACATTCCTTTATTTCTCAGCCAAAATGTCTTTTGGTTCTTTTATCAAGATTACAGGCTTTATTTCGCTTGTTATGATTCTAATCGCTGTGTTGTACAAGCGACGATCGGAAGAAATTTCACAGCTGCAGGAACGTTTGGATGAGGTGTTGTCTGGGTTGAGACGAGCTGAAAACAAAGTTAAATCTGGGAATATACGTGTCGCTCTGGGTTATGGCGGCGATATAGACTTATTTGTGAACGCAATAGAACTTTTTTCAAAAGTAGGAGCCGTTCCTACTCAGACACCTGAACATTTTGATTCGGTTGGTTCCATGGAGGAACTTCAAAAACTTTTTGCTTATTTCTTCCGACATGGGGCCGCAGCAGAGTAAGTTGAATGAATGAACAGTTTTAAGATTGTCTTCAAGCTCAGGACAAAGTGCATAAATTAAGTGACTTTTAACGTAGGCCTACATCTAAAATACTTTAAATAGACATGGTAAAACGAAAACAAGGACTGGTAATTAGCCGCACTCATGTGTCTCTTTCCTGTGTTACTTACTTGCCGGTCAGGAAGATTATTAGTAACTTATATGTAATAGGCAAAGCCTAGAAGTGAGCGCAGAAAATAACTTAAGAATAAACTTGAAAGTCCATAATTTATCTCAGTGAATTTTTTGAAACAACCCTAATTAAACAAGTTAAATGGATTCGTTATCTATATTCTGACATTTGCTGGTCGTCGGAATTTAACATCTCCGACACCTTTTCTGTAATGCTGTTTTGGACAAATATGAAACTTTACCTTAAGTCAGAATTTTCGTTTCTTAAGATTCCTGTGTTGATGACAACATGTTTCATAATTTTCGAGTGGTTTTTATCGGTAAAATTCTGAAATATTTGTTGTTTTGTTACAGACAATTTCAAATCTTGTCTTTCAAAAAAACAACGGCCACAAACACAACGAACCGTTTAACTAAAAGGGGGGTAATTGTCTTGTTCAGTCTCGCGATGGCTGCACACTTTCAAGCTATCCGATAAATCACTGAAGCTGGCGATAGCACGTGGCTGCTAAAAATGCAAAATGACAGATTTTTTTATTTTATATTTCATCAAATAAGCAGATAATTTTACTTTTACATTCTTTCAACACAACCTCAACCCCCTACGAATATTGGGGTCACCGAAGTCAACCATGGCAACCGATCTCGATCATGCGCAAAGATATTTTCATCCCGTTGGACTCAAGTCGGTTCATAGCATTACCGGATAAACAATGGCGGATAGTGAATTCCGTTCTGACGACATAATGAAAATCAGATTATTGAACAAGGAGGCGGGTAAGGAATTCACTTTGGTGAATTAAAACAACCCATCAGATGTCCTCTTCTGTAAAAAGAGGCACGGAAGCGGAATCCGTATTTGAACAAAAATGCCCGCGATTTCGAACGCCGTATGGAACGTTTCGACAAAAAAACAAAGTTGACCAGACTTCAAAGTGAGTAGGCTATTGTGACGTCATTACGTACGCATATATATGTTGTGTATAGAGTTCGCTGCGCTCACTGTTAGTATCGGTATTATCATTTCTCATCAGATTAACAGGGTTTCCTCCTGGTATAATGACTCAGACTGACTTGTACAGAGCTTGGTTTCTTCCCTTGCCGTTAATCTTGCCAATGCAGACATATAAAAATAAATAATCTTGAATCAGCATAACAGTAAGACATCATTCAATCAATAAAAACTATTTTAACAATTATTTGTTCGTTTTCAGTTTGGGGGGAGGTCTCTGAGCACCTCATTATAAATTTGAGCTGCAGCCAGAAACTTCTGGTTTATTTTATTACAATATCTATGAATATATTATATGTTAAAAGTTTAATTTGGAAAAAAGAATGTATTTTATTAATATCATCTAAAATGACACTTTAGCTTCAAGAAGATGAAGATAGACCATATACTAGTATTAACTATTGTGTATTTTTATTCAAATATTATTTATGTGGCATAGGCTGCGTAAATTCTGAGAAAAAAAATTATGAATTGAACTAATTCTGATTGTCAAGAGAAGTGGAGAGTTTGAATAAAGTACCTATGTAGTATACAAAATTAAAAATATCTGAAAAGCCAGTTACCCATGCTAATACAGTAACAGGCAGAATTTAAATATCCGGGATGTATGAGTGTCTTTCCAGTTTAATTTTGTTTCTTAAAACTACTTAAATAAGCATTTTCAAGATTATTTTATGAGGAAAGCTCCTATTTTATACTTCTTGATAAAAATAACAAACTATTAGCTAATTCTATTTCAACAAAATTTTTCCTGTATTTGGCAGCTCATACAACTTTAAAATAGCATGATTTGACTTTTATAACAAAACCCTTTCTTTGTAGGAGATATGTTCACAATGCCAGTTTATTTAAAGAACTGGTGTCCGCTGCATACAGTTTACCAAAATACCGGGAAAGCCTCGGAGGTGCCGCAGTTATGATGGCAAAACGATTGGCCACGGAAGGTGTGGATGTCATAGTCGGGGCATGTTTTACCTCCGCCTCTCTTAAGAAATTTAAAATGGATGGTCTTACAGGTATGTGTCATATTCAAGTATGTATTACGACATATGTATCATGTATGTATTACGACATAAATATGTATTACGACATACGTAATTATTACGACATAAGTACATGTATGTAGTCTAAATGATATACCTCTTTTTAACACAATTAGAAACTTGTCTCCGTGGTTATTTTAGACAAGAAGATTTTCCCTGTGCCCGTGTGCTTTAGTGTTCATAATTATGTATTACGACACAAGTAAGTATTATGACATAAGTATTTAGTATGTATTACGACACAAGTATATATTACGGCATAAGTATGTATTATGACATAAGTATGTGTTACGGCACAGGTATGTGTTACGGCACAAGTATGTATTATGACATAAGTATTATTACGACATAAGTATGTATTATGACATAAGTATGTATTACGACACAAGTATGTATTACGACATAGGTATGTATTACGACATAAGTATGTATTACGACATAAGTACATGTATGTATTACAGCACAAGTATGTATTGTGACACAAGTATGTATTGTGACACAAGTATGTGTTACGACACAAGTATGTGTTACGACACAAGTATGTGTTACGACACAAGTATGTGTTACGACACAAGTATGTGTTACGACACAAGTATGTATTACGACAAAAGTATGTATTACGGCATAAGTATGTACATTTATTACGACACAAGTATGTATTACGACACAAGTATGTATTACAACACAAGTATGTATTACGACCTAAGTATGCATTACGACACAAGTATGTATTACGACACAAGTATATATTACGGCATAAGTATGTATTATGACATAAGTATGTGTTACGGCACAGGTATGTGTTACGGCACAAGTATGTATTATGACATAAGTATTATTACGACATAAGTATGTATTATGACATAAGTATGTATTACGACACAAGTATGTATTACGACATAGGTATGTATTACGGCATAAGTATGTATTACGACATAAGTACATGTATGTATTACGGCACAAGTATGTATTGTGACACAAGTATGTATTGTGACACAAGTATGTATTGTGACACAAGTATGTATTGTGACACAAGTATGTGTTACGACACAAGTATGCATTACGACATAAGTATGTATTACGACAAAAGTATGTATTACGGCATAAGTATGTACATTTATTACGACACAAGTCATTCTATATATATAACATTGGCTGCCGTAAATGAGTGGCAGTCAACCTCATGCATCAATAAGAGTAATGAACAGTAAACTAAGCTCTCAAAAGTGTCTCTTGATATTCCCTACGAACCCCACAAAAATATTATAGTATGGTACTATATTCTAAATGAGTAAATGTACTCGCCTGACACCTGCATGTATTTTGTGCTTTCTTTTGTGATCAATTAAAAAGATAGTCAGTAGATAAATTTTTTGATATTATCTTCACTATCTATGGGTCTCTGTTGAGTTCACTGAAACTTAGCGGTGGCCAAGGTGGTGAAAATAAACATAGTAGTAAAAGGACAAAAAGCTATTTTTTTTCTTTTGGAAGTCATGGGAAAATTTACTTTTGGATAGGCAGTTCGGACAGGTTATTTTAAAGTCGCATGAGCTGTCAAAATGTTGATATTTTCCCTTTAAAACAGAATGTTCAAATTACCGGTTATAATGCAGAAGCTTTTGAGTGCTACTTAGTGTAGTCTTGAGAAAATACAATTAATATTGTTTTGAACTAACTTTGCTTAGAATGAATGAATGTTCGTCCGGATTATTTAATTTTTTTTTAATTTTCGAAAACTGCTTCGTATAGCACACAGACTGTATGGATTTTCCTCATTCCAATGCCAGTCATTCAGTTTTTCAAGGACCTTTAATCCCACTTACTGTCGTGACGATCAGAAATGATGAAAAAAGTGTGAATTTTGGCAGCTCATGCCACTTTAAGCATTTGTAGTACAAGGGAGATATGGTTATTCCAAATTTGGACATCTTTTTTAAGGAAAATTTCTTAAAGAGTGGAGATCCGGACACCTATATTAAAAAGCTTGTTTTGAAAGTCAGTGGCTAAAAGCCAATATATGGTCCAAAATTAATCTTAAAATGGCTTCAACTTGAAATTATTGTTAGATTTGTGAAAGTAAAATCACATGGGAACAGAATTAAAAAGAATTGAACTTTGTCATAGGTTTGTTTTACATCAGACTTATTAGCTAATATTGAATGTGCATTCCAATTTCAGTGGTGGGTCCAGAATTAACAACAGATGATATTCATTTAATTGCTGAATATTCTCGAGGGGAACGTTTTGGGAATTATGTGGCCCCAAGGGCTAACAGGTATGTTTATGATTATGCTTTTGGAGTTATCCCCCCTTGTAAGACTACACTAAGATCGAGTAAACGGACATGTTTTAAAGTGGCATGAGCTGCCAAAATGTTGATTTTTTTGTGTTCATCAGCTATTTTTCTCAAGAAGTACAATTCATAAGCTTTTTAGTGCTACTTGCCTCGATAATGTATGTTACAGTTTAGTGTTTTGTACTAACTTAGGCCCAGAATGAATGTTTGTCATGGTTATGGAAATTGCTTTTCAGACACTATTTCCGATCGTAGTACATGCCTCACACTGTATGAGTTTTCTTCATTCCAACGTAAATCATTTAGTTTTCCCATGTCCTTAAACCCCCCTTACTGTTGAGACTATCAAAAGTATGAATTTTGGAAGCTCATTTATTGAATAAACAAGAAGTCTTAATCATTTTGTTCTCAAAATTAATAGTGTCATTTATTTTTGCCCTTTCCTTTGGATAACGCTCAATTTTCTGACTGGGTTTTCACTCGAACGACCTATGTGGGATGATTGCCAGTTACCAGCGGTAGGTTGTGGGTTTCCTCCGGTCATGGAGCCCGGTTTCTTCCCACAATAAAACTGGCAACACCGCCAAATAAGTGAAATAATCTTGAGCGTGGCGTAAAACACCAAACAATTAATCAATCAATCCTTTGGATAATCTTACTGTATAACATTAAAACTCACTGTTGAACTGGACTAGTCAACCAATCAAAGCAAACCTTCATTTAAAATCAATTATTTGGCTTTCGACTTTTACCTTATTGACAACTCTGATAATCAAATTATTGATATTGAGTTAACCTTTTTATGCTGCTTCGATTTTGGTTCTGTACTTTCTAAACTTGTCATAAAAGTGAAATAATATTGAATGTGGCATAAAACATTAATCATTCTGTCCATTTACAGGTTAATTGTACACAGCGATGTTAGCAGTCCCAATTTTGAGTCCATGGCAGCGTTTGAGAAGGAACTAAAGAAATTTAATCCTTCTCTATTTATTCTTGGAGGACTTCAGATGATGAATAACTTCCCATTCCCACCAGGTTGATAGTCTCTCAAAATACTTCTTCTAATCCCAATTCCGGGTTCCAGAATCACACTCAGACCAAATCAAAATCAAAATAATTTTGAGTGGATTTTTCACTAAGTTGCCATGTGTGGAAGAGTTACCAGGTACTCACCAAACGTCGGGGGTTTCTTCCAGGCAATGAGCCCGGTTTCCTCCCCCACTAAACTTGGCAACGCCGCCATATAAGTGAAATAATTTTGAGTGCGGCGTAAAAATCAATCAATCGATCTAATTCGAATTGAAAATTTCACGGTATGGGCTTCTAGAATCTCAGTCATGTAAACCCTTTTCAGAATCAATAAATCACTTACACTAATGACCAGGAAAACATTCCATGCCGTTTTAACATGATATCTTTTAACTTTAACTTATTCTTACTGAGTGAAGTTATAGTACTGCAGAGAACTTCCTTTACTCTGGACAGAATTATAGCTGTACCGCTTTTGCCCCAAAACAAATTATGTAAATCTGATCTACAAAAGGCCTCAAATTTGAGTTGATTAAATGAATCTATTTTAAATGAGTTTTTTTTTACTTAACTTTTCAGCTATCTTTCACAAATACCGTAGTACAATTTATGAGCTTTTCAAATTGTTAATAATGTACCTCAGAGTTTTGAACTAACTGGGGCCTAGAAAGTATGAACGTTCATCCAGTTTTTTAAAATCTTTGTATCGGCCACAGGCTGAGCGTCTTTCTCTCATTCCAGTTATGCCACAATCAATCCCCATCAAACTGTCTGTCATACATGTACCCAATAATTCACTCCTTCGTGATAAAATTTAAAATTATTTTTCAATTTCAGGCGTACGTTTACAGAAATTTCAGCAGATGGAGAACTTTTTGAAGACGCTACCTGAGAAAACCAAGATACATTTTGAAATGGCTTCATTTAGTGAGATCGGCATTACCCAGGAACTCGTTCATCACATTTTGCCCTATACAGACTCAATAGGGATGAACGAACAAGAGTTACCTAACTTGGTTAGCATTTTAACAAAAGGGGCAGTAACTGTGGTTTCTGACTCCAACCCCAGAGTAGCCACCATTTTGGATGAGGTAAGATTGATCTATAACCTCCTGAAGCACAGCGACGGTCTGAACGGAAAACGGCCGCTTACACGATTGCATGTCCATACACTTGCATTCCAAGCTATTTTAACAAAGAAGAACTCCATTTGGAAAAACACCATGTCGGCTGCAGCCAAAGCCGCCCTTACTGCCCACCGCTATATTTGCGGAACTGACAAAGTAAACACAATGAAAGCTCGCATTTTAATGGATGAATCCTTTTCCACAAGCAACGCTACCCAAGCTCAGAGAATCGCTTTTCAGAATAACCGCCCAGTGGCGTGTTGGTCGGAAGATGACTATGAGCTGTGTGTGGCGCCTGTGTTAGTTTGCACGGAAGTCTCGCAAACAGCAGGCGGAGGTGACAACATTTCCTCAGCAGGACTCCTCTTACAAATTTAGTGTCCTGAGATCAGATTTGTAGTCTTTTCATTTTTTAAAGAGAGAGGGAGGAAAGGTTTGACTTTATCTTTAAATTTTTTTTTTACAGCTTCAAATTTTTACTAAAGCCCAAAAAATTGTAGGTTTGTTTTGTGGGGTTTTTTTTTCCACACCCAAAACATTTCTCTGTTAGATTTTTGTATATTAGGCATATCCAAAGTTCAATTTGTCTGCGGCAATTTTTTGGCTGTGCAAATTGGATTTAACTGCGATGATCACTGCAGCATCTCCAATTGTTGAGATGAAGCGTAAAGCAAAGCGCACATGAGAGGATCCGGTGAGCTGGCGATCAAGCGTCGATGAGAACTAAACTGCTTCCTCTGTGCGCGTGAAAAGTTTGGTGATCTTGGGTGACCAGGAACTTGCCTCAGCTCAACTGAGAGCTCACAGTCGAGAGCTCATCATCTGTAGCTGCTCTCTCGGCCACGCTCGCCTTGCAGCTCAGCTGGTTCCCCCCGTCTACGTTGGGCTTAAAGGCTGCAATTGGCACAAGATGGCAATGACGCTGTCTCCATGTAAACTAAAATTATAGAATGTACATCGTCAAACATTAACATATCAATCAAATGATAAATGAACACCCAAAAGTTATATTTTAAGCACAAACGTAGATTTGTGCATAGTGCGAGTTGCTCAGATTATGTGATAAACAATAAATCATTAATATTTACTTAAACTACCATCAGTAAGTTTAGTAGCTTATCCATTGTCATCAAAGTTTTTACCATATAAAAATCTAATTTTTTTTTTCTTCACATTATCATTATTTAATTTCTTTCGGAGTTACTGCAAGTTTAGGGGAAACTGAAAATGAACAAAATATGATAATGGAAAAAGAAACTGAAAATATGTAATTTGGTTCCTGGGTGGAGTTTAGCCCTGACTAGAAGATCTATAAAAGTATAAGTAATAAGTAATGACTGGCCGTTTGTTCAGAGTTCGAGCCATTTTAAACTTCTGTTATAATCTGGGCCATATTCATACTTGCTTTACTATATGGAAACTCCCATAAGCTGTGGCATAAAACTCCCACCAATAAACATTAGGATATACATGTACAATATAAATTCATGTTATCAATCCCCCCCCCCCCCCCCCCCCCCCCTCAACCACCATTTAATGATACCTGGCTGTTCTATTTGTTCAATCTAGGGAATTTTGTCATTTTTGAGAACGTTAAATAATTTACATATCGTCTTCATGTCAAATTTGTACCTGTTGGAGTATTGAGTTTTATAATTTGTCTTCTGAGATATTTTCACTGCCAATTTATTAATCCGAAAATATTATTTCCCTTAATACCAAAATCATGTTTTCAGTGTCCGTTGAGTGTAATATACCTAAACTTATTTTATTTCGTAACAGATCTTAAATGTAGTCCTAACACAAAGCTTGACACCGGTAACATGTTTGGTCATCTTCTAACAGCCCTTCCACCGATGTGTCGCGGGTTCTATCCCTGCTATGAGTAAAAGCTTTGCATTGATCTTATGTACCAACATAGTCAGGAGTTGCTTGGGAGCTATTTCATTAAACTCTTTTTACCTGAATCTCGGAAGATAGCCGACTTAGCAGCAGTGTTAAACCATTGGAATTTTAGTATGTTACAACGGTTTAGTTATTGTTTGTTTGTTTATTCACCACAACAAAAGATATATAAATACATAGAAAGATCGAGAAAGTTTAAGGGGGGGAATAAAATTAAAAAAGGACTTGTTCTATCCCACAGTTAAAAGAGGTTTAAATTTATAGCAGATCTAAAGCAATATGCACGGTATATTTTTGAAATTTAAATTCTTTCCATTATCTAAACACCTTTATGAAATAGGATGCACCGCAGAGTGGAATCGCACTCAGACCAAATAAAAATTGACAAATTTCTGACCAGATTCTTCACTCGGTTGACTTTTGTGTGAGAGTTGCCAAGTACTTGCCGAAGGTAGGGGTTTCTTCCGGGCAAGGAGCCTGGTTTCCTCCCCAACTTAACCTGGCAATGCCACTGTTAAAGTGAAATAATCTTGAGTGCGGAGTAAAACATCAATCAATCAACTTTGAAATAGGCCCCTGTGCATGTCTGCTAAATGATAAATCTACTTACACTACAGATAGCCAAGCTACCAAGAAAATGAAATAAGCCGCATTTCAGGGTAAAAACTGCAAAGAAAGTATTTTACCGTGAGTAATAAATATCTACATTACTTATAAAATGTAACATTTTGGAAGCACGCAGCAGAAACTATATTCATCAGAAATTTATATTTTTAATAGAATGTTTAATTGTGTTAATGCAATAGAAACTCCAAAGAAAGTATGTACACCATCGAAAATGAGTATTAACATTTTTAATAAATTTAATAACTAGTTATCTTTAAAACTTTATGATCTTGTCAGAGTTATCTTCCCCTGTTGATTATCTCCCCTAGTTGATTATCTCCCCTCAGTAGTAAATTGCCATGATTACTAGTATGGCATTTTGCACAGCCCCCTTCCCCCACCCTCTCCCATCACTATCAAAGAATATACCTGTCTAAGAGTTTTATTGTTGATTTATTTTGTTCAAACTGTCCCAAGAAACCTGGTTGAGTGTTACCAATGTACATTTATGCTTTTTCTGAGAAATATTTTGTCTACATGTATATATTTGGTGTAAGGGAAACCACCTAATGTTTACTGACTAAGTATAATTATGCAATGTATGAAAAAAGCCAATGTGATTTTTAGGCTACCCTATGTTATTTTATTAATATCCCTAAAATAATCCAATCATTTTGTATATTTCATGCACCGCTCTTTAATATGTTGATAAAAATAGATATGACCTTATAAAATATGCCTTATGTCTGAAGTAGTAGCTATATACTTGTAGCTTAATCAATTATAGATTATATCGTTATATTTACTTAATTTACAATTATTAATTATTTATGTTTAACACAACTATTAAATACAGTATTATTATCTGTTATATGTTTTACATTCTTAGTATTAAAATCCAAGGATTTGAGTAGATTTCAACAGGTTTAGATTGTGCTTATATGCACTTTTTCTTTAAATATTTAGGAATCCAATTAAATCATACGAATTGTCATTATTATTTTTCTTTTTAATTATTTTTATTGTATATATATATTCATTGTTTGTCTGTGGCGAAGAGGGGGTCTATAGAGCTTTATTTACTCACCATAACAACCTTGAAGTGACCCCTCCCCCCCCCCATAAACAACCTTGAAGTGACCCCTCCCCCCCCTCCCCCCCCCCCCCCCCCCGCCATTCCTTTCCTAAAATTATGGAATATGCGCACTCTTGTTTTATTTCCATGTCCTGTTTTATAGCCTCATTTTTTCAACACATTGCTTAGCTTTTTGGAATGTAAGTTAAATAATCTTGAGTATGGCATAAAACATCAATCAATTACTCAGTGGTACTAGTATGTCATTGACTCTTGTAATATTTACAGTAATTATAACCTTTTTTTTAGATAGCTGTGGAAATTCCATTTCCCCCTAAATTCTGTTTTCACAGCTAGGCCTTGTGTCATAATCTTAATGTATCATTTTTCTATATTCGCTTAATTTTATCACCAATATACAGGTCTAGCTCATGTTAATTATACAAATTAGGAATAGTTAGTGGGAGTATCGTGAAAATTCCACAAATTTCCTGTCATTGTGCATGTAGGAGCCTGCATCGTTGGAATGTGATGCTCAGTTCTGACTTTTGGAACAAAACACGTCAATTGAAATGTCAACGTCATCTGTCATCGTATATGGTAATATCTCACTGGAAACTCCCACGCCCTATAGCTTATATTTTGCTCACCGTATATATCTTGCTCACTATCAAATTGATTCCTTTTTAATTATTAATTTGTCTCAATATTATTGCTTTTATTTTCTGGTGTTAGGTTATCTTCGCACTACTTTCATGCTCTGGTGGTCTACTGTATGGTCTTAATTCTATTAATATTGAAATAAAATCTTTCAAATTTATGGTATTTTTTTTTTTGGAAATTCTTTGGAATACCTGTAATGTTATACATACAGTATTTAGTGGTGCATTCTAAAGCAGTTGAAAACAAGAGTTTCATGAAACGCCAAATGCATTCGTTACAGTGCAGTAAGTAATGCACATCTTATTCTTTGTGTTGATGCCGGTGAAAATTAATTTTCAAGACCAAAAAATCTTAATTATGATGTTGATGAATGTGGAAAATGGGAATAAACGAAAGTGTTATAAGTTTTGATTATACGTTTTGATTGTCCTGGCCATTGGATTATAAACGTGGAATGGACACTTCTCATTGGCTGGTTTGGACCTGGCTTTGTAAAAAGCGCCGCCATTGCTGAGTGATGGGCATGCATGACCGATCTGGATCGTCATTGCACCATCTCATAGTAATGACGGTGTTCGATGCAAATCAAATACCACGTGATCTCCAGTCCACGTATGGGCCTCCGTGGCTCAGTAGGTAGAAACGCAAGACGCTCAATCCGAACAGCCTTCCACCAATGGGTCGCGGGTTGGAATCCCACTCATTCCCCCCAAAAAACTAAATTATTGACGTTGGAATGACGTCTGTGCTGTATGAGCCGAAGTAGTGTCTAAAAAATATACATAATTTAATGCCCGGTAGTTCATATCACTACTTTTGTACACATTCTCGAGACTAAAAAAAGGCTTCTACACTGCACGTCTAAAGAAAAATTAATTCTCTCATTCTTAACGCGAAAATATCAACAGTTCGGCAGCTCTTGTCACTTTAACACGTCATAACAATGAAAAGCAAGTGTATTAAATCAAGATTTTAATTGGGTAAATTAAGCGGGTTATAGTTTCACAGTCGGAAAACTAATACCGATACCTCTATTTGCTTTCAATACTTGACATAAATCTAGCCATAAATCATAAATGGATTTAGAATTGTTATAAACTTTGTAATTTACTAGGCCCTCAATTTTAGAAGCTATGAACAAGAATAGAAAATTGCAAAATCCAATATGGCTGCAATTATATGTAACACATGATATGATCTAGGCGTTACGGTTACGTTATGTTAACTTTTAAGATGTATACCCTGAAAATTAAAAAAATAATTGTAACAAGTGAGGTCATAGATAGTCTGTTACTTTTTTAGTCGGGCGAAAAAACTAAAGACAGTTTTCTCTGTTCAAAATTTTCTAAATCCCGAAAGCTTGAGAATCTCGCATGTAGGTGTACATCTCAAATCAGCAAGGGTAGTCTGTTAGAGTTATAGTCCCTCAGTCCGACTTCCATTATTGATCCTATAAAAATCGGCGAAATAAATCTGTGAATGGGTTGTCAGATATTCGCCAAAGGTCAGAGGTTTCCTCCTGTCTGAATCCGGTTTCCTTTACCCCTAAACCTGGCAACGCCGCTACAGGAATGAAATAATGCGGAGTAAAACATCAATCATTTTTACGTATGCTCCGCTCTCTTGTAAAGAAGCAATCGGTTTCGACTAGAGCGTAAGTTGCTGCAGTTTTATGACAGATTTACGTACGGCGTATAAATTTACACCAGCTTGTATACTAGACATGGCCCAAGACATATAGGGCCTATTGCGATGTTGGGCCGATGTTTTTGATCGATGTTTTTTCTAACCGACTGAGCCCGAGGCCCATGCAGATGTTTTTGAAGTTTACCTGTAGCGTTTTGAGCTGTACAAGCTGTCAGCAAAGGATGGTTCGCTGCAGTCGAGGTTCAGTGTCATTGGACGCGACCCTCTGTCCGAGGTCGCATTTTTGTTTGCCATATTTCTTCGCGTATTCTAATAATCTATATTTATTTCGCGGAAGGGTAACAAAACGACATGAGATTAAATGTTAAAGTGGCATGAGCTGTCAAAATTCCCACTTTTTTCATAATTTCTGATCGTCACAACAGGAAGAGGCTTTGAAGGCCATCGAAAAACTAAATGATTGGTGTTGAAATGAGGAAAATCCATGCAGTATGTGGCCTGTACGAACCGAAAACTTGTTCGAAAAGTAAACAAAATTTAAATAACCGGGACGACCATTCATTCATTCTAAGCCAAAGTTAGTTCAAAACAATACTTTATCGTACATTTTCGAGACTAGAAGCACTAAAAAGCTTCTGAATAATACGGCTTGAGAAAAATAGCCAGTAATTTCAACATTCTGTTTTAACGTCAAAATATCAACATTTGCAGCTCATGCCCCTTTAATATCGAATGTAACAGATTTTCCTGGATTTAGTGGAGTAGGGCCGTTATCAGTGTAGGGTCTTTTGGATAAGTGGATATGGCCTCTATTTGAACACATCGTCAATTTAGCCCAATAGCAAATTACATTCAATAATTTTAAGATTTGATATCAACCTAAGGCAGAAAGACCAATCCTTATTTCGGGTTGCTTCACTGCAGACGTTCACATACCACGACACATAACAGATAAAAGATTTCATTGGTTATTCTGAGCATCGCATCTCCAACCCGATTGGTGGATTTAAAGATAAATGTTAATTGGACCATGTTGCCCCCTAGCGGTATATCAGATTATTTAGTCCAGGCCTATCAAAACTCAACATAGAGAAACTGCCTACAGCAAAACTATCTTCCGCAGCACACATATACGATTAATAAACCGAAACGTGTAGCATTTTTAATTGTGGTTTTATCTAAAATTAAGGATGAACGCCTTCTATCTGTATGTGAATAGGAAGTAATTGAAAACAGTTTTTCTCTCTAGTTTTTTTCTTAGTATTTCTTCACCTCATGACGATCAACACCGCAAATAAAATATAAATGATAGGTTTTATTTGACACGAATATTTACACATTATTTTCCGACCAGCGGAAATATAGAGTGCTTTCAGTTCACCATTCAGCCATTAGTCATATACAGGATATATAAAGTGTATCCGCATTAACTAAAAAAATAATCTAATACATATACTTTTTACGGACCCGTTAACCCAGTGTTGATTTCAAAAATATTTCTTACAAGGAGTGAAAGTAAAACAAAATGAAGTAATATACAGCATTCAAAAAGCACGTATAGCTCTACAGATGTCCGTTTGCGTTAGTACTATATAAGCAAAGAGAGTAGATTGACAAGAGTGGTCACTTCGTCCAATCAGCATTGCCAGCATGTTCTTCTGGCCCCCTAGCGGAAGGGTGTTCCGACTGTACACGATTCGACTCTAGTGCGCCCCCTACAAAAATGAGGTTTCTAACAATCGAACCGTGTCAGTTCAAATTCAACATGGCGCGGACGAAGTGACCACTCTTGTCAATCTACTCTCTTTGCTATAAGGATTCTATCGGTAATCCACGGTTAGGCCGATATAGTATATGTAAAAGGGGCCATGCATTGACATGCATGTAAGGCTTTCTCATAATATACATTACACATAGGCCAAGACTTAACATACAGAGATTCGAGATAAAATCTCATATGAATTGAGAGACAAAACTTAGTGCGAGACAAATATAATTGATCATATTGTGATACAGTAAAAAAGAGCAAGAAATTTTAAAAATATAAACTTGACATCGAATCTGTTAAAAACAAATTGTGGTGTTTTTAAGGAAGATAAGGCTAACAATTCGTGATTTACAAATAACCTTTTCTTTGATAAACTATATATTCTGATATGCGATAAAACACCGCAGGCACGTGGCATTTGTAAAAGGCATCGCACCATTGACGTGTAAAACAATCCTACGGATCTGTGATATTTCGGTTTCTGTTAATTAAATGTTACACGATAAACCCCCTGACTGCCAGATAAAAAAATTATATAATGAAATGTCAAATAGATTGTTTCGGCGTGGAAAGCCCGGGAATTTATCAACGCACAATATTCTTAGGCCCTTAATGTAGGCTAACTCTCCGCCACCCACATTTCAAATCTTCAACACATTTCGTTTCAAAGAATTGTGAAAGAGTAACATTCTGCGTGGAATAGCAATAAATATTTACACACACTCACATATATATTTGTCTGTGGCAGGAGATAAATATATACATATATCTATAGTTGATAATTCATTGGATTTCGACAAAAGGGTACCTAGGGGAACTATCAAAATATATATGACAGTAAAAATGAACACAGGACACCGACAGCATACATAAAACATTATCCTAACTCCTAACTAATTTTTCCATACTCATAATAATAAAGGTAAAGCTTATCCTACGGATTCGGTCAAACGAATAATGATTTGACCAGCCTCACAGAAAATACGGTTATCGTAGAACATGCACTCGGGTATTTCCGATATTGAGAAATTCAGTGATGTGTCCTCTAAAATGGTTACAGAGCTAGCGAAAAACTATACAATAGAGGGAAGTGTCACAATTTTGAATCATTGATCATAAATAAATTTCTCGAGCTATTTTTAGAGAATCGTCATTTCAATGAATTTACCATGGACGAATTTCGTAAGCCAATTCGAAACAGTCATCATTTCGCGGCGAATGCCTCAAGTTAATTCGAGAAAATCGTCAATCTGCAGAGCTGCATGACTATGGACGAATTTCCTAAGCTAATTCGAGACAGTCATCATTTCGCGGCGAATGTCTCAAATTAATTCGAGAAAATCGTCATTTCGCAGACGAATTTCCCAATCTAATTCGAGAAAATCGTCATTTCGCAGACGAATTTCCCAAGCTAATTCAAGAGAATCGTCATATCGCAGACGAATTTCCCAAGCTAATTCGAGAAAATCGTCATTTCGCAGACGAATTTCCCAAGCTAATTCAAGAGAATCGTCATATCGCAGACGAATTTCCCAAGCTAATTCAAGAGAATCGTCATATCGCAGACGAATTTCCCAAGCTAATTCGAGAGAATCGTCATTTCGCAGTACTGACCACAGACAACTCTTAAGCAAATTCAAGAGAGTGGTCAATTTTTCGGAATCGCTTTCCACGAGCATGGATTTTATAATAAAAATAGAGTCAATATTTAAAGGCAGTCAATTTTTAACAGTACTGATTACATTGTTGAACAGTGACAAAGTTGTTCCCGTTTCCGTCGCACCCTCCGAAGATAAATGACTCGCACTGGTTGGAGGTGGAGTTGAAGAAATAGCGCGGGAAAGCGGCACGGCATCTCCCAACTTTCTTCTCCAAAGAACAATAACTCTCACCAGGTTGGCCTGAAACAGAAGCAAGGGATTTCATAAGGCCGTAATCTGTATACCATGTATTCTATAGTGAACATGCATGAAGAACAAAATTTTCACTGTTTCAGTAGATTGAGAAGAGTGATCACTTCGTCCAATCAGCATTGCCAGCATGTTCTTCTGGCTCCCTAGCGGAAGGGTGTTCCGACTGTACACGATTCTACAGAAAGGCGCCCCCTATAGAAAGTCAGTTCAACATGGCGCGGACGAAGTGACCACTCTTGTCAATCTACTCTCTTTGGTATAAGTCAGCGACGGTTCGGAAATCCACGTAAGAACGAGGAAAACCGAGGTCATTTGTGGCTCAGTAGTATACGTATAGGGTTATATAAAACGTTGGAGATTTGTGGAAAAATTCGAGTTCAAATCCCACTCAAGTACACAAAAAAATATTTCAAGAGTTTTCCGGTGACGTCGAAATACAGTAAGTCTTTGTGCGTATTTCGTCTAAATTTACCTGATGTTTTCATCCCGACATAGATTTAGGTTCCATACCTCAATGAATTTGGCGATGTGTCATAAGAGTGAAATTATCTTGTTTGGCGTGTAGCACCATTGGTGCATTCTATTTCAAAATGTACTCAAAAATGCATATTCGTATTAAAAAAAATCTGGATACAAAATTTCACTTTAGTACCTTTATGGGGGTATAGGGTTTCGATTTCAAGCTTTCGCCAACATGGCCTACCCTAAAGTAGGATTTGTTGTACTGCCTTGCGTTGAGATATGTCTAAGAGATTGATTGATGGATTGCTTGGTGTTTTACGCCGCGATCAAGATTATTTCACTTGTATGGCGGCGTTGCCAGTTTTATTGTGGGAGGAAACCGGGCTCTATGCCCGGAGGAAACCCACGACCTTCCACTGGTAACTGACAACCATCCCACATAGGTCGTTCGAGTGAAAACCCATTCAGAAAATTTTCCAATTTTTTGGGGGGGACTGGGTGGGATTCGAACCCGCGACCCATTGGTGGAAGGCTGTTCGGATTGAGCGTCCGACGCTCTACCTACTGAGCAACGGAGGCCCCAAGGGAAAAGGTCACGTAAAATGGCGAGACAATTCGTTCGCATACTGGCGATAGGTGCCATACTTTGGGACCTGGGTTCGATTCCCGTTTCGGGCGTCACCCAAAAATCGGTAGAAGAATTTCTACCATACTTTCAAGAAAGTGTAATCCCAAAATAACGAGAATACCGCGATATGGACATGCCTGCCGTCAAATCCGGAGGGATCCAGGCCATTAACATTTGATTTTACAAACTATAGGTATGTTTGGAATCTGCTTCGACGTTGGAAACTGTTTCCTTTTACAAGAAACATATCAATTTTGCGCTGACACATCAACTCACTGCGTGATTTGTAGTACCAACTTCGTAGCATGCGATTCAGATGAATGTATTTGATTGGTTGACAAAATGCATCCATTTTAATCGTATCATACAAGTTGACAGTACGACAAATCGCACAGTGATAACGGACCTTTAGCGGAAATGACTGAGTATTTCGTAAACAGCATGGATAAACTAATGATAAAAAATTAAGACATCACCACGTCGCCAGATGTGGGTTTTTTTTTATCGATTTTTTTGTTTTTGTCATGGATATATTTGCAAAACTTCGTCAAATGACTCACCACAAGCCGCTTCGCAGGACATTTTTGACATGAAGTTATTAGAATTGCCTCTACAGCCTCCATAGAAAAATGTTTCGCAGAGACCAGTTTGCGAATTGAAGTACCACCTTTGAACGTCTCTCTCACAAGTTCCACGCGAAGCAGGCTGTTCACACACTGTAAAAGGTACATAATAAACAAGTGTTAAAGGATTTATATTGTGCGACTGTATAATATAGGTTAAAGTGGCATGAGCTGCAAAATGTTGATATTTTGACGTTAGAACAGAATGTTGAAATTATCGGCTATTTTTCTCAAGACGTATGCTTCAGAAGCTTTTCAGTGCTTCTAGTCTCGTAAAATATGCGATAAAGTATTGTTTTGAACTAACTTTGGCTAAGAATGAATGAATGGTGGTCCCGGTTATTTAAATTTTGTTTACTTTTCGAACCCGTTTTCGGTTCGTACAAGCCACATACTGTATGGATTTTCCTCATTCCAACGCCAATCATTTAGTTTTTCGATGGCCTTCAAAGCCTTTACTGTCGTGATGATCAGAAATTATGAAAAACGTGTGAATTTTGGCAGCTCATGCCACTTTAATGAGTTTAGTACGATTTTTAAATTCCTTCGTAGCTTATTTGTTTCTTCTAGTTTCAGCCCCCGAAGAAGACAATCATGTAGGCCTACGTAAAGGTGCTATCAGGCCATCCTTATGCATAGGCAACAATCTGGCTTCCGTTTGATTGGACGCAGCATAAATATGTCACGTGGCACTATAAATTTTTGTACCGGTGACACATTAAATTATTAAATTGTAGAATGGAGTCGCCAAATTTTATAAGAAGAAGAACATTAAATTATTGTACTTACTTGGAAGGCCTTGTTGCGATGCAGGTACCACTGCAGCCTGGACAGTTGTCGCGGGACAACAGACAGCAAATCTATCGGTAGGATCGATAATACATGTATAACCGGCGCCGCATCTGGTTCCGCCTCTTCCACAGAAATGTCCGGGTAAATGTGGCGCCCCGTTCGGACAGAGGCTACTGGATTGCGTTTGTTGAACAGGAGATTGTGTGGTTGGAACGGTTGCGGGGGGTGTTGTCTTCTTAGATTCTGCTCTCAACGTCGACGGGACGGGGCAGCAGATGGAGACACTGATTAGGTTACTACTCTCACATTGATAGTTTGAGGGACAGGGTTGCGATCTCAGTTGGTTAGTATTGCAGTTAATGCCCTGAAATGGTTCCTGACCGTCCGAACACAGGATGGTACTAGCTGTTTTCTGGTTCACCAACGTCCCGCCGTTCGTTGTTGGTGAAACTGTTGTTGTTGTAGTTGGTTTTGTGGTAGTTGTAGTGGTAGGCCTACTTGTTGTAACGGTGGTTGGTGGTGAAGAAGAAGACGTTCTTTGTTCTTCGGAATCCTCTGGCTCTTGATTATCCCGCCCGGCGTCTCCGGGTGATTGAATCGGAGGCTGATACCTCACTACAACAATAGACAAAAAAGGGAACTATAAATAAAACGAAAAGGTCTAAATGATATACCTCTTTTTAACACAATTAGAAACTTGTCTCCATGGTTTTCCCTGTGCCCGTGTGTTTTAGTGATCATAAATATAAATAAAACGATGGACCTATTTCCGCCAGACCATGCTGTCTGTCGATACGGGCCTATTAAAAAGACCAAGTTATTTGACATTATATTCCTGGATAAGAACTACGTTCAATTAATGCTTATTTCAAACTTTCAAGGTTAACAACATTAGATATACAAATAGGCTATATGGATATAGGGTTCTTCGTTTCAGAGCAGGATGTAATATAGTTGAAGTTCTTCAAACTCTGTTGCCAAGATATTGATGATGGGCGGTAAACTGTTTGCCGCCCATCATCAATATCTTGGCAACAGAGTCAACTTCAACTAGATGTAATATAGTTGGAAATTCCTAAACTCTAGGGCCAAAGTTTGATGTTTCATTGGTCAGCACAACACTAATGCACTCTGGCCATAGAGTTTGGGTATTTCCATCTAGGTGTGATATTAATAACGATAATCCTATCAACTGACCTATGCAGGTAGGGTACATGTAACAGATTCCTCTTAGTTGACAATGGCGTCTTCTCTGACATTCAGTACCAGGTGGACAATTAAAATGCTGAAAGAGAAGCCATAAAAAACGTGAAAGAATCAACACAAAAAAGCGTTATGTCAAAGGTAAGATGTTGGATTGATTGATTGTTTGGTGTATTACGCCGCGCTCGAGATTATTTCACTTATATGGCGGCGTTGCCAGTTTTATTGTGGGAGGAAACCGGGCTCCGTGCCCGGGGGGAAACCCACGACCTTCCGCTGGTAACTGGCAACCATCCCACATAGATCGTTCGAGTGAAAACCCAGCTAAGATGTTGGTTGGAAGACGATACTGGTAATGGCTGACAATGATTTCAGTGGGAAGGGGGGGGGGGGGGGGCACTGCAGAGGTTATTTATCCCAGATTTGCCGCTGTTCAATTCAGGGATCAGCCAAACGTAGTTAAGAATTCCGAGTTTCTACTAAAAAAATAGGTAGCAAGGACCAGCGACACATCTGGCTCATATGTAAAGCAAGAGGAGGGGGTTGGGGAGATGGACGAAAGGAGAACTGTCCATAGGAATGTAAGGGGTGGGGGCGGGTTCTCAGTCGGCAGAGAGAAAGTCATTCGGTCAGAGATTGCCACGTACCCGCTTAAGGTGGAGCGGGATGAACGGGGGGGGGGGGGGGGGGGGGTACCTCCGCAACGTTGCCCTTTAATTCAAATAATCGGAGTGCAGTGTAAAACACAATCATTAGTCTTTATTCTTATGTCCCTATAGGTGCTCACCTATGTGGGATGGTTGCCGTGGGTTTCCTCCGGGCATAGAGCCCGGTTTCCTCCCACAATAAAACTGGCAACGCCGCCATATAAGTGAAATAATCTTGAGCGCGGCGTAAAACACCAAACAATCAATCAATCAACCCTATAGGCGCTCAGAAAATATGGAAAGAGAAAATCAAATTTCTGCAATTTAAAAGTTTGATTGGTAAATCTCACCTCGCACTGATCATTACATTTGCATAAGGTGACAGCACAGCCCCTGGTATCGGCGTCTACAGCATACCCACTTCTACATTTCAGGGGACACTCTGCTTTTTGAGGGCAGTCTAAAACAAAGTAAGAGTAGAAAACGTTGATGTGCATGCTGATATATGTTTCGTTAGCCGAGAAATCTGGGCTCTGCCGAATTTTTTTTTCTCTCCGTGTTCAAGACACATTAGCAGCCATATCATACCAGTCACCGTAAGACCAATAATCCGGGCTAATGTTTCGTATAAATTTAGTCATTTATTTTTCTGTACTTTTTTTCTGACTTGAAGACCAAAAATGATCTAATCTGGAATCGCGACTTCGTATTATTTTCCGGACTCTTCCGCTAGTATAAGCAAAGAGAGTAGATTGACAAGAGTGGTCACTTCGTCGAATCAGCAATGCCGGCATGTTCTTCTGGCCCCCCAGCGGAAGGGTGTTCCTACTGCGCACGATTCAACTGTCGGGCGCCCCCTACAGAAAGGAGGTTCCTAATAATCGAATCGTGTCTGTTCAAATTCAACATTGGACGAAGTGACCACTCTTGTCAATCTACTCTCTTGGTATAAGTGTCCGAGTCCGTTAATTTAATCCAACGCAAAGCCTTGGCCTACTGCTGGATAGGCGCACATGTGTGACTCTAGTACTGCGATGGTTCTGTTCTGGGGCAGCTGCTGCGAAAATACCATTGCGTGATTGATTGATGTTTTACGCCGCATTCAAGAGTATTTCGCTTATACAGCGGCGTTGCCAGGTAGTATCCTTCGAAGAAAAACAACTTGTTCATCATGATAAAAACACCTTTAATCTTGTTCCAAAATGCGACATTGAGTTCAGTCGGTAAAGATTTCTATATTTAAGGACACTATTACACACGGGCACAGGGAGAATCTTCTTGTCTAAAATAACCACGGAGACAAATTTCTATTTGTGTTGTTAAAAATGAAGGTATGTCAATTAGACCTTCACACCAGTCGGAACTCCGTTCGGCTATCTTCGCTCGCTACCGGTCGGCTTTGACACGCACGTACATCCCCGAAGTTTCAGAGTGACCTTTACACATGATGTGCGCCAAATCTCGGATGCGAATTTAAGATATTTTCTGGGACTTAACATTACATCAGTCCACAGGATAGCAGACATTTGTGAGCTGTCAAGATGACACGGTGCCTGTCAGAGATGCGGATCTCCAGGGCAGTGACAGTCTTCCAGAGTGTGGACGTACCTTCGCCTGACACCTAAACAAGCTTCTCGTAAACAACACGAGACATTCCGACCAAGAAAGGAATCTTAGCACTCTGATAACTTCGGGGATTTACGTGCGCGTCAAAGCCGACCGGTAGCGAGCGAAGATAGCCGAAGGATGTTCCGAGTGGAATCTTAGCTTTTTCCAAGGGAAAACATGGGCACCTATGACAGGTTTAAATAACATCTTGTGCCGACATGTGCAACAACCTCACAGTTGTTTTCAGTAATCGGTTAGCCTTGCAGGTATCCATATAAACTATTTACTTCATTTATTTATTTTTTAGCCATCGTCTCGTCCCAATCTCGAATCTCCACGATTGTAATTGGAATTCATTGCTTAATTCTTGACCGGCCTAACAATAGGCATACTATATTGTCATACATATGGCTCCTTTCGTGGTCTTTGGCTATGAGGTCCGAAGAACATTCGTGTATCCGATCGAAAAATTACATCAAATAAACCGAGAAATTAAACCAATGTGAGTTAAATTATAAATAACAATCTTCGAATGGGCAGCTACATATTATTTACCACCTTAATGGAAACTACAATATCCAGAATAACCGATAGAACGGCTTCTAAAATGGGTTTATACTAATCGTAACCGGGAGAGTTTTTTGTGTTGACTACTGATACAATAACATCGCAATTTTCTGTATGTGTCTTTTTCCCGATTTGTTTTGCGGGGCCTTTGTGGTCCAGTGCATGGGTTAGAGTGATCATCCCTCAGTCCCACACATGCTGACCTTCCATCGATGCGGTGCGGGTTCGAACCACGCTCAGACCAAATACAAATTCTCTTTGTTTCAAGTTAAGTGTATACGTTTGTCTATCTAAAAAAGTCAAGGTGCATCGTGCCCAGAGAACAAAGAAGAGATTACCATATATTTGAAACGTGTCTTAGTTCTTCCGCTATATATTTGTTCAAGGCGTCCCTAGTTTATTGTCTGCTAATCACAATTTGATTGCCAATCCGGGTCGGGTATCTTTTGTGAAAAGGTTCAATTAAGTGGCCCTACAATTGGACTGAAAAAAAACAATGCTTTTGTCCGATGCAATGTCTAGCGCTCCCAAACACAACAGCTCAATGACGTCACAGCCAATTTTCACACTGTCAGCTGAGATGAAGCCTCAATTGTCATTCTATTTACTCAATAACAATTTAAAAGACTTACTTTTCTTTCTCCACCACCAGGCTGATCCGGTTTGGACCAACGAAATGAGAATCACTGCGACCAGAAGATGGTGTAAACGTAACATGATGATGTTTCTGTAAAGAAAAACGGGGGAAAATTGCTATTACATAAATTTAGACAGATTCATTCTGTATAAAGGATGTAAACACAATAAAAACGTAATCATCGTTCCCAAAAAAAAAAATTAAATTATCGTCCGTTTCATTTGATTTGTCGCGAGTTTGGAAGTTGATTTAAAATTTGTTTTTAAATTATATCTTGATATCCACGATATGACAAATGGCATTTGAACTCGTGGATTTGCATAAGTTGTGACGTCACTCGATATATTGTTTATGTTGATGGAAAACGGCACAAAGTGCATGCTCCCTCGAATTATTATGTTAATAGTATAAATTCGAAATTTTCATTTTCATTTTAAATCTGATTTTAAATGGAAACTTTTTTTCCGCATTGAAAACATTTTCTCCGCGGTGGAAACATTCCCGCCGATTTGACAGTTAACATGCGTTTCGACTTTCTCTGCAAATCGTTTTACTTAAAGTGGCATGAGCTGCCAAAATTCACACTTTTTTCATAATGTCTGGTCGTCACGACAGCAAGAGGTTTTGAAGGCCATCGAAAAACTAAATGATTGGCGTTGGAATAAGGAAAATCCATACAGTATGTGGCCTAACGGAAAACGTGTTCGAAAAGTAAACAAAATTTAAATAACCGGGACGACCATTCATTCATTCTAAGCCAAAGTTAGTTCAAAACAATACTTATCGCACATTTTTGAGACTAGAAGCACTAAAAAGCTTCTGAATTATACGTCTTGAGAAAAATAGCCGATAATTTCAACGTTTTGTTTTAAAATCAAAATATCAACATTTTGGCAACTCATGCCACTTTAAAGGTATGATTCTTATGATACACGCTTGATTTTCTTCGACATGCAGACTCTCTGGTCTCTAAACCAAATTTCCACTTGTGCAAAATGCTGTTATAGACGGAAAACACTGGAAATGTCAAAATTCCACCCATGGCACTAATATAGGGCTACGTAATATTGAGATTGTCAATATGCGTTGGTTGAATTTATTCGGAGTTACTTGGCTATTGCATTGTGCTAAGCTATTCAGTGGATCATCAAGTTATAGTGTATATTTTAACACCATAACACACGGGCACAGGGAAAATCTTATTGTCTAAAATAACCATGGAGACAAGTTTCTTATTGTGTTAAAAAGGGGCATTTCATTTAGACGTTTATACCCAAACATAAGTTATTATAATAAACCACAACCCAGGGTAGTGTATAATTATATAAAAAGCCGTTGGCCCTCTTTTAGCCATTGAAAACATAATTATGTTTTCCATTCGCTCTGTTTGTCAGGTTGGAAATCGATTTACTGAAAACAAAAGGCTTGGACAAGTGTATCGAACATTGCAACAACAAAAAAAGACAGAAGATGCAATAGGCCTATACGGTAGACCTGAGGGCCCCGGGCCAAGTTTTGATAAGACCCATCTATCCAAACTAAGTCTCTTAACGGAGATGTTAAAACAAAGAAAAAAAAAGACAGCCCAAACACACGAGGGAAAGTCCAGTTGAAATTCCGGATACACCCTGTCGCAATTCGAGGAAGACAGAATCCGGCACTATACATTTAAAGAAAGTGTCCGCTTGAAAGAAGTGACACACAACCACACAATGCCGGATGCAAAATTAGTAAAACGTTGAGTAATACCCGTCTAGATTAATAGGATTAGTAAAATTTATGTTCAATCTCAGTCTACCGATGTTCTTGCCATAGATAAGATGAGTAACCATTGTCAATGTGTTACAAAAGGATTCCAGAAAATTCTACTGACCAAGGCTAAGCTCCTGTCAGTCGTCAACCTAATGAAATATCATAGGTTTGGTTTGTTACAACACTTTATGGGGTATAAAGGTCTAAATGATATACCTCTTTTTAACACCATTAGAAACTTGTCTCCATGGTTATTTTAGACAAGAAGATTTTCCCTGTGCCCGTGTGTTTTAGTGATCATAAATATACATTGACTTTGATAACGATGTAAGATCTACATCGAAACGTCGTCAGTCACCCAATTAACCAAGACGTTGATCTCCATAAGTAATTCTTCACCTTATTGTATAGGCTACTAGACCTAAAATTTAAAGCCTCTGAATTGCACGTCTTGAGAAAAATAACCGATAATTTTAGCATTCTGTAAATTTCAACGGAAAATATCAATATTTTTGCAGCTTATGTCACTTTAATCAATCAAAACATCAATCAATAAATAAATATAAACTCATTTTATATGTATTCATTTGTTTAAAAACAAATGCTGTCTCAGATTACTTAATTCCAATAAAAGGGGTTCCATGGTGGAATGGAAATATAGTTTATTATAATATGGATAGACCTATTGGCTTTCGTCTTTCGGTAAACGTCATACTTTATCAAATTTATCAAATTTATCAAAATTACAAATACAATTGTCAATTGTACGTTGGTAATGCTATTAAATAAAAAAGATTGATTGATGTCTTACGCCGCACCTATATGGCGGCGTTGTCTGGTTTAGTGGGGAGGAAACCGGACTCTTTCTCCGGAGGAAACCTCCAACCTTCGGCGAGTACCTGGCAACGCTTCCACATACGGCGATCGAGTGAAAATCCACTCAGAAATTGTTGGCTTTTTTAATTATTTGGTGTGAGAGGGATTCGAACCAGTGCCTCCTCGATGGGAGGCCAGTGTCTGACTGAGGGACTATCACTCTAACCGACTGAGCCACTGAGGGCTCTCCTAAATGAAAAGAAACACTAGATTCTATAGGCCACAGTACAAAAAAAAAAGACAAAATAGCAAAAGTTGTTTAAACTTACCAAAATAGTCAATATTTGTTTATCCTTGGATTAATAAACTGCTAATAAATAAACTCCTATTTAGTCTGAAAGTACACAATTATATCGCATACACATTAACAGTGTACAGTTCTCTAGTAGTAGTTAACGTCTGGCGATGTAAATGACTGCGCGGGTTTTTAACCGCGGCTGACTGGTATCAGTTCGCGCTTTGGGCCGTGGTTGGCCACAAAACAGCTTAAACATCCGGGTAACCTAAGTTATCTTGGCCGATCCTGTTTTCGTTCAGAGATTTCACCGAGGTACTCTTTAGCGATCCGACTACCGTTTCGTGTTAAGGATTTGTATATTTACTCTGTGTACATCCTTCTAAAATAATAACGATAATCCCATTTCGAGATAAAACTGTGTCAGATATGCGGTGTTGATAAAATGACAATATTCAATCTAACCTGAGGCAAAAAAAGCTAGAAATACCTCGGAGGTATATTATTTTTGTCTTTCCACGTGCTCTTTTTTATATCTAGCAGCAACGTGGAATAACGGGGAAAATTGCTTCATACGTGAAGAGAATAAATGATAAATTATGTTAATCGTGCATGGGGATACAATTAATTAGTCCTTTGTTTTCATATTGCGTGTCAACATTGAAGGCGAATGTATGGGTTCATATATATATATATACTGTTATTCGTGATATAATATGTCATTCAAGTGAACCTCGGGAATGCAATAAACTGATCGACACATATTTACAAAATTATTGTACAGACTTATATTATCTACGCGCTAGGTAGCCCGGATTTTCGGTCTAAAGGGCGACTTATTTTATATTTGGCTGGTAATGTGAATCACTCTATATGACGAATACGGAAAAAAAATTCGGCAGAGCCCAGATTTCTCGGCTACGCGCTAAGTATTGTGTAAGCATTGTTTGTTCTTTGGATACTTGGGGTTTCTCAGTTGGTGTTCAGTAAAAAAAAAATCATTTAAATTGACATAATCTGCCAAAATGTTGACATCTTGCCGTTAAAACCGAATGTGGAAATTATCGGCTATTTCTCTCAAGACATGCAATTTAAGAACTTTTTAGTGCTACTATAGCCTAGCCTCTCGAGAATGTACGTAAAAGTATAGGGTTTTGAACTAGCTTAGATTTGAAAGAATCAACGATAGAATGGTAAAAGATCTCGATAGGGTTGAGGGGGGTATGACGTCATTGCAAGGACTGACCAATACAAAGCCGAGTGAAATTAAACGCGTTGAAGATCAGAAATAAAGACAACATAGCTCTGTGGTCAGCCTGGGAAGGTACACATTACAGTAACCTGGTGTGGTCCTGAAAAATTATCTGATTTAACTCGAGGGAGAAATGCATTTTTATGCGGCATTAACGTTCGATAATTGATGCTATCGAACGCCAACATATGTGCGAAATGTAGCTTATATTTGTTAACGTCATCAGAAAAATTTGAAAATAAAAACAATCTTGCCTTTACTCCCCCGATGTATTATAGTATCTAAAAATAAATTGGCCTATTGGACGAAAAAAAAAAATTGGATTGCGTGTAAGTGTATTGTAACATTATTGACGTGAACATTTATGAACAAGTTTGGAAAGTGGCTATATAGGGGCCTGCATCGACTGCCTGGTTCGAATTTCCACAAGCGGGATTGTTTGTGGGCCGGTGTTCGGGGTGTCGTGGCAGTGCTGAAGCTGTATGGGCCCGTAGCTCAAAGTGAAGTAAAATAATAACACCCGAGCAAATGCTTCTATTCGATCGGCAACGGTTGGCTTATAGGCCTACGCGAATAAAAATGTCCTGGAAGAAACGGTGATCTCCAGTCTATCCTTGGTTAGCCGAGAAATCTGGGCTCTGCCGAATTTTTTTTTCTGTCCGTGTTTGTCATGAGGCGACAAGACACATTAGCAGCCATATAATACCAGTCGCCGTAAGACCGATAATCCGGGCTAATCCTTGGTCAGATGGTAAGCATAAAATAACAGTGTGCACATATATTTTTTCCGCCACTGAGATCGTCCGGGTTTCTGACTCCAAAATGGCTATTTTTTATACTGACGGTCTTAGTTTGGAAATACGGTCGTCAGTATAAAAAAAATTGGAGTCAGAAACCCGGACTACCACTTAAAACCGAAAACCAATTTGGCTAAAACGCATGTTCGCCCAGAGAAAATTCCTTTTTCATAGCTTATATCTCTCCAAATAATTGGATACAACGAATTTGAGCAAACTTTGTGACACACGGGAAGGAGGGGGAGGGACTACTGCCCTATCTTATGAACAGGATTTAGCGGGTTTGTGAGCAAGTTCTTTGTCCGGGACGTATGAGCCATTTCGTACTTAATAACATAATATGTTTATGAGCACTCAAAGACCAGGGCACAGGGAAAATCTTCGTGATTTAAATACCCATGGAGACAAGTTTCTAATTGTGTTAAAAAGGGGGTATATCATTTTGACCTTTATACCCCATACGTTGTCGTAATAAACTAGAAAAACCCATGATATTTCAATAGGTTGACGAGAGACAGGAGTTTGTCTGAGTCATTAGAATTTCTGGAATAAAAATATTGATTAAGTTGTACTGATTTTCAGCTATGGCAAAAAGTCGTATGAACTGAGATTAACCAAAATATGATAATGCCATGGGAAAAGAAAGGGAAAATATATAATTTGGTTCCGAGGTAGAAGACATGTCAGACGAGGGAGTTTAGCCCGGACTATAGTAGATCTTCCAAAACTCCTTTTAGACGTTGGCTCAGAGGTCGAGCGGGGCCTCCGTGGCCCAGTAGGTAGAGCGTTGGACGTTCAATGCGAACAGCCTTCCACCAATGGGTCGAGGGTTCGAATCCCACTCAGTCAAAATCAAATTGGAAAATTTTCTGACTGGGTTTTCACTCGAACGACCTATGTGGGATGGTTGCCAGTTACCAACGGAAGGGCGTGGGTTTCCTCCGCCAAACACCAAACAATCAATCAATCAATATGAGGTCGAGCCATTACACTCTGAATAAGTTTGTATTCTTAATAATTCTATTATATTCTTACCTACATTCATGCTGGACTCATTATACTGAAACACAAGTGCTATAATGCCTTTCTCACGACACCTTCCTGGGTCCAAGTTCAAACCCAAAGGGTAAAACTTTCCCTTTCCAAACGTCTATGCCTGGTATCTGCAGCTGAAGTTATAGAAATTGATTTTCCCCATTAGCTTGATTTCGAAATAATCCTTAAGCGAATGAACTGGTGCATTGAAATACTATGCCATGCACGGCTACAACATGTATAAGTCTACTGCCAGATAAATGGTTGGCGGCGCTTTGTTGTAGAGAATTTTGAGTTTCTCCTACGTAGGGGAGACCGGGGCTAGTTCGACCCTGGGGCAAGTACAACCATTGTCGATGTCCGGCTGTTGAGTGAATATTTCGCGTGCTCTTCAACTTTTAGGTGATCACTTGATCGACAAGAGCTGTTCTACGTTGTAAACGGTGGACCTGTAGCAGAAATCCTCGACTTAGGGGGTAAAACGCCTCTTTCGTAGTCGTTAGTAAATTTTTGGTCGTCTATTTATAGTACTATTTATGTTAAAAGTACCTTGTATAAACTAACGACTGTTTGTAGGAAGAAAGCGTGGGCAATTAGCTTTACTAATCATAGTGCATCTTTAGACTGCATTAAATGGTCAAGTGAAATAATGTTATTTTAAATGTGGTGCGCATGGGGCAAGTTCGACCTGTTTGGTTGGGGCATGTGCGATCCTAGGTCAGACTTGCCCCGTCTTCGGTCGAATATGCCCCGAATTGAGTAGGTCATGGAATCAGACTAGTAAATCATTCAATCAAAGTGCAGTTTCTTCCATGTTAACACTGTTCATGACAGTCTTTAGGCCTACAGCTATATTACTTCATTTTACAGCACTGGTAAAAATCCCATGAATCGAATAGAGCTCTGCGTGATTTAATGATGATACGCAAGAGGAGCCTCTCTCAAACAACTTATCCAGAACAAATATGACTAGCCTTGGATTAATTTATTAATAGTTCAGATGGATAAAAGAAAACGGCGAATTTGTTCGAAATAGTAGCATATCTACCTTTTACGTTTACATCAATAACTACAAACGCCTACCCCGTCAGAGATAAGTATACAGCTCTCGTTAGGATAACAAAAACCACGAAAATTATCTGGGATTATCAGGAATCAATTTTAGTAACCTATTTGAGAAAAGCATCTTCAATGTACTTTGGACTCATAACGCCCCGAGAGATTCGAATACTTGTGCTTAGAGTTTTGATCTACAAATTTCTGTTTAGGTCATTTTTCGTGGTTTCTTATTGCTTAAACCGACAGTCACTCGTTTAAACCGAAGTTTATTCGTTCAGTTTTGTTGTTGGTCAAATAAAACACTTTAATTGAACCTGTTGATTTATTTTGAGTTGCTGGTCGAAGTTACCCCAGGGGGGAGGTTGAACTTGCCCCATAGTGGGGCAAGTTCAACCCATAATTTTATTTTCTTAAAAGTGCATATTTCAGTAATATCATCAAGAGGAGTCATTCTGAATAGGTATCAAAAGATAGCTTATTCCGCTGCCTTTCACAATAATTAGTTGCGTTTTAAAAGGCTCGAATACTTTTTGACAAATAGCGATTTTAAGCAAAAATGGTCGAACTAGCCCCGGTCTCCCCTATTGCTTAGGGTATGTTTTGCACGTGATAGGCCTAGCAAACGCGATGTTAGAGCAGTCGCAATTAAGGGCCTCTACATTTCAACTTTGTTGCTGGATTGATCTTCGAGAAATGTTCCGCGATCTGGCACGTATACATCGAGTTTACATTACGCTTTAAGGCACTTCGTTGGCGCACCGAATTAAGAGAAACGTTGGGTGGTAATGATACACCCGTATATCGAGAGAGTAAGCATGTCGGTGACTGTGAAAAGAGAATCAATTTGTCTTAATGTGTCAGATTTGATCATTCGGAGTAGCCTAACAGAATATCTCCTGAGTATAGAAAATCCTTAAAGAGAACTGCAGAATCTAAACGTTTGGGACTTAATGACTCCCTTGAAAGTTTGGAGAGGATGGTGACCAAGAATGTAGCAGCTGATGCATGTCCGTAGGTTTGAAGAAAAGTTTAGATACCGATCGTTTGATATTTAGGCCGATGACCTTTGTAAATAGTTACATCCTAAAAATCAGATCACAGTGTGTGATGAATAGAAGGCTGTAGTTTAATACTGGGGTCATGGGAATCAAGCGTGCCAATGATATATACACAAAGAAAAAAGTTAAACACCCCCCCCCCCCTTGGAAAGTCTGCACTGACTGTTAAAATCATTGGTGTTGGGATAGCCGAGAAATCTGGGCTCTGCCGAATTTTTTTCTCCGTGTTCGTCATAATTATACCAGTCGCCGTAAGACCGATAATCCGGGCTAGTGATGGGAAATTGTCGGCAAACTGATGTTGCAGAAACGACTGTGACCATAAATGATAAGTTTTTAACCCTCCCGTGTGGACGGTGAGACGTTGGATAATTGCGCGGATTTGAATCCTTTAGAGCACATTTGGGATAGGATGGGCAGAAACATTCAAGCCCTAGAGCGTCCTACAAAATCTACAGGAATTGGAAGCCACATTGCATCGGTATTGGTGGCAATTACCCCTTCAACAGATCCGACGTCTCACTGGAGGGGGTGAGACGCAGGTTGGAAGCTAATGGAGGCAGGCTATACGCGATATTGACCTACTGCTCTAGGGATGTGTTCTACACATTTTTACTTCAATATGTTCGCCCTGTGAAGCCAGATGGACTCTGAAGTTTCATACTTATAAACATCTTTTTGTTTTGTTAAAATACACTTTTGATTTGGCTAACGATATTCTGAATAAATTGTATAGCTTATTGCCATTGATTGTGATTTCTTATCGGCAGATTGTTGCCCTTTATGATCACAGTCGTTTCTGCAACATCAGTTTGTCAATCTCCCTACACCAATGATTTTGTTGGTCGGTTAAGACTTTCCAGTGGGAGGGAGGGGGGGGGGGGGGTGCTTAACTTTTTCTTTGTGTACAGTATAATGAAGCATATTCCAGAAGCCGGATAGAACAATATACAAAAACACTGTCATTGGACCTTTTGTTGTTGACGTCATATTTAACCATTGAAATAAAATCATAACATGTGAAATTCGAGAACGCGGAAAGAGCTATACTGTCCTGTATGTTTTGAGAAGTAGGTTACACTGGCGCAGACATTTTTTACTACACTATCCTAATATTTAGGTTAGTCGAATAAAATGCTAATCCGCTATTGCTGCAAGATGTAAGGAGAACTGGAGGCAATATTGCCGGACGGGATGCTGTCGGTGTTCAGATACCACCGGTGGCGATATACTGTCGAGGTTCAGATACCGCCGGTGCCGATATACTGTCGGTGTTCAGATACCACCGGTGACGATATACTATCGGTGTTCAGATACTACCAGTGACCATATACTGTCGGTGTTCAGATACCACCGGTGACGATATACTGTCGGTGTTCAGATACCGCCGGTGACGATATACTGTCGGTGTTCAGATACCACCGGTGATGATATACTGTCGGTGTTCAGATACCACCGGTGGAGATATACTGTCGGTGTTCAGATACCGCCGGTGACGATATACTGTCGGTGTTCAGATACCGCCGGTGGCGATACTTTCCGTGCGGAAACTGTTGATGGCTATACACTACGGAATGTGGAGTGAGTGTAGTCAATCAGTCGGGAATTGGCTGTTGGCGATGTGGGTTGGGAAACTGTCGACTATCGGTGGAAAAAATGTCCGTGAATATATGTCGCCTCTATATATCGCCGTCGGTGCGGAAATAGCTGGTGGGGATATTGCCGGCGGTTATGTTAATTGTTGATGGGGAAACTCAATCTCATTCTCGCGAGATCCCCTGCTACTACGTGAAAGCGACGGACCTCTCAGGCCGTTCCAGGCCATTTGCCTTAGTCTGCTAAGGGGAATCCCCTTTTGCCAGTGCTGCGGAGGAATACTCTCACTACAATCACATGACGTAGACATACAAAATTGCATGTTGTAGGCTGGCCTGTTCACAATCGCGGAGGGTAGAAATATAGTCCCTGTATTTCCTCAACGATAATTCAAAACTTAAGGGCGTGTACCAAAAACGAAATACAAGCCAATATGTAGAATCAGGTAAAGATCACGTACAAATCAATTTTGGAAGTAAGTTTGATTACCCAAATTTTGGGTAAAATGGGTTGGAACGGCCTGAGAGGTCCGTCGCAATCACGTAGTAGCAGGGGATCTCGCGAGAATGAGATTGGGGGAAACTGTCGTTTGCCGGTGAAGAAACTACCAGTAGAGACACTGCGTAGGAACTATAAACCTGTGGCAATTTTGTCCGTATAGGTTAACTGCCGTCTGTCGATTTTGCTGGAGGTGACATAGTCGGTCGATGGAGAGGGCCTGTCGAGGGGGAAACTGCGGGTAGAGATACTGTGGGTGCATGGGAAACATTTCGGGGGAAGTCTGTCCTCTGTGGACACACTCACTCGGAACTCCCTTCGGCTATCTTCGCTTCCTACCGGTCGGCTTTGACACGCCTCGGGTACACTCTGAAACTTCGGGGATTTACGTGCGTGAAATACCCTCTGATAGACTGCAGGTCATTTTGAATATGGCGACCAAATAGGTAGCCGTGAAGCGTACAAATCCAAAAAACCCCTTCAGGGCCCCACAAAAGTGTCCCCATGATAATGTAAGGGACTGAAACACTCGGTTTGTTAACTTTCAACCTCGATCAGTTATATAATTGAAGTTTTTGAAGATAGCTGATATGTACCGAAACTGCGTCTGTCTATAACATGTGTTTTACCGGGCTAAATAAAATATATAAACAAATATCGTTCTAAATGATATTAGCATTTAATAAATTTATAATTATTTTTATTTTCTGTTTTCGTCTGTAGTAAAACATTTTGATATTTACTTTCGACGCCATTTTTATTCAGCCCAAAAATACGGTGATTTGCCGTATAAAAAGCGCAGACTGCCCGAGGCCACTCGGAACTCCCTTCGGCTATCTTCGCTTCCTACCGGTCGGCTTTGACACGCCTCGGGCAGTCTGCGTTCTTTATACGGTAAATCACCGTATTTTTGGGCTGAATAAAAATGGCGTCGAAAGTAAATATCAAAATGTTTTACTACAGACGAAAACAGAAAATAAAAATAATTTTAAATTTATTAAATGCTAATATCATTTAGAAAGATGTTTGTTTATATATTTTATTTAGCCCGGTAAACCACATGTTGTAGACAGACGCAGTTTCGGTACATATCAGGAATCTTTAAATACTTCAATTATATAACTGATCGAGGCTAAAAGTTAACAAACCGAGAGTTTCAGTCCCTTACATTATCACGGGAACACTTTTGTGGGGTCCTCAAGACGATTTGGAAATTGTACGCTTCAAGGCTACCTATTTGGTTGCCATATTCAAAATGACCTGCAGTCTATCAGAGGGTATTTCACGCACGTAAATCCCCGAAGTTTCAGAGTGTGCCCGAGGCGTGTCAATGCCGACCGGTAGCGAGCGAAGATAGCCGAAGGGAGTTCCGAGTGGCCTCGGGCAGTCTGCGTTCTTTATACGGTAAAGCACCGTATTTTTGGGCTGAATAAAAATGGTGTCGAAAGTAAATATCAAAATGTTTTACTACAGACGAAAACAGAAAATAAAAATAATTATAAATTTATTAAATGCTAATATCATTTAGAAAGATATTTGTTTATATATTTTATTTAGCCCGGTAAACCACATGTTGTAGACAGACGCAGTTTCGGTACATGTCAGGAATCTTCAAATACTTCAATTATATAACTGATCGAGGCTGAAAGTTAACAAACCGAGTGTTTCAGTCCCTTACATTATCACGGGGACACTTTTGTGGGGCCCTCAAGGGGATTTGGGACTTGTACGCTTCACGGCTACCTATTTGGTCGCCATATTCAAAATGACCTGCAGTCTATCAGAGGGTATTTCACGCACGTAAATCACTTCGGGATCTACGTGCGTGCCAAAGCCGTTACTTTAACACCTGTTCATAAGTCATACATCCGGTATTAAAGTTAACGGCTCTATATTACGTATAAGAGAAATACCGATGCTAACAAGGTGTTTCTCTGACATAAACGATTTGGACTTGCTTGGGCTTCTCATCGAGCTTCTTTATTGGTGTTATACAAATGCAGTACTATATCATGTTAACCTAACAGTTGTGCATTCAACGTCTGAAAATGTATGCTCAAGTCATAGCATTACCATAAATCTAAATTTGTACAGTACCGGTACATTCGAGTAGAAACCTTTTTTTCTCAGGATGGTCTTTAATTTGAGGATAGAAATCTTATTTCTCTGGGCAGACTGTAATTTGAGGTAATAAAGTATTCTGTAATATCGCAAGCTTTGTGTCATGGTGTCGTCTTAAATGGAGCTTCACTTAAATGGGCGACTTTCCTAAGAAATAATGCCTTGTTGGAACAATAGAGTGACGTCACAACTATCGTTTATTTGCAGTTATATCTGATCATCCGCCATGCGTCTCGGATTTGAATCGCACTAAGGTTTTTGACGACACCAACGTACACAATGTTATTTTCAATTATAAGGAGATTAAATTGATTTTCCTGTTTACATTGATCGAGTTGCAGATGAGACATAAATATAAATCAACAGACTATCCAAATACTACATATTCATTTGATGCACTCGGGGATTTACGTACGTCAAAGCCGACCGGAAAAGAGCGGAAACAGCCGATGTTTGCTCCGAATTAAATTTTTTTGAAGATTGTCCATTTCAATGGATTAAATTACATTACTCAAACCACACATATATTTTCGATTTTTGAGTTTTTAGGCTTTTTAAAGTAAGCTTATCATTGTATTAAAGAAGAACTGGTGTCTGAAAGATATACTTGTCAGGGCAAAACTCCCTTGTCCAGTAGGTTTTTCTAAGGGAACCAAATTTTTCACTGTCTTTTCCGATGATCCTATGGGGTTCAATCTCAGTCTACCGATATTCTTGCCATAGCTGAACATGCGTAAGCATTGTCAATGTATTACAAAGCGTTCCAGAAAATTCTACTGACCAAGGCCAAGCTTATCATGGGTTTAGTTTATTACAACAATTTATGATGGGGTATAAAGGTCTAAATGATATACCTCTTTTTAACACAATAAAAGCATTGTCTCCGTGGTTATTTTAGGCAAGAAGATTTTCCCTCGTGTGTTTTAGTGTTCATAAATATTGTATTAACGGACACAGTTTGACAAGGCTTCATCTAATCTATATGATTCATAAAAGCACATATTGCGAAAACTGGTTTCAGAATCATTGTTTGAACGCCCGATGACTCAATTATAACCAAACACCCCTCAACATATTTGTACACTGTTTATATCCGGGTGTCATTTTTTCTCCTTCTATGCACGAGAAGAAAAATAGTGTCTGTGATTATACATTATACTATACATTACGTCGCCTTGGCATGAACTGCCAAAATTCACACTTTTTTCATAATTTCTGATCGTCACGACAGTAAGAGGCTTTGAAGGCCTAAAAACTAAAAAACTTTTGAAAACTAAATGATTGGCGTTGGAATGAGGAAAATCCATACAGTATGTGTCCTTTACGAACCGAAAACGTGTTCGAAAAGTAAACAAAATTTAAATAACCATTCATTCATTCTAAGCCAAAATTAGTTCACATCAATACTTTATCGTACATTTTCGAGACTAGAAGCACTAAAAAGCTTCTGAATTATACGTTTGGTGAAAAATAGCCAATAATTTTAACATTCTGTTTTAACGTCAAAATATCAACATTCTGGCAGCTCATGCCACTTTAAAACAATCTTCAACACAAGACATATCTCAACGAATGGCAGTAGGATCAATCCCTATTTTAGATTGGCCTAACTGGAATCCGTTATTTAGAATATAATCTATTGTCAGTAGAAATGAAGTAATACAATTACAACTTACCTATACTTTATTATAATTTTTGAACACTAAAACACAAGGGCACAGGGAAAATCTTCTTGTCTAAATGGGTTCGGATCTTCAAGATAGACGAGGATGGAGGCGTATGTAAGATCTGACCAAAGACTGTCGCCCAATCATCATGATTTTCTGTTTTATACCTAGATTTGTTTAGATCGAATGACATTACGTGTGCACTTTTTTAGACAAATAATGAAGCTTTGTCAGAATCCAGACTTGTTAAAAAGAACAATACTATGTAGCCTACTCATGCGGAAATTGACCCGCTTATATATTTACTTGAAGAAAAACCCACCCGTTTTAGCAGTTAATATTTGCATCAAGTAAACCAACACCCTCTGTTATCATTATGTAAAAAAAAAACATTGGCGTATAGAAAAAAAATCTTTTCTTTATTCAGAACGTAACTTTTACTTTCTATAGGCCGGAAAAATATACTTTCCTTTTTTTCATCTAGAAATTTCGACAGGATTTATCCCATTAGCGTGAAATAGACCACGCTCACTACATAATATATGCCTATAATAACAATGCACGCACTAAGTCACCTAACACCCCATAACCCTATATTGTCCATTTGGGAGTATATAGCCCTACATCGTATTCTGCACCAGAAAGAATAGAAGTATTTGTTAGTACGTTTAAGATCTACTTAACCTCTTAAAGGGGCAAGAAAATCCATACAGTATATGTGGCCTGTACAAACCGAAAACGTATTCGAAAAGTAAACAAAATTTAAATAACCGGGACGACCATTCATTCAATCTTAGCCAAAGTTAGTTCAAAACAATACTTCATCGTACATTTTCAAGACTAGATGCACCAAAAAGCTTTTGAATTATACGTCTTGAGAAAAATAGCCAAAAATATAAAAATTCTGTTTTAACGTCAAAATATCAACATTTTGGCAGCTCATGCCACTTTAAGATGTAAAAACATGCAATACAATTGAGCTTACACCCCCGTATACGATATATGACAGGTTGTCTTAGTTCAATGTGTTAAGCCATAGGGTCAATCCTCCACATCTCCATCAGTTCAGTTGAGAAAAGTAGGCTACACACCGGTAGTAGATATATTACTATAATAAATAAGTAAAGATGACGTTTAATGGGAGTGAGGCACTCGGGACATCCTTCGGCTATCTTCGCTCGCTACCGGTCGGCTTTGGTATTTCACGCACGTAAATCCCCGAAGTTATCAGAGTGGGGACAATCTCATTCTCGCTAGATCCCCTGCTACTACGTGAACGCGACGTTTTTTCGGTAAAATGGCTTGGGACGGCCTGAGAGGTCCGTCGCGTTCACGTAGTAGCAGGGGATCTCGCGAGAATGAGATTGACAAAATAGCATGTTATACGCTGGCCTGTTCACAATCGCGGAGGGTAGAAATATAGTCCCTGTATTTCTAATTCAAAACTTAAGGGCGTGTACCAAAAACGAAATACAAGCCAACATATAGAATCAGGTAAAGATCACGTACAAATCAATTTTGGAAGTAAGTTTGATTACCCAAATTTTGGGTAAAATGGCTTGGAACGGCCTGAGAGGTCCGTCGCGTTCACGTAGTAGCAGGGGATCTCGCGAGAATGAGATTGGAGTGGGGAGTGAGCTCCTCCTTTCCCGTCGGAAGATAGTTTTTGTCTTTTTTATTTCGATTTTATAACATCTAGTGAAACGTCACGAAATGTTAGATTTCGACACAGATTCTTTGGTCAAGTGCTAAAAATTATTATAGGCCTGTAAATGTCGACAGTACATTTACTAGAGGCATGTAAATGTCGACAGTATATTTACTAGAGGCCTGTAAATGTCGACAGTATATATTTACTTTAGGCCTGTAAATGTCGACAGTATATTTACTTTAGGCCTGTAAATGTCGACAGTACATTTACCAGAGGCATGTAAATGTCGACAGTATATTTACTTTAGGCCTGTAAATGTCGACAGTATATATTTACTATAGGCCTGTAAATGTCGACAGTATATTTACTTTAGGCCTGTAAATGTTGACAGTATATTTACTTTAGGCCTGTAAATTGCGACAGTATATTTACTTTAGGCCTGTAAATGTCGACAGTATATTTACTTTAGGCCTGTAAATGTCGACAGTACATTTACCAGAGGCATGTAAATGTCGACAGTATATTTACTATAGGCCTGTAAATGTCGACAGTATATTTACTTTAGGCCTGTAAATTGCGACAGTATATTTACTTTAGGCCTGTAAATGTCGACAGTATATTTACTTAAATAGGCCTGTAAAACAAGGTCAGTCGGGTCGACAGGAACGTTTTCGTCAAAATGGGACTATTTCGTGTAATTTCTTTCATTCAAAGTATATATTCACATAAAGTTTGATGTCAGGGTTGTTCTATTTTTTTTACAGCTTTTAAAAATGTTACCCTAGATGGCACGTGCAAATGCGCTATGTCCAGTATTATGAGGTATATCTTATCTATAGGAGATATCGCGAGAATACGATTGCAATGTCTCGTGTAGAAGATTTCGTAGAATGACTAGAGATATTCACGAGAAAAGTCAGTAGGACATCTCTCATACAGGTGTTATATAAAATTATGCATAGCGGTCGTCTTGAGACGTGCCAATCGTAACACACTCGGTGGGCTCACGGTTCGAATCCCACTTGTGTCTCGAAAGCAAGCTGCAATCATCATCAGGGAAATTACTGAATTCAGAAATTAACCGACACTGATTGACCCAATCGTGCCCACATGCTTACCTCCCCTTCGCTTCAGAACTAAGTCTCGCATGCGAAGATTAACTTCTCTGTTTAGATTGTGATTGACCCGCAAAAAATTCCGGGCCAGGGTGAGAATCGAACTCACTACTTAGGGTTTCTGTCCCACCGGAGCGGTTCGCTTGACCCAATGACCGGCAAGTACCCGGTACGGCGGTAGGCCTAAGTAAAACAGGATGGTACACATGTGAGCGGCTAGTAAAAGTCTTCCTCCGTAAATCTACCAGATACCGGCCAATAAATATCCAAACATAAATAACGAGGAACCTGTACAGACATTTAATATTATTGAATTACCTGACCGGCAAGTAAGTAAAACAGGATAGAGGCACATTGACTTCACAAATGTGCCATCAATGTTTATCAACAATTGTATTTCGCTTTGATTGGCTGGATTTCGGTTCTATCAGCCAATCGTGAGCTTTGTAAGAGAATGGGCGTGGCATAATTGTTTACGGAAGTCAGAGCAAGAGGTCACGTTTACAACATCAACACGTGTAACAATGAGTCGAATCTATGATAATACACCGTTACGGAGTGTTCCCGTGAATAACGTACACTGGCCATCGCCATGGGATCCAAAATCATTCAAAAGGTATCATGAAAAGACTGATTAAAACTGATAAAATTTATATTTGCGAGGGAATCAAGAGGGTGGACGATCCAGCAAAGTTCTATCGAGACGAAAGGGAAATAGTTGGAAACAGGGAATATCCTAGCCCCAGCCCCAGGTGACTATCCTGCCATACTAACAGAATGGCAGGATAGTCACCTGGGGCTATACAGAATGGCAGGATAGTCACCTGGGGCTATACAGAATGGCAGGATAGTCACCTGCATGGGGCTAGGAATAGCCTATTCCATGGTACCTGACCGGCAAAGTAAGTAAAACAGGATAGAGACACACGAGTGCGGCTAATTCCATGGCTATGGCCAAAGTATATTGATGTACAACATCAATAAGCTTTGGACATATAGTTTGGATATTTCCAAATTGAAGGGACATAACGAGTCTAGCCGCACTCGTGTGTCTCTATCATGTTTTACTTACTCACCTGTCAGGTAGAGCCACACATTAAACCGCCATTATAAGGGTGAGATAACTTAAAAGAGTCAGATTTAAATGGTTGATTATACTAGTCTTACTTCACTAAAGTAAATGTCTTAATAATTTTTGACATTTATAATTGGTCTTCGGCCAGGTACCAACGAATAAATATCCAAACCAAACATAGATAACGAGGTACCTGTAGGCATTTAATATTACTGAATTAGAATAAACTTAGATTCTAAGTAAACTTATAAATCTGTTTGTATTTCATAGAACCACTGTAGTACTTTACCACTGCCAACTGACAAACATTAGACGGTAAGCAAGTTCATGAGTTGTTCATGAATGTTTTCTAAATTTCTTTTTAGGGGTAATGGGCTGCTGTTGGAGGCTGTAATCAAACAAAGGTCAAGGTTTTGCCTGACAGACAGCCAACAGAAAAAGGTGACTAAGTAAAAGGTTAAAATCCTCATAGAAAACACCTAGATGTTCAGCACCAATGAATCTAAGTGTGTTTATATGAGGGTCACAGGTGACTACAGTAAGTAGTGTTTATGTGAGGGTCACAGGTAACTACAGTAAGTAGTGTTTATGTGAGGGTCACAGGTAACTACAGTAAGTAGTGTTTATGTGAGGGTCACAGGTGACTACAGTAAGTAGTGTTTATGTGAGGGTCACAGGTGACTACAGTAAATAGTGTTTATGTGAGGGCCACAGGTGACTACAGTAAGTAGTGTTTATGTGAGGGCCACAGGTAACTAGAGTAAGTAGTGTTTATGTGAGGGTCACAGGTGACTACAGTAAATAGTGTTTATGTGAGGGCCACAGGTGGCTACAGTAAGTAGTGTTTATGTGAGGGCCACAGGTAACTAGAGTAAGTAGTGTTTATGTGAGGGCCACAGGTAACTAGAGTAAGTAGTGTTTATGTGAGGGTCACAGGTGACTACAGTAAGTAGTGTTTATGTGAGGGTCACAGGTGACTACAGTAAATAGTGTTTATGTGAGGGCCACAGGTGGCTACAGTAAGTAGTGTTTATGTGAGGGCCACAGGTAACTAGAGTAAGTAGTGTTTATGTGAGGGTCACATGTAACTACAGTAAGTAGTGTTTATGTGAGGGTCACAGGTGACTACAGTAAGTAGTGTTTATGTGAGGGTCACAGGTGACTACAGTAAGTAGTGTTTATGTGAGGGGATACAGGTAACTACAGTAAGTAGTGTTTATGCGAGGGTCACAGGTAACTACAGTAAGTAGTGTTTATGTGAGGGGGTACAGGTAACTACAGTAAGTAGTGTTTATGTGAGGGGTCACAGGTGACTACAGTAAGTAGTGTTTATGTGAGGGGATACAGGTAACTACAGTAAGAAGTGTTTATGTGAGGGTCACAGGTAACTACAGTATGTAGTGTTTATGTGAGGGGGTACAGGTGACTACAGTAAGTAGTGTTTATGTGAGGGTCACTAGTGACTACAGTAAGTAGTGTTTATGTGAGGATCACAGGTAACTACAGTAAGTAGTGTTTATGTGAGGGTGTACAGGTGACTACAGTAAGTAGTGTTTATGTGAGGATCACAGGTAACTACAGTAAGTAGTGTTTATGTGAGGATCACAGGTGACTACAGTAAGTAGTGTTTATGTGAGGATCACAGGTAACTACAGTAAGTAGTGTTTATGTGAGGGTCACAGGTGACTACAGTAAGTGGTGTTTATGTGAGGATCACAGGTGACTACAGTAAGTAGTGTTTATGTGAGGGTCACAGGTAACTACAGTAAGTAGTGTTTATGTGAGGATCACAGGTAACTACAGTAAGTAGTGTTTATGTGAGGGTCATAGGTGACTACAGTAAGTAGTGTTTATGTGAGGGTCACAGGTAACTACAGTAAGTAGTGTTTATGTGAGGGTCACAGGTGATTACAGTAAATAGTGTTTATGTGAGGATCACAGGTGACTACAGTAAGTAGTGTTTATGGGAGGGTCACTAGTGACTACAGTAAGTAGTGTTTATGTGAGGGTCACAGGTGACTACAGTAAGTAGTGTTTATGTGAGGGTCACAGGTAACTACAGTAAGTAGTGTTTATGTGAGGGTCACAGGTAACTACAGTAAGTAGTGTTTATGTGAGGGTCACAGGTAACTACAGTAAGTAGTGTTTATGTGAGGGTCACAGGTAACTACAGAAAGTAGTGTGTATGTGAGGGTCACAGGTAACTACAGAAAGTAGTGTTTATGTGAGGGTCACTGGTGACTACAGTAAGTAGTGTTTATGTGAGGGTCACATGTAACTACAGTAAGTAGTGTTTATGTGAGGGTCACAGGTAACTACAGTAAGTAGTGTTTATGTGAGGGTCACAGGTAACTACAGTAAGTAGTGTTTATGTGAGGGTCACAGGTAACTACAGTAAGTGGTGTTTATGTGAGGGTCACAGGTAACTACAGTAAGTAGTGTTTATGTGAGGGTCACAGGTGACTACAGTAAGTAGTGTTTATGTGAGGGGTCACAGGTAACTACAGTAAGTAGTGTTTATGTGAGGGTCACAGGTAACTACAGTAAGTAGTGTTTATGTGAGGGTCAAAGGTGACTACAGTAAATAGTGTTTATGTGAGGGCCACAGGTAACTACAGTAAGTAGTGTTTATGTGAGGGTCACAGGTAACTACAGTAAGTAGTGTTTATGTGAGGGTCACAGGTAACTACAGTAAGTAGTGTTTATGTGAGGGTCACAGGTAACTACAGTAAGTAGTGTTTATGTGAGGGTCAAAGGTGACTACAGTAAATAGTGTTTATGTGAGGGCCACAGGTGGCTACAGTAAGTAGTGTTTATGTGAGGGCCACAGGTAACTAGAGTAAGTAGTGTTTATGTGAGGGTCACATGTAACTACAGTAAGTAGTGTTTATGTGAGGGTCACAGGTGACTACAGTAAGTAGTGTTTATGTGAGGGTCACAGGTGACTACAGTAAGTAGTGTTTATGTGAGGGGATACAGGTAACTACAGTAAGTAGTGTTTATGCGAGGGTCACAGGTAACTACAGTAAGTAGTGTTTATGTGAGGGGGTACAGGTAACTACAGTAAGTGGTGTTTATGTGAGGGGTCACAGGTGACTACAGTAAGTAGTGTTTATGTGAGGGGATACAGGTAACTACAGTAAGAAGTGTTTATGTGAGGGTCACAGGTAACTACAGTATGTAGTGTTTATGTGAGGGGGTACAGGTGACTACAGTAAGTAGTGTTTATGTGAGGGTCACTAGTGACTACAGTAAGTAGTGTTTATGTGAGGATCACAGGTAACTACAGTAAGTAGTGTTTATGTGAGGGTGTACAGGTGACTACAGTAAGTAGTGTTTATGTGAGGATCACAGGTAACTACAGTAAGTAGTGTTTATGTGAGGATCACAGGTGACTACAGTAAGTAGTGTTTATGTGAGGATCACAGGTAACTACAGTAAGTAGTGTTTATGTGAGGGTCACAGGTGACTACAGTAAGTAGTGTTTATGTGAGGATCACAGGTGACTACAGTAAGTAGTGTTTATGTGAGGGTCACAGGTAACTACAGTAAGTAGTGTTTATGTGAGGATCACAGGTAACTACAGTAAGTAGTGTTTATGTGAGGGTCATAGGTGACTACAGTAAGTAGTGTTTATGTGAGGGTCACAGGTAACTACAGTAAGTAGTGTTTATGTGAGGGTCACAGGTGATTACAGTAAGTAGTGTTTATGTGAGGATCACAGGTGACTACAGTAAGTAGTGTTTATGGGAGGATCACTAGTGACTACAGTAAGTAGTGTTTATGTGAGGGTCACAGGTGACTACAGTAAGTAGTGTTTATGTGAGGGTCACAGGTAACTACAGTAAGTAGTATGTATGTGAGGGTCACAGGTAACTACAGAAAGTAGTGTTTATGTGAGGGTCACTGGTGACTACAGTAAGTAGTGTTTATGTGAGGGTCACATGTAACTACAGTAAGTAGTGTTTATGTGAGGGTCACAGGTAACTACAGTAAGTAGTGTTTATGTGAGGGTCACAGGTAACTACAGTAAGTAGTGTTTATGTGAGGGTCACAGGTAACTACAGTAAGTGGTGTTTATGTGAGGGTCACAGGTAACTACAGTAAGTGGTGTTTATGTGAGGGTCACAGGTGACTACAGTAAGTAGTGTTTATGTGAGGGGTCACAGGTGACTACAGTAAGTAGTGTTTATGTGAGGGTCACAGGTAACTACAGTAAGTAGTGTTTATGTGAGGGTCACAGGTAACTACAGTAAGTAGTGTTTATGTGAGGGTCACAGGTAACTACAGTAAGTAGTGTTTATGTGAGGGTCACAGGTAACTACAGTAAGTAGTGTTTATGTGAGGATCACAGGTAACTACAGTAAGTAGTGTTTATGTGAGGGGTCACAGGTGACTACAGTAAGTAGTGTTTATGTGAGGGTCACAGGTAACTACAGTAAGTAGTGTTTATGTGAGGGTCACAGGTAGCTACAGTAAGTAGTGTTTATGTGACGGTCACAGGTAACTACAGTATAGTGTTTATGTGAGGATCACAGGTAACTACAGTAAGTAGTGTTTATGTGAGGGTCACAGATAACTACAGAAAGTAGTGTTTATGTGAGGGTCACAGGTAACTACAGTAAGTAGTGTTTATGTGAGGGTCACAGGTAACTACAGAAAGTAGTGTTTATGTGAGGGTCACAGGTAACTACAGTAAGTAGTGTTTATGTGAGGGTCACAGGTAACTACAGTAAGTAGTGTTTATGTGAGAATCACAGGTAACTACAGTAAGTAGTGTTTATGGGAGGGTCACAGGTAACTACAGTAAGTAGTGTTTATGTGAGGGTCACAGGTAACTACAGTAAGTAGTGTTTATGTGAGGGTCACAGGTGACTACAGTAAGTAGTGTTTATGGGAGGGTCACAGGTAACTACAGTAAGTAGTGTTTATGTGAGGGTCACAGGTAACTACAGTAAGTAGTGTTTATGTGAGTATCACAGGTAACTACAGTAAGTAGTGTTTATGGGAGGGTCACAGGTAACTACAGTAAGTAGTGTTTATGTGAGGGTCACAGGTAACTACAGTAAGTAGTGTTTATGTGAGGGTCACAGGTGACTACAGTAAGTAGTGTTTATGTGAGGGTCACGGGTGACTACAGTAAGTAGTGTTTATGTGAGGGTCACAGGTGACTACAGTAAGTAGTGTTTATGTGAGGGTCACAGGTGACTACAGTAAGTAATGTTTATGTGAGGGTCACGGGTGACTACAGTAATTAGTGTTTATGTGAGGGTCACAGGTATCTACAGTAAGTAGTGTTTATGTGAGGGTCACATGTGACTACAGTAAGTAGTGTTTATGTGAGGGTCACAGGTATCTACAGTAAGTAGTGTTTATGTGAGGGGTCATAGGTGACTACAGTAAGTAGTGTTTATGTGAGGGTCACAGGTATCTACAGTAAGTAGTGTTTATGTGAGGGTCACATGTGACTACAGTAAGTAGTGTTTATGTGAGGGTCACAGGTGACTACAGTAAGTAGTGTTTATGTGAGGGTCATAGGTGACTACAGTAAGTAGTGTTTATGTGAGGGTCACAGGTGACTACAGGAAGTAGTGTTTATGTGAGGGTCACAGGTGACTACAGTAAGTAGTGTTTATGTGAGGTTCACAGGTGACTACAGTAAGTAGTGTTTATGTGAGGGTCACAGGTGACTACAGTAAGTAGTGTTTATGTGAGGGTCACAGGTGACTACAGTAAGTAGTGTTTATGTGAGGGTCACAGGTGACTACAGTAAGTAGTGTTTATGTGAGGGTCACTGGTGACTACAGTAAGTAGTGTTTATGTGAGGGTCACAGGTGACTACAGTAGGCCCTAAGTAGTGTTTATGTGACGGGGTACAGGTAACTACAGTAAGTAGTGTTTATGTGAGGTTCACAGGTGACTACAGTAAGTAGTGTTTATGTGAGGGTCACAGGTGACTACAGTAAGTAGTGTTTATGTCAGGTAACTACAGTTAGTTCACTAACTAAATGTGGCGTGGCCCAGTGTGTTAGCGTGATTGTCCCTCAGTCCCACACAGACCTTCCATCAGCACGCAGCTGACGCACCACGCGTTCAAATTACGCTCAAACCACATAAAAATGAAAAATTTCTTTGTGGATTTTTCACTTGGTTGCTGTATGTGCAAGAGTTGCTAGGTCGGCGGTTTCCTCCGGGCAATGAGCTTCGGTTTCCTCCCCCATTAAACCATGCAGCTGGAGGCCGGTACTCATTGAAATAGTGTCCTTAACAAATTTCAATAAACTGGTTCTGTTTAACAAACTTAATATTTTGCAGTGATTATATTTTCTTTGTGTTAAAACCATGGCAAATCTGTTTTCAGTTTCGATTCTTTGTATTCCATGTTGAAATTCGCAAATCTCACAGACGACAGTTTGACAGTTCAGGAAAGGAAGTTGAACCGAATTTCAGCAAAACTCAAAAAATATCTACTGGTTATTTACCCTCTTCTTACAGTAAGTCACAGTTTAAAATTTTTTCATAGGTTTCATCGAAACCACGTAGCATCGATGGAAGGCCTGTGTCACACTGAGGGACTATTACTCTGCCGACTGAGGCCCCTATAGATGTTGAAAGCTTATGTTGTTCACAAAACTGACTTTGTGATGATGCCTTAATTATTTCTCATTATAATGATAACATTACTCTTATACCACATCAGTTGGTCGGGATTCCAATCCAAAAACAGTCAAAGCAAGACTTTCAGACAGGGGAGGTAGCTGGGGAGGTAGCTTGCATACACTCATGAGCCTCGGTGGCTCAGTGATTGTCCCTCAGTCCGACCGTGTTGGAATCCCACTCAGACCAAATAAAACTGATAAATTTCTGAGTGGAAGAGTTGCCAAGTACTAACCTAAGGTCGGGGTTTCCTAAAGGCAAAAAGCCCCGTTTCCTCCCTCAATAAATCTGGCAATGCCACCATATAAGTGAAATAATCTTGAGTGTGGCGTAAAACATCAATCAATCAATCAAATGCCTATGCTCCCCAATAATCGTGGAGAATCTGCTGCATAAATAAAATAAATTTTTGAGCAGTGAAAAACAACAGACAATTAATAAGAACAGCCTATTCTGGTCTTACCAACATATATCTTTAGTTTTGAGGTCAGGGGGCATTATGACTTTGCTTTAGCTATACTTGTTGACCTAGGAGAAACATTAAGAAATCCATATACAGTCTTCCAAGGGTTCTATTCCACCAATGGGTCGCGAGTTCGAATCCCACTCAGTCCAAAAAAAAAATTGGAAAATTTTCTGACTGGGTTTTCACTCGAACGACCTATGTTGGATGGTTGCCAGTTACCAACGGACATAGAGCCTGGTTTCCTCCCACACTAAAACTGGCACTGCTCCCCTTTGATTACTCTTGAGCCCGGCGTAAAACACCAATCAATCCAAGGGTTCTATGGTCAGTGGAGACTATAAGAAGATAAATATAAGAAGGGGTGAAGGGTGATCTTTTGATGGACGTACTTTTGTTACCATATGACCTTAACGGTTGAGTGTGCCGTTAAGCCCCAATCAATCAATCAATCAATCAATCAATTGTTTACTTGTACAGAAGTTGAAGCCAAAGGTGATACAGATCGTTTAAACAAAGCGGAGGTGGATAAGTTATTACGGATCGGAGGTTTGTCATTCATCACAGAATCCTATTGCCCCAGTGACTCAGTGTCGTTATGGATAGAGGAGTCCGCCCTTCAGAATATCGAGTTGGACATCGGAGATGAAGTTAGGATAAAAACTGATGGTGATTCTCCGTTTATTTGTAAGTTAATTTTCATAAAATTAATCATTGACAGGGCATTGGTAGAGGTACTTTTAAAGGTACATGTACACTTGCCGTTACAATTTGACAAAATTAAAGTGGAGATGCCATTTTCGAGTCGGATTGTCGCCATCATAGTTTTTTTATACGCGCCTGGTTGAAGAAACAGATACTATTCGTATTTCATCGTATTTGATCAGTGTTCACCTAGGCGTCCACTTTTACATCTACTGAATTACTTTTGATTCGATCATAAACAAATTTTATGGGTATATAGTACTAAATACCTTATATATTGACAGTGTGTCAGCCATATTGGATTTTGTCATTTTCTGTTCTGCTCCTTAACTTGCAAACCTTTAATCAGATACCAAAAAATGACAGCCATATTGAATTTTGTCATTTTCTGTTTTTGCTCCTTAACTTGCATTATGTAATTTTCTTTCAGTAAAACATCAAGCCTGTACATGTACTTTATGATTAGACTGTGTAACATACACTATTTATGACATCATTTGTAATACAATGAGGCAGCCATATTGCATTATGTAATTTTCTTTCAGTAAAACATCAAGCCTGTACATGTACCTGATGGTTAGACTGTGTAACATACACTATTTATGACATCATGTGTAATACAATGAGACAGCCATATTGGATTGTATAATTTTCTTTTAGTAAAACAGTACAGTATTAACAGGTAAAGTTTGCTATCAAGTGACCAGTGAGCTTGTGTCAAAATCGTAAAGACACAATGGTGTCTGATGGATTCGAATTTAGGCCTTTACTCTCTTCTCATGTAAGGCTGTATGGCAATAAATGGTTTTACTGCTAAATTAGTATTACCCACCGACAATTTTAAAAAGTATGTTGACATGTAATTCACCAAAGTGAATTCCTTACTGTCTCCTTGTTCAATAATCTGATTTTCATTATGTCGTCAGGAAGACCAGCAATGTCAGAATGTAGATAACGAGTCGGATTTAACTTGTTGAATTAGTTGAAATGGAAATTAGACTTTAACTTCTTGAATACTCTGTATCATTTTCAAATTGTCTTATTTCAGTTAATATTGCCAAACTGGACACACAGTCGTCTACGGTGTCAAACTACGCCGGGGGAGAAGGTGTTGGTGGTACTTGGACGGATAAGATCATGTCCTTAAAGGGTGCTACGTCAAGTCCAGTGGCGGGTGCAGGGGACAACCAGGGAGCAGAGGACGATGAGTGGGTTAGCTCCCCTTTGATTACTACCATATTTAAGCAGTTACCAAACTGTTAACCAATCTCTTAATCGATTGTTGTACTCCACAGCTAAGGTTATATGTTAGCAAAAGTACCAACCAACCAAAAGATCAGATCACCCACCCACACCTAAATTTTGACATTAGGCTTCGCAAACAAAAAAACGTCAGAAAGGCTAATGTATTTGGCATACTTAATGTCCTCCTTGCTAGGTCAGCAAACATGGCTAAAGAAAAGGCAAATCGCCCCCAGCACGAGGGTGACTACGGTAAGAATTCCGCTAATTCAAGGACGAGCAATGTGAAGATAACAAATTATTAGACTGCTTTCTGCCATGTTTGGTCTAAAACAACAACAATAGCGATTGCTCGATAGGATTATCAGTCGCTCCATACAGGAGGTAAGACACCCAACGAAAAGTCTCAAACTTTTAGAGTGCTTTTCGTAATGTTTTGAGTACTTGACTTAGTGGAATTCTCACCGTATTCTTGTTGAGTGGCAGGAGATGCAGAAATTTCCTGGTTTTATGTTAGTCCAGACTCTAGAATGTATTACACAAGGATACATCCCAGTCAATTAAATTTGAATAACATTTCAATCAGGCGACATTGAAGCTCACTGAATATATTTTACGTTAAAATGCTTCACACATCAAGATTGTTGTTAAAATCAGGTGTACTATACTAAAAAAAAAGCTAATTTCAGCAGCTTATGCCACTTTAATTTCTGATTTTGCTTATATATGCAGAGTAATAATTGTCACTCAAAATACGTAACTGATAGCTGTGACCAAAATTGTAGTGAAATCAACAATAGTGCCATTGTATGTTGACTTTTACTGAGCACAAATCCTTTTCAGGTTTAGTGGGGGGGGGGGGGGGTTATGCATGAAGGGTTCCATAAATTTGTGGACTTCTGGACAAGCATACTGGATAAATGGGTGGAAAATTAAATCATAAAAAAAAACATAGGACTGATTAGGATTTAGACCAGGGACTTTATGCATCCGTGTTTTGAAAGCTTGGCTAGTCTTATTTCAATGACCTTGACTTTATAACTTGACCTTCACCAAATTTGACAATTTTGACATTGTTATTTTATGGCTGATATTGTTGATTTATGGGCGATGTTGATTTATGGGTGATATTGTTGATTTATGGCTGATATTGTTTTGTTTTATTTCAGGATGATTGTATAAGAGTATAGGAAGAGAATTCTGTCTGTCACTGTTTGTCAAAGAGATTTTTTAGATATCCTGTGACCGTCAGTTGATTTTTTGTTAACATTTTAATGATGTTGTCATTCCAACTGACATATTTAAAAAGCTTCTTCCCAATGACAGTATTGTTTTCCTTAATTTAGAGTCTTGCTGACAGTGGTGCAGTCTGGGATTGATGGTCAACAGAGCATTGTTAACAGTTGACATAACTTTTTCATAAATTCTGATTGTCATGGCAGTCATACATGTATGCTTTGAATTGATTGATTGATGTTTTACACCGCACACAAGATTATTTCAGTTACATGTATATAATGGAGTTGCCAGGTGAGGAAATTGGGCTCATTGCCCGAAGGTCAAGGAAACCATTGCCCTTCAGTGAGTACCTGGCAAATCCTACACATACGGATACCCAGTGAAAAATCCACTCAGCTTTGAAAGTCACAATTTGGCTTTTTTTACGGTTCTGATAAATTTAGTTTTCTAACACAAAAAGATCTTTGACAAACGTACATTGGTAAAGACCCACTCATCGCCTTTCTGACTTTTTTTTATACGAGCTTGCTGCTATTAAAATCTCTCAAATGAAACATGGGGCACATGAAAAATTTCCAATTATTTTTAAAATTTGAAAATGGGGATGTGAAGGCATACCCAGAACATATTGATCAGAAACTATGTTGAAATAAAATCATTTGAATTTTTTTTTTAATTTAATACCAAATTTGTACTAAATTTATTGAAAGGCCTTTCTGTGTGCCTCAAATCAGCACGACTATCTATATTTCTCAGGTTAGTTTCAAAAATTCTGTCAATTGCCACCTGGTTTTAAATTCACGATTCAAGCAATTAAAGATATATGCGCAGTGCCAGGCTTGTCATTTGTTTACATTACGGGTACCTTACAATTCCAATTAAAAATACTAAATGATGTTGAAACTTTGTTTTGGGGGGAAAAAATGAGTTCCTAACTGGGAAAAAACGATCTTCCCTTTTTATTGTTAAGATTCTTCTGGGTTTTAGCGGCGAGTGTGCCTTAATGATTATTTGGCAATAACAACAGAATTAAATTTTTCTGGCAATATAGAAGACGTTTGACTTTAAATAATTACCAGTAATATTCTTGTGCAATTTAAGGTAAAGCTTTTTGGGTTAGCAAACTACTTACGGTGCTTATAACTGTCTTCCAATGAAAAACTTATTGGGCCTCTCCAGTACAATGTTAAGTATACAAATAAAAAAATAAATAAAACCGCAAAGTTGTTTACGTTTGGTGATTTATTAAAAGGGGAAAGGGATGGGGTTATGATACCAGAGCAGTTGGGATAGATGCAAAGGAAACCGAGGATGTTATGATGGTAACAAGTGGGTGTTATGTGGCTATGATTGATAAATGTTTTACGCCGCACTCAAGATTATTTCACTTATTAAGCGGAGTTGCCAGGCGTGGTGTGGGAGAAAACTAGGCTCATTGCCTAGAGGAAACCCCTGACCGTACTGCGACCGAGTGAAAAATCCACTCAATTTTTATTTGGTCTGAGTGTGATTTGTTCAATAATGGAAGGAACACACTGGACCACCAAGGCCCTGTGTGGATATGGAGAGGGGGGGGGGGACACCCAATTATGGAAAACTTGTATTGACAGGAGCGTCAAATGTTTTACCAGCGGATCCATGGAGGCCCTGTTACAGATTGAAACCTACTTCCCACAAAGATCATGGAACATGATTGGCTGCCGTTTTGCAACACATTGAATATTTTTTAACGGGTGCTGGGGCTGAAACCAAGCTTTCAGTGGAAGAAAGCTCTCTTCTTTAGAGGAAACAAGAAACAATGTAAAAGTGTATTAACCAGCACCTACAAAAGAAAAGGCCTTAAAGCTGGTCTGTGTTTGTATATGGACTTAATGTATATTTGAAAAACATACAGTGAAACGAAACAACCTTGTCGTTAGTTACCAAGTAGTAAAAAAAGGAGTGCTGAAGAAATATGCATATATTTCGTAACTACTCATAAATACTTGTCAAAAGTGACGCCCTACACGACCTTTGATGTGAACGAACCGTCAAGAAGACACACTGACACAGCAGACATCGTTTATTACGTCACCACTGTGAGGGTACCTAAACAACAAATGCCATGTTTAAAGTCATATGTCACAGATTATAAACTTTCATAAGCATTGTAGAACGGCAAATGTAGCATTAAATTTTGTATGTTCTGCGCCCGTTCTACTAATGCAATTTCGAAAATATTACCAATGGTTGTTCATGAAACCTTTAAGATTTAACAAGAGTTTCGGGAAACCCAAAATACGCCCGGAAAGGCACAGTAACTGCAGCCATACCAAAACAAATCCTTCCATATTTATTTGAATTTAATTTTCAAAATTCAGAGGGAAGAGGTTGAAGCTTGGTAAATGATTGATTGATTGATTGTTTGGTGTTTTACGTTGCGCTCAAGATTATTTCACTTACATGTATATGGCGGCGTTGCCAGTTTTATTATGTGAAGCTTGGTAAAAGGTGATGTTATGTCAACAAAATGAAATCTTGCCACTAAAACCATTAAAATCCATCTGTATCAAATTTAAAATGGGCTATTTGGATCAACAATTATTAACAAGATTTGTACACGGTACAAGTCATCAATTCTCGCTGCTGTTAAATCACAATGTTAAAAATTGTTTGTTGTCAATAAAGGTTGCACTAAAATGTTTCAATTTTTTAGAAAAGCAGTTTATAATTTACTAATCATACTTAAACAAATGTAATTAATTGGCAATTTCGCAGCTCACACCAATTCAAGTAGATTTGACAATTTTTCTCATAATATTTTTTATCTACATTATTTGGCCATAGACATCTTGACAATATTCTAAATCTCCCCATATACCTACAGGTTATTACTTCTAATTTTATCATAGACCAAATGGATTTACAATAGATTTGGCTATGGGTCCATTGCTAATGTCACCCACTGTTTTATGGAGCCATAAATCTCTCGAGAGAGACTGAGAGCTAACTGTAAGCTGACAAGGTAAATAGACCAAAGCTGGGATACTTATCTCTTGGTCTGTAGATAAAACTTTAATCCTTATATGTATTTTTCATTTCATTAAAACGTTATATATTGATTTAAGAATAGTTTTAATCAATTTAGAAACATTATTGCAATTTGAAAAAATCCTTTTTTGATGAGAATCGGAAAAGTAGAAGCCAATTTATAATTTAAAGGTTATTTTCATGAAAATGAAAGTAAGAATAAAAGGGAATGTACATAATCCAATAATTTGCAATAGTTGATATCATAAACAATTTTTTTACACACTGTCTGTTAATATGGTATGTAACATGAAAGATTTGAAAACATCGGATCATATTTGTTAAAGTTATGGAGAGAAAAAGTAAATATTACATAACCCAATATGGCTGCCATATTACGCAATGTATGATGTCAAAAATAGTTCGCGACACACCTTCCACCCATAAGTTATATACTCAGAAAAAATTGTGCAGATGGAATCAAAACATTGGAAGTTATGAAGCGGAGGGGAATATTACATAACCAATATAGCTCCCATATTATGTAACCAGTGATGTTAAAAATAGTTTGCGACACACCTTCTACCCATAAGGTATATACTTAGAAAAAATTGTGCAGATGGAATCAAAACTTTAGAAGTTATGGAGCGGAAGGGACAGCGGACGCCGGACAGCCGGACTGCCGGACGGACGGAGATGATACCATAATACAGCCCGCTTTTCAAGCCGGGCGTATAAAAAAGAATCAAAACCACACTTATGATTTGACATCTGATTTCCAATGAAATCCTCAACATTTAATAAATTTCTATGCGTATGAGTGTCACAATTAGACATATATTCAAACATGATTAATGTTTTTTAACTATATTGCAATTAACAGTTTCTGGTCAGTTTCTTCAATTTCAATAAATATGCTAGTATCATACAGTCATTGTTTATCAAATTTCTTCAAAGATTTAAAATTTAAATTCTAGTCATTTTCCAACTTCTAGGATAGTTCAAACATTTAGAAAAAACTGCTTTCACTAGGATAAATAATTCTTAAAACACAAACAATTCTTTTTTAGAATGAGAGGACTGGTTTGGAATGCTAAGGGAGATAAGTCTAATACCGCTGTAGGATTATCTCCCTTTGTATAATATCTTGCAAAAGTCATATTAACATAAATTAATCATTAAATAACAGATCTTCGTCGTGCCCCTCATCTAATAAATTTGCCGCCTGTTCCAGTTGAATGCCTTGTAATTTAAGGGCTGCTGCCGCTGCTTCTTTTATATCACGAACTTTCTTTTTCTTTTCTTGTACCTTTTTCAACCTAAAACATGATTTCAAATGTAAATTTTTAAATTTTTTTCAAATTTTAAATTTTGTAATAGTTTTCTTGCAATTATTTTTAAGTTATCGATTAAAGTTGCTACGAGAAGATTTCGTTTGTTTAGATATTCGAAACTATAAAACCCACAAACTGCTCTTTGTTTGGTAAGAATTTTTTAGAATTAGATGGTGAAACACCATATTTTGGCCGTTCACTTTGTGTGGTAAAAAAAACTTACTTTGGACAGTCCATTTGTGACAATTACATGAAATGCAGTATTAGTAAAAGACTCGTCTGTTTGAGAAGCGCCCTACCTTCTGAACAGTCAGTTTGTTGGATTAACAAACAAGTTCTTTGACAGTCAACTAGAAGCATGTCATATTTATCAATTTTATTGAAAGAAGTAGAAAATAGTCAATTTCAAGGAATAACATGTCATATTTTTGACAATCAATTTTCGAGAGTATCTCGCCATATTTTTGACTGACAATTTTTGAGATTGGGCAATATTTGTGACAGTCAATGTACGAGAGTAACACACTGTATTTCATCGTAGGTCCCATGATTAAAACTTACGCTCACGCTCACTTTACCCGTGGAACAAGTTGAAGCAGATCCGTCGTTTCTAATTTAATATGCATGTTGACATTGATTGATTCCGCCACAAAACTGTGGTGGGAATTTCACTAATTAGAATCCGCGTTACATAAGCATCTATGCAGTGTTCAAAACAAAGATGGACAACTTTTCGGTTTATACTTCAATTCGATAAAAGTGTCTCCAAACTGAAGAGTTAAAACGTTTATAAGAGAACTTTTGATTGGCCCGACAGTAAATGGGCATTCCCAGAAAACGAGGCTTTCAATCGCAGTTGGCCCAGGGGTAAAAGGTGAGCTTGTTGAGAATTTAACCCTGGGTATCCGAGGATGACTATATTTTTGACAGACGATGTTGAGAGTATTGCTCCATATTTACTGACTCACCTATAAAATTCTTCTCTTTCCCTTTCATCTAACTCGGTTGTGATGTAAGACAAAGTCCGTTCTATGCGAGGAATGATCACTGAAAAGAGATAAAAAGTTTTCATGGAACTTCTTCTCAAATTGGATTGATTGCTTGATTGACGTACACTCAAGTTAATCATAAATTTGATTTATTATCGATATATATTGATTGGGGCTTAATGTCACACTCAACAGCTAAAGGTTATGTGGCGACAATCACACCTCCCCACCCACCCACCTCTAGATTTTGACATTGGGCTCCAGGAAGGCTAATGTATTTGGCATTCTTAGTGTTAAACAGAGCCACAGGGCTCACCAATTCAAAGAGATTGCAAAAAGCTTTTAAGTTTATGGCTCAGAAAATTTATTAAAATACAACCTACAATAGCAATAGTGACAAAACCTGAACAGAGAAAAATCATTGGTTTCTGATGTCACGACGACCTCATTCAATTGGTTACATTACCAGCGAAAGGTCGTGGGTTTCCTCCGAGCACAGAGCCTGGTTTCCTCCCACAATAAAACTGGCAACGCCGCCATATAAGTGAAATAATCTTGAGCGTGGCGTAAAACAGCAAACAACCAGTCAACCAATCAACTAGTCAATCATTTTCAGATTTATTAAAGAAGAAACATTTCTCCAGGCCTGGGTAAAATATGTGACTGTCAGAGGCTACTTTATGCGACAGGTTGAGAAGTGAAGGTCGAAGGGACAATTTGTCTGCATAAGAAAGGGGTCAGTAATGGGGCATAGACTGAACAGTTCCCTTTTACTAACACATTTTTTCCACGTTGTGCTCGTTGGTTCTTTTCACCAGACCATGCAAAGATAGATGTACTCACCATGTTCAATAGCGTTAACTCTTCTGTTGGTGATCTTAATGACCTCATCCAAGGTGACAAACGAAGTTTGTAGCGAGGCCAATTCAACCAATAGCTGAACAGCCTTCTGATAATTTTTCTTTAGCTTGTCAATTTGCTGACCTCCTCGCGATAAACCGGTCAGCTCATAACCTGAAAATTCAAAAAAGAGTCTCATTACTTTCAGTTAATAAAAATTGAATGATTTTGTTATTTAACCAGCTTTAATGAGGATAATGTGTCAAGAGTTATCCCCCCTTTTGGTGATATTCTACATAGATATCTTATAATAACTAGATTGGCTAAGCGCTGTGCACTGCACAGTAGAAAACGTCATCTTGCTAGTTGACACACTGTTACATTTCAGAGTGAGGTTAACGTCTGAAAAACAATTTATGTCGCTGTTGTTGCACGGTAGTAAAGACGAAGGCTCTACTTAAAGTGGCATAAGCTGCCAAAATTTTGATATTTTGACAATAAAACAGAATGTTGAAATTATTTTCCATTTTTCTCAAGACTTATAATTCAGAAGCTTTTGCTTCTAGTCTCGAGAATGTACGATAAAGTAGTGTTTTGAACTAACTATGGCTTAGAATAAATGAATGGTCGTCCCGGTTATTTAAATTTTGTTTACTTTTCGAATACTCTCTTTAATCTCTTTAAGTGGCATTTAGGAGTTGATCATGATATTAAGAAATGAACACAGTTTTTTATGGGTTGCAACTCCTGGATTTTTTATTGTACACAACGTTTTGATGTAGAAACTAACATCGTTATCAAGTGAATGTGAAAAACAGACAAGGACAAACATTTAAATAATAAAAATTTCCTTAAAGGGTTTAACTTCATCAAATGGCTTAAAAGGGAGGGGGGATCAACAAACAATCAACGCCAATCATTCGGTTTTTCGATGGCCTTCAAAGTCTCTTACTGTTGTGACGATCAGAAATTATGAAAAAGTGTGAATTTTGGCAGCTCATGCCACTTAATAAGCAAGTTTTAAACGTTTGTCTTGATGGGCGTGGGATTTCATACAGCACCTACTGCTTGAAATTTATTCCATTCTCGATAAAAAGGGAAGAGAAGTTCACATTAGATCAGAAAACAACTTGTTAACGCAAGTCAAAAATCAACTTGCAAGATGGTGAACTTACTTGCTGAAACTCGCTTGTCATTAGTCAATGTAGTTATTGTAAGATATCCATGATATTCTATGTGTAAAATGCTATATATAGCTGAAAACGGATATACATGTATGCATATCTTTCAATACAAGTTTGAAGACAATCCTTTTTGACGTCCAATGAAAACAAAGAGATAGCTCTCGGCTCTATCATCACTGAGTTCAGGCTCTTTTGTAAAACCATGGCATTTATTCAATAACAGTGCCTTTATACAGTCTTAACTGAAAAAAAGGTTAAAAAAAAGGCCTGGATGTCTCCCACTGACTTATTTCAACATTTCAGTTCAAATATTTCATTGATTGTACTCAATTTTTATTTAAAATGTACACAACAAGGTAATTCTATAATCTATAATATTTTCTTAGAATAGTTTATATCACTACCGTATTTCTTCTAAATATTCAGCCATTCTAATGGCCTAAATTTTCCATTGAGTCAGACAAAAATGGAGACGTGGAGTTGTGTTTAAGGATAACCATTTTCACACACAGCACGGCAGGTCATTTTGCCCTAAATTCCCTGTAATGGGCAAATTTGTCTGGCCACATATTTCTTTTCTAATGGTCGAATCCTTATGAGGAAAAAAGTGGCTGAATCTTTAGAAGAAATACGGTAAATCTTCATTTGTTACACAGCCTCCAGAGAACCCTAACCATAGCATTAAGATGGCTCCATAGGGCGCACAAGTCTTGTAAGAAAGCCACACCTTTCCTGTCACCAGTGCAGTCATTTAGCATCATCATGCAGCAAAGCGTTTTTTTTGTTCTAATAAGGTGCTTACATCTGATGTTGGGTGGAACAAAATATGTCAAATGGAATTGTAACGCCCCTCAACGTTCTAAATATTGTCAATATCACGAAATCTATGAGATAATAAATTTGCAAGCCCTATTGTTGATACTCACTGTCTGTACCATCCAAATAATGCTCAAATACGGGAAGGGTGACACCTAAAATACACAATACAGATTTCACATTATATAGAATTTAACATCTTATTATCTCATGCAAAGGTAGAAAGAAGTTGCTTTTGCATTGCTTTCAGGAGGCGGGTTAAACAGCTTTAGTGTGGAAAGGGGGAAGGGGGGGGGGGGGGGGCGGAGCAGGAGTAACTCCCGAAGATGACCTTCGGAGTGTACCTGCCAACTGTTCTACATTGGTTGGCCGATTGGAGAAATCACCCAGAAATAGGTCAATTTATTTTGTCTATTTGAACACACAACCCTGGAAGACCTGCGTCAGAATGCGATACTATCACTGTGTACAACTTGTCCACATTGGTTGATTGATTGATTGATTGACGCCGCGCTCAAGATTATTTCACTTATATGGCGACATTGCCAGTTTTATTGTTGGAGGAAACCGGGCTCTTTGTCCGGAGGAAACCCACGACCTTCCAGTGGTAACTGGCAACCATCTCACATACATGTAGGTTGTTTGAGTGAAAACCCAGTCAGAACATTTTCCAATTTTTGGGGGACTGTTCTGATGGAGCGTCTAAAGCTCTACCTACTGAGCCACGGAGGCCCCTTGACTGATTGAAAAACCAAACCAAAAATCAGGCTATGTAATTTCGGTGTCGGTCAGAAACCTTGAATCATTTCCGTACATTAAAACGCTGGGAACCAACCAGTACCGATGCTAAATTCATGATAGGTAATACATGTTCGTTTCCGTAGTTTTAAAACAACAGTAATAACAGGCTACCGGAACCGATCGTTACCGTGAAATCATATGGCCTGAAAATGTGTTAATTTTATTTGGTCTAAGTCGGATAATATGTGAAGCTGCAAACCATCGATGGAAGGCCTGTGTCAGAATGTGAGACTATCACTATGCCAACTGATGCTAAATGTTTAATATAAAATCAGAGTAAACCAGTGTGTAGAGTACCTGCTACGTTTTCCTTCTTGGATCTGATTTTAACTTGAGCCTTTGTCACGTTCTGTAAAACCATGTGATTAAAGTCACCAGTCGTAAATTTAGCCTCGGCCAATGAGAATGAAGCCTCCTTCATCACATCTCCCATCATGACTTTAGTCTAAAGAAAAAAAAAAATCAAATATTTTAGTGGCCAGCAGGTCCCCCACCAAAAAGACGAAATTGAAAAATGACAGATACAACATATGTGCCAAGCTAAAAGACTCCTGAAAAAACATTACATTTTTTCAACTGCACATGTATTATGTATGTACCAATAAAATAAACCAAAATGTAAAGATCTGAACTTTGACCTCAATTTCCGGTTTTGTTACTGAAGAACTAAGATGAATCATGCTTTTAAAACATTTTCTTTTCTATTAATATAATTAACAATAAATAGTATCAAATTTAAATGTGAAATAGCTTTATCTATGTAAGGACTAAAGCGATACATTATAAGCTTGGGCTTTTATGTCGATCCTATTTGAAATAAATTGATAATATTGTACCTCAATAATTTTTTTGAGAATTTGTCTGAAGCGGAGTGTTAAAGCATCGGCTTTCTTCTTCAACAGACTGTGACCTTTCTGTGCGCCTTTCAGTCTGGCTTTCATGATAGCCATAGCCCTGAGAAAGAGAAAGTTTGGTTAATATTTACAATGTAACAGCAACAAACCAACGCCACAATCAAAACTTTTGATAAATCAGGGAAGAAAGTGCTGACCACATGTAATAATTGGGTGATTGATTGATTGATTGAGGTTTTACTGCGCACTGACGATTATTTCACTAAAATGGTGGGCTTATCGTATTTCTTCTAAAGATTCAGCCACTTTTTTCCTCATAAGGATTCCACGATTAGAAAAGAAATATGCTAAATGTGGCGAGATAAAGTTGTCCATTAGAGGGAATTTAAGGCAATATGACCCACCGTGCAGTGTGTGAAAATGATTATCCCTAAACACAACTCCGCGTCTCAATTTTTGTCTGACTCAATGGAAAATTTAGGCCATAAGAATGGCTGAATAATTAGAAGAAATACGGCTCTTTGCCTGGAGGAAACCCTCAACCTTCGGCAAGTACCTGACAACTTTTCCACAAACAGAGATCAAGCGAAAAATTAACTCAGAAGTTTTTAAATTTGAATTTGGTCTGAGATGGAATCGATCCCGAGCCGCATTGATGGAAGGCCAATGTCAGACTAAGAGACTATCACTCTAACTGACTAAGCAATGAAGGCCATTAAGGCCCCCCCCAAGTGAACTTGTTTAGACAAGGTTCAATCCAACAGGATTATTTAAAAAGTTAAAGTCGATTAATTTGGTAAAATTACAGTTAGAAAAGTTATTTTTCTTAAAAAACAAGTTTTGAATTTTTAACAACTTAGTGGATATATGAAAATTATGATCAAGTAGGTAAAGATCATCTGCTGTACCTGTACAGCAGTAAATTAGTTTAGATATGACTACAATAAATTCAAAGCCCCTTAAACGCTTTAAAAGCGCAACGCAACAAACATGTCCGAGCAAAGGTCAACTGAGGTAAATCAGAAGAGTGACAGGAAGCTCAATGTTAAAGCCTGCCGCAGACGAGAGCTATCAGCTGAGGTAAATACCTCTCGAGGAAATTCCCTCAGCTGTTAGCTCGTCGTTTGCGGGGTGTTTTTACTGGATTTCTCGCCTCGCGAGGTCTTGAGGCGAATATTTGACGTGTTTAATATTTTACGTCTCTCGAGGACAAAAAATCACTGTTTGCGGGGTGTTTGAGCTATCAGCTCAGCTAACTTTTGACAGTTGACGAATAAAAACTCACGAAAATATCACATGACAGTGGGTGGAAAATAGCAACGATTCTTCTCCAATAGATTATACATAGACGGCTCTATAATATGATATCTTATTTGCAAATTAATATTAGAATAAACAAATATGAACGTATCCAGCGTATTCAAGCTTATATTTGCAAACCAATTTTATACAACGCAATACACAATACAATATCATGCATTCTGAATAACCTTGGTTGTAAGAAGCTACCAAAATTACAAAAAACTTTTTTTCATACATTTCAATTGTCAATAGGCCTAGATTGACGTAAAAATAAAAACTGCATGTAAAGCCAATGGTCCGTACAAATCGAAGATGAGTGCTAATACCAGAATTTGATAAATACTGACATATAAAACATGAGGAAAGCTTGCATTTCATACTGTTTCTTAAAACTTACAAACAATTTAGCTCATTCGTTTTCATTAAGAGTTTACACATATATTTGGCAGACATCCTCTCTGGAAATCACTAAACAAAAATAATCTTCAAAATATACACGGATAGTCTGTTAAAAATGTATGTCTTCAGAGAGTGTACCAGGTGACACGATCTCTCATTTTGATTGGCTGGCCTATCTTTTTCACTCTGAGCTGATAGCTCAGTCCCCCGCAGACGGTCAGATTTTTACCTCGAGAGGTTGAAATTATTCAACATGTTAGATATTTGTCTCAAGGCCTCGCAAGGCGAGAAATTCATTAAAAACACCCCGCACACGACGAGCTAACAGCTGAGGAAATTTCCTCAAGAGGAATTTACCTCAGCTGATAGCTCTCGTCTGCGGCAGGCTTTAGAGTTGGACGCTTCCAGTTCTTCACCAATTTCAGTCTCATTAGGACATGGATTAAAGCTTAGTGGTCATTTTTGAAAACTAAAGAGCGTGCGCTGCATGGGGATAGGTCAACCGCGTGAGCCGATATTTTGATTGGTTTTAAAACACATGCTTAAAATGGCGCAATTTGTTTGAGGCTTCAAAGAAACAAAATTCAACCGATTCGGTGCATGCAGCGAGTTGACTTCGAAAGTAAAACTAGCCATTCGCAACAAGCTTGGAGCATGCACTGTTGTCATAGTTCGGCAAAAACGCAAGAGACGGCAGATAGTGAGGAAATTGTCTTTTTTGTTCAAACTTTATGCAACGATCGATGGGGCCTGTTCTCTGTCCGGCGGTTTACCCACTGATCGATGGACAACCCACTGATAGGTGACTTTACCCAACCTGTTTGTAACTAGTGGACAGCACAGTATCAGTCATCAATATACTTCTCCATGGTTATTTTAGACAAGAAGATTTTCCCTGTGCCCGTGTGTTTTAGTGATCATAAATATACTTCAAGTGCCATAGGCTGACTGAGTTTAGATATTTCCAAACCAAAGTCACTTATCAATATCAGCAGTAGCCGCACTCGTGTGTCTCTATCCTGGTTTACTTACTTTGTCGGTCAGATAGATGGTTATTGCAATATAAAGTTATTTTGAACAAGAAGATTTCCCCTCTGCATACATGTGTTTGTGTTACCGTACATTTTTTTAGTCGACTCATACAAATATTAGCAGACAACATTTTATTTTGAATGTAGCGACAGGGTGGTAAGTTTTTAGTTGGAAATCTGAAAGTATTTACGGTGCAAATATAGAATAGGTCCGTCGTTTTTAACTTCTCTTCAAATTCTTCTTTTAGATGGTATTTCTTTTAGCTTTTAGTAGGGATAGTTTAGTTTTAAGCGTTGTAATATTAAAATTAAACTAGAGGCTGATGAAGTTGCAGCGGGGCAACTTCAAGGTCCGGGATCCCCTGTTAAGTTTTTATCAGTTTGTTTTTCGTTATATCGTAATTATTCGCCACATCGAGACAGAAATCTCTGAAATAAAATCTAAAACCGGGAAATTGAATATCTATTTGGTTATATTTTTCAATCATAATTTGCCTTAAACATGTTTAGCACTGTCTCTGATATTTTCACTTTGGTAACGTACTATGTATTATTTATATAATGTCACATCAAATTGTACAAGATTAGGTCTGTCTTCTTGGACATAGCAGTTACGGCCCTTGTCACTAAATCAATGTCGCCCTTGGTGTGAAAACCATAATTGATGTTAGTCGCTAAAATAACTTACAGTTTGCTGTAAGTTTGCTTGCGAGCGCCAAATGACATTGAAATTTGTCATTAAGCCAGTTGTGGTTTTCTGGAACATTTAATATCTATACGGGAATAATTGCGCAAAAGTTCTATTATGGTCTTAAACTAATGAGCGATTGATTGAGACCTTGCGTGCTAATTCTTTTCTTTAAATATTGGGCGTATTTGTATCCTCGATGGTGAAAATATCCGTTTATCATGTTACTTACCAAGATTCTATCAATAAAATGCACATATTTCATTAACATCCTAGGTTTTTGTCCTTAACTTGATATGGGTTTATGTCTGTGTGGCCGAAGATCTTTCTTATAAATATTTGAACATAGTTTTATTAACATCCTATTTTTAAACAGTCATATTTTATTGAGTTTTTATTGAAACGGGTTGATTTTTACACAAGGCATAGACCTTGATCAACACTATTGGTATGTCAAATTTAAAGTTGATATCTGAAAGCAATTTGGAAAAACTCAAGTTTTTAATTTTTTAATAAAATTCAATATGGCGGCGAAACCGTTGATCCAATCAAAAATTACCTGGCAGTTCAAAGATGAAGAAAAATATTGTCTATCTAAATTTAAAAAGCCGATTGCTTTATTAGAAAAATTATCTGAGATATGACTCATTAAAGTTTTCAAAAATTCAAAATGGCGTCCTGGTCACGTGACTTGTTGCACGTTCATAAAACTTTGGAATTTCATAGATCTATAATAGGTTTACAAGCATGATAATTATCGTTAAGTTCCAATAAATGGTTTTCTAGATATTGCATTTTTTGTTAAAAGTTAAAAACATCATAACTTTGACGAATAAAAGTCTGCTATGAATTTTCGAGGAGATTCTTGATTTGGACAACTTAGTAGTCCCCCGACTTCTACTAAGTATATGTGAAATTTGAGCTAAATCGAATGAACGGTTTCAGAGAAGAAAAAATTTGGGCAAATACGCCTTTTTCAAAATGGCGGACAAACGGCGTAGCGTAGCGACAATAGGGAGTGGGAGTCATGTGACAATTCCACACATTTCCTGTCACCGGCGTTGTCATTACGCATGTGGGAAGCCTTTTGTCGTTCGAATATGACGCTCATTTCTGACGTTTTGGAACAAAAAACGCCAATCGAACTGAAAACGTCATAAAAAAACGTCACCTGTCACCGGATATCGCGAAATCTCTCGGTAGACTCCCAGGCCCTATTCAGAAAAAATGGACCTAGATAATTTGTTTAAGAATATGTATGTGAAAGATGAGAGTCGTGTCTAGAAAACTGTTTGAGTTATATCACCTACAAAAACCGTGGAAAACAAATAAGAATAATAATAATAATAATACGGAAAAAGCAGAACGATTTCAATAGGTATCCCCACCAAGTTGGGGATCCCTAATTAGTCATAAGTTGTAGAAGAAATGAATACAACGGGGGGTTTCAGGGGGGCTTGCCCCCCTGACTATTATAGCGGTTTGGGACTGACGGACCTATTCTATAGTCTGTCCGTATTTACGAAGATACTTACATCCGAGAAGGGAAAACGTTGAGTCGATCTTTACCCGACATTTTTGGTGTATTTCTAGCAAAAGCAACTGTCAAATACCTCAGATGATGGGCATAAAAAGTGTGTCACATGACTTTTTCATGGCACTCTTTAAAAAACGGAAATTGATTATTTGTACGAACAATATTCTGTACATAGTTATCATTCGTGTGTAAAATCTATTGAATTAAACATGTAAACCAAATTTATGAATTAATGGTCCAATAAATACGTCCAATAAGTCTCATCAACTCCAAATAGAAGTTACACAAGGCTAACGAAAGTCCAGTCCGTTACCGCTCTATTTATCGGTTTGTACGCTGAACTTAGATGGAGGGATTTTACGAAAATGGAAACCAAAGTGATTCCCTGTTTAATTCGAGTCGGGGAAACTAAGAAAAAACCATGTTTGATTCCATTAGATGGCAAAGACAAGGTTGGCAAGAGATACGCAGTGATAAAAAATGCGTTGTCGTTTATAGACAACGTTGTAGAATGAAAATATTAGCATAATCCTTTGAGACGCTGGCTACGTTTCCTGTCCCTAACTAGATTGTTGTTATTCGGGGACCGAATTTCGTTACTAAATTAAATTTTTACTAATATAAATTCTAGATTTCATGCGATGAGCAGATTGGGGAAACGTCCCGATCGGGAGTCCACTCCTGAACGAACCATAGACCGCGCTCTCGATTTGGACTGGAGTGCGGTATGTAGCTCGCTTGGGAGTCCCAGTCCTATGATGTCGTAATATAATAATTTAATATGTCCCCAACGTGATAAATACACAAAAATTAACTTAATTAGTTTATTTTTTGTTGTTGTTAATAAACCAATAGGTTACAGTGGGTCGCTCTATGGATGTGACAGTTTGCCTGATGAGTAATATGATTTCACGATGTCACGCAATATTCAACAAAACAGAGGAGGGCCGCTGGACAGTTTGTGACAATAAGGTATTTTTTGGTAATAAATTACTCACAGTGTAAACTACATATCTTGTTTGTTATAATATACACTTAGCAGACCCCTAGCCAGGATTTGAGAGGGGCATGGGGGGGGGGGGGGGGGGGCTGCACTTCGGCTTATAATTACGCGTACTCAGGACTGAAACAAATAATGATTAAATAAGGCAAATTTGAGCTAAAATCTTCAAACATGTATATTCCAAAATACGACCGTCAGTATAAAAAATAGTAATTTTGGAGTCAGAGACCCGGACTAGTCGAAATCATATGACGAACAGGTCTACATATTACTGTATTGTAAGTGTGATTCTGTTTCTTTTTTTTTAACACAGATGTGTTAAAAATATACACGGAGCAAGAAACTGTTTATGTTGTTGACTTTTAGCTGCATTGTCGCTTTCTAGATGTCCTGTTCGTCATATGACGAACACGGAAAAAAAAAAATTCGGCAGAGCCAAGATTTCTCGGCTAAAAACATAGTGAGTCAGTTTTGCCTCTGATGATACACTCGCAATTCAGATTTTTACCGCGGCAAAAAAAAAAAAGTTGGCATTTTTCTTATTTTTGTATCCCACGGGTCACATGTATTGCAGTACCTTATACACTACTTGTATAACGTATAGCAGCTTCTGTCAAAGATTCAAGTTCGTTTTCAGTAACACTACCTACTTTAAGTACAACAAATGTCCGTTTTGTTGCACGGCCTGGGCCATATTCTACAAAGCACAAGATACACGGAATGGGCCGCTGAAGATCGGTAGTCAGTTGTCCATCTACACGGGTGAAACGGCCTCTTCTTTTTGAGCGTGGTATAAAAAATCGGCAAATCTGTATACTCCCTATGATATTTTTCATGAAATGACCAGAGGAACAAGGGGCCTTTACCACAGCAATCGCCGGACTTCAGTTATGTTAAAAGCTGTAATTTCAGACGGCAGAAGATTCATGAACGAGAGCCTCGTTTTCAAGTACACAGCGTTGTCACGTAAGTCTCGGACTTCGTCGAAAACATCTCCTCGAGTGGCGGTAAAACGATCACGGGCAGCGATCACCGGTTCTTGCCGGACATTTTTTTCAAAACAAAAAAAATATAGTGACTTCGTCTGCGGTGTTTTTGGTTGCCGCGGAAAAGCAGTTTTACGACGGCAATCTCTGCGCCACTTCCGATTGCCGTGGTGAATTGCAAGGGTTGATTTAATCAACAAAGCGTGCTGGGGTAGGCCTCCTGCAATTTCACACGTCGGCCGATAAGCCCTTTCTCACTCTCACGACGAGAAAACAAAGTACTCCCATATCGTTCCGGTAAAAACGACCGCTGACAACCAATAGCCTGTAAACAAAATCACCATCCTTTGTTGAGCGTTAGTGCTGTTGATGTTATATTGGGCTACCATGCAAGGGCATACGTGGTGCTTGCCAGGGCATGCGTGGCGCACAAGAGGGGCATGCGTGGCGCACTAAAGGGCGGGCTTGGCGCTGCGCCACGCCAAATACGTCTAGCTAGGGGTCTGCTTACTCCTTTAAGAAGCGGTCATTTGAGCCTTGAGTACCACCTGTCGGAACAAACAACATGGCCGTTTATCAAAAAAATTCATGGCGATATGCGCATAGTGTACTCCATGATCACTTTTAACTGGAGCCTGTTTCACAAAGCTACGTAGAGTAAGTTTTAACTACCATCCCAACATATCTCTACAATATGGGTTACGCCTTTTGTGAAACAGGCTCCTGGTCTTTGTTTGAAGGAAAAAATGTTATTAACAGCTAGAGAGATCAGATGAATTAATTCTGGACACCAATCTGTGAATATTACTTTGCTATAATTTCATGTGCGTTAATATAGTTTAAAGTAGTGTCATCCCTGTCATGTATTGTATTGGAAAATTATTGTGAGAATCAGAATTATTGTGACTGTGGAACGTTTTGGATAAGAACACATGTAGTCCTGCAATTCTCACTGCATAGCAATTTACATAGGCACTTTTTTACTTACAAATATAAACGAACAAATAACTTAACGAATCAAAACTTTTTCTTGCATTTGATATTAACAGTGAATCAGCTTATTAGACACAAAGTTAACAAGGCTCTAGATATAGGTCACCAGCCCCGATAGCTCAGTTGGTAGAGTGTCCGCTTCAGGGCTAGGAGATCCAGGTTCAAGCCTGGGTCGAGTCAGACCAAAGACTTTAACAGTGGGAGCTTGGCGCTCAGCTATAGGGGTTAAAGCAGCGACTGGTTGGCCCTGTGTCAGTATAATGTGACTGGGTGAGGGGGCTTGCTGGGTGTGTGCGGCAAGACGTCTCGGTGAGGCAGCATCAAATAAAAGGGCAGTGGAAATCTGCCCTGCCACAAGGAGACACCGTCTTCATATGACTGAAATACTGTTAAGCAGGACGTAAAACCCAAATCACTCACTCTAGATATGTCTTTAGATATATCTCTAAAAATATTTTGGGTACTCTTTTTTTTTTATCGTGCAATTTCATTTCAATATGTACTATGATGGAGTAAAACACGATCACACTGGTTGACTTGTTCAAATAATCACAAAGTTAAGATTTGGCAAAATTTTCTATTTTGTAGAGTCTAAATGGAGTCCATGTGAATGGAAAGAAACTGAAGCCTTTAGCCCATGTAACGCTGGGAGAAGGGGACTTGGTACAGTTTGGGGTTTCACAAAATGTGAGCACACCTCCTGAATTCGTCTACAAGTTTTACACTGCCGCGAAAATTAAATGTCCAGTTAAAAGAAATGGTGATACTGTGGACTCTGGCCATTCTAAAAAGCTACGAGGGGACAGTTTGGCTGGCCAAGCAAGAGTTGGTCAAGGTAGTGACTCGGATGATTATTCTGCTTTGACATGCATGGTTAACTCCCCTAGAGTTAAACAAAGATACCCATCCAGTCAAAACTCACAATTGTCCAGAGAAAAAATGCAGGAGTTTGAACAGAAGCTGGCTGAGATGCAGAAATTACTCCGTGACAAAGAAGTGGCTGAAGAGGAAATGAAAAAAAGATTACAAGAGGAACAAGAAAAAGCTGGTCAACAGGAAAAAATAGTGGAAGAACTTCAGAAAAAAGAACTAAGATTAAAAATACAAATGCAGGAAAAAGAGGTATAAGTACTGTTCATATTTACATGTAAACTGGATTTATTTCCCACAAAAATGTAACCTTTAAAGTGACATGAGCTGCCAAAATTCACACTTTGTTCATAATTTCTGATCGTCACGACAGTAAGACCATCGAAAAACTAAACGATTGGCCTTGGAATGAGAAAAATCTGTGCAGTATGTGGCCTGTACGAACCGAAAACGTGTTTGAAAAGTAAACAAAATTTAAATAACCGAGATGACCCTTCATTCATTCTAAGCCAAAGCTAGTTCAAAACAATACTTTATCGTACATTTTCGAGACTAGAAGCACTAAAAAGCTGCTGAATTATATGTTTTAAGAAAAATAGACAAAAAATTCAACATTCTGTTTTAACGTCAAAATATCAACATTTTGGCAGCTCATGCCCCTTTAAAGAAGTACTCTGGAATTCTTTCCAGCTCAAAACATTTACGCCCCAGGGCCTGTTTCACAAATGACAAAGCCGTGTAGCAACTGTCATGACAACTCATACTGTAGAGATACACTGCCATGAAAGTTACGCGAAAAAATACATCTACGCCGCTTTGTGAAACAGGCTTATGGGTCCTGTTTCACAAAGCGGCATAGATGTATTTTTTGGCTAACTTTCATACTAACGTATCTCTACAGTATGGGTTGCTATGGCAGTTCCGTGAAAACTTACGCTACACCGCTTTGTGAAACATGGTTCTGGTCATTATATAATATGAAAGGTATATGTTTCCTTTATAGTTACGCCTTGCATTTGAATTACATCATACGTAATTTTATATTTTCATACTACACCCCTGATATTTTCACTCCCAGGCAGTTTTTATTTTTTTAATTTTTTTATAATAAACATTTGAAATTATGGTCCAAGTAAGTTGTAATGCAATGACCTCGCGAAAGAACTATCAAAACTGATATCACAAAAGAATTTCTGTTATCAGTCATAACGTTTAAATGCCCAGCAGCAGTCATCGTGAACAATTCTGGATGCTGTCTCTTGTGACGTTATTTCTAACATTGTTGGGGCCTCCATGGCTCAGTAGGTAGAGCGCTGGACGCTTAATCCGAACAGCCTTCCACCAATGGGTCGCGGCTTCAATCCCAAAAAATTGGAAAATTTTCTTAAGGGGTCTCCCTTGAACGACCTATGTGGGATGGTTGCCAGTTACCACCGGAAGGTTGTGGGTTTCCTCCAGGCATAGAGCCTGGTTTCCTCCCACAATAAAACTGGCAACGCCGCCATATAAGTGAAATAATTTTGAGTGCGGCTTAAAACACCAAACAATCAATCAATCTAACATTGCAATGGACTTCAGACAGCCGTTTTTGAAAATAGAGCAACGTCATCAAATATTTTTTTTCCAGTTGAGCTGCGTTTTTTTACATTATATTTGGTTACTATTTTTTAATTTACTTTCCCATCAACCGTAAAATTAAAAATATTCATTATCACCTCTGTTTTTGAATTGCAGCAAGAGTTTTTAGTAGAGAAGATCGAGATTACGAAGAAGATCGACGATATCCAGGCTACGCTGGAGGAGAAATTAAAAGAAAAGGAAAGTGTTTTAATGAATCAGTTAGCGGCCCAAAGAGAAGCTTTGGTCTCCGAGAAACTGAAAGTAGAAGAAAAATTAAAGGAAGAAGTCAGCCGTGTTGTCGAGGAGAAAAATAAACAATTAGAAGATGAACTTTTAAATCAAAAAGCCAACTTGGAAAAAGTTATCGCAAACAAAGAACTAGAACAAAAAGTGTTAGAAAGTCAGTTGAAAGAAACCCAGTCAGAGAATGTCAAACAAAAAGAAGCCACTTTGCGAGCAAGGGAGGATGTTTTAGCGAATTTTACTGACCTCATGGAAACAGAATTACAATGCAGTATTTGTAATGAACTTTTTATTAAGGTTTGTGAATTTATTTATATTCCTTGTCAGGGGCCTCCGTGGCTCAGTAGGTAGAGCGTTGGACGCTCAATCCAAACAGCCTTCCACCAATGGGTCGCGGGTTCGAATCCCACTCAGTCCCAAAAAAATTGGAAAAATTTTCTGACTGGGTTTTCACTTGAACGACCTATGTGGGGTGGTTGCCAGTTACCAACGAAAGGTCGTGGGTTTCCTCCGGGCATAGAGCCCGGTTTCCTCCCACAATAAAACTGGCAACGCAGCCATATAAGTGAAATAATCTTGAGCGCGGCATAAAACACCAATCAATCATATGATTCTCTCATATTCCTTCCAACAATCTACTACGGAAGCATAAAGGTGTCACTCGGAAAGGGTAAGTGGCATTATGGGTATACATTTTGAAGCGAACATCTTCTTACAAGCTGTTGTAGCAGCATATATAACTGCTCATACTTTTATGTGCAGAATTCTTTCAGGTCGCCATGCTAAACCCCTCCCCTGAGGCCTCAGTCGTCGGAGTGATAGTCCCTCAGCCCGACACAGGCCTTCCATTGATGCAGCGCGATATTGAATCACACTCAGACCAAATAAAATTTGAAAAATTTCAGAGTGGAGTTTTCTCTCCATTGGTGTATATTGAAGGGTTGCCAGGTACTCGCTGAGGGTCAAGGGTTACAACAGGGCAAAGAGCCTGGTTTCCTCCCCCTTTAAATCTTCAACTCCCCCTTTTTGAGTGACACCATTATTCTTTAGATGGTTGGTTGGTTGATTGATGTTTGACGCCGCACTCAATATGGCTTATATGGCAGCGTTGCCAGGTTTAGCGAGGGAGGAAACCAGCCTCATTGTCCGGAGGAAAGCCCCGACCTTCGGCAAGTACCTGGCAACTCTTCCACATAGAGCAACCAAGTGAAAAATCCACTCAGAAATTGTAAAAAATTTATTTGGTCTAAGTGTGATTCGAACCTACGCTGCATCGATGGAAGGTCTATGGGACTAAGGGACGATCACTCTAACCCACTGGACCATCGAGACCTCGACATATTCTTTAGAAGTAGTTATTTTAAAGAAGGTTATGTAAACAAATCTCTTCTTTATTACAGGCAACATCCCTGGCTTGTTCCCACTCCTTTTGTCAGTTGTGCATCAGTCAGTGGATGAAACGGAAAAAAGAATGTCCGATATGTCGGACGGCGTTTACCTCTTACACACGCTCAATAGTTCTGGACAGTTACATAGAAAAAATGGTGGAGCAGCTCAGTGAAGAACTTAAGGATAGAAGAAAAGATTTTATTAAAACTCGAGAAGGTAAAGTCTTATTATATTTCATGTACCAAATCTTAATAGTTATCAAGGGTCGTAAAGGGGGGATACAAATTATTTACATGGTCAGCGTGGTAATTGATAACGGTCGAGCCGTGGAATCAGCTGGTTAATTCAATCGCACACACACAAAATAGTTGCAAAAGGTGAGTGATGCGAGCACGCCCTATGACGCTATCAAACGACGTCACAAAACAATGTTTAGAACGTTCAAAATAGCGTTCGCGTGTCGCCATATCGGGTGTGGGTGAAAACGAGGTGTGCAGGACACCAGATACGAATATTTATCGGATGGCAATTGACCAATCAGATTGCAGTGAATCTTCTCTGAGGGATAATAAGGGGGCTTTGTGACTGAGCATAACGTAATGTTGTCGGTATGTCTCCATGCCATTTAGCCCTCGGACTGGAGCATAGTTGCTCTGCTTTAGCCATGTATGCTGACCATGCAACTAGGAAAACATTAAGTATGCCAAATATATTAGCCTTCTGTGGTCTGTGGAGCCTGATGCCCAATTTGAGAGGTGGATGGGTGAGTGGAGAGGGCGATCTTTGGGTTGTTACTTTTGTTGCCATAAAAACCGTAGCTGTTGCGTGCCTTGTTAAACCCGAATCAATTAATCAATAATTCATACCATTTAGACCTTGCATTATGGCATTAATTTTTTTAGAAAGATCCCCAATGCTCACCCTTTATAGAAGTATTGCCAGGTACTCATCAAAAACTCAGGCGCATCCTGCAAGCAAAGAGCTTACTTTCCTTCACTGTTAAACTTGGCGAGTGAAATATAATCTTGAGTACATCATAAAACACCAAACAATCAGCTGTTATGTAAGCAAGAAATGGAGAGGTGTTAATATAGGCCGTAGGCCTGTTCACCAATCCAAAATAGAATATTGTTTACACTAAGCAAGAAATCTAATCACTGGGTAAACAATTGTCCAATGTTATCTCCGGGCTTTCAGAATATCTGGGTACAGATGGCATTTATTAATTTTGAATGCTTTCAAACTATTTGACGTTTAATATGCCGTACCAAAATGTTAGAACAATTCATTACATCAAAACAAAAAATCTACAGCCCCAAGGTTATGAAGACATAGGCACATGGAAATTGACATTGACATTGAAATAGACATGCGCAGGATGACTGCAATCAATGATAGCTTTATATTAGCTTATACAGCTCCTTTTGTTTCATATCGTTTCTGGCAAAAAGCTTGCTTATTTTGACAGTTGAACTTCCATGCTAGCTTAAACCTAGCCAAAACTTTGACCATACTCAACAGCTCTCGTCTCATAAAACGAGAGCTGTTGAGTATGGTCAAAGTTTTGGCTAGTTTAAACCTAGTCGTGCCTTCCACTGTCCAAATGTTTAACAATATTGTTTAATGATCAATGCAACGCAAGTTCAAATCCCACTGAGGCCGAATAAAATGGAAAAACTTCTGAGTGGATTTTCATGTTTATCTCTATTGCCGTATGCGGAAGGAACTCTACAAAGGCTGCAGGTTTAATTCAGGCCAAGAGCATTGTTTCTCCCCCGACTAAACACGGCAATGCTGCCATATCAGGGAAACAATCATGTGCACGGTGCAAAACATTGATCAATCTTTCATATGGGGAGCGGAATTATTGTGAGAATTCCACAAACTCTGGGGATGTCATTGCGCATGCGAAAAGAGTTTATTGTTCGAATGTGATGCTCAGCTCTGACGTTAAAGAACAAAACATGTCAAATTGACGTCTTATGAAATGTCACCTATTGCCGAATATCCTGAAATCCGTTACTCCCGGGACCTATTGTTTCTGCCAAAAGCCAGCTTATTTTGACAATTCCATGCAAGCTTAAAACCTAATAGTGCCTTCCACTGTCTAAATGTTTGATTGATTGATTGATGTTTTACGCTGCACTCAAGATTATTTCACTTATATGGCGGAGTTGCCAGGTTTAGTGGGGGAGGAAACCGGGCTCATTGTTTGGAGGAAACGCCGACCTTCAGCAAATACCTGGCAACTGTTTCGCATACGGCGACCGTGTGAAAAATCCACTCAGAATTTTTTTAATTTGTATTGGTCTGAGTGTGATTCTAACCCGCGCCTCATCAATGGAAGGTCTGTGTGGGACTGAGGGACGATCACTCTAACCCACTGGACCACCGAGGCCCCATAAATGTTTGAGAATATAGTTTAATAAGGATGTGTTCAGGGTTGCTTTCTTGGGGCATTTGTTTAAAAACATCACTTAATATTTACAGAGGAGCAAAAGAAGTTTGATGCTGAAAGTGTTGCTCAAACCTCTGCGGATTCTCAAAGAGGACGAGGCAGAAACGGACGTGGAAGGGGAAGAAGGCGTGGTGGAAATAGATCAAGGGGAGGTAACCAGGGTAGACAAGCTCCACAAGCACCAATACCTGCACCTATCGTTCTCAGTAGTTCCAGTGAGGATTCCTTGGATGGTACGTTGTCTGACCATGAGGATGATGTCGATGGGGAGCCGGGAGCTTATTATGGTGGATACGGTCACTGTTATATTTGTGGTAAGTGGTTCAAGTTAAGCTAGGACCGTTCTCATTTTGCAATTGACCTTTTTTTGAACAAAACTTGCCTGGCTAGACAAATGTATGTGGAACTGTTGCCAGGTACTCGTCAAAGGTCGGGGGTTTCCTCTGGGCAATGAGCCTGGTTTTCTCCCTCACTAAACCTGGCAACGCCATCTTTCGACACCTATACCGGTGCCTAAATCCAGTGTAACTGACGAAGACACTGGTACATGTATAGGTGTTGAAAGCTTGTGTTGTTCACAAACAACTAAGTGGTGATGTCTTAATTTTTTATCATTTAGTATGGAACCCACGTTTAAAGAGAGTTTCAAACATTTCTTACAATAAAGTTGTCAAGGCCTGCGTATTAATTTAGTAAAATAATCTTAAGTGCAGCATAAGAACACATCCATCAATCAAAATGTTCATTTCTTCTCTGTTCACAGGTCATATGGGGCATTGGGCAAATGGATGTCCATTTCGGTAATATTCTCAACAGCTGTTTTCCGTAAAAGTGACATATTTCCCAGTACACCAAGGTGCTTAATAATTCTTCTCTTTAACTCTCTAGTAGGATTTTGAACGAAAGGATCTCTTTTATATGAAAAGAACTGTAGGAATGAGCTGTCCAAACTCGGACTATTTTTCATAAATGTATGAAACAATGTTTGAAGTACCATGAAAAACTATAGACGTTGAAATAATAAATATGGATAAAACCAGTAATTTTTATGAACCGAAGAGCGCTCATAACGAATAAAATACAAATTGACAGGATATATAAAATAAATACAGTTTAGTGGTTTTATGAAACTATCTAAACCTATATCATCAAGACTGGTATGAGCTGATATATTCATTCTTTGTTTACCACTAAAGACAATTTTGAAAGTAATTGGCTATTTTTCTCAGAAGGGCAGATTAAAACCTGGGGATACCAAGGTGAAAAATGTAATAGGAGATGATAAGAACTAATTTTGCCTAATCCGTCTTGGACTGATTGAACGTTCAACTGAAACTGGTCACAGGCCCAAACTTTTTGTCGTGTAATTTCCTGGAGTGGAAGTTGTGTAAATCAACACCTGGACCAAGCGAAACCGTGTCCAAACCAACAGAAAAAAATGTTTAGACATGTGATTGGTAATCAGAGTAATTTAACATGTATTTTAAAAGAAAATTAACCTCTCTGCCACTGTAACATGTTTTGTTTTAAAGTTCCAAAAGGTTAGACAACCCCAGAGTATTGGCTTAGTGACGTTACAATAATCATGACATCCCAGAGTTATTTCCCTTAGCATGTCTAACCTCTTTGAAGTGTTTAGACCGGAGAACCTGGCGCTTGTGAAGTCAATTTCCTTCTGTATCCAAATATGTTGAATTACCTTGAAAAACAGCCATCTGTCAAAATCTGCATTTTCTTTTCCTCAAGACATGCCTGTTATAATGAGGTTTCATTGTAAATCTAATCAAATTCTATTCCCAATAGACCCTTCCGGCTTAAGGATCGACGCTTGCGCAGAAGCCTCGCTGTATGGATAAATTGAGTTTTTGGGTCAATCTGAATTTGGGATCAAGTTCGTTTCTTCCAGATGCAATGCAAGAGACTTGTCACAGCGGCTGCAACAGAGAAATGACGTCAATGCCGTACAATTCGAATAGCGTCATTCTAAGCGCAACAAAGACATGATGTTAATGATAGAAAATTAAGACATCACCACGTAGTTTGTGAACGTGAGCTTTCGACACCTATACACATGATGAAGACACCGGTATAGGTGGTGAAAGCTTGTATTGTTAACAAACAACTAACTACGTGGTTATGTCTTGATTTGTTATCTTTAGTATGGAACCCACGTTTAAAGATTTCTTACAATGACATGATGTTGTGGCGCCAATCTTAGACCGAACAAGCCCAGCTTCCAGCAAGACCAGCTTTATTCAGTCAAGCTTTTTAGCATAAGTTGATTATTCCGACATAAACTGACACAATATCAGGGTTTTTTCCCTAAAATATGTCGTAAAAATGTTGAGTTAAGCATCATTAAATTACGTCATTACCAAGTAATTAGCAAATCACCTATTGCTGTGGATTAATTTTTTATCAATTACTAATAAATATTCTTTATGTACATGTAGTGTGTGTGACTGATTTTAGTTTGTGGTGAGCTAATCTAAATTAAAACCCAAATGTACAAGTAATCTTTTAAAAGTAACATTTATTTTTATATGTACCAATAGTGAAATTGGTACGGTAAGATCTCCGCTAATTCAAGGACCAGTGATGTGAAAATAACGAATTATTACATTGCTATTTGCCACATTTGGTCTATAAAAACAACAACAGTGATCGTTTAATAGGATTATCTGATCGCTCACTCCAGGAGGTAAGACTCTCAACGAAAAAAGTTGAATTTTAAGTGTACTTTTGTTAATGTTTTTCTGGCCCTTGAATTTTTTAGAGTGCTTGAATTAGCGGAGATCTTACCGCGTATCTAATATCTAAAGTGATTCATCATTCAATTCATTAATCTGATTAAATAGATTTTGTCATTGGTCTATTTTGACAGTCTCAATTAAAATTCCTTAAAAATTTTATAAAGTGGCACTTTTTATTTGTTTAATGGATCAAACAACATCTTTTTACTAAATATTTTAACATAGCTCTATGATTCAGATACGGTTATGGGGGTCTCTCTGGTCCAGTGGGTTAGAGTGATCGTCCACCAGTCCCACACAGACCTGCCATCGATGCGGCGAGGATTCGAATCACGCTCCAAATTAAACAATTTCTGAGTGGATTTTTCACTCGGTCGCTGGATGTGGAAGAGCTGCCAGGTACTCGCCAAAGGCCGAGGTTTTCCTCCGGGCATTGAGCTCAGTTTTCTCCCCCACTAAACCTGAAAACGCCGCCATATAATTGAAATAATCTTGAGTGCGATGTAAAACATCAAACAACCAATCAGATAAAGTTAGACTAATACAGTGTGGATTCGGCCTGTTCTGTTTCAAATCAAGATAGTCAAACATTATAAGTCGGAAAAGTTTGCTTCCATCCAAAAACTTATCTCTAGAGTGTAATGACCTCAATCTAACAAGCCTTTCTCCAATGTGTTGGAGGCTCTATTACCAGTCCAAAAAATGATAGGTTGAGTATTTCTTTGAGCTTAAACCACATTTCTTTCCCCTATAAACTTGAAAACCACCATGTAAGTGAAAGAATCAATTCATGGAATTAACATTGTAGTCAATAACTTCCTTAAGAACATAGTCCTCATTAAACTTGATTTATCCTCTCAACATCATCATCGAATTTCAAATCATTCATAGTGTAAAAAAAACCCTCTTCATATCCATGGTTTATAACTGACTTCTTCCACAGCGCCACGTGGCCAAGCCAAACATTACATGATGTTAAGGCGCACTCGCACGCAATCTGACTAAAGTCGAGATGCTTTTTCCAATAAGCATCTCGACTTTAGTCAGATTGACTCGCACGGTGCGATTTGTCGTACCGACTTGTATCATGCGATGGAAGTATTTGATTGGTTGACAAAGCGTATCAACCAATTAAAAGCATCCATTTTAATCTCATGCTAAAAGTCTGTACGATAAATCGCACCATGTGAACAGACCTTTAAAGGTACGTTCACACTATACCCCGAATTCGGTTTGGGGTCCGAAACGTTTTCCGTACTAAAATGGCTTCAATGTTTATCAGTACATTTGTTCACACAAGCTTGATCCGAATTCGCTACGGACACCGGATTCGGACAGCACAAATATAAATGGCTCACAGAGCCATTTTATTCGGTCCGGGGTCAAAATCGTTCACGATTTTCCATTCTGGCCAATCAGAATCGACCTGTAAAAACATGGCAATCAAAAACACAGTGACCTACATAGAGGTTTAGAGATGAAACAATCGAGCGGTTTCGTGTAGAAATGGAGTTGAATAAATTTTCACATGATTTCTGAAGGATTATGACAGCAGGCGTCCCTTTTCCTAAAAAGATCAAGCAAACGAATCTCATCTTGCAACCCGCTCTCAATTCTTGTTGAGTTATGTTGTTGTTGTATCAGTATGAACTGATTTGATAAAATCGGTCGATTATTCGTTGCAGTGTGAACACAACACACCGAAAACGCTGACCTGTCCGAAATCCGGTTCGTACATCAATCCGAATTCGCTGCATAGTGTGAACGTACCATTTAGACAAATTCAGCGAAACGACTGTGTGACGTCATTACTTTTGTTAAGTTGGTAATAATATCACCCCCCGAGCTTATTTTTTTCATTGTTAAAATCAAAATTAAAGGCACACTTGCCGCAAATATCCAGAATACTGTTTACTTAAAAAACAGTGAGCGCTTTTCTGTATTTTTCCCAGACAAAAGAATTTAGGAACTTTCTATTTTTACCAAAATTTGAAAATGTTTGCATCATTTAGTATTTTTCGGATACTCGCAATGTAAACAAGCTCCGTACCTGATGAGCATGCTCACAAGCGCCCTAATGTTTTATGTCGTGTGAGTGATCTGACAACGCAGTATAAATTTACGAACCTTATCTGAGAAATACAGACTGATGATCGGGCCAGAGGGACTCGAAATAAGTAAATATAGAGTGTAAACCAGAAAAAAAGCCTGATATGAACGTAATCCAACACTAAAGTTTGTCGACACTGATCCTTGTTGTTGTAATTGAGCTTCGCTAATTCGTTTGTTTTTCACCCACATTTATAGATTCTAAACCTAACTGGAGATATTTTATTTGTCTATGTTTAATTTTAGTGTTTTTTTTTTATTGCAGTAAGCTCATGTTAATTGGTTTTCTTAACAATTGTCAAATGGGTTACGACGGCAAGTGGGCCTCAAATCAAATATTCTGTTCTATTCTATATCTCAAAGCCGATATTCTGGATTTGTCTAACCATTTCAAACATTTGGCCTGGCTACGTGGTACTGATGTCCATTTATTATTCAATTATCAGATACTATTTATGATCTTGCTCCGTGTGTTGTATAGGACAGTTTTAAGGATTCTGTTTTATTGTTATCCAAATAAATAAAATTGAAATGTCGATTTTGTGTTTGAGTGTGGCCTAAAATCGATCAATTGATGTTGTGTTATGTTTTTCATCTATCTGGGGGGCCTCCTTGGCTCAGTAGGTAGAGTGTTGGACGCTCAATCCACCAATGGGTCGCGGGTTCGAATCCCACTCAGTCCAAAAAAAATGGAAATTTTTCTGACTGGGTTTTCACTCGAACAACCTATGTGGGATGGTTGCCAGTTACCAACGGAAGGTCGTGGGTTTCCCTCAGGCATAGAGCCCGGTTTCCTCCCACAATAAAACTGGCAACGCCGCCATATAAGTGAAATAATCTTGAGCGCGGCGCAAAACACCAAACAATGAATCAACCAATCAATCAATCAACCTTTTGAAAGTTGGGGTTTCCTACAGTCTGGTTTCATTTACCATAAAATCTGGTAATGCTTCATATTCAAAAGGGAAATAATCTTGAATGCGCTGTAAAACATCAATCAATCAACTATCTGGCAAACACATTAGAAAAAATATATTGCAATGCATGGGTATGTGAGATGTATGATAAGTACTAAATGTACTAGCTGAGAAATCTGGGCTCTGCCGAATTTTTTTTTTTTTTTTTTCGTATTCGTCGTAGAGGGTCACTCACATAATCAGCCAAATATATAATGTCGCCCTCTAGACCGCTATAAATTTATAATAATAAAACTAATAATCTTGAAATGCGTGTTAAGAGAGTGGCTCAGTCGACCAGTAATAGTCCGCCATGCCTTCCATTGATATGTCGCGGGTTCAATTCACACTCGGATCAAAAGAAATTGAAACATGTCCAAGTGTGGTTTTCACTTGATCGTCGTATGTGAAAGAGTTGCCTGTTACTCACCGAAGATCGGGGGGTTTTCTCCGGACAACGAGCCTGGTTCACTTCCCTACTTAACCTGGCAATGCTGCCATATGAGTGAAATCTTGAGTGCAGTTTAGCACATCAATCAATCAATCATTATAATGAGAAATAATTAAGGAATCACCACAGTCAGTTTTTGTGAACAGCACAAGATTTTGACTCCAAAGCAGATGTATTTTTCAATAACCCTTGATTAAGCTCCTGTTGTTCACAAAACTTTGCTTCATAGTAATGCCTTAGTTATTTCTCATTGTAACAGTAAGGCTGTGTGAACACCAAATATTTCATCACACCAAAACCATGTGTGAACACCAAATATTTCATCACAGCAAAATCACGTGTGGATACCAAATATTTCGTCACACCAAAACCATGTGTGAACACCAAATATTTCATCACACCAAAACCATGTGTGAACACCAAATATTTCATCACACCAAAACCATGTGTGAACACCAAATATTTCGTCACACCAAAATCACGTGTGAACACCAAATAGTTCGTCACACCACAACCATGTGTGAACACCAAATATTTCATCACACCAAAACAATGTGTGAACACCAAATATTTCATCACACCAAAACCATGGGTGAACATCAAATATTTCATCACACCAAAACCATGTGTGAACACCAAATATTTCATAACACCAAAACCATGTGTGAGCACCAAATATTTCATAACACCAAAACCATGTGTGAGCACCAAATATTTCATAACACCAAAACCATGTGTGAACACCAAATATTTCATCACACCAAAACCATGTGTGAACACCAAATATTTCATCACACCAAAACCATGTGTGAACACCAAATATTTCATCACACCAAAACCATGTGTGAATGCCAAATATTTCATCACACCAAAACCATGTGTGAATGCCAAATATTTCATAACACCGAAACCATGTGTGAACACCAAATATTTCATCACACCACAACCATGTGTGAACACCAAATATTTCATCACACCAAAACCATATGTGAATGCCAAATATTTCATAACACCAAAACCATGTGTGAACACCAAATATTTCATCACACCAAAACCATGTGTGAACACCAAATATTTCATCACACCAAAACAATGTGTGAACACCAAATATTTCATCACACCAATAGCATGTGTGAACACCAAATATTTCATCACACCAATAGCATGTGTGAACACCAAATATTTCATCACACCAAAACAATGTGTGAACACCAAGTATTTTATCACACCAAAACCATGTGTGAACACCAAATATTTCATCACACCAAAACAATGTGTGAACACCAAATATTTCATCACACCAAAACAATGTGTGAACACCAAATATTTCATCACACCAAAACAATGTGTGAACACCAAATATTTCATCACACCAATAGCATGTGTGAACACCAAATATTTCATCACACCAAAACCATATGTGAACACAAAATATTTCATTACACCAAAACCATGTGTGAACACCAAATATTTCATCACATCAAAACCATGTATGAACATCAAATATTTCATCACATCAAAACCATATGTGAACACCAAATATTTATTAACACCAAAACCATGTGTGGACACCAAATATTTATTAACACCATAACCATGTGTGAACACCAAATATTTATTAACACCAAAACCATGTGTGGACACCAAATATTTTGTCACACCATAACCATGTGTGAACACCAAATATTTATTAACACCAAAACCATGTGTGGACACCAAATATTTCATCATACCAAAGCCATGTGTGAACACCAAATATTTTGTCACACCAATAACATGTATTAACAAGTAATTAACAAGTAATAAATGTTTTGAATGGAATGGTACATTTTTATTACAAAAGAAAAAAAAAAGTCATAAATGCGTCCCCCTATTGATGTATTAATGATAAAAAATTAATTTAATTCTTTTCTTAATTCTTTTCCTAATTTCTTTTTTAAAATTTTTTATCATTAGAATGGAACCCACGTTTAAAGAGAGTTTTAAACATTTCTTATTGATGTATTGTTGAAAAAACCTTCAGATAGTTGCCCTGGTATGTCCTACCACACATTTACATGTAAGTTGGCTAATTTCATCTAAAAATCTCCCATACTTGGTACTTGCCAGAAATACGCTGAATGACTATTGGGATATACAACTGTTGATTTATTGCATCATTTTTCATATTCTGCACTGCAGTTGCACTTTAAAATAGCATACAACCATTGATCAGCACCTTTTATCATGGCATAACGCTCTACAGTGTGGGCATAAAAATAACCTTAATTTCTTGTACCATATACAAATCTAAATTTTTTTTCTTCTGTTGGTACCAATGCTTAATATTTTTATGACAATAACTTATTCAATAATATTAAATGCCTACAGGTACCTCGGCACCTGGTTGACGACCAATAAATGTCGGAAATTATAAATAACAGAGTAAGACCTTTACTAAAGTGAAGTAGACAATAACATACAACCATTTTTATCAAATGACAACATTGTAAATGTTCTATAGAGATATCCAAATGTAACCATGACAACAGTGTAAATGTTCTATAGAGATATCCAAATGTAACCATGGCAACAGTGTAAATGTCTTTAGAGATATCCAAATGTAACCATGACAACCGTGAAAATGTTCTATAGAGTTATCCAAATGTAACCATGACAACAGTTTATGACGATAACATACAACCATTTTTTATCAAATGTAACCATGACAACAGTGTAAATGTTCTATAGAGATATCCAAATGTAACCATGACAACAGTGTAAATGTTCTATAGAGATATCCAGTTGAAAGTCTGTAAGCAGTTTCCTTTCAACCTTCATGTAATAGAACACGAACATAGATGAGGTGGTACATTACTGTCTGCCGGCTGAAGATTGACAGCTGATGTCCTGTTTCAAAGAAAGAAAAAAGAAATGATAAATTTACATAACAAAGATAATTAATTCTACAATTACTAAGACAGAAAATGTTAAAATTGGACAAATCGTAGAAACAAAAGAGGAATGGTTCAAGGTTTTTAGCGGCATTGGAATTTATTTCACTTAGCATTATGTAAGATTGATTGTTTGGTGTTTTACGCCGCGCTCAAGATTATTTCACTTATATGGCGGCGTTGGCAGTTTTATTGTGGGAAGAAACCGGGCTCTATGCCCGGAGGAAACCCACGACCTTCCGTTGGTAACTGGCAACCATCCCACATACATTATGTAAGTAATCTCTATAGTATTCCATTGGTAGCCTACAAGCAACAACCCAACATACACACTATTGCAAAACGCAACTGCCGCAATTTGCTAAAGCTGTGAATCAGAGAAAGGCTGGGTCTAGTTGCAGTGTTAAACATCAAAACTTTAGCAAATTTGGATACGTTATTTGTGCAATTGTGCAGTTCTGTTATTCGCAGAAATGAAAGTAATGTACATTCTTATGCCTGTCAGTTACTTGCAGAAAGACCAGAAAGCACCATCACCCTTGCTAACACTTCCCAAACAAAATTTAGAAAAGAAAGCTTGTCAAAAAACTGAACAGACATACGAAGCAGTTAAACATACTGATTGATTGATTGATGTTTAATTCCGCACTCAAAATTATTTCACTTTAAGGCGGTGTTGCCAGGTTTAGTGGGGAAGTTAACCGAGCTCATTGCCTGGAGGAAACCAGGTTCATTACCTGGAGGAAACCCCTGACCTTCCGCGACTAGCTGGCAACTCTTCCAGTGAAAAATCCACTCAGAAATTTGTCAATTTTTATTTGGTCTGAGTGATTCAAACCAGTGCCGCATCGATGGAAGGTCTGTATGGGACTGAGAGACAATCACTCTAACCCATTGGACAACCGAAGCTCCCTAAACATACAAATAAAATAAATGCTATTTCTTCTTCGGTTTAACTTTGTGTGTAGCTTTAAGTTGTGGAAGCTGCCAAAGTGTTGACATTTTTACATTTGATCAGATTTAAGAAAATTTTTTTATCAGCCACAGACTCATCTTGCTTTCTTAATAAGTTATGTATTTCTTTTTCAACTTTTACCCACCCACCATGTTCTATAACAAGGGATAGAACAAGCCCTCAGGCTTTATTCCCGCCCACTCTACTAATATATTTTTGATATATACTTTGTAATTCTATTTTGGGTGAATGTTTGGCAACAAATGTTTATGAATAAATTGTGAATTCAGCAGCCCCTGTAACTTTAAATCCACCTGGTAAATATAAAATGTAAATCATAATATTATGCCAACCTTTAAAGCTTGAAGAAGAACCGTAACTGGCGGTCGATCAGAACTGGTTTTGGAACAGTACAGTAGTTGGATGGTTCCGTTCTTGTCCAGAATAAAATCGCCTCCCATTTGATGAGGGTCGTCTTCCACGTTCTCGTAGGGAGTGATGGGAGGGACTCCAGCGGCCAACTGCTCCGCGTAAAACTCCATGGCCTTTATGCACCATACCTGAGAGGTGAGAAATATTTCTCCATCAAACAGTGGGCAGCACATCAAGAAATATTTGAATTGACAAAAAAAAAAAAAAAAAACTTTAACAAATCTAGAGCATCTTCGCTCAAATTGCCATATATTGTATAACTTTTAAATAAAAATATTTTGTACAGGTTCTTCATTCATTGGGACAAAACAGTATTTGTGCCATGACAGTTTAACTATATATTAGCTGCAGAACTTCTTTGTGGGGGATATGCCAAGCCCAAAATACTGTTACAGACCCCATATATTTCTGTAACCCCCCCTGTAACGAATTTATCCCACCAAAGACCGATCTTGTACGATATTTTGGCCTTTTTTCTCAAACTTGACATCAAAAAAAGGCAGAAAGTGAAAGCGATTTTCTCATATGTATGACACGACTGACATGTGTGATATTGAAATGTTGCATGTATATTCTTAGGAAAACCATAAATAAATACCTTAAATACAGATCTTCTTAGTCCAAAAGCCTTGTATATCTATCAAAAAATAATATTATAATATATTTGATTTAATTCTGTCACTGCATGACCTTTTTTCAAAATTATGCTTCTTCACTGAAATTTTATCAGCTGTTGAAATTGAACGCTGTTTGTTTTCTGGCCTCAGTCACTGGAAAAACAATATTTGAAGGATGATGAAACCCTTGGGCAATATTCCCTAATTTGTATTAAGGGTGTTGAAAGTCTCACCAAAAGAAAAATAAATTTCGGGGACAGTGCATACAAAATTCAAAGTTACAATACCGCTCTACACAATAGGGCCTGGGAGTGCCCTGGGAGATTGTGCAATATTCGGTGACAGATTACGTTTTTTTTATGACGATGTCAGTTCGATGAACGTGTTTTATTCTACACGTACACCGTCAGAACTGAGCATCACATTTTAACAAAAAAGGCTCCCCAAATGCACAACAGCGGCGACGGTGACAGGAAATTAGTGGAATTCTCACGATACTCCAACTCCCTATGGTTATGAAAGTTAATTAGCTCAGTGAAATATGACGTTGAACACAACCCCCGTTTGTATGTGCCCTCACAGTGGTGACATGGCAGTTTGTACACATGAGAGGTCGTGTACGTAGGACGTCAGTTTTGACAAACAATTACAAAAAATATGTAAATTGTGCATATTTCCTTATCACTCTTTTTAACTCTCATGGACCTCACTTAAAGGTTGTTTCGTTTCAACCTACGTTTATTAAAAGTTTGAACTTAACAGGTGGTGCTGACGGAGAGCAGAATTACGTCATAAGCTGCAGTCGATTTTAAATCTGTGATCAATCAGTCGGATTGGCTGCGGCCTTAAGACTCTTCCGATTGGTCGCAGACTGATATGTCTTACGATCGTAAGGATAAAGCATGTTCTATTTCCTCCCGACCAGTCTTAAGGTCGCAGCCAATCGCCGACCTATACTTCTTCATGTGATCATTTTTTACTTGCCGTTTTGTTGAAGTTGTTTTGTTACGTCATTCCTAATCGCCTGCCAGTCTACATAATATTGATGACGAAGTTCCCTTTCTGACCAACTGATCGCATGGACCTGAGCGGGCTTAAGACTGAATCGAAAGGCTGAATGATGAACCAATCTTAATCGACATAAACGTCTTAAGATTCAGTCACAGGATTGGATCTATATCCTTTGTTGATATTCAATATGGAATATAAAAATAGTTTGAAATAACGAATTATTATTATTACCTCTCTATCTTGATCTAGAAGCATAGTGAACGTACACCCTGTATCCTGTAACCATTGTTTGGCTCCGATCTGACCACCAAACGATATCACCATAACTCGACCACCACTCAATTCTAGGGCAGACTGAAATAAGATCGATTGATTGTTGCTTTACTCAAGATTGTTGCTTTACTCAAGATTGTTGCTTTACTCAAGATTGTTGCTTTACTCAAGATTGTTGCTTTACTCAAGATTGTTGCTTTACTCAAGATTGTTGCTTTACTCAAGATTGTTGCTTTACTCAAGATTGTTTCTTTACTCAAGAGATTTAGTGTTGTGTGGGGGGGGGGGGGGGGTGTTAATAGCTGTTAGTATGCAGATTTAGCAAATACACTTTAATTTTACAACCCTGATTGGTTAATTGATTTTCAAAGCCGCGGGCTGCTATACGTAAAAATCTTTGCAAAGTGTACCAGCGGGTGTGTTGAATGGAGTTTGGATTAGAAATATCTGGTATATATATATACCAGTAGACATATGGAGAATGAATGTGGGTGGTTGCTTTAGACATCTGTCGAATTAGATGGAATTAAATTATATGAAGAACACAAGATTATAGAAGAACCTCTGAAAAAGAAAATGAACGCATGTAAATTGGATCAGGTCATTTCTGGTGAAATAATTGATTTTCGCCGCAGTGTGGAAATCAGACTCTTTGCCAGAAGGAGGCCTTCCGCGAGTTCCTTTCACATAATGCAATCAAGTGAAAAATGTTTCAATTTTTCTTTGGATTGAACAAGATTCATCAATGTCCGGGTCCATCTGAGAGACTATCTTTCAGAGACTAAGGCAAGTGCCAAATAAAAATAAGTACTAATGAGCAGTAATTAAGGCATCCCCACAAAGCAATTTAAGAAACAAAAAAAAACACGAGCTTTCATCACCAGTGACCTATGTCTATATCTGTGTAAAATGCAATTAAATTTTCAAAAAATGGATATAATTTCATATAAATACTAAAGCAAAGATTGAACAATAAATTTGGCGTTGTTGTTGAAAGTTCTTGTTTTACACATAACTTATATTGTGATGATGCTTTACCGAACCCACAATTACAGAGCTTCAACCAGTTGTTGGGGCCTCCGTGGCTCAGTAGGTAGAGCGTTGGACGCTCAATCCAAACAGCCTTCCCCAAATGGGTTGCACGTTCAAATCCCACTCAGTCCACAAAAAATTAAAAAAACACCGAAAGGTCATGGGTTTCCTCCGGGCATAGAGCCCGGTTTCCTCCCACAATAAAACTGGCAACGCCGCTAACACACTAAACAATCAATCAATCAACCAGTTGTTAAAAAAGAATACTTTTGATTTTTCCCATCAGCTATTGCGATAGTAAGTCCTACCTTGTTCTTCTGAATGTCTGCCACGTGAACTCGTCATGGGAGTCAGGCAAAATGACGCAGTAGTATTAATACTAAATTGTCTTCTCCTAACTGGTCAGCCAATGAAGTTACCTCCCCTGATCTGGCATTGATCAGTGAGTTGGTTAACGGACCTTTATCGCCCACAGACAGAGCCTCTGTTTCATCTTTATACATGCTGGAGTCGATGCCTTTCAAAAAAGTATCCCAGTCTCTCTGTAACAATTGTTCTATAAAACTCAAATGTACATGCATAGATTTGAACTGACAAAACTAAACAAAATGGTAGGCTATATTTAGATTTATTTAGCCATATTGATTTATTCATTATTTTTTTAAAACCAGCAAGTATGGAAGCCCAGTAAACCATCTATAATTGAAACAGTTAACAGTTAAAAATTCTTCATGAGAGGATTAACAACAATACCGCCCAAATAATGCAGACTATAAATGCATAGCTCATTGACAATACCTTATATAACCCTTAAGGAAAAGTTACCCCCCTTGTTGTGCTCTCTATTGATGGAGGAAACATGTCTCCACTCTCGTGAGATTTCTGGGACAGGTCTTGTGTTTAATGAATAGGGAATTGTACAGAAAACTGTTGACAGGCTATAAGATCAAAATATTTTTTTTGGATTTTAGCTCTGATAGTAAAAATAAAATATAAAGGTTTTATTAATTCATTAAAACCTAAAGAAATTATCTGCAATAAGATATCTTTCATTGTTTGTATTCCTGCGCATAACAATGAGAACGAGGCTGTCCCACTCAAACCACTTTGAACAGTTCTAATAATGGAAATACAATGTATTACCAGTTAACAATCAAGCTCTTGTGCCATTCTACGAGATCTTCAACACGAGACATGGCTCGAGAGCCGTCGCCCTTCATTTTCGCGCATAGTGAATTGTAAGAAACCTACTGAGAATTTATAATGTGCATGACATTTAATTCTCTGTTCTCTACTGTTCCCAAGCATGTAACCCTACAATAATAACCTGTATCGCAAGACCCCTGGGCAGAAATAATCGGCTCACAAATACATTCTAAAACAAGATGGCAGCGCCCATGGATGTCAAAGTAAAATATGATATGGAAGAGGGAATAAGTTTCAAGGTATTTTACATGCATTAGGAGAGTAGTAATCAATAAAACAAAACCGATCATCGACGGCTTAAAAGTTACCTATCACAATTATATTGGATATCTCTCTACACAAACGAGTCAACTATCAGTGTCACATGTCGTTGATTACAATTTTAAGGACGTCGACAGCAGTGACCTCCCTTTGTGTTCAAGCAACATGTCACTCATTGGTTTTAGAATTGATATCTCAACGAATGGCAGTAGGATCAATCTCTATTTTAGATTGACCAGTTAACAGACATCCTTTTCCTTAACAAAGGGGGAACAACTCTTCAAAGGGGAGATAACCAGGTAACATACCTCAACTTCCTCCAAGTGTTCCACTTTCTCTTGAATTTCTCTGTGCCTAAAACAAAATATTTGGACTGGAAATAAGTTTGCTTTAAAGAAAATATGCTTCAAATGGATAGAATTTCAGCTCTGTAACCGGTTGTCATTTAAAGTGGCATGAGCTGCCAAAATGTTGATATTTTGACGTAAAAACAGAATGTTGAAATTATCAGCTAATTTTCTCAAGACGTGTAATTCAGAAGCTTTTTAGAGCCTCTAGTCTCGAAAATGTACGCTAAAGTATTGTTTTGAACTAACTTTGGCTTGCATGCAATGAATGAATGGTCGTCCCGGTTATTTAAATTTTGTTTACTTTTCGAACACTATTTCGGTTTGTTTAAGCCACATACTATATGCATTTTCCTAATTCCAACGCTAATCATTTAGTTTTTCGATGGCCTTCCAAGCCTATAACTGTTGTGACGATCAGAAATTATGAAAAAAGTGTGAATTTTGGCAGCTCATGCCACTTTAATGGTCTTATAACCAATGGATCTTTAGAAAATACAGAATATGGACAGGCCACACACAAATAGCAAACTTGCACAAGTCATAGACTTACTTTCAAGGAAATTATTTTTTTCTGAACACATTTATGCTTTGAATGAGGTGGTATCATTGGAAATTTGTTATAACCTTTTTTTTTGTTTACAAAAAGCAATATTTCTGTAACGAAATGTCAAAAAGATTTTTTGTATGAATCTGCTTTTGTTTTTTTTATTTGGGGGCGAGATTGAAAGTGTCCCTTCCCGAATGTTAACAATCATAATATGTCGAGAGAGAAGATCGAATTCAAACATTCCAATTTCTTGACCCCAACCTTTTCAGAATAAAATAAATTTCGTTATTTTGAAGACTAAAAAATTGTCCATACCTGAATTGTTTCTCCAAGCAATCGTGCATTTCTTCACGAGTCATCACATTTAGCCTGGGAATGACAATTTGACCGAAGTTCATGGAATGTTGGATTTACATTGCATACATTTTCTTGCTAACATTAGTTTTGTCTAATTCATTGTATATTCGTGAACACTAAAACACACCAGCAAAGGGAAAATTTTTAATTGACGAAAATAACCATTGATTGATTTTTTGGTGTTTTACCCCGCGCTCAAGATTATTTCACTTATATGGCAGCGTTGTCAGTTTTATTGTGGGAGGAAACCGGGCTCCGTGCCCGGAGGAAACCCACAACCTTCTGCTGGTAACTGGCAACTCCTCCACATACGGCAACCTTTCGGTGATAACTGGCAACCATCCCACATAGGTGGTTCGAGTGAAAACCCAGTCAGAAAATTTTACAATTTTTTGGACTGAGTGGGATTCGAACCCGAGAGCCATTGGTGGAAGGCTGTTAGGACTGAGCAAAAATAATCATTGAGACAAGTTTCTAATTAATACACGATTAATACATGTTTTTGCTTGCATTAGTTATAAGAAATGTTCGAAACTCTCTTTAAACTTGAGTACCATACTTATGAGAAATGTTAAGGCATCATCACAAAGTAAGTTTTTTGTGAACAACACACCTGTCAGGTGTCAATTGCACTTGATAAAAACACCGACACAGGTGTCGAAAGTTCGTGTTGATCACAAAAAAACTTACTTCATGGTAATGCCTTAATCATTTTTCATTACATAAGTTATGTTTAATACATTGTATCCAACATCTTGCTTATATTAGTTGCTTTTCTGACTAGGTTTTCACTCGAACGACCTATGTGGGATGGTTGCCAGTTACCAACGGAAGGTCGTGAGCTTCCCCCGGGCACAGAGCCCGGTTTCCTCCCACAATAAAACTGGCAACGCCGCCATATAAGTGAAATAATCTTGAGTGCGGCGTAAAACACCAAACAATCAAACCAATATAAAAACTCGTCTCCATGGTTATTTTAGACGAGAAGATGTTCCCTTTGCCTGTGTGTTTTAGTGTCTATAAATATACACAATATAATCATAAGCTGTCGTACATGCTGTGATATTATTTCAAATTTAAAACACACAGGCTCAATAAATATTAGAGATTAGAGCTATTCAAAAGAAAAACAGAATTGTCTTCAAACGATATTAATATGAAACCTGCTAAAATTATTATTTATAATTTAATTGAAACTTTATATGCTGGCTTTGTGTACCTAAAAGTTAAGCTTAGGCTTAGGATAATAAGGTGTAAAATATTTTTACCGTGAAAAGCATTTATGATATTCCTTTACGATTCCAAATAATTTGCCGACTTTGGAATCAACAAACTCATTGACGGGCACATCTGAAACAGTAGGTTAATATATAAATTAATCCAAATATATATATAACTAATTTATTGATTATTATACTAGGCTTAGTGGGGAAGAGAACTGGGCTCTTGGTATGGAGGAAACCATTAAATATATAAATGAATTAATTTGAGCAACAAAACAGATGTATTTATCTATTTTATTGATTAATGTTTTATACTATGATTATTTCACTTAAATGGCGATGTTCCCAGGCTTAGTAGGGAAGAAAACTGGGCTCTTGGCATGGGGGAAACCTTTGACCTTTGACAATTAACTAGCAATCCTTTCACATAGGGTGAGTCCGCACATCAACAATCTGCAGCCCTGTAAGTTCTATGTTCGATAACACTCATTTCCTATATTTTTGTTTTGAATTTACAGTATCAAATTTATTAAAATGCCTTTCTGTATCCCTCCAATCAACACAGATGTCGGTATTTCCAGGTTAGTTCCAAAAATTGGGTCAACTGCTCGCTGGTTCAAAATTCACAATTCAAGCCATTTAAGGAGTTTATATATGAGCATTACCAGGCTCATTCTTGGCTTACATTGCAGGTACCTTACAAATCCAATTTTCACTTTCAAATAAAAAAAAATACTAATGGATGTCAAAACTTATGAATTTTTTTCAAAAAATGAAAGTTCTTAACTTCTAGTAAGTGGGAAAAATACATTACATGGTCTTCCTTTTTCTTCCAGTTTTCTAGATTTTAGCGGCGTATGTGCCTCTAAGTTCACAAGAGATATTAAATACCTTTAAGGTCTTGGGCCGCCTGATGTAGTAAACTCTCCGAGCATTGGGTGAGTTCTGTCAAACTCTCCACGGTGACTTTTATATCCATGCTTACAAATCAATGAACCCACTGTACAGGCCTTTAATTCATTTCAACAGAATTCTTATTGTCACATCAACTCTCAAATCATCTGGGAAAAAAGATGTACAAATGTAGCAAAATTAGTTGTTTGAGAGCCGTTCAGAAGCCGGTAATAGTAACACAAAAAAAGAGATTTATGGATAACAACTTCTTTTATAAATAAATAAATAAATCAGAAATTGTTATCCAGAAATCTCTTCTTTTGTGTAGCAAAATTATAAAATGTTGTTCATAACAAAAAATGGTATTTTCATACAGAACAATGTTTTAATTAGAAATCCATTGATTGATGATTTACGATGTGGGATGCGGGACACTTTGTTTGAAAATGAAAAGCATATTTAGATTCCTTTTATTTATTTTTAGCTTGACACTAGCGTTTTCCAGCTTAGGTTTTTGTTTCAGTTTTTGAGACTGCTCGGGTAGTGTAAGACTGTGAAGAATACACCTCAGCAGCTATTTCACAGTATGGACACTATGAGATCTCCAATACTAAACGCTGGTTGTTTCCCCTTTGAGGACCTTCAAACTAGCGATTTCATCCTCAGCTCAGGATTAACCCATTGTAGATGACCGTTACTCAAAAAAGTGTAAATTACTGTAAGATATTATTCAAAAACCAAATATTTGCTTTAATCAGTCAGTGTCGAATAGGCTACTTGCAGGTTGCCTGCATCACAATAGTTTAGTTTTACCGAACTTATGGTTATATTACATATACCAACGTTTGGTATTTGATTTTTGAATTGCGGGGTGGTAAAGTCTGCAGACCTTGGCGCGGAAATTACAAGCACCGAAAATATTATTGGAACTGCTTGGCATGGACAATTCCTACCTCAGACTTCTTTAGAACTCATAAAAGATCATTCTTGTCCTCTTCCATTACATATAGCTTTTCCAAAAGGTGTTTTTTTATTAACATGTACTGTTTGACTCAGTTCGAAAGTCAATCAAAAAGTGGAAGAAATGGCAGTAGTTGTTGTTCAAGACCAGAAAAACGCCTTTCTATGGAGCACCTTGCATTTCCAACTCGTATACCGAATGTTGGTATATGTAATATAACCATAAGTTCTGTAAAATTGAACTATACCATACTTACTCTATCACTCTCCTTCCTTCAAAGACACTGTTGTGTGAAAATATGGTTGAAAATATGATTATGAGCCCTTTGTGCCAGTTGGGCCTACACGGCATGCATGAAACAATTGGCTACTCTTTACAACGATTAAGCAAGTCAGAAACCGTTTTGTTCTATGTCATGATTATCGTAACATAATCAAGGGGCAGCCACACTCACATATGTCTTTTTCCTGTGTTACTTACTTGCCAGTCAGGGCAGATATAAAGGGGGAGGAAGGCAAAGTCCAAAGTTGACAAGCATGGTTGTGTTAACTGTTACACTTACTAGCATACTTAGAGATAGGTCACAACACCCAGTTTGTGTTTTCTCAGTCAATGAAAATTGATTTCGGGTATGCTAGAACTAGGAGAAGGCTTACATAGTGATAGTTTGCTATCTGGGTTATTTGAATATTGGATTGAAACTAACGCAGGTCTACTGTACATAGTTTAAGCTTCCAATCAATGCCTGATAACAGATTTTTGTGTGTGTTTTTTTAATGTTCACCAAATTATGAAAATACCAAGGTTTGGCTCAGAATAAGTAAGCCAAAAACTGTCAAAATGGCAGTACCCATGTTAAACTGTGTGTAGCTTGAAACCGACATGCACTATGTCAACTTTATTTGGTTGTAAAGGATTTCTCATGCGTTGATCTATTTGAAAATGGTATGGAAAAGTCTTAACGAGATTTAGGTAATTAGCCACAAATCAAAACGTTAACATTACCGCAAATGAGAAATGAAACTGTATTATGAATTTATGTAACATATAGAGTCATTAAGGCTTTTTCAGTTTCTCTTTCTGACAATCAAAATTTGAATGACAGTCTGGTCATAGGAGATTTACTTGATTTTGACTTTGAGAGTAAATAATTTTCTCAGGCGAATTATTTACAACCTGTTATCAGATGAAAATCAAGATCAGTAGGGCACGATTGGATAACGCTGAATAATTGGGGTCAACAAATTGGAACGTTTAAATTCGCTCTTCTCTCTTCACATGTTATGGTTGTTTACATTCGAGAACTGTCACTTTCTGTCCCGCCCACAAATAAAAAAACGAAAGCGGATTCATACAAAAAAATCTTTTTAAAATTTAATTTAAGAGATATTGCTTTCTTTAAAGAGAGAAGTTATTACAATGTTGTACGTTGTGTTTGATTTTTAGACATTTTTTTCCATTAACACAATTTTACAAAGACCCGTTTTCAACAAAACCGGAAGTTCACAGACGTGGCAAAGCCGACAGAATTTTGCGTGCGTGGATTTTGTATCTAGGCGAAAAATATCTACGCTCTTTGTATTACACCAAAGCTCACAATAAACTGACATAAGAAAGCCAACACATAAAGGTATGTACACATTTTTTTTCGTGTAAGACTGAGCGTTTCCAAATCGTTATTCCCACTGCCGGTTGACAGACCTGTTTACAACAACAACAACACCGCGTTATTACCCTGTCATTGTCAAAAGGTATGCAGGTAACTGTAGAACAAAGGTATGGACTTTTTTAGAGAAGTTTTAACGTTGGTTAAATAACAACATTTATTATTTATACATAAGTGAAAACTAGGGATTTCCTTCACTCAGAAATGTTATAATTCACTGCAGTGCAATAACACTTTTTGTTATTTAATGCACGCGACGAAGCCGATGACGTCGCCGGACCTACTTCTTTCTTGTGTACTGACGTCTGCTGTACAACAACAACAGTGCATAGGATTTCGATAGGCTAAATGAAGCCTTTTCGGTCATATTTAGCATTGAGATAAATAAATTACAGCTGAAAACACTAAATTGATTCAATAGAGGATCGGCTTACCACTCTAAGTCAAAGCGATAAAACAAAACTTAACAATCGATCGTTTGTTGGCAGCGTTGTGTGACCTGCAGCATGGCTTCGGAGAATCGGACCACTGCGTGTAACGAGTAACTGTACTTGCCATTCACTGACGCGTTTAAACAATGTAAAGTAATTCCAAATATCATTTTTTATCCTGGTGACTGGTGCTCTGCAGAGTTAAAATCCATGGAGTTCGATTTAATTTCTTTTTACATGAAATATCGCGAAAAACTTCAGGGAGAAAATGGCCATTCAAATGACCACAAATCTGACAGTTGATAGTCACGTGAGAAGAACAGACATGCTGTTGTTTCATTGGTCAGCGATATATATTCCTACGTTTGGGGAAAACCTAATCCGTCATAAATTTGTTGATACTTTCTTTTTTATAATTGATAAATTTATACTTAATAAACAATCTCCAGCCTAAAACATGATAGTATAAATAATAAACAGAATATTGAACAGTTGTGTTTGAACAGCATTTATATTTTTTCTCTTGAAAGGCGGAGGGATAACCCACTCGACGCTTCGCGTCTCGTGGGTTATTCTCCGACTTTCACTCGAAAAAATATAAGTGCTATTCAAACACAACTGTTCAATATCCTCTATGTACAGAATTGCTTTTCCATTCTCTTCTCTTTCTACCACCCACAGTCATAGCCCCAGATAGTCCGCAATATGTTTAGTGGATTGTAATTCACCAATTGAATTCTTTACCCGCCTCCTTGTTCAATAGTCTGATTTTCATTACGTCGTCCAAACGGAATTCACTATCCGCCATTGTTTATCTGGTAATGCTATGAACCGACTAGAGTCCAACGGGATGAAAATATCTTTGCGCATGATCGAGATCGGTTGCCATGGTTGACTTCGGCGACCCCAATATTCGTAGGGGGTTGAGGTTGTGTTGAAAGAATGTAAAAGTAAAATTATCTGCTTATTTGATGAAATATAAAATAAAAAAAATCTGGCATTTTGCATTTTTGGCAGCCACGTGCTATCGCCAGCTTCAGTGATTTATCGGATAGCTTGAAAGTGTGCAGCCATCGCGAGACTGAACAAGACAATTACCCCCCTTTTGGTTAAACGGTTCGTTGTGTTTGTGGCCGTTGTTTTTTTTGAAAGACACGATTTGAAATTGTGTGTAACAAAACAATAAATATTTCGGAATTTTACCGATAAAAACCACTTGAAAAATATGAAAGACGTTGTCATCAACACAGGAATCTTAAGAAACGAAAATTCTGACTTCAGGTAAAGTTTCATATTTGTCCAAAACAGCATTACAGAAAAGATGTCCAGCAAATGTCAGAATATAGATAACGAGTCGGATTTAACTTGTTGAATTAAGTGGATTGAAGTTATTCTGATACGCCCTCACAGGCTTCTTCAATACCACGTCAACATAGGATGCATTTGAAAAATCTAAGAGCTGCTCTATGAATTTTCAAAAAATGATAACTCGCAATTTTTAAACATTACTCACCTAAAAATAGTAAAATTTTGTCATAAAGCTTCTTTGATAATCCCTTCGTAGAGCTAAACCGTCATATGTGTGTCCATACAAGAATTAGTCCGCAATATGTTGAATGAATTGAAGTTATTCTGATACGGCTGCGCAGTCTATTGAAGAAGGCTGTATGACCATATCTGAATAAATTCAATCAACTCGACATATTGCTGACTAGAAAAGAATGAGCTATGGGCAAATTCCCGCGATTTCGCTTCAAGTTTAAAACAACAACAACAAATCTGAAAAAAAAGACATTTTGGTCAGCCCGTTTTCAATTGGGTCAGTCGGGTTACCCACAACCGTCCAGTGTTTAATAGTTCACACTATACCCCGAGTACGGTTCAAAAGGATTTAAAACAGCTCGACATGTTGGTCCGAAACACACCGAAAACGCTGACCTGTCAGAAATCCGGTTCGTACCTCAAACTTTTTCAATATTAATATTATAATCCTTAGAACTGTATATTCTTTGAGCAGTATGATATCCATTTCATTGTTTCATTTTGTAAATATATTTTTAATTTTTAACGCAATTGTTTTAGAAAAATGCTGTATGATCAATTTGTCTGTTTTTGATCTTTACCAAATTTACTAAATTTTTAGTTGTGGTGAAAACACAGATCTTTTAAAAGTTGGAATATAACTACATTGTGGGTGTATATCAAAACCATCCTACCTGCATCAATTTCGCAACCTCCAAATGAGTTTCTCTAAATTTGTACATTTATAACAGAATCTTACACAGCTGTTGGCTAGATTATACATGTAGATAAATATGGCTCATCAAGTACGGTAGTATTTATTAAAGACTAAGCAGAGGCATTCAAAATCAAACAAAAAATGACATAAATGTAAAAGAGCGACTAAAACGTGCCATAGAGAGATAAAAGCTCAATAGAAATATGCTTAGAAAAATTAAAATGTTATCGCTTTTTTTCTCCATAATACCATCGTATAAATATTTATACAACTATCTAATGTTGATGATCAGATTTCCGACTATTACGGAGACATGAGGGTAAACCCACCAGCTGTGCATGAATGATAACGTTGCCTAAGCCACTCAGAAGTTTTTGTTGAAATAAATATAAACGGTCTTTGATAAATTCTACTATGGGGTGGTTTTACTAAAGCCAAAACACATAGGACAACTCGTACTATATTGTACTTTAGTTAAAGAGTCTTTATGTTTTATTTTCCAATAATTTTCCAAAAAGGTAAAAAAAAAAAAATCACATACTTTTTATGCCATTTCTAAGAATTAATATTCAGGTACAGTGACTATACATTCTTTGGTTTAAGTTAATAATGTGCTAAATTATAGGGATGTAGTATCAAATTTTCAAGATTAAAGGCTCTTTAAAGTTGATGGATATGACCTCTGACATTTGTTCCCATAAAATTTTCAAACCTGCATCAAGACATGGAGATTCTGAAATAAACAGCCTTCAAACTTTACAATTTTAGTAGCTGTATGCCACAAGAAAACCTGCTTCCATTGGTGACTTCTGAGAGCCTTTATAAACACTCAAACAATGCCATGCCAGTAATGTTAACCTCTCAGCCAATCATATAAAAGGTACAATGTACGTTCACACTATACAGCGCATTCGGATCGAGGTACGAACCGGATTTCGGACAGGTCAGCGTATTCGGTGTGTTGTATTGACACTGCAAAGAATAATTGGCCGATTCTATCAAGTCAGTTCATACTCACACAACAAGAACACAACTCAACAACAGTTGAGAGCGGTTTGGAAGATGAGATTTGTTTGCTTGATTTTTTTAGGAAAAGAGACAACTGTTGTCATTATCCTTCAGAAATCATGCGAAAATGTATTTAACTCTATCTCTACACGAAACCGCTCGATAGTTTAATCTCCAAACCACTATGTAGGTCACTGTACTTTTGATTGCCATGTTTTTCACAGGTCGATTCTGATTGGCCAAAGAGGAAAATCGTGGACGATTTTGATCCCGGACCGAATAAAATGGCTCTGTGAGCCATTTATATTCTTGCTTTCCGAATCCGGTGTCCGTAGCGAATTCGGATCAAGCTAGTGTGAACAAATGTACTGATAAACATTGAAGCCATTTTAGTACGGAAATCGTTTCGGACCCCGAACCGAATTCGGGGTATAGTGTGAACGTACCTAAAGACTAGACAAAGGCATGTTTAAAGGGCTAACATTTAAGTGCACAATCTGAATCAGGGGACAAGTGAGGTAGTCTATACATGTACATCCCTATTATTGTATTAATTTATGATCACTAAAACACACGGGCACAGGGAAAATCTTCTTGTCTAAAACATCCCTATTAATTATAAGGCCAAACTCCTCCCTGTCTGACATCAACCTTATGAAATATCATGGGTTGTGGTTTAATCTAATAACTTATGATTGGGTATAAAGGTCTAAATGATATGACCCTTTTTAACACAGTTAGAAACTTGTCTCCATGGTTATTATAGACAAGAAGATGTTCCCTGTGCCTGTGTGTTTAAGTATTCAACAATATATAAATTATGCTGTTAATGGTATTGATATTTATTTTATTTTTAGAGACAAGGCAACAATGGCCACGTATCAAGAGTTTATCCAGCAGAATGAAGATCGAGATGGTGTGCGATGTATTTGGAATGTGTGGCCATCGAGCCGCCTCGAAGCTACACGCATGGTTGTTCCTTTATCCTGCCTGTTTACCCCAATCAAGGAACGCCCCGACTTACCCCCTATTCAGTATGAACCTGTCCTATGCACAAGACCAACATGTCGAGCTGTTTTAAATCCTTTCAGGTAGGGTTGAATATCTATGTTTTGGTGGAAAGCCACTCTATAGGGAGCTCAAGTCTCAAAAGAATTATTACGAGATTTTGTGATATCCGGTGACAGATGACACCATAAAGAATGTTTTTGATAATGTTGCAATTCCATTTGACGTATTTTGTTCCATAATGTCAGATTTAAACGTCATGTTGGCACGAAAAACGCTCAGTCACATACGCAATGCAGTGTCGGTGACAGGATATATGTGGAATTCACACGTGACTTCACGCGCTCCCTATTCATTTATTTTTTCATGACTGATTTTGATAGTGTCAACATGGAAGACTTCTGTGTAGCGGGCTGCGGCCTCGAATCCCACTTATCTCCTAAAATGTTCACTTATCGGTGGAATTTAGAGTGTTAACCATTACTAGTAACAAGAGTTCTCCACACATCTAAACCTGACAACGCTACCACACAAATGAAATAATCATGAGTGGGGCAAACAAAAATAATAAATCAATCTCTTTGGTGCCTCTTTGGGTTCCTGACTATATTCTACTTTGCAGGAAGGAGGGCTGCGTGAGTGGGGGATTTTTTGTGTAATCTATACGTTCTATCGGTGATTCATTTTATTATTATTTTCTGTTTAATACGTGACATTTTAATTCTTTCTTTTTCAGCCAAGTAGATTACAGGGCCAAGATATGGGCGTGCAATTTCTGTTTCCAAAGGAATCCAGTGAGTACACCATGTTTTTTGTTTTTGGTTAAAGTTGCTATTTATAAGTAGATTAATCATTGGTCAATATTGATTCAGATTAATAAGTTTGATTCGTTTGGTATAATCCCAAAACTTCATCTCCACGCTTATTATCTAGTCGTTTTTTTCTGTAAAGAATTCAGAGGGATGTAGCGATAGCCTCTGTCCGTTCGTCTGTCTGTCCGCTCAATAACTTGAGAACCCTTGGTAGCTTGATTTTGAATAATATGTTTAGCTCACCATAAGACAGAATGAAAATTGCTTTTTGTGGATTCTGCGAAATTTATCACGGTTTCTACAGCCAATACACCTTGTTCCCAATGTTTAATGTGTTGTCCGCTCAACGCTGTGTCATATTACTTTGAAACTTGAATTGTGTATTGAGCTCATGGAAAGGACAGATTTCATCGCTTTTTAGGGTTTTCCAAATTTCACACCGACACCACTGCCAATTTTTCTTACTCTCAATCTATGAGAAAAGATTTGCGTTTCCATTATATAAGCCACTATTTCTAAACCTTCTGATGGCTCTTGTTTTAATCTTAAATTTGAATTTCATAAAGCACTCAAGATTATTTCACTATAGACGTAGAGCTATCAGTTTAGTGGTTAGGGAAATCCCAACTTTCTGCGAGTAACTCTCCACTCTTTCACATAGGGCAATCGAGTGAAAAACTCACTCAGATATTTTGCCTTGTTTTTCTTTGGACTGACTGATCAAAAGAAAAACGTCCTTCTAATGTTTCTGGGGGCCTCCATGGCTCCGTAGGTAGAGCGTTGGACGCTCAATCCGAACAGCCTTCCACCAATGGGTCGCGGGTTCAAATCCCACTCAGTCCAAAAAATTGGGAAATTTTCTGACTGGGTTTTCACTCGAATGACCTATGTGGGATGGTTGCCAGTTACCAATGGAAGATCGTGTGTTTCCTCCGGGCATAGAGCCCGGTTTCCTCCCACAATAAAACCGGCAATGCAGCCATATAAGTGAAATAATCTTGAGCGCAGCGTAAAACACCAACCAATCAATCACTCAATCAAAATATAGTGAATATATTATTACCAATACCTTGACATTTTCATTTCAGTTTCCCCCGCAGTATGCCGCTATCACAGAACAACATCAACCGGCGGAACTAATCCCACAGTTCTCTACTATAGAATATACACTTACGGTATGTATTCCTGTTTCGAAATTACACGTTAAATTGCCATACTGATCAATCATTGTGTCTGGAAATAGCTGATTTCAAGCTTGAATAGTTATGTAATCCTTGCGCAATTATTTGTGTTTGTCAATAAAGGAATGAAGGTTTTGCGATGCTTAAAGCCAATTTTCCTCCTGTAGAGACCTATGTGGGATGGTTTCCAGGTACCACCGGGAGGTCATGGGTTTCCTCCGGGCATAAAGCCCGGTTTCCTCCCACAATAAAACTGGCAACCCTGCCACATAAGGGAAATAATCTTGAGTGTGGCGTAAAACACCAAACGATCAATAAATCAATCCTCCTGTAGAAATCTGGTGACCTACAAACCCAAACAAACATTAACTTGACTCAATATGCCTGAAGCTAGTTAGTTAGTTATTTTATTTTATGGCGTCTCCATTCAAATAAATGATGTGCACCAAAGCCTGAAGCTAGTGGACATCACAAATTATGGTATAATTGAGGGACTATGTTTGAAGTGACCGCTTCGCTACAAACCCTTGTATCGATATGCATAATTGCACATCTATATATGTCGTCAACCTAGTGCAATATCATTGGTTTTAGTTTATTACAGCAACTTATGATTGGGTTTAAAGGTCTAAATGATATACCCCGTTTTAACACAATAAAAAACTTGTCTCCATGGTTATTTTAGACAAGAAGATTTCCCTTGTGCCCTTCGGTTTTAGTGTTGATAAATATATATTTTTCTGTGGAGAATATTTTTTGTCGGTCATGTTGATCCCTCAGTATACACCCGTGACGTCATTAAGCAATTTGCATATTAATAAAAAAATCTATCCACGCGCTCAATGCTTGTTTACGGTCGAAGGTTTTCTCTTGCCAAAGAGCCCAGTTCTCTCCCCAACTAAACATTGCAACGTCGTTATATCAGTGAAATAATCTTGAGTGCTGCATCTATTCGGAACGACAACTCCCTCAAAACATATCTTGGGTAAACAATTATATTCTGATCTGTATAGATCAATAATCTGATACTCCTCACAACCCTACACTAAATAGTTTTTAATTTAAAACACACCAGCCTGTCAAATAAATAAGGAATAAACACCGAAAAATTGGACAAAATAATATTCAGTTGAAACGTAGAATGTACCTTTGTTATAAAACAGAGACTTATTTCAAACAATAGGAAATCCACAACAAGTTAGGATGCTTCCAGGGTGATATTTTGTTAGTTAATTAACAGTTACGGGATTTATTGTGTCTTATACACAATGTTTCTTTCACACTATTGGCTTTGTGTGCAGTATTATTATTTTCCTGCCAACACAAAAGTCATCACCTATATAAAAAGAGATTTAACTTACTGCTGATGATATATCTCTACTCAATAGAGGACTTTCATTTGTACCTTGTCCCAGAATCAATAGCTAATAGGGACTTTTCTATAAGCAAATTAGTGCATGTAATGGACTTCCCCCAGAATTATAGGTCTGGCTGATATCTACTGAGATGCTAGTGGGGTACGCAAGCTGTTTAAATCAATGGTTATTTCAGGTTAGAAGATTTTCCCTGTGCCCGTGTGTTTTAGTGTCCATGACTTTTGTGTTGGGAGGAGTCCAAAGGCAATTGTGTGCATTAAAGAAACGTTGTGTATAAGACACCATAAATCCCTTAGTGTCCATTAATATACAAAAAGAGACGTATCAACTAAATAGGATGCATGATGTATGGCTATTGTTTTTTGTTTGGTTGTTTTTGCTGTGTATCATGTCTCTGAAAGAAATGAACCAAACAAGTGAAATATGACATGTTGTTGTTGTTGTTAATAGAGAGCTACCTGTCATCCCCCTGTTTATCTTATCGTCTTGGATACGTGTATGGATGAGGAAGACTTACAGGCTGTGAAGGTGAGGCAGTACATGTATTATATAATCATCTGATATGTCTATTTCAAACTTCATTTAACAGGCTTTGAACAATAATGAGCCAATCAGGGTAGATAAATCCACATTTTTTTGTGGAAAAATTCTCATACTAATAATATTCATTAACTGAAAAAATCATTTGAATCTGGTTCCTCAGTGGGTTAGTGTGGTAGGCCCTCAGTCCGACACAGGCCCTCCATCTTAGGATGGAATCCCACTCAGACAAAATAAAGATTGAAAAATGTCTGTGTGGAATGCCGGGCACTGGCCGAAGGTCCAGGTTTTCTTCCGGACGAAGAGCCTGTTTTCCTCCCCCACCGTATAAGTAAAATAATCTTGAGTGCAGCGTAAAACATCAATCAATCGATCACTCAAAGCGAATTTGACAAAACTGTCACACCAATCATGTTCACAAGAAATCTCCTTTTGACTTCTCTAAGATAGACCTTGTATGCATTTACACAACATAGGGCATGTATTATCACATTCTAGCTTGGGTAATAATTGTTTAAGTTATATGAAAACTATAACAATCCTGACATCACATTCTATATGAAATTTTACTTAAAATTAAAAGAATTGTTAAATAATTGATGAAAAGTAATAATTGACGTGAGTTTCAGTGTCCACGAAACTAGGCAAGATGGCGGCACTCCCGATTGTCGAGGTAACCATTGCAGGATGTTTTCATTGTCTTTATTTTACCTTTTGTCAACAGGAATCTCTTCAAATGTCATTGAGCCTGCTCCCCCCTAATGCCCTAATTGGACTAGTCACATTTGGTAAGATGGTTCAAGTTCATGAACTAGGCTGTGAGGGATGTTCCAAGAGTTATGTATTCCGGGGGACAAAGGACCTGACTGCCAAACAGATTCAGGTTTGTTTCATCTTTTTAAGAGAAAATTTATTTGTAAGAGATGAGTTTTATTGAGAAGATGTGTCATCTGGAAGAGTTGCCAGCAACCGGGCAAAGGTCAAGGGTTTCCTCTTGGTAAAAGAGCGCCATAAAAGGGAAATAATCCTGTGTGACAAAAACGTCAATGAAGCCGACCTTATATCATTCGATTGGGTGGTCTCCCCTTTGTACCTCTCATAGAGAACCCTTGGGGCATGAACAGACCATATAATTTTGGTGTCGGTCAGAAACAATAAATTGGTTTCGTATATTGAAATGCTGGGAACCAACCCGTACCGACGCTGGTTCCATTGGACATCGTACGGCATACTGGCTTTCATGATGGGTAACAGATTTTCGTTTCAGTGGTTTTAGAACAACAGTAACAACAGGCTGTCAGAATCGATCATTACCATGAAATCCTCTGGCCTGAAGGAGCGATCTTTCCTCCACCAATAAACCTGTCAATGGTTCCATATCAGAGAAACAGGTTCAAACATTAAATAGTGTCACTAAAATAAGATTTCACAGTAAATTACTCGAACAAATTTACATGGGATTATAACTCTTTAGGGATGTTCCAAAGAAATTCCTTTTTAACGCGACATATTCTAAGTTAATCGGCCGCTTTGAACAACCGGCCCCTGATGTCTAAAGAAATTACATAAATTTCTTTGTGGTAGAGTAACCCAGTCCTAGTACTTGGCAAAGGTTTCCTCTGGGCCGAGAGCCCAGGTTTCTCCCTCACTTTACCTGGTAATCTTGAGTGCGGCATAAAAGTTCATCAGTCAACCAAATTTCTTCAAAGATGAAAGGGGCCTTAGTGACTCAGCTGGTGAGATGGAAGAGTTCCCAGGTACTAGCCGAAGGTTGAGGGTTTCCTCCAAGCAATGTTCGGTTTCCTCCCCCACTAAACCTGGCAATGACCTTGAGGACTTTGTAAAAGGTGAACTATCTTCCCTTCCAGCTGCTAACTGCTATTCAAGGCTGACATTGTATTGTTCAAATTGTATTTCAGGACATGTTGGGTATTGGCCGACCTGCAGGTGGCGCTCAACAACAACCCCATCAACAACCCAGAGGTCCCCAAAACCCACAACAGCAGTTTGAACTGCCTGCAAACAGGTTGGTCTACTACCCTTTTACCACAAATATTATTTATTTATCAAAAATTTCCTTTGACTTATGGCATATAAAGATGACACTTTTATATAACGTCTTTGAAATTATTGTAGGAAGTTCACAAGAATTCCAAGCATTTCCTGCCTTCAGCGTTGCGTGGGTATGACAATGTTTGTAGGTTATCAGGGCACTCACTTCTGGTAATGTGAAGCAGAATTTGTCACAAGGATACCGAATCGCAATGTCAACAAAACGCTCTATCACCAGATATCATGAAACCTCAAAGTAAACTAGGGGCCTGGTTGGTCCAGTGGGTTAGAGTGATCGTCCCTTGGTCCCACACAGACCTTCCATCGATGCGGTGCGGGTTCCAATCACACTCAGACCGAATAAAAATTTTAAAATCTCTGAATGGATTTTTCACTCGGTCGCCGTATGTGGAAGAGTTGCCAGGTACTTGCCAAAAGTTGGAAGATTCCTCCGGGCAAGGAGCCCGGTTTCTTCCCCCCACTAAACCTGGCAACGCCGTCATATCAGTAAAATAATCTTGAGTGCAACGTAAAGCATCAATCAAACAATCAACGTAAACTTCTGTCAATACTTATATACAGATCCTATTTTACAACTTCTGAATTACTCTTAACATTTTAATGATTTATTTAAATACCCTTCTTTCTTTATCCTCAGATTTTTACAGCCAGTACACAAATGTGATATGAGTTTGACAGATCTGCTGGGTGAGCTACAAAGAGATCCGTGGCCCGTACCCCAAGGGAAACGACCCCTGCGGTCTACAGGTGTTGCCCTCTCTATTGCTGTGGGTCTCCTTGAAGTAAGTTGTAGTCAATGTGCAATCTTTTATTTCTTTGTCAGAATTTCACCTGATCATTTTTTAATATTAAAGTTGCATGAGCTGCCAAAATTCACACTTTTTATATAATTGCTGATCGTCATGACAGTAAGAGGCTTTGAAGGCCATCGAAAAACTAAATGATTGGCGTTGGAATGAGGAAAATCCATACAGTATGTGGCCTGTACGAACCAAAAACGTGTTAGAAAAGTAAACAAAATTTAAATAACCGGGACGACCATTCATTCATTCTAAATCAAAACAATACTTTTTCGTACAATTTTGAGACTAGAAGCACTAAAAAGCCTCTGAATTATACGTCTTGAGAAAAATAGCCAATTATTTCAACATTGTGTTTTAACATCAAAATATCAACATTTTGGCAGCTCATGCCACTTTAATATTAATTTCAATGAAAGTGTAGAATTGCTTATGTTGTGGTTTTCCATATTGATGTTTTTTTTCATCCATATTTAGTTTGAACGTAACAATCTTATGTGGGAGTTGCCAGGTACACGCCGTTGGCCTGATGGTCAAATCGAGGACAAAGAGCCGTATTTCTTTCCCCACTAAACCTGGCAGCGTCGCCATATAAGGGAAATAATCAATATCCGTTGAAAGCCTCCCTGGTAAAGAGTGTTTTTCTCCCCCACTAAAATTACCAATGTCGCCCTATAAGTGTATTGGATTTGCCTGAATTTGTCCTGTATTGGTCCTGTATTGATGTTGCCTTTTCCTCGTTTCAGTGTACCTACCCTAACACCGGTGCCCGTATCATGTTGTTTATCGGTGGGTCCTGCACACAGGGGCCTGGCATGGTTGTCGGAGACGAGCTCAAACACCCAATCAGATCCCATCATGACATTGAGAAAGACAATTGTAAATATATGAAGAAAGCTATGAAGGTAAAAAAAAAAAAAAAATCTATTTTTTTTCAGTTCAAATGTATTTTCACCAAAGATTCAAATCATCGTTTAGGAAATAGATAATTAGATGATAGGCGGGAATAAAACCATTTGGGCTTGTTTTATCCCTTGAAGTATATAATATTTAATAAGGCGATTCTAATATGTATTAACCATCCCCCCCCCCCCCCCCCCCTTCTCCAAAAATGATAATAATAACAAAAAAACACAAACTCCCTCCCTAAAAAAATACAAGAATCGCCAAAAATACAGAAACTACATTTAAATGCAAAATATTGAAGAAAAAAAACAGTGTATCAAATAATCTATAGAGGATTAAACCGTCCGTCCCTCAATCAAGTGTCTTTTCAGCAAAGATTTAAAGCATGATATCGATAATACATTCCTCAGGTGAGATAAAAGTAAAAAAATATCTGGATTTGGGTTCCATTGCAGGGATTCATACACGTCCAATTTACTTACCGATATTCGGTTCGTAAAATTGAGTTTAAAACTGAATTTGGTGTTGAAAAACTCAATATTTTCAGTTTAAAATTTCCTTTTGAAAACTAAAATTTCCAAACTCAATTTGGGCGTGAAAAACTGAATATTGTTTGATTGATATCCACTGTTTATGATGAAAAAATCTAAGTTCAAGGGAAAAGTTTATTTCGAAACCGCTGTCAAACGACCATGGTCGTCATTCTCTTGTTGTTGTTGTTTCGTTTTCAGTGTCTCCACAACATGGCTTATTTTGCACTTTGGAAGTCTTTTTAATTACCTAAACATTTCTAAAATAAGCTGATTTTGTTGAACTGAGGAGTTTTGGGGAGTATTTCCCACAATAATCGTAATAATTCGCGACTTGTTATATTTATTCAGCTGCTTTTGGTCGTATAGAAAATAAAAGGGGAGACAACTAGTGTCGATAATAAGTTAGTTACCTCCCCTGAATCATAGTTCTCAAATAGTTCAATTCATTTAAATCATTGTGTATCTTTTTATTGTTGCACATGAAGAAGAGATTAGGGATAACTTTGATCTAGGTTTGACATTACATATATATTATAATCATTAGTTTTTTGTCAAACCTGATTTTTTTCTTGAAATTCATACATTCATGAAAAAAAGAAATATTAAATTGGAACTGGTTTGTAGAAAGGCCAGTTATAGTCATCTTTAAGTGCAACGTTAAACTCCAAACATCCTGTCTCACAAAAATATTTCATATTGATAACATTTTTCCTTTTCAGCATTATGAAGCCTTAGCCAATCGTTCGGCTCAGAATGGTCATGTGATTGATATATACTCCTGTGCATTAGATCAGACTGGGCTACACGAGATGAAATATTGTCCAAATTACACTGGGTAAGTCTACTACCCCCCCCCCGCCCCCATGTCAAATTGTTTCTTTACTACTGTAATTCAACCTAGATGGTTATATAAATAGTCACAAATCAGTGCCCCCCCCCCCCCCCCCCCCCCCCCCGCCCCCTCCAAAAAAAGAATTGAACAATTTCTGAGTTGATTTTTCACTTGACCACCCTATGTGAAAGAGCCACGAAACCTACCAACGGCGCCATAAAAGTGAAATAATATTGAGTGCAAAGTAAAACACCAATCAATCCATCAAAAACAATTTTTGGAATTGAATTATAATCGACATGAAGTATGAAAATATCTATTAGGGTAGTACCTGAGTTAATTAGAGGACTATGCATGTTGTCAAATCCTCAATAACAAAAGGTTCTGAATGAGATTTAAACTTTTAACACATCTCAGTCCAGGGAGATGATTGACCAGCAGTTAATCATTGAATGTTTTACAAGCTCTCTCTTGAATTAAGTTGAGAATTTGCACTCTTCTACTTTTTTCCAGCCCTTGAATTAACTCAGACATTACCGTACTTACAAAATGGATCTGTTATTATTTGTTGCATTATTCGGTGATGATGTTTATATTTATGTTTCAGAGGTCACATGGTTATGGGCGACTCGTTCAACACCTCCCTTTTCAAACAGACTTTCCAAAGGGTCTTCTCCAAAGACGGGAAAGGGGAGTTCAGGATGGGGTTTGGAGCTACCCTGGAAGTCAAGGTAAATGTTTGCGATGTATTTTGTACAAGATTCACATATTATAGCCAAATTTTTGTTCGAGTTGTTCAATGACTTCCTATGTGGGATGGTTGCCAGTTACCAGCGGAAGGTCGTGGGTTTCCTCCAGGCATAGAGCCCGGTTTCCTCCCACAATAAAACTGGCAACGCCACCATATAAGTGAAATAATCTTAAGCGCAGCTGCAGAATATAGTGACGAAATTCCCTTCCGATCAACTGATAGCGTCAACCTGAGCGGCCTTAAAGACTGATCAGTCGGTAATCGTTTGGCTGAACGATAAACCAGTCAACATGAACGGCCTTAAGATTCAATCGCAGAGAATCGGATCGGATCTTAACTCGACCTGAGCCGGGCTTAAAACACCAAACAATCAATCAATGACTTCCTAAGAAAATATTTTGAGAGGAGTGAGTGAGTGAGTTAGTGCATACCTCTCGAAATGTCTCATAATCAACAACATGCTTTTATAATTGTATTAAAGACTGACATCAATTGGATCATTGTGATCCTGTTTACCCCTGAAAAAACTGCTTTGACAGACAAACTGATGCACAAGATTAACATATTATAGCCAAATTTTTGTTCGAGTAGTTCAATGACTTCCTATGTGGGATGGTTACCAGTTAACAGCGGAAGGTCGTGGGTTTCCTCCGGGCTGATGGTCAGTTTATCAAAGAAAAAAATACAGCAAGTTCGTTGAATTTTCAGTCTGGGAAAGTCTGGAATAGGACAATGTACACCACCTGTCAAAACATCACATGTCTCTGATACCCAGTAAAAGCGGGAGATAAAACTAAAAGATAAATTCCAAAATCTTGTGATGTACTATGCATTTAAGCCTGTCCCATGCTGCTGTTTTTTTTTTGCGCTCATATTTTTTAAATGTCACTCATCCGAGAAACAAAAAGGAAATGTATGATAAAAATAACTATGCCACGAAACCTGTGCTGATTGGTTCAAAAGTGCATTAGGCTGGAGTCCAGTCTGATAGTGTTTGACAAAGAAATTCAATTATGAATCACTACACTTTTGAACAACCGACCCCTGTTGAATCAATTCTAGTATTTAGTGGTCTAACCAAAGCCAAATTCATAGGACAAAATCCTGCAATCTGGGGACAGTTTCTCCAAACATATACGTTCGTTTATTTTTGTGATTGTTTATGTAATGTTGAAGGATACTTTTGGCATAAGAGTTATGCCTTGCGTCAGACTCATGCTGGGCATAAACCTTTTTAAAAAACTGTCCCCAGTCTTGAAGTAATTTCTTTTATGGATAAGGTATCTATAGGTGGTTTGTTACAACAATTTATGGGGTATAAAGGTCTAAATGATATACCTCTTTTTAACACAATTAGCAACTTGTCTCCATGGTTATTTTAGACAAGAAGATTTTCCCTGTGCCCGTGTGTTTTAGTGATCATAAATATATGGAGCTTAATAGAGCATTGTTTGTAATTCACCCCTCTATTTTTGTAGACATCTCGGGAGTTGAAAGTATCCGGTGCCATAGGTCCATGTGTATCGCTGGGTGTTAAAGGCCCCTGTGTGGCCGACACAGAGTTAGGTTTAGGGGGAACCTGTCAATGGAAATTATGTGGTCTATATCCTAATTCTACAGTGGCACTAACTTTTGAAGTCGTCAATCAGGTATGCTTATGATAAGTATTAATTTCTTGCTGAAGGTAAAAATATTTGAATTATAATATATTTGATCCCCTTCCCGAATAACTAAACCACAAAGCTATCTGAACATGAATTTATTGAATTCCAGTGGCAGAGACCCGCCGAAAAAATTGGCGGCGCAAATTTCACAACAAATAAGCAAAGAATAAAGTTTTTACCTCTACATTCCGATAGCATAGACCTAGAAGAAGGAGTTCGTCAACTTTACGCGGCTGTAATGTGGTAAACTTTCCTTTATGCAGTCAATATTTGCTTCAAGTCCACTGACTTTCAACCTGATGTAACCACCATAGTAAAACATTAACCGACCTAAAAACTCGACGGGGCATCTTAGAAATATGTAACTCGTAATCTTCGGAAATCTTTTGTCATGACCAATGAACTAGGCGGAATATGAAATATTCGTGGAGTATAAATACTAGATGTATAGATCTATATTTCTCCACAGTTAAATCGATATTATTTTACCCTAGTGATTCGGGCTAAGGCGACAAGACACATTAGCAGCCATATAATACCAGTCGCCGTATTCAAGACCGATAATCCGGGCTACAGAGCCAGTATAAGCCATCTGCCTTCTTATCACACGTTTCAGCTGTTCAACTAATCATCAGACTTTGACATTCATAAAAAATATCACAATTCAAGATTCAAATGTGCCAACTTTTGAATTAACAATGAATAGAATTTCCTTTTTTTTGACATTTGTATGCCTCAGGCTCAGTTCAAGAACTCGTCCCACTCGAGGTACTCTCGTAAGGTTGGTAGTTTCCTCCTGACAAAAAGCCGTGTTTCCTCACCCACTAAACCTGGCAGCTCCCCCATATAAGTGAACCAAAGACCTCTCTGACCTCTGCTTCATCACGAGAATGTTTACTTATATGCATATCTTTGATAAACTGTGATCTTTCTTTTGGCTCTTTTCTATTTAAAGTGGCATGAGCTGCCAAAATTCACACTTCTTTCCTAATTTCTGATCGTCACGACAGTAAGAGGCTTTGAAGGCCATCGAAAAACTAAATGATAGCCGTTGGAATGAGGAAAATCCATACAGCCTGTACGAACCAAAACGTGTCCGAAAAGTAAACAAAATTTAAATAACTGGGACAACCATTCATTCATTCTGAGCCAAAGTTAGTTCAAAACAATACTTTATCGTACATTTTGGAGACTAGAACCACCAAAAAGCTTCTGAATTGTACGTCTTGAGAAAAATAGCCGATAATTTCAACATTCTGTTTTTACGTCAAAATATCAACATTTTGGCAGCTCATGCCACTTTAATCTCGCCCAGCCGTTCCATGTAAATAACAATGAGGTATTACTTGCAGCACAATGCACCCATCCCCCAGGGAGGACGAGGCTATATACAGTTCATCACACAGTATCAACACTCCAGTGGTCAGAAGAGGGTCCGAGTCACAACTGTCGCCAGGAAGTAAGTCAATTGAACATTAATACAATTTTGATGTCCAGGAAAATCATACCACTAATCAATTAATATTTTTGCTTTTTGAGCCGCCATATAAATGAAATCTAAATATTTCAGTTTTTTTTATAATTGTAAATTTTATAAAACCTAGCAGGAAGAAAGTCAATTGAACGTTAATACAATTTTGATGTCCAGGAAAATCATACATTTAAAGCTAACTTATCAATTAATATTTTTGCTCGTTAAGCCCACCCTTTAAATATTTCAGTTTTTTAATTGTAAATTTTATTGTTGCTCGTTAAGCCCATCGTATTTTTAATTGTAAATTTGATAAAACTTAGCAACAATAGAAATCAGCCTAACTTTGGAAACATTGTTGTGTTTTAGTTGGGCAGATGCCAGTACAAATATCCAGCATATATCAGCTGGGTTTGACCAGGAGGCTGCGGCGGTACTGATGGCCCGGCTGGCCGTCTTTAGAGCAGAGACAGATGACGGACCAGATGTTTTACGCTGGCTTGACAGAATGCTTATAAGACTGGTAACTTATACTCTATTACCTAATTACAGTAGGGGGCCTCCATGGCTCAGTAGGTAGAGGGTTGGTCGCTCAATCCGCAAGGCCTTCCACCAATGGGTCGCAGGTTCGAATCCCACTCAGTCCACTGACTGGGTTTTCACTCAAACGACCTATGTGGGATGGTTGCCAGTTACCACCGGAAGGTCGTGGGTTTCCTCCGGGCACAGAGCCCGGTTTCCTGTCACAATAAAACTGGCTAAACCGCCATATAAGTGAAATAATCTTGAGCGCCAAACAATCAATCAATCAATCTAATTACAGTAACATTTCACAGCACGTTCATATTTCAACTTGTTAGTTGGATCTTGGTGGCTTAGTGGTCAGAGTGATAGTCTCTCAGTTCATTCATTGATCGGTCGCGGGTCCCATTCAGTTCAAATAAAAACAATTGAAAAGTTTCTGATAGGGGTTTACACTTGATCGTTGTTTGTGGAAGAGTTGCCAGGTACTCCCCTGCAGTAAGGAGGGTTTCCTTCTGGAAAAGAGCCCAGTTTCCTCCCCTGCTAAACCTTATGAGTGAAATAATCGTGTGTGGCTTAAAACTATTAAATTGAAACATTTCTGGGGAGATTTACACTCAGTTGCCATATGTGGAAGAGTTGCCAGGTCAGGGTTTCCTCAAGGCAAAGATCTGGGTTTCCTCCCCCAGTAAACCTAGCAACGCCATCTTATTAGTCAATCTTGAGTGTGGTTTAAAACAAAGACTTAGTTTAAACTATTTGTAGGGTCATTTTGATTTATTTAAACATTCAGAAAATACACAGAATGTTTTACAAAGGATCCTATTTCTTCTTCTTTCAGTGTCAGAAATTCGGTGATTATCAAAAAGACGACACAAACAGTTTCCGGTTTTCGGAGAATTTCTCGCTGTATCCACAGTTTATGTTTCACCTTAGACGATCACAATTCTTACAAGTTTTCAACAATAGTCCAGATGAAACATCGTACTATAGGTGGGTCACTTTGACCTCTGTGCAAGCGACAAACGTTTGATCGATCGATTGATTGAGGTTTTGTGCCACATCGAAGATTATTTTACGCATATTTTCGGCGTTGCCAGGTTTAGGAAAAAAGGAAACCGAGCCCTTCGTCCAGAAGAAAACCTCGACCTCGCAAACGTTAGAGAAGCATCTAAAGAGCTTTTGTTAATCCAGCGTAGATGTTTTCTTATGTTACAATGGTCGTTAGTTGACTCTAGCTGAACTTTTTCGAACGCTCGCCCTGATGTACTAGTAAATTGGTTGTTTGACATTACTTTGACTTTCCAAATCAACTGAAACTGATTCTCAAAGTAAAAGATTTTATGTTATTTTTGGTGTAGGTGTAAAAAATGATCTTCAGCAGGAGTTCCATACGTGAATGTATACATGTGTATATTTTACGCCATAAAAAAAGTCAAAACGCCTGTCAATTCACGTTTAGGACTTTGAGAGAACGTCATATACGTCAGTAAATAAGTTGGACATACAATTTATATGTAGTTCAAAAAAAGGTAATATAGATCCTAATTTTTTTGTCAGGGTCGTGTCTTGACTTGAATGCCGCCATATAAGTGAAATAATCTTGAGTCAATCAATCAATCATGGACTATAATCCAGTATAGGCAATCTTGTTTTTCAAACATCCTCCGTAGCTAGCTTTATCTCTCACACGATTGTGCTGAACTGTCAGGATGATAATGGGCTATAGGAGCAAAATAATATTCAGTTGATTTTTACGTTGTTTCTTCCCCAATCAGTTTGATCTTTTGTCTCTTTTAATTGTACTGATTACATGTATGTTTTAAAAGTTTTTAGATTCCACTAAATCGGATGTTGGATCCGAGCCATGGTTCTGCCACTAAACCTGGCCCGAAATTTTTTTACGGGTTAATCAGTGTCGGTTAATTTACTAATTCAGTAATTTCCCTGATGATGATTGCAACTAACAAACCTGCCAATGATACAAAATTAAGACATCACCACGTCGTCAGTTGTTTTTTAACAACATGAGCTTTTGACACCTGTGCCGGTGTCTTCGTCAAGTGTAACTGACAAAAACAACTAACTACGTGGTGATGTCTTAATTTTTTATCATTAGTATGGAACCCACATTTAAAGAGAGTTTCAAACATTTCTTAAACCTGCCAATGTTATAAAATATCTTGAATGTGGCATAAAATATCAATCAATCTAAATTGTATCTTTTTATTTTTCCCAGGCATATGTTAAATCGTGAAGATCTCACTCAATGCCTCATTATGATCCAGCCAATCCTATACGCATATTCCTTCAGTGGTCCTCCGGAGGTAAGTCAGTCAAAGGGAGACAATTTAAACCTACGTGGAAGAGTTATCAGGTACTCTCCAAAGTCTGGGAATTTCCTCGGGGGCAAAGAGCCCGATTTCATCTGATTTTTGTCTAAAATTTCGGTGGTCCAGTGGGTTAGAGTGATCGTCCCACACAGACCTTCCATCGATGGGGCGTGGGTTCAAATCACACTCAGACCAATAAAAATTTAAACTTTTCTGAGTAGATTTTTCACTTGGTCGGCGTATATGGAAGAGTTGCCAGTTAGTCGCCGAAGATCAGGCGCTTCCTCCCCCACTAAACCTGGCAACGCCGCTGTATAAGTGAAATAATCTTGAGTGCGACGTAAAACATCAATCAATCTAAAATTTCCTCTACTAGCAGCATCAGACATGTACATAAAATCTTTTTAGCTCTCATTTAACCAAAAATGTAATGTCTCTTATTGGAATTTCATTTGTTAATCAAGGCTACTTTGTAATTTATGTCTAGTATTAACTCAGAATATGTGAGTTTTCTTGACAACGTGAAATCATTAAAGAAATCGTAAAGAAAATCTGTTTAGCTCTCATTTAACCAAAAGTTTAATGTTGTCTGTGTTATTTGAATTTTATTTGTTAATCGAGGCTACTTTTTAATTTATGTCCAGTATTAACTCAGAATATGTCGAGTTTTTTTGACAACGTGAAATCGTTAAAGAAATCGTAAAGAAAATCTGTTTAGCTCTCATTTAACCAAAAGTTTAATGTTGTCTGTGTTATTTGAATTTTATTTGTTAATCGAGGCTACTTTTTAATTTATGTCCAGTATTAACTCAGAATATGTCGAGTTTTTTTGACAACGTGAAATCGTTAAAGAAATCGTAAAGAAAATCTGTTTAGCTCTCATTTAACCAAAAGTTTAATGTTGTCTGTGTTATTTGAATTTTATTTGTTAATCGAGGCTACTTTTTAATTTATGTCCAGTATTAACTCAGAATATGTCGAGTTTTTTTGACAACGTGAAATCGTTAAAGAAATCGTAAAGAAAATCTGTTTAGCTCTCATTTAACCAAAAGTTTAATGTTGTCTGTGTTATTTGAATTTTATTTGTTAATCGAGGCTACTTTTTAATTTATGTCCAGTATTAACTCAGAATATGTCGAGTTTTTTTGACAACGTGAAATCGTTAAAGAAATCGTAAAGAAAATCTGTTTAGCTCTCATTTAACCAAAAGTTTAATGTTGTCTGTGTTATTTGAATTTTATTTGTTAATCGAGGCTACTTTTTAATTTATGTCCAGTATTAACTCAGAATATGTGAGTTTTCTTGACAATCTGAAATCATTAAAAAATCAACATATTGCCAGCTTCTGTCACTAAATCCTATGTGGGATGGTTGCCAGTTACCAACGGAAGGTCGTGGGTTTCCTCCTGGCATAGAGCCTGGTTTCCTCCCACAATAAAACTGGCAACGCCGCCATATAAGTGAAATAATCTTGAGCGCGGCGTAAAACACCAAACAATCAATCAATCAATCGGAAACTTTAACTTTTGCTCCATCAAGTACTGTTGTCATATCTAAAACGTTCGCCATGTTTTTTCTTATGCATCCCATAATAGTTCATAGGAGGAAGTGAAGAAAAGCCACGCTTTCTGACTAACCGAGAGAGGGCGCTGTTTATGGTGACCTTTGGGTCAAAAGGTGCCAATGCCCTGAATATGATGTAATGGGACGCTTCACACTTCCACATTCATAGACTTCTGATGTCCAGTATTAACTCAGAATTTGTTGAGTTTTCTTGACAATGTGAAATCATTAAAAAATCAACATATTGCCAACTCCTGTCACCTATAGTTTAAAAGTCTAGCTAATGTGGTCTATTATTTTTTTCTGATCCCTTTTGATCATTGTACATAAAATCTTTTTAGCTCTCATTTAACCTGTCATTAAATAGTTTTAAAAATCTAGCTGACGTGATCTATTATTTGTTTCTGATCCCTTCTGATCGTTGTTAATGTTGTAGCCTGTGTTGTTAGACTCCAGCAGTATACAGGCAGACAGGATACTCCTGATGGACACATTCTTCCAAATTGTCATTTACCATGGAGAGGTAACTATATACTATACATTTTAAGTTTTTTAGGGGTGTGTTTCCATTTTATTGGAGGGGCCTCCGTGGCTCAGTAGGTAGAGCGTTGGACGCTCAATCAGAACAGCCTTCCACCAATGGGTCGCGGGTTCAAATCCCACTCAGTCCAAAAAAATTTGAAAATTTTCTGCCTGGGTTTTCACTCGAACGACCGATGTGGGATAGTTGCCAGTTACCACCGGAAGGAAGGTTCCTCCCACAATAAAACTGGCAACGCCGCCATATAAGTGAAATAATCTTGAGCGCGGCGTAAAACGCGAAACAATCAATCAATCCTTTTTATTGGGAGGGTCCTAGGTGGTTGAGTTGGATATAGAACTTCCATCCAAAAGTCTTGTTTCAGAATCCCACTAAAAATATTTAAAAAATTCTGAAGTATATTTTTTACCTGATCATTCTATAAGGAGGAGTTGCCACTCGCCAGGTATTAGCCAAAGATCAAGTTTTTTCTCCACCACTAAGACTGGCAATGCGGCCATATATCTGAATGCCACTTAAAACATCAATCAATTTCATTTAGAAAATAAGTAATATGGATAGCAACTTCTTAATATATTGTCGGACGACGTTTCGAGCCAGCTTCTAGGATCGTTATCAAGCCAATGAGGATAGGAACAGAATATTAAAGTATAGCAATCATAGATTTTAGTAACAACACGAACATTAACAATGTTAAATTAGCAGAATGTACATTGATTTTGATTATAACGCGATGTCGTCACTTTTTGACGTTATGAGATGTAACTTATTGTTAATACAAAGATCAAGAATTTCATTTTGTTGGTTTTTACTTTCATGTATTCATGTATGGACGAAAAATTTCAATTTCAATCGTTGGGGTTTTCTTGTGGTACCGTAAGTGAATGGGTCGTCATGTACCGCCTACAGATAAAGGGTTTATATAGCACAGTCCCCGCCCTCACTGAACATATAAATGAAACGATCTTTATCGTGGCATAAAACATCAATCAATCTGTCCAAAGCCTTAGTAGGCATGGTCTAAAATATAATCTGAAGCTCCTCCCATCAATGGATTTGACGGGTTTTGTCCGGTTGGAATCCAACATAATAAAAAACAAAATGATAAGGCTGAACATGACTTTATGCTACATCTATTGAGAGAACCGTTAGACTTAGTGTAGCCCGGTTTATCGGTCTTACGGCGACTGGTATTACATGGCTGCTAATGTGTGTCGAACATGGAGAGGAGAGAAAAAATTCGGCAGAGCCCAGATTTCTCGGCTAGACTTAGTGGGGAAGTTCATATACGTACATAACTTAATTTTACATGCCTGTAAAAACTCATTTCTTACATGTAGTTTGTCTGTTTCCATTGATGCAGCGCAGGATAGAATCCTACTCAGACCCGATAAAAATTGAAAAATTTCTGAGTGGCTTTTTTTTATGATCGCTGTATGTGGAAGAGTTACCATGGTTAAAGCTTTCCTCTGGGCTAAGAGCCCGGTTTCCTCCCCTACTAAACCTGGCAACGCCGCCATATAAGTGAATTAATACTGAGTGCAGCGTAAAACATCAATCAATCTAAGCTTCTTTGTGAGTCGATAACTGTTTTATTTTCGCTGCAGACTATATCATTATGGCGAAAGCAAGGGTATCAGAACCAACCAGAACATGAGAATTTCAAACAACTACTGCACGCCCCAGTGGACGACGCCCAGGAGATTCTACAGACCCGCTTCCCAATGCCCAGGTATATTGATACAGACGCAGGAGGCTCACAGGTAATTGATTTTTAATATATATAATATTTTATATTTTTTTAATCCTTTTTTGTCTGATTATGAAAATTTTATGTATGTAAGCATCATATTAAAATATGTTTGGAATTGTTAAAAAAGTCGAAATAATCTTGAGTGCAGCGTAAAAGCATCAATCAATCTAAAGCGAACCCATGTCACACGCACATGATTTTAATCTTATTCCTTGTGTTTTTAGGCTCGTTTCTTGTTATCTAAAGTGAATCCCTCTCAGACGCACAACAACATGTACGCCTTTGGGCAGGTGAGTGTTTTTGTATTTCATCACAACAACAACAACACGTTCTCGTTTCACATGTATATGTCTAATTTTTACTGCAATATTTTTCACACTGGATAGCTTTGCATGATTGACCTTTGTCAAAACTCAGAAGCAAAGAGACAATTGACCTTTCCCTTAGCGCCCTGCAGCTGGACCAAACGTACGAAAATGGTTAACAAATTCAGGAAAGACTAAGAGAACACTAAACGAACATCAGTTGCTATGTACCGATTCTAATACTTTATCGCACCAAATCGGTTCATGCGACAAGTCAGGCTCAAAACAAAGCCGCTTTGAGTTGTCCGTTTTGAAAATGAAAGTTAGACATACAGACTCAGCCGTACATTCAAGTGTATGTTGAATGTCAACCAGACGTGGTCTGAATTCCCTCATTTTGCTGACGTACCCGAACGGTCGGTTACGCCGGTTAAATTTCACAAGAACCGTGGATCGTTCACGTCAACTTTTGAAAAAATAAGGCCTTTGATTGTTTTTATTGGTTGATCATTTTTATTGGATGCTCAAAAGTGTTTTGGCTATGACTGCTTTTTATTGTACAGCAATTTAGATTTAGAGATTTTCCTTCTTGTGCACAACGTAAAAGCTACTAACACAGTCATTGTGTGTACCTCGAACACATTAAAGTGGCATGAGCTGCCAAAATGTTGATATTTTGACGTTAAAACAGAATTTTGAAATTATTGGCTATTTTTCTCAAGACGTATGATTCAGAAGATTTTTAGTGATTCTAGTCTCGAAAATGTACGATAAACTATTGTTTTGAACTACATGTAACTTTGCCTTAGGATGAATGAATGGTCGTCCCAGTTATTTAAATTTTGTTTACTTTTCGAACACGCTTTCGGTTAGTACAGGCCACATACTGTATGGATTTTCCTCATTCCAACGCCACTCATTTAGTTTTTTTGATGGCCTCTTACTATCGTGACGATCAAAAATTATGATAAAAGTGTGAATCTTGGCAGCTCATGTCACTTTAAAGAAATAAAGTGGTATGATTCAATTTTTCTCTTTAAGACAGATAAGGGCATTAGTGTGTACCTTATAGACCCAATATTGTTCCCTCGACCTGCAGAGGGGAGTGTTTATATCGTATTTCATGACGTCAATAATTTGACATAACCTCTCACAATGTTTCATATTTATTGGCTGCCAATGAGACTTGTTTTAAAATTAAAGCCATCAAGTTTTTAAAGTGGCATGAGCTGCCAGAATTCAGACTTTTTCATAATTTCTGATTGTCACGACAGTAAGAGGCTTTGGAGGCCATCGAAAAACCTAATGATTGGCGTTGGAATGAGGAAAATCCATACAGTATGTGGCCTGCATGAACCGAAAACGTGTTCGAAAAATAAACAAAATTTAAATAACCGGGACGATCATTCATTCATTCTAGGCCAAAGTTAGTTCAAAACAATACTTTATCGTACATTTTCGAGACTAGAACTAAGAAGCACTAAAAAGCTTGAGAAAAATAACCAATAATTTCATCATTCTGTTTTAACGTCAAAATATCAACATTTTGGCAGCTCATGCCACTTTAAGGTTTTCTGTATTTATCAATATAAAAAGTAAATATACTTAAAAAACAAATTTAACTTCAATTTTTTTATTGTAATATAAAACAGCTAGAAATTCTAAAGGAAGACAGATTAAGTGTGAAATATTTTAAGAAAGGACACAGCTTATTTCTTGGTTTTCCAATGAAGCAAAAAAAAAATATTTGGAAATATTTTTAACCTTTGACATCCTAACAAAAAGATGCCTTTTGTATTCTTTGTCTAAAAATACTTTTTTTTATGTCAGTCTGTGTTTAACTTTTACAACTTTGCACCTATTTTACTTATCCATGTTGTTTTATAGTTAAACAGCACAAGTGCTATAATTGATATTGTTTTATTAACACTCCCCTGTTAAAATGGGTTATATGTGTTGTGTGACTGACTAACCTTAACATCATTTCCCTGTTATTTCCTTTATTGAAGCCGAGTATATCTAGCTCAGGAGGGGTTTGTAATCTATTTAATTTCCTCACCTCCTCTGTAACTTCCTGCTTAACAAAACTAATTACCGTATTTCTTCTAAAGATTCAGCCACTTTTTTCCTCATAAGGATTCGACCATCAGAAAATAAATATGCAAAATGAGGCCAGACAAATTTGCCCATTACAGTGAATTTAAGGCAATATGACCCACCGTGCAGTGTGTGAAAACGGTTTTCCTTAAACACAACCCCACTTTTGTCTGACTCAATGGAAAATTTAGGACATTAGAATGGCTGAATATTTAGAAGAAATACGGTAACTGCATATTACCGTATCAATTATAATGTTGAGTGTATGGAAGCATGTTTTCTGTTTATTTTATTTCTCCATATTTCACAATCAATGAGTTATTCTCCATTCGTTTCCCTTCTTTTGTACTTTTGTATTTTTGTGGTCTCTGGGAATCTCCCCTATAATTTGGAGTGAAGTTTGACACAAATTTTAGATTTTTTTTTCTTGGCTTTACAAACACTTATCTTGGTTTTAATATTTAAATAATAGTCCTCTTATCCACCCATACTTCTCTTCTTTGAGGAGCATGGATTTTTGATCATTTGTCACTGGGTTTATCCATGTATTGACCCCACTGTTTACAGACAGCTAGTTAATTAAAAAACCTTAATTAAAAAGTCCAAGGTATCTACGAACCCAGATGTTCTATATTTTTGTGGGTGGTGGCTTGAATGGCAAATAGCCTCTATGTAAATGAAACAGCTTATAAACAACATTTTTTTTTGACACGACATAACCCATTTTGTAACCCATTTGATGATGACAAAATTGACTCTTTTTCTTTGTTAGTTTGGGCTTTGGTGGCTCAGTCGGTTAGAATGATAGTCTCTCGGCCAGATACCGGCCTTCCACCAATGCAGCATGGGTTCGAATCCCACTAATTAAAATAAAAATTGCACAATTTCTGAGTGGATTTTTCATTGATCGCTATACATGTATGTGAAAGAGTTGTCAGGTACTCACTGACAGTCAAGGGTTTCCTCTGGGCAATGAGCCCGGTTTCCTCCCCCACTAAACCAGGTCACTCTGCCATATTAGTGAATTAATCTGGATTGCGGTGTAAAACATCAATCAATCAATCTTTGTGAGTTGTGGGCTGTTTGTCAACTGTTATGCCTGATGTTAGTCTAATACATGGCTTATACATATGACCAGGCACACTGTTGGGTGTCTGGTGTAAAATGCCTTGAGAAACAGTCACCTGCTTATGGATGATGTTTATTTTCATTACTGGTTTCCATGGTCTATTTCACATGTGCACGGGTAACATATATTTTGCCTATTGTGGTTGTCTATAGCTGTTCTTGCTGATCATTCAAACATTGGTTACGGTTATTTTGTCTGTGCCATGAGTGGTGATATCTCTGTTACGTCTTCTCCTAGTTTTCTTTGTCGTTCTTTATGTGCTTTACTCCGGGATTGAGGATGATTGGTGGAGGAAAAAACGATAGTTTTGTGTTTGATGTCACACCGAACACTCTTTCACACATGCTGCGGCATATACAGGTTTACTTGAGGCAAAGAGCAGGACGTAAATCCCAAATCACTCACTTGAGGCAAAAAGGACACTAAGTGCAAAGAAACATGCTGACTCTTCGCTTGAACTTGCAATTGTGTCACATAACGTACAATCGCTGTCATGAAAATAAAATATGTACAAACATGTGTTTCGGTTTTAGTAGCTATAATTCAACAGGTTTTTTGTACTTTTACCTGACAATATATGTGCTACGGAAAAGACATTTTTTTTCCTTGACCTCCTTTAGCATACTAATGATAAAAAATTAAGACATCACCACGTCGTCAGTTGTTTTTGAACAACACGAGCTTTCGACACCTGTACCGGTGTCTTCGTCAAGTGTAACACTTTTTAAAAAAAAATTTATCATCAGTATGGAACCCACGTTTAAAGAGAGTTTCAAACATTTCTCCTTTAGAATGTTTTACATGCTGTGTTTTTGTAAAGTGTAGACTTTCGACATCCCAAATTCAAATGACTATGTTCTATGTTGTAGGACGGAGGATCCCCAGTATTAACAGATGATGTGAGCCTACAGGTATTCATGGACCACTTAAAGAAACTGGCTGTCTCCTCCTCATCATGACAACTCCCAGCCAGCCTCCCTACCCATCTTGTCCCCTTGGACAAACAGACAAACACACAGACAGACAACAAACTCTCCCAAAAAACTGCACTTGAACCACCACCTTTAACTGTTAACACAGACACAAGCATTTTAACGGAAAACAATAACACCATCACTTTAATATGAACTACAAAGTTACACCTTCAATAGATAATCAAATTTAATGTTATTTCTAATTTTCAAATTTAATTTAAGGATTTTATTTTCTCGTTTTGCTAATTTTCAGTCCGCTTTTAATGTTATTTTGTTTTTCTTAGACTTTTCGTTTCCAATGTTTTTGAAAATGTCCAATGTTGTCGTCGGATGGGGAGGTTGGGAATTGGTTGGATTTTCCCCAAAGGCATTTTGATTTTAAATAAGTCGTTATTTAATTTCACTCAAAGAAAATTTGGGATTTGAATAAGACCTGTGAGTTTTGGCTGCGAGCTAAAAACATGTATCATATACCTTTATGCCCTTCCTGTTTCGTTCCCTTAAAATCTTAATCTGAGTGCCCATTATTGTAAAAAAAATTGTTCTTTGCTTTTTCCTCCAATTTAAATAAAAAGTTAGTAATCCCCCAGATAATATTAATATATTTCTGTATGCACAACTTGTGGTAATAATTATTAATTTAAAGCCTCAGCACTATTTATCAATGAAATGTTAGGGTTTGCCGAAATTTGAAATTTACCAATTAGAACTGAACTATTTTGAATATCTGTGCTCCCCTTTGAAGCCAGTTTTAAGAAATAAACTTTTTAAAAACCATCTCTCTACACAAGAAAATAATGTCAGAAACTTTACATGTAGTTGATAGAAAAATGGCTTGCAGATTTGTCTATCCTGTGGCCATGTTAATGTTATGGTATTTTGTTTTTAAAACCAGAAAAATTGGTTTGCTTATGTATGGAATAATCCTAACTGGTACTGGAGTCAGTGATATTCAAATATAACTTATGATGTACATGTTTAAAATAATCTTGTTATTTCTACTTTTAACCCCCGTTAAAGTAAGGAGTTTGGCTTATTTGGCATGAGCTGCCAAATATAAGGAAAAATTTTTTGAAACAGAATTAGCTAATTCGCCAAATCTAATAGCTTTTCTACTTATGCCAATCTTGAAGCAAATTAGGGTAGTTTTTTAAGCAGCAAAACTCCCCAAAATGAACTCATACATCCCTGCTATTTGATCTATTGATTGGTGTTTTACGCTGCACTCAAGATTATTTCACTTATATGGCGGCGCTCTTTACCTGTATGGGGGGCCTCTGTGGGTCAGTAGGTAGAGCGTTGGACGCTCAATCCAAACGGCCTTCCACCAATGGGTCGCGGATTCGAATCTCACGCAGTCCAAAAAAAAAATTGGAAAATTTTCTGACTGGGTTTTCACTTGAACGACCTATGTGGGATGGTTGCCATTAACCAACGGACGATTGTGGGTTTCCTCCCACAATAAAACTGGCAACGCCGCCATACAAGTGAAATAATCCTGGCAACTCTTCCACATACATCGATCGAGTGAAAAATCCACTCAGAACTGGCTATATGAATTTCGTTGGTTTGTACAGGCCACTGACTACAAATATTTTTTATTTTAATGTACATGTAAATCCTTTAGTTTTTCAAGGCACTCCATATCCTGAATTTCTTGAAAATCAAAATTCATGAGAAAAATAAAAATTTTGGCAGCTTATGCCAGTAGGTTCTGTTCAAGTTTTTATCTTAAAGACATGCAGGCTATTGTATGGTTGCTGGTGTCATAAAGGGCATGGGTTTCGGAAGTCAGATTGAGTGATGTTTTACTCATTTCGTTCAAAATTAGTTTCATCAAAAGAAAGGTCAATGTTTTTCTTGCATTTGATTATCTTGAGTGAGACAAAAGTTTATTATGTGTAAAGGGGCTATTTCTGTAGAATTGTTTGCTAAAACACCCTAAAAAAATAAAATTTGACTTTGGTTGAAAGATGGTACATGTAGGTCGATTTTGGTGCCAAAAATGTACATTGAATGAGCAATTAGTGCAAATTCTGTGGTACGTTGCTTACTGTCTGACAGATGGTTTTGGTTCAATGTAAACAGAGGTGAACCTTACTGTAGTGAGTTGTGGATTGATTGATTGATTGTTTGGTGTTTTACACCGCGCCCTAGATTATTTCACTTATATGGCGGCGTTGCCAGTTTTATTGTGGGAAGAAACCGGGCTCTATGCCCGGAGGAAACCCACGACCTTCCGTTGGTAACTGGCAACCATCCCACATAGGTCGTTCGAGCGAAAACCCAGGCAGAAAATTTTCCCATTTGCTTTGCGTGAGTTGTGGAAGGGTTCCTAATATTCATCTATCTGATAAACTGTAAAGAGTGGACATTCTTTAATTAATTTCTACATTATGTAATCAGGACAAAATTCACGAAGCGCTCGACCAGGCTGTAAGCGTGCCATGGCTTGCTCTGGAGCCTCAGTTAGAAACACCAGCATGGCTGAAACTAAAAGTAACCAGATCAGCTGCAAATGAATTTAAAGTATTTACATGTAGTTCATTAAACAGTCTGTCGGGGGAAGTTTACAAGTGATCATGTCAACAACTTCACAATATGTGTCGCTTCAGGGCTGGCAGATCCAGTTTCAAGCCTGGGTCGAGTCAGACCAAAGACTTTAACAGTGGGAGCTGCTGCTGCTTCGCTTGGCGCTCAGCAATAGAAGTTAGAGCAGCGACTGGTTGGCCCTGCCACTAGGAGACAACGTCTTCATATGACTGAAATACTGTTAAGCAGGACGTAAAACCCAAATCACTCCCAATATGTGTACCACAGTTATATGTCGGAATGCCAGACATAACTGTGCAAATGGTCCTGAAGTGATGTTGAAAGGTGTATATTGCTTATGGCTTACAATGTACGACAGGCATTCTCAATCGTTAAACAGCGTTCTTTTACAAAGTACATGAATCAGAAAGCCTCCGCCAGAAGAAAGACAAAGAAGAATCTTTATGATAAAGTTAGTTTATTTAATTTCAGTATATATACCTATGGCAAGATAGAAAAAATTAAATCCATTTTCATTTCCTTCAGTCTAAATTTAAAGCATTAGTAAATGGACAAGAACACAGTAAAGTTACAAGATTTGAAAATTTAATAAAAAACAACAATTGGTTGTATCACAGACCTGCTGTAGCCAAACTACTCTCATTCAAATCTAAGTTAGAAATTAGTCAGGGAAATTAACATAATATAATATAAATTCTTTCACTGCACAACTGATTATTTGAACAATGCCCAGTTCAGCTTATCTCAAGTTGCACGAAGCATCTTCACAGTTATTTAACATCTTCCATTAAGTTGATGTTGTGAACCATATTGATTCACATAATTAGGCATTTTCAGATTTATTGGAATGGGTGACTGAAAGCTATGCCTGAAAGAAACCCCTGACATTGGGGTATTACCTGGCAACCATTAGAGAAAACAGGGTGATTAGGATTGTAAATCCAATCCCATTGTTTCATTTCTTTGTGGGGTGAGTGATTTTTTTTTGGTCACAATCAAGATTATTTCACTTTTATGGCGGCGTTGCCAGATTCAGTGGAGTAAACTGGGCTCTTTGCCCGGAGGAACCCCCGACCTTTGGCGAATAGCTGGCAACTTTTACACATACGGTGATCAAGTGAAATTGAGATTGGTGGAAGGTTTGAGTGAGCAAAGTGAGCACCAATTTGCCTTCTTTTGTATCGATGAGTCTCCACAATGCCGGGCAAGGGTTCCTTAAAGTTGGGATATAAAATAGGGTTTGGCTATTGACAGGGTGATCAGATAAACCTGGGCAATAGAGAGGTGGGAATTTCTCAGCACACTGGCTCTGGTACAAAAGCATTTCTAATCCCTCCTATAGCCTAGCGCACACGAGAGGCGCCGGCTGAGCTACAAGGCACGCGTGGCCCAGGGAGCAGCTACAGATTTCAGCGCAGACGCCTCTCGTGTGCGCTAGTCTTATTTTTTATCCCAGCTCACAACAAGCATAGCTTTGATAAATTAGAACATTGAGTAGTAAATAACAATACATTATGAGATAAAGTTTATACAAGAGTGACGAATGAGTGCAATAAACATTGTTCACCACTTTCATATCACCATCAAATTAACATAATGACCTCTGTCCACCCAACAAACATTTTGAAATAAAGTTACATTGACCATCAAGAAAGCTTTTGAACTGTGCAAACTTAATGGCCTTCTTACTAAGTTGGGTAAATGTGGTAGAAAAATCAGGTGACATAGAACCAAAAGCTATAATTTTACTAGACCTTTATGACAGTCTAAGTTCACATTAGACGTATCCAGTGCCAAAAATTCTTTCAATGAATGAAAATTCTTAAAGGGGCATGAGCTGCCAAAATGTTGATATTTTGACGTTAAAACAGAATGTTGAAATTATAAGCTATTTTTCTCAAGATGTGTAATTCAGAAGCTTTTGAGTGGTTCCAGTCTCGGAAATGTGCGATATAGATTGACATTGGAATGAGGAAAATCCATACAGACTGTGACCTATACAAACCAAAAAGTAAACAAAATTTCAAAAACTGTGACAAACGTTCATTCATTCTAAGCCAAATTTAGTTCAAAACGATACTTTAATACTTTATCGTGACTAGAAGCAATAAAAAGCTTCTGAATTGTAAGTGTTGACAAAAATAGCCGACAACAAACGGAAAAATATCAACATTTTGGCAGCTCATTCCACTTTAACTAACGCATGACTAGTACATACGTGTACATAAATTGATGTGTAAAACATGAACGATTTTGACAATGCTTATCAAATATGCAAATTAAAGGACAGGAAGTTGAGTTAATTTGTCATGAAGCTGACAAACTGACTGGTATATGTAATCCTGTCTGGTGTATGTATTTAACTAGTAGTAGTCCCCTTACAAAAATACCTGTCTGTACATAAAAACACAATACCATATTTCTTCTAAATTTTCAGCCATTCTAATGGCCTAAATTTTCCATTGAGTCAGACAAAAAAGGGGACATGGAGTTGTGTTTAAGGATAACCATTTTCACACTCTGCTCGGCGGGTCATATTGCCTTAAATTCCCTCTAATGAGCAAATTTGTCTGGCCTCATTTAGCATATTTCTTTTCTAATGATCGAATCCTTATGAGGAAAAAAGTGGCTGAATCTTTAGAAGGAATACGATATCCATAAGAATGGCTATGCAATGTTTATCATTATTAAGAAGAAATCCTATACAAGTCATGCGGAATGGTTATGATCAGTTAAAATATCCCTGACTCCTATCAATGGAGGAAACGGATACTCATCTTCTGTTCTACATCAACTCTCTCCATCGCCTGCAACAGAAAATACAGTTTTACTACCAAATGGACGCGCCACTACGCTAAAATAACCAACCGCCCAAAAAAATGTACTCTTATGATCAAATAAATTGTTTCCTTCAAATTCAATAAACAGTATAAATAACGTGAAAAGCAGGTTTCCTTCCAGTTAAACAAATATGAATATGTATAACAGCTCACAGCAAAATATTGTTTGTTTTAATCCAATGCTTTTATTTTTTAATGTCTTAGCACTACGCTGATTGATTGATGATTTAACGGTGGCGGTGTTACCAGGTTTAGAAGGGGAGGAAACTGGGCTCTTTGCCAGAGGGAAACCTGACGAGTACCAGGCAACTGTTCCATAGAGTGAAAAACCCACTCAGAAATTTTTGAAATTTTTATTTGGTCTGAGTAAGACTTGAACTCTCACCCCATCAGCCTGCCAGAGAATAGGGAGCGCAAGTCACGTGTGAATTCCACAAATTTCCTGTCACCGGCACTGAGAGTTTTTCTTTCCAAAATGACGTTTACATCTGACGTTATGGAACAAAATACGTCAAATGGAATTGCACCGTCATCAAAAATGTTCTTAATGGCATCATCTGTCACCGGATATCACAAAATCTCGTAATAATTCTTATGAGACTTGCACTCCCTATAGGGCAGCTTGGGGCCCAAGATATTTTAGCAGGCAAACTTACTTGCACAAATTCCTCAAATGAGATATTCTTGTCCCCGTCTTTATCTGCCTCGCTGATTGTTCTGTCTGCAATACTGCCAAGTTGTTCCTCGGAGATGTTAGCACCAACCATCATGTGTAATACAGACAGTAATTCATCACGTGATATCTTATCATCACAGTCCAAGTCGTACATCTTAAACGCAACTGATCAAAAAAGACAATTTAAGCCATGATTAAACATGAGGTAAAATTCGAAAGTCTTTTTTTGTTCACAAATTAGATCCCACCATCAGACTTTTTAAAAATATACTGATTGATGTTTTACGCCCGCACTCAAGATTATTTCACTTATATGGAAACCAAACTCATTGCCCGAAGGAAACTCTCGACCTCCGGCGGGAACCCAGAAACTGTTCCACATACAGCAACCGTGTGAAATATCCTTTCAAATTTTTCCATTTTTTTTATTGGGTCTGAATGGGATTTGAACCCGCATCACATAGATAGAAGGTCTGTGTGGGACTGAGGGATGATAACTCTAAACCACCAATGAGGCACCTCATGACTGCACAAGAGACAATCGCTCCACTGACTGAGCTACCAAGGCCCCCAAAAAGGTATTGTGAGCTATTTATGTTTCCGAGGGCAAAGATGTTCCCGTTTGTAAGATATTTGACACACTACAAATGTTTGTGTAAAAACTTTGGTTACGATTGAAGTTGTGACAGGTTATTTCCTAATCTAAAACACACTGGTACATGAAATACCTTCTTGACCAAAATAACTATGGATACGAGTTACAAAATATTTATATTAATGTGAAAGCCAACAAGACCTATGTTTGGATGTATGCTTTATATGAAGTTCAAGGAAGTACATGTTAATGACTGTTTGACAGTTGCACTTACATTTGAGTTTTTCCTCTCGTGTATTTAGTTTATTTTTTTCTTGAGCTGCTTTTAAAGGTCTGAATCGACCAAGTACTCTGAGAAACTGCCTGAAATTAACTGAGTCATCATTTCTGAAACATGGAGAAAGGGCTGATTTAAACAAGGATTTTTTTAACAGTCGGCTTATAGCCAACACTAAAGCACAACAACGTAAAAGTACGTACACTGTATTAATTCATATTGGTCACCAAACCAACAGATACATGTATCTTGTCAAAATCAAACAACATACAATATAACTTGGATGATCATTTGGTTCTCGGCTAGTGCAAGAATTTCACTTCAATCAACAAACAAGCATGCATAGAAATTTAATTACAGTTGAAATAACAAATAGGAAGAAGATAGGGATTTTTAACTTGTGTTTGTCTGTTTTCCCGATAATCTTGACAATGTGCCCCGGTAGCATTCTAAAAAATCGAGACACAGGGCAGAAGATTAAAACAAAAAAAGTAAGATTTTTAGACTTCCTCTCTCAGTCTGTTATCATTGTTAAATGCGCATGACATAAAACAACAATCCATCAATCATTTTATTTCTCAACACAATCACTCACTGCTCAAATCACTCTCCCATCCAAAAAGAGGAAATTCTTTGGGTTTTTTTTTTGTGTCTTGGGGAGGTTCAACAGCAGGAGCCAGCGGTTGATGCCTTAATTTTTTCTTATTAAGACCAGATCTGATTGTCTCATTACTGTTATTTTTACACTGTAGAGAATGGACTACTGTGGAGGGAGGGGGGGGGGGGATATTTTCAACTGGTGCTTTGGCCAAATTGGGGTCTCTTTTATAACCAGAGGGATTTTGATAGTAATTTCATACAAGCAAACTTTTTGCAGTGCGAATATGAATTCGTATTTGAATTAATTAACAACACTGATACAAGGAAACAGGAAACCTGATACAAGACCACCACACACCGTGTTGCTAACAGCACAATCAATCTATGGATATTCATCAACACATTATGGTTAACTTACCCTTCATTAAAAAAAGCATGAACAATTCTGTCTCCTAAAGGATTAATGGCCAGCTCTGGTATTCTTAGAAAATCCTCACGACTAAAATAAAACACAAATAATTTTTAAACAATTGATATTCTAACCAATAAATTGTAGGCTTATTTCAGGGAGGCAAGATCTCAACTGCTCATCCTCTTTGTCTCAAGTCTGACCCCTATTGTTTTGTCTATGTTATTTTATCTATGCCAAAATATAAAAAATGGCCTCGAGAATGAGTTGCTTTAATTCTATGAAATTTGAGGCTTGCATATTTTGTATGGACAAATTTGAATAAGAATTTAGGATCTAATTATGATTTTATTCAATTAAGATTTTAGATGTTTACCAATGTGAAGTCAGGCATGGGTTTAATTTAATTAAAAAACCACGATGGAACTAGCTTGGACTTCAGTCATATTAATATATTATGAATAAATTCATTACTCTCAAGATTTCATCTTTCTATTGATATGATAGGATAAAAAATATTTTAAAAAATAGGTAAAGAAAGAAATCTTTAAGTCACGAGGGAACATTTAAAAAAAAAAAAATTATTGGTGTAATAACAACGAAAATAGATACTTATAATGTTTCATGCTCTTATATCAAGCAGAAAATGAGATAAGAATGTGAATAACAAATGATGAAGCTTGTAAAATATAACTTACCATAATGACCCATTGTTCCCTTTGTCAAGACTGGTGTATCTGCTGTAGAGCCTCACTATCTGATTATGGGAAACTGTAGGAAAAACACACACAAAATTAGGTCAAAGCTAACATGGGTAATCTACTTTTATGTATAAACGTAATGCTAAGTTTAAAAATCTCTATAAAATCACCAAAACAGTCTTGGCATCTTTAACTGTACTGCTGAAAGCTATTAAACTACATGTATGCCCTTTAGTGGGTCAATATGTTTGGTTGTCTTTCCTTTTTGTCTCTCTTCATAAACGTTCAGATATCTTGAATATAATATAACAAATTCTTAAAATTCTTTGAATCTTGCTTTCAGTAAAACTTAAAGTGAGTCTCAAAAGTGGTTCAATATTCTAGAAATGTACATGTACAATACAGTCAACAATTTATGATGGGGTCTAAATGATATGCCCCTTTTTAACACAATAAGAAACTTGCATCCATGGTTATTTTAGACAAGAAGACTTTCCGTGTGCCCGTGTGTTATAGTATAATAAGTATATAGTACATATAGTCAGGGACTGATCCAGGGAAAATTTGGGCATACCATTTCGTTTCAAAATGTTCCAACAATAAGACAAAAACAACATCTCTGGCCCAAAATTCAACATTAAATGTTATTTTGACATTAAAATCACATTGGTTTTAAGAATTTGGGCGGATTTTTTGCTTTTGAGTTTGGGCGCCCATACCTGTATACAGGTATCGAAATGTCTCTGGATCAGTCTATGATAGTATATAGTGTAATTATATATATTAATATGATTAAACAAGGCTGAAATGTTATGAACAGTCTGTATAAAAACAGTTATTGAAGGTACACAATGCAAACACAGGGATAAAAAAGTAGTCCAGCATAAATTTAACTGGTTTTCACATAACTGTTGTTAAGAAAAAGACCATACATGTAAGCATGAATGTACTGTAGACTTGCATCCTGTTGACAATGAGTCATTAACAAACAAGGAAGAGCTTAAATGAGGACAGCTTTAATTCAACACTACACAGTTTACTGTTTAATATTATGGTTTTGTCAAACGATTTTTTGAAACTGTCACTTTTTACTATACTGATCATGTTCTATTCAAACTCAAGAAAGGCGGTTCACCATTGGGGACAGGGGTTAATCTTTAGTTCAAAGTCACCAACACTCTTCTTGGTAAACATGATCAAGGAAATCAAGATCATTTTCTTTCAACCAAAAAGTAGTGAATCAAAATGGTTTGATTGTTTGGTGTTTTACGCCGCGATCAAGATTATTTCCATTATATGGCAGCATTGCCAGTTTTATTGGGGAAGGAAACCGGGCTCTACTCCCGGAGGAAACCCATGACCTCCCGGTGGTAACTGGCAACCATCCCACATAGGTCGTTGTATCAAAATGGAAATATAGATAGATATATTTGTTGATAAAGCTATCAAAAGCACACTTAAAGGTACAATGTATGTCACCTTAAGCCTGCACGTGTATGTTGTCGCGAAAAACATTGATCAATCAATTTCATAATACAATATCCATCTTGTCACTCAAGTTTACTGCAGACATGCAGTGGTTCCTATTTAAATTCCTAGAAACCATGCAGTGGCTCCTATTTAAATCCTAGAAATCATGCAGTGGTGCCTATCAATTCCTAGAAACCATGCAGTGGTTCTTATCAATTCCTAGAAACCATGCAGTGGTTCCTATCAATTCCTAGAAACCATGCAGTGGTTCCTATCAATTCCTAGAAACCATGCAGTGGTTCCGCTTAAAATTCAGCTTAAATAAGTTTTAGACATTAACTTTGGCAGGTTTTTCTATTTTCTCACAGGAAGATCTGTAAATCAGTGTTAATATCGCCCCTTGCTCTTGAAGCTAAATGTACATATCCTATGACACATTTCCCATCATGCATGGTCATCTGTCAAAATAGTTCCGTGATTTGTTGTCCACCTTGTGTACAGCTATGGATTCAAATCCAAATATATCTTGGCTGAATTGACAAAAGTGAAGTTTATTCAACAGCTATTGACGCCTCAAAAATCAAATAGCCAGTAAAATTAGCCTAAATATTGTGTTCATACCAGTAAACAACCCTCAGTCTCTGAACAGGGCTCAAGCAAAGTTGGGCTGAGGGGATGCTCGTTAAAAAATTTAACTTGCCACAACACTCATGTATAAAACCTGAGGGAGCCCTCTTTGAAATGCCCTGTCTGACTACCATTGTCGAGCAAAGTGTACCAGAACTTTATCGTACAGCCAACACTAAATCTATTTAACATTATTTCACGTCCTCGAAAATTTTCACAAGAGACGGTTCTTGCATCCCGGTTCATATTCCCTGTAATAAATTATATGAACTCTCTGGAGGTTCAAACGTCGCTGTCTTCATTAGTAAGTCAGTTGACTTCAGCCGGAGAGCTACATGTAACTCCAGCAAGTAGTGTTCACGTGAGGGCCCTCGGTGTTAGCGCTGTTTATGTTTGCGGAGAAAAGTGACAGCTAGAAAAACATGAAATATTTAAATTATCGGAACTTATCTGCGAATGAGTGAACGGATATCAAGAGAGAAAAGATTCAGGTGAAAATCTATGCCATTTATCGGGAAAGTCAGTGTAAACTTCAACAGAACAGCTAACTTCGGCATGTAGCTTTCATGTGAGGCCTGAAGTAGGAAGATTCCTGAATGGCTGAGAATACAAAACAAGGCCGCCATGAGCACGAGATAGTGTTTCAACTATCGGATTCGATCTATGCTTATAATTATATTATATAATTCGACAAAAGGGGAAAAGGTTGGTCGGGAAGGGTAAAGAATATCATCAGGTGAACCACTCAATCTCACCTGGGCCCTGCCTTATGTGTGGCTCTACCTGACCGGCAAAGTAAGTAAACCAGGATAGCGACACACGTCATCGGTGTTAAAAGTAAAAACTATAGCAACTGGCGTCATAGATGCGACCGGTGCATGTTGTAGGCCTATGCGCAAATTTACTCCACCTTTGTAAGACAGTCCCCTGAGGCTAGATACTAAGAAAGTCACCTGGGGCAACTATGATGAGCATTGTTTTTCTACAATTATCGGAGAGAATGAATGACGATAATTCACCAAAAGTGAATTCCTTACCTGCCTCCTTGTTCAATAATCTGATATTCATTATGTCGTCCGACAACCAGCAAATGTCATTGTCAGAATGGAGATAACGAGTCGGATTTAACTTGTTGAATTAGAATGACGATAGCTTAGCTGAAATACACACACAGATCTGGTGTACGATAACTGATTGGATACCAGTACAGTTTGAGATTCAAATCTGAAATCTAGAATATAAAAAAACTATAAAATGTAAACACTTACATCCCGTTTCTTCTTGGATCTCGCATATCTCGTCATCCTGAAGTTGGATAGATCCCGCTCGATTTCCCATTATTTTTGACGGTTTCAGAAGTAGTTAAGTAACAAAAAAGAAGATTTAGACTGTACAAATGTTGGTTATTCCTTTGAAAAGAGAACGTGGAAATAAATAGTCAATAAGATAGCTAATCCAAGTAGAATTACAACCTATCCGTCCCAGTCCAAAACTTCCTTGTTGTGTGCAGACGTCTCAATTTCGCAGCGCCCCCTGCATTGACATTGGCAGTCAAGGGAGGTCACTATTTAAGGCGAAATGTGATTTCGTTTCTGCTAGAAAACGGCAGAATTTTTAAATATTAAACAATGACAGTGGTACGTATCAAACAGAAATTGCCGCATGTTATTCATCTTGTCTTAACTTATCGATTTGTTTCCTGACGACACACTTCTGTTGCTTTTAGCCTAGATTTCTTTTAGATGTCTAAATTGTAGTGGTTATATATCATACAGGGTTCAAATTTCGATACTGCTCCAATTAAAAAGGAAAAAAAAGATTTACAGGAAAAGGTATAGATGTATTACTTTGGTTGCAAGCCTATCATATCTCGTACGACGAGAATATAATCTGCAAGACTACCTTGTTTTCCATTTCTACAACAACCTCCACAAACCGTGTATGACACCAGTGTATGACACCAGCCTGTCACATTTTCCATACATGATATGAATTATGATTATGATTCATAAGCCGGTATATATTTTAGAGAAGTGTTGGTACCATTACAAAGCAAACTTTAGTCTGTACTGTACTAATATCTTTCCTTTTCTTCTCCTTTATCAACTTAACAGGTCTTTTCCAAAGTCTTGGCCTATGTGGGATGGTTGCCAGTTACCAGCGGAAGGTCGTGGGTTTCCTCCGGGCATAGAGCCCGGTTTCCTCCCACAATAAAACTGGCAACGCCGCCATATAATTACAAGATAATTCTCTAGGAAAGCTAAAGGGAAATAATTAAGATTCCATAATGATTCCAAACTCCAAAGAAATAATAAAACTTTCATTTTAACAAACCCCAAATAAGTTTTATTAATGCCAGAATGTTTAACTTTGAGAAAGCTGGTGACATCCATACCCTCAATAAATGATATATGTTTTGGTTGAGATAAACTCAAAAAGCCCTCTATCCAAAGTGGCCTCTACCAAAAAGTATCCAAGTATGTATCTTTAGTAAAAACTTTGTCTATGTAAAATAAAAATGCCATAAAAAAGCGTAACACCATCTAATAGTAAACTCTCAAATCTTGAAGAGAGATTTTCTGATGGGTAAATATAGCTGGAACACATAATACGTCATCTCTACTGTGTCAGCGCATCTTTTGTGGCAGTTCGTTCACATCAAAAGTCGTGTCTGATGTCACGTTTTTACAGAAAATACGCCTCTCTCCTTTTTTGACTACCAGGGAACTAACGCTAAGGTTGTTTTGTTTCAACTTATGTTTTTCAAATATACATCTAGTCAAATAACAAACACAAACCAGCTTTAAGGAAATTAAGTCGTGTTCAAAATCCTTTAACGAAGTTGTTGGATATTGTAACTGTTTTTTATAGCAAAATTTTCTAATAATGAGCCCGTCATTAAAACATGAAACTTTTTCGAACCTCCAAAGCTAAAGTAAGGTGAGAGATGATCACTCTTCTAAAACGATTTTGGGGAGTGTGGGAATAGATCAATATGTGAACGAGATTAATCACTAGCCAAGGCTTATTTTTCCACCTAATGAAGCGGGAATCTTCATTCCCAACTTCATCTTCAACTGGATTTAAATGCAAGGGAATCCCTTTGCTAAACAGGAAGTGGCATGTTTAAAAATCTTCTGGCTACATTTAACTACCCCTTTGTTGCTTATTTAAACTACCGTAACCTACGTCCCCGAGTTCGATTTCAAATAAAAGGTCTTACTTTGTTCTGCTTGATGAAAATGACGCACAATTAGCTAATTTTATTTCAGGGAAATCTTTCCTCTTTTTGGAAGCCTTTTTAAGTTGTTTGATCAGGCTACCTGTACTGTAGTGATTACTACTGTCTACAAATGCTTGGCCTACATGAAATATTCTGATATTTTTTTGTATGTTATCATAATCAAATCATGTATAGTATTCTAATTTATGTTTTAGTGAGCTGAAGAAGAACCATTAAAATGTCACGGACTTTATGCCGAATTTGGAAATCTGCCCTTCTGGCGAGCAGAAACCAACACCAGATAACGCCAGCAGTGACAAAAGTTACAGTTCACGAATTTGACAAGAAAAGTGGCTACAAGTCAAAGATTTCACTCAAGCCAAGAGACCTTAAAGAAGGGGTGAAAATGCTGAAACCAGAGCTCAAGAAATTAAAAGAAGAAGTGGTGACTAAATTAAGATGTGATAATGTATATGATCGTTGCCATAGAGACCACGAATACTTTGAAAAGTTTGATTCTCACGAGGCTATAGAAGCTTGGACAGTAACAGCGGATAGCGACCATCTGGAGGGGAAAAGTACAGCGCAACTTGTGCGCAGCCGACACAGCCATGCGCTCTTCTTTGGCAATCTTAGTAACGAAACACCAAAGGATGGTATAACAATGAAGGCAGGTTATTGCAATATTAGATCTCCCAGAAACACTGTGAGTATAAATCCCTGTTTACTTAAAGTGGCATGAGCTGCCAAAATGTCGATATTTTGTCGTTAAAACAGAATGTTGAAATTATTGACTATTTCTCTCAAGACGTATAATTCAGAAGCTTTTTAGTGGTTCTAGTCTCGAGAATATACGATAAAGTAGTGTTTTGAACTAACTATGGCTGAGAATGAATGAATGGTCGTCCCGGTTATTTAAATTTTGTTTCCTTTTCGAACACATTTTCGGTTCGTACAGGCCACATACTGTATGAATTTTCCTCATTCCAACGCCAATCCTTTAGTTTTTCGATGGCCTTCAAAGCCTCTTACTGTCGTGACGATCAAAAATTATGAAAAAAGCGTGAATTTTGGCAGCTCATGCCACTTTAAACAGAATTTATGTCATATGACATAATGTATATAGCTGTAGGCTGACAAATATACATGTGTACTGATATCGAGAAGGGCTCAACCAAAATTGTACACTGTTTAAAAATAAAATCATGGCTCGTACAAACGTTGTTGGATGTCTAAATGATTTAAAAAATTCTGTTAAATATTCTGAAAAAAAATATATGTATCCGGTTACAGGCCCTCAAGAAAGATGATAGCGTTTCGAAAAGTATTTATACCAGTATTAGTTTCTGTCAGAGCTTTGCTTTCTTGATGTATTTAAATTTTGGTGAAAAAGGCATCCAGGGTTAGCCAGACAACCGTTTACCCGTCCAATTGGACGAGCAATTTGCCGACTACAGCTGTTTAGGTCCGTCAAAAGAAAGTCTGCAATTTTTTTTTTAAATTACGTAAAATGCTTAAAAAAATGGCATAACCGGCTTTATGCCGCTATTGTCAACTGCAATGTCGGTAAATTAGAAAATAAGATTCGTGTATCAAAGAACTTGTCGGTGTTATACTGCAATAGGACCGCCTGGAGTCCAATTTGCAAAAATCAGCGTCAAGCGCTCGTTGTTCTACAAATCTTTGGAGAGGCTACTTCAAATTCCTGGCTAATGCCCGGGAAACAGGTTATACTAGTCCATCTATGAGAAAATTGTTTGACAAGATGCAGCTGCTCATCTCGTTGGACAAAATATGAAGTTGTACTATGTGCAATATCCATATTATAGGAATTGAAAAAGGAATGTGCATTGGTTATTGATAACATCCCTTGTTCTAAACTGCTCTCAATATTCCAAACCCTTTCATCTGTTACATTTATTTATTTTGTCTTGTAGTTGTCTTTCCAACGAGTTATTCCCTATGACTGGAGACGGTATACCCACCTCGTGATGCGGGTGCGTGGGGACGGAAGACCTTATCTCTTCACCATAGGCATGGACATGTATTACGATCTGAACTGGACTGATCAGTATAACTTTACCTTGTATACAAGAGGAGGACCTTACTGGCAAACCTCCAAGGTACCTATTGCAGGCCTTGATTCTGAGGAAGGGGGGGGGGTGGGTGGGGAGGGGTTGATCCCTCTGGCATAGATTTTAAAGGCCCACTTGCCGCCATAACCTCTGTGAAGTATTCATGAAAATTGCGAATTTACCAGGCTCGCTATTTTGTTTACATTGCCAGTACCTAACAAGTCAAATTTTCATTTTCCAATTAAAGATAACAAAACTTTTCAATTTTGGCAAAAAATGAAAGTTGCCAATTATTTCTAATTGAGACAAATACAGTAAATAGTCTTCCTTTTTATTATACAATGTCAACAGTTTTCTAGATTCTCGCAGTGAGTGTGCCTTTAAGTTTTAACTAAATGTAAAGTTAGCTTTATAACTGAAATTAACTTGAATGTCATTAATGTTGGCAATCAGGACGATTTCCGCAGTAAGACTGGTCGCTGCTCTGTTTCCTAAACTGATCGTCTGACCTCAACCACTTCTGTATACTAAATACATATTCTGATATTTCTTGTTTCAGATTCCGTTCTCAAAGTTTTTCCGTTCTGTGAAAGGACGTATTCAGGATCACCAAGAGAGGATTCAGCTAGATCGTGTTGCTTACTTAGGGCTCACTCAGGGCGACGGCAACGAGGGACCGTTCCATTTAGAGATAGACTATATAGCATTGATGTATGACGACAATGACTGTGAACATTTCGCTTATGAAACATACGAGGTGACGCCATATTTAGTGGGAACGTGACACCATTTACATTGTATGTGTGAACCAATAAGAAACACTTACACACCATGGATATTTATCATTATGAGGTTACAGTGTATTAACTTGGCCTAGGTGGAAGAGTGACCAGGTACTCACCGAAGGTCAGGGGTTCCCTCCAACAAAGAGCTTGGTTTCTCCCCCCACTATTAAGGGAAATAATGTTGAGTGTGGTGTAAAACATCAATCAATCATGAGTATATTGGTTGCAAAGTACCATCGGAAATGTGTGTTTAGGGGTGGGGGAGGTTCGAATACCTCGGGCACAGAGTCCAGTGAGTCCAGTTTGCTCCCCACTGAAACTTGGCAATGAGTCATACATGTATATGTAAGATACAATCAATCATCATGTAAAGTACAATCAATCATCATGAGTATTTCACTCTCAAAATTATCCTGTCTCCCATTTTCTCAAGATTGCGTTATTACAAAAAATGTTTTTCTTTTAATATATACTTTTTGAAAGCAATGTGTGTGTTTTGTTAGCGATATTAAATTAAGTTTACTACTAGTGCCTAGATAATAAATATCTGCTGTGTTATTAATATGATCAGTTCTTATTATTTTACCTCTAGAATACATGTACAGTATGTGGGGGGGGGGGGGAGGGCCCGGCTGCATTTTGATTTGTTTTGTTCGTCTTCTGCCCGTCCATTCTTCACTGATATGGCTATTTTCGCTTCTTCTAAGACTACTGGTGGCTGAGTGGTTTAGCAAATCTTTTTTAACTGAGCTTCTTGATTCTAGCTTGAGTGTGGCATAAATCAATCAATCAATCTTGATTTTAGAAGTTAAAAACCTCTTAGACTTAGAACGGATAATAATATATGTCTTTTGAATTCTAGTGGGAGTTTTACTGTTGGTGAAATGCTGTAAACTACTGTATGGCATGGAAGTCAAAGCCTTCTTAAAAAACAACCCAAGCGAATTGCACTTGATATAAATTAGCTTTAAATAAGCAAAAATTTTAAAGAATAGTCTCAATATAAGATTAATTGAAAAGTGAAAAAAATGATAACTCAGTTGGAATCAGATAGTTTTAAACTGTGCGTTCTTTGAGATGTGTTCAACCAATCGCACACTTCTCTTACGGTCTCTGAACGAATATTGAGTAAAGCGCGTCTAAAATGCTACTGCAATCTACACCTATGGCTTTACCAATTCTCCCATGAAGCTGGTCAATTCAGTTCGGGGGCCTCCGTGGCTCAGTAGGTAGAGCGTTGGATGCTCAATCCAAACAGCCTTCCACCAATGGGTCGCAAGTTCCAATCCCACTCAGTCCCCCCCCCCCCCAAAAAAAAAATTGGAAAATTTTCTGACTGGATTTTCACTCGAACAACCTATGTGGGATGGTTGCCAATTACCACCGGAAGGTTGTGGGTTTCCTCCGAGCATAGAGCCCGGTTTCCTCCCACAATAACACTGGCAACGCCGCCATATAAGTGACTTTACAAAATCACTTTTATTCCCAGGAAGCCAGTATCAGTTGATACCATCGGCATTAAAATTGAAGCACCGGTCGTATTGATGTTTTTTCACCTGCCATAAGGAGCAATTTTATAAAAGTTTCCACTGAATGCAGTTACGTCCCTTTGTGACGTTCGTTCGTGTTAGCAACGTCACTACGAGGCGCTGCAGTCGTGGTCTACAGACAACGTTCTTTTTTGACGTCATCTTGAAAGATATTCTTTACGTTGCCATAGCGTGATCTTTGTGAACAAATGCTAATCATGGCGACAAGCGACACGCAATTTTTTTCCTCTCCAAAGATTTGGAAAAAAGAATGTCACAATCCAACAACAACCGAAAATGTTTATACCAAAGACTTGGCAAAGGTCTATGCCGTTGGCGTGAGAAGTTTTGTACTAAACAGTAATGAAGAAATAAAGGTAAACACCGGTTTTGTTTTCAGGTTTAAACAGAATGGCGAACATCCATGTTGTAGGTTACATCTCAATCTCATCCACATACCTTTTTTAAATAGATCGGTTTTCGGGACGAATTTTGGCTTTTAAAAATATATGTTTTAGATTTCCCATGACAAAAACATTTCATTTAGATTTCTAAAAAGCGTAAATTAGAACTAGAATATACAAACCAAATTCTATGAATAGTTTTAGTCGCTGTGGTCATAATAAATGAGCTTGGGTTACCAGAAACAACCCAAGGGAGACGTTGCAGAAAGCGGCGCAGTTTTATGTCAACGTATCTCTAGAACGGGTTGCTTTGAAAGCTACGTAAAAACGAACGCTAACGACTTCACAAATTGCTCACATAGTCCGCAATATGTTGAATGACTTGAAGTTAATCTGGTGCAACTTTTAGTTGGACTTCATCAAGAAATTGTACACTGTTTAAAAATAAAATCATGGCTCGTACAAACGTTGTTGGATGTCTAAATGATTTAAAAAATTCTGTTAAATATTCTGAAAAAAAATATATGTATCCGGTTACAGGCCCTCAAGAAAGATGATAGCGTTTCGAAAAGTATTTATACCAGTATTAGTTTCTGTCAGAGCTTTGCTTTCTTGATGTATTTAAATTTTGGTGAAAAAGGCATCCAGGGTTAGCCAGACAACCGTTTACCCGTCCAATTGGACGAGCAATTTGCCGACTACAGCTGTTTAGGTCCGTCAAAAGAAAGTCTGCAATTTTTTTTTTTAAATTACGTAAAATGCTTAAAAAAATGGCATAACCGGCTTTATGCCGCTATTGTCAACTGCAATGTCGGTAAATTAGAAAATAAGATTCGTGTATCAAAGAACTTGTCGGTGTTATACTGCAATAGGACCGCCTGGAGTCCAATTTGCAAAAATCAGCGTCAAGCGCTCGTTGTTCTACAAATCTTTGGAGAGGCTACTTCAAATTCCTGGCTAATGCCCGGGAAACAGGTTATACTAGTCCATCTATGAGAAAATTGTTTGACAAGATGCAGCTGCTCATCTCGTTGGACAAAATATGAAGTTGTACTATGTGCAATATCCATATTATAGGAATTGAAAAAGGAATGTGCATTGGTAATTGATAACATCCCTTGTTCTAAACTGCTCTCAATATTCCAAACCCTTTCATCTGTTACATTTATTTATTTTGTCTTGTAGTTGTCTTTCCAACGAGTTATTCCCTATGACTGGAGACGGTATACCCACCTCGTGATGCGGGTGCGTGGGGACGGAAGACCTTATCTCTTCACCATAGGCATGGACATGTATTACGATCTGAACTGGACTGATCAGTATAACTTTACCTTGTATACAAGAGGAGGACCTTACTGGCAAACCTCCAAGGTACCTATTGCAGGCCTTGATTCTGAGGAAGGGGGGGGGGGGGGGGGGTGGGTGGGAAGGGGTTGATCCCTCTGGCATAGATTTTAAAGGCCCACTTGCCGCCATAACCTCTGTGAAGTATTCATGAAAATTGCGAATTTACCAGGCTCGCTATTTTGTTTACATTGCCAGTACCTAACAAGTCAAATTTTCATTTTCCAATTAAAGATAACAAAACTTTTCAATTTTGGCAAAAAATGAAAGTTGCCAATTATTTCTAATTGAGACAAATACAGTAAATAGTCTTCCTTTTTATTATACAATGTCAACAGTTTTCTAGATTCTCGCAGTGAGTGTGCCTTTAAGTTTTAACTAAATGTAAAGTTAGCTTTATAACTGAAATTAACTTGAATGTCATTAATGTTGGCAATCAGGACGATTTCCGCAGTAAGACTGGTCGCTGCTCTGTTTCCTAAACTGATCGTCTGACCTCAACCACTTCTGTATACTAAATACATATTCTGATATTTCTTGTTTCAGATTCCGTTCTCAAAGTTTTTCCGTTCTGTGAAAGGACGTATTCAGGATCACCAAGAGAGGATTCAGCTAGATCGTGTTGCTTACTTAGGGCTCACTCAGGGCGACGGCAACGAGGGACCGTTCCATTTAGAGATAGACTATATAGCATTGATGTATGACGACAATGACTGTGAACATTTCGCTTATGAAACATACGAGGTGACGCCATATTTAGTGGGAACGTGACACCATTTACATTGTATGTGTGAACCAATAAGAAACACTTACACACCATGGATATTTATCATTATGAGGTTACAGTGTATTAACTTGGCCTAGGTGGAAGAGTGACCAGGTACTCACCGAAGGTCAGGGGTTCCCTCCAACAAAGAGCTTGGTTTCTCCCCCCACTATTAAGGGAAATAATGTTGAGTGTGGTGTAAAACATCAATCAATCATGAGTATATTGGTTGCAAAGTACCATCGGAAATGTGTGTTTAGGGGTGGGGGAGGTTCGAATACCTCGGGCACAGAGTCCAGTGAGTCCAGTTTGCTCCCCACTGAAACTTGGCAATGAGTCATACATGTATATGTAAGATACAATCAATCATCATGTAAAGTACAATCAATCATCATGAGTATTTCACTCTCAAAATTATCCTGTCTCCCATTTTCTCAAGATTGCGTTATTACAAAAAATGTTTTTCTTTTAATATATACTTTTTGAAAGCAATGTGTGTGTTTTGTTAGCGATATTAAATTAAGTTTACTACTAGTGCCTAGATAATAAATATCTGCTGTGTTATTAATATGATCAGTTCTTATTATTTTACCTCTAGAATACATGTACAGTATGTGGGGGGGGGGGGGGGGAGGGCCCGGCTGCATTTTGATTTGTTTTGTTCGTCTTCTGCCCGTCCATTCTTCACTGATATGGCTATTTTCGCTTCTTCTAAGACTACTGGTGGCTGAGTGGTTTAGCAAATCTTTTTTAACTGAGCTTCTTGATTCTAGCTTGAGTGTGGCATAAATCAATCAATCAATCTTGATTTTAGAAGTTAAAAACCTCTTAGACTTAGAACGGATAATAATATATGTCTTTTGAATTCTAGTGGGAGTTTTACTGTTGGTGAAATGCTGTAAACTACTGTATGGCATGGAAGTCAAAGCCTTCTTAAAAAACAACCCAAGCGAATTGCACTTGATATAAATTAGCTTTAAATAAGCAAAAATTTTAAAGAATAGTCTCAATATAAGATTAATTGAAAAGTGAAAAAAATGATAACTCAGTTGGAATCAGATAGTTTTAAACTGTGCGTTCTTTGAGATGTGTTCAACCAATCGCACACTTCTCTTACGGTCTCTGAACGAATATTGAGTAAAGCGCGTCTAAAATGCTACTGCAATCTACACCTATGGCTTTACCAATTCTCCCATGAAGCTGGTCAATTCAGTTCGGGGGCCTCCGTGGCTCAGTAGGTAGAGCGTTGGATGCTCAATCCAAACAGCCTTCCACCAATGGGTCGCAAGTTCCAATCCCACTCAGTCCCCCCCCCCCCCCCCAAAAAAAAAATTGGAAAATTTTCTGACTGGATTTTCACTCGAACAACCTATGTGGGATGGTTGCCAATTACCACCGGAAGGTTGTGGGTTTCCTCCGAGCATAGAGCCCGGTTTCCTCCCACAATAACACTGGCAACGCCGCCATATAAGTGACTTTACAAAATCACTTTTATTCCCAGGAAGCCAGTATCAGTTGATACCATCGGCATTAAAATTGAAGCACCGGTCGTATTGATGTTTTTTCACCTGCCATAAGGAGCAATTTTATAAAAGTTTCCACTGAATGCAGTTACGTCCCTTTGTGACGTTCGTTCGTGTTAGCAACGTCACTACGAGGCGCTGCAGTCGTGGTCTACAGACAACGTTCTTTTTTGACGTCATCTTGAAAGATATTCTTTACGTTGCCATAGCGTGATCTTTGTGAACAAATGCTAATCATGGCGACAAGCGACACGCAATTTTTTTCCTCTCCAAAGATTTGGAAAAAAGAATGTCACAATCCAACAACAACCGAAAATGTTTATACCAAAGACTTGGCAAAGGTCTATGCCGTTGGCGTGAGAAGTTTTGTACTAAACAGTAATGAAGAAATAAAGGTAAACACCGGTTTTGTTTTCAGGTTTAAACAGAATGGCGAACATCCATGTTGTAGGTTACATCTCAATCTCATCCACATACCTTTTTTAAATAGATCGGTTTTCGGGACGAATTTTGGCTTTTAAAAATATATGTTTTAGATTTCCCATGACAAAAACATTTCATTTAGATTTCTAAAAAGCGTAAATTAGAACTAGAATATACAAACCAAATTCTATGAATAGTTTTAGTCGCTGTGGTCATAATAAATGAGCTTGGGTTACCAGAAACAACCCAAGGGAGACGTTGCAGAAAGCGGCGCAGTTTTATGTCAACGTATCTCTAGAACGGGTTGCTTTGAAAGCTACGTAAAAACGAACGCTAACGACTTCACAAATTGCTCACATAGTCCGCAATATGTTGAATGACTTGAAGTTAATCTGGTGCAACTTTTAGTTGGACTTCATCAAGAAGCACATCACGCGGATTGACTTCAATTCTGTTGGCGTATTGCTTACTATCGCAACAAAAAGTAGGGGCATGTTTCACCAAGCGATGTAGCGTATGTTTTTTACGAAACTGTCATGACAACCCATGCTAAGAAAGTTACTCAAAAAATACATGTCACCTATCTATTTGATCCACTGAAAAATTGGGAAACCTCGTCACTATTCACGGTGTTAGCTCAATATTTCGGAGAATTATATGTTCTTTTTGTGGTTCACATTTGATAGACTTACTGATATAATTCTAAAGATGCTTAAATATTATCTCTCTTTTTAGGATGTTAAACCCTGGAGGTTGCCCAATATGGCACAGACAAACTCACCGGGTGGAAGGGCTATTTATACCCGCGAGAAAATCCGGAGATATCGAGAATACCTGAAACAGGGCACAAAGGTGAGATATTTTAATGAACATATTTGTATACCCGTGTTATATACTTTCATCTATATAGACCATTTTCAAAAAGTTCCTTAAAAAACAGATAAGAGAAATTTGCCCCGAGCTGTCAACAGATAAGGAGAATTTCGTTCACCAAAACACCCGGAATTGGAGCTTTCCTCATGTACTAATGGTTATTTTAAACAAGAAGATTTTCCCTGTGTTTTGTTTTATGTTAACTTTTATTAGAACATATGGTTACATTCTTCCATTTCCTTATTTTTCAGAGGCCAAGGGAGACAACTTCACACGAAGTTCCCCACATCGATCCTCGTCAATCTGTGTTACTACAAACACAGGTTCGTCATATTGATAATCAATCAGTTTGTCCTCTTTGGAAATTAAAATATAGTTTGATATTTGCTTACCAAAACGCGGCTCTATGTTCTTATTCTTTTTAATTCAATGCGGTATTTAAAAACAGTTACTCTGTCCACCACCTATAATAGGCCCTACCTCAAACCCGAGGACGTTTTCAATAATTATTCGATCTATATCCACACGCTATGCATTCAACTAGAAGAAGACAAAGACCGTCATGAAAATAAGAACATCTGTTAGTAACATTATTAAAGTGGCTTGAGTTGCCAAAATGTTGATTTAAAACAAAATTTTGAAATTATTGGTTTGACGCGCAATTCAGAAGCTTTTGGTGGTAATAGTCTCTGGGGTGTACGTTAAAGTAGTGTTTTGAATGAATTAGGCTTAAGATGAATAAATGGTCGTCCCTGTTATTTAAATTTTGTTTACTTTTCGGACACTATTTCAACTCGCACAGCGCTTAGACTGTATGGATTTTCCTCACCCCATCGCCAATCGTTTAGTTTTTAGGTGACTCGCAAACCCTCTTAGTGTCCTGACAATCAGAATTTTGGGGGAAAATTTCGAATTTTGGCAGCTCATGCCACTTTAAAGTCTTATTCTAAAAAGCCGTCTTACCATCGAGAATGAATCCCCCCCCCCCCTCCCCATACTCACAACACACCTCATTGTGTAAAAAACAATTACTGCTGAGTTTTGACAATCATATATTGACGGTTCAAATCACATACCCGAAAACGTTCTTAAAATCTATCCTTTAAAAGTTGCCAATAACAAGTATTATAATCACGCGGTATATATTTGCGTCTTTTTACAAAAATCAAAACATCACGGGTTTAATCAATCTGACTAAAAGTGGGATGTTCATTGACAAGAGCATCCCGACTTCATTGTCACATTGGGGTTGAATGTGGTTGGTGGCTTTAGTAACTGTTGATTATATCCGCTATTATCCTTAGAAACCTGTACATGCAAAATATCTCACAGATATTTTTGTTCGTTACAGTTTACCAATGGTTCACTCCAAAATACCAATGAGACCTTTACCCGAAAACGCCCTGCTCACATTAGTCCAATAAAAGACCCAGAGCAGAGAGCAAATGATTCTGATAGCGAACCATTAAATTCCTACTCCTTTGAGTGTTCTGATAATTTCCCAAAGCGACAAAAGATCAAATCTGGAAGTGGCCCAAATCCATATTGCACCGGCCAAATTGTCAATATTAGAGAGACCATAGACGATATTCTAGCTTGGGGTCGTAAAATTACAGAGTGCTCGGAATCCCCTGATCATGGCATAACCCCTTCACTCAGTGAAATATATTTGCCTCAACTTGCTTTTCGTGATATTAAGTTATTTATTAACGAAGAAGGGAAAACAAACGTCCTTGGTGCTGGGGTATACGGGTTTGTTTCTCGGGGAAAGCTTCTTTTAGATGGCATGTCACAGGATATTGTTGCCAAGTTCGATCGATCGTCAAAAAATCTCTACGAGGAGATCCTTGATGAGGCACGAATCCTTCAGCATCTTTCTCAAACCGGTGTTGTTCCAAAACTTTACGGAATCATTGAAAATAAAGACATTAGTAAACTTCCCATCATTGTACAAGAGTGTTTTGCAGATGGCCAAGATTTTTTTAAAGCCCTGGACAAAGAAATATTATCCAAGAAGGGTTGGATTGAAGCCTGTCTCAATGCCGCGCATGGACTAGAACAGATCCACAAACGCAAAGTGTTGCACAACGACTTAAAACCCGATAACATTTTAGTCAATGCCAAAGGGGATATCAGGTTTATTGATATGGGCATGGCCACCTTAGGGGAAGGGATGCTCTACCCCGTGGGACGGACACTTAACAAATGCCGCCATATTGCTCCGGAGGTGAAACTTGGCGAGGAAACAACAACTTTCTCCGATATTTACGGTTTAGGAATCGTTATACAGGAAGTTGCAAAAGCCGCAAACATTCCAGAATTGTTGAACATAAGCAAACTATTGTTAGGCTTTCTGCCTTCCGACAGAATTACACTCCGTGACTTAATTGTCAGATTGAAAGAACTATTGAATGCTATCTAATGACATTAAACAATAATTATGTTCAACAGCCGATTAATTAAAACTAAAAGGTCTCTCTAATTAATGAATCTATATAGGAGACAACAGTGGAGTATAGTGCCGGTAGTCAGAAACTATTTAACAAGGTCAACTCATCATACAATTTCTTATAAAAAACTAAAAAAGATTTTCTTTTGAGAATTTCTTAATGATAGAAGAGGTTAAGAGGGGATAATATTTCGATGATGTGTGTGTGTGTGTGTTGTAGGTGGGGGGGGGGGGGGGGGGTTCGGAGGGGGCTACTGATCTCCAATTGATCTCTATTTTATATCATATTAAATTTTTCCCAATAGTTTATTTGTACTTTTTAAAACTTTTAAACGTCTACATATCCCATACGTCTGTATTTTACCATTCTTATTTGAGAATCAAGTAAAGCATTTTGCCATATTAACTATAGTCTGTTGTTTTCTTGCGTTTATAAATCTATCCATACGATGTGATATACTCGAAATCGAATAACTTGATATGATTGATTGGTCGTTTGATTGATTGATTTGTCTCTTAATTGATTTTTTGTGATAAATTGATTGCGTGATTTATTAATTTATCATTGGGTTGATTGACTAAATGATTGATTTGTTGATGGATTGATTGATTTATTGATCAGTCGTTTGATTGATTGAATTGTTATCGATTGATTGAATTGTTATCGATTGATTGAATTTTCTTTCGATTGATTAAGCCTGGAGCTTAATGACGTCATTCCAAAAATTATGGGATATTTGAAGGGGTCTGGCTTTGTAGTGACAGCTTCACTACTAGCCCTTGTAGTGGCACGCTTTACTCCACACATATACTGTTCTGGCTTACATATAGGTCGACACCACAGCTACAGCATATAGCTGAATTGTCCCGTGATATATATTTTATTCGCACGTAATTGTTCACAACAAGCGCTAAAAATAAGATCTCGACTTGCGAAAACAAGAAACAAAAAGTAGGGTATACAAATCTAAAAATCAATAAATCACTACACGTAATATCTTTCCACCTCAAGTAAGTTTTAGTGTTAAAAAAATGTAATAGGGGGCATATACTTTGCACAGAATTATTAACATTTTCATACTCGAGTTCAAAATACAAGGGTCTTATGATCATTAAAAACAAGACGTATGATGGCGTTTTTTAAATTTACGTGAAAAATTACAAATTGGATGATCGACGTCGGCATTATCTCTTTGGGATAAAACTGCACCAGCAGCAGTGTCGCTGGTATCACAAGTTAATTTAAATTGCTTTGAACACTCAGGTGCTAAGAGAACTGGATCGCTATTAATCTTGACATCTATAAGACCCAAATTAGTAAATTAGTCAAAGGCTGAACAAGTGAAGAGAAATTTTGATAAGACTGTCTATAATATCCAGCCATACCCAAAATAATTTAGTTGTCTTGTACAATCAGGCGCCGTTATGTTTGAAATCTTTAACTGGCGTGACCTGACCCTGGCTCACGTCAAATCCGAGAAAAATGGCTTCGGTACCACCTAATTCACTTTTGGAAAGATTGATAGTAAACTTAGCTTCACTGATTCTCTCGAAGAGTTGAGTTATCCTACCAAGGTGGTTTTCCCAAGTCTCACTGAAGATGATGATGTTATCTATAATGGCACGATAACTCTGTAAACCGGATAAGCTCTTGTAACGGAGTCTTCGGAAGGTGAATTCCGAATACCAAAGGGCATACTGGAACAATCCTTGAGGAGGATTCCCAAAGTTACCATCAGGATTCCCAAAGTTACCATCCGGATTCCCAAAATTACCATCAGGATTTCCAAAGTTACCATCAGGATTTGTAAAGTAAACATCACGATTCCCAAAGATACCGTCACGATTCCCAAAGATACCATCAGGTCCCTCAAAGTTACCATCAGGATTCTCCAAGTTACCATCAGGATTCCCAAAGTTACCATCAGGATTCCCAAAGTTACCATCAGGATTCTCCAAGTTACCATCAGGATTCCCAAAGTTACCACCAGGATTCCCAAAGTTACCATCAGGATTACCAAAGTTACCATCAGGATTCCCCAAGTTACCATCAGGATTCCCAAAGTTACCACCAGGATTCCCAAAGTTACCATCAGGATTACCAAAGTTACCATCAGGATTCCCCAAGTTACCATCAGGATTCCCAAAGTTACCATCAGGATTCCCAAAGTTACCATCAGGATTCCCAAAGTTACCATCAGGATTCCCAAAGTTACCATCAGGATTCCCAAAGTTACCATCAGGATTCCCAAAGTTACCATCAGGATCCCCAAAGTTACCATCAGGATTCCCAAAAATACCCTCAGGATTCTCAAAGTTACCACCAGGATTCCTAAAGTTACCATCAGGATTCCCAAAGTTACCATCAGGATTCCTAAAGTTACCATCAGATTCCCAAAGTTACCATCAGGATTCCTAAAGTTACCATCAGGATTCCCAAAGTTACCATCAGGATTCCTAAAGTTACCATCAGGATTCCCAAAGTTACCATCAGGATTCCCAAAGTTACCATCAGGATTCCCAAAGTAACCATCAGGATTCCCAAAATTACCGTCACGACTCCCAAAGGTACCATCAGGATTCTCAAAGTTACCATCAGGATTCCCCAAGTTACCATCAGGATTCCCAAAGATACCATCAGGTCCCTCAAAGTTACCATCAGGATTCTCCAAGTTACCATCAGGATTCCCAAAGTTACCATCAGATTCCCAAAGTTACTATCAGGATTCTCCAAGTTACCATCAGGATTCTCCAAGTTACCATCATGATTCCCAAAGTTACCATCAGGATTCCCAAAGTTACCATCAGGATTCCCAAAAATACCATCAGGATTCTCAAAGTTACCACCAGGATTCCTAAAGTTACCATCAGGATTCCTAAAGTTACCATCAGGATTCCCAAAGTTACCATCAGGATTCCTAAAGTTACCATCAGATTCCCAAAGTTACCATCAGGATTCCTAAAGTTACCATCAGGATTCCCAAAGTTACCATCAGGATTCCTAAAGTTACCATCAGATTCCCAAAGTAACCATCAGGATTACCAAATTTACCATTAAGATTCCCAAAGTTACCATCAGGATTCCTAAAGTTACCATTAAGATTCCCAAAGTAACCATCAGGATTCCCAAAGTTACCATCAGGATTCCCAAAGTTACCATCAGGATTCCCAAAGTTACCATCAGGATTCCCAAAAATACCATCAGGATTCTCAAAGTTACCACCAGGATTCCTAAAGTTACCATCAGGATTCCTAAAGTTACCATCAAGATTCCCAAAGTTACCATCAGGATTCCTAAAGTTACCATCAGATACCCAAAGTTACCATCAGGATTCCTAAAGTTACCATCAGGATTCCCAAAGTTACCATCAGGATTCCTAAAGTTACCATCAGATTCCCAAAGTTACCATCAGGATTACCAAATTTACCATTAAGATTCCCAAAGTTACCATCAGGATTCCTAAAGTTACCATTAAGATTCCCAAAGTAACCATCAGGATTCCCAAATTTACCATCAGGATTCCTAAATTTACCATCAGGATTCCTAAAGTTACCGTCAGGATTCCCCAAGTTACCACTAGGATTCTCCAAAGTTACCATCAGGATTCCCAAAGTTACCATTAAGATTCTCCAAAGTTACCATCAGGATTCCCAAAGTTACCATTAAGATTCCCAAAGTTACCATCAGGATTCCCAAAGTTACCATCAGGATTCTCCAAAGTTACCATCAGGATTCCCAAAGTTACCATTAAGATTCCCAAAGTAACCATCAGGATTCCCAAAGTTACCATCAGGATTCCTAAAGTTACCATCAGATTCCCAAAGTTACCATCAGGATTCCTAAAGTTACCATCAGGATTCCCAAAGTTACCATCAGGATTCCTAAAGTTACCATCAGATTCCCAAAGTTACCATCAGGATTACCAAATTTACCATTAAGATTCCCAAAGTTACCATCAGGATTCCTAAAGTTACCATTAAGATTCCCAAAGTAACCATCAGGATTCCCAAAGTTACCATCAGGATTCCCAAAGTTACCATCAGGATTCCCAAAGTTACCATCAGGATTCCCAAAAATACCATCAGGATTCTCAAAGTTACCACCAGGATTCCTAAAGTTACCATCAGGATTCCTAAAGTTACCATCAAGATTCCCAAAGTTACCATCAGGATTCCTAAAGTTACCATCAGATACCCAAAGTTACCATCAGGATTCCTAAAGTTACCATCAGGATTCCCAAAGTTACCATCAGGATTCCTAAAGTTACCATCAGATTCCCAAAGTTACCATCAGGATTACCAAATTTACCATTAAGATTCCCAAAGTTACCATCAGGATTCCTAAAGTTACCATTAAGATTCCCAAAGTAACCATCAGGATTCCCAAATTTACCATCAGGATTCCTAAATTTACCATCAGGATTCCTAAAGTTACCGTCAGGATTCCCCAAGTTACCACTAGGATTCTCCAAAGTTACCATCAGGATTCCCAAAGTTACCATGAAGATTCTCCAAAGTTACCATCAGGATTCCCAAAGTTACCATTAAGATTCCCAAAGTTACCATCAGGATTCCCAAAGTTACCATCAGGATTCTCCAAAGTTACCATCAGGATTCCCAAAGTTACCATTAAGATTCCCAAAGTAACCATCAGGATTCCCAAAGTTACCATCAGGATTCCCAAAGTTGCCATCAGGATTCCTAAAGTTACCATCAGGATTCTCCAAAGTTACCATCAGGATTCCTAAAGTTACCATCAGGATTCCTAAAGTTACCATCAGGATTCCTAAAGTTACTATCAGGATTCCCAAAGTTACTATCAGGATTCCTAAAGTTACCACCAGGATTCCCAAAGTTACTATCAGGATTCCTAAAGTTACCATCAGGATTCCTAAAGTTACTATCAGGATTCCCAAAGTTACCATCAGGATTCCTAAAGTTACCATCAGATACCCAAAGTTACCATCAGGATTCCTAAAGTTACCATCAGGATTCCCAAAGTTACCATCAGGATTCCTAAAGTTACCATCAGATTCCCAAAGTTACCATCAGGATTACCAAATTTACCATTAAGATTCCCAAAGTTACCATCAGGATTCCTAAAGTTACCATTAAGATTCCCAAAGTAACCATCAGGATTCCCAAATTCACCATCAGGATTCCTAAATTTACCATCAGGATTCCTAAAGTTACCGTCAGGATTCCCCAAGTTACCATTAAGATTCCCAAAGTAACCATCAGGATTCCTAAAGTTACCGTCAGGATTCCCCAAGTTACCACTAGGATTCTCCAAAGTTACCATCAGGATTCCCAAAGTTACCATTAAGATTCTCCAAAGTTACCATCAGGATTCCCAAAGTTACCACCAGGATTCCCAAAGTTACCATCAGGATTCCCAAAGTTACCATCAGGATTCTCCAAAGTTACCATCAGGATTCCCAAAGTTACCATTAAGATTCCCAAAGTAACCATCAGGATTCCCAAAGTTACCTTCAGGATTCCTAAAGTTACCATAAGGATTCCTAAAGTTACCATCAGGATTCCTAAAGTTACCATCAGGATTCCTAAAGTTACTATCAGGATTCCCAAAGTTACTATCAGGATTCCTAAAGTTACCACCAGGATTCCCCAAGTTACTATCAGGATTCCTAAAGTTACCATCAGGATTCCCAAAGTTACCATCAGGATTCCTAAAGTTACCATCAGGATTCCTAAAGTTACTATCAGGATTCCCAAAGTGACTATCAGGATTCCCAAAGTTACCATCAGGATTCCCAAAGTTACTATCAGGATTCCTAAAGTTACCATCAGGATTCCCAAAGTTACCATCAGGATTCCCAAAGTTACTATCAGGATTCCCAAAGTTACCATCAGGATTCCCAAAGTTACCATCAGGATTCCCAAAGTTACCATCAGGATTCCCAAAGTTACCAACATGATTCCCAAAGTTACCATCAGGATTCCTAAAGTTACCATCAGGATTCCCAAAGTTACCATCAGGATTCCTAAAGTTACCATCTGGATTCCTAAAGTTACCACCAGGATTCCCAAAGTTACCATCAAGATTCCCAAAGTTACCGTCAGGATTACCTAAGTTACCATCAGGATTCCTTAAGTTACCATCAAGATTCCCAAAGTTACCATCAGGATTACCTAAGTTACCATCGGGATTCCTAAAGTTACCATCAGGATTCCTAAAGTTACCATCAGGATTCCTAAATTAGCCATCAGAACTTCCCCAGGAACCCTGATGATTCCTAAAGTTACAATCAGAACTCCCTTAGGAACCCTCTCGATTCCTAAAGTTACAATCAGGATTCCCAAAGTCACAGTTTGGGTAATTATTTAATTAAACGATTTCGGTCGATGTATCTGTAGCACACAAATGATAATTCCAATTAATTTCAGTAAAAAGATGCCTGTTTCCGTATATTTTCCACTCAAAGTATATTTTAATGGATGAGACTCAAAATCCATTATCGTAACACATTATGTAACGTTGAGTAATAATAATAAGAAGAAAAAAATAGTGGTACGCAGTAACCCGAACGAACCGAATATGCTCACTGATAACTAACAAAACTATATATTTTGCAGGGGAGGGGGGGGGGGGGGCAAAATTTATGGGGTTCAATCTCAGTCTACCGATGTTCTTGCCATAGTTAAGATCCGTAACTATTGTCAATGTATTACAAAAGGATTCCAGAAAATTCTACTGACCAAGACTAAGCTCCTGTCAGTCGTCAACCTAATGAAATACCATAGGTTTAGTTTATTACAACAATTTATTGGGTATAATGGTCTAAATGATATACCTCTTTTTAACACAATTAGAAACTTGTCGCCATGGTTATTTTAGACAAGAAGATTTTCCTGTGCCCGTGTGTTTTAGTGTTCATAAATATATATTGCAGTTCCGTAACTTTAATGACTGTTTTGGTTACTTCAAGAGAGACGGACATAAAACTGTAACACTAATGTAACAGTTCTATGGCACCGACAAATCCCTAACAAATATAAACAATCAACAATAGCCGGTCTGTTTTCCCGTCGAAAATTGAGTTGTCGTGTTGCACATTGAGCTATTGTATCCACGACATTGTATTTGACACATAATCTGCTACCGATGTGCAAAAAGAATGTTATTGGGTGCAAAGTGTCCGATAAATCCAACGAACGTGTTTATTAAAAGTTACTCGTGCTAAACACATCAATAATTCATTCTTCGCTATCTCCAGTCTTAGCTGTCTGCAGTTTTTGTTACATCAGTTGCCCAGAACATGCTGTTATCTAAGCTGAAAATTGTCAGGAACTCAAATCATCCGACACAATTGTTATTGATTGGCAGTTTGACATGTCCAACTTTTTCTGTAGGCCTACGTCGAAAGTCAAGTCTTGAAGTCGACATGATTGGGGACCATCACATCATTGCAGGCGGAATTATTCGATGTCACAGTTAGAAAGATGTTTATTGTAGGATTCGTATGTATGTTTGCAATAAGCGTTGACTGCGGTAAGTGATCTGTTGGAATCATTGACTGGCTGGGTTAATTAGCTGATTGGTGTTTTACGCCACATTCAAGATTAGTGCGTGCGTGAGTTGCAAATGTGTGTGTTAAGGGAGGGATATTATAAACCGTACTATACTAATTTCAAGAACCTTTATTGAGTCTACATTTTCTGTGTAGGCCTATGAATAGAATCAAGATTCCAAAAAGGTTCCTTTGGGATCGTAGGTCTATATCAGTATGTTCGATGATCGCATCTCAACCTTATAAACCCACTCTTTAATATGTATGCTAAGTGGGCTTCGTGTATTAAAGAAGCCCATGAGGGTACATCAGAATAACGTCCACCCAAAAAACCCAGACGTACGTTGTTGTCCATAAGTAATTCTTCACCTTGTAACGTCAACCCACTCAACATATTGCGGGCTTCTACAATCCTAAATCCAATCCCATATAGAAGACCTTTCGTATCTGAGCCCAGTAAACTAGCATGAACACACAGGCACAAGGAATATCAGCTTGACTAAAGGTCAAAACACCTAGTTTCTGTTTTTCAACCAATGGAAATTGTGCTAGAGCTAGGAAGTAGCTTACATAGCGATAGTTTTTTATCTGGGTTATTTGAATATTGGATTGAAACTAATGCAGGTCTACTGTACATACTTTAAGCTTTCAAGCAATGCCTGATTGAAGATTTTTTTGTGTGCCTTTTAATTTGTAACCAATTTTGAATATACCACAGTTTGGCTGAGAAAATGTAATCTTAAAACTGTCAAAATGGCGGTATCCATCTTGAATTGTGTGTAGCGTGAAACCGGCTTGAACAATTTCAACTTTATTTAGTTGTAAAGGATGTCGCATGTGTTGATCTATTTGGAAAGGAAAAGCCTTAACGAGATTTAGGTAATTAGCCAGAGATCAAAACGTTTACAATACCGCAAATATCTGGACTAGATATTTGAAATACAAAATAGATTAGCTCAATGGATTTTACCTAAAATAAATAGAGATAACTTTCTTATGGTGCCAAACCGATAATGCGATATACATCAAGGTTGATTTAGTTTGAACCGTTTTCTTTTTTGCAGAAGACTCTATTCCATCTTCCTTAACATTCCTTACCATATATAACTCTACGTTGCCGTGGTCCCATGCCCTTCAGATATGCTCAAACACCGGGGGACATTTCCCTTACTTGGACACCCCCGTCAAGTCCGCCATGGTTACCAGAGTTATCAGGAAGACCATCAAAAAGGAACAAGACAGGTTGGTATCTTCTGGCATATAGTCATATACACTCGGAACATCCTTCGGCTATCTTCGCTCGCTACCGGTCGGCTTTGATACGCCTCGGGCAGTCTGCACTCTTTATACGGTAAATCACCGTATTTTTGGGCTGAATAAAAATGGCGTCGAAAGTATATATCAAAATGTTTCACTGCAGACGAAAAAAGAAAATAAAAATAATTCAAAATTTATTAAATTCTAATATCATTTAGAAAGTTATTTGTTTATATATTTTATTTAGCCCGGAAAACCACATGTTGTAGACAGACTCAGTTTCGGCACATATCAGGAATCATCCAATGCTTCCATTATATAACTGATCGAGGCTGAAAGTTAACAAACCGAGTGTTTCAGTCCCTTACATTATCACGGGGACACTTTTGTGGGGTCCTCAAGAAGATTTGGAAATTGTACGCTTCACGGCTACCTATTTGGTCGCCATATTCAAAATGACCTGCAGTCTATCAAAGGGAATAACTTTTGGACGAAAATACCTATGGATCCGAGTTACCCAAAACACATTTGTGATAAAACAGGGACAATTCTTCATATAATTCTACTTCAGTAGACCTAACTTCGAATTGACCACATATGAGTAGAGATAGAAATTTGTCAAACTGGACTATCGTAGGCATGCAATTTAGCTCGGTGTCTTACTCAGACGGTTTCATGGAGTTTGTCTTGAGTGACGAAAGCATTGATCTCGTGACTTTCTTTCAGTCAGAGCATGTTTTTTTGCAATAATATATTCTTAACTGCAGCCGTTTGAATCAGCGAAATGATTCCCAAGCGTGTCTACTAATTAACACTTAGATTAGAAAGGGAAACGGTAATTTGTTTTATAAATATAGTTTTTAGTTTCAGCACCGAAAACATTACCTATTGGATCGGCTTACATCTGGGTTACGTTTGGGGAAGCGGCGTGTCGATTGCTGGAAACTGGAGTGGTTGGAGTTTATCACTTACCGAATCTGATAGATGTCCTGGCTCGTGCGTGACCAGTGACGTCACCGGAATCTGGCAGACGACAAAATGCCGAGCGCCAAATTATGTAATTTGTGAATTTCATTCTCGTAAGTAAAGTGTAATTTTCTTCAACCACTCTTGAAATTATTAGATTTATATTGCCGGCGATCAAGCCAAGTTGTAATTTCCATGAGGACACCCCGGTGGCCCAGTCTGTGAAAGTCCCTCAGTGGGACATAGGTCTTCCATCGATGCGACGCTGGATCGAATCCAGCTCAGACCAAATTAAAATTTCAAGCAAAAGACACGAGAAGAGTTTTTTTCCGACAACAAAATATGCTTCTAAGCTGCTTGTCAATCAAACTCAAATCAGGTTCTCTATGTCAGGCTCGAAGAATTGTTAGTATGTCTTACACTAACGGTATTTTTTTCATATAGACGAAAACTGTGCGTTCGAACCTTACCGTGGTGGTCGAGTTCGACTGGAAACTGGTAACGTTACCTCCCTGCCGTTTGGTCAACAAAACATGACGGCAGAATCGTGTGGGAATCAGTGCTTGCAATTCCACAGCGATTGTGAAGAGTGTTGGATCTGGTCCCACACAAATGGACGCTGTGTATTCTATACATCGTGTTCGCCTCCAATACTCAACATCACTGCCATGCAACAGGACGAACAGCGTTTCACATTTCACTCCAAGGTTTGTCTTAATGGTAAGTATTTCAAATGAAATGTACCCATACAAGTAGTTCTACGATAAGCAACTCCGATGGGAGGGGGTCGAACATTCGACGCTCAACCAGGCATCGAATAATTTAGTTTCCAACCCAACTCAGTCCAAAAGAGTTGAGGTATTTTTCGGGCTAATATCTTGTTCGATCGACTTACAGAGAACGGATGTCTTTGCTTAGGGCATGTTACCGTAGGTATTTAGCCGGCTTTCCTCTGCAACAAACCGGGTAAAGCCGCCAAAAACTGCTATTAGCCCGCACTCTTACCGCAGATGAGGTGCAAACTCCTGTTACAAAATCCTAAGTCCGTGAAGACAATTCCTAGAGACAAGCCAGCATGCGGTACCACCATGATACCGACATCCACGGCCTTACTTTCTCAGTTTGAACCGAAACATATTTCAGAAGTTCGATTCGAACCATTGTAGAAAGATATGACAGTTGTATATGCAGCCCCACCCCCTCTATCTTACGTTCATATATTGTTTGTTCTTCTAATAACAGCTGGCCAGTATTTTAAAAGATAAAATTGAACGGTAAACCACCATTAGATGCAATATATATGCTAAATTAAATTTTTTTAACACCACCATTAGATGCAATATATATGCTAATTTAAATTTTTTAAACAGGTTACCTAAACACTACGCCCATTTACGAAGAATCGTTGTCCGCTACAGAGACCACCATGAAAACTACGGAGGAAACAACGGGTATGGAAACGATGAGCGCAACAACCGTAACTGCAGAGCTACCCACTGCAACTAGCGAGGGGACCACAACAGCTACAGACTTATCCACATTACTTGGGGAGGAGCCCAGCACTACAAAGGAATCCATATATCTCGACCAGACAGCTTCAATAATTGGAACAACAAATGATGCCATTCGGGATACAAAACGGCCCTGTGTTATTCTAAAGACTAATGAAATCATTACCACCACCGAATTTATATCTGGGTTTGTGAGTAAAAACCAGGCTTCCGAGTCCTCCACCAGCAAAGGAACGGACTTAATAGATGACAAGGTGACAGCGATTAAAGAAACGTCAACTAAAAATGGTATGCCGATTGGGTTCATTTTGATAAAAGGAATATTCTATATACTTCATTTCACCAACATTTACCCGATACATCTTTTGATAACTCATATAGGTCAAAGAAAATGACCTGCGGAAAGCATAGTGCAGGGTAATGACGTCTAGGAAACGGCTGGAATGCTGCGCTCAAAGTGGTGTATTTATTCGATTACTAGTTGAACAAATCTCTGTGTTATTGTCCTGCTTGGCCTCAGTAAATACACATATTCGGGATTGGAAAATTGTGAAAAATTACCAAACCAGGTTTCTCGATCGTGTTATCTTTGAAATGAAGTATTATGTTTTCCTAATAGTTTAGTTTAATTCTAAGAATAATGTGATGAGAATAAAAGTATCTTTATTCTAAACCTATTTTCTCGAATTATGTTGGGGGTCCTTACACGTTAAATACATATATATAACGGTTCAGCAGTTATACGTGGAAATGATTAATCGCATATGTATCCCATTCTGTGGAAATGACCCTGAATTTATTAAAAACTAGTTCTGAAGGCTAATGCTTTTGTCATATTCAATTCCAGACGTGACTTTCAAAGGGTGTGTCTGTCGTCCATCAACCAACTCGGATGTCAAGACTTCCACATTCACTAGCCAGGCAGTTACACAAACGCTGCAGTCGACCAGTCATTCCGCCACGAAAAGGCCAAGTGACGAGAAGTACGTAGAGAAGTTGATCCTTTGTCTGCAGATCAACGTCTCCAAAACGTCGGCGTATCGACGACGCCTTACAAGCGCAGACGACGATCGTCCGTCAGCCAAAAGTGTTGGCTACGTTGGAGTCGCCCTGTTGTGTGCTTTTGCCGGCGTCATAGTGTGTTTTGATGCAGAACTTGCTATAAAGAAATTGGCATCTATTATCCTATCAAATGAATAAAATCAATGTTTATCAGACTATTTTTTTTAAATATTTTCTGCTAATACGTAACATCAGTGTCGGGTTACATTGATGTCAGATATTTTTGGGTTTCATCTAAAATCTCAAATTTATCTGGAGGCTTTTTGTGCCTCTTAAACCAAATCTTTCTTCTGTATTTCCCAAGATCTCTTCGTACAATACGTACAACGTTTGCTCTTTTACACGACATATAAAAACTATATCAAGTTGGTTGACAATGTTGTTAACAAATCCAATTTGCAACTATACAAAAATACAAAATGGCGCAGAAACTCTAAGATTTTGGCAAACTCGTTTCTTCTGTCTTGGAGAAATACATAAAAGCGTCTGTTTGTTTTAAATACGGTTGACCTGTTATATATATTGGCGGTGACTGTCGGTGAGCGTACATTTAAAAGGAGACATCGCCTAAGTGTGTTATGATTCCCCGTTGACCTTGAGATTTGTAGAAAAAAGAATAAGCGATCGATCTCGACTGAAAGGTTTTAGGTTTTTTTCCGCCAAAAATGTACATTTAAAGAGTTATTCAAGGAATTTCCTGTTGCGTTGTTTTCTGTCTGACAGTCAGTAAGCAAACATGTAAGAATGTACCACATGCGCGCCCATAAGGTTCCTGCACCACGCAGCTAACCCAGGTCGATTCTCATCAGTGAGTAAACAAATCAGACGAAATAAAACTCCCTATCCAACGATCTTGGTTTCGCTGGATCCGCACAAGTTAAATGGATGAACGTTCATCTTTAACTTTGTTTATTTCTCAATCACTTATCGGATCCTACAGATCACAGATTGTATTGATTTTCTTTCTTCCATCGTCATTCATATTGTTTTCCACAGGACTTCAAGCGATCTTAACGTTTTGACAATCAAAGTTTAAGAAACAAAAAAGTGTGAATTTTGGTAGCTTATGCTAATTCAAACAAATAAAAACAAAAAACATATTAGCTAGTGTTTCTTTCTTGCAAAAAATGACATGATCACAGTCTCCTATCTGGGTCTATAGCTTTAACCAACTGAAACTCTGCCACCAACATTGACAATAACGTCCACAGACTAGAAAGGTTGGCACAGTTGGCTTTCAAAATTGATAGTCTATCATTTAGCGTGATCTAAGGTTAAGGCATGCATCATTTTCCAACTTTTAAAATCTGGTGACAGGCCCTTGAGGAGTTGCACCTGAAGCAAGTGTATACCATACATACATTAAACCCATGGTCACCGGTTTTGAACTCCATGCTGGAAGCCTATGTGTCACAAACTAAATAGAATGGGCCAAGGGGTAACATGCTTTTTGTCAGCAATTGATGTGAGGCCCTTGACATCGTGAAAATGTCCATGTACAGTATGTAGATGTATTTGTGTCGCCTCTAGTCCGGATTATCGGATTATCGGTCTTACGGCGACTGGTATTATATGGCTGCTAATGTGTCTTCACGAACATGGAGAGAAAAAAAATTTGGCAGAGCCCAGATTTGCCTCTATAATAACACATATAGCTACATTATCCTGTGGGACTAATTCTAATAGCTTACAGTTTTATAAGCTAAAAGGTGTATGGTAAATGTCCAAGATTTACAAGGCTAACAATCTGGCCTGGCGAGATAAAATCATTGATATAAAGCATATTTTTCTTGGCCAATCACAAATTGAAGATGGAAAAGAACAACACATATATATCTTCATTTATTACCAATACACAATGTCTTTATTTGTGACACACCAATGTCATTTATTACCAATGCACAATGTCTTTATTTGTGACACACCAATGTTTTTTTTAAAAGTATTTGGGAGTTAAAGCCAGCTTTATTGACGTTCCTATCCTCAAGACTTATTCTGTAGTAGCCTTTACTCTCTATGATACAATAGCCTTCACTTTTGACTGTTTACAGCTATGTAATGTAGAGAGTACAACCACCTCATTTGCTACCTCTTTGGGGGCTTCATATTGTTTTTGTCCTTCACAGTTTTCTGTTGTAGGATTTTAAAAAAGTTCTTTGAGCTGATGACATATTGAGCCCCAGACGTGAATGTGGTTAAGGCCGTAATATACCTGTAAATAACAATGGTATGAATTAACAAAATCGAAAGAAACAATAATTTGAGTGAGTGGCCCAAAAATGAGAGGCCTTTGTGGTCCCGTCAGTTAAAACGTTTACGACTGACCACTTCAAAAGTCTTCCATCAAATGGGTAAGGTAAACACTAAGCAGAATGGTTGCCAGATATCTCTGGAAGGTTGGGCCACATTGAGCATTTCTCCGAGGGTTTTTAATTGATCTCCCTAAGCAGAATGGTTGCCAGATATCTCTGGAAGGTTGGGCCACATTGAGCATTTCTCTGATGGGTTTGAATTGATCTTCCTAAGCAGAATGGTTGCCAGATATCTCTGGAAGGTTGGGCCTCATTGAGCATTTCTCTGAGGGTTTTTTATTGATCTTCCTAAGCAGAATGGTTGCCAGATATCTCTGGAAGGTTGGGCCTCATTGAGCATTTCTCTGAGGGTTTTTTATTGATCTTCCTAAGCAGAATGGTTGCCAGATATCTCTGAAAGGTTGGGCCACATTCAGCATTTCTCTGATGGGTTTGAATTGATCTTCCTAAGCAGAATGGTTGCCAGATATCTCTGAAAGGTTGGGCCACATTCAGCATTTCTCTGATGGGTTTGAATTGATCTTCCTAAGCAGAATGGTTGCCAGATATCTCTGAAAGGTTGGGCCACATTCAGCATTTCTCTGATGGGTTTGAATTGATCTTCCTAAGCAGAATGGTTGCCAGATATCTCTGAAAGGTTGGGCCACATTCAGCATTTCTCTGATGGGTTTGAATTGATCTTCCTAAGCAGAATGGTTGCCAGATATCTCTGGATGGTTGGGCCAAATTGAGCATTTCTATAAGCACAGAACCCAGTGTACAGGCAACACTATGATAAAACTATGACAAAATTGAGTGCTGCAAAACTAAACTGGATTTTGCTTATTTGGTTGCAGTTTTACATCGGCCCGAAATTTAACTTACAAGTCAACAAGGGTAGGTTTAAAACAGAGATAGATTGATTGACACAGGCCTTAGATGAATCCCACTAAGTGCAAATAAGAAAAAAATTGAATTTCAAACAGTCACTCGAAGTGGAAGAGTTGCCAAGTACTCGCTAGAGATAGGGAGTTTTCTCCAGACAAAGAATCTGTCCCCCCTCCCCCCCTACTTAACCACTTAACCTGGCAACACCACGATGAGTGAGATAATTTGAGTACAGCGCTACATAAAACATCAATCAATCAATCTAGCAATACTTACCACAAAGCCTGTAGATAAGGATGGTCCACATAATGAAATACGGGAGCGGCTAAAGTCAGGGCAACGAGAGACAACTGTAAGGCTGTGTTCACCTAAAGGGCAAATAACATAGGATTCATTGAGAAAATGTTGCCCATAATCATGACAAAAAAGAAAGTTTTTTGTGTTCAACAAAATAAATTCCTGCTAATCAGGTGTCAAGTATTGTGTCCACAATATATAGGATTCGCCTGCCATCAACCTAATGGAACATACATGGGTTGTGGTTTATTATAACAACTTATGATTTGGTATAAACGTCTAAATGATAATAACATAAGAGTGGTTTTCTGGGTTACTACTTCTGTGTTTATTATACACGACGTTTCGCTGGATATGCTTCCAGCTTCATCAGGCAATATACAATCATTAATGGTAGTCAACTATATATATATATATGTACATATAAAAGGGTATCAATGGCATCAGTGGGTTAAACATACATAAAGGGTAATAAGAAGATTGGATATGGCTTTAGCAGTGGGAGATGAGGCAGTGGAGAGGGGTGTGGTCTTAAGGATAAATGGTTATACTGTATAATGAGAATTGGCTACTAAGAATTATTGTCAAAAGGTTGTGGAATATATATATACGAGGTCCCAGTCTAGTTAATAGTCCAAGCACTGGATATGGCTAGGCCTTGGTCTCTGTTCATTGTAGGTCTGAATCTACGGATTTCTAGGGCTTCCCTGATGACCCGGGGTTTCCAGTGTTTTAGGTTACGGGCAAGAACAGTGGGGGTGTCCCATGCTATGCTGTGGTTGGGGTTGTTTGCAATGTGTTCAGCTATAGCAGATTTTTGAGTTTCTCCTTTGGTGGTAGCAGTTTTGTGTTCTTTGGTACGCACTGAGAGGGGCCGTGATGTCTCTCCGATATAATCCTCACCACAAGAACAATTAAATTTGTACACAATTCCTTTAGGGTTGTCTTTTCTTTCTCCTGATCTGCCGTTAGCTGATAATAGTGTCTTCAAGGATGGCATGCTGCTAAACATAACTTCTACGGGGGCTTGTTTTTCAATTATACGTTAATTTGGTGACTTATTTGACCAATATAAGGGATGATCATCTTTACGGGGGGTGGCTCTCTTGGGGTGTTTACAACTGGTGCTGTTCTTTGAAGGGTTTTTAGCATGGTTAGTTTTACAAATTCTGGTGGATAACTGTTATATTGGTTGAAGACTCTTTGCAGATGTTTAAGTTATGTATCCAAGGATTCAGGGTTGCAAATGTTTTCTGCTCTTCTGGTTAAGGTGGCAATGATTCCAGATTTAATTTTGGTCGGATGGCAGGATTTGTAATGTATGTACTGGTCTGTATGGGTTGGTTTTCTGTAGACTGATGTTGAGAGGGTTGTTTCTGATCTTTCCACATTTACATCTAAGAAAGGCAATGCCTGGTTAGTCTCGGTTTCCATAGTGAATTGGATTCGGGGATGCACAGAGTTTAGGTGGTCTAGGAGTTCATTTTCATTATCTTGAGGGTTTAGTACAGCAAATACGTCATCCACTTTGCGATGCCAGCAAATGGGCTTTATTGGGGAGCTATCAAGGGCTGCTTCTTCCAATTTGGTCATATATATTTCAGCAATAAGTGGTGATAGGGGGGATCCCATGGGGAGGCCATTATTCTGTTCATAAAGTTGATTATTCTAAATGATATGCCCCTTTTTAACACAATAAGAAACTTGTCTCCATGGTTATTTTTTTTCTGTGCCTGTGTGTTATAGTGTTAAAAATATATATAGGATTTCTCGTTATTTTGGGATTATCACAAGCGAAAAAAAAAAGTACCAATATGTGAATACTTTTTAAAATCTTACCTTACTGAGGTTTGAGGGATAAAGTTTAGCTGTCGGTAAAGTGACATCAAAGTATCGTAGCATAGTTTTCTACAAAAAGAAACAAATCAAAATATTATATTAACCTGATCCAATTTCACTCTGATTGGATATGACGACTAACTATAGGGTGTGAGCACAGAGGAAGAGTCTTTTAAAAGACAGTCAGCTACATACAGTTGCGGAATCAAAACCTGGGTAAATCAGGGGTTAAATGATATACCCCTTTTTAACACAATTAGAAACTTGTCTCCATGGTTATTTTAGACAAGAAGATTTTCCCTGTGCCCATGTGTTTTAGTGTTCACAAATAGATATACATGTATAAACAAGGCCACTGATCAAGGCTAAGCTCCTGTCAGTCCTCAACCTAATGAAATATCATAGGTTTGGTTTGTTACAACAATTTATGAGGTATAAAGGTCTAAATGATATACCTCTTTTGAACACAATTAGAAACTTGTCTCCATGGTTATTTTAGACAAGCAGATTTTCCCTGTGCCCGTTTGTTTTAGAGTTCACAAATAGATATACATGCATAAACAAGGTCACTTAAGTACTGGCCTGAGATGCCAAAAAGAAGTTACATTTCACACATAGACAATATGATTGATTGATTGTTTGGTGTTTTACGCCGTGCTCAAGATTATTTCACTTATATGGTGGCGTTGCCAGTTTTATTGTGGGAGGAAACCGGGCTCTGTGCCCGGAGGAAACCCATGACCTTCCGCTGGTAACCACCCCACATAGGTCGTTCGAGTGAAAACCCAGTCAGAAAATTTTCCAATTTTTGGACTGAGTGAGATTCGAACCCATTGGTGGAAGGTTGTTCGGATTGCGCGTCCGATGCTCTACCTACTGAGCCACGGAGGCCCCCTGTAGCCCTTTGGGTATGACATAGACAATATGAGATGGCCACTTACTGGTGGAGGGAGAGATTGATAACGGATGTAGAAGGCAGCTCCGATAAGTCCAATATCACGGCTTACAATTAGGACAACAAGCGGAACTGAAATCAACAAAATGCTTATATATAAAAGCTGAAAGTTTGGTAACCTAAGCCAGAACAATCTACCTCAATGGTGGTGCTACGGAAAATTTAAAAAAAGTCAGAGATATTATTTCTCGGCTCGGGTCATCTAAAAATCTTGTATAAACAGACATAAAAGGGGATCAGGGTAGCCCCCATTGGGCACCCTTCAAAGCAATGCATATAATAAGGATATTAATAGAAACAGGGGGTTCAATCTCAGTTTACCGATATTCTTGCCATAGCTTAAGATGCATAGGCATTGCCAATGTATTTAACACAATTAGAAACTTGTCTCCATGGTTATTTTAGACAAGAAGATTTTCCCTGTGCCCGTGTGTTTCAGTGATCATAAATATATTACAAAGTGTTCCAGAAAATGCCAAAGGCCAAGCTCATGTATGTCGTCAACCTAGTGAAATATCACTTACTTATGATGGGGTATAAAGGTCTAAATGATATACCTCTTTTTAACACAATTAGAAACTTGTCTCCATGGTTATTTTAGACAAGAAGATTTTCCCTGTGCCCGTGTGTTTCAGTGATCATAAATATATTACAAAGTGTTCCAGAAAATGCCAAAGGCCAAGCTCATGTATGTCGTCAACCTAGTGAAATATCACTTACTTATGATGGGGTATAAAGGTCTAAATGATATACCTCTTTTTAACACAATTACTGTAGAAACTTGTCTCCATGGTTATTTTAGACAAGAAGATTTTCCCTGTGCCCGTGTGTTTTAGTGATCATATAGGATCCAGTATTCTATGAGGTAATTGTCCTGATTAGACTTCTCCATTAGGCACAAGACTGATAAGATCACTGCTATGGTACTCTTAAAGTGGCATGAGCTGCCAAAATGGTGATATTTTGACGTCAAAACTGAATGTTAAAATCATTGGCTATTTTTCTCAAGACGTATAATTCAGAATTTTTTTAGTACTTCTAGTCTCGAAAATGTATGATAAAGCATTGTTTTGAACTGACTGTGGCTTAGAATGAATGAATGGTCGTCCCGGTTATTTAAATTTTGTTTACTTTTCAAACACGTTTTCGGCTCGCACAGGCCACATACTGTATGGATTTTCCTCATTCAAACGCCAATCATTTAGTTTTTCGATGGCTTCAAAGGCTCTTACTTTCATGACGATCAGAAATTATGAAAAAAGTTTGAATTTTGGCAGCTCATGCCACTTTAACCGGAGTAGGTTCCACGAAAGGAATTATTGATTAGTGTTTTTCGCCACACTGTAGATTATTCAACTTGTCTGGCTGCGCCGCATGGTTTAGAGGGTGAAAAAAAAACACGAGCTTTTACCTGTATAAAACCCTCATACCTTTGCAAGTACCACATAGGGCAATTGAGTGAAAAAAACCCACTTCAATTTTTTTACATTTTTACTTCGGACTGAGAGGTATTTAAATCTACAAGTACAACCCATGAATACAATGCATGTGTCAGACTGAGGAACTATCCCCATACTGCTCACGCCACAGAAACCAAGTAAGAGGTCGCCATCAAGAAACCATGACCAAAAAAAAAGACAAGACAACAGCATACAGACCGGGTATAAGATCTACGGCTGTTAGGGTTAATGCCAAAACTGTCATCAGAAGTTTATCAGCCAAAGGATCCATCATCGTTCCCAATACGGACATCTGATTTTTAAAATTACGTGCAATATAACCATCCATCTGCAAAAAGGAGAAATTATTCTGAATAAAAAAATACCAGACTATTTGCTGGCACCTGGCAACCATTCCACAGACGGATTGCACAGACGGTAAGATCTCCGCTAATTCAAGGACCAGTGATGTGAAAATAACGAATTATTACATTGCTATTTGCCACATTTGGTCTATAAAAACAACAACAGCGATCGTTCAATAGGATTATCTGATTGCTCACTCCAGGAGGTAAGACTCTCAACGAAAAAAGTTGAATTTTAAGTGTACTTTTGTTAATGTTTTTCTGGCCCTTGAATTTTTTAGAGTACTTGAATTAGCGGAGATCTTACGTATCTTGGTTTTGGCTTTTGATTGATTGGAAATAGAATCTTAATGGACAACATATCAACAAAGCAATTGTGTTTGGGTGATTACTCTACTTACTATATATGACTGACCCCCCCCCCCCCCCCCCCCTTCCCCGCCCCTCCATATTCAGCATATGTTTTTTGTATGGGGGGAAGGGGGAGTAAGGTTCGAGCAGAGTGTCCCCTCGCTCACAAAATTTTTCGGTTACTGACCTTCAGTCAGATAATAAGTAGGCTGTCCTTAAAAAAAAATTTGTTTTGCGCAAAAACCAGCCTACTCAAAAGTTTTTATCCACCTTCTGCTCAATTTTTTTTTCAAACAATGAATACAAAATGAATAGAATAGAATTGCTACAGTAACATGAAAATTTTGTTCTGAAGCAGTATAATCAGATCTACACACCATATACAAAATTGGAAAATATATACCCCCCCCCCCAAAAAAAAAAAGCCAATCTACCTACCCAAACTTTACAGAGATTACGGGTTACGCGAAACAAACTTATTTTTAAGGACAGCCTAGAGTACCCATATACAGTGATTAGGATCTAACCAGTGTACTTTTTCTTTGCATCCTATGGAACCCATCTTGTTGCATTTTTGGTGTCCAAGTGAAAAAGATGAGGATCAGAGATGAAGGCAATTTTAATTTTTCAGTAAACCACTGGTTCAAGACTCACTCAATCAGACTTCTGACTGGATCTACAAATCACCACAACGAGTTATGACATCTTTCCATTTGAAAAAATTCTAAATGAACAAATTGATTTATTCACTTACAAGATCTGTGATTCCAGCAAAAACAAACAAACCAAGGGCCCAGGTAAATTGCTCATAGATTATAAGGGTTCCTAAGACAGGGGCTGACAACATGCGCAGCAAAGTCAATAAGTTCGGAATAGTTTTTATATCTTCAGTCTGAAAAAGAAAAGAATTACAGGATAAATACCAAGTTCTACTGGTGGTGATATGTAGCGGTAAATGGACTAAATATGTATTTAAAAGCATAATGTTGAAACAAAACAGGCTTCTTGTAAGGTCCCACGATGTCTTAGACAGAAGCTATTGAAATATGCATGTCTTTCGTCATCAAAATCTAATGGATTGACATTGAAATAAAAAAATCCATTTAGCCTGTACAAGCTGAAAAGGTGTTTGAGAAGTAGACCGTATGAATAACTGAGGTCCTCTATACCTTTTTTTAAATGACCATTCTATCAGGGCCAAATCTAGGCCGATTTTGAACCACATAGGCCCTATATGGGGTTTGGGCTTCTGCAGTTTGGGCGCCCAAACCGGGGTATGAGAAAAAATGTTGTGATTGTTGATTTAAATATTGAATACTGCTCTGCAAATTATTTAAAACATAAATATTAGGGACATATTAGATAAAAATGGTGGTTTAAAGTGGGAGTTCTCTCCAGACAGCCTTCATGGGCCCTGGGATGGTATTGTCAAGCCGTACTATGGGTGCCCAAACTTTTGCCCTAGATTATGCTCTGTCTATAGACTTTTAATTTTTACTACTTTAAAAAATTAATTAGTTGAGAATTTAAAGATTTTCTGATAAGTGACGGGCAGCTCATGCGCCTTTCAGGGTTCGTACTCTCAAGATGGACATTTTTTCAAGACCCTTTTTCAAGGTATTTGCAAGTAAAATTTACAGTCTGTCAGGCCTTGTCAAACATAATCACACATACTCAGGCGACATTACTTGCGCGTTGATAGAAAAAGTGGTAGCGATTCTGCGCTATTTAAAGATCGCTCTGAAACTGTTGCCGGATTTTTTTAGCTTTGTGACTTGCATAACCTATTGAGGCTGTGAAATACTATGTAACAATGAAACATCAGACCTTTAAAGCATGCAAAATAAAAGGAATGTTATCATATGCAATGGCCATTTCCAGTTTTGACGAAGTCACACAAGATAACACAAAAGCCATACCGATCAGACCAATGCTGATAAAGGGTCTCCAGGGCTAATATTTCGAAAAATTTTGCGAGAATCTAAGTACGGTATATAAAACTCTCTGTTTAACATGCATACACAACACCTGTGTTGGATTTTGATAATGTTTTCCCTTTATAAAAACATCAAGCAGAAACTTCAGTTTTAGTTAATTATATCTAAAATAAAAAAAATCTAAAAATGTGTATTTACTAATTGTTTTATAAATTATAAACAGTCTGGGTTTTTTTCTCCAAAAGCTAGGGTGTATGCTACATAAAAACATAGACCTAGGCCTACATCTCTCAGTTTATTGAAAAAAAAAACAGCAAAAATAATCCAAGAAATCTTTCTCCAGCTGAGCTGCAGCTATCAACCTGATGAAACCTAATTTTTTTGGTCTCAAGAGACTTAACAAAATAAGCTCCACAAAAAAAGAAACCATATACTACCAGTCTCAAAAAACATTTTGTTAGACTTGCAGTTACATGAAACGAAATTACTTTTATGAATGGCCTAAGGGATAAAAAAAATTGAGTCACTAGATTCAAATACATTTTAATTTGATGCTAATTTCACATACATGTACATGTGTTAACTATTAATAATGTTTGATATAGGTATGGAGTTTTCTCTATTAAAATTAAACTTTTATGATGACAACTATGTATTTGATGTCCGTGTTGTTGTTGTAACATCATGTCCGTTTTTGTGATAGTTTATTTCATGCCAAAATTTCAATACTTTTAAAGTGGTCTTTTTACAACCGAACTCACTGTGTTCAAATGAAACCACTCACAAAGTTCTTAGTTATTTTTTAGCAGAATTCAAGGGAAGTCAAAAAGAGTTAGCCGAATCGTAAATGAGTGGTTTCAGTTTCATAATGTCCGATGAACACCACTCACTCAGTCTCAAGGCTGAATCTAACCCGAAGTTTTGCTTTCAAGCTGATCAGCGGCAGCCATACCTTTACCTTAAATTAAAACCGACACACTTGATTTTTCTTCAAGACCGTTGATACTAAATTCAAGGTCCTTTTTTATTTTTCAAGGTAATTCAAGGCCTTGAATTTATTTTTTCCATTTTCAAGGCTTTTCAAGGTTTTCTAGGTAGAGTGCGAACCCTGGCCTTTAATGTATGTTAAACAGAAAGTGTTATGAGAACAAGTGTGGAAACAACAAATACATGTAGATGTACTGTAGCATACCAAGTCAGCAACTTTTGATTTAAACGCGGCTTTAAACTTCCTTTGCTTTTCAAGTATTTCATCTTTTCGAGAGCTTTCTCCTTTTTTAGCGTCAGCGTTAAACCTACTACATCCATGAAACCTTTGCCTCTGGGGATGAGATTCGAAATCATTGTTGACTTGTTCAAACCTAAAAAGTAGAAAAAACAACTCATATATAAAAAGAGACTGTAAAAGTGAATATAGATGATTCAAAGTGCAAGTGAAACCAGGTTTTATCTAAAGTGTACCTTTTTATTTGTTTAATGGACATAGCAAGCTGGAAGAAGCGAAAAATGTTTTAATATAAGCGACAGTCGAACGTCAATTGTCATAAGGGTCTGCTTTGATGTGCAGAGCCAGCATTTGAATAACTGCTAGTCTTGATGTGACATAAAAAACTCATCCCCCCCCCCTCCTGTGGATATACGGAGAAAAATATCTTCCAGAGATTTTTGTTGGCTTGTTCAATGACACATGACAGTTAGCTATTTCTAGATGATAAATCATCCAGTTTTGAGATATACAATTATGATTAAAAGAGGCATGAGTTGGCAAACGTTCTCAATTCGGGTCATTTCTGACACATATTTGTGAAAATAATACAAATTAGAGGGGAGTGGGGCCACTAGTTGAAACAAAATTATGATAAATAACTGGCATCGAATGTGGGGGTCATTCCATATGAATTCAACCAAAGGAGCCAATAACTCAATAAATAATGCTGACTGATACATTTTAATCAAAGCAAATCCATTTTCACTGGGAATCATTTACTTTAAATAACAGACATTGCTCTTTTTTAAAAGTAGTCCAGATTAAAACTGGAAGTTAGGTAAGAAAAGGTTGGGGAAGACCCATAGTTTCGAGGTTCTGTTTAAGCTCAATTATAGCTGTTTTCAGGAGGGCTTTGGCAACTCAGTCAGCAGGCTTTCCATCCATGCGACACAGTTTCAAATCCACTAAGACCAAATAAATCTGAAATTTTCTGGAAAGGTTTTTCACTTGATCGCAGGTCACTTTTTACAGGTACTAGCCAAAGGTTGGGGTTTCCACCATGCAAAGAGCCTTGATTAGGCTACTCCCCTGGCCCTATTAAACCTGGCAAAGCAGCTTGGAATTGAAATACTTTAGATTGTGGCGCAAAACATAAATCAAACAATCAAATTGACCTACTTTCTTCAGAACCAAGGTTCAATACATGAAATGAAAATTGATACTGATGCTAGTATACGCCTATACAGTATACTCTAATTTTGTCTAAATCAACTGATCAAGAAGAAGAAAAAAAAAGTTACCTTAATTTTAAAACGGTTAAGCCTTTCGTTTGTCCATTGATCACATGATTATTGTTTAATTTACATGACAAATTGAACAAAGTTCGACAGTTGAAAACTTTCGGTAGAGGTGCTACAAGAAGTGGGTTGTGTGTATTTTGACAGTTGTTAAGTCCAGGGGCAGGGATACAACAACAACGTTGGTGGCTAGTATAACCAACGGTTCTCAGATAACTTTGGCGTTGAATATTGGAATTGCCACGGAAGAAAAGGCGTCGTTGAAAACATTGCAGGTCACAGGAACTGTCTGTAATGAGAGGAACACGACTGACATTGTAACAACAGAGACGACAGAATGCACTGCGAGCTTGTGCCATGGGCGCAGCCATGTTGGAAAAATACGACTTCGTGCTAAAGTCGTTTTACATCAAGTCCTTTTAAATTAGTTTGAAATTTTTCTGATTTAATACAAGTATGAAAGACTGGAGGTTTCCATATTTGCAAATTACACGCGTATTTCGGCTTATCGCCAAATAAACTATAAAGTGCTTTGGTTAGAGATTAAATACTTGCAAAACAAACCAAAAGTCGGATGAAATATTATTTTGGTAAGGTCTTTACTAAAGAGAATTTTTCTATCATTTTGTCTGTTTATAAAATTATGGTTTAAGTTTATCTTTTAATAGAGTACAATTTTTGTGATTGGTTGCTAAATCTTCCGTATCTGTAAAATACTTGATCTCAAGTTCGTGCGTGTATGACAGTTTCTATTTTCGTTTTGACTTGGATTGCGACCTCTGGCGGTGATCGGTGTCGTTAACATGACACCTCGACACATCGAAATTTGAATGGCAAAAAGGTAACAAGTTACAATCGAATACAAATTGAAACTAAAGAAAATGGAACCAAGAGAGGTAAGATTTCGACTTTGATGTTGTGTTTTGTTACTTGTTTACATACCAAGGTGTCTTTATTCTTTTGTTTGAATTTCTTACTGCAATTTTTCGAAATTAGAATTCATTTTCAATAATTTTTCATTTAATTTTTCTAATTTCATTTCACAATTTCACTGTTTAATTTCAGTGAATCTGAATGAGTTCCAATTCCAATTCAAACATTATTTACTTAACAACACCCATCTGGGAAGGGCAAACTTAATAATCCGAAATATCTGCTCACACGTTTGACCTTTCCGCATGCAGCGCACGCTCTGTAGTTTTCAAAAACGTAAATTCATGCCCTAATGAGGCTGAAATTGTCGTATAACTGGAAGCGACCTCTACCGAACGATGAAAGGTCAACTGAGGTCAACCAGAAGAGTGACAGGAAGCTCAATGTTAGAGTTGCTGGCTTCCAGTTCTTCAACAGTTTCAGCCTCATTAGGGCATGGATTTATGCCTCATGGTCATTTATGAAAACTACAGAGCGTGTGCTGCACGCAGATAGGTTAAACGTGTGAGCAGATATTTTGTATTATTAAGATGTCGTGTGCTAATAACGGACACAATTTAAATAGCCAAGTTTTCTTTATTTTTTTAGAATGGTCTAGGTGAAGAATTCGTCTACGACCCTGTAATACTCAAACAGCTAGACTTCAGTCAACATAGGGCCAGATATAAACCTATGATTTCACCGACCAATCCTGGAGAAAATCTCATACTCAGGCCGTTAGCATTGGGGGATTATGATCGAGGTAGGCTCAAAATGTGTTTTATCAATGCTTTTTTATTTTAACAATTATCCTGTATTTATTAATAGAGGATTGAACTTTCTCAATTTTTTGTTTTGTACAAGCGGAACTTTGGGTGTTTGTGTGTTTTTTTTTTCTGATAAACTGTGTCACTGGTCATATGATTATCAGGAAAAAGTTAGACCAACTGCTGTACTTTGACAATTGATTTGTTTCACACGACCAGGTAAACGTTCGAAAGGGTTAGACCCATTCTGCAAAACAGCTCTGTGACGTCACGATATTTGTAATGTCATAAACCCTGCAGGCTGGATTTATCTAATCTTTGGGAACATCGTGCCTGGCCTCGGTGGAGAGCTTACACTGGCAATTACAGCAATACCCTGGTAAATGCTGAACATGTTACCCTGGCAATTGCTGCAATACCCTGGTAATTGCTGAACATGTTACCCTGGCAATTGCTGCAATACCCTGGTAATTGCTGAACATGTTACCCTGGCAATTGCTGCAATACCCTGGTAATTGCTGAACATGTTACCCTGGCAATTGCTGCAATACCCTGGTAATTGCTGAACATGCTACCCTGGTAATTGCTGCAATGCCCTGGTAATTGCTGAACATGTTACCCTGGTAATTGCTGCAATACCCTGGTAATTGCTGAACATGCTACCCTGGTAATTGCTGCAATGCCCTGGTAATTGCTGAACATGTTACCCTCGTAATTGCTGCAATACCCTGGTAATTGCTGAACATTTTACCCTGGTAATTGCTGCAATACCCTGGTAATTGCTGAACATGTTACCCTCGTAATTGCTGCAATACCCTGGTAATTGCTGCAATACCCTGGTAATTGCTGAACATGTTACCCTGGCAATTGCTGCAATACCCTGGTAATTGCTGAACATGTTACCCTGGTAATTGCTGCAATACCCTGGTAATTGTTGAACTTGTTACCCTGATAATTGCTGCAATACCCTGGCAATTACAGCAATACCCTGGTAATTGCTGCAATGCCCTGGTAATTGCTGAACATGTTACCCTGGTAATTGCTGCAATGCCCTGATAATTACAGCAATACCCTGGAAATTGCTGAACATGTTACCCTGGTAATTGCTGAACATGTTACCCTGGTAATTGCTGCAATGCCCTGGTAATTACAGCAATGCCCTGGTAATTGCCGTGTTACCCTGGCAAATAATGTGTTACCCTGGCAATTGCTGTGTTACACTAGCAGTTGCTGCAATACCCTGGTAATTGCTGTGTTACCCAGGCAAATAATGTGTTACCCTGGTAATTGCTGTGTTACACTAGCAGTTGCTGCACTACCCTGGCAATTGCTGTACTACCCTGGTAATTGCTGTTATACCCTGACAATTGCTGTACTACACTGACAATTACTGTACTACCCTGACAATTGCTGTACTACCCTGACAATTGCCGTACTACCCTGATAATTGCTGTACTACCCTGGCAATTGCTGTTCTACCCTGACAATTGCTGTACTACACTGACAATTACTGTACTACCCTGACAATTGCTGTACTACCCTGACAATTGCCGTACTACCCTGACAATTGCTGTACTACCCTGGTAATTGCTGTTCTACCCTGACAATTGCTGTACTACCCTGACAATTGCTGTACTACCCTGGTAATTGCTGTTCTACCCTGACAATTGTTGTACTACACTGACAATTGCTGTACTACCCTGACAATTGCTGTACTACCCTGGCAATTGCTGTACTACCCTGACAATTGCTGTACAACCCTGACAATTGCTGCACTATCCTGGCAATTGCTGTACTAGTCTACCCTGACAATTGTTGTTATCCTGGTAATTGCTGTACTACTCTGACAATTGCTGTACAACCCTGACAAGTGCTGTATTACCCTGACAATTGCTGTTCTACCTTGGCAATTATCGTGTTACCCTGACAATTGCTGTACTAACCTGGTAATTGCTGTACTACCAGGGACTGATCCAGGGAAAATTTGGGCATACCATTTCGGTTCAAAATGTTCCAACAACAAGACAAAAACAGCATCTCTGGCCCAAAATTCAACATTAAATGCTATTTTGACATTAGAATCTGGTTGGTTTGAAGAATTTGGGCGGATTTTGTGCTTGTGAGTTTGGGCGCCCATACATGTACCTGTATACAGGTATCAAAATGTCTCTGGATCAGTCTATGACTACCCTGACAATTGCTGTACTACAGTGATAATTGTTGTACTACCCTGTCAATTGCTGTGTTACACTGACAATTGCTGTACTACCCTGACAATTGCTGTACTACCCTGAAAATTGCTGTACTACCCTGGTAATTGCTGTATTACCCTGGCAATTGATGTACTACGCTGGTAATTGCTGTACTATCCTGGTAATTGATGTACTACCCTGGTTATTGCTGTACTACCCTGGTAATTGCTATACTACCCTGGTAATTGCTGTACTATCCTGGCAATTGCTGTACTACCCTGACAATTGCTGTACTACCCTGACAATTGCTGTACTACCCTGACAATTGCTGTACTACACTGATAATTGTTGTACTACCCTGTCAATTGCTGTGTTACACTGGCAATTGCTGTACTACCCTGAAAATTGCTGTACTACCCTGAAAATTGCTGTACTACCCTGGTAATTGCTGTATTACCCTGGCAATTGATGTACTACGCTGGTAATTGCTGTACTATCCTGGTAATTGATGTACTACCCTGGTTATTGCTGTACTACCCTGGTAATTGCTATACTACCCTGGTAATTGCTGTACTATCCTGACAATTGCTGTACTACCCTGACAATTGCTGTACTACCCTGACAATTGCTGTACTACACTGACAATTGCTGTACTACCCTGACAATTGCTGTACTACCCTGACAATTACTGTACTACTCTCACAATTGCTGTACTACCCTGACAATTGCTGTACTATCCTGGTTATTGCTGTACTACCCTGACAATATCAGCGCTGTACTACACTGACAATTGCTGTACTACCCTGGCAATTGCTGTACTACCCTGTTTATTGCTGTACTACCCTGACAATTGCTGTACTACACTGCCAATTGCTGTACTACCCTGGTAATTGCTGTTCTACCCTGACAATTGCTGTTCTACCCTGACAATTGTTATTCTACCCTGACAATTACTGTACTACCCTGACAATTGTTGTACTACCCCGACAATTCTTGTACTACCCTGGTAAGTGCTGTTCTACTCTGACAATTGCTGTATTACCCTGACAATTGCTGTATTACCCTGACAATTGCTGTACTACCCTGACAATTGCTGTACTACACTGACAATTGCTGTACTACCCTGACAATTACTGTACTACTCTCACAATTGCTGTACTACCCTGACAATTGCTGTACTATCCTGGTTATTGCTGTACTACCCTGACAATATCAGCGCTGTACTACACTGACAATTGCTGTACTACCCTGGCAATTGCTGTACTACCTTGTTTATTGCTGTACTACCCTGACAATTGCTGTACTACACTGCCAATTGCTGTACTACCCTGGTAATTGCTGTTCTACCCTGACAATTGCTGTTCTACCCTGACAATTGTTATTCTACCCTGACAATTACTGTACTACCCTGACAATTGTTGTACTACCCCGACAATTCTTGTACTACCCTGGTAAGTGCTGTTCTACCCTGACAATTGCTGTATTACCCTGACAATTGCTGTATTACCCTGACAATTGCTGTATTACCCTGACAATTGCTGTACTACCCTGGTAATTGCTGTACTACCCTGGCAATTGCTGTACTACCCTGACAATTGCTGTGTTACTACTTTGCTGGCCCACTACTTTACTAGACTACTATGATAAATAGCTTATCAGAGCTAATTTTTATTCTGACTGAGCCGTCAAGGTCTAAGCCATATTGATATGGGGGCCTCGTTGGTCCAGTGGGTTAGAGTGATTGTCCCTCAGCCCCACACAGATCTTTCCTCCCTCACTAAACCTGGCAACTCCGCCATATTAGGGAAATAATCTAACATCTAAAACATCAATCAATCAATCAACCAAACAATATGAAATCGATATAAAATATAAGAATTTCAATACTGCTTGATGTCATGTAAAGCCGACTTTATGAGAACATGAAAATCCAAACAGAAAGACAAAATTAATATTTTTAAATATTATACAACTTAATTTAAATCGTAATACTCTGAAAGTTTATTTACTGAAACTCTCAAATGCTTGTTTTATTATGATTGATTTGTGAATGTTATCTTTTTTTATTAGCAAATTTAATATATATATTTCATATTATATCTGCAAGTGACAGCTATATGAGGCCTCAGTTGATAATGTGTGTTTTTTTTAGACACAGTGTCAGTTAGCTGTAATTGTTTCACCCTGGCGTGCTTTAGCGACAGTTTGCAAATGTCACAACTGTTTGCCCCTGAATGACATAACAATGCTAATCTCTCGTCCAATTTAACTTCACCACATGTCCATGCATTAGTGGGTTTTGAACATTCTGGAAATTACACGTACAATGTGTTCATTAAAGTTAACACCGAAAGTGGCATGACTTTTTTCATAAAATTCAATGGTAATCTAAAGAGAACTTGAGCATTTAAAGTGGCATGAGCTGCCAAAATGTTGATATTTTGACGTTAAAGTGGCATGAGTTGCCAAAATGTTGATATTTTGCCGGTAAAACAGAATGTTGAAATTATTGTCTACAGTCTATTTTTCTCAAGACGTATAATTCAGAAGCTTTTTAGTGCTCCTAGTCTCGAAAATGTACGATAAAGTATTGTTTTGAACTAACTTTGGCTTAGAATGAATGAATGGTGTTTACTTTTCGAACACATTTTCTGTTCGTACAGGCCACATACTGTATGGATTTTCCTCATTCCAAGGCCAATCATTTAGTTTTTCAATGACCTTCAAAGCCTCTTACTGTCGCGGCGATCAGAAATTATGAAACAGGTGTGAATTTTGGTAGCTCATGCCACTTTAAAGTAACTTGAAAGAGTCTGAGTAAAAGTTTGATGCTGGAATTCAAAACATTGGTAAAGATGTGTGCTAATGACTAAATGACAGACACAATTATCACCGAGCCTGATGACGTCACACAGATTTACGCAAAGCTTTCTGGGTAAAATGTGCCTCAGTTCGCCATTTTGTTTACCGGTACTTTATACCAAGACGTCACTGCCTTGGAAAAGTTGATACTGATAGAGTTATGAAAACAGCATGCTGTGTACCGAACTGCACGTCTTCAAGTCAGAAGCACGACAGATAAGCGCCGTCGAAAGATCTGGCGCCTTTTAGGTCCTCTTCTCAATACAGTATTATTCCTTCCGCCATTTTGTAAAATTATGTGAATATCCCTCAATCTCCCGAAATGCTTTGCGTGTAATTCCCAAGTGACGTCATCAAGCAATCGGTCAATTTAAATAGAGTACATTTTAGTGTTTTTATAGCTTCTAAAAACTATCTTAACATACATGTACTATCTTAACATCTCCAAGATTGGTGTCATCAGAAAGCTCTTATTGTGTGCTTCTTGACAACAAAAGCAAACTATTAACTAATTCGGTCCAAGCAAATTTTCATTTTATTTGCTAGCCCATGCCACTTAAATTAAATAAAAAATACAATATTATATTGAAATTTGTACCACAAACAGTTTTTAATGCATGGCTCATGTTTTTTTTTACGCTATTAGTTATGTATAATTATTTCATTTTTACCGTCATTCAAAATTGTGATGTTAACTTACTTCTAGTCTAGATAATCTACTGTCAAAGCATTTGATATCGTATTGTTGTTATAATCGAATTCTGTTTATTAGTCAAACGCCTCCATATAAGTGAAATAATTTTGAGCACGGCGTAAAACACCAAACAATCTATCAATTTATTAGTCAAGTAGCTGTTTTAAAATAAAATGTAGGCCAAAGAGTGTAGTATGTACAAGTATACTAGCGTATATTCTTATAACTGTACACGTTATTTATAATATTGATCTGCCGTCATAAATGTTTTGGTTCAATATTTGTATTTTCATGTTGTCATATATTTCTTTAAAAAAATAAAAAAAAAATAATCACAGCCAATTTTGAAACCAGCAGGATAAATTTTTCTAAAATTAAGATTTTTAAGATCCAAATTGTTCATATTAGATATTTAAACCCTGTTGAAAATGATATAACATTGATTCAGTTCATAATTGAAATCGTCAATATGCGTTTGTTAAATTTATTCGGAGTTACCTTGCTACTGCATTAAGAGTCATAATTGATGATGTACTTTTACGATTTTTCAAGAATATACGTCATACAGTGTGTTTTTTTAAATACCATGGCTAAGTTTTTAGCCCGCCATCATTCTGATGGGGGGCTATTCAAATCGCTTTTCCGTGGTCCGTCGTCCGTCGTCAGTCGTCCGTCGTCCGTCGTCCGTCCGTTAACTTTTTGCTTGTTACCTTTATTCCAAGAAAACTACCTGTCCAATCTTAATCAAACTTAATATACAACATCACCCTATGGTCTAGTTGTGCACCGTACGTTTTCATCTCATTTGCATATTCAATGTGGCCACCAGGGGGCGATATTGTTTTTTTTTGTTACCTTTATTCCAAGAAAACTACCTGTCCGATTTTCACCAAACTTGGCTGACATTATCTCCATATAGTCTAGTTGTGCATCCTACATTTTCATCTCATTTGCATATTCAATATGGCCGCCAGGGGGCAATGTTGTTTTTTCTTTGTTACCTTTATTTCAAGAAAACTACCTGTCCAATCTTAATCAAACTTAACATACATCATCACCCTATGGTCTAGTTGTGCACCGTACATTTTCATCTCATTTGCATAAACAATATGGCCGCCAGGGGGAGATGTTGTTTTTCTTTGTTATGTTTATTGCAAGAAAACTTTCGGTAGTTACCTTTATTCCAAGAAAACTATTAGTCCAATCTTAATCAAACTCAACATGCATCATCACCCTACGGTCTAGTTGTACACCGTACATTTTCATCTCATTTGCATATTCAATATGGCCACCAGGGGGCGATATTGTTTTTTTTTTGTTACCTTTATTTCAAGGAAACTACTAGTCCGATTTTCGCCAAACTTGGCTGACATTATCTCCATATGGTCTAGTTGTGCACCGTACGTTTTCATCTCATTTGCATATTCAATGTGGCCACCAGGGGGCGATATTGTTTTTTTTTGTTACCTTTATTCCAAGAAAACTACCTGTCCGATTTTCACCAAACTTGGCTGACATTATCTCCATATAGTCTAGTAGTGCATCCTACATTTTCATCTCATTTGCATATTCAATATGGCCGCCAGGGGGCAATGTTGTTTTTTCTTTGTTACCTTTATTTCAAGAAAACTACCTGTCCAATCTTAATCAAACTTAACATACATCATCACCCTATGGTCTAGTTGTGCACCGTACATTTTCATCTCATTTGCATAAACAATATGGCCGCCAGGGGGAGATGTTGTTTTTCTTTGTTATGTTTATTGCAAGAAAACTTTCGGTAGTTACCTTTATTCCAAGAAAACTATTAGTCCAATCTTAATCAAACTCAACATGCATCATCACCCTACGGTCTAGTTGTACACCGTACATTTTCATCTCATTTGCATATTCAATATGGCCACCAGGGGGCGATATTGTTTTTTTTTGTTACCTTTATTTCAAGGAAACTACTAGTCCGATTTTCGCCAAACTTGGCTGACATTATCTCCATATAGTTTAGTTGTGCATCCTACAGTTTCATCTCATTTGCATATTCAATATGGCCACCAGGGGGCGATGTTTTTTTTTTTTTGTTACCTTTATTCCAAGAAAACTACCTGTCCAATCTTAATCAAACTTAACATACATCATCTCACCCTATGGTCTAGTTGTGCACCGTACATTTTCATCTCATTTGCATATTCAATATGGCCGCCAGGGGGAGATGTTTTTTTTTCGTTTATTGCAAGAAAACTTTTGCTTGTTACCTTTATTCCAATAAAACTATCAGTCCAATCTTAATCAAACTGAACATACATCACCCTATGGTCTAGTTGTGCACCATACATTTTCATCTCATTTGCATATTCAATATGGCTGTCAGGGGCTTTATATTTTTTTTGTTACTTTTTTCCAAGAAAACTTTCGGTAGTTACCTTTATTCCAAGAAAACTATTAGTCCAATCTTAATCAAACTCAACATGCATCATCACCCTACGGTCTAGTTGTACACCGTACATTTTCATCTCATTTGCATATTCAATATGGCCACCAGGGGGCGATATTGTTTTTTTTTGTTACCTTTTTTCCAAGAAAACTACCAATCCGATTTTCACCAAACTTGGCTCACATTATCTCCCTATAGCCATGTTGTGTACTGTACATTTTCATCTCATTTGCATATTCAATATGGCCGCCAGGGGGCGATGTTTTTTTTTTTTATCTTTGTTCCAAGAAAACTGTCTGTCCCATCTTAATCAAACTTAACATACATCATCTCACCCTATGGTCTAGTTGTGCGCCGTACATTTTCATCTCATTTGCATATTCAATATGACCGCCAGGGGGAGATGTTTTTTTTTCGTTTATTGCAAGAAAACTTTTGCTTGTTACCTTTATTCCAATAAAACTATCAGTCCAATCTTAATCAAACTGAACATACATCACCCTATGGTCTAGTTGTGCACCATACATTTTCATCTCATTTGCATATTCAATATGGCTGTCAGGGGCTTTATATTTTTTTTGTTACTTTTTTCCAAGAAAACTACCAATCCGATTTTCACCAAACTTGGCTCACATTATCTCCCTATAGCCATGTTGTGTACTGTACATTTTCATCTCATTTGCATATTCAATATGGCCGCCAGGGGGCGATGATTTTTTTCTTTATCTTTGTTCCAAGAAAACTACCTGACATTAATCAAAATCAACATACATTATCACCTTATGGTCTAGTGATGCACCGTTCATTTTGATCTCATTTGCATATTCAATATGGCCGCCAAGAGGGCGATATTGTTTTTTCGTTACTTCTATTCCAAGAAAATACTGGTCTGATTTTGACCAAACTTGGCCGACATTATCTCCCTCTGATCTAGTTGTGCACCCTACATTTTCGTCTCATTTGCTTATTAAATATGGCCGCCAGGAAGCAATGTTGTTTTTTAACCAAATTTGAAAATGAAACTTATTATCATTATTCCAAGAAAACTACTGACCTGATCTTAACCAAACATGACACACATCATCCCTCTAAGTTCTAGCTGTGCACCGTACATTATCATTTCATTAGCATATTGAAGATGGCTACCAGGTGGCAATGTTGTTTTCAACCAAAATTTCAAGGGGAGCTTAATTTTGCAATTCACAATTTAATTTTCCTCAACAATAGTTATCTCCCTGGAATAAGATTTTTTATGTAGGCCCCAATTCCTATATCCAGTTATTGCTGTAAGTGAAATAATCTTGAGCGCAGCGTAAAACACCAAACAATCAATCAATCAATTTAATATGAATAGATGAACGCGGGCGTTAAGATCCCTTTAAGGGATCTCTTGTTTATGATTTATTTTTAATAAAATTGATGAACGAAGTTTGTTTATAGATGTGCATTAAAGTGGCATGAGCTGCCAAAATGTTGATATTTTGACGTTACACTTTTAAGTGCTTCTAGTCTAGAAAATGTACGATAAAGTATTGTTTTGAACTAACTTTTGCTTAGAATGAATGAATGGTCGTCCCGGTTATTTAAATTTTGTTTTTATGAACACGTTTTCGGTTCGTACAGGCCACATACTGTATGGATTTCCCTCATTTCAACGCCAATCATTTAGTTTTTCAATGGCCTTCAAGGCCTCTTACTGTCGTGACAATCAGAAATTATGAAAAAAGTGCGAATTTTGGCAGCTCATGCCACTTTAATGATATCATTTTCCCGTCTACTCAGTTAATATTGGCATGATTATGTTGCCCTTTTCAACTTTAGTTCATCTTATCTGTTATTTTATTAAGTTTTTTTTATAAATTGCGTGAAGAAAACAGACAGAAGAAAAATCATTGATCAAAAAATATCATTTTCAGATTTATATCCAAGTGGGATTTGATCCAACACCCTGCATCGATGGACGGTCTCTGTCGGACTGAGGGACTATCACTCTAACTGACTAAGCCACCAAGGCCCCGTTAAGACAGATAGATAGGCTTATTACAAATTCTTCAGCGGCTTTTTAGTACTAGATTTGTGAGACAAACAGCTTTGTGACATGTACAGTATATATAAAATGAAGAGTTGGAAGGAAATTAATGAAATCTCCCATCCTTCCAACAGAGAAAATTTCTTAACACAATCAATAACATGCCATCCTTTACAAGTTTTTATAAAGGCAATTTGTTTTCTTCTTTCTTGTTTTACATACAACTAGCTCCAGGCTTTAACAAAATAATAGAATTAAGCTAAAAGAACAATCTTTCAAAGGGTATAGATACATTTCATTCACAACAAAGCAGAGTTATCTTATCTGAAAAAGTAAAGCGTTTTGTCATAAAACAGAAAAAAATATAAACGGATAAACAAATGTGAAATGTGTACGATTGACAATGGCAAATTTTACTCAGGATAAAAAGAAGACAAAGCCTGCAGTTTAAAGTTAACTATGGGTTAAATTTATGTATTTATTACTTTCAATACGCCCAACTTGAAAAGTGACTACATGTAAGCCATTCATATTATTTTATACTGGGTGTTCGTACCAGACTCTTTCCTGGCCTTAACAGGTTTATCCTGGTCTGCCCATCACCAATTGTTTGTGAGTACATGTATGTATATATACCTTTTGGCTGGAGAGTGTACTGTTGCAAAGTATTTTTGCCATCACTGTTTACATATATAGTGGTCATATTGAATTATGTAATATCCACTTCTGCCCACTATTCTACAGTTTTGACCAGATCTGAACCAAAGAATTAAGAGTTTATTTCTTAGTTATGGTCGATGTGTTGCAAACTGTTCTTGTTATCGCCTGTTACATCACATCGCTGCAATATAGAATTATGTAATATTCCCTTACCGCCCTTTAATGATATTCTACAGTTTTGATCAGATATCAACAAAGTTCAGAATATATGCCTTGTGACAAGATGGTGTGTCGCAGACTAATTCTGCCATCCCATGTTACATCATATGGCGGCCATATTGAATTATGTAATATGATTATACAATCTCTATCATTGCTGTTTTTATCTGATTTTCACGTTGTTTTGTGAGGCCCAGTTGATAGAGTTGTAACCAAGGGTCCTATCACAATTAGCTGGGGAAGCTAGCTTTAGTGTAGACCTCCTGGGCCCACTTGCACAAAGCCCTCTTAACTTAAGAGGACTCTTAGCATATCTCTATAACATGGACAGTTTACGAGCACTCTTTAATCCCATGTTGTAGACATACACTAAGATTACTCTTAGTTAAGAGCGCTTTGTGCAAGTGGGCCCAGGGACATAGCTTACAGCTTGGTAACAGAGGTTTTCACTCCTAAACAAGCCCCAGGGGCCTCGGTCGGTTAGAGTGATAGTCCCTCTGACCGACAAAGGCCCCCATCGATGCGACACTAATTCATATCTCACCCAGACCACTTGCTAAGGGTTGGAGTTTCCCTCGGAGCCCTTGATTGCCGTATGTGGAAGAGTTGTCAGGTACTCGCCGAACGTCGAGGGGTTTCCTCCAGGCAAAGAACCTGGTTTCCTCCCCCCACTAAACTTGGCAACCCCGCCATATAAGAGAAAAAATCTTAATAATCAGTGCGGCAAAAACATCAATCAATCAATCAGAGCAATGAGCAAAGCTGCCTTCCTCATTAAACGTGAACATGCCACCATATAAGTGTAATGTTATGTAACCCTGACTTGAGTAATATGCAAAACATTAATCAATGGTCAGAGGAATGATCTCTCTGTTACCCAACTCATTTCCCCAGTGAGGCGAAACACGAACATAAATTATTTTTGTATGAACTCAAAGGAAAAAAACATTTTGTAGATTTTATTTGATTTGTGAAACAAAATATACACAATTTAATCAAGTCCCCATGATTAAAAATATTTATTTTTATTTTTAGGTTTTTTAGACATTTTGACACAACTAACAAAAGTTGGAGATATATCGCGGCAACTTTTTAAAGGTAAGATTAAGAATTATAATGGCTTGTCTCATTGTTTAGACGGCGCGGGTTTTTATCACACTCAGACCAAATAAAAATTTTCTCAAGGCAATAAACCCGGTTTCCTCTCTTACTTAACCTGGCGCTGCTGCCATATAATTGAAATAATCTTGAGTGCGGCGTAAAACATCAATCAATCATTCTTTATACTGGTGTTTTCGTCATGTGACAAGTCAGCAACCCGACTGACCCAGCGAGGCCCCTTATTTTTTAAATTGATTGATGTTTTACATCACATTCAAGATTATTGCACATATATGGTGCAGTTGCCTGGTTGATTAGGGAGGGGAAGGTGGAGGGATGTTGGCACTTCCAAAACCGGGCAGCTCGTCGACATAGTCATTTTTTAGAAACCTGTGCATTTACTGTATGCCTGTAACAAGCTAACAGTGACCTGCTAGTCTATTTGGATGAGCGGACACATGGCTGCAAAACCTCATGACTAGCAAAGGGAAAAATGAAGCATGAGAATAGTCTATTTCTACAGAGCTACATCCTATTTACCGGGACCGATCGATCAATCAATCAATCAATATTTTAGGGATACCTTCAGGCCGCCTTGTTAAACAAAGAAACATACAAAATAGCCAATTGTCCAAGGCTCACTGTTAAAGCTCAAATCCCAAAGCGTATTGCTGTTGCGTTTTGTCAAAGGTTGTGATCACAGTCAGTGACAGTCATTCAGAAATGTCAAGAAAAACTTTTTAGATTTTGATAGCGTTTGCACTTGATCCACCTCCGTGCAATGGTTGTCAAATACATGTAACTGCAAACCACCAGGGGTTTCCTCGGGGCAAAATGCCCCATGCCCTGTACACTTCAAACAGTCAAACCCGGCTACCCGGCAATAATCTTGAATGTGGGGAAACGGTCTAAAATATCATTCAATTCATTTCTGGATATCAATGTTCTGTTTTGTCTAGGAACACCATTATATAACTGTATTAATCAATTATCTTGTGTTTGACGCAAAATATCAATCAATCGATCAATCAATAAGTCTCCTCTTGAGAATGAGTTTTAAACTAATGATGAATTGAGTCAATTGACCATGTCAAATGTTACATTAAAGTGGCATGAGCTGCCAAAATGTAGATATTTTGACGTAAAAACAGAATGTTGAAATTATTGACTATTTTTCTCAAGACGTATAATTCAAAAGCTTTTTAGTGCTTATAGTCTCGAGAATGTACGATAAAGTAATGTTTTGAACTAACTATGGCTTAGAATGAATGAATGGTCGTCTCGGTTATTTAAATTTTGTTTACGTTTCGAACACTATTTCGGTTCGTATAGGCCATAAACTGTATGGATTTTCCTCATTCCAACGCCAATCATTTAGTTTTTCGATGACCTTCAAAGCCTCTTACTGTCGTGACGATCAGTAATTATGAAAAAAGTTTGAATTTTGGCAGCTCATGCCACTTTTATCAGTATACATTTATTGCCAAATATGACCTATTGTTACTTTACAGAACGTTTTACAGCTATGAAGAATTGCCAAAAAACTTACTATGTAACTGTGATAGAGGATACGTCTTTGAACAAGGTCATCGGCACGGCAACGCTATTTATGGAACAAAAATTTATTCACACCGCTGCTACGGTAACTTGAATTCGTCTTTGTTGTTTTTAATTTTCTACGTTCATGTGATAGTGATTTTGAACTTTGGTTTTTTAGCAATCAGAAAAAAAAATCTACAATAATTATTTTAACAGCTTTAATACATACCTTCTTTCACGACTTTGGAACTAAATGAAATGCGTACTGGAAATTTGTTATTTCTATCAAATCATTTGCTGTTAAAATGTAGCATTTATTCGATCAGGTTCATATTCATGTACTTATTTCTTGAAAAATTGGCCAAGGCCCGTGTGTTCAAAAGAAAGTTACCGTAAATGCTCGACCCTTTCAGCGATTTTCTGGGGAGGTGGGGGGAGTGACTCTGACAGCTCAAGTCTTCTATTTACTCCCGATCGACGAAAACTTCAATGACGCCGACTGGAGAGGGGTGGGTAATTGGTTTCACGCCTGTGTCGGGTAGATGAACAAACATCGCGCCAGGTGGGGTATGTGCGGCACCAGTTTGAGAGCCACGTGTTGGTCTATAACTGCCTATATCCCACTGACGTCTTTTGGCGACAGTCTCCAGTTGACTCTTTCAGTTCGCAAAATCTCGTATTTACCCGTTAATAAACCAAATAAATATTTACTATTGTGTTTTGTTTATATGTTGGGAACATTCTTTTTCGTTTAAATGGAAAAGTTTCACCCGTAAAAAGGATGAGAAATCACGTAAAACGTAAGGGTTGTAATCTTGTTTACTGCCGATATGACTAAAGTTGCACGGTAGGCTAAAACGGTCGTGTTCATAGAGATATTATCGATATTTGCAAATGCCGACATCGCCGCAATTTCAACTGGATAAACACTTATGAATCTGATGTAGACTTTTGTTTGGTTTTTACAATCTGGCTGTACCGAAAACAATATATCCGATATATTTTCTGAGTGGTGTTTAGTCGATCTCTTGCTGGCTTTACACAAGCTCCATTGGCGAACTGACAGCGTGCCCCTCAACAAGCATATTAAAGTGGGCTATACGCTGCACAGTGAGTGGCCTACTTTATCCATATAAAGCGGCCCGTAGTTCAACTCTAAGTCAAGGCGGCAAATTGTCCGATGCGTGAACTGCTGACTATTTTATAAACCGCTTGTACTTCCGTTATTTCGCAAATTACTAAAAACCAAACGAATCATCGGCGACTAAAGACAATAGTTTCTTCCAGTTGTAATCTATATTTATATAGGCCTATTCAAAGTGTTTAGCTTCGAATTCAGGGTGTAGTATTTGAGTATGACTTTATTTGAAAACCACATATGGTAATACGCAAAGGCCTACCGAGGTGAAATTACTATCGGCCGTGTTGGTAACGGTAACTCAGACTACAGTTATAATTTAATACGGGGACAAATCTCAAATTCATTCCTCAATCAAAATCTTCATAACCCTTTGTTTTTCTAAAACCATTATCAAATGCGATTTTCCCCAGACTTTGTGAGATTAGTCCAAATTCCTTTCCGATAAACCACAGCCTAGATCGAAAAACAACAACAGCAGCATCGATTAAAATGCGTCAAAATCGAAAACAAGCTAAAAGAAAATTGCATTAATCGGCATATCTTAACAGATTCATTTTTTATAACAAAATATATGAACGTATTTTCTCATTTCCCTCCACAAACCGGTACATTGACGAACGAATGGACTGGCTTGCAGGTCAGTCCGTTGTCACCGTGAGCTCAGGCGCTCTGAATATCGCATGTGGGTTGTGTGTTTAGGCGCACAGCACCAATTTACCACCTGTGGGTAGGCCATTATACTTTTTCTAGTCTGCGAAACGGATTATCCCCACATTCCCCATTTTAGTTTCTGTCATATGCTCTCTAGCTTTTCGGCGATAATCCCCCCTGGCATCGCCGAAAGGGTCGAGCATTTACGGTAGCTTAATTGCAGGTTAGATGACCTGGCATAACAAAGAACTTCCTTTGTGACGCGACGTCTTCTAACCTACCATTAGCTAATATTCTTTTAAACAGATGTTATAATTCAAAAGCAGTGAAACAAAGCCAATGACATTACATCATGATCAATTCTTATGGGGTACTCGCCGATTGATTGATTGATTGATTGATTGTTGGGTGTTTTACGCCGCGCTCAAGATTATTTCACTTATATGGCGGCGTTGCCAGTTTTATTGTGGGAGGAGGTACTCGTCGAAGGTCGACGCTTTCCTCCCCCACTAAGCCTGGCAATGCCGCCATACAAGTGAAATAATCTTGAGTGTGGTTTAAAACATCAATCGATTGATCAATCAATCAATTCTTATGTGATGACAAAGTTTGCCAAAAGTTTTTTCTCTCTGTTTTTAAAAAAAGAGGGGTCGGATAGAAGATGTTGTGGTCAGTGACGATTATAGAGGAAAACAACTGGGGAAACTGTAAGTAAAACCTAAAAAATTCTTACCCGCATTAAAGTGGCATGAGCTGCCAAAATGTTGATATTTTGACGTTAAAACAGAATGGTGAAATTATTGGCTATTTTTCTCAAGACGTATAATTCAGAAGCTTTTTATTGCTTCTAGTCTCGAAAATGTACGATAAAGTATTGTTTTGAACTAACTTTGGCTAAGAATGAATGAATGGTCGTCCCGGTTAATTATATTTTGTTTACATTTCGAACACGTTTTCTGTTCGTACAGGCGAGAATCTGTATGGAATTTCCCCAGTCCAACGCCAATCTTTTAGTTTTTCGATGGTCTTCAAAGCTGAAATTATGAAAAAAGTGTGAATTTTGGCAGCTCATGCAACTTTTACAATGTTACTGATAAGTTTGTGAACTTGGACGTAAGACTTTCCCTTATGAAGACTGGAATGGATACCAAAGAACAATTCCTTTGTACATGATCAGGGATTTAAATTTACGAACAGAAACTGCAAAATTGAGTTTTTGGGAAGAAGGAATTGAGTTTTTAAAGAATTTACCGACCATTTTAGGGTTCAAATTGAGTTAAAATCTATGTTACAAACCAATTTCAATTTAATGTTTATTTTTTTCTGAAAGTATGCATTCCAAGAAAAAAAATAAGGTTTGAAAAAAAAAACAAACTAATAATAATAATATACATGTAATGTTAAACATAGATCAAAGGTATCCCTATTCTTTTCTTCGTGTGCAACAATAAAAAAATGCACATTGATTGCAAAAAATGAAATGAACTATTTGAGGGCTATTGTTCAGGGGAGGTAACAAACGTATTATCGTAATTTCATGTTGTAAGACACTAGTTGTCTCCCCTTTAATTTTCTATACGGCTAAAACAGCTGAATAAATGTAAAAAGTAACAAATTATTACGATTATTGTGGGTAATACTCCCCAAAAATTCTCAGTTCATCAAAATCAGCTTATTTTAGAAGTGTTAAGGTAATTAAAAGACTTACAAAGTGCAAAATAAGCTGTGTTGTGGTGACACTGAAAACGAGGCTACAGGTTTCTCAGTATCTAAACATGAGAATGACGGCCACGGTCATTTGACTGCGGTTCGCAAAGGGACTTTTCTCTTGAATTAAGATTTTTGCTTCATAAATAGTCAATATCAATCGAGCATTATTCAGTTTTTCACACCCAATATGAGTTAAAAAAATTTGATTTTCAGAAGGGAATTTTCAACTGAAAATATTGAGTTTTTTTTACACCAAATTCAGTTTTAAACTCAATTTTACAAACCGAAGATCGGTAGGTAAATTGGACGTGTATGAATCCCTGGACATGGTGATGTTTAATATGAGCTTTCAAGAGCAACTACTCCCTTGATCAATAATGATAATGTAATTTCTGATGATGAGAGTACATGTAGTTTCTCTCGAAAGCTCATATTAAAACATCACCATGTACAAAGTAGTACAAGTTGTCCTTTGTTTTTGGGTTTTAGTAAAACCGCTGCATAGAAGAATCTAAAATGGCAATTCGTATACAAAGTATCATTTCCTTCCCTCGAAAAAAAATAAAAAAATGCAAAAACTACTATACTCACTTGAATGATGTCTTACGCCGTACTCCAGATTATTTCATTTTTATGGCGGCGTTTAGTTAAGTGGGTTTTCCGTTCAGTGGAAGAGGTAACCAGATCATTTGCCTGGAGGAAACCCCTTCACTTAAGCAAGTGCCTTGCAACTCGAACACATTGGACGACCAAGTGAAATATACACTCAGAATTTTTGCCATTTTATATGTTCTAAGTAGGATTTAAACCCCCCCGACTGATCGATGAAGTCCTATGTTAGACCGAGAGACTATCCCTCTGCCAAATCCCCCCTCCATTTGATTGATAATGCTCTGAATAGAGTTCAAAGTTGTCTTTCCTAAAATCACAAGTATGGAAAAATTTCTTAGTGGATTTTTCAGGTACTTGCCAAAGGTCGGGGGTTTCCTCCAGGCAATGAGCTCGGTTTCCTCCCCCACTAAACCTAGCAATGCCGCCATTTAAGTGAAATAATTTTCAGTGCTGCATCAAACATCAATCAATCAAAAATAAAACCACAAGTAATCCATTTAAATTGTTTCCATGATAATTTCCAAATGGTTATTTTCGTATTTTTTCCCCCACAGTTTACTGGATACGCTGACTTTACTGAGCAAAGAACTCGGCTGCTACAAAGTTACGCTCGACTGTCGAGATCAAATGATTCCATTTTACAGTACATTCGGCTACAAGAAAGAGGAAGGCAATAACTTTCTACTACTTCGCTTTAAGGAATAGGCCAAAATTTTTCCAGCAATTCTATATTTTTGTAAAGCTATTTTTTCGGAACAAATTTTAAGAGCAAAATGAGGGAAACTTTTGTTGTTTTTTTGTTGTTAAAATATGGTGTTTGTTTTTATGTTTTTTTGATCTGACATCAATGGACGTAAATTTCATAGCACCAGTCATATTTTCATAATCATTTGTTCTTTATTTATTGTTTTTGTCTATTTATATATGGTTATTCCATTAACTGTTTTACATCTCAAATTGGGACATTATATTGTATAATACACTTGTTGGGAGAATTGATTTGGGCTAACGGTCTTAATTTTATATATTTTTTCTGCCAGGCAAAGCTTAACTTACGCGTTTAGACCATTTTATTTTTCGTGTGGACATATTAACAACTAACTTACATTGCAATTAAAAATACAAATTTTGTTAGTTTTCATAAAGAACGTCTGTGAACTTTACATATAACATGTGCGTACTTACATGTATGTATTTTCCTATTTCCCCAAACTATCACTTATCTTTTTAAAGAGAGCTGTGTTTTTAAATTACATTAAATATTTTCTTGTGAGTGTGAGAAAAAACATTTTCACATCTGAGGCAGTGTGTTAAGATGAACGTCCCTCTCATCTATTAATTAAATTAAAGGATTCAATTGATATTCAGCCTAACACATTGACTCGCGTTAGATTGGCATTATTTCTATAATTATGAATACTAATTATTTCAAATAATAATTATTGATAGTCGATACAAAAGTTGACTCAATGGTGCTGTTGGTTGAGTTGCGTCGGGACTAACAAGCCCTTATATTATAAAACCTATATGAGAAAAAGGACATGATTTGAGCGTATATTTTCATTTTGAGAAAGGCCTGTGACTTTTTAAAATTTCATTTTTATGTATTTTACATATCTCAGCTTATTTAGTGTCTTATAAGAAAAGACGACTTCCTTTACAATTCTTTTTCTTTGTTGCCTTTCTTTTTTACTATTTCGATCTGTTTTTTTTATACTTTTATTTAAATTTCACTATAATATGTTGGAATTGTTCTTGACTTTTGCTTGAGCTGCCACAATTCAGAATTAGGTCAACAAGAACAAAAGTCAAGAGAAAGTTAACATTTAAAAGTCAAATATCATTCTATTTTTTGGATCGAGAAGGGGGGTGCAACATATTTAAAATTTAAACTTTTCTGTCTTTGGGGTACTCTCATCATAAACGTACTCCCTTTTGAGTGAGAGTAAGTCTTTTTTTAAATATTTGTTTTGTTTTCTTCTTTGGGCTATCTGAACATAGATACCTTATATTACAATAATATCTATGTATCTAAAGTAGTGAAGTGAAATAACTCTCTGTTAAAAATTTCAACCTACTAGTATTATCTCCCTTTGAGCATTGAATCTCACTTTTTTCTTGTTGGTTGAAGGTGATTTAACTAAAAAAAAAAAAGAACTCTCCAATTCTGAGGTATGTTGACTTTTCACACCGACACAATTTTATTGCGTTTAGTTTGCTGTCAGAATTGTGGTCTGGTTTCCTGGGTCAAACAATCATTCAAACGGGAAGCCAAGCTTAAAGGGGCATGAGCTGCCAAAATTCACAGTTTTTTCATAACTTCTGATCGTCACGACAGTAAGAGGCTTTGAAGGCTATCGAAAAACTAAATGATTGGCGTTGGAATGAGAAAAATCCATACAGCATGTGGCCTGTATGAACCGAAAACGTGTTCAAAAGTAAACAAAATTTAAATAACCGGGACGACCATTCATTCATTCTAAGCCAAAGTTAGTTTAAAACAGTACTTTATCGTACATTTTCGAGACTTGAAGCATTAAAAAGCTTCTGAATTCTACCTCTTGAGAAAAATAGCCAATAATTTCAGCATTCTGTTTTAACGTCAAAATATCAACATTTTGGCAGCTCATGCCCCTTTAAAGTGGCATGAGCTGCCAAAATCCACACTTTTTTCCAAAATTTCTGATCGTCACGACAGTAAGAGGCTTAGAAGGCCATCGAAAAACTAAATGATTGGCGATGGAATGAGGAAAATCCGTACAGTATGTGGCCTGTATGAACCGAAAACGTGTTCGAAAAGTAAACAAAATTTAAATAACCGGGACGACCATTCATTCATTCTAAGCCAAAGTTTGTTCAAAACAATACTTTATCGTACGTTTTCGAGACTAGAAGCACTAAAAAGCTTCTGATTTATACGTCTTGAGAAAAATAGCCAATAATTTCAACATTCTGTTTTTACGTCAAAATATCAACATTTTGGCAGCTCATGTCACTTTAATTGACCACGTGGTAGCATGTCTTTTACTTTCTTGCCGGACGTGTCTTACTAGAGGATAGTGAATTTATTTATATCGCTATAGACAAATGACTTCCAACATTCTTCACATCCTGTATATTGGAAATATATATATATGTCTATTGTATAATTGTATACCACATACATGAACTTGGTTTTGGACGAATTTTATTAAAATTTCGAAAACGTTTTTAAAAATTTACAAGTGTGTTTGTTTTGTATTGTGAAGATTCAAGGCCAAACAAATGAAGGAACGTTTTTACCCCTCGGGCAAATTTTGCCCGAAGGGTATTGTCGTTGCCTCCGTCGTCCGTCCGTCCGTCTGTCCGTCTGTCTGTCTGTCCGTCTGTCCGTCTGTCCATTGGTCCTTGTAAACACATTATCTAAAAAAAGTATTTAACTTACAACTTTGAAACTTCACACATTTGTTCAATACAGCAAGTACAAGAAGCCTATTTAAAATCAAAGCGCTCGGATGTTTTTTTCAAGAGTTATGCCCCTTTTATTACCGCTGCTATAAAAAGCCTTGTAAACACATTATCTAAAAAAGTCTTTAACTTACAACTTTGAAACTTCACACATTTGTTCAATACAGCAAGTACAAGAAGCCTATTGAAAATCAACGCGCTCGGATGTTTTTTTCAAGAGTTATGCCCCTTTTATTACCGCTGCTATAAAAAGCCTCGTAAACATATTATCTAAAAAAGTCTTTAACTTACAACTTTAAAACTTCACACATTTGTTCAATACAGCAAGCACAAGAAGCCTATTGAAAATCAACGCGCTCGGATGTTTTTTTCAAGAGTTATGCCCCTTTTATTACCGCTGCTATAAAAAGCCTTGTAAACATATTATCTAAAAAAGTCTGTAACTTACAACTTTTAAAACTTCACACATTTGTTTAATACAGCAAGTACAAGAAGCCTATTGAAAATCAACGCGCTCCGATGTTTTTTTCAAGAGTTATGCCCCTTTTATTACCACTGCTATAAAAAGCCTTGTAAACACATTATCTAGAAAAGTCTTTAACTTTCAACTTTGAAACTTCACACATTTGTTTAATACAGCAAGTACGAGAAGCCTATTGAAAATCAACGCACTCGGATGTTTTTTTCAAGAGTTATGCCCCTTTTATTACCGCTGCTATAAAAAGCCTTGTAAACACATTAATTAAAAAAGTCTTTAACTTACAACTTTGAAACTTCACACATTTGTTTAATACAGCAAGTGCAACAAGCCTATTTAAAATCAACGCCCTCGGTTTTTTTTTCCAAGAGTTATGCCCCTTTTATTACCGCTGCTATAAAAAGCCTTGTGAACACATTATTTAAAAAGGTCTTTAACTTACAACTTTGAAACTTCTTACATTTGTTCAATACAGCAAGTACAAGCAGCCTATTTAAAATCGATGTGCTCGGACATGTTTTTCGTGAGTTATGCCCCTTTTATTACTGCTTCTATAAAAAGCCTTGTAAACACATTATCTAAAAAAGTCTTTAATTTACAACTTTGAAACTTCCTACATTTGTTCAATACAGCAAGTACAAAAAGCCTATTTAAAATCGATGTGCTCGGACATGTTTTTCAAGAGTTATGCCCCTTACATGACTATCAGCCAAAAACCTCCTTGTAAATGTGATGCATGTATGTGGAGTAGTTTTTCACTCACAACAAATTGTCTGGAAAATAAATATATCTTCGGTTTCTTTGGCCCAAACCCGAGGGGTCCTGATGGCGACAGCCACTTATTTTTCTCTGTGGGGACCCTCGTGCTAGGGACAATTTGGCTGCTATGGCCATATTTGTCTTGCCTAGCGAAGAGGAACATTAACTGCACAAAATAGGCCTACGTGAGATTTCCTGACTTTCTATATTCTGTGTGCAGCCTATTTTAAAAGTATTGGTTACATCGATGGGCCGTGGGTTCTAATCCCACTCAGTCCAAAAATTGGAAAATTTTCTGACTGGGTATTCACTCGAACGACCTATGTGGGATGGTTGCCAGTTACCAGCGGAAGGTCGTGGGTTTCCTCCGGGCACAGAGCCCGGTTTCCTCCCACACTAAAACTGGCAACGCCGCCATATAAGTGAAATAATCTAGAGCGCGGCGTAAAACACCAAACAATCAATCAATCAACTAATCCAACTCAGTCAAAAAGAAAATTTAGTAAAAGTCAGAGTGAGTTTTTTGCTTATGCGAAAGATTTGTTAGGTACTCAGCGAAGGTAGGGGATTTCTTCCGGTCGAAGATGCCGGGTTTTTCTGCCAACAAAACGTGGCAACGTCGCCATAACAGTGAAATAATCTTGAGTTTTCCTGGCTCAGTGTGTTGGTGATGTCGTATCAGTTCGAACAAAGCCTTCCATCAATGTGGCACGTGTTCGAAGCCCACTCAGGCCAAATACAATATCTTGATTTTTCACTCGATCTTTAAAGTGGCATGAGCTGCCAAAATTCAAACTTGCATAATTTCTGATCGTCACGACAGTAAGAGGCTTTGACGGCCATCGAAAAACTAAACGATTAGGCGTTTGACATATGAAAATCCATACAGTATGTGACCTAAACGAACCGAAATAGTGTTGGAAAAGTAAACAAAATTTAAATAACCGTGACGACCATTCATTCATTCCAAGCCAAAGTTGTCTCAAAACAATAATTTATTCTCGAGACTAGAAGCACTAAAAATCTTCTGAATTATAGGAAAAAATAGCGAATAATTTCAACATTCTGTTTTAACGTCAAAATATCAACATTTTGGCAGCTCATGCCACTTTTAGGAAGAGTTGTCAGGTACTCGTCAAAGGTCGCAAATAGTCTTGTTTACCCCCCTCCCTCCCCCCCACCCCACCCCAACACACACACGCACGCACGCACACACACTCAACCTGGCAACTCCGCCGTTTAAGTGAAATATTCTTGGGTGCTGTGTAAAACAATCAATCAATGGCAGGAACTGAGAGTTGTACAAGCATTCCATCCATAGGTCGCGAGTTCGAATTCCACTCAGTTCAAAAGATGAAAGTTCAAAAATTTCGAAGCTTTTTCCCCATGAGATCGCCATTTTTATTGAACTTTTTTAAATTCTGAAAATGATATGTTGACTTTAAACTATTCTCGATGCTGTCACATTTTGAGTTCTGTATGCGAGCTATATTTGGAGGGTTCGATCATCTTTAATTAACTCTGTTTTTTTTTACTTGTAGACCGTTGAAGTTGTTCGTGTGAGCTGTTGTTTGATTGCTGTGGAAAGTAATCTTGAGTGCGGCGTCAATCAATCAATACAGTGAAACTGTATAGCCTACAAGCCAATTATACTATAAAACTTTTCTTGCTCTGTCACTCTGAATTATAATAAGGTTAAAATGTAATTTGTAAGTAGTTTATGATAGGCCTATATAGACTTATATTATTTTTCTAATTTAACCATACTATTTATTTAAAAAAAAAGAAGCTAAACGAAAACAATAACATTTGTGTGAAAACGTATTATTTAAAAAAAATAAGTCTATAACTTTCTAAATAAAATATGCTTCTCGTTTGTTGCTTTTATATTAAATGTTTTATCTCTCAACGAATTTCGAATTAAATGAAATTTATGGACAAAAAAAATGTAAATATCAGCAGTCAAAATATATTCTTAACAAAGCAGAACGCAGTCGTCAAATCTGGGCAGTTAGTTAAGTAATACGGGTTACCAGGTAAACATGGTCTTCGGGTTATTTTATACAGAGCCACGCAGAACATAATTATGTACATTTTTATGAGGTTATGTTTGGGAATATATTTAGACACTATTAAAAAGTGATAGGCTAATTAATCTTAAGATATTCAGATACACATTGGCTCCGTGTGAAGGCTAAATAAGCATTTTCAGACTTTTGCAGTTGTCTCCCTTTCGTAATATGCTAAACATAATGCACAAAAAAAAAAAAAAACTAAAATAAGTAGATCCAGCATATACGTATTAATTTCTGTCTTTCATTGTAAAATAATTTTAATGTTTACTAAATATATTAGTTTTAGTTGCTTTCTGACAATTGATTGAATCTCGTAAACATTAACTTAGAATAAATCTTTGAACACTATTTTCTGAATTGTATCGGTGAAAATAGGCCCTATCCTTATTGTCAAAGTAGCCAAAGGGTTCTTCAATCTTTGAAAATACGGTATATAAAATTTTTAAGCTGTTCGTTATTAGCTAACATTTTTGGTTCCTGGCTTGGCAGATACTGCTTCACTAAAGTAAAGGCCTTACTCCGTTATTTGATCATTTATGACATGTATGGTCGTCGACCATAGATATCCAAACATAAATAACGAGGTACCTGTAGACATGTAATATTATTGAATTAGGCAGATACCTAATTTCAAAGTCATTCTTTTTGTTTTGACTAGTTTTTTTGACTAGGTTTCAAGATATGCCTCTTTAAAAAGGTAGATCTATGAATATTCAATTTGTCATTTGGGGATTTTTGTCAAAATACTGCTTTGGGGCGGGAGGGGGGGGGGATACTGTCTTCAAGCTGAAAGCAGATCCTTTTAAGTGCCCTCATATCTATTTCTTAAAAAGCTTTATATCATTTTTCTTCCAGGAATTTGACTCCTCATGTTTACCTGCTGTACACCTAGTCAAAATGAGGACATGGAATTTATCAGAGTAAAAGCTTTTCAAGTACCTTAGGAGGCCTCGGTGGTTCAGTGGGTTTAGAGTGATCGTCCCACACAGACCTTTCATCGATGCGGCGCGGTTTCAAATCGCACTCAGACCACATCAAAATTAAAAAAATTCCGAGTGGATTTTTCACTCCGTCGTCGTGTGTGGAAGAGTTGCCAGGTACTCGCCTTCACTGTTTTAAATTCTAAAATCTTTATGCTATTACCCGTTTTCTGGCGTCATAATCTTGGCAACTCATGACAATTTAAAGCGCTTGAATTGTTTATTACTTTTTGTATTTCTGCCTTGAAATGTGAACAAAATTTTATATGTCCAGGAGCAGGATAATGCTAACCTCAAAAAAACTATTTATCTACATTTTTAAAAATACCAATTCAATTAAATTCAAGTTTATTGAAATAATTGCCCCTTGTCACAATAGTTTGTGTACAATGAATTTTACAATAATTGAAACAACATTATAAATACATTTACATACTGACACTCACAAACATATGATTTTTATAACAGAATATACTTATTATATATGTCTGACATCTGAGAGAGAACCTCGATATATACACGGTTACATTCTCCCTATCAAAACATTCCTGTTTTCCAAACACATATGAAAATTTTTTGCAGTTTCCAGTCTGAATTTGACAAGTACATTTCATCAAAAACTTTTCTAACGATGACATTTTCTGTTTTACATGCCTTTAAAAAATATTTTAATACCAGGCGTATTAAGTGCATTGTCACCCACCGAGCTTCACAAGTCTCAAAAAGCTTGCTGATACAATGCATGGGTTAATTTGTAAAGATTTTAACAATGGGTCCCATTATTTCTGCAGCTTTCATCCATTCTTAACCATTTTTTTCAGGATACATGCATTTTTAATACACGGTGTATACCTACATTCATAACATCACACAGTATAATGATATGGTAGCCATATTGGCTTATGTACTTTCTCTCTTGGTTCCATACCTTCTAGGATTTTTATCCTATTCGTACTTTCTTTGACCTCACTTGTAAATTTCATGGCCGCCGTATTGGCTCGATTTATCATCTCTGTCTGTCCGTTTCGAAGTTTTGATTCCATCTGGACAATTTTTCTCATGGGTAGAAAGTGTGTCGCGAACTATTTTTGATATGAATGGTTACATAATATGGCAGCTATATTAGATTATGTAATATTCCCTTTAGCCCCACAATTTCTTCAGTTTTGATGTGATTTGCATACCTTATGGACAGTTGGTGTGCGGCAAACAATTTATGACATCATGCATTGCATAACATATTGGATTATGTAATATTTACTCTTTCTCTAACTTTAACAAATATGATCTGATGTTTTCAATTCTTTCACATATATACCATTCAAACCGACTGCGTGGTTTAAATTGTTTGTGACATCACCTGTTGCATAATATAGCAGCCATATTGGGTTATGTCATATTCCCTTTTTGTTCTATAACTTTTACAGTTTTGATACAGTCGGGGCAATTTTTTCAGGTTTTGTACCTTATGGACAGTAGGTGTGTCACAGACTATTTATGACCTCATATGTTGCGTAATAGCACAGTCATATTGGATTATATAATATTTACTTATTTGCTCCATAACTTTGACAAATATAATCTGATGTTTTCAATTTTTTCACAGACTATGTGGCTTGAATTGTTTATGACATCAACTAGTGCATATTATTGGATTATGTAATATTCCCTATTATTTTTACTTCCGATTTCATGATAGTAACCATTAAATTTTAAACCATTAAACCAGTTTCTTATCAAAAAAGGATTTTTTCAAAGTGCAATAATGTTTCTAAATTGATTGAAACTATTCTTGAATCAATAAGATTCAAGTTTTATCTACAGACAAAGAGATAAGTAACTCAGCCTTGTTCTATGTATCATTTAAAGATACACTAGTTCTTATCAGTAGTGCTGACAGCTTTGATTTGAATTTTATAGCCTTTTCTATAATATACATGTAGGCTTTATATTCTGCTGTACTTTGACTGGTCCCCTGTTGAAAGAAGTGTATATATATTTATGAACACTAAAACACACGGGCACAGGGAAAATCTTCTCTAAAATAACCATGGAAACAAGTTTCTAAGTGTTAAAAAGAGGTATATCGTTTAGACCTTTACACCCCATAAATTGTTGTAACAAACCAAATGATATTTCATTAGGTTGACGACTGACAAGAGCTTAGCCTTGGTCAGTAGAATTTTCTGGAATCCTTTTGTAATAAATTGACAATGGTTACGCATCTTAACCCTCTAGAGCCCGCATACAGAATACTGCTTAAGGAAAAATTATACTACTGGGATTCGTGTCCATTAATGCTTCAATAAATAAAATATAAGAACATTTTCGCGAAAAAATTATTTTATAGTACATTTTAATTAGGGGTCATCTGTGACCCGTTGGGTTATAATAGATACAACATATGCAGAATATATGTAAACAATTTATTCATATTTATACATTTCTACTTAACGGATTGTTATAAATGTTAAACACAACGGATTAAAATATAAACTTGCACTATAAAACTGAAATTGCAGTAAAATTTGTTTTCATACATGTGGAACTACTGCCTTTCAAATTTTTTCAACTTAAAGTGGCACGAGGCGCTAAATATAGGAAAAAAAATTGCTGGAACAGAATAAGAATAAACATTGGTCATTTTTATTAACTTAATTTATTAAAATAAAAGTTTTCCGCTGGTACTGATATTGGAGATGTACGCTAAGTTATACCAGCAGCAAACAACCTAAAATGCACTTATGCTTCCCGGCTATTTGAATTTTGTCCGTAATTACAATATGTCTTCTGTTCGAACAAGTTGCTGGTTCAATCGATATTTTTTTACAACCAAATTCCTTAATTTCTAATGTATATCTAACGGTAAATTTCTCACGGCGATCAAATATCTAAACTTCTTTTGACAATCAGAATTCATGAAAAACATTTTTTCCCCTCTGAATCGTCCTTAGATGAGTCTTTAGAGAAATTTTCCTCATTTTGTGTTACTAATTATTTGTCGCAATCGTCATCATCGTTTTCGCTATTATCTTCAAAGTAACTGTCAGCTCCATTATCCAGCATTTCCAAGACATATTTTAGTTTTACATGAAGCAGTGGTTTACGGATTTCCCTCAAACTCATACTGCTAATACAAAATACAACAAAAAGTTTCTTTGAATACACCAAATGGACTAAACTTATAGATTAAATACCAAATACTGTCATCCAACTACCCAAACTGCATGAAGACAGAAAAAAACGTTAGATTGCTATGTAAATAAAAAAACAAGAAACGCAAGCAGCAGTCCTTTATACCCAAGGGGTCATATTTGACCCCCAAACAGTGTATTTTCACCCCAATGGGTCACCTGTGACCCGACCAAACAAGAAAATTCATATCAAAGAAATATTTGTGCAAGATATGGTATAATTGGTCTAAATACATTCAGAAAGCATCAATCTGTAATTTTATGAGGTTTATGAAGAACAAAACTTGCCTTGGACGAAGGAGCAGACTACTTAGTACCAGTGGCGCGCTATAAACAAGCAGCCGTGAAATGGGAGATCTTGTGCTCAGTGCAGATTCACTGTGACGCGCGCTCTAATGTCATCCACGTACGTTATAATAGGGTCGCGGGGGGAACATTGGGTTTTGGTGGCAATCTAAAATAGAGATTGATCCTACTGCCATTCGTTGAGATATCTCTCGAGTTGAAGATCTCGTAGAATGGCACGAGATCTCGATTGGTTTTGGTGGAGGCAAAAGCATAGAAAAGATCATTCTTTTTAACAATGACCCATTAAGCCTCGGGGTCCTAGGTGACCCCTGGGGCTCTAGAGGGTTAAATATGGCAAGAACATCGGTAGACTAAGGATTGAACCCAATAAATTTTGTTTATTTTGAAATCTGAAAAATACAATGTTTCGCCTTTCATAGCCACTTGATTAGGCCGATGACTGTAACGTGACTTCTGTGGTCGACACCCCTCTCACCTTCGGACCAGAATAACTTGAGATTCCTTCCATATTGGTCTGTTAAGATTTTAACCTTAGATTTGGCTTGGATGACTCCGACTATATTTCCGGGCGAGCATTTCTAACCGAGAGCGAGGGCCTCCGTGGCTCAGTAGGTAGAGCGTTGGACACTCAACCCGAACAGCCTTCCACCAATGGCCCTCTCAGTCCTCCCCCAAAAATTGAAAAATTTTCGGATTGGGTTTTCACTCTGACGATCTGTGTGGTATGTTGCCAGTTACCACCGGAAAGTCGTGAGTTTCCTCCGGGCATAGAGCCCGGTTGCCTCCCACAACAACGCCGCCATATAAGTGAAATAATCTTGAGCGCGGCGTAAAACACCAAACAATCAATCAATCAATCTAACCGAGAGACAAATATTGGATTGGAATATTGATACCCTACTGATGTCATGCAATCTTTGGACCAAACTTTTACTTTTATGAAAAAATCCACATATTGTATAATATGGCCGCCATGTTGGATTGTGTAATATTCTAATTTTAGGAGTCTGGGCATTTTAACCTTGGAGGTGATGTTTATTGGTGGTTTCCTCTTGACCTTTCTGTGATAAATGTTTTAGTTTGTCTTATGTCCTTAAGTTGGCTTAAGTCACGTGCACGCACGCCAGGACAGTTTATCTTTAGAAAACAGATGTTAAAAAAAATTCTGAAAGAGTTATTGAGAGGTCATAGGACATTAATGCAAATCATCCATGGATAACAGGATCTAGTTTGAAGACAGGTAAACTATTTGTAATTTACCTGGAAATAAACCAAGATTTCTGCGTTGTGTCCATATCAATTGTTTTGACCCAGCATTTTGACCTTTCATCAACGTTCGTATTTACTATTCAACGGTCTTAATTTTCTACATAAAAGGAATGGAGAATGTACAAATGAATAAATAAGAATAAAACCTTTGAATTATCTTTTGGGACGAATAGATGATATACACTCCACTCAAAATTTAATATTTAGGCACCGAATATTAACTTACATGTGCCATTTTGATTTACTCTTTACGTCTATAATGTAGCTCCAGTGGCACGAGCTGCTATAATTCGCACCGTTTCATTCTCCCTGCTTATAAAAAAGCCGGTCGTATTATGGTGTATCCAGCACCGTCCGTCCCGGATTCCCTTCCCCTCCATAACTTGAAGAGTTTTGATCCGATATTTACAAATCTTTCACGGGGGCCTCCGTGGCTCAGTAGGTAGAGCGTTGGATGCTCTATGGGTCGCGGTTTCGAATCCCACTCAGTCCAAAAATTGGAAAATTTTCTGACTGGGTTTTCACTCGAACGACCTATGTGGGATGGTTGCCAATCAATCAATCAATCAACCGGTTTCCTCCCATAATAAAACTGGCAACGCCGCCATATAAGTGAAATAATCTTGAGCGCGGCTTAAAACACCAAACAATCAATCAATCAACAAATCTTTCACAGCATATACCTTATGGGTAGATGGTGTGTCATCAACCATTTATGACATTTTCGTTTGCTTAATACGACATATTGGATATATTGGATTATGTAATATTATCTTTTAGAGTGTGCCAACGGTGTGTTGTGAACCATTGATGATATCACATGACAGACATATTGGATTATATAATATTCTCATCTACCCGTATCTTCAAGAATTTTGAACGACCTATGTGGGATGGTTGCCAGTTACCAACGGAAGGTCGTGGGTTTCCTCCGGGCATAGAGCCCGGTTTCCTCCCACAATAAAACTGGCAACGCCGCCATATAAGTGAAATAATCTTGAGCGCGGCGTAAAACACCAATTAATCAATCAATCAAGAATTTTGACCCTCGGGCTGTGGGCGGTGTGATTTTTGCCATAGCCATTTTCGAAATGAAGTATGCCAAATACATTAGCCTCCCTGACGTTCATATGGTCTGTGGAGGTTTTAGTGTTAAAATTTAGGTGGGATGGGGGTGGGTAAGATCTTTTGGTTGGTTGGTACTTTTGTCGCCATATAACCTTAGCTGTTGAGTGCGACGTTAAGCCCCAACCAATCAATCAATCAATCAAGAATTTTGATTGAATCTTAAAAGAGCATATATATTTAGGGTCGGGCCTATACGACAGCCGGTGTGCGCCAAATAATTTATGACGTCATATAACTCATCAGCCATATTGCATTAGGCCTATATATATGTAATATTCCTTTCTGCTTTAAACTCCAAGTTTTGATGCATTCTTAAAAAAAAATTGCATGGCTTATACATTCTATGTCATTGGTGTGTCACAAACGATTTATTACAACTGTTGCATAATGGACGTTCATCGAATACGAAAACCTAAGACTTTGAAATAAACATAAAATTTAAATTCCTGCGGAGGACGTACGTGGAGTTTAATAAAACTCTTGTTCATAAACTCTGCCACATATGTTAAATAATCTTGACTCCGGCGTAAAACATCAATCATTCATCAATCTGTAGATAGTTCAATCAAAGATACCGTGCTCTTCCTAATATAGGCTACTCATATGTGCCCATGTGTTATAGTATTCATAAACATTAAGGACGTGATTTAATCTTTGCGTCTTTATATTCCTTAGTTGAAGTTCAATGTATCATAACAAAAATCTGAATTTTTTCATTAATTCTGATTGTCAAGAGAAGTTCTGTGTTAGAAGTACTTAAAAAATATTGGTAAAGTCAAAAGCCCTTGCGGACCGAAGATGTGCATGTGCAAAAAACAAACAAAATGTAAATAACTGGGATGCATATAGGTTCATTTTTGGGAGTTTAGCTGCTTATAAAACCACCTTAACGTATCTGCAAGTTCGGTATTAACGGAAAGCTCTTATTTTGTACTTGTCAATAAAAATGACGAGCAATTTATAGCTAAGTCTGTTTCAGCGAAAATTTCCCTGCATTTGGCAGCTCTGGCCACATTCTTAAATCGCCCTTCCTCGACATTTTTTTCTCGACTTTATCGTTACAAATACATTAAAGTGGCATGAGCTGCCAAAATTCATACTTTTTTCATAATTTCTGATCGTCACGACCGTAAGAGGCTTTGAAGACCATCGAAAAACTGAATGATTGGCGTTGGAATGAGGAAAATCCGTACAGTAGGTGGCCTATACGAACCGGAATAGTGATCGAAAAGTAAACAAAATTTAAATAACCGGGACGACCATTCATTCATTCTAAGTCAAAGTTAGTTCAAAACAATACTTTATCGTACATTTTCGAGACTAGAAGCACTAAAAAGCTTCTGCATTATACTTCTTGAGAAAAATAGCCGATAATTTCAACATTCTGTTTTTACGTCAAAATATCAACATTTTGGCAGCTCATGCCTCTTTAAAGAAAGGCGAAGGGGTAGACGTGGAGACACAAATACTTCTAAAATATCAACATAACGTCATCTTATCTAATTATGAAATTAAAAGAAAGTGAATTATTTAAGTTACTATTTAAAAAAAAACTACGAAGGTCAGTATCATCGCCATGCCATATATTCCACGCTGGTTTTCTACTTCGTTCAAAGAAAACCTCATTGCATATAAACAATTCTGAATTAAAAGAAGTTCGATTTTTTTCAGTAACTTTAAAAAAAATGGATGTATGCTGCAGTCCGATTTATATATGTTTCGCTCGAATTTTTGTTTAACTCCTTGAAAAAAAGTAAAGGTTGGAGAAATTCCGAATTAGAAAAACGCAAAGTTTTGACAGTAACACTTTGAAAATCTGGAAGATTACATAGGCTAAGAGACAGGGGACTATTGACCGGTTGAGACTCGTGGAAAGATATTTGAAAAGAGAAACGACGGTTAATCTCCCATTTTCGATGACATTCTTTGTAAAGAAAATCTTTAATTTCAAGTTTGCGATTTGATTCAGCGATTGTGAACTTGTACAGGTTGAAGAGGTTGCGATGGATCGTCACTGTGTTTATGTTCAGCGGCTACTGTCCCATCTGCGCTGCAGGATACAACGCCAATTAAAACCTTCGACGGGCTTCTGTGATTAAACCGACGGAGTAATTCGGCGATTTTAGCAAATCAGGGATATTGTGATGCACATGTCGGGTGTTCTACCTACTTGATGCTGTGTTAGCCGAAGACCCTCCGTCAAGTGAAGAGTCCTTAAGTCTCGGACGACTAGCTCAGGCAATCATTTAGATTCTGAAAAGCGCCATGTTGAAATGCGGAGGCAGATGAGCTTTGAAAACTTCATCTCCGTGTCGCACAGCGGGGTTCCTCTCTTACGCATCATCTTTCTGTTTTCTTACTGCAAACCAATCACTATGAAACGAGAAAGATTGCCAAAATTCACCCTGATTGACGTTTACAAGGGCTTGGAATAAACGGTCAATCGACGAGTTTGCTGAGACCTTTCTTGACCGGATCCGCGCTGTCTCGACATCCGACCTCTTCAGAAAGTCTAATATTCATGCACAGAAAAGAACCTAGAGTGGAAATCAACCTCCTCTAGATATACCGATAAAAGGACATCACCAGTAAAAGTCAAATGACCAAGTGAATAGACCATGACCAGAGTTCACTCGCCGAAACCTTAGTCATTACATTTTTTAAAACATCTGCTTAAAATACCTTTTGATAAGAGTTGCCAAACTTTAAATATTTTTTCCATTATAATAGAATTAAGAAGTTAATGGATAGTTGGCTGTTTTAGCTTATTGGCGCGTCAGAAGTTAATGGATATTTCATTTTCTAGAAGAAGTTTTTTGCGATATCAACCATCTAAACATGCTTTAATCACATGAGCTGCCAACATTCATATTTTTTTTCATAAATTCCGATTGTTAAGAAGTTGATCGATTGTATTAACTTCAACCAGTACCAAGAGTAAAAATGACAACAATTAACTTAATCTGTTTCAACGAAATTTCACGCCACTTAAACGTACTTAACTGATCTTTCAATGGCATTTTAAACGTACTTAACTGATCTTTCAATGGCATTTTAAACGTACTTAACTGATCTTTCAATGGCATTTAGAAGTAGAAAGGCGAAGGTGAAGAATTACTTATGGATAACTTCTTGGTTTATTGGGCGACGATGTTTCGATGTAGTTCTTACATCGTTTTCAAAGTCAAATAAACCAAGAAGTTGTTATCCATAAGTAATTTTTCACCTTATTGTACTTAAAGTGGCATGAGCTTAAAAAATGTTGACATTTTGACGTTAAAACAGAATGTTAAAATCATTGGCTATTTTTCTCAAGACGTATAATTCAGAAGCTTTTTAGTGCTTTTATTCTCGAAAATGTACGATAAAGTATTGTTTTGAACTAACTTTGGCTTAGAATGAATGAATGGTCGTTCCGGTTATTTAAATTTTGTTTACTTTTCGAACACGTTTTCGGTTCGCACAGGCCACATACTGTAGGCCTATGGATTTTCCTCATTCCAACGCCAATCATTTAGTTTTTCGATAGCTTTCAAAACCTCTTACTGTCGTGACGATCCAGAACTTATGCATTTTTTTTGGAATTTTGGCAGCTCATGCCACTTAAACTGAGTTTAATATTAGGTGAAAACTCGTATTTTGCACGGCTTGATGATTAACGAATACTGAACTTATTCTGCATGTTTCAACGAAATGTTCCCAAAATTTGACAACTCATGCCACTTTAAAGTAACATATGCTATTTTTTTGTCTAAATAAAATCAGAAAATTAACGTTTATTTTTTCCAAAGGGCAAATTAGGAGCTTTTCAGTGTCACCAGTCACAACTATTTACTTCATTTTAAAGTGGCATGAGCTGCAAAATGTTCATATTTTCCCGTTAAAACAAATTTTGAAATTATCGCTTATTTTTCTTAAGATTTGAAAAATAAAGGCGTTTTTGTGCTACTATGGTCTCCAGAATGTACGTCTAAGTAGTGTTTTGATCTAAAAAACCCCGAACTGTTAATTGAATTTCATTTTCAAGTCGTACAGGCCATATTCTAAATATCTTCCATATTCTAACGACAGTGATTTAGTTTTTCGATGAACTTCACACCGTCTTTCTGTCTTGACAATTACGATTGATGAGAAACAAATATATGATAATTTTGGCAGCTAGTTTTAGGCTGGGTAACACAGGAATACACAATGGTTCTTTGTCGTTTGTTTATATTTCACCAACACTTTGCCTCATGTTTACTGGATAGTCATCATTTCAACGTTAATCATTTAGTTTATTAATTATATTCATTATTTCTACGTGAATCATTTCGTTTATTCATTATATTCATTATTTCTACGTGAATCATTTCGTTTATTCATTAAATTCATTATTTCTACATTAATCATTTAGTTTATTCATTATATTCATTATGTCTACGTTAATCATTTAGTTTATTCATTATATTCATTATTTCTACGTTAATCATTTAGTTTATTCATTATATTTATTATTTCTACGTTAATCATTTAGTTTATTCATTATATTCATTATTTCTACGTTAATCATTTAGTTTATTCATTATTTGTACGGTAATCATTTAATTTATAAATTATTTCAACGTGAATCGTGTACTTTTTAAAATTATTTCTACGTTAACGATTTAGTTTATTCATTATATTCATTATTTCTACGTTAATCATTTAGTTTATTCATTATATCCATTATTTCTACGTTAATCATTTAGTTTATTCATTATATTCATTATTTCTACGTGAATCATTTCGTTTATTCATTATATTCATTATTTCTACCTGAATCATTTCGTTTATTCATTAAATTCATTATTTCTACATTAATCATTTAGTTTATTAATTATATTCATTATTTCTACGTTAATCATTTAGTTTATTCATTATATTCATTATTTCTACGTGAATCATTTCGTTTATTCATAAAATTCATTATTTCTACATTAATCATTTAGTTTATTCATTATATTCATTATTTCTACGTTAATCATTTAGTTTATTCATTATATTCATTATTTCTACGTTAATCATTTAGTTTATTCATTATATTTATTATTTCTACCTTAATCATTTAGTTTATTCATTATATTCATTATTTCTACGTTAATCATTTAGTTTATTCATTATTTGTACGGTAATCATTTAATTTATAAATTATTTCAACGGGAATCGTGTACTTTTTAAAATTATTTCTACGTTAACGATTTAGTTTATTCATTATATTCATTATTTCTACGTTAATCATTTAGTTTATTCATTATATTCATTATTTCTACGTTAATCATTTAGTTTATTCAATATATTCATTATTTCTACGTTAATCAGTTAGTTTATTCATTATTTCTACGTTAATCATTTAGTTTATTCATTATTTCTACGTTAATCATTTAGTTTATTCATTATTTCTACTTAATCATTTAGTTTATTCATTATTTCCACGTTAATCATTTAGTTATACATTATTTCAAAGTGAATCGTGTACTTTATTCATTATTTCAACGTGAATAAATTGTGTTTTTCTTGATTATTTCACACGCGAACCATTTAGTCTATTCACGATTTCAACGTGAATCATCTTTTAGTTTATTCATTTTGTCAAGGTGAATCATTTAGTTTAATCATTATTTCAAGGTTAACCATTTAGCTTATCCAAGATTTCAACTTGACTCATATCTTTAGTTTATTCATTTTGTCAGGTGAATTATTTCGTTTATACAGGGGGGGGGGGGGGGCGGGGGGGGGGGTCTGTTGCTTTTAAAAACTACCTTAACATACATCTGCACGTTTAGTATCAACGGAAAGCTCTTTTTGGCTAAACATGACCAGCAATTAGCTTAATCTGATTCAACGAAATTTTACTTTATTATTTCAACGTGAATCAATTAGTTTATTCATTATTTAAACGGGAATCAATTAGTTTATTCATCATGTCAACGGGAATCAATTAGTTTATTCATTATGTCAACGGGAATCAATAAGTTTATTCATTATTTCAACGTGAATGAATTAGTTTATTTATCCTGCCACCGTGAATCAATTAGTTTATTTATTCTGCCACCGTGGGTCAAGTAGTTTATTTATTATGTCAACGGGAATCAATTAGTTTATTCATAATTTCAAAGGGAATCAATTAGTTTATTCATTATGTCAACGGGAATCAATAAGTTTATTCATTATTTAAACGGGAATCAATTAGTTTATTCATCATGTCAACGGGAATCAATTAGTTTATTCATTATGTCAACGGGAATCAATAAGTTTATTCATTATTTAAACGGGAATCAAGTAGTTTATTCATCATGTCAACGTGAATCAATTAGTTTATTCATCATGTCAACGGGAATCAATTAGTTTATTCATTATGTCAACGGGAATCAATAAGTTTATTCATTATTTAAACGGGAATCAATTAGTTTATTTATCCTGCCACCGTGAATCAATTAGTTTATTTATTCTGCCACCGTGGGTCAAGTAGTTTATTTATTATGTCAACGGGAATCAATTAGTTTATTCATTATTTCAAAGGGAATCAATTAGTTTATTCATTATGTCAACGGGAATCAATAAGTTTATTCATTATTTAAACGGGAATCAATTAGTTTATTCATCATGTCAACGGGAATCAATTAGTTTATTCATTATGTCAACGGGAATCAATAAGTTAATTCATTATTTAAACGGGAATCAATTAGTTTATTCATTATTTAAACGGGAATCAATTAGTTTATTCATTATGTCAACGGGAATCAATTAGTTTATTCATTATTTAAACGGGAATCAATTAGTTTATTCATCATGTCAACGGGAATCAATTAGTTTATTCTATATGTCAACGGTAATCAATAAGTTTATTCATTATTTCAACGTGAATGAATTAGTTTATTTATCCTGCCACCGTGAATCAATTAGTTTATTTATTCTGCCACCGTGGGTCAAGTAGTTTATTTATTATGTCAACGGGAATCAATTAGTTTATTTATTATTTCAAAGGGAATCATTTAATTTATACATTATTTAACCGTGAATCAGTTAGTTTATTCATTATGTCAACGGGAATCATTTGCTTTATTAATGATTTCATCGTGATTCGTTTATTCCTTTTGCCAACGTGAATCAATCATTTTATTCATTATTTCAACGTAAAGTATTTATTTTTTCGAGTAACCTTTAACGCTATATTATTGCTTTTACAATAGGAATTTCTGGAAAAAAGCGAATTCGGCAGCTCATATATAACGGTAATATTGAAAAGTGAGTAGTATTTTATACAATATAATGGACTTCCCTGTTTTAATTTTGTTCGGTATTTGATCACGTCTTCGTTACATTGAAGCTACTCATCCTGCACAAACAATACTAGTTTAAATGACCCTTTTTTAGACGTGAAGAATTTATTTGATAAATTTTATTTATAAAAAAAACACAAATTTTGGCAACTCGTTAGATTATGAGATAACTTTGAAATTATGAGTTATTTTTTTTTTTTAGAAAAGGGGCAATTAAAAGTTAAACGATAATACATGTACGTTACTTTGATTGATTAAGTGATTGGTGTTTAACGCCGCTCTGGCGTTGTCAGGTTTAGTGGGGCAAGAAACCGGCTATTAATACGGTAACCCTCAACTATCGGCGAGTACCTGGCAACTCTTCCATATACGACGATCGAGTGAAAATCCACTCAGGAATTCGTATTTGGTCTGTGTGGGATTCGAACCCGCGTCGCATCGGTGGAAGGCTTGTGTCGGACTGATCGATGATCTCTCTTATTGACTGAGCCACGCAGGCCTCCAATGGAGAGATCAGAAACAAACATCAGATTATTAAATCAATCATTTTCAAAAGAGTTCATTTTGCAATCCACCAACTCTCAAAACCTCTCTTAAAATACGGGACAGATCTCTTACTTTTTCATCAGTGGATACTGTGATCAATCAATCCATCAATCAATCAATCGATCAATCAGATTTTGTCACATATCATTAATGCTTTCATCAATGGTAAAACGACAAATAGTTTAATCGATTAAAATCGCCTCAAGAGTCATAGATTACTAATGATACAAGTAGTCTTTATGCTGGGTGTGGTCGGTAATTACGGGAAAAATGACTGATGCTAATAATTTGTCTATCGAATACACAATATCTTGTAATACAGCCGCATTAAACACCACCTTTCTTTCCGATAACAATTATTGAGAAGTTGGTCTCCAAGAGTTATCGTTCTTGGCTCGTCTTGAGTTTTATTTGATGTTTGATACCTGGATGACTCTTCACTGGAGATAAGTATACTTGTATCATCTTCACGACAGAGAGTTGTTTTTTTTGATACCTGGATAAATAGGTCTTTTACCTGATTGGTGGTCTTTATCTCACCTGGCGAGATCGATATCTTTGTAAGGAGTTAAACAGGTAGATTAAGATCGCGCGAACAACAACTCACTGATGATAATACCCAGGTAAAAATAAAACCGTGTATTTTGTATCATTACGAGCCAATTAACACGTCGTGTCAAATCACTTAAAATCAGTGTATAGAGTATCGGGCGATTGAATAGACAACGAAAAGACGGCGACAAAAAGACTCTGAAAAGGCAATAAAATTACACGACAGGAGAGTAAAGACATAATGGTTTATAAAGAGTACCCGAGTTGAATTTGAACATTTGAAGGATTTTTCTCTACGAATTAGATCTGACGAGCACTGACATTTTGATTTTAGGCCGTTCCATTGTAAGCGCTCTCAACGTCTTCAAGCTAAAAGGTTTTCCTCAGAACTCCAAAAGAAGGTGTCTTTTGTTACAACTCAATTTCATGCTTAAGTCGGCATGAGATGATCGTTTTTAAGCGACCTTTGTCAATCTGGCTCTTTAAGCCGTCTTTGCAAAGGAATCAAATTAGGGCCAAGTCGATTGGTTCAAATCAGTGTTACCTAACATCTGTCATTCAAATGGTTTTATTCTCAGGCAGTGAGCGGCGAGTTTAGGGTATGACGAGTCACCGGGACCGTCTAACACATAGAGATAGCTTGGACCTAAGAATTGACTGTCATGTTCTAAAACAAAACGCATTCTGGTAAAGAATACAAAATCGTCGGCGATTGTTTGTGGGTAATATAGCTAACAATGTTATTAACGAGGGAAAAAGCTGTTGCTAATATTGCCCGCTTAATTTCCCGACAGTAGACGCCCTATTAGAGCTATGATTAACTGTAACAAGTGACAGCATAACCGGACATTTTCTCGGCCTCCTTACCTTTTGTTTTCCCCCAGAGAGTTGATGGAAGCAAAATCGATGTAGCGTTCAAGAAAATTACCTTTCAGCTATAAAGACAGCGAGGCATAAAGCCTGACTAACTGTGGCATTGCTAAGAGAAACCGAGATTTTCACGGAATCCGGTTCAATTTCTAGTCGCCTCGGGCTTCGATGAACAGTTTTAGATGCTCCCCTGGTCGACTTCAAACGCTGCGATATTTTAAAGGACTTTTAGAGGGACTCTTTGTTATTGGTTTCCTTATTTTCCCCCTCTTCAATGTTTCAGCTATTTTAGTCCCGAAGATCACTCTTAAATATTTAGAGAGGTCCGAAGAACCCGTTGATGGTACTCAATTCAACACAAAGAGGTACAAAAATAATCGTGTTTTAACGACCCGTGTCAACACCATACAGAAAAAAACATCAAATAAACACTTGGTCTTTAATAAACCGTTCCTGATCAACTGGTTAGAAATACGATGACAAAACGGCTTGAAATATTGCATTGCATATTGTTCGAATATTTGTTATTAAGTAACTATTTGCTTTGTAGGCCTAGCGATGGGCGTTCGCAAGGGGGCAATATACCCACACATACCTAATGAAACCTGAGATTATATTTTGTGCCAATACACAATAATAAATGATGGGTTAAGCTGTTTTATAGCGCCCAAATTGCGCCCAAATTGCAGAATACATCACTTCCAATATTTCAAGCTATTGTTTTCCATACTATATTGTGTTGATTTATTAAGATTAAGCAATTTAGTCGTTTTAGTCTTTTTAACCCCCAAATTATGAACCTGCATGCTAGGAAATAACTTGATGGTTTACTGAAAGCGAAGTCTTTAAACATTTGGCAAGCAAAATATTTGTAATGTAAAATAGAATTACTATAAACTTTATGGATAAGTAACTTCTTGGTTTAGTAATAATTTAGCGCGGCGTTTCTCTCTACATGCTTCGAAAGTAGACCAAAACGTCACTGGAGTTTATATTATCAAAGGGGCATGAAATGCCAAAATTCGGACTTTTTTCTCATAAATTCTGATTATCAATAGAGTTCGAGCGTTTGAAGTACCTTGATATACTAAAGGATTGACGGCGAAAAAAAAAATGTCGACAAACCCGAAGATCTGAACCGTATGGATCGAAGATATGTGCTGAAAATGCACACAAGTTAGTGGCATGAGCTGCCAAAATGTTGATATTTTGACGTTGTAACAGAATGTTGAAATTAGCGGCTATTTTTCCTAAGACGTATAATTCAGAAGCTTTTTAGTGTGTCTATAGTCTCGGGAATGTACGATAAAGTATTGTTTTGAACCAACTTTGGCTTAGAATGAATGAAATTTTGTTTAGTTTTCGGACACTATTTCGGTTTGTATAGGCCGTGGACTTTATGGATTTCCCTCATTCCAACGCTAATCGTTTAGTTTTCCGATGACCTTCAAAGCCTCTTACTGTCTTGACGATCAGAAATTATGAAAAAAGTGTGAATTTCGGCAGCTCATGCCACTTTAAATAGCGCGGAAGTATGAGTGCATTTTACGTTTTTGGTTCCTCACAAAACTACCTAAATTAACATCCACGTGATTGGTAACAGCGGAGAATTGTAATTCTTGTTAACAAGGACCAACAATTCGCTCATTCTATTTCTGCGAGTTTTCCCTAATATTTTGGCAGCTCTTGCCCTTTTCTTTAAAGTGGCATGAGCTGCCAAAATTCACATTTTTTTTTATAATTTCTGATCGTCACGACAGTAAGAGGCTTTGAAGGCCATCGCAAAACTAAACAATTAGCGTTGGAATGAGGAAAATCCATACAGTATGTGGCCTGTACTTGTACAAACCGAAAACGTGTTCGAAAAGTAAACAAAATTTAAATAACCGGGACGACCATTCATTCATTCTAAGCGAAAGTTAGTTCAAAACAATACTTTATCGTACATTTTCGAGACTAGAAGCACTAAAAAGCTTCTGAATTATACGTCTTGAGAAAAATAGCCAATAATTTCAACATTCTATTGTAACGTCAAAATATCAACATTTTGGCAGCTCATGCCCCTTTAACACGTACCCAACTTTTAAATGCCAATTGACCGATTGCTTGATGACGTCACTTGTAAATTACGGGCAAAGCATTTCGGGGGATTGAGGGATGTTAAAATAATTTTGAAATATGGCGGAAGAAATAATACTGTATCGAACAGAAGACGTACAAGGCGTAAAGTTACCAAAAAAATGTGTGGATAAATACAGGTTATGTCATCAATGTTTTCCCATAAAAGAAACATCTCGCTAAGTACCAATAAACAAAATGGCGAACTGAGGTATATTTTACCCAGAAAGCTTTGCGTAATTTTATGTGACGTCATCAGACTCGGCGGTAATTAAGAAGAAACAACTTCATATTCTCCCCTTCAAAGTAGAACTTTCTTATGAAATAACAATTCCTGACTTTCACAGGGTTGATACATATAACTAAAGGTGATGTATACACGCAAAAAGCCGTTCCCTGCGAGGGACAAATGGCTCTCCGGTGTGACAATTATATGAACAACTCGTCTTCGCAGGTCTGTTGACCACTCACGCATCAAAAGACTGTGGTGTTCCCCTAATAGAAGAAAAACAATAGACCTGGGCCCTGTTTCACAAAGCGACGTAGTGTAAGTTTTCACGTATCTACCATAGCAACCCATACTGTAGAGATACGTTAGTATGAAAGTTACGCGAAAAATACATCTATGCCGCTTTGTGAAACATGCCCCTGCAAAGGCATACTCCAAATATCCAAGACAAATCTAATGCATACATAATAGTGTTGCATCCTTTGGCGGGAGTCCTAGGGGAAAATAATTTTTTTACCGGTTTCAAAGTGTCTGCCGTTTATTAGTCAAACAAGCAGCTTTCTTGGAAATATAGAGTTGCATAGAAATGTCTATCTTTGCAGTTTTGTGATAAAAGAGATAAGAAAACCGAAGATCTAGAAAATTGTATTTCTACATGCAGCAAACATCAGCAACAGATACAATTCTGTTTTTAAAGGAGATTTTTTCGAATATAGTTTTCATAAGACAAACATTTTTTCGTTTCGTCCGATTATTCTCCAATTTGTAAACCTGTGCATTACAAAGTTCATTTCCGATTGATTAATTTATTCAGTATAATTCTTTATTTTTTATTTGTAGCATCAAAACCAAATATATACATCAAGGAATAATGCAAATCGTATTATTGGCATCGATAACAAGGTATTGGTTGACGCTGTGACTCGTATCTTTCCCTCAGACCGGTTTAAGAGACTGGTTCGCCACCAGGGTTCAATTAAGAGGTAATGAATCGAAGAAAATTAGAAGTACTTGAGATTCGCCTCTTCAAACTCACTCCATTTCGCTCCATCTGCCCACAAGTTTTACCCTAACTTTCAGCACTATAGGTTGCGAATAATAGTTTAGACGAGTTGTGATGACCGTCACACAAGCACTGCCCTCTGTCCACCTTCTGGTCAACGGCCGTATTCATAGACGAAATGAAGACCTTAACATCGAGTGTAATGTTGCAATAAACAAGTTCGGTTCGTCATCCTGCCGTTAATTAATTTCTCATTTCATTATAGCTAATTAATTTGGCAAATATTTATATGTTAACGAGTTGCTTTGTTAACCGTTCTCCACTACGTTTTATAGAATTATAGTTTATAGTTTTTGGCTAAACACATAAAGGAGAAAACCTATTTGTCATTCCGGGCCAAAGTGAAACAATTTTTTTTCTCAATGTTAGACAAACGTCAATGTAACCGTTACATGTAGTTTATGATAGTGTCAAGATGATACAGTTATATTGATTTCAGCCGATAACTTCATTTTTATCAATCCGGATTTCGAAAACTAAAATAATTGGATCCTCTCTTCGATTCGATCATAAGATTAGTATTTTTCTTGAAAGCTAGTCGTTGATAACATGATGGAAAAAGTATACAGGTTAGAATATATAGGGAATGGTCGGTATCCTCAGCCCCTGGGGAATTGAATCGTACAACTTGAATTCAATTTTTGTTGTTGTACAAAACACCAAATCTGTGGCAGTGTACTAAAGCAATCATCGAACTCATCTGTAGCATTTTAGCACGAAATTTTATTTCGTCGGAAAAAGCTCGATTGTGGCTTACGTTTCTGTTTTTGTTTTAAGGTAACACGTTTTCCTTTTTCAAGAAGCATTCCTTTCAAACGTTAGTATCCATTGTTAATGATCGACGCGTATTTTTTATATTCAAATGCATTTATTCCTTTTATAAACACAATTCTATTTTGGATATTTTAGAATAAACATTTATTGTTATTATAGTCAATTGGATTAAGTTGAATTTGAATGGGTATATTGAAAAGTGTGAATGTGTTTACACCTGGACCTGGACTTCAGTTAGATTTTCGGATTGTGCTAAGGCCATCAAACAAAACTATACACTAAAAATCGAATTTTAATCAATAACTGTCGAGAAACAGATGTTTGATAAAAGAGAAAATATTTAGGTCTTATAGAAGAATTCGGAATATTTATCACATTTTATTGAAAGAAAAAATCAGTAGCATATATTTTCTGTCGAATTGTTTGTGAACAAAGGCGGGTGACATCGATCTTGGTACTAAAAAACTGTGCAGTAGAATGACGCACATCTCTGCAAGATTTGTATTCCTTGTTGAATTGTAGTTATGCTTTTGATATCAACCATTCAAAGAATATATTGCATTTTTTCCCCTTATTTCCACCTATGAGACGTATAACTGCATGTATGCAATATTTGTTCACTGTCCCAGAAAAGAGTAATTTTAAGTCTTTTGGGAGGCATCATAACTATAAATGGCCATAGTTTAAGTCCTTGTCCAAGGTTGACTTTATTTGTAAAAATGTCCACTGTGATTTATGTGGAGTTGAGCGCGGCGTAAAACCTCAATCAATCAATCTTTTGTAAGAATTAATATTGTTGTCCAAAATCCAGTAGTTCCACTGATAAGTAGTGTCATTCCTGATGATAACTGAATAAAAGTTGAAATATTGAGTCAATATGAAGTTTTCGTTTTTCGGAATAACACTACTTGTGTATTATGTTGTTAGGTAAAGTATAATCTCATTAATAAATTATAAGCAATGGACCAAATAAAAGGTTTGCGAATTACGAACAAAAAATCCTAACAAATTCAGGAAGAGTTTTTATTTGTTTTTTAATGTTACAACGTAATAGATTTTTTTAAAATAGATTTTAATAACTCTTTAAGATATATTTTTTCATTTGTTAAATTGACATGCTATTGTCAAGGGGCTTTTGACATTTCGTTTCTATCTTAACAATTTTGATAACCAACATTAGCTCATTAGTTTAATCGCCACTTGCTGTTGCTAAGAACGGCGATTTATTTATCAAAGCTGTTGTTTTATTGTTAAGTTATTTTCAAGCGGCCCCTTCTCCAACTTATGGGTAGGTTTAGCTATTTATTGAGTATGCTATCCGTTTACAAATCACATCGTTTGAGTGTCCTATCAAATTGAAACCAGTGTTCATATGGTAGCAATTAGAAAAATAAGCGAAGGTGAATGAACAGCAGTGACTATATACAATGTCTTGCATTTACCGACGTAACATCAAAGGCTTTGCCATCGATCCGCGCTTTCAGAAATAATTTTTTTTTTTTGTAAAGAATACAAATCGTGTTGCTTATGCGGGTCACTTTACTTAATTGTATTAAAGCCTCGGGTCTCATATATATGGAACTCTAAAATAACCCCCTCTTGTCTGTTTCACGCAATGTTCAATACAAATAATAGCTTTAACGAGCCGCCATTATGTACATAATAGACAATATGCCCCTTCAAAACAAAAGAGTTCTTTTCCTTGAATGTTTGTTTTGTCTTTAGCTGAGTAGAAGAGGAATTTCCAATGTTTTGTCTGCATATAGTTGCATTGAATATAATCTGATAAATAGAAAACATTTACCGAAGCTCGAAAGCTGAATTTATCATTCGGAACAGTTTTGAAGTATTCATTGAGCACTTGTCCCTTATACAAATCCTGTTTTCTCTGACCTATCGCTAAATAGAAGCTAATAATAATATCTAGCAATTATATATACACACACATTTTTACTGGAATAAAGAGATTAGGATACTATAAGTGAAGAAGAAAACAGGTATTATAGATAACAGTAAACGTTAACAAGAGTTTCGGGAAACCCAAAATACGCCCGGAAAGGCACAGTCACTGCAGCCATACCAAAACTAATCCTTCCATATATATATTTTTGAATATACATGTATGCTATGGGTCCTTCAAATATGAAATCTCATCTGGTGTTAAATGTCCAGGTCTTCAGCTTGGAGTCCAGCTAATTCTGACTGGTATCATCAGTGGGTTCAATTACTTGCTGAAGACATCACCGACCAGGATGTTTGCCACATTTTATATAGGTATATTTGAACAGAGCCTTATCTCTGAGATGGTCAATGATGTGTAAATATACAAGTCTGATCTGTTTACACTTACAACCAGGTTGATGAATATTGTCAAACATATTAGCTATATTTGCTTTACCATATGGGTAATAAAATTGAATTGAAGAGCCTTTAAAACAGAGAAATAATTATAATTCTAAACTTTTTAGGTTTTGGCCACCATAGCTATCACTAAATTATCCAAGGGAGCTGACACACCTTCTACCGATAAGCTATATCCTCAGAAAAAAATTGTCCAGATGGAATCAAAACTTTGAAAGTTATGGAGCGGAAGGGAATATTACATAATCCAATATAACTCCCATATTATGTAATCAGTGATGTTAAAAATAGTTTGCAACACACCTTCTACCCATAAGGTATATACTCAGAAAAAATTGTGCAGATGGAATCAAAACTTTAGAAGTTATGGAGTGGAAGGGAATATTACATAATCCAATATAACTCCCATATTATGTAACCAGTGATGTTAAAAATACTTCGCGACACACCTTCTACCCATAAGGTATATACTCAGAAAAAATTGTGCAGACGGAATCAAAACTTTAGAAGTTATGGAGCGGAAGGGAATATTACATAATCCAATATAACTCCCATATTATGTAACCAGTGATGTTAAAAATAGTTTGCGACACACCTTCTACCCATAAGGTATATACTCAGAAAAAATTGTGCACATGGAATCAAAACTTTAGAAGTTATGGAGCGGAAGGGAAAGCGGACGCCGGACAGCCGGACTGCCGGACAGCCGGACTGCCGGAGATGATACCATAATACAGCCCGCTTTTCAAGCCGGGCGTATAAAAATACAATGTATTTTTATACGCCTTCAGCGAAAGGCGAAGTGGAAAATGGTATCACGTTTCCGTCCGTCTGTCCGTCCGTCCGTCCGGTTTTGTATTCACATTTTTGGTTTATGACTAGTGCCATTTCTTAGCTAAGTGTGATCTTAACTACCATGACAACCAAGGCTAAAGGCATACGTTGCCATTGGTAATTAAGATCACCGTAAGCTAAGATAACTTTGTGAAACTGGGCCCTGGCTGTAATTTTAAACTTAAATTTGACACATTTTTTTTTATGTGAACATAGTTATAGGGATGTCGATGTGTTATCAATCGAGTGTGTCGACATAAATCGTTGCCTTAGTTACCAAACAGTCAATATAGGTGTGACGTCATCTTGTTAGAATTTTTTCTTGTCCTGGTTACAACCTCAGTTCTGGTGTAGTTAAAATTTTTGATTGAAAACTAGATAGGCCTATATGGATGACGATTTATCAAGATTCCAGTTTGCCCATGGGAGTATAGTTACCATGGTTATCATTTAGCTGGTTATCACATCAGAGCTTCTCGTGTCTGGGTTGTTATTGTGATTTCAATTTCGTAACAGTTTTGAATTTTGATTCGAACATAGTTTATATAAGGATGACGATGGGTCATAAATTGAATTGATGGTCACCCATGGTAACCAAACTGTCAATACTCTGAAGACTTGCAAGCTTTTTTTAAACACACGTACGCTCATATTCGTGGTGGTGGTGGTGATTAGATTTATGGACGTGTGCCAGCCCAAATATAGGTCTGATTTACACCACAACATTATATTAAAATGCTAGATCATCAAAATTTAAGTTTTAGAATCGTTTTGTTGCCACAGCATATGGCTCATATTCGTGTTCAACCCTTTTCCCTTTATTTACAAATTCCCTTCACTCAAATCTGGAATTCTTGCTAAAATGACTGTAACCTCTGTGAGGTTATTTTTTCACATTGTTGTATCTCTTTTGCGAAGTCCGTTCCGCCCGGTTTTAGTCCTCTTTTTTGGGTTTACCCAAACCGGTTTTACCAGGCACAGATTTTTCGTGCACTGGAGAGGTTTAGTGACGTGATTCTCTCTGCTTGGGTCAGTTGGCGCTCAGGTTTTGGTACGGATTGAATGTCACATACAGTAAATTTTTCATGTCACTGTCAACAAAAACTAGGGTCACAACGTCAATGCTATTTTATGTGTTTTGGAGCTGGGCGATCGCAAATGTTTGTAAGTCTTTCTTTAAGCCCCTTTTTTCTAATTTTTTGTTCTGAATTATGTAGTTTGTACTTGTGTAAATGCACCTTATTTCATTTGTTCGTAAATGATGCTTAATCGTATAATTGTAGCATATATTATACCCTTTTGTCTTGTTTTCTCTCAATAGATTTACCGCATCCTGCGTGTCAAATAACATTTCTCGGAGTTGTGTTTTTTTTGGCCCGAAGCACATAATAGTAAATAAACATGGCAACCAGTGAGCAAGAGGTTTCGCTCAAGATCGTTCGCCGCCAGAGGAAGGCCGCCCTTACTAGGCACTTGGGGACGCTTGACCGACTAGTCGCCGAGGAAGACAGCAGCGGCGTTGAGGAGAGATTGGAAAAACTCCGCCAGTCATTTCTTGAATTTGAATCCTCACACGACATTTATCACAACACGCTTGGAGATGATGAGATTGATGAAAGTGAGGAATGGTTCCGGCAAGTAGAACTTTCTTATATAACCGGTGTAAAATCTGCAAGATCTTGGTTAAAAACCAACTCAATTTTGGAAGAAAAGTCAGACGATCCTAAATCTGTTTCCATTGAATCTTCGTCGACCTTATCTGACTTGATAAATGTGCTAACTATACCTAAAGTTGAAATTGAAGCCTTTAATGGTGACCCATTAAATTACCAAGCCTTCATCGTCGTGTTTGACGAAGTCGTGGACAGCAAGTCTAATGATGACCAGCTAAAGTTGTCTCGCTTGCTCCAATACACCGCTGGGCCCGCTAAGGCGGCCATTCGAAATTGTGCACTTCTTGGTGGTGATGTGGGTTATAGTCAGGCACGTGAAATCCTCAAGGACAGATTTGGCAATCCAAATGTGATTTCTCGGCGAATTATTGATGACTTGAAAAATGGTAAAATTGTGACGAAGCCTGCTGAATTACAACAGCTTGGTGACGACCTTTCCAATGCCTTGGTGGCCCTTGGGCAACTTGGTTCCTATTCTGAAGTTAACACTCAGCAAGGCATCATGGATGTTTTACGCCGTTGTCAACCTTATGTCCGTAACCGGTGGCGCGACAAGGCGCTCAAGACAAAGTCCGACATTGATAGATACCCAACGTTTGGGGAATTTGTGCGTTTTGTAAAACAATTGGCAACTGAAGCTTGTGATCCACTTTATGGAAGTGACACTATAAAATCAAATAACTTTAAGTCAAACTGTAATGTTATTACACCTGTACAACCAATTGAGGTTCCTCAAACTTTACCGTGTGTCATTTGCGGGTTAAAACACAGACTCTTTTATTGTGATTCTTTTAAGTCTATGAACCCGAAAGCCCGTCTAGACATAGTTATTAAAAATCAATTATGTTTCAATTGTTTACTCCCAGGTCATGGCGCCTCTAGGTGCAACAAACAGTCCGTGTGTTCCGTTCCAGGTTGCGGCAGAAAACACACTAAATTCATCCATGTAGATATTTTAGAGCCAATTGCTCCCGCTTTTCCAATTGATGTTAACCGATCTGCTAATGTCAGTAGCCATGTAAATGTCTCTAATTCTGTCGTCTATTTACCAGTCGTTCCTGTAAAGGTGAACGGTCATCGTGCGGCGTATGCCCTTCTTGACAGTGGTTCCACCAACACTTTCATTACGCAACGGCTTGCTCAGGAATTGGGTATTGAAGGTATTGATACCAGGTGTAAGTTAAACACTCTTAATTCAACTTCCGACATCAAATCTAAAATGGTCTCAATCCAGCTTACTTCATTAGATGACACTAATTTGTTGGAAACTAAAAATGTATTGGTGGTACAAAATATCCCAGTTCGGTATCCATGTAACGCTATTGATATTTCTGAGTTTCCACACTTGAAAGACTTGCCTATCGGTCGAATGGAAAATGATATACAAGCCGATTTACTAATTGGCATGGACAATTCAGCGGCTCTTATGCCTATGGATGTCCGTTTTAACCAGTGTGACTTAAAACAGCCTTACGCTACACTTACACTGTTTGGTTGGTCTCTTAACGGGTGTCTACCGAGTAACTGTTTACAGGAAATTAATTCTAACTTTGTAGATCTTCAGCATCCTGATCTTAATACCTGGTCCTCTGATGATTTTGACGGTGAATCTAACTCTCTGTCACCTAATGATAAACATGTTCTAGATTTGTGGGAAAATGAGATTGATTATGTTAATGGTCATTACGTTCTGCCCATTCCTTGGCGTCAAGGCAGACCGTCGTTACCAAATAACAGATTCACTGCTTTGGCACGGCTTAAAAATTTGTCTAAACGGTTAGAAAAAACTGGTATGACAGAAACATATAACCTTAACATACATAAGTTAATATCTGACGGCTATGCTGAACCTGTGCCTGTTGAAGAGTGCACAGAGCCTGGAGCTGTATGGTATCTCCCGCATCACGCCGTCATTAATGATCGTAAACCTGGTAAAGTACGAGTCGTTTTTGACTGTGCGGCTCTACACGGTGGGGTTAGCTTAAACGGTCAATGTTTCCAAGGCCCAGATCTAAATAATAAATTGTTACATGTCCTACTGAGGTTCCGAGAGTATGAATACGCCATTATGGCGGATATTGAATCCATGTATCATCAGATTAAAATTCCTCTTAAAGATAGAAATGTGCTTCGCTTTTTGTGGAATGTTAATGGTAAAGTAGTGGACTTTCGTATGACGTCTCATTTATTCGGAGGCGTTTGGTGCGCCAGTAGTAGCACTTTTGGTTTACGACAGACAGTTCAAGACTTTCCATGCAGTGATTTTATTAAAAATGTTGTCTTTAATTCTTTCTATGTTGACGATTTGTTACAGTCTGTCAGAACAAGGCAAGAGGCATCCACTGTCATAAGTGAGTGTTGTGAAGTGTTAGCCCGTGGTGGTTTCAATTTAACCAAATTTGTCGTTAACAATGGTGAACTGTTACAAGGAGTTGTAGATATTCAGAGGGCTAAGGAGGTGAGAGATATTACGTCTTTGAGTGATTGTAAGGCACTGGGTATTAAGTGGGATGTGTCCAAGGACACTTTGTACTATATTAGGAGTAGTGTAGATGAGGAGTCAGATGTCACACGTAGAATCATGTTGTCAAAACTCCACTCTATTTACGACCCTCTTGGTCTTATATCTCCTTTGCTTATTCAGGGCAAAATACTTTTCCAGGAAACATGTCGTTTAAGGTTAAACTGGGACGATTTGGTACCTAATAGTCTAGCGGCTAAGTGGCAATTGTGGCTCTCGTCTTTGGCCCATGTTTCAAATATAAAGATTTCACGGTGTGTAGTTCCTTCAGCTTTCGTCGATGGTGTGGCGGAACTGCACCATTTCTGTGACGCCAGTGAGGTGGCGTACGGGGCCTGCAGTTATTTGAGGATAATTAATCAACATGGTGAGATTCATGTTTCTCTTTTGGTAGCCAAAGTCCACATAACACCTTTAAAGCCTGTTACTGTACCTAGGTTAGAACTGTTAGCGTCTGTCCTGGCTGCCCGTCTTGATAATATGTTGAGAAAACAATTAACTATGCCGTTGATTAATTCTACCTTTTGGACTGATAGCCAAATATGTCTTGCCTACATAAACAATGATTCTAAAAGATTTAAAACCTTCGTGGCAAACAGAGTGGCTATTATCAGGGAATATAGCGATCCCAACCAATGGTGTCACGTGAGAGGCTTGAATAATCCTGCTGATGTATTATCGCGAGGTTGTCTTAGCGGTAAATTGCCTGAGTGTTGGTTAAACGGGCCCCCGTTCTTAGCTCAGCATAAATCAGAGTGGTCGAATGTGTTTCCCTGCTTGTCTAACATGCTTGATGGCAGTGATGAGGTTAAGAAGTCTGTGGTTTGTTTCGGGAAAGTCGATACAGGAGGTCATGATGTTCATCCTTTACAAAGGCTGACTGAATACTTCTCGTCTTATTACAAATTAAAACGGGCGATCTGTTGGTTGTTGAGAGTCAAGTCGTATTTGTTAGGTAAAGGCAAAGTGGTAAATGGTCACGTGACGGTACAGGAAATGTCTGTTGCTGAATCCCTTCTAGTGGGGTTTGTTCAGCACTTAGTGTTTGATAAGGAAATTAAAGCTCTGGAAAGTAATAAAAATGTACCTAAGACTAGTGTTATTTACAAGCTCTCTCCTGTGTTAGATAATGGGTTACTTGTGGTTGGTGGTCGTTTGAAATATGCCTGTGTGTCTAACCAATCTAAACATCCATACATCTTACCCCCCAATCACCGTTTATCTAGTCTTATCGTCCATTCCTACCACGATACAGTTCATTTAGGGACTGAATGGACGCTAAGTCACTTAAGACAAAGATTTTGGATTACGCATGCGCGTAACTTGGTAAAGAAAATAAAAAGTGATTGTGTGACTTGTAAAAAATTATATGCCCGTCCCATGACACAGAAGATGGCCGACCTGCCAGCGTCCCGGTGTGAACCCAACAAACCGCCTTTCTCCTATGTCGGTTGCGATATCTTTGGTCCGGTCTATGTCCGATATGGTCGCTCTATGGTCAAGAGATATGGTTGTGTATTTACATGTTTCACTACCAGGGCCATTCATCTTGAAGTCTTATCTAGCCTTGAGACTGATACTTTCATAAATGGGCTGTGTCGTTTTATTTCTCGAAGAGGGTGCCCTGAAAAGGTTTGGTCGGACAACGGAACTAATTTAGTGGGGGCTCGTAAAGAGCTATCTGCGAGTTTGAAAACGTTAAATCGTAATAAGGTTGTACATTTTGCTTCTAGGCGAGGCTTTGACTGGGCGTTTAATCCGCCTCTCGCTTCCCATCATGGTGGGGTATGGGAACGTATGATTCGGACGATTCGTAAAATCTTATATGCTTTATTAAGTCCCAATGTTAGAATGACAGATGATGTTCTTAATACTCTAATGTGTGAAATTGAATGTATCGTAAACAGTCGTCCTATCACTAAATGTAGTGACGACCCCACTGATGAAAGTCCACTTACGCTTAATCACCTGTTGCTTCTCAGGGAAAATTCGCCCACGCCGTGGGGTGTTTTCCAGAGTGGTGACGCGTACCGTAAACGTTGGCGTCAGGTCCAGCTGATTGCTAATCAATTCTGGTCAAAATGGGTCAAACAATATCTCCCTGAATTACAAATGAGACAAAAGTGGAATTCTGAAAAGCCGGATGTAAAAGTCGGGGACTTGGTCCTTCTGGTTGATGAGGGTTCGCCCAGAGGTACTTGGCCTTTGGGTTTGGTTATCGACGTAAACGTGGGCAGAGACGGACATGTGCGGAGTGTGCGTTTAAAAACTAGATCCACACAATTAGTAAGGCCAATTACCAAACTTGTGCATCTGGAAAATTCAGTTTTTCAATGAGTCATTGATCCCTTTGATTGTATGTATGAAATCCATTCGTGTTCCGAATAAATATACTTGAATATTTCCTAGTATTCAAAGCTAGTCATTATAATTGCATACTGTTTATCATGGTGCATGTACATTTTTTTTTGATTACTGTCGTTTTTTGTTGGGTTTTTTGTATTTTTTTTTGTTTGCTTAATTGTGTATTAATTAAAGGCGGGGAGTGTAACCTCTGTGAGGTTATTTTTTCACATTGTTGTATCTCTTTTGCGAAGTCCGTTCCGCCCGGTTTTAGTCCTCTTTTTTGGGTTTACCCAAACCGGTTTTACCAGGCACAGATTTTTCGTGCACTGGAGAGGTTTAGTGACGTGATTCTCTCTGCTTGGGTCAGTTGGCGCTCAGGTTTTGGTACGGATTGAATGTCACATACAGTAAATTTTTCATGTCACTGTCAACAAAAACTAGGGTCACAACGTCAATGCTATTTTATGTGTTTTGGAGCTGGGCGATCGCAAATGTTTGTAAGTCTTTCTTTAAGCCCCTTTTTTCTAATTTTTTGTTCTGAATTATGTAGTTTGTACTTGTGTAAATGCACCTTATTTCATTTGTTCGTAAATGATGCTTAATCGTATAATTGTAGCATATATTATACCCTTTTGTCTTGTTTTCTCTCAATAGATTTACCGCATCCTGCGTGTCAAATAACATTTCTCGGAGTTGTGTTTTTTTTGGCCCGAAGCACATAATAATGACATACATGTAAGTCGAACAAGGTCAAAATGTTTCATGAAATTTAAAAGTGAATAATGAATTTCTTGCACTTTGCTGGTCTTTTTTCCTCAAGTTCTTTTTATGTTCATTATATATTTATGATCACTAAAACACACGGGCACAGGGAAAATCTTCTTGTGTAAAATAACCATGGAGGCAAGTTTCTAATTGTGTTAAAAAGAGGTATATCATTTAGACCTTTATACCCTATAAATTGTTGTAACAAACCAACCCTATGATATTTCATCAGGTTGACGACTGACAGGAGCGTAGCCTTATTCAGTAGAATTTTCTGGAATCCTTTTGTAACACATTGACAATGGTTACTCATCTTGACTATGGCAAGAACATCGGTAGACTGAGATTGAACCCCCCCCCCCCCCGACACAGACAAAGCAATGTAACAAACAAAATGGCCATATATATTTTCTGTTTCTTCGCAACAAAAATTCTGATAGCCCAGATACAAAGGGTGCAAGAAGTTCAAAACAAAATCATGCAATTTGAAATTAAAGATACATGTATGTCTTACTGCATGTACAAAACGGTCTGTTTAATAAACGAAATTCCTTTATATTGCCATATTCCTTTATACATGTATGTATATACTACTTGAAAGGGTCGCTAAACATTTGGTAATTTTGTTAAGACAACTGCAAAATTTTACAACTCATTTGGGCAACTTATTAAGGGTTTAATATTCATGCATTTTCATGCAATGTCTGACAAATGTGACCAGCAGCATGTCTGACCCCAGTTAAACAGAGTAACAGTTTCTGTTAGAGGTGATCGAGACTCTGTTAACATTTTCCATAGGCGACATCTTAATATTTAAGCTCCTAAACGAATTCCTTCCGAAGTCAACAAAAAACGAAGTTTATTCTTGAAGAATTAATCTGACTTTCAGAGGGTTTTGTTCAATATCCGCCTTGGGAGACATACGGGGTAGCTGACACGAAAGGTCGCTTGGGAAAAGTTAATATCTCTACATAACGGATAAGAAACTCGGAAGTCTGGTTGAAGCCACACATTCTAATTTCATGCGAATACATATTTGCCCTTAGGGTTTGAACCCAAGAGGCCCTATTGGTTTGGGCATCGAGGGTCGACTTGGATTCACCCAGCCACATCATCCAATATCCGTTTTACCGCTCTTTAATTCACTCTTCAAACCCTTCAATAGTTGAAAATCCTAACCGTTAAGTGCCGTATTTTGTGAGTTTTATTGCTAATCAGGCCCACCCCTCATCTTTATTAGCTCCCTTGGCAAGACGGCGATGTGTCAAAAACTCAACTTTGATTATATATTTATGAACCCTAAAACACACGGGCACAGGTAAAATCTTCTTGTCTAAAAATAACCATGGAGACAAGTTTCTAATTGTGTTAAAAACAGGTATATCATTTAGACCTTTATACCCAATCAAACGTTGTTGTAATAAACTAAAACCCATGATATTTCATTAGGTTGACGACAAACAGGAACTTGGCCTTAGTCAGTATAATTTTCTGGAACGCTTTGTAATACATTGACATTGTTTACACATCTTCAGCCATGGCAAGAATATTGGTATAGACATATAGAACAGTTTCACGGAGGCCGGAATTTTAATTTGTAAATTGCTTGTGCAAATAATCTTTTAAGGATAAAAATGTTTGAAATGTATTAGGAAAAGTTTATGAATAATATTTTAGTTCAGAAACAAGGGAAATAAAGCTAATTTAACTGATTAAATGTGACTGATGGGATCCAATTTTCGCTTTCTTTTCCCATGACCATATTTGGTTTAATCTCAGTTTATCGATATTTTTGCCATAGCTGAAGATCCGTGCAACCTTGACAATGTATTATAAAGTGTTCCAGAAAATTCTACTGTTTACAGTCAAACTCCCGTCTGTCTTCAACCTAATAAAGGGGGCCTCCGTGGCTCAGTAGGTAGAGCGTTGGACGCTCAATCCAAACAGCCTTCCACCAATGGGTCGCGGGTTCGAATCCCACTCAGTCCAAAAAAAATGGAAAATTTTCTGACTGGGTTTTCACTCGAACGACCTATGTGGGATGGTTGCCAGTTACCAGCGGAAGGTCGTGGGTTTCCTCCGGGCATAGAGCCCGGTTTCCTCCCACAATAAAACTGGCAACGCCGCCATATAAGTGAAATAATCTTGAGCGCGGCGTAAAACACCAAACAATCAATCAATCAATCAATCAACCTAATAAAATATCATAGTTTTGATTTAATACATCAACTTATGAACTTATGGAAACTTGTCTCCATGGATTTTTTTAGTCAAGAAGATTTTTCCTGTGCTCGTGTGTTTTAGTGTTTTTTAATAGTATATCGGACTCATTATTTCCATTCTGATTATCACTGGTCGTTCTATTCTACAAATTCTTCTTTTGTAAAAAACCCTTTTTGCCCGCTCAAAACTGACCTTGTGTGAGTTGCGCGTAAGGATGAAAGCCAGCGGGCAGTGAATTGCACCCTCACAGAATTTTTAATATCAGACAAAGTTTAATATCAAACAAGAAGGGAGGCAATGAATTCACTGTTGGTGACTTAGGACTAAATCACTACTCATCAAGAAAATTCACACAATTCATCGATTCAAAACGTATTCAAACTAAGACCGTTTGTATTTTTGGGGTACTATAATATATGAAGTCAAAAAGAGCAAGATTTAACTGTTTACCACCTTAACGTGGCGTTAATTCTCCAGTCAGTGGGACTTATGTTCTTGTATCTTGTATCCTCAGTGCATGGAGAGCTACACAATTAAATCCATTTACGTGCCTCCTTTCGATAGAGAGCACTCAACACGTTACGCACTCTCGCCTTTCAAGTGTCACTTCTGGCTTGTCTGTCATTCCTTTTCTCAAACTTGCTTTCTTTCAAATTCATAAAAATCTAAACTCTTACTCATATTATAGTCTGACGTTCCAGACGTCATATTGTTATTTATTTCGGTATTTTGTGCAATACCTATCTTGTAATACGTGATATTTGGATAAATTTACCCGTTGATTTTCTGCAGTTAAAACGTGGTAAGTTTTATTCCTCTGGTACATGTCTTTCGGAAGATTCAAATCTCGCGATACGGTAACTGGGAATAATGATATCATGCTTACATAATATTGGGAATTTCGGAAACACTTTTTAAAAAGTTAAAATGCAAACCTCATTGGAAATAGGTGTGTATACACTGTTTACTTAAGTTTTCAGTCGTGTTGCTTTGGTATTGTGTTTTGATAAAAATGGCACCAGCATAAGTGTCAAAAGTTCGTGTTGTTCACTAATTTCGTGGTGATGCCTTTATTATTTCTCAACAGTCTGGAACCCACGTTTAGAGAAAGTTAAGTAAGTTTCTTAAACCTTGAGTTTGGCATATAGATTTTATACACTTTGTTAGCCCCCCCTTGCAGGTTACACTAAATGTATTTTTTGTTTAGAACACGTCTAGAAAAAAAAATCATATTGGGGAAGTATATTTATGAACACTAAAACACACGGGCACAGGGAAAATCTTCTTGTCTAAAATAACCATGGAGACAAGTTCCCAAAAGGGGTATATCATTTAGACCTTTATACCCAATCAAAGGTGCTGTAATAAGCTAAATCCATAATATTTCATTAGGTTGAAGACTGACAGGAGTTTGGCTTTAGTCAGTAGGATTATCTGGAGTTCATTCTAATATATGGACAATGTTTACGCATCTTCAGCTATGGCAAGAATATCTGTAGACTGAGATTGAACCCAAAAGCATCATAGGAAAAGAAAATGAAAATTTTTCTTACCTCAGAAATACCTATGTAGAAGACAGCCAAGGGAGTTTTGCCCTGACTAGTATATCTTTCAAACCCTTGTTCTTTTTATAAGGGGGCCTCCGTGGCTCAGAAGGTAGAGCGTTGGACGCTCAATCCGAACAGCCTTCCGCCAATGGGTCACGGGTTCGAATCCCACTCAGTCAAAACTAAAATTGGAAAATTTTCTGTCTGGGATTTCACTCAAACTACCTACGTGGCATGGTTGCCAGTTACCACCAGAAGGTCATGGGTTTCCCCCTGGCATATAGAGCCTGGTTTCCGCCCACAATAAAACTGGCAACGCCGCCATATAAGTGAAATAATCTTGATCGCGGTGTAAAACACCAACCAATAAAGCTTTTTATAAGCAATGACCGGCCTTGACAAATTTGTCCTTAGATATGTACCCAATGTATACGTATTTTTGTGTATTCTTTGTCGTTGTATACTATGTTTAGTTAGTTATTTAGTTTAAGTTTTTGGAAATATTTTTAATATTCTGTAATACAAAACGTGCAGATGTGGGAGTGGCTTTCCTTTAATCTGGCATTCTTTATGACAGAAACAAGACAATTTTATCGAATTGATATTTTATCAATATTCACCGATGAAATTTTCTTGATATAACCCAAACAGAAAAAAACTCCAAAAACTGTCATATACGAAAAGTTGTCTTGCTCGACGGATACGCTGGAGCTTCGTGTGGCATGAGATGCTAAAATTCGGATTTTTTTTCATTTTATCTGATTATCAAGAGACATTCAGCGATTAAAGTACGTCGAAAAACTAGATTGGCTAGACTAAGAACCAGATTAAAAAAGATTGACTCTTGGTAAAGACGAAATAACGAATCGAAAATGTGTGCTTACAACGGACAGAAATCAAATATAGCCCCTATGTATATGACTATATTTTGCGTATGTGTTTGGGGAGGGGTTGGGGGGGGGGGGGGGGCGAGGCGACTGTTCATACAATTACCTTAACGATTGATATCAACGGAAAGCTTTTACTTTTACCTTTTTGGAAGAAAATTAGCAAATTCTGTTTCAATGAATTTTCCCCTTTGTTTGGTCGCCCGTGTCATTTCAACAGATACAAATGGATGCATTTTTGTTAGTTTGTAATCTAGTATACTGTATCACGAACTAAATTGATTGAATGAGGTAAAGTTTAATAGTATGAAGAAACTTATTAATTTAACTTTTATGAGATGAAGGTATTGAGATGATATGAGGATTCTTCAGGCTTCAATTGGTCGTGTCGCCGTCCAAGTGGTATAGGATCCACTTGGACAAGCAATGTAAAGCCCCATCTCCCGGCTACGTACCTTTCTAGACGCTTAATTGGGCGCGAAAAGTGCCCTCGACAGTCATTTTGGCTTGTCCATGGTGGGTCTCGATTTTTGGGAGATATGTAGCCTTAGGGTATATGGGACGTTTTAAACAAGAAGTGGCCGGAATAAGTCAATGTATGGCCGTTTTAGAGAGAGTTAAGGGGAGTTTGGGGTCATAGATATCGTCTATAAACAATCGGTAGGTTACCCGACTCTTCGGAGTTATTGGAGGGGACGACGATCTTGATAGCCTCTCTAGTCTCCCTCCTTGGGGCTACAGCGCAGGGAGACTGTTCCAGAATTACATCTCAGTTACCGATAAGAAGTACTCGAAAGTTAGCCCAAAGCTACATATCACCTATCTACGTTTTACAATAACCCTCTTCCAGGCCGTGCAGTAAACATGATAACGGCAATGGTGTCGAATTGAAACAGACAATAGTACTTATCGCATGGAAGGTTCCACATTAAAGAAATCCCGCCACCATCGATAAGCATTGTATAACGTCAATATAAACTTTGAAAAATGTTTTCAATAAGTTTGGATTTAAATGAAACCATCATTTTTAAATCTAAAGTAACGTTGTTAAAAGTGGCATTAGCTGTCCAAATGCAGACGTTTTCATAAACATCTCCGAGATTGTTATCAACGGAAAGCTCTTATTTTGTACTTCTGTATACAAATGACGAACAAAAAGCTAATTCTGTTTCACCAAATTTCCCCTATATTTGGCTGCCGATAACTCTTAAAGTGGCATGAGCTGCCAAAATGTTGATATTTTGACGTAAAAACAGAATGTTGAAATGATCGGTTATTTTTCTCAAGACGTATAATTCTAGTCTCGAAAATGTACGATAAGGTATGGTTTTGACTAACTTTGGCTTAGAATGAATGAATGGTCGTCCCGGTTATTTAAATTTTGTTTAATTTTCGAACACGTTTTCGGTTCAAAGCCTCTTACTGTCGTGACGATCAAAAATTTTGAAAAAGTGTGAATTTTGGCAGCTCATGCCACTTTAAAATAAAACAAATCTTACATAGAAATAACCAAACTTAGTTTTTCGTTTTTTTATTAAGAGAAATGCATTTTTCTTCTAAAAAAAAACTGAGCTAGTAAAGTTCAATACTACAAGATAAGCATAAAGAGAAATTCAAACAAATGCATTGCGGAACTTTTTATAACCCCAAACAAAATTGATTTTCGTCCTAATTAAAAAAAATGTATCGAGCTTGTTAACCCAGGAAGTTGTAGGCACGTCATATAGTTCACTATGTCAAGTTCTTGTAAAAAATTGCACATTGGGAGATTTCTGACTCACGAGACTGAAGGACACGTGATCTAATTTAAAAGATAATCATTGGCTAACCCTCAAGTAGGCTTTTGTTCCGCTCAGATTTATAGTTAACGAAATATCCAATTTAAGAGATTTCCCCCGTGTTTACTGCAGATAACTGGCCCACCAAAAAGTGCTGTGTTTTTTTTTAAAGAAAGTATTCGGATTTTGTTGTTTGGTCAGCCGGCGACATGATGGGGTACTTGTTTTCCCCATGTCTGTTGACACGAACATCGGACTCGTCTTAAGTACGATTGAAAGTCCTATTCTATTCAAGGCAGCGTTGCGACCAAATACACCTCAACTTTCGACAAGGACTTTTCAACTGCGGCTTGTAAACTTTCATCAACTTCACTCCGGATGGGGTTATTTTGTCCAAAGTCCACCAGCCCTCTTGGATCTTGCTTCGATCAGATTAACGGTTTGCAACATCCACCATCAAGAGGCTAGGTTATAAAACATGTAACTCTGCCATGTTTGCCCAAGAATAATTTGGGCACCAAACGAGAAAAATTCATTATCCAAACGGTGTAACATATTAGGTGAATCGTGCTGGACTGGTAGCGGTCTGCGCCAATACAAGTACATCAGTAAACAATCAACTCTCAGAGCGATTTATGGTAACAATGGCATTCCATAAAATGAGCAACATTCGCTGGAAAATAACTTCTCAAGTTGTCAAATCGCATAAAAGGTCAAGTTTGTCTGGCTGCCCAGCCATAATCTTGTGAGCGGAAAAGTTGTTGAATTGATTTGATGAAAACTGTAACATTTGGCAAATTTCCATTTCAGGGTGTAGAATGATGCTCTTTGATGCATATTTGGAAAGACACGAAACTTTATTGCAATTACTGTAAATAAAATCAAGAACTCCTTTATTTCTACTAAAGTATACCCATGGCATTTGAATTAAACGTCCTTGAATTCTGACTATAATGAATTATCTATAAACCTTTTAGAGAGCTTTTCAAAATTATAGGACCAACCGTCTCTCCATCTTCTCATATATGATAAATTTATAATTTTTCACTCGATCGTCGTATGTGGAAGAGTTGCCTACTTGCCGAACGTCGGTGGGTTCCTCCGGGCAATGAGTCCAATTTTCTCCCCCAGTAAACCTGATAACGCCGCCATAAAGGGTGAAATAATCTTGAGTGCGGCATAATAAATAAATCAATCAATCATACATTTATATGGCGACAATTATTGCCTGTATCGGAAAAAACAAATTTAGTTTTCTGATTTTTCGCAGAGAACTGTTTTTAGAAAGAACTGTTGTCAAAGTTTTTTTGTATAATAATCCGATTTACTTATAGGAGTAAGATTTTAGAAAGACAAGATATGATATCTCGAGAAGATAACCGATAAACCGTATATATGCTTAAACCCGTACTATCAGATTTATATATTTACTCGGAATAAAAAATTAACCGACAAAACTCCGTTAATTTCCAAGAATTATGGGTTAAATATATATAAATGTATTTTTGTTCCTCTTTTAAACATTTCTATGTAGAATGGGAAAATTTCCTTAAAGTGGCAGGATTTTTCAAAATTGTGACTTTTTTGTTAAAACTGATTGTCAAGACAATAACTTTGAAGTCAACCGAAATCTTAAAACCGTGGGCTGTTAGAACCGAAATAATGTTCGAAAAGTAACTATTAAATAACCTGGACTAACGTAGCAGTAAAAGACTTATAAAACACTATACTTTAGCATACCTATTCAAGTCTAGTAGCTCTAAATAGCTTCTAATTTGTTATTTTTGAATAAAGGAATATTGCAATTTTTGAATAAAGAAATATTGTAATTTTTGAATAAAGAAATATTGTAATTTTTGAATGAAGAAATAATGGAAAAATTTCCAAATTTCCTTTTAACGGAAAATATCAAAATTTTTACAGCTATTTTAAATCTTCATTTTAATATAAATACCTGTTTTGTTGTCCCTTAGGTGTCAAAACTCAATTGTTTAACAACACACTAGTGGAAGACGAATATCCTGATTAAGGGACAGGAAATGTTGAATATTTTCACTTTAGGAAGATATTTTCCTAAAGTTTAGTTAATCGCATCGTTCTACCAAATGTATGCATTACCATAGTTTTTCGCAAAAATTAAAACTTTGAATGGGACAAATCTTTTTTGTCAAATATCACTGTTGCTAAATTTTGTCTGTTCATTTTTTCCAATGCTAGCAACTCAACCAATATTTTCTGTTAAAACGCGTGTGGACGGTCAAGTTATTCGGCAACTTTATCTCTTTTTTTCTGCTGACAATTGTGATTCGTTTTCGGTTGTTCACAAAATAGAAAAGTAAGAAGATAAATGAATGATCAATTCAATCAATCATCTCAAATTAAATGAAAGAAAAAATAGACTATAAATATGGAAACAAATAAAAAGAAATATAAAAAAATTAATTAGAACTAGAAATTGCTGAAGCAATTGCGATTCAAAGTGTGAATCCGATTAGATAAGAGTTTCATATACTCCTTGACTTTTTTCCGAAAAGTAATTAAAGCGCCGAAAAGATGTACATGTTTTTCGTTAATCTCCAAAAGAAAAAGCGCGGACGTGAAAGAAAACATTTGTTAAATTTTAAAGATTTAATTTACGGAAGACGTTGACTGATAAACTGTAATTAGTGCATCTCAGCTGTGGAATTTTGTTTCATTCGGCTCAACAGTTTTAAAGTTATAGGGCTTTTAAATATGTGTGACTTCATCAAATCTAAATGTTCGTTTATTACTGATAGAGCCAGTGTTTTCAGTTTGTTGATCGTTGAAACTAGTTTTATTTATGCATATTATGTGTTTACATTGATATATGTTATCGGTTTTGCTCTATAATGCGTCATTTTTCCTCGGCATATGTGAGAAAGTCCAATAGTACACCTGAAAACGACTAAGTCCAACAATTTAAATTTTGGAACAAAGATTAAAAGTACTTATGAAAATGATAGAAAGCATTTGGCGGTATGTTTTTCTTCATCATTTTAGGGGCTTTGAGATGATATATAGTAAAAGTGACAAAAATCAGTTTTAGAAAAATTCACACTATTATTGATGACGTCATCAATTTTAAATACCAAATATCTGCTAAGGTTTTTATACAATAAACTTCAAATTTGCATTCATAATAGATTATGCATTGAACTATCTAATGTTAACAAATAAGAGCAAATACTTCTTTTTTTAGGGAGAAATAAAGCTTTACGTATTTGAAACACGATCCAATATGGCGGCCAAACTATTCGTCCAATCAAAAAACCGTTGACATTTTGTGACTAACAAATTTCCTTGTCTCTTTAAATTTGAAAACCGTTTCTCTCTATCTATATTATTGGCGAAATTAGCATTTTTATAGATTTTAAAAATTTAAAATGACGTCATGGTCACGTGACTTTGATTTGGATTTGACAACTTTAGAATATTAGTCAGATTGATGCAATCTATAGATGTAGAAAGTTTTGTTACGTTAAGTTCAATAGTTTTTTAGTTATTGACTTTTGAAAATTTAAGTGATGACGTCAAAATTTCGACCAATAGCGAGCTTCTAGAGTTTTCAACTGAAGAACTTGAAAGTTGCAATCGAGATGCGCTAAAGTAATTCCTACCTATGTATTAAATTTAAAGTCAATCCATTAGGTGGTTTTGGAGAAGAAGACCTTTGAAGGTTTAGTGCGGTGCCAAGATGGCCGCGAGCGTAGCCCTAGAAAAACATAAAAAAATTAGTGCATGCATAATTGATCAAAAATCTGTCGAGAAATCTGAAATTTTTTAGTGTTGTGATTTGTAGTTTCCAAGAAATAGGCTTTCAACATCGGTGCAAGGAGAAAAAAAATAATAATAATAATAATAATAATAATAAACACAACGAAAACAATAGATTCAAAGTTTACACTTTGAATCTAATAATAATAATAAACACAACGAAAACAATAGATTCAAAGTTTACACTTTGAATCTAACTAGAAATTGCTGAAGCAATTGCGATTCAAAGTGTGAATCCGAACAGATAAGAGTTCCACATACTTCTTGACTTTTTCCCGAAAAGTAATTGAAAGCGCCGAAAAGATATACATGTTTTTCGTTAATCGCCAAAAGAAAAAGCGCGAACGTGAAAAAAAAATTCTTTAAATTTTGAAGATTCAAATCACTGAAGACGTTGGCTGATAAACTGTATCTAGTGCATCATCGCGGTGAAATTTCGATTCATTTGGCTAATTAGTTTTTAAGTTATTGCGTTCTGAATACAGGATTTTCTATAATCATCAAAGGAAAAAGCGCGGACCTTGAAGAAAACATTTTCTATTTTTTAAAGGTATAATTCACGGAAGACGTTGGCAGATAAACTGTATCTACTGCATCTTTGCTGTGAAATTTCGATTCATTTGGCTAATCAGTTTTTAAGTTATAACGTTTTGAATACAGGATTCTCGTTAATCACCAAACGAAAAAGTGCGGACGTGAAAGAAGACATTCTTTAAATTTTGAAAATTTAATTTACGGAAGACGTTGACAGATAAATTGTATCTATTACATCTTACCTGAGAAATTTTGATTCATTCGGCTAAAGAGTTTTTACGTTATTGAGTTCTGAATACAGGATTTTCTATAATCATCAAAGGAAAAAGCGCGGACCTGAGTGAAAACATTTTCTAAATTTTAAAGATTTAATTTACGGAAGACGTTGACTGATAAACTGTATCAAGTACATCTTAGCTGTTAAATTTGGATTCCATCGGGTAAACGGTTTTTAAGTTATAAGGCTTTTAAATATGTGTGACGTCATCAAATCTAAATGTGAGTTTATTACTTATAGAGCCAGTGTTTTCAATTTGTTGATCGTTGAAAGTAGTTTTATTTATGCATATTATGTGTTTACACTGATATATGTTATCGGTTTTGCCCTATATCATGTCAATTTTCCTCGGCATATGTGAGAAAGTCCTATAGTACACCTGAAAACGAATAAGTCCAACAATTTAAATTTTGGAACAAAGATTAAACGTACTTATCAAAATGATAGAACGCATTTGGCGGTATGTTTTTCTTCGTCATTTCAAGGGCTTTGAGATGATTTATAATAAAAGTAACAAAAATTAGTTTTAGAAAAAATCACACTATTATTGATGACGTCATCAATTTTAAATACCAAATATCTCCTAAGGTTTTTATACAATAAACTTCAAATTTGCATTCATAATAGATTATGCAGGGAACTATTGAATTTTACAAAATCAGAGCAAATATTTTTTTTTTTAGGAAGAAGAAAAGCTTTACGTATTTGGAACACGATCCAATATGGCGGCCAAACTATTCGTCCAATCAAAAAACCGTTGACATTTTGTGATCAACAAATTTCCTTGTCTCTCTGAATTTGAAATCAGTTTTTCTCTATCTATATTATTAGTGAAATTAGCATTTTTATAGATTTTAAAAATTTAAAATGACGTCATGGTCACGTGACTTTGATTTGGATTTTACAACTTTAGGATATAAGTCAGATTGATGCTATCTATGAATGTAGAAAGTTTTGTTGCTTTAAATTAAAGAGTTTTTTAGTTATTGACTTTTGAAAATTTAAGTGATGACGTCAAAATTTCGACCAATAGCGAGCTTCTAGACTTTTCAACTGAGGTACTTGAAAGTTGCAATCTAGATGCGCTGAAGTAAGTCCTACCTATGTACTAAATTTGAAGAGAATCCATTGAGTGGTTTTGGAGCAGAAGACCTTTGAAGGTTTAGTGCGTTGCCAAGATGGCCGCCAACGTAGCCCTAGAGAAACAATAGAAATATGCGCATGCATAATCCATGGACTTTTTGTCAACGAATCTGCAGTTTGATAAAGTTGCGATTTGTGGTTTTTGAGAAATAAGCTTTCAACTTCTACGTAAGAAGAAAAATAATAATAATAATAATAATAATAAACACAACGAAAACAATAGATTCAAAGTTTACACTTTGAATTTAATAATAATAAACACAACGAAAACAATAGATTCAAAGTTAACACTTTGAATCTAATAATAGCAATTAAAGAAAAACACTACGAAAGCAATATATTCAAAGCTTAAACTTGTTTTCCGATAAGGAAGGACTCTCTACACAGATTCATCAACCCCGTTTTTTCCTTGGGACACAAGAAGTGCCATAAGTAGTGCCATAAGTATTCCGTGTATCTTCTTTTCTCTTTTTCCTGCACTCCATTGGATTGATTTTCTGGGCGTTTCTATGGTTTTTCTTGAAAGGAAATTGGTTGAATTTAAGGCTGGAAACAATTTTGGATGTGATGTGAGACCAGGTTAGATGGAAGGAGATTTTGAGTATTGTGTGTGCTTAGACCTGTATGTTTACAGTTGGCGCGCAACATGAAAAAGCGCGGACGTCAAAGTAAACATTTTTTTCTTTCAAAGATTGAATTTACGGAAGATGCCGGCAAATATTCTCTTACAGGCCCTTCTTAGATTTATATTTTCGTTTTATTTTGCAAAGTAGTTTTAATTAATTACGTTTTGAATGCAAGATTTCCTATAATAACCAAAAGAAAAAGCGCGGACCTCAAAGAAAACATTTGTTAAATTTTAAAGATTTAATTTACGGAAGACGTTGACTGATAAACTGTAACTAGTACATCTCAGCTGTGGAATTTCGATTAATTTGGCTAATTAGTTTTTAAGCTATTGCGTTCTGAATACAGGATTTTCTATAATCATCAAAGGAAAAAGCGCAGACCTTAAAGAAAACATTTTCTATTTTTTTAAGGTTTAATTTACGGAAGACGTTGACTGATAAACTGTATCAAGTACATTTTAGCTGTTAAATTTGGATTCATTCGGGTAAACAGTTTTTAAGTTATAAGGCTTTTAAATATGTGTGACGTCATCAAATCTAAATGTTCGTTTATTACTTATAGAGCCAGTGTTTTCAATTTGTTGATCGCTGAAACTAGTTTTATTTATGCATATTATGTGTTTACACTGACATATGATATCAGTTTTGCCCTATATCATGTCAATTTTCCTCGGCATATGTGAGAAAGTCCTATAGTACACCTGAAAACGACTAAGTCCAACAATTTAAAATTTGGAACAAAGATTAAAAGTACTTATGGAAATGATACAAAGCATTTGGCGGTATGTTTTTCTTCGTCTTTTCAAGGGCTTTGAGATCATCTATAATAAAAGTAACAAAAATCAGTTTTAGAAAAATTCACACTATATTTGATGACGTCATCAATTTTAAATACCAAATATCTCCTAAGGTTATTTTACAATAAACCTCAAATTTGCATTCATAATAGATTATGCTTTGAACTATCTATTGTTACAAAATCAGAGCAAATACTTCTTTTTTTAGGGAGAAGAAAAGATTTACGTATTTGAAACACGATCCAATATGACGGCCAAACCATTGGTCCAATCAAAAAACCGTTGGCATTTTGTTAACAACAAATTGTCTTGTCTCTCTGAATTTGAAATCGGTTTCTTTCTATCTATGTTATTAGCGAAATTAGCATTTTCATAGATTTTAAATATTTAAAATGACGTCATGGTCACGTGACTTTGATTTGGATGTTACAACTTTAGGATATTAGGCATATTGATGCAATCTATAGTTGTAGAAAGTTTTGTTGCGCTAACTTAAATAGTTTTTTAGTTATTGACTTTGGAAAATTTAAGTGATTTTGTCAACATTTCGACCAATAGCGAGCTTCTGGAGTTTTCAAGTGAGATACTTGAAAGTTGCAATCAAGATGCGCTGAAGTAAGTCCAACCTATGTATTTAATTTGAAGTGAATCCATTGAGTGGTTTTGGAGAAGAAGACCTTTGAAGGTTTAGTGCGTTGCCAAGATGGCCGCGAACGTAGCCCTCGAGAAACAATAAAAGTATGCGCATGCATGATTCATTCAAGTTTTGTGGACAGATCCGAAGTTTTAGTGAGTTGAGATTTGTAGTTTTTGAGAAAAAAGGTTTCAACTTGGCGGAAGAAAAAAAAAAATAATAATAATAAACACAACGAAAACAATAGATTCAAAGTTTACACTTTGAATCTAATAAACACAACGAAAACAATAGATTCAAAGTTTACACTTTGAATCTAATAATAAACACAACGAAAACAATAGATTCAAAGTTTACACTTTGAATCTAATAATAATAAAATAAACAAAAACACTACGCACACAATATATTCAAAGTTTAAACTGGTTTTCCGATAAGGAATCTCTACAAAGTTTCATCACATCCAGTTTTCCTAGGGACGAAAGAAGTGCCATAAATATTCCGTGTATCTTCTTTTCTTTTTTTTTTCCTGCCCACCGTCGGATTGATTTTCTGGGCATTTGTATGGTTTTCTTGAAAGGAAATCGGTTGAATTTAAGGCTGGAAACAATTTTGGATGTGATATGAGACCAGGTTAGGTGGAAGGAGATTTTGAGTATTGTGTGTGCTTAGACCTGTATGTTTACAGTAGGCACGCAACATGAAAAAGCGCGGACGTCAAAGAAAACATTTTTTTCTTTCAAAGATTGAATTTACGGAAGATGCCGGCAAATATTCTCTTACAGGCCCTTCTTAGATTTATATTTTCGTTTTATTTTGCAAAGTAGTTTTAAGTTATTACGTTTTGAATGCAAGATTTCCTATAATAACCAAAAGATAAAGCGCGGACCTCAAAGAAAACATTTGTTAAATTTTGAAGATTTAATTTACGGAAGACGTTGGCTGATAAATTGTATCAAGTACATTTTAGCTGTTAAATTTGGATTCATTCGGGTAAACAGTTTTTAAGTTATAAGGCTTTTAAATATGTATGACGTCATCAAATCTAAATGTTCGTTTATTACTTATAGAGCCAGTGTTTTCAATTTGTTGATCGTTGAAACTAGTTTTATTTATGCATATTATGTGTTTACACTGATATATGTTATCGGTTTTGCTCTATAATGCGTCATTTTCCCTCGGCATATGTGAGAGAGTCCAACAGTACAGCTGAAAACGACTAAGTCCAACAATTTAAATTTTGGAACAAAGATTAAAAGTACTTATCAAAATGATAGAACGCATTTGGCGGTATGTTTTTCTTCATCATGTCAAGGGCTTTGAGATGGTTTATAATAAAAGTAACAAAAATCAGTTTCAGAAAAATTCACACTATAATTGATGACGTCATCAATTTTAAATACCAAATATCTCCTAAGTCTTTTTTACAATAAACCTCAAATTTGCATTCATAATAGATTATGCCTTGAACTATCTATTGTTACAAAATCAGAGCAAATACTTCTTTTTTTAGGGAGAAGAAAAGCTTTACGTATTTGGAACACGATCCAATATGGCGGCCAAACCATTGGTCCAATCAAAAAACTGTTGGCATTTTGTGAACAACAAATTGTCTTGTCTCTCTAAATTTGAAATCGGTTTCTTTCTATCTATATTATTAGCGAAATTAGCATTTTCATAGATTTTAAATATTTAAAATGACGTCATGGTCACGTGACTTTGATTTGGATGTTACAACGTTAGGATATTAGGCAGATTGATGCAATCTATAGATGTAGAAAGTTTTGTTACGCTAACTTAAATAGTTTTTTAGTTATTGACTTTGGAAAATTTAAGTGATGACGTCAAAATTTCGACCAATAGCGAGCTTCTGGAGTTTTCAAGTGAGATACTTGAAAGTTGCAACCAAGATGCGCTGAAGTAAGTCCAACCTATGTATTTAATTTGAAGTGAATCCATTGAGCGGTTTTGGAGAAGAAGACCTTTGAAAGTTAAGTGCGTTGCCAAGATGGCCGCCAACGTAGCCCTAGAGAAACAATAGAAATATGCGCATGCCTAATCCATGGAAGTTTTGTCGACGAATCTGTAGTTTGATAAAGTTGCGATTTCTGGTTTTCGAGGAATAAGGTCTCAACATCGACGCAAGAAAAAAAAAAAATAATAATAACTAGAAATTGCTGAAGCAATTGCGATTCAAAGTGTGAATCCGAACAAATAAGAGTTTCACATACTCCTTGACTTTTTTCCGAAAAGTAATTAAAGCGCCGAAAAGATGTACATGTTTTTCGTTAATCGCCAAAAGAAAAAGCGCGGACGTGAAAGAAAAATTCTTTAAATTTTGAAGACTTAATTCACGGAAGACGTTGACTGATAAACTGTATCTACTGCATCTTTGCTGTGAAATTTCGATTCATTTGGCTAATCAGTTTTTAAGTTATAACTTTTTGAATACAGGATTCTCGTTAATCACTAAACGAAAAAGCGCGGACGTGAAAGAAGACATTCTTTAAATTGTGAAAATTTAATTTACGGAAGACGTTGACAGATAAATTGTATCTATTACATCTTACCTGAGAAATTTTGATTCATTCGGCTAAACAGTTTTTAAGTTATTGCGTTCTGAATACAGGATTTTCTATAATCATCAAAGGAAAAAGCGCGAACCTGAGAGAAAACATTTTCTAACTTTTAAAGATTTAATTTACGGAAGACGTTGACTGATAAACTGTACCAAGTACATCTTAGCTGTTAAATTTGGATTCATTCGGGTAAACAGTTTTTAAGTTATAAGGCTTTTAAATATGTGTGACGTCATCAAATCTAAATGTTCGTTTATTACTTATAGAGCCAGTGTTTTCAATTTGTTGATCGTTGAAAGTAGTTTTATTTATGCATATTATGTGTTTACACTGATATATGTTATCGGTTTTGCTCTATAATGCGTCATATTTCCTCGGCATATGTGAGAAAGTCCAATAGTACACCTAAAAACGACTAAGTCCAACAATTTAAATATTGGAACAAAGATTAAAAGTACTTATGGAAATGATACAAAGCATTTGGCGGTATGTTTTTCTTCGTCTTTTCAAGGGCTTTGAGATCATATATAATAAAAGTAACAAAAATCAGTTTTATAAAAATTCAAACTGTTATTGATGACGTCATCAATTTTAAATACCAAATATCTCCTAAAGTTTTTATACGATAAACTTCAAATTTGCATTCATAATAGATTATGCATTGAACTATCTAATGTTACAAAATCAGAGCAAATACGTCTGTTGTTAGGGAGAAGAAAAGCTTTACGTATTTTCGACACGATCCAATATGGCGACCAAACCATTCGTCCAATCAAAAAACCGTTGACATTTTGTGACTAACAAATTTCCTTGTCTCTCTGAATTTGAAATCAGTTTTTCTCTATCTATATTATTAGCGAAATTAGCATTTTTATAGATTTAAAATGACGTCATGGTCACGTGACTTTGATTTGGATTTTTAAACTTCAGGATATTAGCCAGATTGATGCAATCTCTAGATGTAGAAAGTTTAGTTACTTTAAATTAAATAGTTTTTTAGTTATTGACTTTTGAAAATTAAAGTGATGACGTTAAAATTTCGACCAATAGCGAGCTTCTAGAGTTTTCAACTGAGGTACTTGAAAGTTACAATCGAGATGCGCTTAAGTAAGTCCTACCTATGTATTAAATTTGAAGTGAATTCATTGAGTGCTTTTGGAGAAGAAGACCTTTGAAGGTTGAGTGCGGTGCCAAGATGGCCGCGAGCGTAGCCCTAGCAAAACATAAAAAATGGGCGCATGCAAGATTGATTGAAAATCTGTCGAGAAATCTGAAATTTTTAAGTGTTGCGATTTGTAGTTTTCAAGAAATAGGCTTTCAACATCGGGGCAAGGAGAAAAAAAATAATAATAAACACAACGAAAACAATAGATTCAAAGTTTACACTTTGAATCTAATAATAATAATAAACACAACGAAAACAATAGATTCAAATTTTACACTTTGAATCTAATAATAATAAAAAAACAAAAACACTACGAAAGCAATATATTCAAAGCTTAAACTTGTTTTCCGATAAGGAAGGACTCTCTACACAGATTTATCAACCCCGGTTTTTCCTTGGGACACAAGAAGTGCCATAAGTAGTGCCATAAGTATTCCGTGTATCTTCTTTTCTCTTTTTCCTGCATTGATTTTCTGGGCGTTTCTATGGTTTTTCTTGAAAGGAAATTGAATGAATTTATGGCTGGAAACAATTTTGGATGTGATATGAGACCAGGCTAGGCTGGTGGAAGGAGATTTGGAGAATTGTGTGTGCTTAGACCTGTATGGTTACAGTAGGCGCGAACCATGAAAAAGCGCGGACGTCAAAGAAAACATTTTTTTCTTCAAAAGATTGAATTTACAAGAGATGCCGGCAAATATTCTCTTACAGGCCCTTCTTAGATTTATATTTTTGTTATATTATGCATCGTAGTTTTTAGGTTATTACGTTTAGAATGCAAGATTTCCTATAATAACCAAAAGAAAAAGCGCGGACGTCAAAGAAAACATTTGTTAAATTTTAAAGATTTAATTTACGGAAGACGTTGACTGATAAACTGTAACTAGTACATCTCAGCTGTGGAATTTCGATTCATTTGGCTAATTAGTTTTTAAGCTATTGCGTTCTGAATACAGGATTTTCTATAATCATCAAAGGAAAAAGCGCGGACCTTAAAGAAAACATTTTCTATTTTTTAAAGGTTTAATTTACGGAAGACGTTGACTGATAAACTGTATCAAGTACATTTTAGCTGTTAAATTTGGATTCATTCGGGTAAACAGTTTTGAAGTTATAAGGCTTTTAAATATGTGTGACGTCATCAAATCTAAATGTTCGTTTATTACTTATAGAGCCAGTGCTTTCAATTTGTTGATCGTTGAAACTAGTTTTATTTATGCATGTTATGTGTTTACACTGACATATGATATCAGTTTTGCCCTATATCATGTCAATTTTCCTCGGCATATGTGAGAAAGTCCTATAGTACACCTGAAAACGACTAAGTCCAACAATTTAAAATTTGGAACAAAGATTAAAAGTACTTATGGAAATGATACAAAGCATTTGGCGGTATGTTTTTCTTTGTCTTTTCAAGGGCTTTGAGATCATCTATAATAAAAGTAACAAAAATCAGTTTTAGAAAAATTCACACTATATTTGATGACGTCATCAATTTTAAATACCAAATATCTCCTAAGGTTTTTTTACAATAAACCTCAAATTTGCATTCATAATAGATTATGCTTTGAACTATCTATTGTTACAAAATCAGAGCAAATACTTCTTTTTTTAGGGAGAAGAAAAGATTTACGTATTTGAAACACGATCCAATATGGCGGCCAAACCATTGGTCCAATCAAAAAACCGTTGGCATTTTGTGAACAACAAATTGTCTTGTCTCTCTAAATTTTAAATCGGTTTCTTTCTATCTATATTATTAGCGAAATTAGCATTTTCATAGATTTTAAATATTTAAAATGACGTCATGGTCACGTGACTTTGATTTGGATGTTACAACTTTAGGATATTAGGCAGATTGATGCAATCTATAGTTGTAGAAAGTTTTGTTACGCTAACTTAAATAGTTTTTTAGTTATTGACTTTGGAAAATTTAAGTGATTTTGTCAACATTTCGACCAATAGCGAGCTTCTGGAGTTTTCAAGTGAGATACTTGAAAGTTGCAATCAAGATGCGCTGAAGTAAGTCCAACCTATGTATTTAATTTGAAGTGAATCCATTGAGTGGTTTTGGAGAAGAAGACCTTTGAAGGTTTAGTGCGTTGCCAAGATGGCCGCGAACGTAGCCCTCGAGAAACAATAAAAGTATGCGCATGCATGATTCATTCAAGTTTTGTCGACAGATCCGAAGTTTTAGTGAGTTGAGATTTGTAGTTTTTGAGAAAAAAGGTTTCAACTTGGCGGAAGAAAAAAAAAATAATAATAATAATAATAATAAACACAACGAAAACAATAGATTCAAAGTTTACACTTTGAATCTAATAATAATAATAAACACAACGAAAACAATAGATTCAAAGTTTACACTTTGAATCTAATAAACACAACGAAAACAATAGATTCAAAGTTTACACTTTGAATCTAATAATAATAAAAAAAACAAAAACACTACGAAAGCAATATATTCAAAGCTTAAACTTGTTTTCCGATAAGGAAGGACTCTCCACACAGATTTATCAACCCCGGTTTTTCCTTGGGACACAAGAAGTGCCATAAGTAGTGCCATAAGTATTCCGTGTATCTTCTTTTCTCTTTTTCCTGCACTCCTTTGGATTGATTTTCTGGGCGTTTCTATGTTTTTTCTTGAAAGGAAATTGGTTGAATTTAAGGCTGGAAACAATTTTTAATGTGATGTGAGACCAGGTTAGATGGAAGGAGATTTTGAGTATTGTGTGTGCTTAGACCTGTATGTTTACAGTAGGCGCGCAACATGAAAAAGCGCGGACGTCAAAGTAAACATTTTTTTCTTTCAAAGATTGAATTTACGGAAGATGCCGGCAAATATTCTCTTACAGGCCCTTCTTAGATTTATATTTTCGTTTTATTTTGCAAAGTAGTTTTAAGTAATTACGTTTTGAATGCAAGATTTCCTATAATAACCAAAAGAAAAAGCGCGGACCTCAAAGAAAACATTTGTTAAATTTTAAAGATTTAATTTACGGAAGACGTTGACTGATAAACTGTAACTAGTACATCTCAGCTGTGGAATTTCGATTCATTTGGCTAATTAGTTTTAAGCTATTGCGTTCTGAATACAGGATTTTCTATAATCATCAAAGGAAAAAGCGCGGACCTTAAAGAAAACATTTTCTATTGTTTTAAGGTTTAATTTACGGAAGACGTTGACTGATAAACTGTATCAAGTACATTTTAGCTGTTAAATTTGGATTCATTCGGGTAAACAGTTTTTAAGTTATAAGGCTTTTAAATATGTGTGACGTCATCAAATCTAAATGTTCGTTTATTACTTATAGAGCCAGTGTTTTCAATTTGTTGATCGCTGAAACTAGTTTTATTTATGCATATTATGTGTTTACACTGACATATGATATCAGTGTTGCCCTATATCATGTCAATTTTCCTCGGCATATGTGAGAAAGTTCTATAGTACACCTGAAAACGACTAAGTCCAACAATTTAAAATTTGGAACAAAGATTAAAAGTACTTATGGAAATGATACAAAGCATTTGGCGGTATGTTTTTCTTCGTCTTTTCAAGGGCTTTGAGATCATCTATAATAAAAGTAACAAAAATCAGTTTTAGAAAAATTCACACTATATTTGATGACGTCATCAATTTTAAATACCAAATATCTCCTAAGGTTTTTTTACAATAAACCTCAAATTTGCATTCATAATAGATTATGCTTTGAACTATCCATTGTTACAAAATCAGAGCAAATACTTCTTTTTTTAGGGAGAAGAAAAGATTTACGTATTTGAAACACGATCCAATATGGCGGCCAAACCATTGGTCCAATCAAAAAACCGTTGGCATTTTGTGAACAACAAATTGTCTTGTCTCTCTAAATTTGAAATCGGTTTCTTTCTATCTATATTATTAGCGAAATTAGCATTTTCATAGATTTTAAATATTTAAAATGACGTCATGGTCACGTGACTTTGATTTGGATGTTACAACTTTAGGATATTAGGCAGATTGATGCAATCTATAGTTGTAGAAAGTTTTGTTACGCTAACTTAAATAGTTTTTTAGTTATTGACTTTGGAAAATTTAAGTGATTTTGTCAACATTTCGACCAATAGCGAGCTTCTGGAGTTTTCAAGTGAGATACTTGAAAGTTGCAATCAAGATGCGCTGAAGTAAGTCCAACCTATGTATTTAATTTGAAGTGAATCCATTGAGTGGTTTTGGAGAAGAAGACCTTTGAAGGTTTAGTGCGTTGCCAAGATGGCCGCGAACGTAGCCCTCGAGAAACAATAAAAGTATGCGCGTGCATGATTCATTCAAGTTTTGTCGACAGATCCGAAGTTTTAGTGAGTTGAGATTCGTAGTTTTTGAGAAATAAGGTTTCAACTTGGCGGAAGAAAAAAAAAATAATAATAATAATAATAATAATAATAAACACAACGAAAACAATAGATTCAAAGTTTACACTTTGAATCTAATAATAATAATAATAATAATAAACACAACGAAAACAATAGATTCAAAGTTTACACTTTGAATCTAATAATAAACACAACGAAAACAATAGATTCAAAGTTTACACTTTGAATCTAATAATAATAAAATAAACAAAAACACTACGCACACAATATATTCAAAGTTTAAACTGGTTTTCCGATAAGGAATCTCTACAAAGTTTCATCACATCCAGTTTTCCTAGGGACGAAAGAAGTGCCATAAATATTCCGTGTATCTTCTTTTCTTTTTTTTTTCCTGCCCACCGTCGGATTGATTTTCTGGGCATTTGTATGGTTTTCTTGAAAGGAAATCGGTTGAATTTAAGGCTGGAAACAATTTTGGATGTGATATGAGACCAGGTTAGGTGGAAGGAGATTTTGAGTATTGTGTGTGCTTAGACCTGTATGTTTACAGTAGGCACGCAACATGAAAAAGCGCGGACGTCAAAGAAAACATTTTTTTCTTTCAAAGATTGAATTTACGGAAGATGCCGGCAAATATTCTCTTACAGGCCCTTCTTAGATTTATATTTTCGTTTTATTTTGCAAAGTAGTTTTAAGTTATTACGTTTTGAATGCAAGATTTCCTATAATAACCAAAAGATAAAGCGCGGACCTCAAAGAAAACATTTGTTAAATTTTGAAGATTTAATTTACGGAAGACGTTGGCTGATAAATTGTATCAAGTACATTTTAGCTGTTAAATTTGGATTCATTCGGGTAAACAGTTTTTAAGTTATAAGGCTTTTAAATATGTATGACGTCATCAAATCTAAATGTTCGTTTATTACTTATAGAGCCAGTGTTTTCAATTTGTTGATCGTTGAAACTAGTTTTATTTATGCATATTATGTGTTTACACTGATATATGTTATCGGTTTTGCTCTATAATGCGTCATTTTCCCTCGGCATATGTGAGAGAGTCCAACAGTACAGCTGAAAACGACTAAGTCCAACAATTTAAATTTTGGAACAAAGATTAAAAGTACTTATCAAAATGATAGAACGCATTTGGCGGTATGTTTTTCTTCATCATGTCAAGGGCTTTGAGATGGTTTATAATAAAAGTAACAAAAATCAGTTTCAGAAAAATTCACACTATAATTGATGACGTCATCAATTTTAAATACCAAATATCTCCTAAGTCTTTTTTACAATAAACCTCAAATTTGCATTCATAATAGATTATGCCTTGAACTATCTATTGTTACAAAATCAGAGCAAATACTTCTTTTTTTAGGGAGAAGAAAAGCTTTACGTATTTGGAACACGATCCAATATGGCGGCCAAACCATTGGTCCAATCAAAAAACTGTTGGCATTTTGTGAACAACAAATTGCCTTGTCTCTCTAAATTTGAAATCGGTTTCTTTCTATCTATATTATTAGCGAAATTAGCATTTTCATAGATTTTAAATATTTAAAATGACGTCATGGTCACGTGACTTTGATTTGGATGTTACAACGTTAGGATATTAGGCAGATTGATGCAATCTATAGATGTAGAAAGTTTTGTTACGCTAACTTAAATAGTTTTTTAGTTATTGACTTTGGAAAATTTAAGTGATGACGTCAAAATTTCGACCAATAGCGAGCTTCTGGAGTTTTCAAGTGAGATACTTGAAAGTTGCAACCAAGATGCGCTGAAGTAAGTCCAACCTATGTATTTAATTTGAAGTGAATCCATTGAGCGGTTTTGGAGAAGAAGACCTTTGAAAGTTAAGTGCGTTGCCAAGATGGCCGCCAACGTAGCCCTAGAGAAACAATAGAAATATGCGCATGCCTAATCCATGGAAGTTTTGTCGACGAATCTGTAGTTTGATAAAGTTGCGATTTCTGGTTTTCGAGGAATAAGGTCTCAACATCGACGCAAGAAAAAAAAAAAATAATAATAATAATAATAATAATAATAATAAACACAACGAAAACAATAGATTCAAAGTTTACACTTTGAATCTAATAAATGATAAATAAGCAAAATTTGAATAAGTATAAATACATCTTCATGTTTTATTAGCTATTCTGTATTTTTCTAAAATATATCCATAGATTTATTTTTTTATTTATGTTTGCGATTTTTGGGATCTAAGTTCAAGAAAGGTTATCTTTAGAAGAACGTTTTTTTTAAATAAAAAGGAATGAAACGTTCCTCTTACACATGCTTATATTTTGAAATATATATTTATACCTCATGGATGCGCATTGTTTTAAAATTCTCTTTTTAATCAATATCAATAGCTAGTTTTTTAAAATACTTCAAAAGAAAAAAAACTGTCAACGGTGTCTTATGTACAGAAAGTTTTGAGTTCTACCTCTTACTTATCAAACGCCTTGAAAGAGTAATTGGTATATAACAGCACCGAATGACATTTAATGTGGCCAATTCGGCTATGCCTTACATAAGTATTGATGAAATATCGTTAGTTCACAGTAAAAGTAAAGTCGACTGATAGACCATTAGATCGGTCCGGATATCACTCCGCCGTTTGCGCCCATCTGCTGGGAACTGTCGTCCAACAAACGCTTTAAACCCATGTTAATTTCTCTCGTGTTATTGTGCGTGAATTGACAGCTTGTCGATAATCATGACAGGAGAAAAATGACCGAATCGACAAATCACAATCTTTATGAAGCCGTTTTTGAAAGATATTGCGAAGAGGCAGGCTGGCGAATACAATACGCGTTCTCGCGAAGCACGCCGCCTAGCTGAACCGGAGAGGCGAGAAAGCGTTTTGTACACCAGCTCTGCTGTAATATAGCCCCGAGGCAAGTTTGGTAATTTAGGCGAAATCCCACTTAAAGTTATGAAAACAGTTCCTTGTTGCAAAGAGCATTTTCGTTCTAAATTCATCGCAGAGCTTTGTTGTCTCTTCCGTTTATTGTCGCAAGAAGCAAAGCGCATTACCATCATATCGCCAGTCTTCATTACTGACAAAGAGAAATCAGGAAAATTACTTTATTAATTATAAATCCTTATTTGGAAATCAAATTGTCTGTCATGACACTCTCAATTCTGTATGCGATTCATTGTCGTGTATGTTTAAAGCTATTTATGTCTATGGCCCAGTTTCCATTTATGAAAAAAGATCACGTGGCAGCTTTTTGGGGCCATCGCAGGCCCAGTGGAAAAAGTTTTAAGCGCCCAATATGAAAGCTTTTCTTCCAGTATATTGCGGGTTTCAGTTCACCACATATGATTTTGCTTATTTCATTCGCAAATATAAATGTCAGCAAGCACTAACAGGACCTGGGGATATAGATATCTGAAAATAACGGGTTTCACGTATTAATAAATCCGACAGTCATTTTGTGCTTAACAACAAGTATAGTATGAAGCTACCACATATAAAGACAAATTCGTTGAAACAAAATTTGCTATTTTTTTGTCATTTTCTTCAAGAAATACAAAACAAAAACTTCCTACCGATACCATTCTTGAAAATTCACGCTAAGGTACTATTTTTATTAGGAAAAAAAACCCTTACATAACATGTACTCATTCGTCCTTAAAGTGGCATGAGCTGCCAAAAGGTTGATATCTTGACGTTAAAACAGAATGTTGAAATTATTGGCTATTTTTCTCAAGACGTATAATTCAGAAGCCTTTTAGTGCCTCTAGTCTCGAAAATGTGCGATAAAGTATTGTTTTGAACTAACTTTGGTTTAGAATGAATGAATGGTCGTCCCGGTTATTTAAATTTTGTTTACTTTTCGAACACGTTTTCGGTTCATACAGGCCACATACTGTATGGATTTTCCTCATTCCAACGCCAATCATTTAGTTTTTCGATGGCCTTCAGCCTCTTACTGTTGTGACGATCAGAATTTATGAAAAAAAGTGTGAATTTCGGCAGCTCATGCCACTTTAATATTTTGATTGTGTCCGTTATTAACTTGCATCTTGGATCCAGTCGGGTTACTGGCTATGCCGATATTTTCTTTCAACCTTAATCCTTCATTTTATAAGATACTTCTATAACGCTCCACTTTTCTTGACAAAAGGAATTGATGAAAAATCCAAACTTCTGCAGGCAGCTCACGCCACTTTAGAGATAAATCGTGTTTCGGGTTGAGAGACGAACGCCTTTCCAACAAAGTTTGATGGACTGACAGAGAAACGCCGACCTTCAATAAAAAAATCGTAAAATCGATCTATACAACCACACAATCAATCAGCTGGACAACGAATGAATCAATTGTGAATTAAAGAGAGGTTCAAACATTTCTTCCAATTGTGAATTATTGAATCAGTCAATCAATCAACCATTCAATCGCATGGCATGTTCAGATAGATTTTCCCATCTGTTCCCAACCTGTTTAGATTTTGTTGTGAACTAGTGAACAATACCTGCCCGTCGTGTAATATGTTTGTGAGGTTCTGATTGCAGTGGACTGGTTAGATTGCTCGCCTTCAAACCTCCTCCTCAGATGCCTACTTGAATCGCTCCGGTTGACAGCTATCGCAAACCAAATTACCCTACAATTCATTTCTATTTAACAGAGTTCTCCGTTTGTGGTAATGCTCGTGTATTGGACGAATTTCCACACAATTAGCTTGTTTAACGGCGAACAGAACTCGACCAAAAACCAACCAGTTTCTCCAATAACTCACCCCCAACAGAGATTAAGCGACTGGGCGAGATTCGATATTGCACTGGGATTTTCCATTGGGAAGCAAATGAAAATATCCATGGCCTCTAATTTCATTTACCGCATCATTATGCTATTTACATCAGAAAAGACGGTATATCAATTTCATTACCGCAGCGATTGGATATTTACGGTAATCGTCTATACGTTGACACAGCAGTGGCAGTTCCTCCGTAATATATACTTTTTGGCTATATTATTACTATGGAACCACACAGCTGATTGACAATTAAGAAGTAGGAGTACTTTATTCAGTGTGACATATTCTTATGATTTCTGCCTCACATATATCAAAATAACACCATAAATATATAGAAAAGAAAAGCTGATCAAAAACAAACCCCAAAAGACTGCATTCCAAGACATTTTATTATTTGGTCTCTTGATTTTGTTTTCACAAAGAAAAACAAATCCTCATCTCTGCAGAAAAGGGTTAAAGAACAAAATATATTTCGTGGTTTTCCTAGATTAAAAATTAAGAGCAAGCGATATATAGAAAGGTTGACAAATATAGGACCCCAAATTCTCACTTTCTTTTCCCATGATCCTATGGGGTTCAATATCAGTTTGCCGATATTCCTGCTATAGCTGAAGATGCGTAAACATTTTCAATATGTTATAAAGTGTTCCAGAAAATTCTACTGACGAAAGCCAAACTTCTGTCAGTTGTCAACCTTATGAAATATCATGGGTTTTAGTTCATTACTAATTATGATTTAGTATAAAGGTCTAAACGATATACCTCTTTTTAACACAATTAGAAACTTGTCTCCATGGTTATTTTAGACAAGAAGATTTTCTCTGTGCCTGTGTGTTTTAGACTTCCTGAAATATAGGAGTCGAGGTGGCCAGAATTTGAATTTGCACAGAAGCAGTTCGTTGCATACTCAGCAATTCCACAGCGATGTTCAACACACATCGAACTACATGTACGACCGTACTTTCTGTTTTAGATTATGCAATCATACTTGTATGTATATCCATCAAACAGCCGTAATGTATTTGTAGACTAGAGCTTTTCACTCTAAAGCATAGACCACGTGACCGTCACAGTTACATTACCAAACGTTCCTCTAAGTTTGAAGACTTCCAATTTAAGTGCCACGAGCTTCCGAAATTCTTATTTTTAAAGAAATAGATTCCTTTTTCTAAGATAAGTTCATCTCTGGAAGAGCCTTGAAAACCCAAAAGATTGATGTTGAAATAAAAATATTGGTCGAGCCCGTCAGAACTGAAGATGCGTGCAAATAAGAAACAAAATTTAAATAGCCGGGATGTATGGGTAAACATTTTTTTTTGGGGGGGGGGGGGTATAAAACTTCGTAAACGTACACCGCCGAGATTGTCATAAACGACAAGCTCTTCTTTTTTTCTTTTTGATAAAAATGTCGAACGATTACCTCATTTTGTTTCAACGAAATGTTACCTATACCTATGCCACTTTAAATATATTGAGCTTGTATAGAGAGAGTTGATTATTTTTTAGATGCTCTGGAACGTTTACCGGATATATTTTTGGCTTTTGTACAGCGAAATATTTTGTAAATTATATTTGTTTTTATTCGTCAGCTTACATGCTTTTGAAAACACAGACAAGAAAGACTCATCAACCTTTTTTCTTACTAGACTAGCCTATAATTATAGGACACTATACCATGTAGATAGTACCCTAAGTCGAGGATCGATCTTAGAAGACATACACGGGAATGAATTGGCGAGGGTTCTTTAGGAAAATCAAGTATGGTGACATAATTTACCTGGGACAAACATCTGATTCTTTCATTATATACAGCATTGTGTCACCTGCCTCTTTGTTAAAATGGAGCACATTTTGTTTGCACTATCGACCAATGCCGACTACTGTTGCAAAACAAATATATATGTACAATGTATCGATATAATTGTTCAATTTTACCTGTAAGGAAACATTGGGATTACCTCTGCCTTACGTCTTATACATATGGGTTGATTCTCTGTACTCGACTTTAATCAATAACTTAATTTCGGCTTAAATGAAAAATAAAATTACGTCGTCCATCCGTAACATAGCGATGAAGGAGGAGATAGTATACAATTTCATATCCCATTTCATTTTGCCGTAACGTAAATGTTTTGACTCACAACACATTCCCTAATTTTCGTTGAGCCAAATGGCTTGGTGAATGCTTTCAGCAGTCTCTAGGAAGTCATTTTACATCAAGGAAGTCATTTTGCATCTAACTTGCATTTGTATTCAAGTAGTCTCCAAAAAGCCTCTTATTTGCTAACACGATAACTTAAAAAATATTAACATTTTAACAGCTTATGCCCCTTTAACTTTTTACAATAGCTAAGTTGTGCTTTGGCGTAATCATTTTCAACATACGTATTTTTCTGAACAATAAGCTATATTTATGTCACCACCAGACATCAACATATTTTCGGTGACGAACAATGTTTGTTTTGTCTGATGTCCGCCAACTAGGGCTTGCCTGAAAGATATCTTCGTTATTAACCGCTTGGCGAAATTTTACTGAGAGGGGTTCACTAGTCCGAAGGTTCACTAGTCCGAAGGTTCGGTAGTCCGAAAAACGGGTTCACTAGTAAGAAGGTTCACAAGTCCGAAGGTTCACTAGTCCGAAGGTTCAGTAGTCCGAATGAGAGGGTTCACTGGTTCGAAGGTTCACTAGTCCGAAGGTTCACTAGTCCGAAGGTTCACTAGTCCGAAGAACGATATAATCCTCCAAACGACAATATAGGCCTACCCAGACCCTATGATAGTTCTTCGGCATCGTTTTCCCACGAGACAGTATCTCTTACTAGTCTTTCCTTGTCTCAGACGTTTTTGCCGATTTCTCAGCTTCACTTTTTGGGAAATTGTCAAACTTCAACCGTTCATTTCTCGAAAATGGTAAATGTCAGTTTATTACTCCCTTTGATTTTGCTATAATGCGCCTCAATGCTTATCTACCTGTAAATCAGTAGCTCCTAATATAGTTATATGGTATGTTCGGACTTGTGAACCTTCGGACTACTGGACCTTCGGACTAGTGGACCTTCGGACTAGTAGACCTTCGGACTAGTGAACCTTCGGACCGGTGAACCTTCGGACCAGTGAACCTTCGGACCAGTGAACCTTCGGACTAGTGAACCTTCGGACCACTGAACCTTCGGACTAGTGAGCAGTTCCCATTTTACTCATTAGTGGATTCATAAAGTTTTGTCATTTGTTGGTCTACGTCTGTCCGCTCTTCCATAAGCCTAGGCATAATCCGGATGTTTTCATTGCTTTTGACTTCTCTGCAAGATATCTCCAGAAGCGACGAGAAACAATCGAGGCATCAACTCGACGTAAAGATTCGTGGTGCTTTAATTATTTCTCATTACTATGGAACCCACGTTTAAAGAAAGTTATTATTTCCAGAATCGCTGGGCGGATTTTTATGAATGTTTAAAGTTATTGGTGGCATTTTAAAAAAAGTTATGTACGTTTATTTTCTGTACATTCACTCGTTAGTTGGCCTCTCAATCAGTTATTTTCATTAGCACTTGCTTTTTTGTGTGATATCTCTAAATCAACAAAGCAGAATGTTTACGACTTATAGGTGGGATCCTAGTCAAGTCGAGCTGTTTGTACGTCTGTCTGTTCTTCTGTTAATCTCCAATTCGGAGATTTTCATTGGCTGCTACTTTTCTTCAAGTTACTTCCAGACTAACATGGCGGGATATTAAGATGTTTTTACAGCTCATTACCGAGATCAACTCTTGCTGTCTGATTTCAGATCTTTCCTCTGCCTGTTTCTGGTTCGCATATTTTCATTGGTGGATTCTAGTCTGAAGCAGAACTACTTCAGGCAATTTTCTAAAATACCTTTATAGCTTATTAATAGAGCCAGTTTATTATATTTTAATAGTATCTGTAATTGTACAATCGTCTTTATGGCAAGGGGGGGGGGGGGCATATGTTGTAATCCCAAAATGTTTTGCTTTAAAGATTTACTTTTTCTTAGACATGTTTGCCAAATCCATTTAAGCTTGCCAAACAAATGGTTGATTGATTGATTGTTTGGTGTTTAACGCCGCGCTCAAAGTTATTTCACTTATATAGCGGCGTTGCCAGTTTTATTGTGAGAGGAAACCGGGCTCTATATCCGGAGGAAACCCACTACCTTCCGGTGGTAACTTGCATCCATTCCAAATAGGTCGTTCGAGTGAAAACACATTTGGACTGAGTGGGGTTCGAACCCGCAACCCATTGGTGGAAGGCTGTTAGGATTGATCGTCCAACGCTCTACCTACTGAGCCACGGAATGGTGTTTTTAACTTAATCAGTAGCAGAAGAAGCCCGATTTTATGTCTGTGTGACCCTTAAAAGGACATACTCCCTAACATTGTTTTCCAAGAAGTGTTATTCAATTTTTTTTGAAATCCTACAATCAAAATAATAAGTGCGTGAAATAATAAGCCTCTTAGCATTATAGTCAACATGTTTTTAATTATTGTTTAATGAGCTAACCTTTTATCACTTGTTGAAACGCGTACATTTGCTTATTACTTTGAGTTTTCACGATCATTTGTTTTGACATTACCACAGATGCCAGGCGTGAGTAAAACACGTAAATATTAACGGAGATTAATCAAAGTGGCGGCGATTAAGATGTTGCGTCTCTCCAAGCGCCGCTCTCGTCCCTTTAAAAACGTTTGCCCACCCTTGATTCCTGTAAGGGTAAGTGCTTATATAAACTCTTAATAAATCGTTGAGATCGCCTGGACCGAGCAGCGAGCAGGGTCGTCAACAGATAATGGTATCGCAAAGGACACATGCTGGCCTTACCTGTTCGCTGTGACATGCTAGCCCCTTGTTGCTACAACGCTCTCTCACGTAACTCTGTAAAGCTATCGATTAGTAGGCCTATTCCCCGATACTCTATAGCAAACACACCGTCTAGATGCAACAGCGTTAGTCTTCATCTGATGTTGATTAAACAAAAGCAATACCTCAGATAACATTGATGTTTCTAGCTCATTTTTTCAATGCAAAATTAATTTTCACAGCAGTAATCGCAGATTCAACAAAATAAAATAATACGTGTACAATAACTCAGCAATCAAATATCTATGAGGTCTGTAACAGTCTCCATTGCATAGATACGGATAATTGATTGGTTGATGTTTTGCGCCGCACTCAAAATTATTTCACTTATATGGATGAGTTGCCAGGTTAAGTGGGGGAGGAAATCGGGCTCATTGTCCAGAGGAAACCCCCGACCTTTGGCAAATACCTGGCAACTCTTCCACATACGGCGACCGAGTGAAAAGTCCACTCAGAAATTTTTCAATTTTTATTTTGGTCAATATCCCTAAATGGAGGGACTGTGTAGGAGGCCCCCGAGGCCCCCCATAGATACGGATGCCTCTATGCTGTATCCCTATGTTACATCACACCTCCTGATTATAATCTACCTCATACCTTTTGACATGTGAAGTTAACCCTTTGACTTGTAACATGATTGCGTGGCCTTGGTGGCGCAGTCGCAGTGATAGTCTCTCAATGCGACACAGGCCTTCCATCGATGCGCCGCTGGATCGAACCCCACTCAGACAAAATGAAAATAGAATAGGCTCTGAGTGAATTTTTCATTCGATCGCCTTATGTGCAGGTGCCTAGTCAAAGGTGTTTTTTTTTCTCCTGGCAAAGAGTCAGGTTTCCTATCCCACTAAACCTGACAACGCCGCCCTTAAAGTGAACTAATCTCGTGCTGCGTAAAACATCAATCAATCAATGCATGTATAATATGAGTGTGTTTATTATAACTAGAAAAAATCACAAGCAATCATTGATTATCTTTTGTACTTGTTTTTGTTCTTTCTTGCTATGCTTGTTGGGTGGCTCAAAAACAAAATACTGCTTAATTGAAACTGTAATGACCGGGTCATTTTGTAAGATATTTGAACAAACAATTGCGCAGCTTATTGAACACTGATTAAGTAGATACAAAAGTCTAGGAATGGGGAAGTGTGAAACGTCCCATTACCCCATATCCCGACCACTGGCCACCACCAGCCTGCTTATAGTAAAGTATATGACGTTTATGCGCGGTAGATTTTGAAATTGTTTACGGTTGTGCAATTTTAAATCAGAAAATCAGTTCACTCTCCACTTAGTGGACTATCGTATTAGTAATCGCAGTTTGGAGAATACATTGGTTTACCCTGCACGTGGCTCCGATATCTCCATTTTGACTCAAATCGTCCCAAGCAAGGCTGCTTGTCCCATTTTTTGTGTGAAGTTCTTCGGCTACTTTAACTTTGGTCTATCGAGTACAGCTTGCGCATCTAAAACGTTCGCCATCTTTCTTTTCGTATGCATTCCATAACAGTTCATACGACAAAGAGAAGAAAAGCCTCGGTTTCTGGCTTACCGAGAGAGGGCGCTGTTTAAGGTCACCTCTGCCATAGATCAAAACGACGCCAATAATCGGACTTTTCACACTTCCCCGTTAATAGACTTCTGGTACATATTCGTGAAATTTCATAAGCTTATGACTAATAATGTTTTTTTCAGCGAAAAATTAAAAAAAAAAACGTGGTTTAAAAGTAGCAAGCTTTCCCGGACGTTAACTGTTTCACATAAGCTCTTAAGCCATTTAGGGCGCGTCGGTGGGCCAAAGTTGGGAACAGACGTCGTCCTGATATCATATGTTCTTCGATCCAATGTTGGGCCAGACGTTTCTTGATTCTAATGCAATATAACGTCTGAACACATGGGCCAACATCGGGAAAAGTCAATAATTGCCTTGGATCCACGATTCCGGCGTTGGCCTAACGTCTCGATACTGTCGAATGCATGATGCTGGTGGTCCAATCTTTGGCATGTAGAGATAAAATTATGTTGGGCCAACCTTTTGTCATCCGATTGACCCAATAATGGTGGTTAAGCGAGTCAAATTTGGGCCGACGAATCTGTCATCATGGTAACGTCGGGTAAGTGACATGTGACATTTCAACCAAAATTTTAGAATAGTTTGCTTTCAACGAAAATCAACGAAATGTCAAACGTGTCGTATACAGTATGCCGATTTATACGACCTGGAGCCTGTTTCACAAAGCGGCGTAGCGTAAGTTTTTACGTAACTGTCATAGCTGCACAACCCATACTGTAGAGATACGTTGCTCCTGGTAATTGAATATTTGAACTAAAACTGTAAATTATTTAGACCTCTTTTCAGCACGAACACTAATTCCGCATGAAACAAATAAGTTAACTATAATGCAAATTCTCTCTGAAGGTAAACAGGTCACTGGTTTATCATATACGCTGTCAGATGTCAAAATAAAAAAACTGGGCAGTCTAAACTTTTCTGTTATTTTACAGAAAGTGGATACTAATCAAACATTATAAATTAGTACTACAGGATGACGATTTGTAAATATGCATGGTATGTTATTATTGTAGATTTACAAATTAGTTTTTACAGTGTAGGTATTTTATTGTTTTTAGGAATGCATCACCTTATTTTCCTCTGATGGCATGCTCTCTAATTTCCAAAATGTTCATTATTTCGTTCGCTGGATTTTTCTGTGCACAAAATGGTCGTAATAAGTATTTATATTCAAATAATACATCGGCCCTAATATAGCCCGAATGGTTGCCCAGTTAAGTGGGTTCGTCCCCCAGCTGTGCGCCCTTTTTACTTGCCCCTTTTTGCCAACATTAAGTGGCCATTGTATTTTTGGAGTGATTTGAACGGCAGGTGTGATGTTAAAGACCCAAAAGTAATCTCTAATTTTTAAATTGCTGCCCAATTTTAAAGGTAGAAAAGCGTGAATACTGTCTTGTCTTAAGTTCCTCTTAGAGACCATGGGGTTGGTCAGTCCGTGTCAACTCAAGAGATACTTCACGTTTTCAAGTGACCCACCTAGCTTCCTGTGTCCACCCTTTACTTCTGCAGGGGGCAGAATTCGAACTTACAGCCCACCTGGGTGTTATACCACATGACAGCGAGGGCTTAGCAAAGTGATCGAAAGCCCATTTGGTCATTCAAAAAAAATCCCTTTCATTTATTGATATTCGCTCGTTCATCCATCCCTGTCCCCTCCCCATCTAAACCTGGCAGCGCAGCCGTATAAGTGAAATAATCTTGAGTGCGATATAAAACATCAATCAATCAATCGTTCATCTATTGCCTTATCCTTTCTTTCATTCGTACACAGCTTTATGGGTTGCTTGATTTTTGTCTTCATAGATTCGCTCATTCCTAAATGTATTTATTACAGCTAACAGTTTATGTACTAATCGGTAGGAAAAGCTCACCTGAGCTTATGTTAATTTGTTTGCCTAAATCCGACTCCTATATTTATCCTATCTTAGTAAATTAGTAAATTAACCGACACTAATTGACCGATCAGCCAATTAGCCAAGCAGTGTAGGTTAATTTACTAATTCAGATATTAAATATTTTTTAGATATTTTTTTAAGCCATACTTCCTTTCATGGCCGTCAATTTACAAGTTTCGGGTTCTAATGAACCCTTGTTCAAAAAACAAAATAATAACTTAATTTCTTATTGTTCCCGAATTAAAATTTCGAATTTGCGTTTCTGCCGTTGGTGCATGCTGAAAAACCCAGACGTCCAAGCTTTAAACAGGTGATCATCAGAGGTTGGAGTTGATAATGTGCATTTTCTCAAATCGCTATATCGATTAACCCCACTTCTACATATATTGATCACTTATCGATTTCCTGTCTCAGCTCACAATGAAATCGGGAAAAGGACACACATACATGCTTGGAGACTCTCTTTTTTCTCACAATGGATGAAATACACTGTGATCTGAAAAATTGAGGTTCACTGTTGAGTTGTGAACTCTCTGTTTTATTTAGCGCTTGGCCTCTTTATTGGTCTTCTGACTGGGTTTTCACTCGATCGACCTATGTGGGGTGGTTGCCAGTTACCAGCGGAAGGTCGTGGGTTTCCTCCGGACATAGAGCCAGGTTTCCTCCCACAATAAAACTGGCAATGCCGCCCTATAAGTGAAATAATTTTGAGTGCGGCGTAAAACACCAAACAATCAATCAATCAATCAATCTTTATTGGTCTCTCACATCCCGTTCATAGACACACGACTGAACGTAAATAAAACATCTAGAGATTTACGCTCAAACAGCCGACGCAAATGTTTCATATATTCCATATGTTGAATGAAGTTTCAAATAGGCACGTCCGCTGGTTGTACGAGCATAACAGAGTTGAAGAAGAAAAGCAAAATAAGAGAGTCAACTATTCAACAACTACACCCAATAAATCAACCACTAAGTCAAACGATCAGCCAATCAATCATTGAATCAACCAATCAATCAATCAATCAATCAACCGATGCATTAAATCATTAAATCAAACGATTAGCCAATCAATCAATAAAGCACTCAATCAATCAATTTGTAGCTTTCTTTTCTTATTAGATAGCAGTAGTTGGCAAGCGGCGGTGAAGAAAAAAAAGTGTACACACATGGTCATCTTGTTATTAAGGCTGGCACTTCTGATTGACAAGTTGGAGTACTGAATTTAGTGAATGAGATTAAATGGCAACCCTACTCGAAATCCGGTTTGCACACAGAAGCACGGGTCTTATCCCTGTCAGTAATTGCCTTCCATACCGTTAGACTGGCTTTTCTGTAGACATTGGACCGAGTCTCGCTCCGAAAAGTTTGACTTGACGGAGCACAAAATTGAATTTTTTTCCCATCTTAAAGAAAATTAACATTGTCTTATTTGAGAAATCCTGACTGTTCATTATCTTCTGTATCTTGTTACGCAGATTGGAAACTGGAACGCGTTTAAAAAACAGTATTGGATGCTATTCACCAACTCTATTTTTCTCCCGCACAATGGTATATGTATATGAATGCGTGTCAAAAGTACTTTAGTCAATAACTATACTATTCCAATGTATACTTCGAGGATCACTATTAAGTCCATTTTTTTTTGTACATCCGGACGAAACGAATAGTGAGTTTGCGGTCAGTTTCACACAAGGACCGGAATTGAAAGACGCCCAAATAAATAATTAGGACTATATATCCCGGCGTTCGGTTGAAAATAGATATCACAAGTGAAATCAATAAAAAAAAAAAATCTAAAAGTACGAAAATATACCCAGGACTGGCTCAAAAATAAAATTATTTTGTAATAAGAAATCGATTATATTTACTTAATTGTAATTTTTAAAAAAGTCTGAAAGTAAAATAATTTTTGATGAAATAAAAAACGTATCTATATGGGATATACAAAAACTCACAAATGTACTAAAACAATGCTAACATTTTCCTAAATCGGAGTATTTAAAAAAAAAATTAAGACCTTCAAAAATGATCATGGTTCTGTTTACTGCTCTTTATTTTGCTGCAGCTGATGCAGTTTCATCTTATTGCATATAGGTGGTTTGTAAATATAACAGTTTTGGTTATGTTATCAAAATCCTATAGTTGTTCTCATTTTTAAATATCTAATTTTCTTTCGGTGCAAACGAATAAGTGTTTGTACCCGATATCGGTCTTTCGAATTCGGATGATTTCTTCCCACGTCGTCGGTTATAATTCTTTGTGGTAAAATTTTGTATAGAAATAATTTCGGTCAATTCCGTAACTAGTGCGAATCTAAAATAAATTGAAATAGCGGGTAAAAATATTTACATATTACGTTTTCATTACTTCTTAACACTACCTCAGATACATCAACGTATTAGTAATGAGGAATAATTAAGGCATTACCACGAAGTAAGTTTTTGTGAACAACACGAGTTTTCGACACCTATGCCTATACTAATGAGAAAATATTCGGGCATCACCACGAAGTAAGTTTTTGTGAACACGAGCTTTCGACACCTATACCGGTGTCTTTATCAAGTCTTTATCATGTTGCACCGGTATAGGTGTCGAAAGCTCGTGTTGTTCACAAACAACTTACTTCGTGGTGAATATTTTCTCATTAGTATGGAACCCACATTTAAAGAGAGTTTCAAACATTTTTTTAACTATGCTGGTATCTAAAGAGACTTTCAAATATTTCTTATATCGAACAATATTAGTGTCAACGGAAACTTACATCTTCCCCGTATTCTGTTTAATAAGAATTATTAAAAAATAGTGCCGGCCATGGGAGTTTGATAACGTATTTTTAATTCTGATTTTTTCCATTCAGTTTCATTAATTTTATGTGCCTCGGTGCACTTCTTAAAATACAAGGTGCTTGAGCGATTTTCTCTGTGACGCTTTTATATTTCTGTGCGAGATTTCTCTCCCGGCTTCAAGTAGTTTGTAGTACTCTTAACCCGTTTCAGCTATAACACGACCAAATGGCGCTTTTAAACAGTGAACCTTAGTTCGTTATCATTTCCACAAAGTTTTTGTCAGGGAAAACAGCGACTGTAGCATGTAGGATTTTATAGGTCAGTTTATATACATACATATTGATGCAATTTTTGCATCTAATATCTGTACGTTTATAACTCAATGTTTCGTTACCACTTATTGACGTTGAAAAAGGTAAGGAAAGCACATTTCTTTCTTGAGCGACAAAACATGCGCTTTAAATGTCATGTCGATAATATTAAATTATCATGTTGTTAAAATAATATTGACTTTATATCATGAAAACATCTCTGTACGTTTACGACTAGCCGTATTTGAATATTTTTAGTATATGCTAATATATTGGGTCCGTTATATGGTTTCGATCTTTTAATTGATCATTTTATAAAATGATTTTGTTATTATGTTAAACGTAAGTTCACATGCCTTTCACACAGTAGAAAATTAAATAACTTTGAAATTTGCCAATGATGAATAAGAATTCCATGAAACTTTAAGAAAGTAAACTGTGTTTCAGTCATACCATGCATATGGAACTTTAAGAAACTTTCAGTCGTTCCAGTTGACACCTTGCCGTGTATAATTCTTAGCCACCTTGATTTGCAGAAATAGACAGCCCCCCCCCCCCATACACACGCACACTTTGCAAACAAAATAACTGAATTATATAGAAATTAAAAAAATGTAATACATATCAAGGAAAGACTTATTTATAGATAGATAAAGTATTGTTGTGAACTAACTTTGGCTTAGAATGAATGAATGGTCGTCCCGGTTATTTAAATTTTGTTTACTTTTCAAACACGTTTTCGGTTCGTACAGGCCACATATGGGCCTACTGTATGGATTTTCCTCGTTCCAACGCCAATCAGTTAGTTTTTTGATGGCCTTCAAAGCCTCTTACTGTCGCAACGAAAAAAGCGTGAATTCTGGCAGCTCATGCCACTTTAAATTATGAAAAAATATCCGAATTTCGGTGGCTCACTAAACTTTAAATAATTTCAAACCTAAGACACAGTGGTTAGGAGGAAAAAAGAGAATTTTAAATTTTCGTTTTAGTTTTTTTTATATATTTATCTCGTGGGAAACATTTTAACATTTAATTGAGTCAGAGTCAAATTCTATTTTTGCATTTTACTTTATACATACACGGGCGTTAATGCTTTCATATTTTGGATTTTTATTAACCATATGTCTTGCATACAGCATGTAAAAGTTTCCTTTTGTAAGTTCTAGGGCGTTCACGTTAATCGACAAACAGATTAAGCGAAATTAAAACGAATAATGAAAGGTAACAAAAAGGTATGATTATGTTTGAAGAGCCGACAGATCTCTATATAAAAATCGCCCGGGGGAATATAACATCGGCGAAGCGTGTTGTACGTTTCTCGAGATGCACATTTCATCTGTCACTCAGACAGCCATTTTCTATTAAACGTTCTCAATACGACGCCCAAGGCAATTTTCACACTTAATTTCTATGGATGTTATTAAAAGATCGAGATGTAATACAAATAATTCATATAGCTTTTAAATATTCTGTCATTTTTTCTATGTATAGCGATAATTATTTTTTTTACCATGAAATAGGTTTAACTTACGAAGTTTTCGACAAGCAGACAGGAGCTGATTTTGTTTTGTAAAAAAAAATCTACATAAGACACAATTCACTAGATCTATACATCGGTAAAACATTTGATTAACAAAAATGATTAGAAAATAATCAGGCAATAAAACACCACTTCGAAACAAAAACATTTAAATGTTTTGAACATGTATCTGGTTTTATATGCTCCAATTATGAATCAATTTAAAATAGTAATAAAACCAATATATAAGTATATAATATAACAGCTACGCTTTTCCTGGAATAAATAAATTTTCCCCAAAAGTACAAGTTCTTCACTTGAAACGAAACCGTAAAACGAAAACTTACTTTCACTAGGTAAAACTTTTAAGAATTATTAGGTCAACTTCTAGACTATGTTTGTACATCTATTTGTATATAACAAGTTTAGTGCAAAGCGCCAGTTTTCTAAAAAAATTCAAAATTCGAACGCTTTTTTATATTTAATGTTAAGATTTTCGCGTAATGGCTTGTCATAACGTGTTTGGTAAGTTTGACACAAACTAAGCTTGGAATGAAATATACTATATTGGCTTAAAGCATTTTTTTATTATTTTTTTTTATTGTTTCCTCCAAAGACATACATGTAGAACATACAACAAAACTACACAATGTCAGTCCTCAAAAAAACAAACCCCTCTCCATATATAGATTTTTGGGGCACATTCATAAAAAAAATGGTATGCCTATAATTGTCCCTAATTGGGGGCACAGTCTAAAAAATTAGGTAACATTCACACATCATTTTCTACCTGGTCTATTAAAATATAATTTTATACCTCCCCTCTCAATATTTTCTTGTCATGTTTTCTTCAGGTATGCTGCTTTAAAGTCGCAATTTCAACTTATTTTGAAAATGTTGGAAAATTCTGTGACATTTGGCTATTCCTGACATATATATCCACACGTTGTGTTTTCAAATAGAATCCCCAATACAAATAAATTTAGAGTAGGATCACGTGAGATAATCGTTGCCTCTAGCTCTTCTGCTGACGAGGTTACGCATTCTACTCGAGTTTTTGGCAAATCCCGAATGTACGAGAACGTCGTATACAAAACACCCATAAATCCTTTTTGGATAGTTTTTACGTCAGTCAATTTTGAAATGACAGGACGTGTTTTTAAAAACATATACCCCGAGTCGTCCAGCAACAAACATATTAATTAGGATTGACGGTTACATGATTACCGAACTTAATCCTTTGACGTAAAAAATAATTATCAATTTATACATCGGCCTATACATCTCTTAGAATATGTTTATGAACACCAAAACACACGGGCACAGGTAAAATCTTCTTGTCTAAAATAACCACTGAGACAAGTTTCTAATTGTGTTAAAAAGAGGTATATCATTTAGACCTTTATACCCCACCATAAATTGTTGTAATAAAGTAAACCTATGGTATTTCATTAGGTTGACGACTGACAGGAGCTTGGCCTTAGTCAGTAGAATTTTCTGGAACATTTTGTATTACATTGACAATGCTATAGTTATCCTTATAGTCTATATAGCTACGATTCTCGACCTCTGACCCAAAGGCCAGTCATTGTTTATAAAAAGAACAAGTGTTTGAAAGATATACTGGTCAGGGATAAACTCCCTTGTCTGTCTTTTACCTATGTATTTCTGGGGAACAAAAGTTTACACTATCTCAGTTTACCGATAATCTTGCCATCGCTGAAGGTGTGTACGGCCTACACGTTATCAATATATTGCAAAGTGTTCCACTGACTAAATCAAAACTCCTGTGAGTCATTAACCTAATAAAATATCATGGGTTTTGGTTTATTACAACTTATCATTGGGTATAAAGGTATAAATAATATACCTCTTTTTAACACAGTTAGAAACTTGTCTCCGTGGTTATTTTAGACAAGAAAATTTTCCCTGTGCACGTGTGTGTTTAATGTCCATAAATACTATATATATAGCTACGATAAAAGAGCTGTTTTAAGTGCACCTATATAATCAATTCTGTGAAACGTTATAGACGAGTTCATTTATTTGCTTTTGGACGCTTCATTTTTGTTTTGCTTTATCTAAACCCATGACAAAATCAATTACAAAACTCAACGCGTAGTTTTTCGGCCTATAAAGAGCATGTTTAATTTGTATTCACCAATTAATGAAATTTATAATCATAAGGATTTTGTTAGCAATCTGTAAAAATGTTGCAATTCTGTGTAAAACGCATCTTCTAGCACTGAGGAGGAAATTAAGTTGTCAAAATCCCATCTTGTTTCTAAATGTTCGCGATTATCAAAACCATTTCAGCGTTTGAAGTTCGCCAAAAACCTAATAATTCAAGTTGAACACCCCCCCCCCCCCCCCAAAAAAAAAAAAAAAAACCCAAAAAACAATAAGCCAAAAGTTTCTCAAAACTATACTTTTACGTACACACCATTGGCCTTGCTTTAACTAAAAAAGTTGTACTTTGCAATTCTTTTAAGGTGTAACGTAAACAAACCGAAATTTTGTCCGGTTTCAATTAAAATTGTTTATTAACCTGCAGCATCGAACTGGAACCACGTTCGAATAACACTTGGGACAAAATTTGAACAATTGACCGATTGCTTGATGACGTCACTTGGAATTTACGCGCAAAGCATTTCGGGGGATTGAGGGATGTTAAAATAATTTTAAAATATGGTGGAAGAAATAATACTGTATCGAGAAGACGTAAAAGGCGTAAAGTTACCAGAAAAATGTGTGGATAAAAACAGGTTATGTCGTCAATGTTTTTCCCCAAAAGTGACATCAAAAGTACCAATAAACAAAATGGCGAACTGAGGTACATTTTACCCAGGAAGCTTTGCGTAAATCTATGTGACGTCATCAGGCTCGGCGGTAATTGGGGTGCCTGGCAGAAGCCAATAAATTGGTAAATATTTTTGTGATGTATGAGGAAGTGGCAGGCTTTATTACTACGAGGAAGTACAGGCTACAACGCTCCAAGTTACGCGTATTCAGAATATATGAAGATACAGTGTTAATAAATAAGTTGGGTTTAAAATTAATAAATTTATGTCTTTGTTACATAGTTTGTTTATTTATGAGAGCAACTTCGGTTTATACAGGTATACAGGTCAGTGGCTCAATTTGCAGATATTATTTTCGTTCATCGTAATCCGAGATATTATTTTCGTTCATCGTAATCCGAGGATGGTGGTGGTGGTGTGAGAGGGTGGGGGGGGGGGGGGGGGGGGGGGGGGTGAGCTTAAATTTAAAATATTTGTTATCATTTATATTTGCTAACTTACACAAAACTTTTATTCGTGAAACAAGTCTACAGAAAAAGCTCTAAATTTGAACTTGCTCAGAAAAGAAAGGATATTTATTTTTGATATACATATGTGGGGAAAAGCGACTTTGGCAGCTCCTGTTTGACCTTGCTGTTTTTCTCGCGAGACTTGCGTCTCTATAGATTAGGGCCAGGCATGCGTGAAAATTCATCTCGTTCACGGATCGTTCTCTCATTTTTTTACAACTATCATTGATACCATGTTTTAACTCGTTAAAGTGACATGGCCTGCCAAATAAAGAGATATTTTATTAACACATAATTAGTTAATTGATCGTTATTTTTACCCAGAAGTACAAAGTAAGACCTTTCTGGTGATACCAATCCTAGAGATGTGGCATGAGCTGCCGAAAATCACACTTTTTCATAATTTCTGATCGTCACGACAGTAAGAGGCTTTGAAGGCGAACCCAAAAACTAAATGATCGGCGTTAGAATGAGAAAAATCTATACAGTATGTGGCCTATACGAGCCAAAATAGTGTTCGAAAAGTAAACAACATTTAAATAACCGGGACGACCATTCATTCATTCTAAGTCAAAGTTAGTTCAAAACAATACTTTATCGTGCATTTTTGAGACTAGAAGCACTAAAAAGCTTCTGAATTATAACGTCTTGAGAAAACTAGCCGATAATTTCAACATTCTGTTTTAACGTCAAAATATCAACATTTTGGCAGCTCATGCCACTTTAAGTTTTTTAAGCGACAAACCTCCTAAAATGCAGGCTATACTGGCAATTTGAATTTCGTCCATCATTGTCACATATCCTCCGTCCGTACAGGTTATTGACTTTGCCTATATATATTTTATTTCAAAGGCAATCAATTAGTTTTTCAACGTACGGTATTTCAAACTCTGAACTTCTCTTGACAATCGGGATTGATTTATTTAAAGAAAGTCTATATTTCTTAAGTATGGACGGTTAATTGAAATGTTCTAACGGAAGGTGGGGTTTCATCTGAGTTCTTTTCCCCCCTCAATAAACCTGGTAACTTCGCCCTATAGACCCTATAATTGAAATAATATTGAATGCGGCTTAGAATAAGAGGCAATTAATAGATTTTATATGTATTTAAGTAGCATGAGCTGCCGAAATTCGAACTTTTTCCTAGATTCTGATTGTTACGACAATAAGACGGTATAAAGGTCACGGAAAAGCGAAATGATTAACGTTAGAGTGAGAGAAATCCATTCAGTCTGAGAAAAAGCAAACAAAATTTAAATAACCGGGACGAACGTTCATTCAATCTGGACCTGAGATAGATCGAAACACTACTTTAACGCACATTCTCGAAACTAGTGACAACAAAAAGCTTCTAGATAGTACTTATAGCGAAAAGCAGCCGATAATTTCAAAGTTTTGTTTCAACGGAAAAGTATCAACATTTTGGCAGCTCATGCCGTTTTAAGGAACAAGAAAACGTCTCATTTGGAAATATGGTATGGCTAGGCTCTATATGCTACAGCCTAGAGTATGATGATTGATTGATTGATGTTTTACGCCGCACTCAAGAGTATTTCACCTATGTGGTGGCGTTGCCAGGTTTAGTGGGGGAGGAAACCGGGCTCATTGGCAGAAGGACACTTCTGATCGTCGGCGAGTACCTGGCAACAAACTGTTTCGTAAAATAGAGCTTATTCAAGTTGACAAGCTCATCAGAAATATAAACTCAAATCAGAAATTTATTTTTTCATTGAGTTCTACTTTGTTTTTATCAGGTATTTTCTGTTTTTTTGATGGGATTTTTGAAAATAAAACTCGTTTACGATAAGGCTAAATACAGTTTTAGTATTTTCTCGTCTAAATCCTTCAACACGCACATTATGGTTTTAATTTTTGTTTAAATTTAAGATTCCAAATTTTGTATTTATGAAAATAGTAAAATATTTTGTGAGCTAATGTCGCCTTAATTAATGTCATCCGAACTTTCGTTTGACTTGGTACAAAGAAAAAACGAAATTCAACCGATCGAATTATTTGTAGAATTAAAACGATTCTCTATTTAAATCCCTGATTTTATTTTCTATTCGTTTTACTGTTTCGTATTTGCTTCGAGCTTCACCAATCGATATATTGACTCAAAATGTCTATGGATACTTTTAAACGCCTCTCTTAATTCTACATTTTTTTCATTCAAGGTGAGACAACTCCTGTCGCCTTATTGATTGAAGGCGGTACTCACCGTCAACTGAGGTTGAAAGCAGGGACAGTTAGTTAACTAGATATGACTGGTTAACGCTGACATGGTCCTTCGGAGGCAGGGGAGATTTAATAGCTGGGCTTCATTTTCTGAAAGGACCTATGGTTAGTGGGTATGTACTCCAAGAAAAGCCTTCTATCGACCAGGCGCGGGCTCGAATCTCACGGGGTAAAAAATAAACGGAAAGAATTGCGTCTGGGACTTTGCCTGATCCCTATAGATTGCAATGATTGGCAAGTACCATTGAAAGGTCGAGAGAGCCAAGCAAACTCATGTCCCATATCGATAAGATTATATAGAGGCTTTGATTTCAATGTGATTTTTAGGATACGCTATAATTCAAGAGGTAAAGATGGTCCCAAAACCAGAACAGTTTGCGTCCTGGGTCAAATATTTTTGTGCTTTTGGAAGATTGTAAATGGTATTTTAGGGGTTTATTGAATCCTGGAAAATTGATTTCTTGCGCCTTATAAATTGCATTTGCAATGCATTTGGTTATCAATTTATTTGGGACAAGGGTAAAAGGGAGGGTGCGGGGCATGCTGCTTTCCTTAGTTCTTGTGCCCTTTGACGAAGTTGATTCAACGCCATCTGTAATACATGTTTGGGACAACGCCATGTATGCTTTATTTTCGAGGCAACGCTGTCTATAAGTCATTTGTGAGAAAAGGCTATCTGTATTTCATTGTTACCTAATGGGAAATTCATTGTTGGGGCAACGTTATGGGTAATTCATTGTTAGGACCACGCTATGTGTTATTCATTGTTAAGACAACCCAAGGGGTAATTCATTGTTAAGCCAACCCAAATGGGTTAGGGCAACGTTATGGGTAATTCATTGTTGGGGCAACGTTATGGGTAATTCATTGTTAGGACCACGCTATGTGTTATTCATTGTTAAGACAACCCAAGGGGTAATTCATTGTTAAGCCAACCCAAATGGGTTAGGGCAACGTTATGGGTAATTCATTGTTGGGGCAACGTTATGGGTAATTCATTGTTGGGGCAACGTTATGGGCTATTCATTGGGACAACGCTGGCGGTAATTCATTTTTAGGACAACGCTAGCGGTAATTTCTTTGTTTAGACGATGCGATGCATCTACATGTAGATAATTCATTTTTGTGACAGCGTAACACTCTTGAAAAACAAAACACACTTCGAGTAGATTTCTTAATTATTTTGTGTGTGCACGGCAGTGTTGTCACATAACACTAAAAAGTTTTAATAAAAATACACCAGCTGAAATTTTAGTTACCACTGCACACTGCGTATTGGTGGACGTGACATGCTATTTACGACTGTAGTCCTTGTTTCACCAGTTTGGACTGACAAGTTGACAAAACGAAGGCGTTTCTCTGTTCACTTTACTTAATCTAGCAATTTACAAATTTGCCGATTTATTGCGAAGGATTGTCAAACACGGATTTAAGCGAAGCTCATTCGCTTTTATTCTCAACTCCACATTAAAACTGCCTAGCACAAGGAATCTCTTTGGCTTTGATTGATGCCGTTTGCCGCACAAAAGAGTATTTCACTTATATGACGGCGTTTTGTGAGCTCCTTGTCCCCAGGAAGCCCCGGAAACTTCGACGAGTACTCGGCAACTCTCCAATGTGTGACATAAGGCAATCGAGTGAAACACTACAAAAAATCTCTGACTGAGTAGGATTGGAACCTCCGACCCATCGATGTGTTGCTTCAGTTTGGAAAATAAAGTCTGACTGGCACAGGAACGTTGCTGGATTGGCGTTCTACGACGCACCCAGGATTTTTTTCACTTATATTGCGGCATTGGCAGGTTTGGTTGGGAAGGAAACCGGCCTCTTTGCCAAAAGCAAATCTCCGACCTTCGGCGAGTAACTGTCAGCTCTCCCAAATTCGGCAATCGAGCAAAAATCCACTTTTCATTTTTTATTTGTACTGAGTAGGATTCGAACCCGCGCCACATTTATTGAAGGCCTGTGTCGGACTGAGGGTCAAGAACACTCTAACCGACTAAGCCCTAGGAACACCGACAAAGAATGGCCTCTTTGAGTTGAAAGTTAATTGACAGTTGTACACTTTTTAATTATACAGTAGAACTAAAGAGTATTGTTGAAATACAAGGCAATGTTGGTTCCAAAAAAGTAATGGGCTTGCGTGTTAATTCTCATTACAATTGTATATTCTACATTAAAAACGGGCTGTCATTTAGATAGTTTATATTGAAATAACATTCACGTTTATAGACGTTTTCGTGATTTGTATAATGGACATTATTTGAAACTGTAACCCTCGGGCTGGAGCATTGGGGCTCTTTTTAGCCATGTATGCTGACCCAGCAAGGAGGAACATTAAGTATGCCGAATACATCAGCCTTCCTGACTGGAAGTCCATGGGCTTTTATCTGCTGCAGTAAATTAATGCGATAGACGCCCACACCAAAATAGACCCTCTACCGATGGGTATTGGGTTCGAATCCTATCCAAATTTACTGTTTTTAAGTTGATAGCTCTAGCTCTAAACACAGGTTCCGTTAAGGGAACTGAATTAGTATATAACCGACATTGAATTTGTGTATAACCGACACTGAATTTGTACATAACCGACACTGAATTTGTACATAACCGAGACTGAATTTGTACATAACCGACATTGAATTAGTATATAACCGACACTGAATTTGTACATAAATGATATTGAATTAGTACATAACCGACATTGAATTTGTACAAAACCGACATTGAATTTGTACAAAACCGACATTGAATTTGTACAAAACCGACATTGAATTTGTACAAAACCGACATTGAATTTGTACAAAACCGACATTGAATCTGTACAAAACCGACATTGAATTAGTACATAACCGACATTGAATTTGTTCAAAACCGACATTGAATTTGTACAAAACCGACATTGAATTTGTACAAAACCGACATTGAATTTGTACAAAACCGACATTGAATTTGTACAAAACCGACATTGAATTAGTACATAACCGACATTGAATTTGTACAAAACCGACATTGAATTTGTACATAACCGACATTGAATTAGTACACAACCGACATTGAATTAGCATATAACTGACATTGAATTAGTATGTAACCTACACTGAATGAATATAACCGACACTGATAACCCAGAAAATATCCGGACCACAGTGAGAAACGAACTCACGACTTCGGGTTACCGTCCCACCTGTGTCATCAGTGTCGGTTAAATACTACTTCAGTACATTCCCCGATGGTGATTGGAGTTTGTTAAGGGCATATTCCCCATTTTCCTTATCACTGAACCTCGCCACAACGCCATATAAGTGAAGTAATTTTGAGCGGCTTCATACACGAGCCAACCAATTAAACGATCAAGGAATATATCACTCGATGAGTGAATCGATGAATCAATCACTCAATCAATCAATGAATTAATCAATAAATCACTTAATCTTACTTGTGCATATTAAGATTTAATCGTGGCTCGTTTGTCTTAGATTTTGAAAAACAATTCTCCATTTCGCCGTTTCTCCAAAATGCATATTTCATATCTTTTCGTTTTATCATTTCTTTTGGCATTTTAACCTTTTAATGTTTATTTTGCCGTTCGGTGAATGCATTAGTACATATCTAAAGGAGACTTCGGTATCCGGGCGGGCATATATACACGTCGAATGCCAGCTATTGATAAGAATTCCTGTTTGTTGTATGTTTACAGGTATTCAGTTGAGGCCCAGGTCGGATGATATACCCCACAACTCGAACCTCCGCTAATTGCAAAACGATGTCAGACGTCAACGGAGATATAAATTCGTTTTGATCGGCACTATTCCCATTGACAGATCGAAGTTTATCTGCGTGTAGGACTGCAATGTGGGGGTAAATTTTGCTATTTGAAATCACGAACAATGAAATGTTTGTAGTTTTCACATGCCCCTTGCCGACGGAGGAACGCAAAGAAAGGCCCATGGACTGGAAATCTCTGCTCAACGAATCGTCCCATTCAGGAAACAAAATTTATCTGGGGTAAATAGCTCTTTCAAGTAAAATAGCAAAATTTGGTTCGAGTAAAATTTTAATTTTTAATTAATAGTGACTAACAAGTTTGGTATATGCCCCCCCCCCCCCCCCGCCAAAAAAGAAGAAATTGCTTCTATTTTACCAGACAATATATATAAATATATATATATAATTTTACCGAATTTATTAGTGTTGTAAGAGGGTCATTTTAGACAAGAAGATTTTCCTTGTGCCCGTGTGTTTTAGTGATCATAAATAAATATAGAAGAGATTTGGATGGCGAGTGGGCCTTTAGCTCTAACTAGAGACCAAATGTTTTTTTAACCCTTTTTCTTGGCCTTATATATACACAATGTTTTACCTACTGCTAGGTGTTTATATTTATTGATTATTGAGTATTTCCTATAAGCCTATTCATTGAGTTTTTACAATAATTATTGTCTTTGTATACATTGCATTATTTAAATTAGATTAAATCAAAGTGTATTTTTCGGAAATAAAAGTGAAATAATATATTGAAAACAAAGTGTTTTGTTTTATTAAAAAATATAAATTTTGACGTAAAAAAGACAATTGAAAACAAAGCCAATAAAAAGTGAGAAATATATGGATACTTTGTGTTCTGTCACTCATTTTTTCGCCAATACAGCTTTTTGAAAATATTGGATTGCTATAGAGAATCTCAAAGCCGATTGTAAAAGTTAAAACCCATTCGTACTTGAGGACTGGATTTCAAGACTTTACGCCTGCTGTGTTGTGTTGCCTTGGGGCCGGTCTTACAAAGGTGGCGTAGAGATGCGCATTGGCCTACAACATGGACCAGCTGCGTCCAGGGCGTAAGTTACCATAGTTTTAACACTGATTTACGTCCGACGTAACATGCGCCAGCTTTGTAAGACAAGGCCCTGGTCGTAACGTTATGTTGAAGGTATATGCTGCCAAGGCAGTTAGACTTTGCATTGGTTTTATATTGGGCATAGATCTTTTCTAAGTCAACCATGCACTTTTTGAAAGTGTCTTGAAGTTAATAATGTGAATTGTTATCTTGTTTAAAGTGGCATGAGCTGCCAAAATTCACACTTTTTCATAATCTCTGATGGTCACGACAGTAAATGGCTTCGAAGGCCATCAAAAAAAACTAAATGATTGGCGTTGGAATGAGGAAAATGCATACAGTATGTGGCCTGTACGAACCGAAAACGTGTTCGAAAAGTAAACAAAATTTAAATAACCGGGACGACCATTCATTCATTCTAGGTCAAAGTTCGTTCAAAACAATACTTTATGGTACATTTTCGAGACTAGAAGCACTAAAAAGCTTCTAAATTATACGCCTTGACAAAAATAGCCAATAATTTCAACATTCTGTTATAACGGCAAAATATCAACATTTTGGCAGCTCATGCCACTTTAAGCGACACAAAAAAGTTAATTATATCATAGCTTATTTAAAGGCACACTTGCCGCGAAAATCAGGAATATTGTTTACATTAAAAAAGAAAGACCGTTTTCTGTATTTTTCCCAGACAATATAAGTTAGGAACTTTCTATTTTTACCAAAATTTAAAAGTTTGGACGTCACTTTGTATTTTTAATTTTAATTTGAAAATTTGAATTGTTAGGTGCCCGGAACGTAAACAAACCACACTGCCCCCTATTGGCGATTTTATGTTTCAGTCGAGTGAGTGAACTAACGGCACAGTGTAATTTTACGTAGGCCTATTTATCTGAGAAATACAGACTGACGATCGGTTAACAGCGACTGGAAAAGCCTGCTGATTATTGTTTGAGTGTAAACCACAGATAAAAAGGCCTGAAATGAGGGTAATCCAACACGAAAGTTGACCGACACTAATCGTTGTTGTTGTAATCAGGCTTCGATTCTTCGTTTGTTTTTCACCCCATTTCTACATTCTAAAGCTAACTAGACATGTTTTATGTGTCCTATGTTTAAGTTTAGTTGTATTAGTCGTAGTAAGCTCATGTAAATTGGTTTTCTTAGCAAATTTAAACAGGCTACGGCGGCAAGTGGGCCTTTAAGTTATGGTTATGTACGTTGTAAACCTTTTTTATATCTTAAATATTTTCTCCCTAAAAAGAATATTTCTCCCTAAAAAAATTACTCCTTTAGCCAATATGCCATAGTTTATGTAACCGGTCTAAGACACTTCCAGCAATTGAGTTTTTGAACATCGTCGGAACCCACGAATAAAACTTACTCTCACGCTCACAGTATTGTGAGTGTCACTTTTTATCGTGGGTTCCGACGATGGTCTGAATAGTCCCGTAATATCTTACTTAAAGAAAAAATAAATGACTCAGTTTCTTTTTAGGTATAGACGATACGTAACATTCAAAAAAGATACAAACGTTTAAGCTGCCAAATATAGGTGGAATTTCGTTGAAACAGAATTAGCTATATGCTCGTCATTTTTGTAATTAAAAAAAGTACGAAAGAGGAGTTTTTTTCATATTATATATCAATCTTGGATATGTGAGTTTTGGTTGTTATTATAAGCAACAAAGGCTCGAGAGTACACTCATACATCCAGCCGATTTGAATTGTGTCCATTATTACCACGTTATTATCAAATGCTCGGTACCTACAGGTTACTGGTTTTACCGATATTTTTTTTATCTTAAGTTTAAATCTTAAGTTTTTTAAGTTACTTCAAGTAGACAACTTTTCACGACGATCCAAAATTGAGAACCTCCCCCCCCCCACCGAATTTTTGCGGTTCTTGCCAGTTTAAAGTGGCATGAGCTGCCGAAATGTTAATATTTTGACGTTAAAACAGAATTATTGGCTATTTTTCTCAAGATATATAATTCAGAAGCTTTATAGTGCTTCTAGTCTCGAAAATGTACGATAAAGCATTGTTTTGAACTAACTTTGGCTTAGAATGAATGGTCGTCCAGGTCTTTTAAATTTTGTTTACATTTCGAACACTATTCCGGGTCGTACAGGCCACATACTGTATGGATTTTCCTCATTCCAACGCCAATCATTTAGTTTTTCGATGGCCTTCAAATCCTCTTGCTGTCGTGACGATCAGAAATTATGACAAAAGTGTGAATTTTGCCAGCTCATGCCACTTTAAAGAAAAAATAAATGACAAGTAGTTTCTTTGAATGGAGACGAGGTATTACTTTGTCATTTTATCGGTAACATTTTAAATGAACAAATACGTTTAATTGTTTATTTGCCTTAACAATTAATCCTTTCCGCGGTGTTTTATCTCTGTCATATCTTGGAAATACAACCTGAGTTGATATTTTATCCTCTAATGTCACTGGCCGTGTCTGTTTATTTATTCACGACCGAAATTCTTTTTTTTATCGATAAGAATTCGATCTGTTATTTCCTGATTAAACATAGCCTTTTCGATAAACTTCCTAAATGCATTAGCGGGATGATAAACTCTAAGAGAAACATGTCCTGCTCTACAGGACTGCGGCTAATCTCTCTTTATTTCTAAGACAATTCCCTGTAATCGCCTGCACATTCTTTGCCGGCGATCAGGTATCCTGGGCAAGGGAGAACCGAGTTTGTAGCGCTGCCTGATTAAATCACCTGCAGCCCGCGGCTTTCAGGTAAACAGCTTCCAAGTAAACGGTCGGTCGATGGTAGAATGGTATCGCGGATTCTAGTCTTTGAGTTGATTCTGTATTGGGTGTATCAGTTTCCATTGTCGTGTGGATACAGCGACAGGTGAAATATGCAAAGGAACCGTTAAGTACGTAGTCATTGTTCCGCGTTGTCTTCGGAATATACATCAATCAATGAGTAATAGGACCTCCTGACAAATTTTTATCGCAGCTGTCGCCATAAACAGGTCTATTATCAGACGTCGGTTTCCTATAACACATTACATATGGACAACCTGAAAACAAAGAATGAGATTTGAAATTGATTATACTAGTTTATGTTTTGTAACGAAAATATTTAGGCCACGTTCAATAGGCAGAGTGATAGTCTCTCAATCCGCCACAGGCCTTCCATCGATGCTTCAAAGGTTCGAATCTCACTAAGATCACCAACAGATTTAAATGTTTTTTGACACTGGGGTTAGTGTGACAACTTTTTGTGACCGGCGTGACAGGGATAGTTTTTGTGACGGGGAAGGGTGGCAGCTTTTATGACTGTGCGTTTGCGGGGGAGGGGCAGCTTTTTTTGAGGTGCGTAGGTGGGGTAGTTTTGTGACGGGAAAGGATGGCAGCCTTTGTGATTGGGGGGGGGGGGCAGGGGGGCGCAGTTTTTTGTGACTGGGGTGAGTGTGAGATTTTGGGACTGAAGGCGGGTTGGGGGGGGGGGGCAGTTTAACCAGTCAGTTAGAGTGATAGTCTTTCAGGCCAACCATTGATCCGACGGATCACACGCAGACAAAATATAAATTGTAAGAGTGGATTTTCCTCTCTATCGCCATGTAGAACAGTTGCCAGGTACTCGCCGAAGGTCGTGGCTTTCCTTCCGTCAAAAAGCCCAGTTTCTTCCCCGACTAAACCCGGCAACGCCACCATGTAAGTGAAATAATCTTGCGTGCGGCGTAAAAGATCAATCAATCAATCAATCCAAAGGGGGGGGGGGGGTGTTGAGAGGTTTACAGCTCTATTCAACCCAAAGGCACTGGATGAAGTCCATACATGTATGTTTGATTTTATTCCTACTTTTCTGAGGCATCTCCATCGACATGATCGCAATCGTGCCATTCCGTTATTTGGATTTTGTCACTCATTAGCCCCTTCGGTTCGCAAGGGTAACTGGGTTCACCAATATTTTTTATTTAAACGCCAATCCTTTAGTTTTTTTAAGGTATATGGCTTGGATTTAGTGGCGAGTTTGTCTAAAGGCCCGTTCTCACTGTGCGATTTGTCGTACCGACTTGTAGGATGCGATTAAAATGGATGCTTTTAATTGGTCAATATGATTTATCAACCAATCAAATGCATCCATTTTAATCGCATCCTACAAATCAGTACGACAAATCGCACAGTGAGAACGGGCCTTAAGGCATAGTGATTGGCATAGTTAATTGTATACGCTTCCGCTTTGTATGTGTCATGTGCTGAGTGAATTGAATATGTTTTCGACTCCAATCACTGCTTTGTACGTGTCATATGCTTAGTGAATATATTTTCTACTCCAACCATGGCTTTGTACGTGCCATGTGCTTAGTGAATATATTTTCTACTCCAAACACTGCTTTGTACGTGTCATATGCTCATTGGATATATTTTCTACTCCAATCACTGCTTTGTACGTGTCATATGCTCAGTGAATATATTTTCTACTCCAACCATGGCTTTGTACGTGCCATGTGCTTAGTGAATATATTTTCTACTCCAATCACTGCTTTGTACGTGTCATATGCTCAGTGAATATATTTTCTACTCCAATCACTGCTTTGTACGTGTCATATGCTCAGTGAATATATTTTCTACTCCAATCACTGCTTTGTACGTACCATATGTTCAGTGAATATATTTTCTACTCCAATTACTGCTTTGTACGTGTCATATGCTCAGTGAATTAGTTTTCTACTCCAATCATTGTTTTGTACGTACCATATGCTCAGTGAATATATTTTTACTCCAATCATTGTTTTGTACGTACCATATGCTCATTGAATATATTTTCTACTCCAATCACTGCTTTGTACGTGTCATATGCTCAGAGAATATATTTTCTACTCCAATCACTGCTTTGTACGTGCCATATGCTTAGTGAATATATTTTCTACTCCAACAATTGCTTTGTACGTACCATATGCTTAGTGAATTAGTTTTCTACTCCAATCATTGTTTTGTACGTACCATATGCTCAGTGAATATATTTTTTACTCCAATCATTGTTTTATACGTACCATATGCTCAGTGAATATATTTTTTACTCCAATCATTGTTTTGTACGTACCATATGCTCATTGAATATATTTTCTACTCCAATCACTGCTTTGTACGTGCCGTATGCTCAGTGGATTAGTTTTCTACTCCAATCACTGCTTTGTACGTGTCATATGCTCATTGAATATATTTTCTACTCCAATCACTGCTTTGTACGTGCCATATGCTCAGTGGATTAGTTTTCTACTCCAATCACTGCTTTGTACGTACCATATGCTCGGGGAATATATATTTTACTCCAATCATTGTTTTGTACGTACCATATGCTCATTGAATATATTTTCTACTCCAATCACTGCTTTGTACGTGCCATATGCTCAGTGGATTAGTTTTCTATTCCAATCACTGCTTTGTACGTATCATATGCTCAGTGAATTGGTTTTCTATTCCAATCACTACTTTGTACGTACCATATGCTTAGTGAATATATTTTCTACTCCAACGATTGCTTTGTACGTACCATATGCTTAGTGAATATATTTTCTATTCCAATCATTGTTCACTTCAAACATTCAAATTCTCTTGAGGATGGTAAATTATGAAATAAAAATATAGAGGATATAGACAGCTTAAAATACTTTACCATTGAGTCCTACTTATAAACAGAAAGGATGTTGTTTCTTCTGAACTAGCCGTCAAACAAAACAAAAACAGCCTTATTTCGCCACTCTTGGTGAAAAAAATCTGTCTGTTCGCCTCTTCCGTAGAAATGTTTCATATATCAGATAAACGCCGACCGTTTTTTTCGACGTATTGTGAAATTTCTTCCATTGGCAGTAATATTATTTAGATTATAAAGAGAATAATAAGAGATAAAGGAGTTCGGTTAAGTCCCTTCTGGAAACGACAAGTGGAGTATAGTAACCCTGAACGGCCATCGAATATTTCAAAGTCCCACAAAAGCGCCCGATAAGTATGGTGAAAGTGTCATAGAGTAGTTTTCAAACCCCCTTTACAAACTATGGGAAGGATTTCATTGGCTCTTTGTAATTGCTGTTAATCAAGACTTGATTCTGTCCAAGATATCTTTTGCCAGCTCGAGCTGTCCGCTAGAAACTTGACACAACTCAGCGACTTCCAAAGTGGGTCTATAAGAGTACTATGGAGACGAGAAGTGGGCATACGTATAAGACTTTCATGCCTGGTTGTTTCGCTAGCCTAAGATTAAGGGCTTACGCCTTTATCAAATCGCAAAACCTTGTGACATATATAGCCGGTTTCCTGCGAACATAGAGCCCGGTTTCATGCGCACACAGAGCCTGGTTCTATGCGTGCAAAGAGCCCCGTTCCATTCGTACATAAAGCCCGGTTCCATGCGTACATAGATCCCTGCTCCATGCGTACATAAAACCCTGTGTATGCAAACACGTTGTTTGCTATGCATGAATCCCGTTTTTTGTTGTGCAAAGAGCTCCGTTCCATTCGTACATAGAGCCCGGTTCCATGTGTACATAGATCCCTGTTCCATGCGTACATAAAGCCCTGTGTGGGCCCTGTTGCTATGCATGAATCACGTTTTTTGTTGTGCATAGAGTTCAGTTTCCTGCGTCGCAGAGTTCGGTTTTCGGCGTACATGGATTCCGATTCAAAATACTCCGCCAATAAGCTTGGAGAGACCTCCATATAAGTAAATGTGTGGATCGAAACGCTTAACAACCAATCAATCAAAATGAGCGCTCGAGTTCGCAATAAATTTCGCTTTGAGTTGTGAAACGTTTTTGTGTTGAAATCCTTTCGAAAATGAATATATATTTACAAATTAAAACCGAAGAAAGTAAAATACACAAAAGAGTTAAGCCCAAAGATATTGTTATAAGTACGAAGGAATTGGCACTATGTATTAATTTTTCCCTTATACCTGAATTACAGATGGGAAAAAATCTAATCGTGGTAAAAATCGCGCTGAAAAGCGTCACAATCGAGAATTGTGTTATTGTGGGGATCAAAGGGAATCGGACAATCGATTGGCTGTGAAAGTCATTGAGGTGGCCCTGTGGCCTGCAGTAATGGATAATGAATGTCCCAATCGGTTGGCGTTCTTCTCAAGTGGCCGGCTATAACAGATACCTGGGAAATTTCAGGGACAAAAAAAAGAGGTAAAGAAAATAGAGTTGTCTGCCCGGGGCCGAGCGATTGGTAAGGTAGAGGGCGCGCTCGTTATCGTTGGAAGATTCCATCCGTTTCCTCTATAGAAATTCGTCAATTGGATCCGTCCACTTGCGATTGATGGAAGCCCCGACCGACCATTACTCAATTAAGGTTGTCCTAACCCCCTCCAGGCCTATCCCGAGTTACTTGTACTGTCATTGGTGCCTTCTGTCTTAAATTTCACCACAGGCATACTAGCTTCTTCGCCAGGAGAACCACTTTGATTGTTTGCCTTTGATGATGTTTCTAACAGCCCGTTCTAACTTTCCACCTTTCTCAAGTGTTCGGAAGATGTCTTTGTCCCCTTACATCGTGTCGTTTAATTTACTCTCACTATTGTTATTATTTGTTGAGAACTAGTCGATGGTTCTCTAGTTTGTATAGAGGTTGCTCTCGACTTACACCCGGGCCAACGCAAAGTAGTATAAAACGATAAAGATGCAACCTTTAACACTTAATAAATTCCCAAATTACCCTCTATTGCTGCGAAATATAGAAACCTGCCAATTCGAATGCCATGTTATTCACGACATTACAGTTCATTAGGCTAAATATTTGTTTATTTAAGTGGCATGAGATGTCGATATTCGGACTTTTTTCACAAAATTCTGAGTCGAGTGTTTGAAGGACTTTGAAAAGCTAAAAGACCGACATTTAAATAAAAATAAACCCGTACGAAGCGAGTACTTGGCAACTCTTCCACATACAGCGGCCGAGTGAAAATCCACTCAGAAATTTTTCACCTGCTATTTGAATGTCGTCCGTTATTTGCAGACATGTATCAGGCTTTGCCAATATTTCCTTATTTCAACATTAATCTTTTAATTTTTCAAGGTACAAGTGTATCTATCAAACGCCCAACTTCTCTGGACACACAAAATTTATGGAAAAAAATGCAACTTTAAGCGAATAGAGCAAAACGCCTCGAAGAAACAGAAAATAAAAAAGAGATTATAATGCATATAGTCTTGTGTGCAGTTAATCTGTCATTATCACCTATTTTCGGTCAAAAACTAATTATTCAACTCGAAATAAAACTGTCTCATTTTTATTCTGAAGCTCGCTGTGCGGACTGATGTTATACAAGTAACGGATGTGTCATTTCAAATTATTAATTTTGTAAAGTTATTAATTCTGCTTGGAATTAAATATCCCAAATTCCGCCCAAACAAAGGAAGATACGTTACCTTTCTACCCGTTGAATCATAACATAAAATCCCAGTTAAATGAATTTATTGTAGTCCGTTTTTGTAGCTAGTCCGGTTTTTACACACACCTATCGCAAGCAGTGGATCGACAATATTTTCAAAATCATGCGAACGTAATTAAATAGAGACGACAACTGTATACATCCCCATTGAATATTCTATACGTTTTCTATAAAGATTTTCTGCGAAAACCATACATAAGCCACAAGTATGTTTTGGATAAGGGTGAAGCCGAAGAAAACCCTCCCTTTACCAGCGGGGATATAATTCCTGTTGGAGAAAGCTAAGTGTGATATTAGGAAAAATGCTTTGTCCGAAAAACAGCTTTGTGGCTTCTGGTTGAATAAAAACGGCGTAATGTTTGCAGTTATTCTTCATAATCAACAGACGTACTCATTATAATTTTCCAAGCGATTGGTTTTGAGTAGTTTTATAATATCCCACGCTGAGAACTCACACGTGTATCATTTGCCGGTTGTTCGAAAGGCATCACATCAATTCTTCCACAGTATATTCAATCACAAAGAGCGTGTATTTTTTTGCGAAGTCCTTATTTGTTTAAAGAAAATACCTAACAAAAGCATCTTTGAGTTAATTGTTATAATCGAAACAAAAAATCGTAAGAATTGGAAAAGAACCTAGTTTTTACTTTTGACTTCTTAATTTCTCCTGCTATTCCGATCTCTTCAATTAGTGTAATGATGTTAGCGAAAACTCGAAGTCATCTACTAATCAAGCCAATAGAAACTTAATTAAAATGTCTCTCTAAGAAATTTTGTATCGAGCTGTTATTGGCGTGTGATGTTGAACAGCGCTGACTGGTATTGGGGTCACTCAAGGAACCGAAGCTGCCGAAGCAGATAATCCGATTTAATGTTTTAATAAGCTATCCAAACACCTATCACTGGTCACATAGAGAAGGGGACGAATGCTGGAATTTGTTTAATTGGGAACCTCTTGCAACTGTCTGTAAATGTCCGCCATTCTTGCCAAATCTTCTGATAAAGCGCCAAGTCGAACTCTTACAAATCAAGTCAGTCGAACACAATTCGTTAAAGGTAAAGAATCGGCGAAAGGCGATCCACTCGAAGATCCACTCATGGTGGTTTTACGCACGTTACCGCACTCATTAGTCATACTCCGGGCGCTATCATTTTTGATATTAGTTAATTTGTCGCGAAATCCGCGGAACTTCCCTCCTAGCCGCGGGAGTTGTCGCACTTTTAATGGGAAGATACATTAACCAAAGCGCCGATGAACAGGATTTCAAGTGGTCTGTAGACCTGAACCAAACCACAGGGTTTAACATTCGGTTTGTGCTAATGAATTTGGAATTATTTCCGTTTTGGTGAAATATCGAGTGAGATTTATACTGGAAGAAGTTATCAATATGGACCTATTCCTTGGGGCTCAAAGTGTTTAAACACCGGGTGTAAAGTTTTGAATATAATACCATTGTCAAAACCAATACATTTATGTTAGCAAATCATTAGAGTGGAGTTTGCATTTTTTCGGAAATATATGCGTTGACTTGATGGACTAAATACTTTTTAGATATTTAGGCGGCGATTATACAATTTCCCACCGACGTTGGTGGAATATTGAATTTTGAATAAATTAGTTTACCATTGTCATGCAGATATGCAAAAAAAGAATATATTTTTGAAAATAAAGTCACACGGGCGAAGGGGCATTAACAAGAAAGGTCTTTTTTTTTACTAGAATAGCTATATAGAAAAGTTGATAAAATTGAGTTGGTAAATCGTCAGTGACAGAAATGTACTTATACATATTGGTGACATTTTGGCGATGTATGTTTGTTGTTAATTCTTTTGATTTTATGGTTAATAATTATTTTATTATCAGACTGACATATTTATGAACACTAAAACACACGTGCACTGACATATTGTTATCGTAGATATTGAATTAAAGTGGCATGAGCTGCCGAAATGTTGATATTTTGACGTTAAAAGAGAGTGTTGAAATTATTTGCTATTTTTCTCAAGACGTATAATTCAGGAGCTTTTTTAGTGCTTCTTGTCTCGAGAGTGAACGATAAAGTATTGTTTTGAACTAACTTAGGCTTAAAATAAATGAATGGTCGTCCCGGTTATTTAAATTTTGTTTACTTTTCGAACACTATTCCGGTTCGTATAGGCCACATACTGTATGGATTTTCCTCATTCCAACGCCAATCATTTAGTTTTTCGATGGCCTTCAAAGCCTCTTACTGTCGCGACGATCAGAAATTATGGAAAAAGTGTGAATTTCGACAACTCCTGCCGCTTTAAGGGCCATAAGCTGCCAAAAATTAGTTATTTTTCGGTTGAAATGAAATTTTGAAATTATCGGTAATTTGTCTCAAAAATTACAAATTAATTTTTTTTTAGTTTTACTAGTCTCGGTTATATGCATTTAAAACATTGGTTAAAACCAACTTATGTTTGAACCCTAACGAACGTTTGTGCCGGTTATTTTTGTTCACTTTTCAAACACCATTTGGGTTTGTACAATGTACGTACTGTATGTATTTTGCCTCTTCCAACGTTAATCAGTTAGTGTTTGGGTTGGATGAACTTAAAAACCCTCGTATTGTTCTCACATTTTCTGTAAAAAGTGCAAATTTTTGCAGCTCATGTCCCCCTGAAGTCTTATCAATCAGCTCAAGACATATAATCACAACAGCATGGTTTACGTTGATGAATAAGCTGATAATTAAGTCCCTTAAAAGTACAGTTGCTAAACTGTTTGTCTTAACTTGAAAATTCCCATAGAATGACGTGAGGTGCCAATACGGCAGAGGTCTATTCTGCTAAGTTGGGGTTAGGAACATAAAGATTAAGGGTGACCCGAATACACGATATAACCATTTGTTGTAAAATAACGCGACGTTTGTCAGCCTCGTTCTGTGAGGATTATCTCGCGGTAAATTCCGAGGTTAATATGGGCCAATGACCCTTCGACCAGCAAACATCTGCGGGCAGTACACGATTATCACGTGACTGATTACGACTACCATAATCCGTGATTATTCTGATGTCCACAGCATTTTTGTTAAATACGATATTTTAACCCTCCTCAATCAAAATAAGAAGCATAAGCAGACAGTTGTCTTCAAACAAACAATGTCAGAGTTATCGAATTTTTATCCCTGAGCGGAAGCAGAGGGATTCCATCGATCGGGGGCATTCCAGGAGGGTTCCTGACTGACTGGCGACTCATCTCTCCGGATTACACAATGTGCTTTTTGAAGGTCTTGTTACATTTTTGCGGAAAGAGAATCGTTAAATTGGTACACTTAGACCCATTACAACATAGCCATAATTAGGTTGCTTAGGTTACCGTCTGGTGCCATTTTCAGATTAAGAGGGTTGGGGGTGGGTGGGGGGGGGGGGGGGGGAGGGCAGTTGACAAAGCGATAGTCTCTCAAGCCGACAAAGGCCCTCGGTGTGTGACGGGTTCGAAATCTATCAGTCCACAGCTAAACAAATCCATCGATGTTTACTCAAACGTTCTATGTAAAGCTCCCGGTTTCCTCCCCCACTAAATTTGGTAACGCCGCTATATAAGTGAAGCGTTAGGCGTTTGGTTTCTGAAGATATCGGATGTTTCGTTTCTGACGATATCTGATGTTTCGTTTCGGACGATATCTGATGTTTAAAATCTTTCAATGGCATTTAGAAGTTGGAAGGTTACAATAAGATGAAGAATTACTTATGGATAACAACTTCTTGATAAACCAAGAAGTTGTTATCCATAAGTAATTCTTCACCTTATCTGATGTTTCGTTTCTGAAGATATCTGATGTTTCGTTTCTGAAGATATCTGATGTTTCGTTTCTGACGATATTTGATGTTTCGTTTCGGACGATATCTGATGTTTCATTTCTGACAATATCTGATATTTCGTTTCTGACGATATCTGATGTTTCGTTTCTGACGATATCTGATATTTCGTTTCTGACGATATCTGATGTTTCGTTTCTGACGATATCTGATATTTCGTTTCTGACGATATCTGACGTTTCGTTTCTGACGATATCTGATGTTTCGTTTCTGAAGATATCTGATGTTTCGTTTCTGAAGATATCTAATGTTTCGTTTCTAAAGATATCTGATGTTTCGTTTCTAAGATATCTGATGTTTCGTTTCTAAGATATCTGATGTTTCGTTTCTGAAGATATCTGATGTTTCGTTTCTGAAGATATCTGATGTTTCGTTTCTGACGACACCAGGTATTTCGTTCATGACGTTATCAGATATTTTTTTTTTTTTACGATTTCTAAATGGTTTGGCAATGAATCAACAATTGTCATAGGTCGAGACTGAACACGCGGTTCGGAGCAATACCGATAAATTTATGTACGAATTTAAATATAGTCTTTCTAGATAGTAGTAGTTCTTGCGAGAGTGAAATATAAAAAAAAATGTATTTGCTTTAATAGTTCGTTATTGACTCCGCCTCTTCACAGTGGACAAACGCAACTTTAAAAGGCTTAACATATACACTTCAATTTTTTGTATTGAATAGAAGTAGAGTGTGAATTTGTAGTCGCTGAGAATTTACTCGGATAAACACAGGCCTGTCAGAGCATGACCCGATGAATACCAAGTAGACTGGAAGCGTTGTTAAATTACTCTCGAGCCTCGCTACTAATTGCTCTCGGATTGTTAAGTTGGCCGCACAAAACGTCCACGGTGAAAGCAAAGTGTGTTGGCGGACCAAGGCGATTATCAGGTGCGATGTTTGCTTTTTGGCTTTGGTCATATACTTTAATAGATTCACGTAGGTTTAGGGGTTGAAGGTTTTATGTTTGTAGATATATATTCTTTAAGCTGCTAGTTAATCAGCTACAATTCGCTACCTCTGTACACAGTTGTCGCTCATCTGACTACTGACCCCATTTCACAGGTGTATAGCATTAAATCTAGTTTTACATAGCTGCAGTTATCGGACTAAATTCTACATGTAGAGCCCGGTTTCCTCCTACAATAAAACTGGCAACGCCGCCATGTAGGTGAAATAATCTTGAGCGCGGCGTAAAACATCAAACAATCAATCAATCTACACGTTATGGAAATGAAAGGAAATGAACCAAACTGAGCTCAAAGAATCAATTGCGACATCAAGGGTCGAAATACTCTTTAGAAGCACCTAATCTCAAGCTCCTTCTATCAGTGGCTCGGGTCCTCCTTGGCTCAATAGGTAGAGCGTCCGCTCAATCCGAACAGCCTTCCAACAATGGGTCGCGGATTCGAAGCCCACTCAGTCCAAAAAATGGAAAATTTTCAGACTGGGGTTTTAGCTCGAACGACCTATGTGGGATGGTTGTCAGTTACCAACGGAAGGTCGTGGGTTTCCTCCGAGCATAGAGCCGGGTTTGCTTCCACAATAAAACTGGCAACGCCGCCATATAAGTAAAATTATCTTGAGCGCGGCGTAAAACACCAATCAATCAATCAATCTATCAGCTGCCCAGTAATGGTCGATCTATCCGACACGAGCCTCCCTTTGGTTTGTCACGGGTCTTTATGGTGCTGAGACAGGTTTTTGTGCGAATATAGGTTTATTTTTGCCTTTCTTGAAACCAAAATTGCAAAATAATTAGCAGTCATCAGATGTTGAAGGCCTCTGGTGTTTAGAGGCCCATTTTCGGGTTTTCAGTCAATATACTTGATCCAGATATTCTAGAACTAAGCCGATTCAGTGTTTAGCCACATTTTTGTACCTGGGTACACCCAATTTACCATTATATATAGATTAGATATCAGGACATCTTGTACGCATAACCCGGGGGGAGGGGCATTGCCCTTAAGAGCAAAATCGTTAGCAATCCAACAGTATGGTTTCACCGAAAAAGTTGTGCCATCCTCGACAGCGAAGTTCAACTTTGGGATTGAGGAAGCAAATGTAAAACCTGTTACCAAAATAAAAGCAAATTTACTTGTTCAGGAAAAGTTGGCTGAAAAATTCTTGACTGCACGCAAAACAGAGTTTATTAAAAACTTTTGAGATGTGTTCGAATATAAAATATACATAGTTTTCCCTAAATTGCGTGATTAATCTCTAATTTCATGAGTGTCGCTTCTTTACTAACTTTTTGACACGAGAGCAATGGTATATGACACGGTATACTGAAAGTTGAATTTCTGGGCTATGAGAACCGAGAAGCGCATGAAAACTAAAAATATCCGCGGCACTATCACTTAGCGAAACATACTAAAAGTACTATTGAAAAATGATAACGACACTGGTCTTCACTGCGGTTACATGTGCACTTGATAAAGACACCCGTGCTGTTAAACAACTTACTTCGTGGTGATGCCTTAATCATTTCTCATTAGTATGGGACCCACGTTTTAAGAGAGTTTCAAACATTTCATATACTAAAAGTAATTCTACGGTTTAAATGTATAAACTCTAAATTTCTCTTGCTTTTGCAGGCGATGTTAACTCAAACTCCCCTGGTACTTTTTCTTTTGCCGGAGTGCCGACTCGATTTTGGAGGACCTGCTGCGATATGAGGGCTCCCGTTCATGCTCAGCTGAACATTCGCCCTCTTTTCCAGGAATATGGAAAATGGCTTAGCCTATTCAGCCATAGCCCGTATCTGGAATGCATTAATTGTTAGAAACAAATCAATTAAAGACCTACATTTTATCTGCTATTGTGTCAAATAGAAGCTCTAGACAGATTGAATGTTTCCCCTTGTTTTGACAATGGAGACCAGTTATTTCCCTCATACGGAACCCAAATACAATAGTATCAGTGAGATTGAGGGGAATTTGAAAATATAGGCTTGTTTTCTAAAATCAATTACAACTATTGGATATTCAATACACCCAACAGGTCGTGTAATGCGATTAGGCGGTTCGGTGGTCTCGTGAGCACGTGATCATACCGCGATGATTTTCGCCGTTTCGAAGCTGATTGATGTGTAATTTTTTCTCGTGCAAAATACCTGGTAATCGTAAAGGAAGCGTAAAGACCAGATGTTCGGTTTACAGATATACACATCGAAACTCCGACCAAGTCTGTTCGGCCGGGAGAAAATTACGCTGATACTAAACACAATATTCATTAAACCCACATTACATTTCAATTAGCTGGGGAAAACACAAATGCTGGTAATTACATATCAATGTAAATGAGAATACATCTAGCGATAACATCAAAGAAAGTAGATTGACAAGAGTGGTCACTTCGTCCGCGCCATGTTGAATTTGAACTTACACGATTTGATTATTAGGAAGCTCCTTTCTGTAGGGGGCGCCGTACAGTCGAATCGTGTACAGTCGGAACACCCTCCCGCTAGGGGGCCAGAAGAACATGCCGGCAATGCTGATTGGACGAAGTGACATTTCTTGTCAATCTACTCTCTTTGAAGGTGCATTTCTGTCAAGATTTCAACAATTAACCCTTAAATTACTACCTAAATGTTAAAATGGGATTAATTATCAACAAACTATTAAATACGCCTCAGAAAAACGTGAAGGTAAAAGTTGCAATAAAAATATTCTAGATTTAAGTGGATATTCCATTTTACATTGGTTCCCATAATGTCCCATAATGTTGCAGTAGCATTTATCTGATTTTCGGTGGTGCCAAAAAAAAAAATGGTTTCTCTGACAATAGCCGTAGTATAGATTCTCATTTCAAGAAGTCACAGTAATGAAAATAGGATAAAAAGAGAAAATACTGTATGACAAGAGACAGGTATTGCAAGAAGATGGTATTGTGAGAAGATGATATTGTGAGAAGATGGTATTGTGAGAAGGTGATATTGTGAGAAGATGGTATTGTGAGAAGGATATATTGCGAGAAGATGGTATTGTGAGAAGGTGATATTGTGAGAAGATGGTATTGTGAGAAGATGATATTGTGAGAGGATGGTATTGTGAGAAGATGCTATTACAAGAAGATGGTATTGTGAGAAGATGGTATTGCGAGAAGATGGCATTGTGAGAAGATGGTATTGGGAAAGATGGTATTGTGAGAATATCGTATTGTGAAAGATGGTATTGTGAGAAGATGGTATTGCGAGAAGATGGTATTGTGAGAAGATGGTATTGTGAGAAGATGGTATTGTGAGAAGATAGTATTGTGAGAAGCTGATATTGTGAGAAGATTGAATTGTGAGAAAGTGATATTGTGAGAAGATGGTATTGTGGGAAGGTGATATTATGAAAAGATGATATTGTGAGAAGATAGTATTGTGAGAAGATAGTATTGTGAGAAGATGGTATTGTGAGAAGGTGATATTGTGAGAAGATGGTATTGTGAGAAGATGGTATTGTGAGAAGGTGATATTGTGAGAAGGTGGTATTTTAAGAAGATGGTATTGTGAGAAGATAGTATTGTGAGAAGATGGTATTGTGAGAAGGTGATTTTGTGAGAAGATGGTATTGTGAGAAGATGGTATTGTGAGAAGGTGATATTGTGAGAAGGTGGTATTTTAAGAAGATGGTATTGTGAGAAGATGGTATTGTGAAAAGATGGTATTGTGAGAACATGGTATTGTGAGAAGGTGATATTGTGAGAAGGTGATATTGTGAGAAGATGATATTGTGAGAAGAAAGTATTATGAGAAGATGCTATTGTGAGAAAATAGTATTGTGAGAAGATAGTATTGTGAGAAGATAGTATTGCAAGAAAATGGTATTGTTAGAAGGTGGTATTGTGAGAAAATGGTATTATGTAAAGGTGATATTGTGAGAAAATGGTATTTTAAGAAGATGGTATTGTGAGAAGATGGTATTGTGAAAAGATGGTATTGTGAGAACATGGTAGTGTGAGAAGGTGATATTGTGAGAAGATGATATTGTGAGAAGATAGTATTGTGATAAGATAGTATTGTGAGAAGATAGTATTGTGAGAAGATAGTATTGTGAGAAGATAGTATTGTGAGAAGATAGTATTGTGGGGAGATAGTATTGTAAGAAGATAGTATTGTGAGAAGATGGCATTGCGAGAAGATGGTATTGCGAGAAGATGGTATTGTTAGAAGGTGATATTATGAGAAGATAGTATTGTGAGAAGATATTATTGTTAGAATATGGTATTGTGAGAAGATGGTATTGTGAGAAGGTGATATTGTGAGAAGGTGATATTGTGAGAAGATGGTATTGTGAGAAGATATTATTGTTAGAATATGGTATTGTGAGAAGATGGTATTGTGAGAAGGTGATATTGTGAGAAGATGGTATGGTGAGAAGGTGATATTGTGAGAAGATAGTATTGTAAGAAGGTGCTATTGTGAAAAGATGGTATTGTGAGAAGATAGTATTGTGAGAAGGTAATATTTTGAGAAGGTGGTATTTTAAGAAGATGGTATTGTGAGAAGATAGTATTTTGAGAAGGTGATATTGTGAGAAGATGGTATTATGAGAATGTGATGTTGTGAGAAGATGGTCTTGTGATAAGATGGTAGTGAGAAGATGGTATTGTGAGAAGATCATATTGTTAGAAGATGGTATTGTGAGAAGATGGTAGTGAGAAGATGGTATAGTGAGAAAATGGTGTAGACAAAAGCTGTATTCCGAGATCAGTGTATTGCTTGATTGATTGATTGTTTGGTTATTATAGGAAGCGCTCAAGATTATTTCACTTATATGGCGGCGTTGCCAGTTTTATTGTGGGAGGAAACCGGGCTCTATGCCCAGAGGAAACCCACGACCTTCCGTTGGTAACTGGCAACCATCCCACATAGGTCGTTCGAGTGTAAACCCAGTCAGACAATTTTCCAATTTTTGGACTGAGTGGGATTCGAACCCGCGACCCATTGGTGGAAGGCTGTTCGGATTGAGCGTCTGAGGAAGTCTGGTTATCTGGAAACCGTCGCCGATGTTGTGAAGGAACATTACGGGGAAAAATCTGAACATTTTTTCGATAAAGCTTGTTGTTTTTAGAGCTCGGTGTAGCATCGAGTTGATCAGAGCACCCAAGTTCAAACTAGTAAGCTATTCATTCGGAGAAGGAACACATGTGATTATAACGGTGTCTTCTTTTCAAAACAATATTTGTCATCCCAGGCTTACACAATGTGAAATAATGTTTGCTTTTTAAATAATCTGTCTTCAAAGTGGATCTGCCAGACATCACGGCTGTATCCAGCGGAGTTTGAATGATTACGGTTTTTCAGGTAGAGGCAATTAATAAATGACCAAGAGTTGTGGCCGCGGCGCTCCCACTAAGATCAAAATTAGGCGATCCTAAAGTTAATCCGCCTTGAATCTTATTCTCGAGTAAACACCGTGCTTTAATTTTCCTCTCTACAGAAAGAACGACAGATCGTCAGTTCCATTTGATGAACTGACTTAGAAAAAATCTTGTGTACAATTCTTCGTCATTAGCTGATTATTTCTTCTCAATATGGCTTTGTGTTGCTGCTAGGTGAACATGAAAGCGCGGACAAAAGCGCACAAGTTTTCCTGATTTAAGCGCGATAAAAACGAAATAAACCACAGACTGGAGACTAATCGGGGACCATTCCTTTTCTTATCTTAAGTCCTCTTAATCTTGTCTGAATTGGCAATTTCCACGTGGACTCTGTTTTTATAGAACGTAATTAATGGGAGTGGTAGGGGGTTTTGTGAATCTTGACAACCTCTAAGAAGTCATTAAATATTGGAGAACAGCTTATAGTTCTTACAGATATCCGACTAGTATCGACTGGTGACTAACGCCACAACCGTGACCATTTCTAAAACGGGACGGATTTGGCAGTATTATTTTGCAAAACCGGAAATCTAATGAAATGTCAATTAATGTTCAATTAACTAATTGTATTTACTGTTATTAATTATCTTTGACATCTGTGACTTCTTCAAAACAAATATGTTTTCGAAAACTAAATAATACGTAAATAGCAGAGAGGGGGTTCCATTTATTCCTAGATTAAGTTACATAAAAAATGCTTTGAAGCATATCATCGAGAGAGAGAGAGAGATTTATAAAAAGCTTCTAATTTTGCGCTTCTGAGGAAAATAAATACCCTCATTTCGCTTTAACGAAAACACATCAAGATTTGGAAGATCCTCCCACTACGCGATCATCGATTTTTTGTCAATAAAAATCAATAATCCATTTTGTTTCATAGTATATACGTATAATAAGGTGAAGAATTACTTATGGATAACAACTTCTTGGTTTATTGGGTGACGACGTTTCGATGTATCAAAGTAATTCTTCACCTTATTGTAACCTTTCAACTTCTAAATGCCATTGAAAGATTTATATACCTATAATCAAACACAGAATAAAAGATCTGTGATCTGCTTTTTTTCCAAATGACACAATCCTCAAATAAACAATTAAATAATTTTCAGTTATGGGGAAAGACAGTGATTGATTAATTGGTCGATTGATGTTTAGCGCCACAGAAGATTATTTCACATAAATGGCGACGTTGTCAGGTTTAGGTGGGAGGAAACCGGCTTCTTTTTCTGAGGAAAACCCTGATCTTCGGCGAATACCTGAGTTCAATGGATTGTCTTGGAAAGGGATTTCTGAAAGCGAAATATAACGAAAAAGAAAATACAGGATTTGTCAAAGATTTATTTAGCAGTTATTTGTATGGTTGTCAGTATTAACGTCAAACATATCTTTTCAGGGAGGTTCAAGAAAATCTGTGTTGACGAAATGAATTCTAGCCAATTGAAAATGACTAGATGTCTAAACAAAATGTCTTTCAGATAGAAAAATGAAAGGCTTCCAAAAAATTGTAAAGCGAATTAAAATTGAAGAAGAGTTTAAGAAACTCATAATACGCCCGCAAGGGTAAATTCATTGCATCACACTATCTTCATATTCAATATTAAAGAATGCTTTAAACAGTTTCGGCTGGTAGAATCTTTCAGTCACCTAAAAAAGGCTAGGGCTTAGTGAATTTTAGTATTTGACACATCACCTACCTATAAGCTGCTACCTATATCTGAAAACTGTACCAAAGCTACTTGCAAAAGTGTCTACACTACATATAGGCATAGAACAGCAATTTCATTTAATTACGGATAAAACAATAGAAAGAAGGTGCCCAGCCACTCATTTGGTCACGTGGTTATCACAAAAAAAAATGTTTGGATACAATTAAGCTCTACTGTGAAACCACAGACAGATTAACAGCCATTTCCTCAATTACTGAATGCCAAAACGCTGGGTGACTTTTGGTCGACACATATAGCGAGACCCCAATTTACTTTTAGTATGGGACACATCGTCTATTTGTAAAATAGTTATAACTGATTTTTTTTTAAATCCATGCAATAGTTCCCTAGTTACTGAATGCCAAAAATGCTAGGGGACTGTTTTTGGTCGCCACAAATATCCAGAACTCAATTTAATGTTGGTACCGGACACACCATTTACCCATAAGCTAGTTATAACTGCAAAAAAATTGATAGGCTAATCCATGCAATAAGTAGGCCTACCGAGTTACCCAATGCCAAAAGGCTGGTGACTGTTGTGGTCGCCACAGATATCGAGACCCCAATTTAAAGTTGTTTCATGACACATAGCCCAAGCACAGGCTCCGTATATCAGAAGAAAACAATTTATAATCGATGAAATCATTACAGAGTAACTCAATGCAAAAAGGCTGGTGACTGTTTCGGTCGCGGCAAATATCAAGATCCCAATTTAATTTTGATACAGGACACACTATCTACTCACAGGCTAGCTATAACTGAATTTTTTAAAAATCTATTGAATAGTTACAGAGTTATTAAATGCCAAAAGGCTGGGTGGCTGTTTTGGTCTCCACAAATACTGAGACTCCAATTTAATTTTGGTACACGACACACCGTCTATCCATAAGCTACATATATCCGAAGAAGAAAAATAAATTTAGGCAATAGGTTTTAAGTTATGGAGCGGACAGACAGACGGACAACGGTATACCAATATACGCCCACTTTAAGAGCGGGCGTACAAAATACATTTTTGAAATTGTCCAATCAAAAGTGGTGTCCAGTTACTTTTAGATCGGAATGTTCCAGTTCTTATTAGTTCTGTCGGACTGAGGACAGTTTCCCGTTTTTTTTTATTGAGACTGATTCGATCCCGTGGCCAATAGCATGAAGGTCTTTTGATCTGGGCCTCCTGATTTACGAAAGCACCGTTAAAGAATATTAAACGCAGTAGCTGTGTTTAAGCCTTATAGAAACACTTCGTCGTTTCCTTAATCCCAAAGCCATTTTGCCGAAGAGGGCAGGAATGATTATATATACTTATCAACCACATCCCGACAAAGAACCGATAGAGAGAGACAGAAAGAGAGAAAGAAATATTTGGTTTGTAATTATACCAACAGTTTAATTTTGCTGCGAATGACATGTCTTGGCTTATGGGCAACTGCTTACAATTTTGGTTAAAAGGTAACCTGTGAATGGGCATACTTACCCCCTTGTCTGTAATATTCAAAGCATTATCTCTTGATATTTGATGACACCATTAATATCAAATAAAGAGCTCTGAGCTAGGCCCATATATGGTAACGTCAACTGCTGTTTGATTGGACGAGAAAGAGCTTTGAACGCAACCATTTTCAGAACGGAAGTTGGGGAGGCAGATGGCGCAAGACTGCTTTCAGGAACGCATTCACATGGGGCCAAGTGAAGTTAACTTTTATAAGGAAATCGTCAATGACTTCCTCGACCCCCGGGGCAAATTTCGTTTGGACAGGGGTAAACATATTGAAATTGTTTGGATTCATATTGAATGACTAGAGCCTGTCAGTATTTATTAAACATTGCATGTAGAACTCTCCACACGATGAAGACGTTTGTTAATGATTGTTGGGAGTATTGGCTGTTATGACGACGGAGATTGAGCCTGGCGAACAGCTGGTGATGCCCGATGAACACGATACTGCTTATACAGTATATGATTTCAGCCTTCTCAATCAACTATAAAACATGGGTCAAGCATGTCTTAAGCTTAGATGGTTAACGGGGCTCTAGGAGAGTTGCATGTGTACATTTTACCCTCACTTAAAATATGCGTTAAATGGCTTTTTTCATTGTCTTAAAAATAATAAAAGTTCATGTCACGGTGGTTCAAGAAGCGTTGTCTGTCATCAAAACTGAATGATTGACGTTGAAATAACAAAATATCGGTAAAGCCAGTTTCCCGTACGAACCGAAGAGGTGTGATAATAACGAACAAATTGCACACGGCCGGGATGTATGAGAACATTTTAGTTAGTTCGGTTGTTTATAAAACTACCTTAAAGTGGCATGAGCTGCCAAAATGTTGATGTTTTGACGTTAAAAAAGAATGTTGTAATTATTGGCTATTTTTCTCAAGACGTATAATTCAGAAGCTTTTTAGTGTTTCTAGTCTCGATAATGAACGATTAATGAACGATTAAGCTTAGAATGAATGAATGGTCGTCCCGGTTATTTAAATTTTGTTTACACTATTTCGGTTCTTATATGCCATAGACTTTATGGACTTCCCTCATTCCAACGCCAATCATTTAGTTTTTCGATGACCTTCAAAGCCTCTTAATGTCGTGACGATCAGAAATTATGAAAAAGTGTGAATTTTGGCAGCTCATGCCACTTTAACGTACATCTCCAAGATTTGTATCATTGAAAAACTCTTACTTTGTACTTCTTCGTAAAATTAGAGAACAATTAGATAATTCTGTTTCAACAAAATCGTCCCTATATTTGCCAGCTCAGGCCACTCTAAGTATATACTGCCTCCGTGTTTTGCATGTACATTGATTCTACGCATGCACCATTCACAAAAAAAAAACGTGTCAAAGACTTCCCCCCTTCGCATTAGTATAAACGAAACAATAAAGCCCTGCATCTTCTTGGTGGAGTTTTAGTAGCCTATTGTTCCTCGTAGACCTTCTATTCATCATTTGCCTAAAACGAATATAAATTTTCTGTCCCATTTCAGTCCATAGACCCACGGAAATGCTAAGCTATTTTTCACGTCATCCAGTTATAGCATTATTGCATTTAGCTTCTTAGCTAAGGGTCTTTCTCTTATCATTCTGTCATTACCTAAATATTAATTTATAATTCACGCTGGGGTGGGTATACGTTTGTAATACATATGTGTCAAAAGTCGTTTCAATTCGTCATGTGGCATTATGCTACGTTTCATGTACGTGTGAAGGTTATTGTGGAGTTCATAAACACGGGATAATATGTGTATGTTTGGATGTAATAACGTTTGTTAAGTTGTCTGTTTGCTCCTCCCCTCTCATTGGGGGAGGGGGATACAATAGAGGGACCAGGGAACGACCGGCAGCAGATGTAGCCTCTGCAAACAGACCCACGGCTAGGAATCTTCGAGCGAGCTCCGGGTATCTTTTTTCCTCTTTATTTTATCGCGTATTGATAAAACATGGGGGCGAGTACTATGGTGAAAACACACCGTAGTTTTATTGTTTGGCGCTAACTCGGTGCACGCTTCCAGATGCCAAATGTTAGCTCGATCGATTTGCTTGTACCAAGTGAGTTAAAAGGGTCGGAGAACCGTCAAAACTCGCTTAGACGCTAACCCTGTCCTTGCGCCCATCACTTCCCCAATATGGACATCTGAAATGGAGTAATATTTCAATTATATGCATGTATGATATGACTTTATCAGTTTTAGTGACAAATACAGCGGCCGTTATCACTCATTTCTCCATTCAGTTGGACGAACTAATTTGTATTAGCAGGAATATTTACCCCCCCCCCCACACGCACACACACACACGTTCCAGAGACGACAAGCGGAGAATGTTGTATTGGTTGTTATAATATCAGTATATCCAATTACCGCCGAGCCTGATGACGTCACATAAATTTTCGCAACGGTTTCTTGGTAAACTATGTATCTCAGTTCGGCATTTTGTTTATTGGTATATAACGTGTTTTTATCCACACATTTTACTGGCAGCCTTTGACGTCCTCTTCTCGATAACATATTATTCGTCATATTTCGCCATATTTTAAATTCATGTGAACATCCCTCAATCCCCCGAAATGCTTTGTCAAAAATGCCATCAGCTGCCAAAATTCACCCTTAAGAATTAAGGTTTGACCTTCATCGAAAAACTTAATGATCGGTGTTGTATTGAAACTGCGTACATTCTCTGGTCTCTATGAACCGAAACAGTGTTAAGCAGTAAATAAATGGGAATAAACGGGATGAACGTTAAAGTGGCATGAGCTGTCAAAATGTTGATATTTTGACGTTGAAACAGAATGTTGAAATTATTGGCTATTTTTCTCAAGACGTATAATTCAGAAGCTTTTTAGTGCTTCTAGTCTCGAGAATGTACTAGAATAGCTTAGAATGAATGAATGGTCGTCCCGGTTATTTAAATTTTGTTTACTTTTCGAATACTTTTCCCGTTCGTATAAGCAACATACTGTATGGATTTTCCTCATTCCAACGCCAATCATTTAGTTTTTTTTCGATGGCCTCCAAAGCCTCTTACAGTTGTGACGATCAGAAATTATGAAAAAGTGTGAATTTTGGCAGCTCATACCACTTTAATTCTATCTTGACCTAAATTAATTTAAAACATTACCTTAATATATTTATGTACATAAACAAACGAGCACAGGGAAAATCTTCTTGTCTAAAAAAACATCGAGACAAGTTTCTAATTGTGTTAAAAAGAGGTATATCATTGAGACCTTTATACCCCATCATAAATTGTTGTAACAAACTAAACCTGTGATATTTCGTTAGGTCCATATTATCGAAACTAGTATAGCACTAAAAGCTTATGATTTGCATTTATTGAAAAAAATAGCCGATAATTTTAAAGTGTTGTTCCAACGGAAAAATATCAACATTTTAGCAGCTCATGCCACTTGTCTTGGAAATATATTGATATTGATGGGGGGTTCCAAATAGAATATCTATTAATTACCCATTACGTCCAATTAGCAGTAATATACGTGTGGGAGTTTGCGTGCATGTCGCCATCTTGTCATTATGAAATAGTTACCACTTACAGCACATAGTCCATTTAAGAGGAATGATACGAAATGGATAACAGTTAATACTGAGCTTAAACGGCCTGGAAAATCCACTCTACTATATGTTCGTGGAATCAATACCAGCCGGTATCGATCTCTGTTATCGATTTTGCTGACCACCACATCAAGTAAACTTCATCGGACAAGTCTGTACCAAAAGATGCGGAAGAAAGAAATCCCAAAAGATTTCTAAAAAAAAAAATCACTCTCAACTGCAGTGCGTAAATCATTAAAAAGACGGTTTCTGGAAGTTATTACCATTCTATTTTGCCAAAATACAAAAGATTTGGCATTGTTTTGTATTTTTAAGTTAAAATTAAAAAAAAATGAAAAGTTAGGTACCCACATATTATCAGACGACGAGCCAAGGCATGCGCACAAACGCCTTATGCTATAACAGTCAGTTAAGTCATCGAAACGAACTTACGGCAGACATACATACAAATGGCTTCAGTTTTACTTATGGTTAAACCTATATACCGATGCATCCTATCTATTTAGACATTTTAAATATAACTGGCCGTATTTAATCTACCCGTTGTCTAATTTAAGTCCTTTTACTTAACTATCCAATCGTTGGTTCCTAAAATCGCTTTCTTCTCAAATGCCAAAACTAATAAACAAGCGACTGGGCCTTTAAAGTGGCATGAGCTGCCAAAATTTGCCCTTTTTTCATAATTTCGGATCGTCACGACAGTAAGAGGCTTTGAAGGCCATCGAAAAACTAAATGATTGGCGTTGGAATGAGGAAAATTCATACAGTATGTGGCTTGTACGAACCGAAATAGGGTTAGAAAAGTCAACAAAATTTAAATAACCGGGACGACCATTCATTCATAATTAGTTAAAACAATACTTTATCGTACATTCTCGAGACTAGAAACACTAAAAAACTTCTGTATTTATACGCCTTGAGAAAAATAAGAAATAATTTCAACATTCTGTTTTATCGTCAAAATATCAACATTTTGGCAGCTCATGCCCCTTTAAGAGAGAAATTGACGCAAAGTTTCATTTTTGAAGAATCGGTAGCATTACCACGAAATTACATGCAGGTTGAAGGATGAGTGAGTAGCCTGTTGTTACTTGCTTCCGAAAATGAATTGATCGGTTCGAAAATTTGCAATATAACTTTCTTTCCAGTATGATCAAAAAGGTATCCTATAATTCTATAGTCTGTCCCTCATTTCTTTCTCTTATTCTATATGAATATATATATGCTCATTAAGTTGAGCTCAAGTTGATAAATTTATCTAACCACAATTGTCTGCAGTACATGCCAAGGCTTTTCGCATAAACTAAAGGTTGAAAGCTTTGAAATTCATACCCTTTTGTAATTACCTGTAGTAAAAAAAATCAGAAAACATGAAAATAGAGCATTGTACAAGAAACAATGGAAACAATTCAGCAAATTCACACATCAATTTAAATTATTAAAACAATTTTCATTTATCTGAGTAAAAAGATATACCTCGTCAAGTTGGACAGTCTGGTATTTGTTTAAAACCTAAATTTCAGTGGGGCTGACATCAAAATGGTTAACATAAAGTTCTGAAATCGACTACTTGGTTTATAAATAACTAACATCAGGTGTTTACAGAGAGAACCCATAACTTAAACGCTTAACAATTTTAGAACTTAAGTTTCTAATAGACTGTCTAATTAGTTGAGGTAATACAGTATATAAAAATGTATTCATTAGAATTATTTCAAATCTTCACAGAAAGCCTTTAGTTTCTACAGCAGACAAAATTTCACTATTTCTCTGACTAATACCTGTAACATATGTATCATAAAAGTTGGAAAGATTGTCCAGAAGCCCACTAGTATCACTGTTATAGCTGAAAAATTGCTGAATGGAGAAAGAAATGAGAAAATATACAATTAAATAGAATAAAAACCAAGGTGGGCCGAAATGTCCCCTTTATCACTTTAGGCCGAAATGTCCCAAGCCGAAATGTCCCAGGCCGAAATGTACCGTACCGAAACGTCCCAGGCCAAAATGTCCCAGGCCGAAATGTCCCGGATCCGATCAAAAATGCCGATTTTGTAGAAACGTACAAGTTGAAAAAATCTTAAACACAGCTTTTTGTGAGCAACGTTTACGAGTCAACTTGGTAAGTTTGCATGTAGCGCAATATGAGAGATAGAAGAATTTCTATCATTATTTTTCCAGTTTCAAGTAGACAAAGCCGATAAAATATAGATTTTAAATAAATCTCTTTATTTACCGAGTTCTTTCTCTATATCCTTCCGTACTGTAACATGCTTGTGTAGCATTTTTATATACTAAAGGCGACAGCTGTGATACTGTTCATATATGGCTGTTAAGTTTATTTGTCATTTATGGGTTTATGATCTTCTACAATTGAAAAGATTCTGTTTTATGTTCACAATTGTCAATATATAACTCATAGTATATCTACCTACAGTATTTGTAGCCATGGATGTCCACTAGCGGGTAGCTTTAAAGAGAAAGGCATCGGCCGCACCTTAACGTTTATAAACAACAACCCGTGATGAACTTTACCAAAGTAAACCCGCCTTTGTCTTTGAGCAAGATAAGTCCGTTTACATTTTACAACAAAGTCGTAAAAGAGCGTGCGTAGATCGCATAGATGAAGTCGGTGTTCTCGTTTATTGGACGGAATCTTTCGAGATAAGAGGAGGTTACTAAATCTCTATTAACACTATACTTTTAATCCTGTTGTCTACAATTTAATTCCTTTCATCAGGCGTGTATGATTCACTGATAAAAAGTCATAAAGTTCTCATTTTGTCTCGGACAACCCAGTATGGAAGAAATATTACGATAAATACAGTTCCAATTTCTTGGGACTGACATAAAAATTCATAACAGAGGTATAAATTTAAAAAAAATAATTTTCAATCGAATGAATCAAAGTTTCTTAGTTTGAAGCTATGTTTATATTTTTAGATGAGGTCAGGGGTAAACATATTGAAATTGTTTGGATTCATATTGAATGACTAGAGCCTGTCAGTATTTATTAAACATTGCATGTAGAACTCTCCACACGATGAAGACGTTTGTTAATGATTGTTGGGAGTATTGGCTGTTATGACGACGGAGATTGAGCCTGGCGAACAGCTGGTGATGCCCGATGAACACGATACTGCTTATACAGTATATGATTTCAGCCTTCTCAATCAACTATAAAACATGGGTCAAGCATGTCTTAAGCTTAGATGGTTAACGGGGCTCTAGGAGAGTTGCATGTGTACATTTTACCCTCACTTAAAATATGCGTTAAATGGCTTTTTTCATTGTCTTAAAAATAATAAAAGTTCATGTCACGGTGGTTCAAGAAGCGTTGTCTGTCATCAAAACTGAATGATTGACGTTGAAATAACAAAATATCGGTAAAGCCAGTTTCCCGTACGAACCGAAGAGGTGTGATAATAACGAACAAATTGCACACGGCCGGGATGTATGAGAACATTTTAGTTAGTTCGGTTGTTTATAAAACTACCTTAAAGTGGCATGAGCTGCCAAAATGTTGATGTTTTGACGTTAAAAAAGAATGTTGTAATTATTGGCTATTTTTCTCAAGACGTATAATTCAGAAGCTTTTTAGTGTTTCTAGTCTCGATAATGAACGATTAATGAACGATTAAGCTTAGAATGAATGAATGGTCGTCCCGGTTATTTAAATTTTGTTTACACTATTTCGGTTCTTATATGCCATAGACTTTATGGACTTCCCTCATTCCAACGCCAATCATTTAGTTTTTCGATGACCTTCAAAGCCTCTTAATGTCGTGACGATCAGAAATTATGAAAAAGTGTGAATTTTGGCAGCTCATGCCACTTTAACGTACATCTCCAAGATTTGTATCATTGAAAAACTCTTACTTTGTACTTCTTCGTAAAATTAGAGAACAATTAGATAATTCTGTTTCAACAAAATCGTCCCTATATTTGCCAGCTCAGGCCACTCTAAGTATATACTGCCTCCGTGTTTTGCATGTACATTGATTCTACGCATGCACCATTCACAAAAAAAAAACGTGTCAAAGACTTCCCCCCTTCGCATTAGTATAAACGAAACAATAAAGCCCTGCATCTTCTTGGTGGAGTTTTAGTAGCCTATTGTTCCTCGTAGACCTTCTATTCATCATTTGCCTAAAACGAATATAAATTTTCTGTCCCATTTCAGTCCATAGACCCACGGAAATGCTAAGCTATTTTTCACGTCATCCAGTTATAGCATTATTGCATTTAGCTTCTTAGCTAAGGGTCTTTCTCTTATCATTCTGTCATTACCTAAATATTAATTTATAATTCACGCTGGGGTGGGTATACGTTTGTAATACATATGTGTCAAAAGTCGTTTCAATTCGTCATGTGGCATTATGCTACGTTTCATGTACGTGTGAAGGTTATTGTGGAGTTCATAAACACGGGATAATATGTGTATGTTTGGATGTAATAACGTTTGTTAAGTTGTCTGTTTGCTCCTCCCCTCTCATTGGGGGAGGGGGATACAATAGAGGGACCAGGGAACGACCGGCAGCAGATGTAGCCTCTGCAAACAGACCCACGGCTAGGAATCTTCGAGCGAGCTCCGGGTATCTTTTTTCCTCTTTATTTTATCGCGTATTGATAAAACATGGGGGCGAGTACTATGGTGAAAACACACCGTAGTTTTATTGTTTGGCGCTAACTCGGTGCACGCTTCCAGATGCCAAATGTTAGCTCGATCGATTTGCTTGTACCAAGTGAGTTAAAAGGGTCGGAGAACCGTCAAAACTCGCTTAGACGCTAACCCTGTCCTTGCGCCCATCACTTCCCCAATATGGACATCTGAAATGGAGTAATATTTCAATTATATGCATGTATGATATGACTTTATCAGTTTTAGTGACAAATACAGCGGCCGTTATCACTCATTTCTCCATTCAGTTGGACGAACTAATTTGTATTAGCAGGAATATTTACCCCCCCCCCACACGCACACACACACACGTTCCAGAGACGACAAGCGGAGAATGTTGTATTGGTTGTTATAATATCAGTATATCCAATTACCGCCGAGCCTGATGACGTCACATAAATTTTCGCAACGGTTTCTTGGTAAACTATGTATCTCAGTTCGGCATTTTGTTTATTGGTATATAACGTGTTTTTATCCACACATTTTACTGGCAGCCTTTGACGTCCTCTTCTCGATAACATATTATTCGTCATATTTCGCCATATTTTAAATTCATGTGAACATCCCTCAATCCCCCGAAATGCTTTGTCAAAAATGCCATCAGCTGCCAAAATTCACCCTTAAGAATTAAGGTTTGACCTTCATCGAAAAACTTAATGATCGGTGTTGTATTGAAACTGCGTACATTCTCTGGTCTCTATGAACCGAAACAGTGTTAAGCAGTAAATAAATGGGAATAAACGGGATGAACGTTAAAGTGGCATGAGCTGTCAAAATGTTGATATTTTGACGTTGAAACAGAATGTTGAAATTATTGGCTATTTTTCTCAAGACGTATAATTCAGAAGCTTTTTAGTGCTTCTAGTCTCGAGAATGTACTAGAATAGCTTAGAATGAATGAATGGTCGTCCCGGTTATTTAAATTTTGTTTACTTTTCGAATACTTTTCCCGTTCGTATAAGCAACATACTGTATGGATTTTCCTCATTCCAACGCCAATCATTTAGTTTTTTTTCGATGGCCTCCAAAGCCTCTTACAGTTGTGACGATCAGAAATTATGAAAAAGTGTGAATTTTGGCAGCTCATACCACTTTAATTCTATCTTGACCTAAATTAATTTAAAACATTACCTTAATATATTTATGTACATAAACAAACGAGCACAGGGAAAATCTTCTTGTCTAAAAAAACATCGAGACAAGTTTCTAATTGTGTTAAAAAGAGGTATATCATTGAGACCTTTATACCCCATCATAAATTGTTGTAACAAACTAAACCTGTGATATTTCGTTAGGTCCATATTATCGAAACTAGTATAGCACTAAAAGCTTATGATTTGCATTTATTGAAAAAAATAGCCGATAATTTTAAAGTGTTGTTCCAACGGAAAAATATCAACATTTTAGCAGCTCATGCCACTTGTCTTGGAAATATATTGATATTGATGGGGGGTTCCAAATAGAATATCTATTAATTACCCATTACGTCCAATTAGCAGTAATATACGTGTGGGAGTTTGCGTGCATGTCGCCATCTTGTCATTATGAAATAGTTACCACTTACAGCACATAGTCCATTTAAGAGGAATGATACGAAATGGATAACAGTTAATACTGAGCTTAAACGGCCTGGAAAATCCACTCTACTATATGTTCGTGGAATCAATACCAGCCGGTATCGATCTCTGTTATCGATTTTGCTGACCACCACATCAAGTAAACTTCATCGGACAAGTCTGTACCAAAAGATGCGGAAGAAAGAAATCCCAAAAGATTTCTAAAAAAAAAAATCACTCTCCACTGGAGTGCGTAAATCATTAAAAAGACGGTTTCTGGAAGTTATTACCATTCTATTTTGCCAAAATACAAAAGATTTGGCATTGTTTTGTATTTTTAAGTTAAAATTAAAAAAAAATGAAAAGTTAGGTACCCACATATTATCAGACGACGAGCCAAGGCATGCGCACAAACGCCTTATGCTATAACAGTCAGTTAAGTCATCGAAACGAACTTACGGCAGACATACATACAAATGGCTTCAGTTTTACTTATGGTTAAACCTATATACCGATGCATCCTATCTATTTAGACATTTTAAATATAACTGGCCGTATTTAATCTACCCGTTGTCTAATTTAAGTCCTTTTACTTAACTATCCAATCGTTGGTTCCTAAAATCGCTTTCTTCTCAAATGCCAAAACTAATAAACAAGCGACTGGGCCTTTAAAGTGGCATGAGCTGCCAAAATTTGCCCTTTTTTCATAATTTCGGATCGTCACGACAGTAAGAGGCTTTGAAGGCCATCGAAAAACTAAATGATTGGCGTTGGAATGAGGAAAATTCATACAGTATGTGGCTTGTACGAACCGAAATAGGGTTAGAAAAGTCAACAAAATTTAAATAACCGGGACGACCATTCATTCATAATTAGTTAAAACAATACTTTATCGTACATTCTCGAGACTAGAAACACTAAAAAACTTCTGTATTTATACGCCTTGAGAAAAATAAGAAATAATTTCAACATTCTGTTTTATCGTCAAAATATCAACATTTTGGCAGCTCATGCCCCTTTAAGAGAGAAATTGACGCAAAGTTTCATTTTTGAAGAATCGGTAGCATTACCACGAAATTACATGCAGGTTGAAGGATGAAGGATGTAGGATGTAGCCTGTTGTTACTTGCTTCCGAAAATGAATTGATCGGTTCGAAAATTTGCAATATAACTTTCTTTCCAGTATGATCAAAAAGGTATCCTATAATTCTATAGTCTGTCCCTCATTTCTTTCTCTTATTCTATATGAATATATATATGCTCATTAAGTTGAGCTCAAGTTGATAAATTTATCTAACCACAATTGTCTGCAGTACATGCCAAGGCTTTTCGCATAAACTAAAGGTTGAAAGCTTTGAAATTCATACCCTTTTGTAATTACCTGTAGTAAAAAAAATCAGAAAACATGAAAATAGAGCATTGTACAAGAAACAATGGAAACAATTCAGCAAATTCACACATCAATTTAAATTATTAAAACAATTTTCATTTATCTGAGTAAAAAGATATACCTCGTCAAGTTGGACAGTCTGGTATTTGTTTAAAACCTAAATTTCAGTGGGGCTGACATCAAAATGGTTAACATAAAGTTCTGAAATCGACTACTTGGTTTATAAATAACTAACATCAGGTGTTTACAGAGAGAACCCATAACTTAAACGCTTAACAATTTTAGAACTTAAGTTTCTAATAGACTGTCTAATTAGTTGAGGTAATACAGTATATAAAAATGTATTCATTAGAATTATTTCAAATCTTCACAGAAAGCCTTTAGTTTCTACAGCAGACAAAATTTCACTATTTCTCTGACTAATACCTGTAACATATGTATCATAAAAGTTGGAAAGATTGTCCAGAAGCCCACTAGTATCACTGTTATAGCTGAAAAATTGCTGAATGGAGAAAGAAATGAGAAAATATACAATTAAATAGAATAAAAACCAAGGTGGGCCGAAATGTCCCCTTTATCACTTTAGGCCGAAATGTCCCAAGCCGAAATGTCCCAGGCCGAAATGTACCGTACCGAAACGTCCCAGGCCAAAATGTCCCAGGCCGAAATGTCCCGGATCCGATCAAAAATGCCGATTTTGTAGAAACGTACAAGTTGAAAAAATCTTAAACACAGCTTTTTGTGAGCAACGTTTACGAGTCAACTTGGTAAGTTTGCATGTAGCGCAATATGAGAGATAGAAGAATTTCTATCATTATTTTTCCAGTTTCAAGTAGACAAAGCCGATAAAATATAGATTTTAAATAAATCTCTTTATTTACCGAGTTCTTTCTCTATATCCTTCCGTACTGTAACATGCTTGTGTAGCATTTTTATATACTAAAGGCGACAGCTGTGATACTGTTCATATATGGCTGTTAAGTTTATTTGTCATTTATGGGTTTATGATCTTCTACAATTGAAAAGATTCTGTTTTATGTTCACAATTGTCAATATATAACTCATAGTATATCTACCTACAGTATTTGTAGCCATGGATGTCCACTAGCGGGTAGCTTTAAAGAGAAAGGCATCGGCCGCACCTTAACGTTTATAAACAACAACCCGTGATGAACTTTACCAAAGTAAACCCGCCTTTGTCTTTGAGCAAGATAAGTCCGTTTACATTTTACAACAAAGTCGTAAAAGAGCGTGCGTAGATCGCATAGATGAAGTCGGTGTTCTCGTTTATTGGACGGAATCTTTCGAGATAAGAGGAGGTTACTAAATCTCTATTAACACTATACTTTTAATCCTGTTGTCTACAATTTAATTCCTTTCATCAGGCGTGTATGATTCACTGATAAAAAGTCATAAAGTTCTCATTTTGTCTCGGACAACCCAGTATGGAAGAAATATTACGATAAATACAGTTCCAATTTCTTGGGACTGACATAAAAATTCATAACAGAGGTATAAATTTAAAAAAAATAATTTTCAATCGAATGAATCAAAGTTTCTTAGTTTGAAGCTATGTTTATATTTTTAGATGAGGTCAGGGGTAAACATATTGAAATTGTTTGGATTCATATTGAATGACTAGAGCCTGTCAGTATTTATTAAACATTGCATGTAGAACTCTCCACACGATGAAGACGTTTGTTAATGATTGTTGGGAGTATTGGCTGTTATGACGACGGAGATTGAGCCTGGCGAACAGCTGGTGATGCCCGATGAACACGATACTGCTTATACAGTATATGATTTCAGCCTTCTCAATCAACTATAAAACATGGGTCAAGCATGTCTTAAGCTTAGATGGTTAACGGGGCTCTAGGAGAGTTGCATGTGTACATTTTACCCTCACTTAAAATATGCGTTAAATGGCTTTTTTCATTGTCTTAAAAATAATAAAAGTTCATGTCACGGTGGTTCAAGAAGCGTTGTCTGTCATCAAAACTGAATGATTGACGTTGAAATAACAAAATATCGGTAAAGCCAGTTTCCCGTACGAACCGAAGAGGTGTGATAATAACGAACAAATTGCACACGGCCGGGATGTATGAGAACATTTTAGTTAGTTCGGTTGTTTATAAAACTACCTTAAAGTGGCATGAGCTGCCAAAATGTTGATGTTTTGACGTTAAAAAAGAATGTTGTAATTATTGGCTATTTTTCTCAAGACGTATAATTCAGAAGCTTTTTAGTGTTTCTAGTCTCGATAATGAACGATTAATGAACGATTAAGCTTAGAATGAATGAATGGTCGTCCCGGTTATTTAAATTTTGTTTACACTATTTCGGTTCTTATATGCCATAGACTTTATGGACTTCCCTCATTCCAACGCCAATCATTTAGTTTTTCGATGACCTTCAAAGCCTCTTAATGTCGTGACGATCAGAAATTATGAAAAAGTGTGAATTTTGGCAGCTCATGCCACTTTAACGTACATCTCCAAGATTTGTATCATTGAAAAACTCTTACTTTGTACTTCTTCGTAAAATTAGAGAACAATTAGATAATTCTGTTTCAACAAAATCGTCCCTATATTTGCCAGCTCAGGCCACTCTAAGTATATACTGCCTCCGTGTTTTGCATGTACATTGATTCTACGCATGCACCATTCACAAAAAAAAAACGTGTCAAAGACTTCCCCCCTTCGCATTAGTATAAACGAAACAATAAAGCCCTGCATCTTCTTGGTGGAGTTTTAGTAGCCTATTGTTCCTCGTAGACCTTCTATTCATCATTTGCCTAAAACGAATATAAATTTTCTGTCCCATTTCAGTCCATAGACCCACGGAAATGCTAAGCTATTTTTCACGTCATCCAGTTATAGCATTATTGCATTTAGCTTCTTAGCTAAGGGTCTTTCTCTTATCATTCTGTCATTACCTAAATATTAATTTATAATTCACGCTGGGGTGGGTATACGTTTGTAATACATATGTGTCAAAAGTCGTTTCAATTCGTCATGTGGCATTATGCTACGTTTCATGTACGTGTGAAGGTTATTGTGGAGTTCATAAACACGGGATAATATGTGTATGTTTGGATGTAATAACGTTTGTTAAGTTGTCTGTTTGCTCCTCCCCTCTCATTGGGGGAGGGGGATACAATAGAGGGACCAGGGAACGACCGGCAGCAGATGTAGCCTCTGCAAACAGACCCACGGCTAGGAATCTTCGAGCGAGCTCCGGGTATCTTTTTTCCTCTTTATTTTATCGCGTATTGATAAAACATGGGGGCGAGTACTATGGTGAAAACACACCGTAGTTTTATTGTTTGGCGCTAACTCGGTGCACGCTTCCAGATGCCAAATGTTAGCTCGATCGATTTGCTTGTACCAAGTGAGTTAAAAGGGTCGGAGAACCGTCAAAACTCGCTTAGACGCTAACCCTGTCCTTGCGCCCATCACTTCCCCAATATGGACATCTGAAATGGAGTAATATTTCAATTATATGCATGTATGATATGACTTTATCAGTTTTAGTGACAAATACAGCGGCCGTTATCACTCATTTCTCCATTCAGTTGGACGAACTAATTTGTATTAGCAGGAATATTTACCCCCCCCCCCCCCCACACGCACACACACACACGTTCCAGAGACGACAAGCGGAGAATGTTGTATTGGTTGTTATAATATCAGTATATCCAATTACCGCCGAGCCTGATGACGTCACATAAATTTTCGCAACGGTTTCTTGGTAAACTATGTATCTCAGTTCGGCATTTTGTTTATTGGTATATAACGTGTTTTTATCCACACATTTTACTGGCAGCCTTTGACGTCCTCTTCTCGATAACATATTATTCGTCATATTTCGCCATATTTTAAATTCATGTGAACATCCCTCAATCCCCCGAAATGCTTTGTCAAAAATGCCATCAGCTGCCAAAATTCACCCTTAAGAATTAAGGTTTGACCTTCATCGAAAAACTTAATGATCGGTGTTGTATTGAAACTGCGTACATTCTCTGGTCTCTATGAACCGAAACAGTGTTAAGCAGTAAATAAATGGGAATAAACGGGATGAACGTTAAAGTGGCATGAGCTGTCAAAATGTTGATATTTTGACGTTGAAACAGAATGTTGAAATTATTGGCTATTTTTCTCAAGACGTATAATTCAGAAGCTTTTTAGTGCTTCTAGTCTCGAGAATGTACTAGAATAGCTTAGAATGAATGAATGGTCGTCCCGGTTATTTAAATTTTGTTTACTTTTCGAATACTTTTCCCGTTCGTATAAGCAACATACTGTATGGATTTTCCTCATTCCAACGCCAATCATTTAGTTTTTTTTCGATGGCCTCCAAAGCCTCTTACAGTTGTGACGATCAGAAATTATGAAAAAGTGTGAATTTTGGCAGCTCATACCACTTTAATTCTATCTTGACCTAAATTAATTTAAAACATTACCTTAATATATTTATGTACATAAACAAACGAGCACAGGGAAAATCTTCTTGTCTAAAAAAACATCGAGACAAGTTTCTAATTGTGTTAAAAAGAGGTATATCATTGAGACCTTTATACCCCATCATAAATTGTTGTAACAAACTAAACCTGTGATATTTCGTTAGGTCCATATTATCGAAACTAGTATAGCACTAAAAGCTTATGATTTGCATTTATTGAAAAAAATAGCCGATAATTTTAAAGTGTTGTTCCAACGGAAAAATATCAACATTTTAGCAGCTCATGCCACTTGTCTTGGAAATATATTGATATTGATGGGGGGTTCCAAATAGAATATCTATTAATTACCCATTACGTCCAATTAGCAGTAATATACGTGTGGGAGTTTGCGTGCATGTCGCCATCTTGTCATTATGAAATAGTTACCACTTACAGCACATAGTCCATTTAAGAGGAATGATACGAAATGGATAACAGTTAATACTGAGCTTAAACGGCCTGGAAAATCCACTCTACTATATGTTCGTGGAATCAATACCAGCCGGTATCGATCTCTGTTATCGATTTTGCTGACCACCACATCAAGTAAACTTCATCGGACAAGTCTGTACCAAAAGATGCGGAAGAAAGAAATCCCAAAAGATTTCTAAAAAAAAAAATCACTCTCCACTGGAGTGCGTAAATCATTAAAAAGACGGTTTCTGGAAGTTATTACCATTCTATTTTGCCAAAATACAAAAGATTTGGCATTGTTTTGTATTTTTAAGTTAAAATTAAAAAAAAATGAAAAGTTAGGTACCCACATATTATCAGACGACGAGCCAAGGCATGCGCACAAACGCCTTATGCTATAACAGTCAGTTAAGTCATCGAAACGAACTTACGGCAGACATACATACAAATGGCTTCAGTTTTACTTATGGTTAAACCTATATACCGATGCATCCTATCTATTTAGACATTTTAAATATAACTGGCCGTATTTAATCTACCCGTTGTCTAATTTAAGTCCTTTTACTTAACTATCCAATCGTTGGTTCCTAAAATCGCTTTCTTCTCAAATGCCAAAACTAATAAACAAGCGACTGGGCCTTTAAAGTGGCATGAGCTGCCAAAATTTGCCCTTTTTTCATAATTTCGGATCGTCACGACAGTAAGAGGCTTTGAAGGCCATCGAAAAACTAAATGATTGGCGTTGGAATGAGGAAAATTCATACAGTATGTGGCTTGTACGAACCGAAATAGGGTTAGAAAAGTCAACAAAATTTAAATAACCGGGACGACCATTCATTCATAATTAGTTAAAACAATACTTTATCGTACATTCTCGAGACTAGAAACACTAAAAAACTTCTGTATTTATACGCCTTGAGAAAAATAAGAAATAATTTCAACATTCTGTTTTATCGTCAAAATATTAACATTTTGGCAGCTCATGCCCCTTTAAGAGAGAAATTGACGCAAAGTTTCATTTTTGAAGAATCGGTAGCATTACCACGAAATTACATGCAGGTTGAAGGATGAGTGAGTAGCCTGTTGTTACTTGCTTCCGAAAATGAATTGATCGGTTCGAAAATTTGCAATATAACTTTCTTTCCAGTATGATCAAAAAGGTATCCTATAATTCTATAGTCTGTCCCTCATTTCTTTCTCTTATTCTATATGAATATATATATGCTCATTAAGTTGAGCTCAAGTTGATAAATTTATCTAACCACAATTGTCTGCAGTACATGCCAAGGCTTTTCGCATAAACTAAAGGTTGAAAGCTTTGAAATTCATACCCTTTTGTAATTACCTGTAGTAAAAAAAATCAGAAAACATGAAAATAGAGCATTGTACAAGAAACAATGGAAACAATTCAGCAAATTCACACATCAATTTAAATTATTAAAACAATTTTCATTTATCTGAGTAAAAAGATATACCTCGTCAAGTTGGACAGTCTGGTATTTGTTTAAAACCTAAATTTCAGTGGGGCTGACATCAAAATGGTTAACATAAAGTTCTGAAATCGACTACTTGGTTTATAAATAACTAACATCAGGTGTTTACAGAGAGAACCCATAACTTAAACGCTTAACAATTTTAGAACTTAAGTTTCTAATAGACTGTCTAATTAGTTGAGGTAATACAGTATATAAAAATGTATTCATTAGAATTATTTCAAATCTTCACAGAAAGCCTTTAGTTTCTACAGCAGACAAAATTTCACTATTTCTCTGACTAATACCTGTAACATATGTATCATAAAAGTTGGAAAGATTGTCCAGAAGCCCACTAGTATCACTGTTATAGCTGAAAAATTGCTGAATGGAGAAAGAAATGAGAAAATATACAATTAAATAGAATAAAAACCAAGGTGGGCCGAAATGTCCCCTTTATCACTTTAGGCCGAAATGTCCCAAGCCGAAATGTCCCAGGCCGAAATGTACCGTACCGAAACGTCCCAGGCCAAAATGTCCCAGGCCGAAATGTCCCGGATCCGATCAAAAATGCCGATTTTGTAGAAACGTACAAGTTGAAAAAATCTTAAACACAGCTTTTTGTGAGCAACGTTTACGAGTCAACTTGGTAAGTTTGCATGTAGCGCAATATGAGAGATAGAAGAATTTCTATCATTATTTTTCCAGTTTCAAGTAGACAAAGCCGATAAAATATAGATTTTAAATAAATCTCTTTATTTACCGAGTTCTTTCTCTATATCCTTCCGTACTGTAACATGCTTGTGTAGCATTTTTATATACTAAAGGCGACAGCTGTGATACTGTTCATATATGGCTGTTAAGTTTATTTGTCATTTATGGGTTTATGATCTTCTACAATTGAAAAGATTCTGTTTTATGTTCACAATTGTCAATATATAACTCATAGTATATCTACCTACAGTATTTGTAGCCATGGATGTCCACTAGCGGGTAGCTTTAAAGAGAAAGGCATCGGCCGCACCTTAACGTTTATAAACAACAACCCGTGATGAACTTTACCAAAGTAAACCCGCCTTTGTCTTTGAGCAAGATAAGTCCGTTTACATTTTACAACAAAGTCGTAAAAGAGCGTGCGTAGATCGCATAGATGAAGTCGGTGTTCTCGTTTATTGGACGGAATCTTTCGAGATAAGAGGAGGTTACTAAATCTCTATTAACACTATACTTTTAATCCTGTTGTCTACAATTTAATTCCTTTCATCAGGCGTGTATGATTCACTGATAAAAAGTCATAAAGTTCTCATTTTGTCTCGGACAACCCAGTATGGAAGAAATATTACGATAAATACAGTTCCAATTTCTTGGGACTGACATAAAAATTCATAACAGAGGTATAAATTTAAAAAAAATAATTTTCAATCGAATGAATCAAAGTTTCTTAGTTTGAAGCTATGTTTATATTTTTAGATGAGGTCAGGGGTAAACATATTGAAATTGTTTGGATTCATATTGAATGACTAGAGCCTGTCAGTATTTATTAAACATTGCATGTAGAACTCTCCACACGATGAAGACGTTTGTTAATGATTGTTGGGAGTATTGGCTGTTATGACGACGGAGATTGAGCCTGGCGAACAGCTGGTGATGCCCGATGAACACGATACTGCTTATACAGTATATGATTTCAGCCTTCTCAATCAACTATAAAACATGGGTCAAGCATGTCTTAAGCTTAGATGGTTAACGGGGCTCTAGGAGAGTTGCATGTGTACATTTTACCCTCACTTAAAATATGCGTTAAATGGCTTTTTTCATTGTCTTAAAAATAATAAAAGTTCATGTCACGGTGGTTCAAGAAGCGTTGTCTGTCATCAAAACTGAATGATTGACGTTGAAATAACAAAATATCGGTAAAGCCAGTTTCCCGTACGAACCGAAGAGGTGTGATAATAACGAACAAATTGCACACGGCCGGGATGTATGAGAACATTTTAGTTAGTTCGGTTGTTTATAAAACTACCTTAAAGTGGCATGAGCTGCCAAAATGTTGATGTTTTGACGTTAAAAAAGAATGTTGTAATTATTGGCTATTTTTCTCAAGACGTATAATTCAGAAGCTTTTTAGTGTTTCTAGTCTCGATAATGAACGATTAATGAACGATTAAGCTTAGAATGAATGAATGGTCGTCCCGGTTATTTAAATTTTGTTTACACTATTTCGGTTCTTATATGCCATAGACTTTATGGACTTCCCTCATTCCAACGCCAATCATTTAGTTTTTCGATGACCTTCAAAGCCTCTTAATGTCGTGACGATCAGAAATTATGAAAAAGTGTGAATTTTGGCAGCTCATGCCACTTTAACGTACATCTCCAAGATTTGTATCATTGAAAAACTCTTACTTTGTACTTCTTCGTAAAATTAGAGAACAATTAGATAATTCTGTTTCAACAAAATCGTCCCTATATTTGCCAGCTCAGGCCACTCTAAGTATATACTGCCTCCGTGTTTTGCATGTACATTGATTCTACGCATGCACCATTCACAAAAAAAAAACGTGTCAAAGACTTCCCCCCTTCGCATTAGTATAAACGAAACAATAAAGCCCTGCATCTTCTTGGTGGAGTTTTAGTAGCCTATTGTTCCTCGTAGACCTTCTATTCATCATTTGCCTAAAACGAATATAAATTTTCTGTCCCATTTCAGTCCATAGACCCACGGAAATGCTAAGCTATTTTTCACGTCATCCAGTTATAGCATTATTGCATTTAGCTTCTTAGCTAAGGGTCTTTCTCTTATCATTCTGTCATTACCTAAATATTAATTTATAATTCACGCTGGGGTGGGTATACGTTTGTAATACATATGTGTCAAAAGTCGTTTCAATTCGTCATGTGGCATTATGCTACGTTTCATGTACGTGTGAAGGTTATTGTGGAGTTCATAAACACGGGATAATATGTGTATGTTTGGATGTAATAACGTTTGTTAAGTTGTCTGTTTGCTCCTCCCCTCTCATTGGGGGAGGGGGATACAATAGAGGGACCAGGGAACGACCGGCAGCAGATGTAGCCTCTGCAAACAGACCCACGGCTAGGAATCTTCGAGCGAGCTCCGGGTATCTTTTTTCCTCTTTATTTTATCGCGTATTGATAAAACATGGGGGCGAGTACTATGGTGAAAACACACCGTAGTTTTATTGTTTGGCGCTAACTCGGTGCACGCTTCCAGATGCCAAATGTTAGCTCGATCGATTTGCTTGTACCAAGTGAGTTAAAAGGGTCGGAGAACCGTCAAAACTCGCTTAGACGCTAACCCTGTCCTTGCGCCCATCACTTCCCCAATATGGACATCTGAAATGGAGTAATATTTCAATTATATGCATGTATGATATGACTTTATCAGTTTTAGTGACAAATACAGCGGCCGTTATCACTCATTTCTCCATTCAGTTGGACGAACTAATTTGTATTAGCAGGAATATTTACCCCCCCCCCCCCCCCCACACGCACACACACACACGTTCCAGAGACGACAAGCGGAGAATGTTGTATTGGTTGTTATAATATCAGTATATCCAATTACCGCCGAGCCTGATGACGTCACATAAATTTTCGCAACGGTTTCTTGGTAAACTATGTATCTCAGTTCGGCATTTTGTTTATTGGTATATAACGTGTTTTTATCCACACATTTTACTGGCAGCCTTTGACGTCCTCTTCTCGATAACATATTATTCGTCATATTTCGCCATATTTTAAATTCATGTGAACATCCCTCAATCCCCCGAAATGCTTTGTCAAAAATGCCATCAGCTGCCAAAATTCACCCTTAAGAATTAAGGTTTGACCTTCATCGAAAAACTTAATGATCGGTGTTGTATTGAAACTGCGTACATTCTCTGGTCTCTATGAACCGAAACAGTGTTAAGCAGTAAATAAATGGGAATAAACGGGATGAACGTTAAAGTGGCATGAGCTGTCAAAATGTTGATATTTTGACGTTGAAACAGAATGTTGAAATTATTGGCTATTTTTCTCAAGACGTATAATTCAGAAGCTTTTTAGTGCTTCTAGTCTCGAGAATGTACTAGAATAGCTTAGAATGAATGAATGGTCGTCCCGGTTATTTAAATTTTGTTTACTTTTCGAATACTTTTCCCGTTCGTATAAGCAACATACTGTATGGATTTTCCTCATTCCAACGCCAATCATTTAGTTTTTTTTCGATGGCCTCCAAAGCCTCTTACAGTTGTGACGATCAGAAATTATGAAAAAGTGTGAATTTTGGCAGCTCATACCACTTTAATTCTATCTTGACCTAAATTAATTTAAAACATTACCTTAATATATTTATGTACATAAACAAACGAGCACAGGGAAAATCTTCTTGTCTAAAAAAACATCGAGACAAGTTTCTAATTGTGTTAAAAAGAGGTATATCATTGAGACCTTTATACCCCATCATAAATTGTTGTAACAAACTAAACCTGTGATATTTCGTTAGGTCCATATTATCGAAACTAGTATAGCACTAAAAGCTTATGATTTGCATTTATTGAAAAAAATAGCCGATAATTTTAAAGTGTTGTTCCAACGGAAAAATATCAACATTTTAGCAGCTCATGCCACTTGTCTTGGAAATATATTGATATTGATGGGGGGTTCCAAATAGAATATCTATTAATTACCCATTACGTCCAATTAGCAGTAATATACGTGTGGGAGTTTGCGTGCATGTCGCCATCTTGTCATTATGAAATAGTTACCACTTACAGCACATAGTCCATTTAAGAGGAATGATACGAAATGGATAACAGTTAATACTGAGCTTAAACGGCCTGGAAAATCCACTCTACTATATGTTCGTGGAATCAATACCAGCCGGTATCGATCTCTGTTATCGATTTTGCTGACCACCACATCAAGTAAACTTCATCGGACAAGTCTGTACCAAAAGATGCGGAAGAAAGAAATCCCAAAAGATTTCTAAAAAAAAAAATCACTCTCCACTGGAGTGCGTAAATCATTAAAAAGACGGTTTCTGGAAGTTATTACCATTCTATTTTGCCAAAATACAAAAGATTTGGCATTGTTTTGTATTTTTAAGTTAAAATTAAAAAAAAATGAAAAGTTAGGTACCCACATATTATCAGACGACGAGCCAAGGCATGCGCACAAACGCCTTATGCTATAACAGTCAGTTAAGTCATCGAAACGAACTTACGGCAGACATACATACAAATGGCTTCAGTTTTACTTATGGTTAAACCTATATACCGATGCATCCTATCTATTTAGACATTTTAAATATAACTGGCCGTATTTAATCTACCCGTTGTCTAATTTAAGTCCTTTTACTTAACTATCCAATCGTTGGTTCCTAAAATCGCTTTCTTCTCAAATGCCAAAACTAATAAACAAGCGACTGGGCCTTTAAAGTGGCATGAGCTGCCAAAATTTGCCCTTTTTTCATAATTTCGGATCGTCACGACAGTAAGAGGCTTTGAAGGCCATCGAAAAACTAAATGATTGGCGTTGGAATGAGGAAAATTCATACAGTATGTGGCTTGTACGAACCGAAATAGGGTTAGAAAAGTCAACAAAATTTAAATAACCGGGACGACCATTCATTCATAATTAGTTAAAACAATACTTTATCGTACATTCTCGAGACTAGAAACACTAAAAAACTTCTGTATTTATACGCCTTGAGAAAAATAAGAAATAATTTCAACATTCTGTTTTATCGTCAAAATATTAACATTTTGGCAGCTCATGCCCCTTTAAGAGAGAAATTGACGCAAAGTTTCATTTTTGAAGAATCGGTAGCATTACCACGAAATTACATGCAGGTTGAAGGATGAGTGAGTAGCCTGTTGTTACTTGCTTCCGAAAATGAATTGATCGGTTCGAAAATTTGCAATATAACTTTCTTTCCAGTATGATCAAAAAGGTATCCTATAATTCTATAGTCTGTCCCTCATTTCTTTCTCTTATTCTATATGAATATATATATGCTCATTAAGTTGAGCTCAAGTTGATAAATTTATCTAACCACAATTGTCTGCAGTACATGCCAAGGCTTTTCGCATAAACTAAAGGTTGAAAGCTTTGAAATTCATACCCTTTTGTAATTACCTGTAGTAAAAAAAATCAGAAAACATGAAAATAGAGCATTGTACAAGAAACAATGGAAACAATTCAGCAAATTCACACATCAATTTAAATTATTAAAACAATTTTCATTTATCTGAGTAAAAAGATATACCTCGTCAAGTTGGACAGTCTGGTATTTGTTTAAAACCTAAATTTCAGTGGGGCTGACATCAAAATGGTTAACATAAAGTTCTGAAATCGACTACTTGGTTTATAAATAACTAACATCAGGTGTTTACAGAGAGAACCCATAACTTAAACGCTTAACAATTTTAGAACTTAAGTTTCTAATAGACTGTCTAATTAGTTGAGGTAATACAGTATATAAAAATGTATTCATTAGAATTATTTCAAATCTTCACAGAAAGCCTTTAGTTTCTACAGCAGACAAAATTTCACTATTTCTCTGACTAATACCTGTAACATATGTATCATAAAAGTTGGAAAGATTGTCCAGAAGCCCACTAGTATCACTGTTATAGCTGAAAAATTGCTGAATGGAGAAAGAAATGAGAAAATATACAATTAAATAGAATAAAAACCAAGGTGGGCCGAAATGTCCCCTTTATCACTTTAGGCCGAAATGTCCCAAGCCGAAATGTCCCAGGCCGAAATGTACCGTACCGAAACGTCCCAGGCCAAAATGTCCCAGGCCGAAATGTCCCGGATCCGATCAAAAATGCCGATTTTGTAGAAACGTACAAGTTGAAAAAATCTTAAACACAGCTTTTTGTGAGCAACGTTTACGAGTCAACTTGGTAAGTTTGCATGTAGCGCAATATGAGAGATAGAAGAATTTCTATCATTATTTTTCCAGTTTCAAGTAGACAAAGCCGATAAAATATAGATTTTAAATAAATCTCTTTATTTACCGAGTTCTTTCTCTATATCCTTCCGTACTGTAACATGCTTGTGTAGCATTTTTATATACTAAAGGCGACAGCTGTGATACTGTTCATATATGGCTGTTAAGTTTATTTGTCATTTATGGGTTTATGATCTTCTACAATTGAAAAGATTCTGTTTTATGTTCACAATTGTCAATATATAACTCATAGTATATCTACCTACAGTATTTGTAGCCATGGATGTCCACTAGCGGGTAGCTTTAAAGAGAAAGGCATCGGCCGCACCTTAACGTTTATAAACAACAACCCGTGATGAACTTTACCAAAGTAAACCCGCCTTTGTCTTTGAGCAAGATAAGTCCGTTTACATTTTACAACAAAGTCGTAAAAGAGCGTGCGTAGATCGCATAGATGAAGTCGGTGTTCTCGTTTATTGGACGGAATCTTTCGAGATAAGAGGAGGTTACTAAATCTCTATTAACACTATACTTTTAATCCTGTTGTCTACAATTTAATTCCTTTCATCAGGCGTGTATGATTCACTGATAAAAAGTCATAAAGTTCTCATTTTGTCTCGGACAACCCAGTATGGAAGAAATATTACGATAAATACAGTTCCAATTTCTTGGGACTGACATAAAAATTCATAACAGAGGTATAAATTTAAAAAAAATAATTTTCAATCGAATGAATCAAAGTTTCTTAGTTTGAAGCTATGTTTATATTTTTAGATGAGGTCCGCGAGCCTTAATTTTTTTTTAGCAAATTGCATTAAGCTGACATAAATTGAATAAAAAAAATAAAAAAAACATACACAAAAAACACAACTCAGGAAAAGATTATAATAATGAATCAAACCACATACACAAAATATTAAATACACAAAGAGATGCCAAGATTTAACAAAGTCTTGATTTAAAATATTACCTTGGAAAAATGGCACTTTTTATTTTATGTCGTATATATTTCAATAAGTTGATTATATTTGACGTTACGGCGAGTGTTTGAATGCGATTGTTGACACAAGGAAAATAAATAAAAGGTTATCGGTTTACAAATAAAAGGAAGTCTTCTTATCGAGTCTTCACGTTGCTACTTTTATAGATTATTCTCATATTTACACAAATTTTATATGGAAAAAATCGCATGGGTTAAATCAGTTGTAGTAGGCTAGAGAAGAGACAAAGTACCCTTGGCTTTATTCTTCCTCATTTTCTAACTCGTTCAGAGCATCAACTACAAACACTCACGACAGGAAGAGTAAAATGGTGGGATACAAACTGCAGGGGCCGGGTTAACACTGAGTCCTGCACTCCAAACGACCGTCTTCTTGGCGAATATCGATTCTCAGCTTTGCCTTTAGATCCGGCAGAATGTTTCTGCTCAGTTGCTCTTTTATTGTCGATGGAGGATTCATCTTCATAATTAAGCCGGGATTGTTGTATTCCTTTTAATTGACGGGGCGGAGTCAGCGAGGGTGTGTTGATTCAACGGCTAATCCACAGCGAGTTTCCCTTGTCTTCTTACAGAGTGTTAAACCGTCAGTAGAAAAACTGTCCATCTTCCGCTCTTTATTCGGAAACGGCCATCGGCGAGAATACTGATTACGAAGTCTTTATCCCTGCTAAAGATGTTGTTGTTTTAAAATGGTTTACCAGAACCCGATTTGATACGCCAATTGAGTCACCTAATTCTCGAAATGATAGTTCTAAGTCGATAATGATGTTTTAGGTTTAGTTTAGAGATAACAGTTGTCAAATGTGTCCAGGGGCCCTGGCTGGCCAGAAAGCAGAGTGATAGTCGCTCGACCAGGCACATGCCTTCCATCAATGCGACCCGGGTTCGAATCCCACTCAGACCAGATAAAATTGAAGGTTGTTGAAGGTCGGGGGTTTCCTCCCCTACTGATCCAGACAAAGCCTGCATATAAGCGAAGTAATGTTGAGTGCGGCGTAAAACACCAATCGCACAAGTTGGAACGGAACAAATATGGATGAAAACATCTAATGGATAACAACTTTTTGGTACATCGAGTGAAACTTCGAAACGTCGTCACTCAATGCATCAAGAAGTTGTTATCCATAAGGAATCTTTACCCTCGTTACAAAACGCTCAGCTGAAAATTTGACACCATTTGGGCTGGTTCCAGTTTCATTCGATATTGATGAGCACATTACAGGCTCACGTGAATCGGGACTAAAAAGTGAACGTTTTAGTTTAAAGTGGCATGAGCTGCCAAAATTCACACTTTTTTTTCATAATTTCTGATCGTCACGACAGTAAGAGACTTTGAAGGCCATCGAAAAACTAAACCATTGGCGTTGGAATGAGAAAAATCCAAACAGTATGTGGCCTGTACGAACTGAAAACGTGTTCAAAAAGTAAACAAAATCTAATTAACCTGGACGACCATTCATTCATTCTAAGCCAAAGTTAGTTCAAAACAATACTTTATCGTACATTTTCGAGACTAGAATCACAAAAAAGCTTCTGAATTATAGGTCTTGAGAAAAATAGCCAATAATTTCAATATTCTGTGTTAACGTCAAAATATCTACATTCTGGCAGCTCATGCCACTTTAACATTAGGCTTTAGTTTAGCATGGGATTTATCTAAAATCTTCAAAAGAAAAAAACTCAATTAAATAGCAAATAAATTATTAATGATCTTTTCACACAGAAACATTGATTTATCCCGAATAAAAATACGAGGAAAAGTTAACCTTTTTTTCTTAGGTTGACATCCCAATTGTGGGGAACTAACATTTTCTTTATAGAAATTCCGTTTAACTGTTACAGTGACATAAGTGGCCTTGAACTTGGAAGATCCCATGTGAATACTTTATTAGTCATAAAATGCTTTATTTATAGCTGTATTGTTAGACATTTTAAAATAGAGTCCGAAACATATACGTGATCCTTTGTTGAGATTTGGAAGTTTTTTTCATCTGAGTCACCAATCGTTTTTTAAAAAGCTTTCGGATTCTTTATAAATTTTGTCTCAATTGTCACGCACGACTGTATTTGAAGTCTTCCATGGGACTTCCATAACTCTTCTTAACATAAAATAACTTCAACTCATTGCAAAGACAAACGAATTGTAGGTTTCTGAGGGATATTTTCACTCGATTATCCCTGTGCAAGAGTTGTCAGGTACTCGCTGAAAAAAGCAGGGGAAGAAGAAAAGCCCTTCTGGGCTTATGTTGTTCGTTTTCTTGTAAACCGACTTTAAATAAAGTGTCTTGTATCTTGTATGGGTTCAACGTATAACATCAATCAATCATTCATAAAACATTCTTAACCTCATTCTTAAAAAAGAATCGGGAATGTCAATGCCGAAGTCACGAGAATCTCAATGTTCTTTTAGACGCATTTTCCTTGTACCGATACACTGAATATGACATGGCGCCATTAATGTGAAGAACTATCTTAAGTTAACCAAGATGGCGAATAACGGACATCGGGAATCAATACACAGTTTCTCAACTTCCGGAAGAAGTGCGTGAGTGTTTTAGTGCATTTTTGATTATTGTTTTTCCTGCGCCCGTACAATTTATTTTGTGGGTATATTCTACCTTTTTGGAAAAGAAACTGTCTGAATTTAAGACTGATTTTTGAATGTGTAATGGGAACAGGTTGGGTGGATGGAGATCTGAATGTTGGGTGTACTTCGGTCTATTTTTAAAAGTCCAAATGTGTGTATAGTGACCACTCTCATATGATTTGGCCACCTCCGGTTTCCTCCCACAATAAAACTGGCAACGCCGCCATATAAGTGAAATAATCTTGAGCGCGGCGTAAAACACCAAACAATCAATCAATCGTATGGTTTTGAGACGACTAAATCTTATGAAAGCAACCACCAAGTCATTTGGCTCAACGGAAATAAGGGAAGGTGTGGGGAGTCAAAACGTAAACATCACCGGACATGAGAAACGAGACTGTGGGCAATCTTCATCCGTGTGTCCGTCATCTTGGTCAACCACTTCCCGCCCAGGGTTTCTATGATAAAGGGGACCAGCCAGCGAGAACCCCATATCCAGTCTATGTTTACACGTAGGTTGCCTCCCCCGCAGATCCCTCCCTGGAAAACCCTTTTGAGAGGACAGAACTTACCTATATGGATATATAGATATGACCATAGAACTAGTTCTATGATAGGACGACAATTTTAGCTAAACTTCATTATTACGGCGTAGCGTAAAGTTTGTTCAACAGCTATATATACACATGCAGGCCACCGTTTGCTCTCTCAATATTGTGCTTATATACATTTACAGATAGGCCTATATGTATATACTAAATACGGACACCTGTTGGCGGGTATGGCCATTGATAACTTTTAGAGAATCAGCGTACGTTTACAAAGAAGGCTTAACTGGTGAAAACATCTTATTTCTAAAAGTGACATGAGCTGTCAAAATTCGAACTTTTCTCATGAAACCCACTGTTAGTAGAATTGCCTGCGGCAACTGAGTCATGTGCGAAAATTAAACAAAACTGAAATAACCATTGTGTTAACTCATTCATTTTCATGGGCCCCTCTAAACACTATATTAGCTTTACTTAAACGCTTCTAATTTGCATATATTGACCAAATAGTCAACACTCGGATAATATCGGAAAATGTCAACATTTTGACAGCTTACTCCATTTATGCAAGTACGACCATATCAGGGAATCCCTCCACGCAATATTCGAGCAGTTCATGACTTTGTCAAAAATAAATAAAAATAGCAAGTATTCCGGTTTCCTCCCCCACTAAACCTGGCAACGCCGCCAGATTTGTGAAATAATCTTGAGGCGGCATAAAACATCTTTTAATCAATCATTCAATCAGTGAATCAATCTAAAGCTTTCAAGTTAAACCACATACTGCAATCGTCATCAGGTAAATTACTAAATTGTATTTACTAATCAAACCCTTGTTACTATTTTGTATACATACCTGCTGCTAATTATTTAAGTATATCTTGTTCCCTAAATAATATGCCTCTCATCGATGGCAAATGATGCCTATGTTGTTATGATGCACTAATTATAAATATAACTTTGAGACTAAACGCAGAACAATAAATTCGCCGGAGAACGATCGTTCTGTATAATCCATTCACTGACATACATAAGCCTACTTCTATAAACGAGTGATAAAGCGATTTTGCCAGGTAAAGGGTTTTTACGAGACACTATATGACAAGGACTGGTTTATCGGGATGTCTGTTGACACAGAATAAAAGTTTGTTTATTTTGACGTTTTCCTGCGAATAGCAATCGTTACCAAGGTAACAATGGCCCGAGCTATATTTCATAGTTATTTTCTTTAGTCTTGTGAGCCCAGCCCTGGGTCTCTATATCTACAGTGAATAAGTATTTGATCCGTATTCAAGTGTCACTTGGCAGCCAGTCGAACAAGCTGTTTTCCTTTTGTCGGCCATCTAAACCATTTACCAGCCTATTTTCCTGCTTTGAAACTGCTGGTGCCAACTTTTGGGGAAAATTCTATTAACGTTGCATGGCGTCTTTGTGGCTGATGTTGACAAACCCTACCCTAATTCTATGGATCTTGTCACCCGCGGTCTCAAGAATTGTGAAATTTCTATTAAAAGTTATATTCCTTGGGCGAAATAGTTGAGGAATTTAAGCCCGTATAATCTATCCCGTTTCATGCATCTTGAACAGATGATTAGCGGTGTGTACTTTTCATTCAGGTTGAGAAACCAATGAGTTCGACGCCCGTCAATCAATCAATCAATCAATCAATCAATCAATCAACCAATCAATCAATCAATCAATCAATCAATCAATCAATCAATCAATCAATCAAAAAAACTAACCAATCAACCAATCAAGACATTCCATCGATTCTCATAAAAGGAATTAGATGAAGTATGCAGAGAATCCGATTTATAAACGTCATAATATGATGCAATAATGCAAAAACAATGCTTAATCATCTGACAGTTCACGTTAGAGAGCAAATCTTGTTAACATATGATTTGCCATAAACATCAATCAATCTATCAATATCCATGAAGAATTTAGTTGCGGCCCTAAGAAAAATGATCATACGGACACCCAGACGCATTTGACATTGTTCTAATTACGTCGACTGGATATCTCACGATAGACGCAATTGACCGATTGCTTGATGACGTCACTTGGAATGTATACGCAAAGCATTTCGGGGGATTTGAGGGATGTTCACATAATTATAAAATATGGCGGAAGGAATAAAACTATTTAGAGAAGAAGAATTAAAATGCGTTTAGTTACCAGAAAAATGTGTCGATAAAAACACATTATATCAACAATGCTTTCCAAAAAGTGACATCTTGCTAATTGCCAATAAACAAAATGGCGAACTGAGGTACATAGTTTACTCAGAAAGCTTTGCGTAAATCCATGTGACGTCATCCGGCTCGGTTGTAATTGACATTGTTCTAATTATATCGACTGAATATCTCACGATAGACGCAATTGGCATGGTTCTAATTACGTCGACTGGATATCTCACGATAGACGCAGTTGATACTGTTCTAATTACGTCGACAGGGTATGCCGTGGCAGACGTAATCGGCATGGTTCTACTAATGTCGACCGAGTATTTACTTGCAGCCATAATGGGCATAGTTCTACTGATGTCGACCGTGTATCTAGTTACAGGCGTATTTGGCATGGTTCTACTTATTCCTGGTCAACGTCAGTAGAACCATATCAAGCGACAAACGTAATTGATACGGTTTTATTGACGTCTATCGGGTATCACGTAACAGGCGCAATTGACGTGATTCTGTCCGTGCACTAGGACCTTCCTCTCCAAGATTGGTATCAGGAGTAAAGCTCATTTTTTGAATTTTTTGAACATGGCGGACAGCTTATTCGGTTTCAACGAAATTCTTTGTATATTTGGCAGCTCATGCCACTCCATGACTATGCCGTTATTCGGTGGAGATGGAATGCACATGTATCACACTGATAGTTGGAAATCTCTAAACTCTATGGGCAAAGTATATTGATGTTGCACTGGCCAGCACAAGATCAGTATGATTTGACCATAGAGTTTGGATATCTCTAACTACTACACTGGATGCATTTTAACTCGTTGGATAGGTTATACCATCATCATATAAGAGGTTATTTCAAGATTATACGGTGAGCGAATTTTTCAAATCACATAAACTATCCCTATCCGTTTCATTGTTCCTTGCAGGACGGTGTGTAAGCTGGCGAATTGTTGCCTGTCAAAGCGGATCGGAAAGGAGATGAGAGACGATAATTGGCATCTTACCAACGGGCCGGAGAGAAATATTCGCTTGTCTTGGCCGTCAATCACCTTTCAGTTGAAGAGAGTTTTAACAAGACGCTCTGTATCGTAGGCTGTAAGAATGTCAATGTTCTGGCTGGAAGTTCTCACCTATAACGCCGGGACTCTTCCAGATCTCTTGACAAGCCCGTGTCGGCATATCGAGTGGACGTCGAACAGATTCGACCTGTCAACGATATACGTCTTTAAACACCAGACATACGGATAATCCGAATCATTAACGAGTATTTAAGTCTATCCAAATCTACTATCAGGACGAAGGCGGCATAAAGAACGATGGAGTTAACAGCTCTTGCCGGCTAAGATTAGCTCACAGTGTACACCTATTCTATTGCATTTAATAACTCAAGTAAGTAGAGTAGGCTGTTAAGAGGGATTAAAGATCTATTTAACTTGCACCAAGGGTCCTGAAGAGAGTTGTGAAGATGTACACCTTAAACAGAGAGCCCGTGCAAAATCAAGGCTGTGGGGATTTTAGATGAAAGGGCTGTATAACAAATAGTTCAAGTCAATAAACGACCAGTCGAGGATACTTACAGTCGTCTATCAAGAGAGACAGTGACCAAACATAAGATAGATAAAACTTGTCAGTCAGATAAGGCAACACATACAGCAGTTTCTCCGCTTTTAAAGGCTTGATGTTAGGCATTCCGAGTGTCAGTCGGTCCATCTGTTTGTCCGTGATATTGTTTTCCTATTAGTGATTATGGTCCAGCGACATCTGGGATATAAGACACATCCAATGAGGACAGAATGATGTCCAAAAGCTTTTTGTCACAGAAACAGCATTTTTATCAGCAAAATCATCCAGCGGATATTTTGTTTTGTGGACTGCATACGATTTATGCAAGATATATTTAAACTAGAAACAAAATATCCCGCAAGAAAAACGTCCGTTTCATTTAATTAATCCCAAGTTTGCAAACTGACAAATTCGTTTTCCCACATTAATAGACATAAGGACTGTTTCCAACCATGTGACCAATATGTCGAGTGAAATCACAATTTTTTTCAATTTCGGAGGTTAAACGCCATCGAGAGGGGCCTGGCCGAAATTTCTTTGTTTGGCCCCTGTCACCACGGCAACATCGTACAATTATTGGTCAAAGGCTGTCTATCATTGCCGATTATTAATTTTCTTCGCCCCTAACATTTGACATCACGGATTTCCATAAATTGTGACGTCACTCGGTATATTGGTCACGTTATTGAATCCAAAGAGCTTCATTCCAACATGCATCAGTAGAGACTTGGTTGTACTGGGGCTCGTTTCACAAAGCAGTCGCATCGCAAACGAAGCGTAGCTGATACCATAGTGAAGAGATACGTCATGGCAACTGCGATTGATCACACTGTGCGACGGCTTCGTGAAACTGCCCCCTGATGGCAAACTAGACAATGACAGAAACACAGCCAGCGTTATAACTCAAAATATTCATAAAAACATGTCCGAATAGCCTTTAAAGTCTAAGAAAATGATTCTTGACAATGTCCATGTAACCATAAAATAATGTTGCTTTTAAACCAGCCATACAACACCATGCGCAGGTTCAAAGATTTGAGACGGAGGCAAACTTCCCCACGCAAGTGATAAGCCAACGTATAACGATTACTATATTTTGAAATTTTCTGAACGCTGCAGCAGTTAGCGTTCCAAACCCCCCATAAAGGAGACGAAAACCAAACGTTAAGAGTCAATGTTTATCAGGGTATTAACTTTCGGGCGTCAAAATCTACCAGTACCTCACTTAACTATTGCTCCTTTGGTTTGTGTTCCAGAGCCTGTTTCACAAAGTGGCGTACGTACCTCACTTAACTATTGCTTCTTTTGGTTTGTGTTCTAGAGCCTGTTTCACAAAGTGGCGTACGGTAAGTTTTTGCGTAACTGTCAAAGCAACCCATACTGTAGAGATACGGTCTCTGAAAGTTACGCAAAAATACATCTACGCCGTTTGGTGAAACAGGCTGCAATATTGCCTAATAGACTTGTTTTTCCTGCGTTGAGTACCAACCAGTCCTAATGATTAAGACCATTTATTTTGCGATCTGTCAACAGCGTGTCTCCGAAGACCGAGTATGACAGCTCCGATAAGGTGACGTGTTGCTGTCCAAACATTAAACCGACAGGTCCCTCCAGCTACATGACAATGTCTACAGAGAAAAGCATACTCGCCGCAACAGTACACTGTCAATCAATCGGTCGATAAAAGGTTTTCAAATGACGCGTGTTTGGCTCATCTTTACATTATGGACTTTCGTGGAGGAGTGTTAGAACAAACTCGACCGTCTCTAAGTTATAAACATTACCGTTAGCTTAGTTTGCTTAAGATGGTTTGGGCGTTTTGTTGTGCTCGGTGTCACTTGGTCAGGAAACACTCTCATAGTGTATCTGGTGCGCGTATAGGCTATCGTCAGTGTCCTATTTAAACAGAAAATTTTGCTCTGAGTGAGATAAAATCTGAAAATGAGGACCTAGCTATCTCGATGGATTCAATCCATAAATAAAAGTAAATATGTACTTATGTATTGCTAGTTCGAATCTCAACCGGTCCAAACAACAAAGAAAAGTATTGGACGTAGCCCATCTCCTACACGCGAGAACAACAGGTAGCGTCTGTTATTTTTCGGGTATGGAACTATTCTTCTTTCACGATCAGTTTGGTAATCCCGTGCAGTTTTAATCGTCAGTATATGCACCCTTACTCCTTCTACACCCTACCGTTCCAAGAATCAATCAAATATATAAATAGCTAGTTCGAACTATTTGTAACTGTTCAATATGTACATTACATCAACGTTTGTTCCCAGTACATACGATTCTGTCTTGTTTCTCAGTGCAGACAATTCTGTCTTGCTTCCCAGTGCTGATGATTCTGTCTTGCTTCCCAGTGCTGATGATTCTGTCTTGATTCCCAGTGCTGATGATTCTGTCTTGCTTCCCAGTACATACGATTCTGTCTTGCTTCCCAGTGCTGACGATTCGGTCGTGCTTCCCAGTGCTGACGATTCTGTGTCGATCCTAGTACAGACGATTCTGTCTTGTTTCTCAGTGCTGACGAGTCTGTCTTGTTTCTCAGTGCAGACGATTCTGTCTTGCTTCCCAGTGCGGACGCTTCTGTCTTGCTTCCCAGTGTAGACGATTTTGTCTTGTTTCTCAGTGCCGACGATTCTGTCTTGCTTCTCAGTGCAGACGATTCTGTCTTGATTCTCTGTGCTGGCGATTCTGTCTTGTTTCTCAGTGCTGACGATTCTGTCTTGCTTCCCAGTACAGACGATTCTGTCTTGTTTCTCAGTGCAGACGATTCTGTCTTGCTTCCCAGTGCAGACGATGCTGTCTTGTTTCTCAGTGCAGACGATTCTGTCTTGCTTCTCAGTGCAGACGATTCTGTCTTGTTTCCCAGTGCCGACGATTCTGTCTTGTTTCTCAGTGCAGACGATTCTGTCTTGCTTCCCAGTGCGGACGCTTCTGTCTTGCTTCCCAGTGTAGACGATTTTGTCTTGTTTCTCAGTGCCGACGATTCTGTCTTGCTTCTCAGTGCAGACGATTCTGTCTTGATTCTCTGTGCTGGCGATTCTGTCTTGTTTCTCAGTGCTGACGATTCTGTCTTGCTTCCCAGTACAGACGATTCTGTCTTGTTTCTCAGTGCAGACGATTCTGTCTTGCTTCCCAGTGCAGACGATGCTGTCTTGTTTCTCAGTGCAGACGATTCTGTCTTGCTTCTCAGTGCAGACGATTCTGTCTTGTTTCCCAGTGCCGACGATTCTGTCTTGTTTCTCAGTGCAGGCGATTCTGTCTTGCTTCTCAGTGCAGACGATTCTGTCTTGCTTCTCAGTGCAGACGATTCTGTCTTGTTTCTCAGTGCAGACGATTCTGTCTTGCTTCTCAGTGCAGACAATTCTGTCTTGCTTCCCAGTGCTGATGATTCTGTCTTGTTTCTCAGTGCAGACAATTCTGTCTTGTTTCCCAGTGCCGACGATTCTGTCTTGTTTCCCAGTGCCGATGATTCTGTCTTGCTTCCCAGTACAGACGATTTTGTCTTGTTTCTCAGTGCTGACGATTCTGTCTTGTTTCCCAGTGCAGACGATTCTGTCTTGTTTCCCAGTACAGACGATTCTGTCTTGTTTCTCAGTGCAGACGATTCTGTCTTGTTTCCCAGTGCCGACGATTCTGTCTTGTTGCCCAGTACAGACGATTCTGTCTTGTTTCCCAGTGCCGACGATTCTGTCTTGTTTCTCAGTGCAGACGATTCTGTCTTGCTTCTCAGTGCAGACGATTCTGTCTTGTTTCTCAGTGCAGACGATTCTGTCTTGCTTCTCAGTGCAGACAATTCTGTCTTGCTTCCCAGTGCTGAGGATTCTATCTTGCTTCCCAGTGCTGATGATTCTGTCTTGCTTCCCAGTGCTGATGATTCTGTCTTGCTTCCCAGTGCTGACGATTCGGTCGTGCTTCCCAGTGCTGACGATTTTGTGTCGATCCTAGTACAGACGATTCTGTCTTGCTTCCCAGTGCTGACGATACTGTCTTGTTTCTCAGTGCTGACGAGTCTGTCTTGTTTCTCAGTGCAGACGATTCTGTCTTGCTTCCCAGTGCGGACGCTTCTGTCTTGCTTCCCAGTGTAGACGATTTTGTCTTGTTTCTCAGTGCCGACGATTCTGTCTTGTTTCTCAGTGCAGACGATTCTGTCTTGCTTCTCAGTGCAGACGATTCTGTCTTGTTTCCCAGTGCCGACGATTCTGTCTTGTTTCTCAGTACAGACGATTCTGTCTTGTTTCCCAGTGCCGACGATTCTGTCTTGCTTCTCAGTGCAGACGATTCTGTCTTGATTCTCTGTGCTGACGATTCTGTCTTGTTTCTCAGTGCTGACGATTCTGTCTTGCTTCCCAGTACAGACGATTCTGTCTTGTTTCTCAGTGCAGACGATTCTGTCTTGTTTCCCAGTGCCGACGATTCTGTCTTGTTTCCCAGTGCCGACGATTCTGTCTTGCTTCCCAGTACAGACGATTCTGTCTTGTTTCTCTGTGCTGACGATTCTGTCTTGTTTCCCAGTGCAGACGATTCTGTCTTGTTTCCCAGTACAGACGATTCTGTCTTGTTTCTCAGTGCAGACGATTCTGTCTTGTTTCCCAGTGCCGACGATTCTGTCTTGTTGCCCAGTACAGACGATTCTGTCTTGTTTCCCAGTGCCGACGATTCTGTCTTGTTTCTCAGTGCAGACGATTCTGTCTTGCTTCTCAGTGCAGACGATTCTGTCTTGTTTCTCAGTGCAGACGATTCTGTCTTGCTTCTCAGTGCAGACAATTCTGTTTTGCTTCCCAGTGCTGATGATTCTGTCTTGCTTCCCAGTGCTTATGATTCTGTCTTGCTTCCCAGTGCTGATGATTCTGTCTTGCTTCCCAGTGCTGACAATTCGGTCGTGCTTCCCAGTGCTGACGATTTTGTGTCGATCCTAGTACAGACGATTCTGTCTTGCTTCCCAGTGCTGACGATTTTGTCTTGTTTCTCAGTGCCGACGATTCTGTCTTGTTTCTCAGTGCTGACGATTAGGTCGTGCTTCCCAGTGCTGACGATTCTGTCTTGATCCTAGTACAGACGATTCTGTCTTGCTTCCCAGTGCTGACGATTCTGTCTTGTTTCTCAGTGCTGACGATTCTGTCGTGCTTCCCAGTGCTGACGATTCTGTCTCGCTTCCCAGTACTGACGATTCTGTCTCGCTTCCCAGTACTGACGATTCTGTCTCGCTTCCCAGTACAGACGATTCTGTCTTGCTTCCCAGTGCTGACGATTCTGTCTTGATACTAGTACAGACGATGTTGTCTTGATCCTAGTACAGACGATTTTGTCTTACTTCCCAGTGCTGACGATTCTGTCTTGTTTCTCAGTGCAAACGATTCTGTCTTGTTTCTCAGTGCAGACGATTCTGTCTTGTTTCTCAGTGCAGACGATTCTGTCTTGTTTCTCAGTGCAGACGATTCTGTCTTGTTTCCCAGTGCCGACGATTCTGTCTTGTTTCCCAGTACAGACGATTCTGTCTTGTTTCACAGTGCCGACGATTCTGTCTTGTTTCTCAGTGCTGACGATTCTGTCTTGCTTCCCAGTACAGACGATTCTGTCTTGCTTCTCAGTGCAGACGATTCTGTCTTGTTTCTCAGTGCAGACGATTCTGTCTTGCTTCTCAGTGCAGACGATTCTGTCTTGCTTCTCAGTGCAGACGATTCTGTCTTGTTTCCCAGTGCTGACGATTCTGTCTTGTTTCTCAGTGCAGACGATTCTGTCTTGTTTCTCAGTGCAGACGATTCTGTCTTGCTTCTCAGTGCAGACGATTCTGTCTTGTTTCTCAGTGCAGACGATTCTGTCTTGTTTGTCAGTGCAGACGATTCTGTCTTGTTTCCCAGTGCCGACGATTCTGTCTTGTTTCTCAGTGCTGACGATTCTGTCTTGTTACTCAGTGCAGACGATTCTGTCTTGTTTCTCAGTGCAGACGATTCTGTCTTGTTTCCCAGTACAGACGATTCTGTCTTGTTTCCCAGTGCCGACGATTCTGTCTTGTTTCTCAGTGCTGACGATTCTGTCTTGTTACTCAGTGCAGACGATTCTGTCTTGCTTCTCAGTGCAGACGATTCTGTCTTGCTTCTCAGTGCAGACGATTCTGTCTTGCTTCTCAGTGCAGACGATTCTGTCTTGTTTCTCAGTGCAGACGATTCTGTCTTGCTTCTCAGTGCAGACGATTCTGTCTTGCTTCTCAGTGCAGACGAGTCTGTCTTGCTTCTCAGTGCAGACGATTCTGTCTTGATCCTAGTACAGACGGTTCTGTAGTATTTCCAGCACATGCGATTCTGTCGACATGAGAGGGGGATAACTAGGAAACCTATTCAAGACTAACAGGGTCCTTTAAAAAAAATAGGAGCCTCCTAAATGTTATGATGTTTGGTTCAAAGAAAAGATGCATATAATCGGTTAATTTCTACTAAAGCGCAAATTAAAAGTTTTTAATTAATATTTATGATCACTAACACACACGGGTACAGGGAAAATCTTCTTGTCTAAAATAACCACGGAGACAAGTTTCTAATTGTGTTAAAAAGAGGCTTTTTATTAATACATCTAAAGATTTTACCTTGTTGCCCAGGTAGCAATGTCCTACGACGATCGTTTTTACCTCAATTTAGGCCATACGTAGACCCACGATTTTTCAATTATTTGAATACCAATACTTTATTTCAATCAACTTTGTAGTTGAACAGAATCAATTTTTAGTGGTTTTGTTATTATCGCTTTTTTGAAAGGCTTAAGATCTAAAATAAAACTCTTAACATATTTCGCTTGAAGCCTTACGGCGCTCTCCGAATTTTTTTGCCATTGGGAAAATGCAACGACGTGATTGACACTTACCAGTCTATACGGCTTTATTATCAAATTGTATTTTTATGTCCAGCACTTCTTTTTGTTTTACAGCCTGTGAAGTACTTGAGAAATTTAAGGTCATGTTTGCAAACTGATTTGGCTACTGACATGAACCCCTATAACTCTGGTCAATTTGATTTAAAACCCTATATTTCAGTCAACCGTAGGTCTTTTCTATCGATTTTAAAATCCAGGCGGACATAAAATCCGGGGCTATGATTGTAAATTGAACGGTCAGTCTAAAACAAATAGCGGGTTAGCTTATCTGCATTTTAGGGCTGTAAATAAATAACTTAAGCTGGGTAAAATGGGAGTTCACCTAAATATATTTTATATTTACTTGTTAAAATTAAGTCAAACTGGCATTGCGACATTAACAAAAATGGTATTTTTAAAGTGGCATGAGCTGCCAAAATTTTGACATTTTGACATTCAAACAGAATGTTGAAATTGTTGTTATTTTTCTCAAGACGTATAATTCAGAAGCTTTTTAGTGCTTCTAGTCTCGATAATGTACGATAAAGTATTGTTTTGAACGAACTTTGGCTTAGAATGAATGAATGGTCGTCCCGGTTATTTAAATTTTCTTTACTTTTCGAGTAAGTTTTCGGTTCGTATAGGTCACATACTGCATGGATTTTCCTCATTCCAACGCCAATCATTTAGTTTTTCGATGATCTTCAAAGCCTCTTACTGTCGTGACTTATGAAAAAAGTGTGAATTTTGGCAGCTCATGCCACTTTAACAGAAAGCTATGTAGACAAGTTTCTATAATGGCCCTGAGCTAGTAAATCGTCCGGGTTATGAAAATGGTCAATCTTTGATAAATATATCCTTAACATGACGTGTGAACTAGACGTAAACAAGATATATAACAACAAGGATGCACGTTTGCTCTAAGGCACTGCTGGTTCTAAATACTTCAATAAAGTACATTCTCGAATCTTGTATCATCAAAACGCTTATAATTCTTGAAAGAAAAAAATCCCCGAAAATTTCCTGATTTTGTTGTTAAGAAAAAATAATTGTCGAAAGTTTAACAACTTATGCCACTCAAAAATCCAATGTTAAACTGAAATGGAAAACGTAACTGGTTTACTGGAATTCTTTATTAAATTGTTTAAGTTACATGGAAACTGTTCGTATTTCTTTTGAATTTCAAACAATCTAAAAGAACAAATACTAAATATACAATTTGTTGTTGAGATTTTGACTCTAAAAATCTTGTTTGTCATGCTCTTAACAAGAAGTTCATCATGTTCTTTAAAAAACTTAGATTTTTTTTATTGTAATATTCTTACAAAATTGCAGTATTTTATGCTAACGTATTTATTTTCGCGTATTATTTCTAAATTAAGCTCGCAGTACCAATAACAAGGTCTCGAGAATCCTTTTGCCCCTGATTCAAGGGCCAGTATAAATACGCATTCTACTTGTGCATTCGCCAAACCCCGGTGTGGAAGGTACGAGAATCGTGATCGGAAAGACACCTTGTTTTTAGTAAACATCGGACCAAATTCTGTGTTCGTTTGTCTTGGAATAAAGACTGGAATTTTACCTCAAGAGTTTACTTTCCTGAATCAATCGTCAGTTTGCTGGTTTGCTGAAGATTTGCCAGAGGGGCATTAGCTACCGAAATTCATACGTTTTCATCGATTCTGATTGTCACCGGAAGTTGAATACTTTAAGTGCCTTGAAAAACTAAAAGACTGACGTTGAAATTAAAACTATCGACACAGCCAGTAAACCTTACGAACCGAAAATATTGGCTAATTACGGAGGAATACGGTTTTTGTTGCTCAAAAACTGCCTTGACCTACTTCCCCAAGATTGGTATCCGCTGAAAGCTTTAGTCTTGTACTTTTTGATAAAAATGAGGAACAATTTTTCAAATTGCAATCATCATCAGGGAAATTACTGAATTACTGTCGGTTAATTTACTAATTCAGTAATTTTTCAAAGATTTGGCAGCCCATTCCACTTTAAGGTAAGGGTGATGCTTTTTTGTCAATGATAAATGAGGCTCAATGTAAGTTAGATACGAAGAAAATGTAAATGAAAAGAGGGCTTCTGGTAATTTTTGTCACTTGAGGTGTCATTGGTTGGTTTGGCTATGGAATAAAACGTGGGATTGGGTATTTTCTGTTACACTTTCGCTTTATGGGGACTTATAGAAATTCGTGTACGGTTCGAAGAACAATTCAGCAGAGGAGAGCTTGTCCAACGAGCATCAACGGTGCTACACAGGCCCTTCGAAATTCGAAATAAAAACGAATAACTTTGGTAAAAATACAAAGCACATAAAACGGAAATAAATAGATCAAAATGTGTCATTTCTGGTGCCGTGTGTAATAAATTATCAAGAGTTGGAGGCGATTTGTTGAGGGTAATGTCAGCAGCTTTTGACCTTGGCGTCAAGTCGTGTTTCTCTACCGCGGAAGGAGAACAAACAAAACCGATTTACAGCCCCAGTAAATTCTCCACGAACTAGGTCACGACGTACGATTCACCAGTCGAACTAGTACACTAAATGTTGTTTATCAATATTTGTGACTCCCACAGTGTCCGATTAAAACAATCATCTGGTTGTTTCGTAACAACTCTTTCTCTTTAAAAGAAAACATAAGGCTAAGGTAAATTCAGTTTTAAAGATGATTCGAAAATGATCTATGACCAAGAAAGGGACCCTTCGAAAAAGTACAAATTTATGTTTTTACATGAGCCCTCCATACTGTAGACGACCCCGTTTGTATTCCAGGAAGAAAGGAATAATAAATCTTCAGCTTTCTCAAGGTGCTTGGTTGTAAGAAGGGACTAATCATGTGAATTGGTACACTGCTCCCATGTCAGCTTTATCGTGAGAAGCGACTTATTATTGGGTCCTCGTATGGGTACCAGGGGATAAGAATTGGTACACTGCTCCCATGTCAACTTAATCGTGAGAAGCGACTTATTATTGGGTCCTCGTATGGGTACCAGGGGATAAGAATTGGTCCTCTGCTCCCATGTCAGCTTTATCGTGAGAAGCGACTTATTATTGGGTCCTCGTATGGGTACCAGGGGATAAGAATTGGTCCACTGCTCCCATGTCAGCTTAATCGTGAGAAGCGACTTATTATTGGGTCCTCGTATGGGTACCAGGGGATAAGAATTGGTCCACTGCTCCCATGTCAGCTTAATCGTGAGAAGCGACTTATTATTGGGTCCTCGTATGGGTACCAGGGGACAAGAATTGGCCCACTGCTCCCATGTATGGGTATTGAGGGATAGGAGTTGGTCCACGGCTGCAATACTATCGCGTTTAAAGTGGGAGGCAATCAAAAATCTTCCAGTCAAACATTTTGTGCAATTATTCTCGGAAAACCGAGACTAATTGAAGAGAAAAACGAAACAAATCAATATGGATTTGTTTGCAGCGGTGTCTAAGCTAGCATCATTTTTATCTTTAAGGATTTGACATGAAGTGGATGAAAAAATAAAAATGAATAAGTCAGGCTAACTCTTATTGGACCGTCATTTGAGATCGTCATAGAGTTTTCAACTTACCATGTGATTTCATGATCTCTGATGACAGATGGCGCCATTAAAGCAGGTTTTTGGTGACTTTGCAACTCCATTGAACGTCTTTTGTTCCACAACGTCAGATGTGGAGATCACGAAAAACGCTCCGCTGCATGCGCAGTGAAAGTAAATTTGTGGAATTCTTACGATTCTCCCTATTTGCCACAAACATAATTAGTGAATTACTTCCCTTGTGGGCCTATCGTATCATGTGCGCAGTCGATCATATTTTTCCAAAAAGTGATTTATAAGGTAGTATATATTTCAAAGTAAGATTTCTAGCTTCTTTTTTAGACATTCGCTAAGATTAAAAACGAATACGAAGAAGATTTCTACATTTGTATTGTTAGTCAATTTATTAGTTCTGCTACCCTTTTTATATGTGATTGGTTTTGGAAAATTCTGCACAATTTTGACAGCCAGGTCTCAAAATTAGAGGAAAAATCGGCAAAATGCCTGGTACTAAATGACGTCATTCTGGGATGTTTTGTAGTGACCGCTTCGCTTCCACAGTCAGGGGATAGGGGGAGGGAGCTCGGCTGCCCGGTAAGAGTGATACTCTCTCAGTCCGACGCAGCCCTCTCATCAATGCGTCGTGGGTTTGAACCCAGCTCTGACCAAATAAAATTGATTGAGCTGGGTTTTCACTCGAGAGTTGCCAGGAATTTGTCTAAGGTCAGTAATTCCCCTGGAGAAAGAGCCCGGATTCGTCCTCCATTAAACCTGGAAACGCACCATATAAGATATAGTTTATAACCTTGTTGTTTGCTAGAAAAAGGTTATGAGATGGAGTTTATGGTTGTATTGTTCGTTGTTTGTTACATAGTTTTGTCTGTCCCGGGGGGGGGGGGGGGGGGGTGGGTGTGGGAGAAGCAAAATTTATGGGGTTCAATTTCAGTCCACCGATGCTCTTGCCATAGTTAAGATGCGTAACCATTGTCAATGTGTTACAAAAGGATTCCAGAAATTCTACTGACCAAGGCAAAGCGCTTGTCAGTCGTCAACCTAATGAAATATCATAGGTTTGGTTTATTACAACAATTTATGGGGTGTAAAGGTCTAAATGATTTACCTCTTTTTAACACAATTAGAAACTTGTCTCCATGGTTATTTTAGACAAGAAAATGTTCCCTGTGCCCGTGTGTTTTAGTGATCATAAATATATAATTGAAATAATCTTGAGTGAGGCGTAAAATATCTCTTAATCAATAACAATCGCTACTACAGCCCTTGTGGCGACTGGCCTGAATTTACACCTATACTTTTCAGTGCAGAATTGTTTTCCATGTTTTCTCTCCTAATATCCCAATCACGTCATGAATCATTCGGTCTATCGCGTACAAAAAATATCCGAAAATCGTTACACTCATATTTTTTTTTGAATTTCGTAAATATGAAATACGTGTATTAGATATCGTCTGTAACTGTTTTTACCAATTGTGTCGTCAGCTTAAAGATATAGCTGGACGAATTTTTGTGATCTTTTTGACATTTTTACTTCCAATATCGTAAGAGTGCATGCATCTTCCGAATATGTTCAGTAAATGAAAGTATTGTTAAAACAAAGAAATGATTTAACAGTGACCGTCTAGTTGTCTGTGAAGCCTCTAAGTGGGGAATCGTGCACTTTGGGGAAGAATGTAGATTGTTTCCGATTTCAATTCTCTCGATTTTCAATGGTTGGAGAAAGGGTGATTTTCCGAACAACTGCCTAGCGTCTAGGCTTTCTTGATTTACCAAAACGGATAGCATACAGAACAAAGCATTTCAAACCCGGCGAAATCCGTGGCCCCCAAAGCAAAGCCAAGCACATTGTGTGACTTTTAGCCGAAACAGTTTCGTCTCCATCCGCCATTAATGTGTTCTTTAGAGAGCTCCACGACCGAGTAGAAACGACTTCATCCTGTAGGGGGGGAAACAAACAGACTGGGGGCTAACTCTATTTGGTATAAGTCTTGTCGGCCGATTCCAAACACGCAGCTCCATGCAATGTTGAAGTTGACTGACTAAATCTAATTACAGCCGGTAATGAGAAAAAGAGACGTACCAGCCTTCTATCGGAAGCTGTCCTTTCGATTTACAGCCAAATTTCATTTCATAACCATGAATTATTTAAGGTGTTACATTGTTCTTGGGGCCACTTACACTGACAATGTATGATAGGAGGTTAGCGATACAATAAAAGCATTCTCAACAGAGGGCTTCCTTCCAAGCAGTTGGTGTCCAGGCTTGTATCAATTCACGTGTGAATTAATTTCCTTTCGATCGATTGGCAAGAACTCGGTGTAATGATCACGGTGGCATTGCAAACTTTGACACCCGGCCTCTGATTGCTGCCTACAGGCCGCCAAATCATACCAGCTCTGTGGCCTATTGACAATTAGCTCCCTGCCGATTTCCATAAATTTACGTTCTTCTTTGACTCGATGTCCTCCTCGAAGCAGAGAGCGCGGGAACATGGCTTTAATCGGGCTTACATCCGGGAGATGTCATCCGTTTGGATAACCAACCAATAATGTGTGTAGGCTTTCTGTTTGATTTTCGATTGAGTGGCCAGGGGTCAGAAGAATCATCACACGCTTTGTCGCGTCACTTTCTGTTCAGCTTCCTTCAAAGACACGCATTGTTTTTATAAAAAACACGATCACTTCTCATGCAACCAGATTAGCAGCGTTGCGGCAAAATTGCGACTTTTGCAAGGAAATATATTGTTAAAGTTGCATGAGCTGCCAAATATAAGTGGAATTTTTGTGAAACAGAATAAGCTAATTGTTCGTCTTTTTTTTATCAAGATTCACAAAATAAAGATTTTCCGCTAAAACAATCTTGAGGATGTGCGTTAAGTTGCGTTTTGTAAGTAACAAGCCCCAGTAAAATACTGCCCGGCTATTTCGATTCTGTCTGTTTTATTACACATCTTCCGTTGAAATGGGTTTCTAACTCGATCGATGTATTTTATTTCAACGCCAATCTTTTTAATGGTTCATCAAGGTAGTTCAAACGCTTGACTTATCTAGACAACTGGAATTTATAAAAAAAATTCATGTCATTTTAAAATATGCCGCCAAAAAGTGTACATTACTTATCACTGAATTGCACCTTTAGAAGAATGAATACGTTGGAAGATAGGGCCAGAGACACGTTTGGATTTCTAGATGAGGAAGAAAGAATTTTAATCTAAACGCTGTGAATGGTAAGAAAAAAGTCTGTACTAAACAGACGGCTATGAGTGATGATACCTTCTGGAGTGGCCTTGATGGTATATTCGTAAATGGCTGAAGGAGGATGAAGGACTCGTAGACAAATTGGAACAAAACTAACTTTAGTGCATTGCTTGCGCTCGAGTTCACACACTACATGTTTCTCTAAGCGAGTCAAATGTTCCTGAAGAGTGATTCTCCATTTAGCGAGGCGTATTTTCCCTTCTGTCTCTTATATGGCACAATGTATAAGTGACGTGATTGCCATTGCTCAGATTTCCCAGTTAACAAGGTTAGAGTCTGGTTCTCTCTCTATCTTTTGTCCGTCTTTCTAGCGCCTTGCAATCTATAGTGTTACTTAAGCAGTTCTTCCTAAGAGTGCCTCAAGCAATGATCATAACCTCTACGTCGATTCATTTTCCTAGCTCCCGATGTTCGCTTAACTTGTCCACCCCAATTCCCCGCCAATTGCTCGATCTTGCTTGCGTTAAACGTGATCTAAGAAGGCATATAGCAAGTTGATTCTCGTCCCATGGCTTCCATTGGGAGAAGGAAAACCAATCTAAACGTGGCTTGGAGGGCTTTCCCTACCGTTACATGATAAACAACAGGAAGCAGCAACCTGGCAAAAAAAGAAGCAGAGCTGCAGCCCTGAACAACGTAATCAGGGTTGTCAATCTGTTAAATGAAAATAGCAATTCCTTATGGATTAAAGAATTTAATTTTGAGCAGCAGCTTAACGCCGAAGGAAAGTGAACTCGTATTGCAAAACAACTTTGCATAAAATCTATTTTTTTCCACAGATATTATTGAAAATTTCTTTTCATTTATAATGATACATTGTCAGATTTGAAAATGACCTTAACAGTTTTTAGTAGGCACATTCATTTATGAAAACGCGTACGTATAAATAAGGTTCAGTGTTTAACTTTACAAAAATGCCATTTGTCAAGTTGACGAAGAAATGATTAATGTCTTTCCGTGAGAATGCGTAACTCGTACATTGCCAGTTTGTGTGATAAATGAACACTATCAAATGTTTAGCTACTTGTATGTAGTGCAGATAAACGCAGTAATATTTGATAGTACATTTTATTGTAAACAAAGCCTTTTTATCAAAAATATTTGATTTAAAAGTAGATTATACAACTGGGAGTAACCATCATTTCAATCTCTATTTTACTTAACCGAAAATATATTGCGTATAGGCCTAAATAAAACCCGTAATTGGGGCACATCTAGATCGAATGTCACGTATTTAGAAACTCAAGATGTGAACATATAGTAAATTAACAAATTGAATTTAAACCCAATTTAGTATAAACCCATTTTCCCTTTGTGCACAGTTTCCTTTTTTATAAGACTTTATAGAACATTTATCCGAATATTAAAATTGGGTACCAAAATACCTATATTCTCCTTTAAATTCTTTTAGCTATTTACAAGTTGACCATTTAAATAGCGGGCAAATTACCCAGAATACAAAGCCGTGACGTCATTGTGGGCGTTGTTTTGGTTTGTTGTCATTTATAGCAAAACAGCAGACAGGTTGCATATTTGAATATGCAGCAATTGATGAAGCCTCAAAGATTCTAATACTTCCAATTACCACCGAGCCTGATGACGTAACATTGATTTACGCAAAGCTTTCTGGGTAAAATGTACCTCAGTTCTCCATTTTGTTTATTGTTAGATGTCACTTTTTTGGAAAACATTGATGACATAACGTGTTTATATCCATACATTTTTCTGGTAATTTTACGCCTTTTACGTCTTCTTCTCGATACAGTATTTTTTCTCCAGCCATATTTTCAAATTATGTTAACATCCCTCATTCCCCCGAAATGCTTTGCGCAAAAATTCCAAGTTACGTCATCAAGCAATCGGTCAATTGTCGTGGGAGAGCAGGTTTAAGCGGAAATACAAAGGGTTACAAAATTTACTGAGCATTTTGAAGAAAAACTGCATCCCCTAGTGTTTTTCAATAATTTCTTGGAAACTGTTTTTCAATAAATAAATTACAGTTATTACTTTTGTCCACAAAACCAATCACAAAAAACGTACCTTTACGTCAATATGTATATATGACGCCATTTTGCTTTGTTTGCACAGCGTTTCTTGTTAATGGCGTCATCTGTTCTCCATAACTATCGTAAAATAGCCCAGACGTATGAGTACATTATAGGGTCATTGTTGGCTATAAAACTACCTTAACTTTACCGATGAGGACTAAATTTTGAAAATAAAGTCATAATGGCTTCTGAGCATTAACATGAATTCGCGTTTTGGCTACAGAATAGCCATTTAGACAAGTGTTTTTTACATGATTGTTTTGTATTTGTAAGTCAGCATCCAATAATACCCATTTATCTTTTAAAAATTCCAGTTGCTAAAAAGCGGACGGCTCAATGTGTTTTAAACGTTTTTCCTGTTGTTTGATGATAAACTCAACCAGAAATTTGCCCGATTCGCACAAAATAAAAAAAAAAATCCTTTTTCTATAGTCAGACTGCATGGGTTCTTCCGACACGTATCATCACCATAAATGGAAACTTTGCAAACTTTGTGTTACATTTAATTTTTGCCGTTATGGAACTTTCAAGAATTAGATGAAAAAAAAAAATTAAATCCAGAAAATTAATTTTGAAAAAATGTTTAGAGATAATGAATTCTGCAAACAACATTTGGCCAACGAAAGAGTTGACGTTATCATTAAATAATAAAGTAGATAAAAGAATGGTGGGATGAATTTTAGCATCTTTATTGGCCTTATACATAATATATTACCAAGATATGAAGTGGAGGTAGGAAACATCTGTCACGTGACTCTATATCGTCTTTTTCTCTCTCTTGCAATATTCGTCTAGAAAGAGAGGGAATCGAGAAATCGATGTACTGTGAATGGAAGGAAGTGTTTGCTCTGGGTTCGAGGTGGATGGAACTACATGTCGGTCGACACTCAGGCCTTCAACACTCTACATTCCTGCAAATGGTGTCGACCCTTGTGGGGAATTCTTAAGCCAATGTTTTGTCTCCCATTAATGTTAGAGACGAGTGTCGCTGTATGTGGGAAGGTAGAAACAATATGCCGGGACAACATCGAGATTATTGTCACTCACCACTTATAACGAATTAGTCTGGAAATAATTTACAAATGAAACAGTCCCGATTTCTAACATTGAAATGCAGCGATCAAACACTCCAAGACCATATTCACTAACCGCAGATATAAGATTTCAGACACGCAAGCAGCATTCCATTGTTCTTTTATAATTTTTAGATAACCTGCATAACGAATATCAGACTTAACAAGCAATGGAGTGGACTGGAAACAAACTGCACACCCTTCATGAAATATTGACACCTCTTTAAACTGTATTAATCTGTAGTTCATCTTTTCCCGTAATTTGCCATTAAAAGAGTTCAAGATGAATGCAGGTTACATTCGTGATGTAATGGTGCACAATACACACTCAACGAAGTCTGCTTGTCTGTATATCGGACTAAACATACATTATAAAGAGATGACGTCTAAGTATTATCAACTAAATCAAGACAACGAAATATTTACTCTGGATTTTTGGTAACTGTAACAGATTAGTTTTAACACAGTGAACGTTTCTTGGTGTTTATTCTGTTTTTATTGGCATTAAATTTTTTAAAAAAATTAGGCCAACAAATCTCATACTTCTGACGCATTTCTACAATATGTAATGCAGTCAATTTCCTCGCTGAATTAAAGTGGCACGAGCTGCAAAATGTTGAAATTATTGACGTATAATTCAGAAGCTTTTTAGTACTTCTTGTCTCGAAAATGTACGATAGAGTATTGTTTTGAACTAACTTTGTCTTAGAATGAATGAATGGTCGTCCCGGTTCTTTAAATTTTGTTTACTTTTCGAGCACGTTTTCGGTTCGTACATGCCACATACTGTATGGATTTTCCCCATTCCAACGCCAATCATTTAGTTTTGCAATGGCCTTCAAAGCCTCTTACTGTCGTGACGATCAGAAATTCTGAAAAAATGTGAATTTTGGCAGCTCATATCACTTTAAGGATGGAAGATAAATTGGAGTGTTGTGTGTTTTGTCATTGGTATTAAGACCTATAACACTTCTTTTTTGTTTTTACAAAATTCTATATAACCTCATGATTATGAGGAAATAATTTAATGTTTAGAATTCAAATGAAAACGTCTAATTTTTGGTTATAAAAGAAAAAAGTATTTTTTATCGTCAATAGGCTTATATTTATGAACACTAAAGCACACACACACAACGAAAATCTTCTTGTCTAAATTAACCATGGAGACAAGTTTCCAATGGTGTTAAAAAGAGGTATATCATTTAGACCTTTAAACCAAATCACAAGTAGTTATAATAGACTAAAACCCATGGTATTTTTTTATATCTTACATTTATATCGATAGACATGCGTTGTCGATTTCACTGAACTGGGGAGAAATAAATCTGTGTACGATTAACTCAAGTCTGTTTAAATGCAGACCGTCCAGTTTCTCTTATGCGACAAGCTATTAAGCTAATCGTCATGTTCGATTGCTTTGTTATGGGCGTTTGGGGGTGGGATGGCGATTTATTGTGAGGCGGTTTATATCCAGCCGGTCACACCCTTTAACGCCCCACAAATTACCCCAAAATCTATCGATCGCCGTCTGTCGGAAAAGATGTCAGACTTTGTAAATGCACCAGCGACAGAAAAAATGTGAAAAAGCAAAGCGTTCGACTTATGTTTTCAGATATTCTACTTAATAAAAGTTGGTAAGCTATTATTTATTTTCCAGTAGAACAATTAATAACCAAATTGACGAAGATTTCAAATATAAATATAATAGGTAAATATTGTTATGCCTTTGCCAAATGTCGATTTCACTTTGGTTAAGTTAAATATTTCGAAAATGTTTTATACAGTCCTATAAAAATAGGAAACTGTACACAACGGGAAAAAGAGTTTAAATAAATAATATTTAAAAGGCGAACAAAGCTCGAAGGGTGTATTTTAAAACGATGTTGTAAGTATAGAGACAACACCCTTTTTAGATATAGGCGAGTAAATGTGGATTTTAAAGTTAGTTTTTTTATCAATATAGAAGCGAAGCTTAACATGGTTTTGATCCGTGTCCTTGTGGTGGGACAGTTGACAATTTGAAGGGATTTAGTTAGTTAGGAGGGAACGTTGGAAGCACCTGGGATTGAATAGGACTGTAGGCTTTTGTTGGGGTTTGAAAAGGGGGGCAGCACTCGACTCGGCACCCAGTAGAGACCATTAATCGGCTGCTTTCAACCGTAAACCTTCTCTTAACTGCTTGTTCAACGAAACTAGGAATTATTTTGTTGTATAGGTGATGTTAATGATCACCTATATTTCTCAAGTAGGCGCGTTCGTATTAGAGAATAGATAGAGGGGTTTCTCTAAACGAGTATCAGGTATGGACAGACAGTGGGGTTAGAAGCAGTCCTTTACGATGAGGCCCCCAGGTGAACAAGAGAATCGCCCAGCAATACAGCATGTGACACCACTCAACATCGTACAAATTACAGGCTATTCGGTTTCAATGAGCCGCTAAATGAAGATACACTATCGGAAAGGGTGTAATTTTTCGTAATGTACACACTTTACCGAATGGAGATGTACGTTTAAAGAGCATATGTCAACGTATAGACACCTATCATTACATACAAAGCGCTCAATATGCTAAATAGTTCCACTAAAATACGTTGAAAATCAGACTTTCTTATTTGAGATAATATTAGTTTTAGATAGAAAAATCTTGGAAACTTGTGAAAACATAGGCTCACTAATATGTGCATGTTTTTGTGTTAGTATGTGTCTGCTATACACATCTGCAAGGAGAAAAGCATCTGAGTTAAATATCAGTATTATTTTTAAAAAAATCAGATATCCTAAAAGTTAAATGTTCAAACTTAAAATGCTGATGGTGGATTTAATGTTTGGTGTTTAAAGCCAAAGTCAATATTATTTCACCTGTTTAGTGTTTTCGTGTTACTTTGGAAAGGAACCTGGCAATGCTGGTGGATGTGGCAAAAATCAAGTCATATAAATGTGATAAAATAGGCATTAAAAGGGCATGAGCTGCCAAAATTCAAACTTCTTCATAAATACGGCTTATTATGATAGTGAGACGCTTTGGAAGTCCAGCTTAATGACCGACATTGAACTGAGGAAAATCCACACAGTCTGTGTACTGTACAAGCCGAAATAGTGTCTGAAAAATAAACAAAATTTAAATAACCGGGACGACCAATGCACTACTTTAACGTACATTCTCGAGACTATATATACATTTAAAAGCTTCCAAATTGCACACCTTCAGAAAAATAACAGATAATTTCCTTATTGAGTTTTATCAGGAAAATGTCAATATTTTGGCAGCTCATGTCACTTTAACTGATCGAAATGCGTGTTCATTTTACTAAATGCAACCAGGAATTTCATTAATTCGGATATAATAAAAATGGTTAATTGATTGATTCATCTCACTGAACATTATTGTTTTGTCAGATGGCGGCCTTGTTCGGTTTAGTGGGCATAGACACCCGAATTTTGCCCCAAATGTAGGTACCAAAAACAAAGAAACATTTGCACATTTTCGAACCATTGTGCTAAATTTCGGACGACCGTAAAGTGGCATGAACTGCCAAATGTAAGAAAAACCTCGTCGAAACAAAATATATTAGAAATTAGCCAGCAAAATTAGCTAGCTAATTATGTTATTTTTATCGGGAAATAAAAACTAAGAGCTCTCCGCTGATACAAATCCCGAAAATGTTTGATAAGGCAGTTTTATAAGCGACGACACTTCCATAAATGAACTAATACATACCGGCTATTTGAATTCTGCCCGTTATAAACACATATCCTTGGTTCGTATACAGGCTATACTGGCTTTATCAATCTTTGTTTATTTCAACGTCAATCCTTTAGTTTTTCAATTATACTTTTTTGAGCGTATAGTCCACTGGTTTATTACATACTAGGATATAAGAGACGTTTGGTCTGTTGTTAAACGCAGGATTACAACTTCTTGTGTAGAAGCCTTATCGCATAATACAAAGGTTCCGTATAATTCTACTGCAGTTCGTCCATAATGGTAATCCCGGGGGAGGGGCTTGGTTCCAGGGAGAGAAGGGCAATAGTCTGGCTTCCGTGTTTATTTAACACCCGGTCTGTTGTTTGTCTGATTTCGAAGTCTGCCCGACCCTGACAATTGAACTATTTTCCCATCAGACGCCAAAACGCCGCCCTTCTTTTCACTATTTTAAATCCTACGCAAACACTTTATTCTAAATTTTGCCAAAAACAGCAATTTACCCTGACGTAAAGCCACCGTGAAAAGTCTAGATATTCAATCAACTTAAACTGAAATGTTTCCCAAGGCTATATAACATGTGTTCATAAAGAATAATTATGGAACCTATTGTTTTACATATACATTTTTCGGATTTGGTCAGCGAGATATATTACGTGATGGATATGGTATCTGAAAGTGACGCCAGCGTCACATAGGCAGCCTGGACGTTGGGAAAGGTTGGACAATTCAGCTAAACGCCTCTGTGACGTCATAACATTTATAATGTCTCAAAGCTACCATAGTTGATTTATATTTACTTTTCAATCAAAGGACTCAGAAAAGTATCTTTTAAACCCGTCTGTTTAACAATAGTTTGACAATTGGCTAAATTTCTCTTATATGATAATTAGCTATTTTGACGATTTGCTAAAATTCTTTTATATGATAATTAGCTATTTTGACGATTTGCTAAAATTCTTTTATATAACATTTAGCTCTTTTGACGATCTGCTCAAATTCTCTTATATGACAATTAGCTCTTTTGACGATTTCCTGAAATTCTCTTATATGATAATTAGCTATTTTGACGATTTGCTAAAATTCTTTTATATAACATTTAGCTCTTTTGACGATTTGCCGAAATTCTCTTACATGACAATTAGCTCTTTAGACGATTTCCTGAAATTCTCTTATATGATAATTAGCTATTTTGACGATTTGCTAAAATTCTTTTATATAACATTTAGCTCTGTTGACGATTTGCTGAAATTCTCTTATATGACGATTAGCTATTTTGACGATTTGCACAAATTCTCTTATATGACGATTAGCTATTTTGACGATTTGCTCACATTCTCTTATATGACGAATAGCTCTTTTGACGATTTCCTGAAATTCTCTTATATGACAATTAGCTCTTTTGATGATTTGCTCAAATTCTCATATATGCACGGACGATCGATTTTGAGATTGTAGACCTAAAATCAAACGTTGTTATTGTATATATATATATATCTTAAAGGGGCATGAGCTGCCAAAATGTTGATATTTTGACGTAAACACAGAATGTTGAAATTATCGGCTATTTTTCTCAAGACGTATAATTCAGAAGCTTTTTAGTGCTTCTAGTCTCGAAAATGTACGATAAAGTATTGTTTTGAACTAACTTTGGCTTAGAATGAATGAATGGTCGTCCCGGTTATTTAAATTTTGCTACTTTTCGAACACGTTTTCGGTTGGTACAGGGCACATAATGTATGGATTTTCCTCATTCCAACGCCAATCATTTAGTTTTTCGACGGCCTTCAAAGCCTCTTACTGTCGTGACGATCAGAAATTATGAAAAAGTGGGAATTTCGGCAGCTCATGCCACTTTAAACCTGGGCCTCTGCTTTTTATATTTGAAGAATTCGGTCAAATTTGCTGTTCCATTACTCAATTTTTTAACAAAACATTAAATATGTTTTTCCACAAACTTGTTCATCATTTTTTAGCTCGGTTCCGGCAAAAACATTTTTTTATTGGACTAGTCTAGAAATGTACAAGTAACTTAAAATGTTGACATTTTGGCGTTAAACAGAATGTTGACATTATTGGCTATTTTTCTCAAGACGTATAATTCAGAAGCTTTTTAGCGCTTCTAGTCTCCAGAATGAACGATAAAGTATTGCTTTGGACCTACTTGGGCTTAAAATGAATGAATGGTCGTCCCGGTTATTTAAATTTTGTTTACTTTTCGAACATCATTTCGGTTCGTATAGGCTGTATGGGGTTTCCTCATTCCAACGCCAATCATTTAGTTTTTTGATGGCCTTCGAAGTCTTTTACTGTCGTCACGATCAGAAATTATGAAAAAGTTTGAATTTTGGCAGCTTATGCCACTTACAGCTAAGCACCTATACTTCCATGCTCCATTCGAGACGTGCATGTGTACCAAATCTCCACGGTGTAACATCTATCCCCACATAACCCACTGGGGGCTGTTTATCAAGGCATTTACGCCCGAGGTATTTTTGTGCTTGGTCTTAACGTATAATGTTGAAGGTATATGTTGCCATGGCAAGTAGGTATTTCATTAGACTTACTCCGGGTGCAAATCATTTGAGAAACATCACTCCCATGGGCTCGTTCTACGTACCAGGCGTAATTTGCCCCTGCGCAAATTGATATTAAACTATAGGAACTTACGTATCGCCGCAAATGTAGTGGCGCAACTCCATGATATGTGCCTATGCGTAACCTTAAGGCAGCTTAGAATGCGCCCCTGGAGCCTGTTTCACAAAGCGGCGTAGCGTTTTTACGCAACTGCCAAATAGCAACGTATCTTTCCAGTATGGGCTGCTATGGCCAGGGGACTGTTTCACAAAGCGACGTAGCGTACGATTTTACCTAACTGCCATATCAACCCATACTGTAGAGATACGTTGCTATGAAAGCTATACGCCAAAAATACTTCCACGCCGTTTTGTGAAACCAGCCCCTGAAGCCTGTTTCACAAAGCGGCATAGCGTAAATTTCTACGTAAATGCCATAGCAACGTATCTCTACAGTATAGATTGCTATTGCATTTACGTCAAAACTTACGCTGCGTCGCTTTGTTAAACAGGGTCCTGGTGTGTAAATTACATCTGACCAAGTGAACATTTCTATTGGCCAACACTGTACTGCGAACCGAAACTGATTTCAGAGCTGTAACATACACCGTCTTCACTCAATGTCTTTTTAGAATACATGTAGTTACAATGTATAGGCTGCAATTAATGTCACGATACTCGTTTGTAAATCCAAAATCTAACTGACATGGATCCTGTTTGTTTCGAGTTTTTAGTTAATGCTTGACTTTGTGGATGATAACTAATCATACGTAAATCATTACTAAATGTCCTCCTTATACAATTTGATTGGTTTAAAGCACAAAATAATTTCTTTTTACTTATTTGGTTAATCTTTAACACGTCAAATGTAGGAGTTTGAAGATTTTAGAATGTAAGACAGAGTCTATTTTTTTACTATGGGATGAACGTTTTGAAAGAATTTTAAGACTAAAAAATCTTTGTGTTTAAAACTCTGCATTTTTAAATTTTCACAATTTACTTGTCACTCAAAAAATAATGACACCGTTAATTCACGTTCTTTGTCAAGAATCAATTTTAAATTTTATGTATTTGAAGTTTGATATCATATATAGACAAGTATTATCTATAAGATGCTTCAGACATTCTAAAAAAGAAACTTTCCGTTATAATAAATATACACAAGCGCTTTTCAGTTCTTTAATTTTGGACATGAAAAATCAAATAACTTCATGTAAAAATCTACCATAATCGAATTCGATTGTATTGCAGATAATTTAATCTTACCAAAACAAATATCTTTTTGAATAAAAGTTGTCGATTTTTTGACCAGCATGAAAATTTACATGACTAAATTTTTATAATAAATGTATTAAATGCAATTGATTTTGAAAAAAATAACTTAGAAAAGTGTATCACACAAATAAGTCAGCTAATAATTGGAAAATTTTCAATACGCAATATTTTCAAATCCCATATATCCGGAATATCCGGAAGGGCATACTTCTAAGCCGGGGTCTGTTTTCAGATGAGTTCCTTAAAATCTTCTAGCTCCACATTGAATCACAAAACACAAAAAAATTCAATAATTTTCTATAAATTCCGCTCAATATGTCTAGGCTTTTTAGGGTTTATAGAATGATTTCGGGTTTTAAGTAACACATTTTCTTCTGTACAATTGGCTTTCCTAGCTGCTAGGGATGTTCGTGTCGACACTAATGGATGTATTCAACTGCAGCCGGCCGTAGGAAAGATCCTCTATGAGCGAATCATCGCTTCGTCGCCCCATTACACTTCCTCTATTGGCCGTTAGGCATGGTCCCTTTTGGGAATAGCTTTCCCTTGGCAGAGGCATCGGTAGCCGGGTTTTCTCCCATTCGCTATACTCGTCCTGGTCGCATCGGCTTATTTCAAAATCGAGAAGCTGCATGGTTTCTTATTTCGTAAAACAAATTAATAAAATCCAATGCTATTTTGTTTCTATTTGGCCGTATTTTATTTTAAACATATTATTTTGTTGTTAATATACACTTAAATGATTGAGTATGCAAGTCTAAATGATCTACCCATTAGAAACTTGTCTCCATGGTTAGTTAAGACAAGAAGATGTTCCTTGTGTCTGTGTGTTTTAGTGTCATAGATAAAATTCATTGTTCAAATATTTTGTTGAATTTTGTCATTTTCTGTTCATAATTCGTACATAAAAATTCAGTAATCTGTTAGCGAACAATGCGATTAATTCACAGCATATTCGACACTAGAGCCAACGTTTTGAAATGTTACATTATAAATAATAATGATGCTAGATAAAACTATATTATAATGATTATAACTATGACGTGAAGCTGTGATAGCAAAAGGGACCATTAACACTAAATATATAATTTATAAAATGTTTGATTTCGTGGCTGACATTTAATGAAAAAAGAATACATTTCCAAAGAAAATTGAGATGTTCCAATTGCTCATTTTCGGATAGTTTCTGTCTGCTTTTTAATGGGAAATTATCGAAGAAGTAGCAATAGCCATAAATTTGATCGTGAAATATTACGGAATAGGCCTATGGGTAAATTTGTGCCGTTTTCTTTTTGGGTTATATTTTTTATAGAAAATAAAATACTGCCATCGTTTTCAGGGTAAGAGATACCATGATACGTGCATTTTTTAAAATGTTTCTTTTTTAGAAAATTTTAAAATTATTAAATGAGTAATGAAGGTATTTCGATAAAGGTTTTATAGGATCGTATATTTTATGGTTTTTTTAAAAAACTTGTACCAGATTTTATAAAAAAAAAACTTGAAATTACGAACGACACTGATGAAAAGGAATACACATATAGACCGATAGAATTAAAAAATAAAATAATTCAAAATCTTAAGTAGAATTTTACCTACGAAATATTTATTGGTAGGAAGTTGTAATTTGACAATACAAACCAGGGTAAAATAACATACAAACACATGCGTACTATATAGACACCAGTTCACTTACATAATTTTATAATTAATATTTACACAAATTGAGATAATGAAATATTTTTTTCAAAATTCGAGAATTCACCCTGTTTTACAGACAAAACTCAATATACAGTCAATTTCTGTTTTTTTTTTCCTTCAACACAACTCGTCAAAATTCTCCCAGAAAAAATAAACCGATATGTTTTTCGAGTATCTTTGAAACTCGTTAGATGAAGAGCACAGATAATAGGTTTTCCTGATCAGCCTCAAGAAAAAGTTATTTCTGAGAAACACATGGGACTTTCTTATCTTACTTGTCTCAGATTCCGTATTCTGTCCAATGGCAATCACAACAAATATTTTCAAGGCGCACGCTTTTTTTCTTCAAAATCACAAAATCTTGAATGCGCAATACATGCAGTCATACATAAGAATTGGAGATATATCAAATAAATAGACATGATCGAGTGTGAGGTACGGAGTCAATTCAAATGACATTTATCTGGATTTACAATAATTAGTGAAGTGACAGAATTAACCGTCGTAAAATAATCCAGTTTGAAGTTACCCAAATATTGAGTCAGTCAGCAGTGTATTACCATAGCGATATTTTGAACTTTGTGGATATGTCAAATATATATGACAGTTGTGAAGGGCCCTTAGTTATTTAGCCTACAAAGCTATACATTTTATCTACAGATAACAAACTGAGTATGCTTGGTGTAGCTATATATATGGTCGTGTCTAAACCACATAACAGAACAGATTTAAAAACAAATTGTTGGCGAGAATTGTGGCATGATTTAGAAGTAGCAGCCGCTGTAAACATTTATATATTTTTTCGGGAAGTTTGAATTTATAAAGCGTTGGTATTTTTTTCTCCTCAAAACACCGGAAACAAAAGTATTTAAGTGTTCGTTAATATTATCTTTAGAGAAATTCTTTGGAATGTAACCAAAACAAAATATAAAGTAGAATGCATTTTGCCTTGTAATTGTAATTCCCCCTAAAACAATCCAAAATTTAACAGTTTGTATCTAGCATGCCATTCTTCGTGTGATCTATTTTTTTTTAGCATATCACGTTTTTTAACAGTGATCGTAAAAAAATGACTGTTTTATGGGCTGACCATCCGCACAAAGAGATATAAAAATTGAACAAATCTAACAGCACCATTTACTGTAAGATACGATGACAAATTTAGAGTCCCTGGTGGATAGTTTGTCTAAATTTTTACTGCGTATAAATTATATTTTTCTCCGCCTGACACCAAAATGAAAGGAAATAATAAATAGCCATAGCTCGAGGGTATTTATGACCCCATCGTCTTCCGTTTATAGCCTTCCCAGCAAATGTAAACCCACAACATGTCTTTTACTATTCCACCCTTTTCTCATTGTTTTACGGCTTATATATCACTCAAATGTTTATGAGGCAGCATTTTGAGCTGTCAGTGTTCCGATACCAGCCGGGGCTATAAATTCAAGAGAGAGGGAACGAACGTTCTCACGAACGACGATTGTCATCCGCCATATTTTGCAGGAAAACATTGATGTTTTGCGTCTTTTGTCTATGCGAAAAATGAAATGAAATTGTCAATAAAGAAAAATAGATATGCGTTACCATGTTCGTCCGTTTAGTAAGTAGGGCGATGACGTCATAGCAGAACCATTGACGGTGACAGCAGTGTATCCAAGACTTGCTGTACCCAGTCCGTGATTATTTAAACTGTTCTGAGAATGGCCATTGCTCACGTGACCTCCAAGAACGCTAGAATTTAAGCCGTTCACCTGATGCAGCGACGATCTAGAGGCTGAATTGTGATGAGATTGTACGGATCCTTGAGAAACGTGCGTCGTCTGCTGATGAAGACTGACTGAGTTCGCTTGTTGATGTTGTTGTTGTTGTTGTTGTACTTGGCTGGACGTTGGCTGGTGATGGGCTGGTGGAGCGGACTGCCCGTCCGAACTCCCGCCCCCTGAGCACGGTTTACCGTCTTTAACAAGCACTGGGACGGCCACACGTCTCGGTGACGGCTGAAGAGAATTACTTTGGCTTTGTGACTGTTGTTGTTGTGATTGCTGACTGCTCTGACTACTTCCGCTACATGATGATTGACTCGTATCCAACTTATCTTTGTCCTTTTGTTGTCGCTTGCACTTATAGCGATGGTTCTGGAACCAGATTTTCACCTGAGTTGGCGTGAGATTTATCATGCTGGCTAGATGCTCTCGTTCAGGGGCAGATAAATATTTCTGTTGTTTAAAACGTCTCTCTAATTCGTAAACCTGAGCTTGGGAAAAGAGAACACGACGTTTACGACGTTGCGTCAGAGGAAACTGCATTCCGTGCATCTTCGCCTGGTCCATGCCACTTAGGGACATACTGACGTGGTTCATGCCGGCCCCCATGGGGTTCATTGCACAGGAACTGGGCCCCATCAGTCGGGAAACAGCAGCATAACCTAAAAAGAAGAAAGATATCTCCGATAAAAATAGACAAAATATTGCTTGGCAGAATGAATAATACAATAGAAAAATGACTTTGTGTTTATGGACATTTTCCAGATATTTTCAGTAACAATAAGCAACACATCCATCCTTCTTTGGCGTTTAAAACTATCAAATATAGTAAGATTTTAAGGTGTGAATTATAAAAAAAATATTTTCGCTATTGCCAGTACGGGGAACCCCCTGTGTCAAAAATGACATGCAGCTGACTAAACTCTTGAACTTTTGATTCTCTTGCAAAGGTCTTGAATTTTTTGCAGAATGGATGGCGTCTATAGCGTCCGTAGTAGGCTACCCAAATTATACAACTTGAAACAACTACATCTTAATCTTTATCGTTACAAAATATTTCTTCGACTAAAATGTGAACAAATCATTCTAAATTGTTATCTAAAGTTTCCAAGGTTAAACTGATAACGACTTTAACATACTATCTATAGTAAATCATTCAACACAATTACACTTAGATAGAAAGCGAATTTTTTTAATCCGATAATTTTTGGATTAACATGATTAATCCTTAACAAAAATTGACTGAAAGATTTACAAAATACTATGCTGCACAAGTTTCAGTCAGATATTTTTTATAGAAAGTGATATTATTTGATTTAGAAGATGTCAAAGTTGTTAAGGAAAATGGGGAATCAAATATGAACAGGTTCAACGGAAACTATAGGTTTACGCTCGCTGGCTCTAAGGGAAGTCAGTTAATCAACTAATAAATGATGATTTTAATTCACTGTTAAGTTATCAAGTCAAAATATTGACATGCATTCACATTTTAATTCTAACGTTCTAATTTTTAACCGTGTTGTTCCAACGTGATTCAGAACAGTGGGTGGGAAGGGACGGTTTTGTTACCATGGGTGTCAAAGACGGGTCCCGTATAGAAGGATTATCCAACTAAAAAATTCAGAAAACCTAGCATGGTCTATCCCGCCACACGAGATAACCTCGCCCAGAAATCGCTCTCACGCAGGCACAGTTTAAGAGAACAAAACGACGGTGATAATTATATTGTATACTTGCCACCTTTTTCAATATGACAGGTGTGGGCATGGTATGTTTAGACACGCGCCCTTCCGATTCGAATCTTCTAAAATCTAACGCCTTGTTAATCGGCACTTTATTTATTGCTCAACGGGAATCAAACAGATCCGATGATAACAAATTGTATACCCTTCTCCAGCTCTGTGAAATTATTTTTTATGAAGTATAAACCAAGTCTCTAAAAATTTTGCTCTCGAATTTTACATTTGCTGGTTCAAAAACAAAAAATATTTATAAAAGAGTTAAGCTAATAGCAAATAAAAAGAAACTATCGTTTAACTGCAAAGACTGATAATATATCCAGTAAATCTAAAGTTAATTTGCTATTTTAATTTCGAACGCCATTTTTAAGGCGTTCGCGAATTTTCTGATAGTTTAGAAAGTTTCTATTTCAAAAATGTTTAACGAATAGTCACCTATTTTGCAATCGAAAAGGAATTTGTATGAAATAGAGAAACGGTTTCTTTCTACTTTACTCGGGTAAATTCTTTCCAATTGCTTTCTTTATTAAAAAAAAAGCAATATAGTTTAAATTGAATTTTTTTAAATACAAGCACGAAGAAATTAACTCGTACTAGGGCCGACTTAAAATTGTCCTAGATAAATATTTCATAAGAGAATTCTAAACAAAGCTTTTATCGAGGCTGTATATAGTGCATACAGGATATAAACTCTCTGATAAACTTGGCGTTTTACGGAGATAAACGAAACAGATAGGACTAGGTTCATTGGTTACTGGGGTGAATGAAGATATGGAGAAATCAAAACACTGTAGTTTTACACATGTTCTAAATAACGAACTTGAGGCAAAATGTTAAAATACCTATCGTGTTGAAAATTATTGCCGCATGTTGGTTTGAAAAAAATATGGCAATATATTACAAAAGGTTTATTCGATCTTGTTTTTTGCGATTAAAGCCAACGTCATAATCTTAGATATATTTCTAGAATGCTGGAGCAGGGAGAATATATTCTTCACAAAAGCTATTTGGAATGAATTTTCATAAGATTTCTTTAAATTTACCGTTTTCGCACTTAAAACAAATTTTATCTTGAAAGTTAATTTCAACGTAATATTAATAACTTGGATTAAGCTCCTATGCCCATAAAACTTCTGCTGGATGGAAGCGCGTTATTTTCTAACCGACATGTTTTTAAATATGTCGCATGAATTGTATGACGGGCAGGGTATTTTTTAAAGCTCTAGTTTCAAAACAGACATCCCATTTACAAATCTTAAACTTGTCAATCAAATTGATAAAGAGTTTCTCCTAGATTTCACCAAGAGTTGTGAAGAGTTGTTAGGGTTGGAGAGAGGACGGATATGGCAGTTACGCTGATGATTATCCGCGGGATCTTTTCAAGCATATTTAACGCGAAAACGGGTCTAGTTTAAGAGAAGTTTTGCGGATTTAGTAAAGCTCGTCACCTAGGATTGTTTGAATAAGCACGGCGAATTAAAATATACGACAAAACGTCCATTCAATACTAGAATCCTGTATCTGAATAGACGAATAGATATACTTGTTTGAACTAAATATGAGTTTACAAGATATAGGCGAGAATAGACGATATACAGGGGTCGCCTTAGTCAAAAAGCTCTACATTTTATGTTAACCGTATAATGGATACATTACATAAAAATCGCACGGGCACGGTTATTTTTTAAAGAAAATAAGTTATGCAGTAAGTTCGTAAAAAAAGCCTGAAAAATGTACTCGAAAATTCTAACAAAATACTTACTTGCAAAACGTGGATCGGTATTAGCTCCATACCAACTCGTTGTAGAATGTCTGACGGGATCGCCGTAATGAGAAAGCTCTGATCCATTACAATACTGGGTAGGAAAACTTGGTGTATGGTGTGATAACTGAGGAACGTAATTGTGATAAGGGTTGGTCACCGGGACACTCATACTGGCCATGTGAGAGGGATGCTGAGAGTTACGATAGGCAGTTGACAAGGGTGGGATGGCGGCTTCAATAGTAGTCTTCTTATATGTCTCTTCGATAGGACTGAGAATGTCGGTAACGGAAAATGGTGTAGTGTGCTTGGGACTGAGAGACATAACTGCACTCAGCCCACTCCACTTTAGCTGAAGAATAATTCAGTCTTAAATGCCAAGTTTTGTCACTCTCCAATCTACTTTGTTATGTCAAGGGAAGATATGGGTGGTCAGCTAGACTCTCTCTCTTTCTATACTGGCCAGCCTTGACGGGTCGCTATTTACAGCGCATGCGCCACGGGGACATAGATGGCGGCCGATTGGCCCCGTCCAATCAGATAAGAACGGCGTAAGCCACGCCCTCTCGCTCAAGCTGTGATAATGTACATTCTATTTTCAACCAAATTTATTGTTTTTACAGGACAGTAGCTTACAAAAATCACTGTCAAAATAAAAACGAATAGATAAGCCTGTTTTTGTTAAAGATTTGGGGAAAATTCATAAAGAAATATACAAGTTTTGTTTCAAAAGCCTACAATTTACAAGACAAACGCGTTCGATACTCAGACACGCCTATTTGTCAATCAAGTCAAATTGAGGCGGGGTCTATTTTTCTAAGGAGGCAAACAAGTGGATGAATGGGGTTTGATAGTAACCCTCTACCGGGTACTTTAGTGTACGTACAGCTCTCATCATACAACCATCAATCTCACTTCGCCATCATTATTTAATGAAGTATAAGCCAATTATTTTTCCAGCTTAACAACGTTATTCACATGGAAATATACACGGAATGGTCAAGGAGTTGTTCATTTCTACACATCACTGTTTATATGCACTCGTCTCTTACCATCACAATCCTAGGAATGAAGTGATTGCATTTTTCTCCGTCCATTACTGTCCATTTGTGTTGATAAATTTCTTATGAAATTCAAGCTGAATGCTAACGACTTAACTGGCATTTCTGTTCTCAGTCTCCGGAATTTCTTCTGATCTTAAATGACAAAATGATTTTACAAGTAAATATTGCATGTGCATTAAAAACTTAACAAACCGATCTACGGCTGTTCGCATTGTCCACCATTATTCGCATTGTCCCTAAGAAGAAGTCTTATAGAATACTCTAAATTGCCATTACCTTGGCTTTTCCAATCTGTTGTTAATTTCTACTTCATATAAGTTCTGATAAAGCTTGGTTGTCGCTTTCTTGTTGTTTATTTCACAATGCTCAGTTACACTTGTTCGCGTTTTAAAGATGGGGCAAAATTTGAATTAACTGGATTTTAGGCTCTGACAAAATGGCCCAATTATCGGCAAAATCACTTTATGGCACATTTTCTATAAAATTGTACAGTTTGGAACAGTCTATCGTCTTTAATGCATTGCTATACGGTATATATAGCTTCGTTGTTAACTATAATATAGCCGAAATATCGACGTTTTGTTTAGAATAATGTCGTTTCTCGATCCTTGCAGGGTATATTATTTTGCAGAATTAAACGTGACGAGATAAACTATGTAATAGTTATTCATCCAGTTGAGTTGATACATTTAAATATTACGTCAATAATGTTAAAGTATTAGGGAAAATACGCTTTGAGTGGACAGCGGAATTAGGTTGTGACCTCGGTGATTTGAAGCCTGCGAGTCCAAGTTATTTATCTCTAAATGATAATATCTAAGTACACGTTTTCTCTTTCAATGTAAGTTGTATCACCTCCGGTTGTACTCCCCAATGTCTAATACCAGCGGAGTAAATTATTTCTCTACTCTATTTGACGAATAGAAAGTCTTTCTATAGCCCAGTATGGTCAATAATCGCTTTCTTTATTAAAAGTAGGGTTCATTGTGAAAGGTGTGGCAAGAAAACAACATGACGATTTGGGCTAATTGTTAGGGCTGTGGTTTGCCCTGTAGGGTGGACTCTCCCTTGTATTCTACACCATGGCTGTCAAGAAATAACCCGACCTTTAGTTGGCAGATCCTCTCCCGAGGACAAAAGTTGCCTGTTCGCTGACATAGGATCGTTGAACCGATCCAGTAGTTGAATTCCGAACATGTGTTTGATTTTCACGGCGATTAAATAAGAAACTGGTATTTTTTAATAGTGGTATGTTTTCATTCTTAGACTAAATCGCAGGTGTGATAGTAAAAAATGCTACCGTGCCCAATTAAGTTCTAACTACTCTTCGTATTCTATAAAAATCGCTTAATTAAGGCCCCAACAGTCAGATAGATACATTCCGGCATGCTGAAAGGCTTTATCTATCGCGGTAAATATTTTTCAGACGAAAACTAGTTTCAGCCGCGGTTCAAACGGTTACAGCGGTTAATCTATTACTAATTCTAACTTTTCATTTGGTCTGATATTTCTTTTAAAAGAGCAGAAACAAGTTTTGGAATTGCTGTGTGGATCAGAAATATAATAAACATCATAAACAGCAATACAAGATAGCCATTAAAATAAATATTTGTTTTGTAATCTACGGGGACTGTTGTCCACTAGATCTGGAGAAACTCTTTTCGCGCGGAAACAGTTGAATACTGGACTGAAAAATAAACAATACCATGGTTTTATGATGTTGCGATTCCCTTGTATACGCGAACAAAAAAGAAAATAAAAAATGTAGATTTTATTTGCTTATCATCTGACGACAACAGATGAGTGGATATAAACAGTAGAAATGAACCATTCTCTATTACAAAGAATAACGGACACACGAACAATTAAAGAAAAATATAAAGATTTTATCTGCATTGGTTAAGCCCATTTCGATCAAGGGTATATATTCCTCAAATTAGAATTAGGAAAGTATACCTGACACGATTACTTAAACAAGAAATTATACTTAATAAATTTTTGATATTTTGTGGAACACCTGCGAAAATGGGCTTGATTCCAAATTCATAATACTTATTCTGTTGAAATGATTACTTAATATGATTATACTTCTATGTCCAGGTGGTATATTCAAATTTCTCCACGGCGGATTCGGTTATGTATTCTAGGTGTCTTCTCATAATGGTAGCTAAAGTATTCATATGGTATTCATTTCACGAGAATATTAAGTTGGTCAAAATGAAAAAAAATGTACTAATAATTGAAGGGTCACTTGAGAGATTTTTTTAAGCTTAACGTGTTCATGAAGAGAGTATAAACTCGGGCACTTCATTAGTAATACAAGGATAAACCAAGGTTTTAGACTAAGATAACCATAACAAGAGAAAGGGTAAAATGGTAGGGCATATACTGTAGGTTGTTTTTTCTAAGCTAGTTAGGTGTAAGGACATATTACAATGGCGATATAGCCCATTATAGTGTCGTTGAGTTAAGCCGGCTTTAAACACGTCGGGTATTATTTCCATTCTTTGCAGGTGTGGAAAATCAACGGACTGCCTGATCTGACCTGACGGGTTTCGTGGTTCACCCAGCATGCCGATCAGGCTAAACCCTTCCCCCGGGGAAAGGATCGAGTTGTCTTAAGCCCGCTTGATTGACTGACAACAGGGCTCCTGCTGACCCCGGCCGTAAGACCACGAGCTTTCCTCGTTAATGTCAAATAAGACAACTGATTGCGACCACTGCGTTGATTGCTTTTCAACAAAGAGTTAAAAATTAAACAATTCATACAAAAAGAAGCATTAAATTCTTGTAAAACCAAACTAATCTCAACTAAGAACTTTTGTTGATCATAGAATGATCTTAACAGATTTAATGATGGGTGCCCCTATGGGTTTAAGCTACTGTTCGAATATAAGTGATATAAGAAAATACGGATGACATGCGTTGAACAAACTGGCTTAAGAGTGTGTTTTTATATTGAAAAATGTACTCTTGATCAATTAAAGCGACTCTATACAAATTATGTTGTGAAAAACGAAACGAAATACCAATGAAAGCTATCTTTACAGAGATGTCAATTAAAGCTTGTTTAAAGGGAGATAATTCCCACTTTCACAGCGAAAGTTAACGAACATCGTCGTGAAAAACGAACACGGTAAACAGTGAATAATACTAAACAACGCTTCGTAAAGGCAAATCTTACAAAGTCGCCGGGACTTTTCACCTTACAAACTGTAATCAAATTGTACTACGAATATAAGTAGTTGTATCTTTTTGTTATACTAGTTTTATACATTCTTTAAGAGGCATTTAGGAGTTGAGGTAACAATATAACCTCAAGCGGTTTATGGATTGCAACTTCTGTTTATTTGTAAAGCGACGTTTCGGTTTTATACTAGTTTTATACTCTATCCAGATTATTCTAGAAACTTGGAAACTGTTCGACTTTCTTCCCCAACGTTATTTATCAGTGCTCAATACATAAAAAACTATAATTGCTTTCCTGATCCTGACAGGGTTACGGGTGGACAAATTTACAGGGGACACGAACCTGGGCAACTAGGCAATAGAAACATAGAGGCCCCTGAACCCTCGCCTGTTGGTTTAAGATCGTCGGTCATAGCCATCCGACTTTCAAAAAATTGTTTACCGGGCCCCGAAGTCATCCCGTTGAATTAAATGCATTTATTATAGTAAGTCCTATTTAGCTTCTGTTTCCGTAAGACTTTTCATATATAATTACGCAGTTTTATCAATTGTACTTTGTTCTGGTGTATAAAATCAAATCAAATTTCAAATTTATAGCCAAAAAAAAAAATTAATAAAAAAATTGAAGCATACTGGATAAGGAATATTTCAACTCTCGGCCAACAAGTTGTGAAATTTTGAGAAACTATCCCCCAAAAGTATAAATAAATTTGTTGATTTATATTTCTAGAAAAAACCCTTGAAACGAATTTCCAGCCATCTAGGGCCTGGAAGCCTCCTGTGCCTAGGCCGCCCCTGTAGCCTGGGATAGTAGCATTTAACCTTGGGTAGGCAGGCCCCCATTCTCGAAAACGCTCATTTTTTTATGAAGGCCCCTTCGTTAAGATCAAACAACTTCGATATATTGTTTTGATTCTAACGCCTATCTTTAACTTTTTCGATGAATTGGTTTATACAGAATTTTATTGAATTTGGGATTCAATGCAATTCAAACAATACGAGTTCGGGATGGGCATGCGGGCGAACAATAGCCTTTGAGAAGGATCCGTAGACTTCTACATGAAACGCAAAAGATTTATAAAAACAATCAAATAAGAAAGTATGACGATGAAGAACTCCAGACAGCCAATAAACCTACTACGTAATAGGGGAAAAACGAAACAGCGAATGACATCCCTCAATCCCCTGGGAATTTTTAAGACTTGACCAAACCCCATGATAACGTTCTAACTTAGCGAGAAAACTCATATTTTAGACTTTTTGTTTCAATTTCATATTTCCGGTCTAAATTACGGGTTCTAGGTAAAAGTTGTGCAAGTTGCTGATATTTGCACTTTTGCATGAATACTAATTGTCAGGGCAATGAGAGGATTTGATGGTCATCGGAAAACTAAATGACTGGCGTTGAAATAACTGTACTTTACATGAGCCCACAATAGAGTTCGAAAGGTAAACCAAATCACACATTGGTCATTCAGTTTGAAAGAAATTCTTTCTATATTTGCATGCAGCTCTTGTCGTCTTCTAAGCATATTGGTTGCCAGTTACCACCGGAAGGTCGTGGGTTTCCTCTGAGCATAGAGCCCGGTTTTCTCCAACAATAAAACTGACAAAGCCGCCAGATAAGTGAAAAAATCTTGAGCGCGCCGTAAAACTCCAAACAATCAATCAATCAATCTACGCGTATTCATTCTTGACAATCGTAGAATTTGTACCCTTAAACAGCTGACAATTTCAAAATTTGGTTTAAACGGAAATATAGGTTCTTAGGTGCAAAATATCTCCCAGCTTACGGATTTGTACAGTAATTTTCTAGCCGAGTAAAGATTCCGTGTACGGCTTGACCGATCAATGAATTATGATATATAGCTGTGTGAATTACCGTTAAACCGCCACCTGTACAAATTATTAATTATGGACGAAAGACAGCGCAGCACAGATTTATTATGGCGTAGAGTGTTTTATGGTGTTAAATAAACTAGAATTTCTGGATCACAATCGAACTGCCGTGGTGTTTTGACGTTTGCTAAATTAAAGTAATTAAGCTTTCATCGACAGCTGTATTTTGTCGGGTTCACCTAAAAAATAAAAAATATGAGATATCCATCCTTTACCCCCGTTTGCATTCCGTTTACTGTGGTCACGAGGAACGAGATGCGTTGTTGTTCCAAGTAAATGAATCGCGAAGCGAGCATAAGGAAAATAATTCCAGCTTCCCGCATCCCTTTTTGCGTTCTCTGAATAAGGATGGGGTTATGGGCTGTTTGCATAAACACATCGATTTGATAGAAAACAGCAGGCTCCAGTACCGGCACAATACAATAACGGTTGATAATAATTTAGAAAATTAACTGGAAAGAATGGATACCAGCTACCCTTTTGCTCCTAGCAGGTTTATTTGACAGCCCCATCGACATCCCCTTTCCTCACTCCGGCAGGACTATCACGCGAGAGTACTTTGCGGAAAGCCAAGAGGGACAAGGTACCAGTCTTGTCGTCTGATAATGACATCTAGTGATACGAATGCGAGGAGGCAAAAAAAGCACAGCCACTTTTCACGGAACTTCAAGAGTTCACTTCGAATATCAAAGAGTGTTTGACGAGCCCTTGTGTTAGGCCCCAAGAACTGGAAACAAAGACTTCTCCGTTCTTGTAAACCATAGAGCCAGTGAATTAATTTGTCTTCAAAATCTCTTCAAATTGATGTTTAGTCTTCTGGCTAATTGAACGGTAAACTCCCAATTTGAATATGTACGTAAAAAACAAAATGGCTTCCATTCAAAATCAAACCCCTGTTAAGGTTTCACCTCAAACGAGAAGAATCGGCGTTCTCTAGCATTATGACGTAGGCTTGTGTCTAATACGGATTGAACCATAAACTGGTCTCGTCAATCATTTTTGTAAAGTGTTTAAGATACATCAACTGGAAAGTAGGCACACAGATTTTCCCATAAGTTGCAATATTCAAGACAATAAGAGGTTGGTTGGTTGTTTTAGCTTATTGGTGCGTCCATTCGCATGAATGATGTACGCTATAAACAATAAGAGGGATTGAATGTGATAGACAAGCTAAATAATTGACGTTGGGGTTACAAAAATCAATTGAGTGTATGCAACCTGTACAATCCGTAATTGGGCTGAGCAATGTGTGTACATTTATGGCCTAAGTATCAAGTCTACGGAGTTTGACTGAACGATATAAGGCGACGAAACTTATTTTTCAATACCGTAGAATTGGATATGAGATTCCTATACAGACCAGAGACCCAATATTGATATCAAGGATATGATAAAATAGAATAAAATTTAAGCCAAAAAGGATCCCATATTGGTATAAGTTTCGATAATTAAAAGGACACGAGCTAGCAAGCAAGTTTTTTCATCAATTCTGATTGTCAAGAGAAGATGAGCGTTTGGGGGACGTTGAATTGACGTTGACATTAAGTATTGGTAAAGTCACTAGTCCGTACGCACTGATTACGTGTGCTAATAACATTATTAACATAGCCGGGATATATAAGTTCCTTTTTGACAGTTTTGCTGCTGACCAGACTAACTTAACGTACATCAGATTGCTATATAAGCAGAAAACTCTTATTTGATACTTTTTGATATAAAATGGCCAACAATGAGCAAATTCTTTCAACGACATTTTCCCTATATTTGGCATCTCATGTGCCTTGAACACAAATAGATATACCTGCATACGGGTACTTTTATAAGTTTCACATTTAGAGTAAAATATATATTTATAGACACATGGGCACAATCTTCGTGGCTAAAAAAATCATGGTGGGTAAAATATATATATATTTATGAATACTAAAACACACGGGCACTGAGAAAATCTTCTTGTCTAAAATAACCATGGAGAAAAGTGTCTAATTGTGTTTAAAAGAGGTATATCATTTATGTAAAGTAAATACAAAGAAGATATAAAGTATTTTAAAACTTACTACACTAGTCAAAAATAAAAATGTTTCTGATATAAACTTTTTGCATTGGAATCTATTGGATTTTTATCTTTACTTTATTCCTAAAATCTTAATGGAAAAAGTCGCCGACATTAATGTTAATTGTCGACCTTTGTTATTTCTGTATACCACTGACATTTTTCAATTAAATTATAACTGTAAATTAGCTTTGAGAGACCCCCCCCCCCCACACCGTGCTGTGATCTTTCAAGTATTGCCACACGTCACCAATCATTTAATTCAATTTCCGACACCTTGAAGCTGATGTAGATAACGCTACCTTCAGATGCTATTCCATCCAAATTGCAATTTAAATGTAAAAAACACAATCGTGAGAAGATAACGAACATGTCACTTTTTGCAAATTGTTGATCATCCATACACAATATACAATCATAAACCGATGACAGGCCAATTCGGGGAATTATGTTAGATAAAAAAGAAGTCTAAACTCAGGAAGAGTCCAAAATGTTTTATCAAATAAATGGCGCTTTCTGAATTTAAATTCATATTATATCTCATAGAATTATAGACTAGAAGCATTAACTTCGAAATTAGCCTGTCATAAATTAATGAACGCATATTGTGTACTAATGATTCTCATGAGGGACATGTTCGTTCTTTTCTAAAGCTTTTGTTTTTTACATTTGAATTGCAATTTTGACGAATTGGGTATAAATTTCTAAATGGCATACCCCTCATTTAACACAATTAGAAACTTGCCTCTGTGCTGGTGTGTTTTAATGTTTAGAAATATATATCTATAAACAAAATTCCTTCGAGTCTGTTACGAACGTTTCTATAGGTCCGCTGTCTGTACGCCGAGACGGACATTTTGTTACAGATACTACAGCCACCAGGGACGAAGCTAGATTGGGTTTGGTTTGGATGGGATAAAATGTATTCAAAAACCTGAATAGAGAAAATAGTTCAATTTTTGGTTTTTTTTTTTGTATGCCCCAAAATTGTATTTTTTAGAGTATATCAGTACATTGTAAGATGCGTATAAACATTGTCAATGTATTACAAAGTGTTCCAGAAAATTCTACTGACTAAGGCCAAGTTCCTGTCAGTCGTCAACCTAATGAAATATCATAGGTTTAGTTTATTACAACAAATTATGATGGGATATAAAGGTCAAAATGCTATTCCTCTTTTTAACACAATTAGAAACTTGTCTCCGTGGTTATTTTAGACAAGAAGATTTTCCCTGTACCCGTGTGTTTTAGTGTTCAGAAATATATTGTGGGACAAAGAAGTGAACATTTGGACTTCCTGTGCTTCTCAAACCAGAGAAAAGGGTTTTCAACACATCTATAATGTTGGAGAACTCTCCCTCTCTTGACTTCGTGTCTGTTTAGCATGCATATATCAATTTATCATCATCATTAGGTTGGCAGAGGAGGACATACACATGTACGTTGAACTAATATCCCGAATATATTAGGCTCCGGGCCCCAACATTTGTTTGACTTCAGCCCTGATTGGAACATATATACGTTTATTGATTTTTTTAATAGATCCACATTGTAACAGTTCGTTCGAATCGGATATTTTCACCGTTACTTTTGGATTTTCTCATAAAAGTTTATTGTCAGTCTTATTTTTGTTATTTCTCGAACACTTCCCCAATTCTTCTATAACTGTACATTGTCTGGTAGATGGGATCGTGTCAGCACAGGGGTTCCTTCAGTAAAGTGCCACACGTCACGGGCATGTATTCCGACATCTTGCTTGATGTGGATAGCGTGTTATACAGATATAATATATTTACCGTCAAAAAGTCAAATATAAGAAGCGTTGGAGGATAACGAGCGTGTTTTTCAAAAGATATATTTTTATCTGAATGTATTGTATAAAGTTAACTGTTAACATTTTTCTCATAAAAATCCGAAAATGGCATGTCAAAGAAACTGTTTATTGTCAGCCTTGTTGTCTATATGTACCGTAGCTGAGACACTGGCCTCTTTGTAATTCAACTGTAACTGTATATTTGTCTACGGGGGATGCTTATTCCACGCCAGGGGTCCCTTCATTAAGATGCCACACGTCATCGATCACCTAATTCATTTCGACACCTTAGATGATGTGGATAACGCAATATGTACCTATTGGTATATCATACCATCAAAATTGCAATTCAAATGTAACAACCAAAGGCGTTAGAAAATAACGAACATGTCACTTTTGTCAATTGTAAATTAGAAACAAACAACCGAAATCATGAAATGATGAATGTGTCATGTTTCTGAATCGTCTAAAATTGTCCTGTACGTTCTCCTTTACAGTTATCTCCTCTTAAATATAAGCTAAATTAGAGAAAAGTTTAAAGTGGCATGAGCTGCCAAAATTCACACTTTTTTCATAATTTCTGATGGTCACGACAGTAAGAGGCTTTGAAGGCTATCGCAAAACTAAATGATTGGCGTTGGAAGGAGGAAAATCCATACAGTATGTGGTCTGTACGAACCGAAAACGTGTTCGAAAAGTAAACAAAACTTAGATAACCGGGACGACCATTCATTCATTCTAAGCCAAAGTTAGTTCAAAACAATACCTTTTCGTATATTTCGAGACTAAAAGCACCGAAAAGCTTCTGAATTATACGTCTTGAGAAAAAAAACCCCATAATTTCAACATTCGGTGTTGACGTCAAAATATTAACATTTCGCCAGCTCATGCCATTTTAATATGCACATTTACATTGAAATTAAATTACACTGTTTTGCTATCATTTGTAAGACGACTAGATTCGGTCTGATATAAGTGATTGGGGTTCAGTATGGTCACACAATTCAACAAGTTCAGCCAATGAGTCTCGGGTTCGAATCAGATTCAGCTCAAGGAAAGAAATGTTAAAGAGATTCGCATGGGAGTTTGATTTGGTTGCCGTTTGTCCGATAGCTGTTCGACACGCGCTTCAGAATGAGCGGGGAGCTTTTTTACCGACGTTCTTTCCTTCATATGGGGCACCAATGTCACGATCGTGGAACATTTTTCAAACTTCCTACCGGTTTTTGTTTTATTGTTTACTTGTTAAGATTTCGTCAGCAAACCCCACGCTAAGACCAAACTCGGCACACGATCGGTCGGTTTATCGTTACGACTATTTCCAGAGGGCTTTTACCGTTACGTTTAGAATTCCATATATATAAAAGGCGTGTTCCAGAAAATTCTACCGACTAAAGCCAAACTCCTGAAATATCATGGATTGTGTTTATTACCACAAACTATGATTGGGTATATACGTCCAAATGATAGACCCCTTTTTAACACAATTATAAACATAGTCAAGACGATTTTTTCTGTGTCCCTGTTTTTCAGTGTTAATAAATATTTGTAAAAAAGGCTTCATGTGCCAAAAATAAGATAAAAACAAAGCGCTTGTTTTCGGGGGTATCTTTTTTCCCGCTTGTTCTTTTCATTTCGTCTAACTGTATATTGGCTGGGGGGATTTCTTATTCTTTCACCTTTCCTAATGGGGACAACGTGTTCTACCTATCTTATACGACCAGAATTGCAATTCAAAGGTACAATCAGAATGTCAGAAAATAACAAGCATTGCTGCTTGAGTAAATGAAAATAAACTGTTTGTCGAAAATAAAAAAAAGCTGCCAGTTGACCGATTGCTTGATGACGTCACTTGAAATTGATGCGCAGCGCATTTCGGGAGATTTAGGGATGTTAAAGTAATTCTAAAATATGACAGAAGAAATAATACTGTATGGAGGAGCAGAAGACATAAAAAGCGCAAAGTTACCAGAAAAATGTGTGGATAAAAACAGGTTGTGACATCTTGCTAAGTACCAGTAAACAAAATGGCGAACTGAGGTACATTTTACCAAGAAATCTATGTGACGTCATCAGACTCGGCAGTAATTATTGGGAAATTTTTGATGAAACAGATTTAGCTAGTTGTTCCTAATTTTTATCAAGAAATACCAAAAAAGTGCTGAGCCCTATAAGTGCCATGGGTGGAATTTTGACTTTTCCAGTGTTTTCGTCTTTAACATAATTTTGCACAAGTGGAAACTCAAGCTTGTATCATACGAATCATACCTTTAAGTAAACTTATTCGCAAAAAAGGTAAAAAAACGCATGTAAACTGTCGACAAACATTCCCCCCGCGGTTAAAAGGTTTCCACAGCTGTGGGAATGTTTCCACCGCGCAGAAAGGGTTTTCACCGCATAGAAAAGGCTTCTCTTGTTATTGGACAGTTTACATGCATGCCTTTTCGACTTTCTCTGCAAATCGTATAATTGAAGGTGTGATACTGATGATACACACTTGATTTTCTTGATTTGGAGCTTTCCACTGATATCAGTCTTGGGAATTCACGTTAAAGTGGCATGAGCTGCCAAAATGTTGATATTTTGACGTTAAAACAGAATGATGAAATTATTGGCTATCTTTCTCAAGACGTATAATTCAGCAGCTTTTTACTGCTTCTAGTCTCGAAAATGTACGACAAAGTATTGTTTTGAACTAAATTTGTGCTTAGAATGAATGAATGGTCGTCCCGGTTATTTAGATTTTGTTTACTTTTCAAACACGTTTTCGGTTCGTACCGGCCACATACTGTATGGATTTTCCTCATTCCAACACCAATCATTTAGTTTTTCCAAGGCCTTCAAAGTCTCTTACCGTCGTGACTATCAGAAATTATGAAAAAAATGTGAATTTTGGCAGCTCATGCCACGTTAAGGTACTTTTTATAGCCGCTTTAATAGCACACCCCTTCAGCTTATACGGGTTATCGTCTTTATCAGTATTCTTTATTTCAAGTTCATTTTTTAGCTTTCTTATGTACTTTAAACTTCTGCTAACAATCTGGATTTATGAGAAAAAAATCCGAACGTCGAAATCTCATGCCATTTTAACGACAGGTTAAATGACCTGACTCTACAAATAAATTCTTTTTATCTTTTAATTTTTATATTTAAAGAAATGTATGATTGAAAATAAAGAGGAATGGATGACAACTTATAAGTTTATTGGATGACGATGTGTATAAGTGCCTTGGAGTACGTACGATACAATTACATCGAAATAGCGTCACCCGGTCGACCAAGGAGTTCCTTTATATACCTATAAAGAATCTTTACTCTTGTCCTCTCAGCCATCGCTATCCACCAAACGTTTGAAAACGTTAGACCAATCCAGCGTCCCATTTAAGTGGCATTAGCTGCCAAAATTCACACTTTTTTCATAATTTCTGATCGTCACGACAGTAAATGGCTTTGAAGGCCATCGAATAACTAAATGATTGACGTTGGAATCAGGAAAATCCATACAGTATGTGGCCTATATACGAACCGAAAACGTGTTCGAAAAGTAAACAAAATTTAAATAACTGGGACGACCATTCATTCATTCTAGGCGAAAGTTAGTTCAAAACAATACTTTATCGTACATTTTCGAGACTAGAAGCACTAAAAAGCTTCTGAATTGTACGTTTTGATAAATATAGCCAATGATTTCAACATGCTGTTATAACGGCAAAATATCAACATTTTGGCAGCTCATACCACTTTAATGATAAGTTAGATTTGTTGCTTATAAAAACTACCTTTACCTACATTACCGAGAAAGGCATACATCAACAGATAGCTCTTGTTTTGTATTTTTTTCAAAAAGTACGAAAAATAAGCTGATTCTCTTTTAACAAAATTTTCTCTATATATTTGGTAGCTCATGCCACTTTATAGCATTGAGGGCATTGATATACCACAGCCGTAGGTCGACTTTGCATATATACTGAGTCGCTCTACTCCTGTGACATATGATAATGCTTGTAATGTGTTGTTGGTATGTATTGAAATGTTAGCCACTTTAAAGGTGTAACAACATTTGAGTTTAATTAATTAGCGTCTTTTAGAAAGTGGGTATAACAGTATTCTCGTTATTTTTGGGATTACACTTTCTTGAAAAAAGTTAGGTGCCATACTCTGGGACCTGGGTTCGATTCCCGTTTCCGGCGTCACCCAAAAATCGGAAGAGGAATTTCTACCATATTTTCAAGAAAGCGTAATCCCAAAAATAACGAGAATACTGTGACAACATTTGTTTCGTCGACATATACATGTACGCTCGATGGGCCATTCCACTTCAATGATGGCATCGTCATGATATCCTAAAGGATTATACTCTAAGATTTAATCCTTCCGATGACATGATACCAAAACGAAAAATAGACAAGCCATACGGTCACTGAGTATTTTGTATTTCAACGTCAGACCTGATGAGTATTGATTTAGTTTTTGGATGAATTTAGAACTCTCAAAATGTTCGAACAGCAGTAGCCGCACTCGTGTGTCTCTATCCTGGTTCACTTACTTTGCCGGTCAGGTAGAGACACACATTAAACCTCCATTATAAGGGTGAGATAGCTCGTGTAACCTCATAAGGCCAATTTTTATGCTATGCTTTACAAAGAGCGATTTAACAGTTTAACAACGGATTTCGAAGAAAACAACTGGTTCAGTGAAAAGAGGAATGTTTCAAAGATATAATAGGCGGTAATAGCTGAAAGGTAGTTGTGATTAAGGATAGTTAAGACTTAGCTTAAATCTGAAATCCGAAGTCCTTGCAAATAATTCATTTAAAAGCCGTAACTAAAACAGCAGCGAATTTCGACAAAGCATATAACTTTTAAGGCAGATAAAAATGGGTTTCGTTTTAAGATATGCAAGCGAAAGTTATTGAAACTGAATCCAAATGTTCCTTGAAAATAACTTAAATCGAACTGCTTGACGTAAAACAAATACGCACGTTTTCAGGAAAAAATACGACTGAGTATTTTAAGTGTTAACGGAATTTTTAGGACATTGTTGGAAAAGGGAGGTTGTTTGGGAATCTCAGTGGACAGGCTCTGCCGCCATAGGTGACAGAACCATATTGTTCTTTTAACGCCATGCCCTTTTATTTCTATTAAATGAACAGATTTTAGCGGAGTCCATGTCATTACTTTAGATGATTCTCTCTTTAGCGCCCGTGTCGTCTGCTTTGTCCAGTTGACATCTGCTGCGCGAGGAGACTGAGTCGGGCAATTATCAAAGATGAATAAAGACTGGGTAAAATAAAAGGACGAGAGAGCTCAGCGAGGAAACAGGACGGACGGACATTTAGAGGGATTTTCGCCCTCTGCCTTATTGTAGGAAGAGTATGAATGGAAACCCTGATTGTTATGTTCGATCGATTGGTTCCTCGTAAAGCTTACGTGTTTAGCCACCGGGATACTCTTTTATAAAAAGCAGGTACAAAGTCAGATTTTCACTCGATTGTCCTATTTGAAATGGCTTCAAGGTACACCAGGAAAATCGGGTCTTTTTTCAAGGGCTTTTTTACAGGGCTTGGTTGAAGGGTGGGGTTGGGCGCAGAAATATAAGGGGTAAGTAAGCAAATATTGGCTACAGCCTCAAAACATTGTCGTCGAAGAAAAGGAAACTCCCAAATAAAATGCATCATGTGGCGGACCATTGGTCATTCGGAAACGTCTTCTTCATATAAACAAAAGTGGAATAGCACTAGTTTTTACCCTTTCTTAGCGTTCGCAGTATGTCTCTTTAAGCTCGTGATTGATCAGCCGTCATTTCAAACATATGTTTTTCATTAACATATTCAGGGCCTCTTAAAAGTCACTTTGAAAACATATGCTCTACTTAATGTAAATTATTGACGACACATACCGTCTTTGATATAACAACAATGCCACGATTTCTGGCCCGTTTTTTATTCTTGAGGAGGTTGTTCTATTGAACATTATTGAGTGGATTTGAAATGAGCTGTGACTTAGAGTTAACTCAAACACAGGTATGACCTGCCGGTGATTGATCTATGCTTGTACGACATGCTTATGTCTACAGCCCACTTCAGCCACCAGGGAGCGCTTTCAACCACCAGGGAGCGCTGGCAGCTTCTGTCCTCTATTGCAAAAACACTCAAGGCTTTTGTTTTAATTTTGAATCGCCGTTATGATATGATTTATCACCGGGATTTGGCAAATTGTTTAAACAATGGGATATAACTAGACAAAAGAGGTTATCGTGTTCAGTTTGAAAAGAAGTTCTGATCCATCTCTCTGTAAAAGTTTAGGCATCGGCAACACGCGTAGAAAATTCTTAAAAAGCAAAAAAAAGTAAAGAAAAAGAAAGAATAGAAGCAAACGGACAAACAAAATAAATCGTAGCTGTCATATTTTTCTATATATTTATGAACACTAAAGAGACAGGCACGGGGAAAATTTTCTTGTCTAAAATAACCATGGAGACAAGTTTTTACATATGTTAAACAGAGGTATACGCAACGTTTACGCTATGGTAATGGGGGGTGTCAGAGGTTTAGGAACATCAAAATTCTTAAAATGCATCACGTATCAATCTCATTGTAACAGTCTGAAATGTGTTGCTGTTAGTCTTACTCCATCGCCGGCACTTTTGAAAACTTAGACTCGCCTTGAATAGTGAGCTCGTTGGAATTTTAACCCTGAGGTCCGAAGATAGTTTTACTTGAAAGTATAGAATGTAAGGCTTTCTGTAAATATGTATTTCTCCAAATGTTTCGTCTCAATCTTGGATTAATACAAGTGTCAACATTATATAAGTGGGGGGGGGGGGGGGGGGGGGCGCTCCGTGGTTCAGTAGGTTGGTTCGAATCCCACTCAGTCCAAAAAAAATACAAAAATTCTGACTGGGTTTTCACTCGAACGACCTATGTGGGATGGTTGCCAGTTACCATCGGAAGGTCGTCGGTTTCCTCCGGGCATAGATCCCGGTTTCCTCACACAATAAAACTGACAACGCCGCCATATAAGTTAAATAATCTTAATCGCAGCGTAAAACACCAAAAAAACAAAAAAGAGGATATTGTTAACAATTTTACAATACTTTATCATCCTTAATGACAGTAAGATGTTCAAATTTGTGATATATAGTCGTAAGACGTATCAAACAAAAAAATGAATAAACAACAAATGAAGGTGTTTGCTGAATGGATCTTTTTTATCTTTAACGAGTTATCACAAATCTCGTGGTAAGTTGACCTGACGATAACTCAAGGAGAACAGAAGGAAACAGACAGACTATACAAGAACCCGGAAGTTAAGCACAATTACGTAATGGCATATGAAGAACAATTACCCTTTGGTATACGAAGCACAATTACGCTTTGGTATATGAAGGACAATTACGCTTTGAACATGAGGCACAATTACGCTTTGACATATGAAGCACAATTAACATTGGGTATATGAAGCACAATTACGCTTTGGAATATGAAGCACAATTACGCTTTCAATATAAGGGAAAATTACGCTTTGACATATGAAGCACAATTAACATTGGGTATATGAAGCACAATTACCCTTTGGTATATGAAGCACAATTACGCTTTGAATATGAAGAACACCTATGCTTTAAATATGAAGCACAATTACGCTTTGGTATATGAAGCACAATTACCTTTTGGTATATGGAGCACAATCACGCTTTGAATATGAAGCACAATCACGCTTTGAATATGAAGCACAATTACGCTTTGAACATGAAGCACAATTACCCTTTGGTATATGAAGCACAATTACCCTTTGGTATATGAAGCACAATTACGCTTTGAATATGAAGCACAATTACCCTTTGGTATATGAAGCACAATTACGCTTTGAATATGAAGCACAATTACGCTTTGGTATATGAAGCACAATTTCCTTTTGGTATATGAAGCCCAATTACGCTTTTAATATGAAGCCCAATTACTCTTTGGTATCTGGAATATAAGTAATACATCGTATATAAATAGGAAAGATACAATGAGATTTTTTTAAAACATAGAAATCTACACAACAACAGTGTAATTAGTTTTTTTTTCACCAAGAAGTCGGTACACTGTTGAAAAGTAACTAGCAGAAACAAATCTTTTCAACAACGGATAGATGATTTGCCACGCGCTGTTGGGTGATCACGGCTTTAAGTGTGATTTCTACACGGATGCCTCCGCTGATAGCATTGTAGAAAAGAAGATAAAAGAAATTTTAATGACAGACATTTGACATGGTTGTTTGCCTTTTAATACCGATTAAATCTCGCTCTATCCACGGGCTCTCAGCTAATTTGTAAAATCTGTCGTCTGTTAGGCTTACTAAGAAGAGTCTTCTCTGTGGACATATGGCGACATACTTCATCAGTCGGTATTTCCGTTAAACGATTATCTAGGCTCGGATTGATTCGTATAGAAATTTGTCAACGCATCTATCTTTGTCTATCCATTGGTGTATGGGATCAAAGCTGTCTTACCTTGCCGTTACATTGGTCTTGATAACGCCACATCGTTAAGGAACAGAAATGTTAAAATTGTCTCGTTGGTGCCAGCCAATTTTCTTAAAGTGGCATGAGCTGCCAAATTTCACACTTTTTTCATAATTTCTGATCGTCACGACAGTAAGAGGCTTTGAAGGCCATCGAAAAACTAAATGATTGGCGTTGGAATGAGGAAAATCCATACAGTATGTGGCCTCTACGAACCGGATTAGTGTTTGAAAAGTAAACCAAATTTAAATAACCAGGACGACCATTCATTCATTCTTAGCCAAAGTTAGTTCAAATCAATACTTAATCGTACATTCTCGAGACCAGAAGCGCTAAAAAGCTTCTGAATTAAACGTCTTGAGAAAAATAGCCGATAATTTCAACATTCTGTTTCAACGTCAAAATATCAACATTTTGGCAGCTCATGCCACTTTAAATAAGCCATTTTGCAACATACTCAAAACATAGGGATTGGTATACAGGGGGTTGACAACTGTCCAGGTTCAACCAGTGTCAACCCCAGTAATATAAGCTGTCGCAGACTTGATCCTTTTTCTGTTTACATTTACGTTAGACCCGTCAACAGCAAATTCGAAAGGCTTTTCAGGATTTGCAAACAATAATTAACTAAAGAATACCTAAATAAGTCCGTTTCTAAACAAAAATGAATATTTATGTCTGTGAATTTGTCCACGAAGATTCGCGGGAATATCGCATGTTTTTATCAACGACAGGTGACTAATTTGTTTGTGTTCTTTAGAAAAGGAGGATAGCAGTGTCCTTTTTGTTTTTTGGATTACACTTCATGAAAATTCTTTGAGAGGCATTTACCAGTTTAGGTAACAATATTAACCCAAGAGGTTTATGGATTATAACTTCTGTTTATTTGTAAAGCGACGTCTCGGTCCAGATTCTAGTACCGTTATCAAGCATCTTTGCATAGCTTAGTCCATACCCTACTCTAGAGATCCCTAATTTTTGGTAGGAATCTATAGAAAAAATAGTGTGATATGATCGAAATTTCAAACACATTGTATTCTCAGTTGGGTACATCTTGATAACGGTACTATAGAATCTGGACCGAAACGTCGCTTTAAAAATAAACAGAAGTTGTAATCCATGTACTTCATGAACAATCGTAAAAAATCTAGAACGTGAATCGAACATGTGTCCCAGAAGTGGTTGACTAAATGCATATTATAACCGATATTAGTGCCGGCGATAGGTACCTTACTCTAGGACGCGGGTTCGATTCCCGCTCCGAGCATCATCCAAAACCGGTAGAAGAATGTCGCCGTTATCCATGAAAGTGTAATCCCCCGAAAACTGGGAATAATTGAAGCAAGATGGCGTCTCGTTGCCGTTGAGATAATCTTTTGTTTGTAAAATGTTTGTAAAATTATCATGGTTAAAATACAAAAATATAGTTAACTTGGACATCCGTCGCCCCGCAAAATGCCAATTTGAGTCACCCTTTCTGTTTAAAATTACGTCGACAAAAGCATCTTAAATAGACAAATTGATAATAGTGCAATTGTGCAAAAACTTAACCTCATTCCTATACCGCAAAACTGCAGCAGGGAATTGCAGAAAATGCGCTTATGCACGCAGACTTCTTAAACATTTTCGTTGTCTGAGTGTTAGGATATTTTTTAAGGAAGGTGTAGGGAGAAGGGAAGAAGGTGGGGTGGGGCGGGGGGGGGGGGGGGGGGGGTAGTCACTCATTTTTTTATATTGACAGCTTTAATGGTGTAACCTTTATTGTGATTGATTGATTGATGTTTTACGCCGCACTCAAGATTATTTCCCTTATATGGCGGCGTTGCCAGGTGCATTGGGGGACGAAACTGGGCTCATTGCCCGCAGGAAAGCTCCGACCTTCGGCAAGTACCTGGTAACTCTTCTACATACGGCGACCGAAGAAGCATTGTAATAATATCAAGCGAATTCGTAGAACATTTAAATATCTGGGGCCTGTTTCACAAAGCGACGTAGTGTAAGTTTTCACGTAACTGCCATTGCAAGCCATTCTGTAGAGATACCTTAGTATGAACGTTACGCAAAAATTCATCTACGCTGCTTAGTGAAACAGGCTCCCTGTGTCTGCAGAATTCGAAATTTCATATGTTTCAAAGTATTATGGATATCTGACCACAATCCAACATCTTAACCATGCTAATTCCTTCACGCCCATCCTGTTAACGTTGTTAATCGTCCTGGTTTGTGGTTTATTTATCAATCACCGGTAATAAATGTAATGCCGTGGGACACACTTTGACATAGGACGCCATCATTGTCCACGGATTGATCCCCAGACGCGAAATTTAGCACGACTCGACTTTCACTGGCATTCTTTTATAATTGATTTCTGACGAAGCCGTTACGAGATTCGGTGTGTCATACGGAGGGTAGATGTCACTAAAGACAAAAATCGCCGCCGGGGAAAGTCAAACCAAAGGATGAAGACGTTTTGCGGATTTCTAGTCGTGCTGTTTTCAAAGACAAACTCCGTGTGCCTTGAGAGATCACGTGTCAGTCAGTTGCCAGGAAACGGTTCGAGTTGGTGTCACGTGCAAGACGCCTCACCAATACAGGCATTAATTCTGCGCAAGATTTTTCTTTTCCCCAATTAGGAGCAATTAGAAGACCTAGTATAAAATGTTTTCCATGAGCGACCTTTCTGAGGATATTCTAATAGGACTTCCATAGAGTTTGTTTAACTAATACGGTGAAACAGTTAGTGTTCATCTCGGGATACCGGGTGGAATCGGTGACAGCGACCTGTGTCAATCATACTTTAACCTCCCCCTTGTAAATGGATAATTACCGCTTCGTCTTCATTCGCCCCAAACCTTAGGTTTGCTTTAACCGCATAAAACTGACACTTTCGTATTTTTCTTATCCTACGTCAATCGTGTGTAACAACCTAAAAGGGGCATGAGCTGCCAAAATGTTGATATTTTGACGTAAACACAGAATGTTGAAATTATCGGCTATTTTTCTCAAGACGTATAATTCAGAAGCTTTTTAGTGCTTCTAGTCTCGAAAATGTACGATAAAGTATTGTTTTGAGCTAACTTTGGCTTAGAATGAATGAATGGTCGTCCCGGTTATTTAAATTTTGCTACTTTTCGAACGTTTTTGGTTCGTACAGGGCACATACTGTATGGATTTTCCTCATTCCAACGCAAATAATTTAGTTTTTCGGTGGCCTTCATAGCCTCTTACTGTCGTGACCATCAGAAATTATGAAAAAAGTGGGAATTTCGGCAGCTCATGCCACTTTAATTGAAAAATTGACATTAAATGAAGAGTTTTTTTCACGAACGGTCGGCTTGTCAAGAGCAAAACCTACCTTAAATGAAAAATACGTCAAATTTCGAGTTACATACATTAAAAGAATTATTTTCATTTAAGGTAGCCGGCCTACATTGAAAGAAATATTTTTCACTTAATGGATTTAAACTACTTTAAATGAAATATATAAAAAACAACACCTAAATATCTGAAGACGACGAAACGATCGGCAAGGCTGTAAAAGCGTGCAACTGCTCGCTCTGGAGCCTCTATAGGTTACATGATACAGTTTCATTTCCCATTTGCGGTAATGTTAACGTTTTGATTTGTGGCTAATTACCTAAATCTCGTTAAGACTTTTCCTTACCATTTTCAAATAGATCAACACATGAGAAATCCTTTACAACCAAATAAAGTTGACATAGTGCATGTCGGTTTCAAGCTACACACAATTTAACATGGGTACCGCCATTTTGACAGTTTAGGCTTAGTTATTCTAAGCCAAATTTTGGTATTTTCAAAATTGGGTGAAAATTAATAAAACACACACAAGAATCTGTTATCAGGCATTGATTGAAAGCTTAAAGTATGTACAGTAGACCTGCGTTAGTTTCAATCCAATATTTAAATAACCCAGATACCAAACTATCACTATGTAAGCCACCTCCTAGCTCTGGCTGAGAAAACACAAACTGGGTGTTGTGACCTATTATTAACTCTAGCCTGGCTGAAACTAAAAGTAAACATATAAGCTGCAATGGAATTCACAAATTGTATTAAACTTGTAAGTTAACGGTCTATCAGGGGCAAGACGTTTTACAGTGATCATCCCAACACCTTCCCAATATGGCTACCACAGATCATCCCAACACCTTCCCAATATGGCTACCACAGATCATCCCAACACCTTCCCAATATGGCTACCGCAGTAGTATTTAGTGTAAACAATATTGTACATTTTATGATATATTAAGCAAACGGCAGAGATGCCTACACCTTAATAAAGATCCAGACAATACAATATTCAGTAAAATGTCGGAATCTTTAATTTTCCTCATGCCCACAGTGTCCCTTTAAACCACTATTCTATGAAACAATTTTTAGAAAGGGCAGCAAACTACATACATCATTCTTAGAATTTAACCCTCCACGATCTCCACGGGATATCCGCCATGTTGTTTTAATCTTCAGATTTCCGTTTTTTATTATTCTCATTTATAACGGTTGTAAAAAGTTGAATTATTTAAAGACATTTGATGTTTCCTGACGCATATGCTCCCAATATAGTAGTTCGAAATACACATTATAATGCAAATATCAAGTTTTAGAAAATATTAATGCCCCTGATATAAGTGCTAACGCGGAGACGCATTCTTCTCTTGCAAATCCCGACCCTGAAGGTGTGATAATCTCGATATATGAATTTATCGAATAAATACTTCATCTTGAATGTACTCTTATAAATTCAGACCGTCGAGAGCGTTTATCCAAAAGTAAACAATGTCACACTTTTTTCAGAATTTCTGATCGTCACGACAGTAAGAGACTTTGGAGGCCATCGAAACACTAAATGATTGGCGTTTCAAAAAGCAAAATTCATACAGTATGTGGCCTGTACGAACCAAACACGTGTTCGAAAAGTAAACAAAATTTAAACAACCGGGACGACCATTCATTCATTCTAAGCCAAAGTTAGTTCAAAACAATACTTTATCGTACATTTTCGAGACTAGAAACACTTAAAAGCTTCTGAATTATGCGTCTTGAGAAAAATAGCCAATTATTTCAACATTCTGTTTTAACGTCAAAATATCAACATTTTGGCAGCTCATGCCACTTTAAGGGAAAGTAAATTCAAGAATTTACGGTTCTTAAAAGAGAAAAAAAAACGCTTTTTGAGTTCGGTAGGATCAATCTAATCAGAGAAGCTGATCTATGTAAACGGGACTAAACTGAAAGCAACGGTAGGCATGTGGGCACGATTGTCACAACATTTACCACGTTGCTTTGTCCTGATCACATAATGTAGAAATGAACTAAAAAACGTCGGCTATTTACAGTTTATCAGATAGTAGAATATAAGTAAAACTTTCACAACTTACTACTCACTACACTAACCTGAAAGCGTCTGTCAGACAGTAAACAAAGTACCACACATATCGCATTAATTGCTGTCGCTGAAAATCGACCTACCACCTTTCGTCCAAAGTCAATCAACTCGTATGTATCTATTTTTCCTAAAGTTTTAGCAAAACTGTGAGCATTTCTAAGCAAACAGTCCTCGAATTGAAGGATGAAGGTGAAATGGTTTTGGCTATTTTAGTTTATAAAAAACTACATAGACTATATGCAATCAAAAAGACTATATTGCAGTGTTTTTAGCAAACGCTTTAAAAAGTCTTTAAAATATCGTTGTCTCTCGCTTGGATATTTTTCATTAGATCCCCTTTTGATGAATATTTTAACAATTATGAAAAAAAGTTCGTTGAACGCGTCATAGCTGAACCTCGTTTTAGAAAAAAATGTCAGTCTCTTCCCTCAGGCTTATATTAGTTAAACGTTTCTCCGAGGTGTCGTAAGTCGGCGTAATGATACGGTAGGGTGTGGAAAATTAACTGCCCAGTAAGTGAGAACATTGTCACAGGACAAAGGGGGGTAAGTGTTTGGGAAACAGTAGGTATTGTTACACACTCTACTTTCAGGTCGGGACAAAGGCTGCAGGTGTGTGACAGGGTGTTTGGCCTGCTAATCGCCCGGAAAAGACACTCTTTAATCCGCCAAACCACTTCTTCTCGTCCTTCCAACCGTAAAACGACAACTACCCGCATTTTGGCGCAATATATATTCCCCACAAAAGAGCTACACGTCGCCGTTTATGAACGAGGACGACCTTGTGCTCGAATCAAAGCGAATGCTTTTTTGACACCTCTGTAATTTGTTGAAAGTAATATTACGTAAACGTATTATTAAAATACCGCTGTTTGTCTATCTAAAATGTTCCACGTTTAGGTATACAAGGTGTGCACTTACAATTCATAATGGAATGAAAAAAACAACAACATATTTTCCAGGACGTTATTTCAAACTCACTAATTGGACATAAACATGAGCTCTGACTAAAAGTGGTATGAGCTGTCAAACATATGGGGGATTTCGTTGAAACAGAATAAGCTATTTATTAGTCATTTTAACAAGAAGTACAAACTAAGTGCTTTCCAATCTTAGCTGTGTACGCTAAGGTAGTTTTTATGATCAAAACATACATCCCGGCTATTCAAATTTTGTCAGATCTTCGGTTCGTACGGTTTACTAGCTTTACCCAAACATTATTTTAACGGCAATCCTTTAGATTGTGGGGAGGGCGATCTTATTTATGAGAAAGTTCAAATGTAGGCAGCTCATGCCACTATTGACACAGGTTAAATGAACTATCGTAACAAATAAACGTTTAATCTTAATTAGAAATAAATATAGAATAAAGAAAAGAAAAAGTTGAAATGAAGGATGCCTTTATTTTGCCTATAGGACGTTTGTTTTCAAGAACAAATTATTAAATTTTAAATCACTTTCAGATCTACTGAATATATAGAAAAGCTACGATTGAAAGTTTGAATTACCTAATTAGTTCCAAAGATATCAATAAAATGTATTCACTGTCCGGCCACTTATTGATAGAGACACTTAAGTTTCCGTTTAGAAGTTATGTTACAGTGAAATAGTTTCAAAACTTGTTAGACGTCAGAAGCCTGTTTCATAAAGCGGCGTAGCAAGATTGGGCCACCGGTATATTGAATTGTCCATAATATTCACACCTATAAGGCCAATGTGCACTCTTAATATTGACTTAGAGTTTTCGCATATAAGTCCCTTCCAGTCCATTTGTTGTTATTATCGTGTCACAGATACTTGTTTATCTTAATTCCAATTTATAAGGGGAAAAAGCCAAAATAGAACTAGTTGTACTAGACGTCACAATAATGCTTTTTTTTCAAGCCGTCGGCAGTACGTTCTGAATACAATAGAATTAACGGGTTACCGTTATTCTCGTTATTTTTATATTTCAATGTCAATCATTTACATTTTCAAAGTACATCAACAGCAACAATTTATGAAGCTCATGCCGCTTTAAAAACTGACGTCCCTTTTAAAGCTCATAACACTTTTCAAGCTCAGACCACTTAAACTTAAAGTGGCATGAGCTGCCAAACTGTTGATATTTTGACGTTAAAACAGAAATTCTGAAAAAAGTGTGAATTTTGGCAGCTCATGTCGCTTTAAATTAGTGCTGCTTCACCTAATTTCTTTTCAGAATGTCACTTTATTGGGCATGAGTATGAAGTATGGTTCGACTAGTTCAATTTCGGTTATTTATCTCATGAAATCCTTTTGGTTGTTGCAGGCATACAAGGGGACGCAATCTGTCGAAAATACCATCGAAAGAAAGATTTACCTCCCCTTGCAAAATTGAGAACCCTTTCAAAGTTATTTACACTCGAACGACCTATGTGGGATGGTTGCCAGTTACCAGCGGAAGGTCGTGGGTTTCCTCCGGGCATAGAGCCCGGTTTCCTTCCACAATAAAACTGGCAACGCCGCCATATAAGTGAAATAATCTTGAGCGCGGCGTAAAACACCAAACAATCAATCAATCAATCAAAGTTATTTACGCAGGTCAATGAGAAGTTTGAATATAATGTATAGTGAATAAATAAATCATAAGGGTTTGAGGCAAACGCCTGCATATACCTAAAACCTTTCCACGTAGTTAGATCAAGTGATAAGATAAGCCCAATAATTGGGGGTGATTGGATGGTTTATTCTAACCTATCGATGTAAGGTTGTGTCGACAGACAATATAACTTACCGATTGCTTATTACGTCATCAACCGTAGCTCGACGTATTATGGGATAACACTGGCGCTAAGAGTTTGTACAAGATGGCGGATGGTATTGCGATTTACACAGTTTAGAATGTGACGGGGACTATATGTTGCCAAAAAAGTGCTTTGAAAAAAAAGCAAAAATGAGACATGTAGGCCTAATGGTTTAGTTTTTATTTTCATGGGGCATCTTCATGCTACAAGCTTATTATTCTGCTATAAACTCATATTTGCAAAATCCTCGGGCTGGAGCATTGTGGCTCTGCTTTAGCCATGTTTGCTGACCCATCAAGGAGGAACATTACTTATGTCAAATACATTAGCCTTCCCGACTTTCTTAAGTATGGTCTGTGGGACATAGCGTTCAATTTTAGATGTCTTGGGTCGGATGGGTGGATATGGGGGGGGGGGGGGGGGACTTTTGGTCGGCTGCTATTTTTGTCGCCATATAAGCTTAGTGCGACGTAACGCCCCAATCAATCGTATTCGCGAATGTAACATTTTCACAATAATACCATATAACAGCAAAACAATGCTTACCTTATTCCCATGGAATCGTTCAAATTGTTACAGACATTCAAATGGATGTAATTAATCTTTATTTTTTAACCCTGGACAAAACACTGGGTATTTATTGCAAGAAGTTTTACGAACACGTTTTACTAACTAACATACACAGCCCGTGGCGAAGAAGGGGAGGTAATCAATCCGTCTGGAAATACCACCCAAAGACAGATTTACCTCCCCTGATAAAGAAAAATCCTGCACACGACCCTCTCCTTTCAAGTTATTCAAGATGAAATAATACTTACAATAAATAAAATTTGCAGGTTAAGGGATTTTTTTTATTGGATTAGAGAGGGAAGGGCGTGGGGTGGGGTGGGTGGGGGTGGGGGGTGGGAGGGGGGTGGGTGATGCTGATCTTAACAGGTTAAATTGAAATACGAAAACTGGCAGCAAGTTATCTTTATTTAAGCTACATCATAGAACAAGACACGGTAAGCTTTCTTATGACAAATTTGTAACTGAAAGTGATAGGCTAAATGTTTAGACGACGATTTGCAACGGTAGTTGATAGACTTTGAGAAAACATTTTGCTGCAGGTTAGTATTTTGAACTCATCGTCGCCTGCTGGATGTTGTATTCTACAGTTGTATTATCATTTTAAAATAATTTTGCTAATAAAAATAACAGTAGATTGACTTTTCATGAAAGGCGGTAGTTCGATTTTCATCGAGAATTTACGATTAACAGGTAAATAGTGGGACGCCTTTGTTATCGACTGACGGGACAGTTTCGGTTGCACGATTGTAAACAGATAAAGTGAGTTCTTAAAGGATGGGAAATCTCTAGAAATACATAGGGATTATCGTCGATAACAACCTTCAAAGTACTTAAAACATTTCACGTCAATTACCGCCAGTGACCCTCAAGCTAATAAAAACAGACAGAAGTATGTCCTTTCAGTGGCTTATCTCTGTAGCCATTTTGTCGGGATGACGTGATGTTGCAGTAGCTATTTTTAGATCAATAATGACGTATTTTTACCGCTCTCTAGTGTATGATGGTAGATTAAGGTCCAAAAAACCATGGCGACAAACTTGAAGTGGGAAGATTGTCTCGGAATATATAGGTCAGTATGCAACGGCACGTCATTTCTTAGCCAAGCCATTGGCTAAATTGCACCACATGACTACTCTATAACGCACTTAAATTTTTATTCAACAATAATTGGATAAAACTAATGAAAAAATGGTGGCGGCCTTGTGAATGGCCTATGGAGTTTAATCTCTATTGTAACGCCACCTTCAAATTTCAATTATTCGCTTACGTGGAGATAAAACATACATTGGACAGTTGTTTTGGACTAAATGAACTCTACTCTTTCCATCTAAACTAGTCTAAAGCTTAGATTTTCTTTCCCTTTGAAGCGTTACGAATATTTATCCGTTTAATAAACTGGGCATGGTTGGCATTCTTTAGTTTATATCCACATTATATCATACGGACAAAACCAAAAATGCCAAAGAGGCAAAAAATGACCGACTGGGTCGTCAGCGCCCAACGGCCCGCTCTGGAGCCTCTGTTAGAAATTCACCCCCGGTTAAAACAAGAAGTAAACGAACTAGCTGCAGCTGGCAGTTTTATTAAAGTTAAATGTCTACGATAGTTTATATATAGCCATGGCACACATCATTCATTGAATGGAGACGCCATCAAACCAAAGAGAGTAGATTGACAAGAGTGGTCACTTCGTCCAATCAGCATTGCCGGCATGTTTTTCTGGCCCCCTAGCGGAAGTGTGTTCCGACTGTACACGATTCGATCAAAGGGCGCCCCCTATAGGAAGGAGGTTCCTAATCGAATCGTGTACCGTTCAAATTCAACATGGCGCGAGCGTGGTGACCACTCTTGTCAATCTACGCTCTTTGATCAAACTAATATCAGTCAGCTGCAAAGTAATTAAAGAATAACATCAAACTCCCCATTACACGGTCTGGGTTAGGTAGTTATCCCTGATCATCCTAACACTTTCTCATTATGTATTCGACAGTGATGTGCGAGAATTTTTATAATCTGTCTTTTTCTGCAGATGGACTGTAACATACTGCTTGAGGTATTAGGTAATACCAGCATTCACTTGGTGGTCAGGCAGAAAAGTTAGTCCATCGATTGATTGAGTGATGTTTTACGCCACACTCAAGATTATTTCAATTATATTGCGGCGTTGCCAGGTTTAGTGGGGGGGGGGGGGGAGCGGGCTCATTACCCGGAGGAAACGCCCGACCTTCGGCGAGTACCTGACAACTCTCCCACATACGACGATCGAGTGAATGTTTATTTGGTCTGATTGTGATTCGAACCAGCGCCACATCGATGGAAGGTCTGTGTGCAACTGAGGGACGATCACTCTAACCCACTGGACTATCGAGGCCCAGCTAGTCCATCGGACACAATGTCTAAATGACATCCCCCCAATAAGAAACTTGTCTGTATGGTTATTTTAGTCATGGAGGTTTTTCTTGTGTCTGCATTCAATGTTATACATATACATGAGACATTACAGAAATTTAAAGCGGCATGAGCTGCCAAAATCGTCACTTTTTTCATAATTTCTAATCGCCACGACAGTAACAGGCTTTAAAGGCCAAAGAAAAACTATATGATTGGCGCTGGAATGAGGAAAATCCATACCGTATGCGGTCCATACGAGTCGGAATACTGATCGAAAAGTAAACAAAACTTAAATAACCGGGACGACCATTCATTCATTCTAAGCCAAAGTTAGTTCAAAACAATACCTTAACGTACATTCTCGACACTAGAAGCACTAAAAAGCTTCTGAATTGTACGTCTTGAGAACAATAGCCAATAATTTTAACATTCCGTGTCAACCTCAAAATATCAACATTTTGGCAGCTCATGCCCCTTTAAATTTTGTCCATTATGAGCACATATATTCGGTTCGTACGGGCTACAGGCTTTACCAAAAGTTTTTATTTCAACGTCAATGTTTTAGTTTTTCAAGATAATGGAAACGCTTAACTTTTCATGACAATCATAGTTTATGAAAATATTTCGAATTTTTGCAGCTCATACCACTTTAATATTGTGTTTTGAGCTAACTTAAAGTGGTATGAGGTGCCAAACTTCACACTTTTTTCATTTTTTCTGATCGTCACGCCAGTAAGAGGCTTTGAAGTCCATCGAAAAACTAAATTATTGGCGTTTGAATGAAGAAAATCCATACAATATGTGGCCTGTACGAACCGAAAACGTGTTCGAAAAGTAAACAAAATTTAAACAACCGGGGCGACCATTCATTCATTCTAAGCCAAAGTTAGTCCAAAACAATACTTTATCGTACATTTTCGAGATTAGAAGCACTAAAAAGTTTCTGAATATATTTTAACGTCAAAATATCAACATTTCGGCAGCTCATGCCACTTTAAGCATGGACAGATCACCGACTGTATGGATTTTACTCATTGAAACGTCAACTGTTCAGTTTATCAATGGACTTCAAACCCTCTTACCATTTGGCAATCAGTGATGGGCGAAGTTTGCTAACCCATTTCATTGAAAAAAAAGTGATTGGGTCAGGTTCAAATGACGTCGCTTGATGTAAGGAATAAATTCAACCGTACAAGAGTTAGACCTGGTTTAAGTCTAAACATACACACTTTTATACATCCCAGCCCAGGGTTAAAGTGACATGAGCTGCCAAGATGTTGATATTTTGACGTTAAAACAGAATGTTGAAATTATCGGTTATTTTTCTCAAGACGTATAATTCAGAAGCTTTTTAGTGCTTCTAGTCTCGAGAATGTACGATAAAGTGAAAACACGTAAAACTCCATACTGTACATGTATGCACCATTGAATGGATTTTCTGAACTATAATTTCTTGGAAATTGAAAGATTTGAGTTTTACCATGCATTTAAACGTCGGTTTTCGGCGAATAACTCGGTAAGTGTAAAACTATCCGTTAGTTTGAAGAAAAGTTCGTAGTAAATAGACCGATTGCCTAATGACGTGGTAGGATGGAAAGAATGCCACATGGGAATTGATCTGAAAAAAAAACAAAAAAAAAAAACAATAGGCGTGCAATCCTGCGTGTCACTATACTAAGCGCTTAAAAAGCGGTCACTTCAAAAAATATCCTTCTCCAAACCATAATTTTTGGATGACGTCATTGAGCTTTCGACTTATTAAGGTATCAGCCGCTTCTATCAAATTTTTCCACTTACCAAAAAAAATTTCTTATTTTTTTATTATGGGAGCGAGTAAATTTCGTGCTTTGATTTGGTTCAATTTTGCGGCAAGATCAAAGGGACGGAAAGGGCAATAAATAAAAAAGAGAGATAATATTATGCAAAACTATGCAAAAAATACATGACCCGGATGACCCGTTAAATTTTTTTTCTCGACTTATGTAAATGACTTAATACAAATGATGGTAACATATATGATATCATCGCATCTTAAAGATAAGGTAGGCCCATGTGTGGTTTAGAGGAGTAAAATTTTAATTGTGTTAGATAACGGTTGTGTTATTAATTGGACTAAATTGGATTCGAACAGGTCCTTTGTTGAAAAATTTTAGTACCACTGTTTCCGGAGAAATTGGTCGTAAAACTTAGTTATAAAAGACAACCAGAACAGTTTTTGGCTGCAATAGATTTCTGCAGCCCGTCACGATATAACGTAAGTACAACCAACCTCTTTTCTTCGATATTCGATTGTGATTTTTTAAATATTTTTTGGGAATCTTTTTTTTATATAATGTTTGAAAGTATAACGGAGTATAACTACAAACAACTTATTTGAGTCATATCAGGACCCCTTTGTGATTTTTTTAAAAGACACTTTTCCTTGGCCAAGTTTTTCATAGGATTCAAAAAAAAGATTGTTTGTTAGTCCCATACAGACCTTCCATCGATGCGGCGAGGGTTCGAATCACACTCAGACCAAATAAAAATTGAAACATTTCCGAGTGGATTTTTCACTTGGTCGCTGTGTGTGGGAGAGTTGCTAGCTACTCGCCGAAGGTCCGGGGTTTCCTCCGTGCAACCTGGCAACGCCGCGAAATAAGTGAAATAATCTTGAGTGCTGCGTAAAACATCAATCAATCAATCAATCAATCAAACTCTATGGTCAAAGTATATTAGTGTTGTGCTGGCCAGTAGAGTTGGAAAATATAGCGCGTTGAAAAATGCACCTTCATCTTAATGTTGCCCCTGATTTTCACCTAATTGCATCAAAGTCAACCCTTTAGTTCACCGCTCCCACCCTAAAAACCATTCAGTTGACCCACTTTACGGAACTAACCTGATAAATAGAGACGATCTCTTTGATTTGAGGCGCACAAAAAACCCTTGCTATAAATTTGATGGCGTGAATAAAAAATAAAAATATTTGAAATGCGCGTAATCAAATAAAGAAATAAGGCGATTTCTTGCCCATGCTTGATATTCGGACACTATTTCTTAGTATTAATTTTAAATATAACTGGGCGTGTACGTTTTATGTGTCTCCTGTTAATTGGAATGATTGTAGGGCCTACGTGTTGTAAGCTCGTATAAAATCGCCTTTTCCCCATAACATGTCAGAGAGGCTTAGGAGGCAAGGGTGCCTTTAAAATATCTAAATAATACCACATGATCTATTCTATACAAAACAGCGAACTTAGCTGTTGTATTAAACTCACTTAAGGTGTTTTTGTCTGTTGTTTATAATCTCGAATTTATCAACTGTGTGATGTCCCCAAACAAAACTCTGTATTTCTCAAAATAGGTAACTAAAGTACGTCTAATGCTAAACTCTTTTGCGCCCTTCAAATCAGTTGGTCGCTTGTACAACCCCGGCGTTTGTTTACATTGCGGGCACCTGATAAATCAGATGTTTCTGCTTTTTACGCAACTGCTTTGCTGATAAATGGCTCGGAACGAAAGGTCAATATCTGAAGAAACTAAAAATCGCAAGAAGTCAGCACCCAGCTGCAAATGACTGTAAACTTTGGCGGTATTGATATGGAAGCCGATAGAGGCCATCTCACGATCTCGCAATTTCGCGAGGCGAGGCGAGACCGCGAGATCGCCAGGCGATGCATCTCGCAGTCTCGTCTCGAGATCTCGCCTAGCGGTCTCGCGTTCTTACGATCTGTCGATCTCCCAGTCTCGCGATCTGGCGGTCCTCTATTGGCTTCCATATAATGATTAGTCGTTACATAAGGAGATATCGACAAATTGCTTCTTCCGATAGACCGAGGACGCCGGTTGGCTGAATGGATAAGACAACCGGTATTTTGTGCTGGCGATAGGTGCCACACGATGGGACCCGGGTTTGATTCCCGTTTCGGGCGTCACCCAAAATCGGAAGAAGAATTTCTAGCATTTTTCAAGAAATTGTTTTCCGTAAAATAACGAGAATATTAGAATATGCCATTTGCCAGTTTTTCACGCAACAATGACATGACGTCGTGGCACCAATCTTAGACCGGACAAGCTCAGCTTCCAAATATTTCAAACTTTAGCTATATTCAGTCGAGCTTCAGACTTCAGCTCCATTTTTTTTCTAAACATGTTTAATTAATCATTGAATGTACACTTTAAGCCAAGGGCTTATACTGTGTACTATTGCATATATAGTAATACATTGTATTTTAATGAGAGCAGACTATTTACAGTATCTTTAATCCTTACTTAACGATGATGAAGAGAACACTGTATGTATATAAATTTGTTTGTGACTTATCTACAGATGTACATACATAACACATGAGTGAAATATGGCAGGCTGGGCCAGATCAAACGGTTACCAATCTCGTTGAACCCGTGAAGTATTATAAAAATCGCTTTGTGTTTGTAATAAATGTGCACACTGATCTCATAATAGTTGTGTTTAGGTCAGCACTCAAGTCAGCGGTTCCATATAGTAGGATGGTGGTAGTAATGCTATCAATAGGGATAATAAATTCTACATCTCTTAATAATAATGTGCGCTGTGCATTAAACTGCGGACAGTGGAGCTCCCATTTCATGCAATATTTTTTCTCATTAGTTGTTTATTTCAGACATAAATTGTCATAATGTCGGGTTTCTTTTCTAAAATATGTTGTAAAAATGTGGAAAATTGTAAACATAGACGGATGCTTTGTCCGGTCTACCACTAAGGACCGCAATTGTGACGCCGCTAAATTACATCTTTAGAAAGTAATTGGCAAATCACCTATTGAGGAACAATATGGAATTCCTTAAAAATAAAATAATAGTGTGGTGTTTTAATTCCACACGTTAGCGACATTTCTTCCCTATAACACATGCCTTGATTTTTCTCTTTCTTTCAATTTTTTCCAAAACCACCTGCTTGATTTTTTCCTACAGATTTTATCAAAATGGCAACAAGGACAGTTCTAGGCCTACTTATTTTGGTTTGTATCAGCCTGCTTTTAAAACCGAACTTTGGTCAAGGTAAGTCACTGTTTATCTATAATGTTTCAAATTTTCCGTGTCTAAAACAGCAGTCCAATATGTTTTAGTGCCTTTGTAAGCAGGTTACTTTCCATACTCCATCCCAGCCTTTGTGGACAGTTCCGTAAATCACACTGTTCGAAGCGGCACGAGTCTGTTCAAAATCGCAGCCATTTTCTCCGTCTTTTTAGCTTTTAGTAATCAGAGTGTCAGGCCGATTGGCTGTTCGATCCAGCGGAGCAATGATTTGACCAATGGGTTTGTTGAACTCATGCCGCGTGACATATAGGTTGATGGATTCCTTAATGACGTCATAAGATTAATAGAATAGCGCATGGCAAAAAGCTCCTTTCGAATTTGGTTCAAGTCCCACGAGATCACTCAAGGCTAGCCCGAACAATCAGCCTCTATGTTACTGAGAATCTAACAAACACTCCCTGACGTTTGTACCACAGAACTTGAATAACGTCTATTTCGGATAATTGAAAAAAAAAACAATATAAAAGATTGTTTGTTTTGCTATGAACACACACATGCGCTCTGGTGGTTACGCCATTCCCATATAAACGACATGGCTACGCATATTTGCCCACGAATGATCAAGATAAGCACTGTTCACAGAGTTTGTGTCATAAAAATTAAAGATTGACTCATAAAAACCTCTTAGAAGATGTGCAAATATAGTGCCATCATTTAGCGGAGGGTTTATAATCTCCAACATAACGGAAGATCCACAAAATGTCACGTGATAAACCGCCCACCTGAATCAATCGTTCAAGGCGGAAACTGTCAAAGTGGAATTCTGGGAAATTCATCGAGTGGATGGATTTCGACTGCACACGACGACACAAAGGACTCTAGGGTCGGACAAGGTTGGCAGATATGTTTCTTTTTCACCCATACATTGAGGCTTGTTGCAACCGATAATCCCCAATAATGTAGTACCCAACCGATATTGTATCACATTTTGACCGATAGTGTATCACCAACCGATAATGTAGTAAAAACGCCCGATAATGTAGTAACTTTTAACCGATAATGTAGTAAACATCTTTTTAACCGATACTGTATCAATTTTTTTACCGATAATGTATTTAATGCTTTTTTAACCGATAATGTAGTCACACTCGCCCGATAATGTAACAATATACTATGTCTTTGTACACATTTCTTCAAAATGATTAAAGTATTTTATCCGAATTAAGTTAAGTCGTGGATACGGTAGTCGAATTAAAAATTTTGGCCACACATATTCACCTCCAGATTTTTATTCCGAAGTAGAAATAAAAGCCATTGGAAAAAAAGGACTGGTATCATAGGGAACAACAGGGTGGCCTTTAGAACGATGTATTTCCAAAATATTTTATCTCTCAGAGAATATTTCACGAGGGAAATTTTGGGTTGTTTCGGTCACGAAGCTAGGATGTGCAATTGGCCAAACACAAACTTTATGACTAGATATGCTTAAAATGCCAGAAATAGAATCTTATTTTTAGATGCGTCCAAGCATCTCTATAAGAAGGTGTGTAGGTTCGCCGTCCATTCGTGACGCTTTATGTTTATACGAACTACATGTATGAAACGTATTTTGTGCATAATGTTTTTGCAACTCTCTATCAATGTGTGACTTCACAAGGCCTTAGATTAAGTCACCTGACCTTGACGCCATTTCTGACTGTTTGTAACGCTATATTATTAAACAAAGATAACCCAAGAAGTTGGCACGGATAATTTCGATAATGCGATTTTGACGAAACGAGTCGCATGACGCTTTTACAAAGGTGAGACGTATATCACGTCATCTGAACTTGACGCCATTTTGAATTCCTTATTTTCCGTCGGTACATGTCCGTCGGTACATGTGGAAAATGGAGTGAACACACGGTGACTTTTTTTCAAGATACCTACTCAGAGGCCACTGTGGTGCAGTCGATAGAGCACTCCTCCGATCAAAGTTACCGTTGATCGACCACGGGTTCAAATCCCACTCAGTTCAAATTATCGGATTCATTTTCTGACTGGGGTTTCACTCGAACGAAGGATTGTCAGCGGAAGGTTGGGGTTTCCTCTGTGTACAAAACCCTTACTGGAGAGTGTTGGCATACTCTGACGACCCAGCCGTTCATCCATACCCATCCAAATTGAAAATATTCTGTCTCTATACTCCATCCATCGACATATGTGGAAAGGCATACCGTCGTGCGCATTTGCTCCTCCATTTAATCTATAACACTGCAATATGTGAAACATATTCTAAGAGCGACGGACACCAATCATTCAATGGGTTCCAATCCTATTCAAATCTTGAAATCTGCGAGTGTGTTCTTATTTCGCGACACTGGATGGTTTTCCACTTTACATGTACTAGCGGAAAGTCAGTAATCGCCTCTTGGAAAATAACTCACAAAAATCTCCATAGTAACTCAAATCTGTGAGATGTTCATGAAATAAGTTTGCATCAATCGCCACTTTAAATCAATATAATTTAGTACTGCGTTTAAATTTTGCAGATACAATTTGTTATAACAGCTCTAACAAAGTAAATTGAATGTAACCCGTAAGTTTTATAAATTGAATTCAATTGCAAACATAAACCGGTAATTCAATGAAAAAATACGTGTTTCGCTTTCAATAGATTAAAAGCAATATGTTTCTGAATATTCGCCAGTACTGCTGCACAAAATAAAGATCAGAGAACTGACCCAGGCGATCACCCTCGTCAGATGAAATTAAAAATATTACTAGTATCATGAGCTTTTCTCAAATAAGCAATCACAAACTTTGATTACCTAAAGAAAACAACTAGAAATGTTGCCAGTCGCCAAATCTTTAAAGAGGCATGAGCTGCCAGAATTCACACTTTTTTCATAATTTTTGATCGTCGCGACAGTAAGAGGCTTTGAAGGCCATCGAAAAACTAAAGGATTGGCGTTGGAATGAGGAAAATCCATACACCATGTGGCCTGTACGAACCGAAAACGTGTGCGAAAAGTAAACAAAATTTAAGTAACCGGGACGACCATTCATTCATTCTAAGCCAAAGTTAGTTCAAAACAATACTTTATCGTACATTTTCGAGACTAGAAGCATTGAAAAGCTTCTGAATTATACGTCTTGATAAAAATAGTCAATAATTTCAACATTCTGTTTTAACGTCAAAATGTCAACATTTTGGCAGCTCATGCCCCTTTAAGTCTATGTCCTCAGAAAAAAAGAAGGGGCATGCAACTAGATTTAAGGCGGGGTGGGGGGGGGGGGGGGATACGCATATAAGATTGAACCAAAATCTATCATGCGGCTTTCTCAACAAATAGAAAGGGTCCCAGTTTGTCAAGCGTTTCTGCAAAGGAGCTCACAACTAGACGATCAGGACAACACGTGTGTAACATTGTATTAAAATGTCGAATTGCCTGATAATGCGATGCGCATAACTAGCTTCAAATAAACTAAAATTTTTAAGCTAATAATTAACAAGGATTTGTTAGTATTACTGGTGAGCTAAATTCAGACTTTTACCATACAATATCCTTTACAATGGACCCCTGAGATACCATGATTTACCATAGTAAACCAGAATATATCATTCTATATAACAATCAACGGGACACTTGTTTTTTTTACAGAGCAGACACCAAAAACAACAATGTTGTTACATTATCTGGCAAGTGTGACTACATTATCGGTTAAAAAAACATTTACTACATTATGGGTAAAAATTGATACAGTATCGGTTAGAAAAGTGTTTACTACATTATCGGTTAAAAGTTACTACATTATCGGTTGAAAAAGTTATTACATTATCAGGCGTTTTTACTACATTATCGGTTGGTGATACACTATCGGTCAAAATGTGATACAATATCGGTTGGATACTACATTATCGGGGATTGTTACATTATCGGTTGCAACAAGGCTGGTAGGCTAAATAATCTTTTCTATATGCTTACTTTATGAGAAATTCGCGGCGCCTTTCTTTCGGCGGCATAGTCATTTCTTGTGCGCAAAAAATAACGTTACAGTGTTCTTGGATGTGTGGTAATAGGCCTATAGAAAAAAAGAAAAAAACACACAGACAAAATTTCTCGGCTTACTCTAGACCAGTGTCTAAGGATACAACTTTCACCGATCGGCTGTTCCGTTAACTTTAGTGCTTATAGAGATCGGCACCAATGGGTCGCGGGTTCGAACCCAATCAGTCAAAAAAAAAAAAATTGGAAAATTTTCTGACTGGGCTTTTACTCGAACGACCTATGTAGGATGGTTGCCAGTTACCAACGGAAGGTCGTGGGTTTCCTCCGGACATAAAGCCCGTTTTCCTCCCACAATAAAACTGGCAACGTCGCCATATACGTGAAATAATCTTGAGCGCGGCGTAAAACACCAAACAATCAATCAATCATATAGAGATCGGCGGTTATCCTGTTGTTTTATCTGTGATACATTTCATGGAAAGTTATACCACTAAACTCTGTTCTCGTCTGATTTTATCCAAACTCAAAAAGACTTTTGAGCGATCACGCGAGACTAAAGTTGCGTAACAAAATTTTCAATAATCCGCCATTCATTCAAAATTAGAGCTTATGCGGTTTGCATGTCTTTTTATATTGAATTCTTTTTTTTTTAAAACAGTCCTTTTTTTTCAAACACACCGACGTTTATTAGAAGCTATCAGTTCAGATTTTGTCTGGTGAGATTTTGTCTGGTGAGATTTTGTCTGGTGAGATTTTATCAGTTGAGATTTTGTCTCAATCATAATATTTATATCCCGTAGCTACGCTTTGCTGTTGTCCAAAACCCAACTACAACATCTTAAAATAATCATTAATTAATCAAATTCTATATTTTATTTTTAGCCCGGTAATCCGCATGATTTGTAACACGAAGTAAACAGACCGAGTTTCGATATATATCAGGAATCCTGCAATGCTTCAATTCTATACACAAGGAAAAACGTTAAGCACCCCATGCTGAAATTAATTATTATAAATCTGCGATAATGTTAACTGTAATGCCAGTTATGATGATTATACGAATGATGTTCTATTGAACGATTGTGGCAATTCATGTGTGACAGTAACGATAAAACTGCATGTAATGCAACATGGAATGTTTCTTCGTGCAATTTCGCAAATTCAGTATGCTTCCCCTTAAATGTTCTGTACCTTTGGTCGGTTTTGTGCAACGTGGACTCATTTTCTGTAAACATGGCACGAAGGGGAATCAGAGGGGTAAAATGGCAAATTATCGGTATGCACTCCGCAGGGATGTCATACAAAGCGTCAATTAGGCTACCATTATACATTGGTAAACAGATCGGTGAGAAAACACGGTGAAACTGGTGCTGTGAAGGACCGATCACGCTCGGGTGGACTACCTGTAACACCACAGCGTGAAGATAGGGAACTCATCCGACTGGTACGACGTCACCCATTTGCATCAAGTCCATCTTTGCAGCGGCAATGGCTACCCGACCGACGTCTGTACACAATAACCGCGAGAAACCGATTGAAAGCTACAGGCCTGATGACAAGGAGAGCCAACAATCTCCCTACACCAATGATTTTATCGGTGGGTGCAGACTTTCCAGGGGATGCGTAACTTTTTTCTTTGTGTATATTAATGATCGAGGCTTAACAAACAGAGCGTTTTGGCCCCTTACGTTATGACGGGTCGCAACATTCAAAATGACCTGCAGTCTATCAGAAGGTATTTCACGGACGTAAATCCCAGATGTTCCGCACTTCCCTTGGACGCTGGTCGCAACACTAGTCTCGCGTGATCTAGGCTTATTACTTGTCAGAATTTTATTTGTATACATAACCAAGAATTCCTTTTTACCAGGTGTCTGTAATGAAGTGAGAACACGGATATTTTGTATCTTCACGAGCAGTGGGCCCTTTTGCTTTCCTTCGTTGGAAATGGTCGCCGCCACCGGGACATTAAACCCTCCAGAACAAACTCTATCGAGTGGATGCATTGCGAGTGTAGATGATATGACAGGTGACCTGGTTGTAGAAACAGCCAATGGCACTGCGGTAAACTTTTGTTTTGGGACTATTGTCACTTGTGCACAAGGTAGGTTTTTAATACGCATTATATAAAAATGGCATGAACTATCAAAATGTTGATATTTTTTAGGAAACGCATCGTAGAGACAACACAGTTAAACCGACGCACCATAGAGACAACACAGTTAAACCGACGCATCGTAGAGACAACACAGTGAAACCGACGCATCGTAGAGACAACACAGTTAAACCGACGCATCGTAGATACAACACAGTCAAACCGACGCATCGTAGAGACAACACAGTTAAACCGACACATCGTAGAGGCAACACAGTTAAACCGACGCATCGTAGAGACAACACAGTTAAACCGACGCGCCGTAGAGACAACACAGTTAAACCGACGCATCGTAGAGACAACACAGTTAAACCCACGCATCGTAGAGACAACACAGTTAAACCCACGCATCGTAGAGACAACACAGTTAAACCGACGCGCCGTAGAGACAACACAGTTAAACCGACGCATCGGAGAGACAACACAGTAAAACCGACGCATCGTAGAGACAACACAGTTAAACCGACGCATCGTAGATACAACACAGTTAAACCGACGCATCGTAGAGACAACACAGTTAAACCGACGCATCGCAGAGACAACACAGTTAAACCGTGCATGTACCAACTGGACAAATGTGATTTCAAATTTGATAACCATAAGTATTAAATAACTTCGCCTCTGTTTTGCGCGGGAAATTTAACCAATCACAATCCGCGTTATACATGAGTTAGCAAAACGAAAACATCTCGGCCCGACTTTTCTATTGCATACGGCAAACTCGAAGCCCGTCAACAAGAAACAATATTGAAATATTGAAAGGTCGATACTCCTAATTCTTTTTCTGTTAACATCACCGGAATCCATCTTCTCGATGAAAAAAGTGAAAAGAAATGCTGCAGTCGTGTAGACCTAGGCTCATCGCCATCGTTGTTGACCGCGCTCATGTACAGTGATGGCGGGGCCTCCGTGGCTCAGTAGGTAGAGCGCTGGACGCTCAATCCGAACCGCCTTCCACCAATGGGTCGCGGGTTCGAATTCCACTTAGTCCAAAAAATTGGAAAATTTTCTGACTGGGTTTTCTCTCAAACGACCTATGTGGGATGGTTTGAAAGATATACTGGTCAGGGCTAAATTCCCTTGTCTGTCTTCTAAATAGGCTTTTTCCTGAGGGGAACCAACATTTTCGTTTTCTTTTCTTATGATCTTATGAGGTTCAATCGTAGCTGAAGATGCATAAGCATTGTTAATGTATTACAATGTTCCAGAAAATTCTACTGACTAAGGCCAAGCTCCTGCCAGTCGTCAACCTAATGAAATATCATGGGTTTAGTTTATTATATCAACTTATGATGGGGTATAAAGGTCTAAATAATATACCCCATTTTAACACAATTAAAAACTTGTCTCCATGGTTATTTTAGACAAAAAGATCCCCCATGTGCCCGTGTGTTTTAGTGTTCATAAATATAATAGAATGCCTGTCAGTAAATGGGCATTCTGGTTTTTTTCTTTCCCGAAGTTATATAGGCGTAATAGAGAGTGAGTTGATGCTTTTCGCCATACTCAAGACGATTTTACTTGCATGGCTGCTTTGTCAGGTTAAGTGGGAAAGTAACCAGGCTCTTTGCTTTAAGGAGAACCTTGGCAACTCCCCATGGGGAGATCAAGTTACTTATTTTTTTCTAAATTGGACTGGGATTCGAACCCGCGACCCAACGATATAGGAGACTTGTAGCGGACTGAAAGACTATCATTCTGCCCACCGAGCCACCAAGGCGCGATTATTCTGCAATTTATTGTCTATTTCTCTCAAACCGCGCCGCTTTCATACCATACTATTCGTGTATCATGTCAGTCTCAAAATTGTCCATTAAGATAGTACGTGGGAGTATATCAGAGTTTAGACTATTGATTATCATGCATATACTTTTCTTGGATTAAAATCGCAACAAAATTTACCCCTGGGCAAGCTGAATGAAATATCGTCGTTTTACTAGGAACGCCCATTCCCTGACAGACCAATTAGACGCTTGCAATAGCCTCGATAAGGTAACCTTGTCAGTTGACAGAGACTCGTCAACAAGCAACAATCTGAAATATTTGCTCAAATTACGCATCTCTGCCCACTTTTCGCCGACTAGAGGAATTCTGGTGAGGTGAAAAAGAAAACAACATATGCGTCTCGTACTTTCAAGAGTTCTTACTTTCAGTAGAAAAATCGCCCCTCTTTGTTTTGTTAATTTCCGACATGTTTAAGTAAAGCGATTGTGATTGGTGAAATATTCGCTACAAAACTGTGCTTGAACCATGCTTATCAAATTTTGTCCAGTAACAGTTATACTGAATTCTCCGCCTTACAGATTTCTTTCAAACATTGCTTTTACTTGGTACATGTACATCTTATTAACTGTTTGGATTTCGGTTACCTATTGATGCAAAAACTAAATGTATTGAATTTTGTAGATATCGTAAGTTACATCCGTCATATGTAAAAAATTAACTACTTGACTGTAACCGCAGAGTGGAACGAACATACCTGAATATGTAACTATAGGAAATTGTTACACTCAGAGTTAGGGTGTTGCATAAGTGTCACTTACTTTATAATAATTATTGTTATTACAGTAAGGGGTGCCAGTTCAACCATTATAAATGGAAGTTTATTATATTAAGTAGCATAACAGGGCACTCAAACGGCGATTTGATTTTACCGGGGCTGCCAAAATATGAACTCAAATTTCTCGTGATTGCTTTAATTCTGTGAGGAAGTAGGGGTAGCGGGGAGGGTGGGTGGGGGGGGGGGGGGGTGCTCAGTCGACAGAACGATAGCCTCTCAGTACGAGCCTTCAATCAATCGGGTTTGAATCCTACTCAGTTAAAAGAATAATTTTCTGAATGGATTTACACTCGATCCACCGATGCCCAAGAGTTGCCAGGTACTCGCTGTGGGCTGCAAGTCCCCCCCCCCCCCCGGCAAAAATCCCGCTTGGCTGCCCAACTGACAACGCGGTCATATAGTGAAATAATCTTGAATGCGCCGTAAAACATCAATTAATCAATCAATCAAATTCTATGATTGGTAGACAGTGGTATCTGTTGTGGCCAAATATCGTTTTATTGTTATGCCATTTATTTTTTCATGCAAGTCAGCTTAGAGTGTAAGGGAGACAACTGGGACGGACAAATAGATGAAAACAATACAGGGAGTAGAGCGATTGACGCTCATGTCATGCACCCTGCCAAAAGTCTATTCTCGATGGTCTGAGTTCGAACCACACACAGTTCAGGAAAAAATGATTGTGTTTTCACTAGATCACCCCAGGGCCCTGTCTTACAAAGCTGGCGTAAGTTACGTCGGACGTAATCAGTGTTAAAGCTATAGGAACTTACGCCCTAGTCGCAACTGGTCCATGCTGTAGGCATATGCGCAACTTTACGCCAGCTTTGATGTAGACCGGTTGTCAGGTGGGTTTCTTGACGCATAAAAGGTGACAGCGTAACAATCAAAGGTAAATAACCTTCAGTGGCCCGTAAAAGATCGTTGAATCGTCGTATTAGAGAAAGAAAAAAAAACATCTGTTATTTTTTTTCCAGTGCCAGTACCAGCACCAGCGCCTTTGGCAGTGGACTTCAGTCTGGAGAGTGTTGGCTCCCCAGAGGGTTCCGCTTCAAGATAACCAGGAGAAATGGACATCAACTTCCCTTCGTTTGACTCTTGCGGGATACACTCTGATAAGCATTTCTCCCTTTATTCAACACCCCCGATGTTCTCGTTCTAAGAAGTCCATGTTGCTATGACAACGCCTCGCCAGTAAAACCTATTTACATATAGACCTAATGGAAGCTTGCGTACTTTAACACCGTTGTCATCGAGCTCGCATTTCTCAAGTGGTTGACGTCATGTGGTCACATGGTACTTTTAGCCAATGAAAACTTGTATGAGGTTTTTGAGAAAAAAACAAGGATTCTCAATTATCATTGGTTGATTTCTTATTTGTCCAGCGACATTGACTGTTTAGAACTACAGCAGCGGAGAGTTGAACACAAGGGGAAAGATCGGCTGTCAAAAGGAGTGTAGCCCGCTTGGGGATATACAATGCTGTTCTTCTGCTAATCAGTCAATCAATCAATCAATGCATTAAAATGGCTGTACTCTTATTCTTATGTTAAAAAAAGGTCACCAATTGACGGATACCTTTATTTAAAAGATTAACATACAAATTAATATTTTTGTAACTAGTACGTTCTTAAATATAATTATTTCATAGTAATTGTTTTTAATTAAATATTTGACTATATGCTGTGTTTTTGTTATTTTGTCCTGACTCGATCTTGATTGCTGAAACCTCTTGACCTCTTGGTTAATTGTTTGATCGATTCATTTATTGATTAACAAAAACAAAAAAAAACCACCACAAGTAACCAATGCACGCTACGATCGTTTTATAGTATGTTAAAATGAATACATCTATTAAACTTAGTTCCAAAAATGATTTCAATTTTACGTTGACATTTTCTGTTACCATTCCCTTACCCAATCCACGGCGATTAAACTCGAGGTGCGAGACTGACTGCCACGGGATCTTAGTAAGCCAATCCGATTATGATGACAAAACACCCATTTCAATTCAAAATGTCTGACTAAGGCCCTGTATCAGAACAAAATTACCATCATTCGTCATTTCGCTTTTCATTTGAGGTCCAATCATGCCCACATGCTTACCTCCCCATCGCTTCAGAACTAAGTCTCGCATGCGAAGATAACCTTATCTGTTTAGATTGATTTGAGGTCCTGTGGGTAATTATACTTCCGGTTTGATTCTGTCAACTTCCTTTGGGTTTGTTTGCGTAGTTCGCCTTTCGTTTTGGTAAAGTTGCCTATATTTGTGTCATTTGATTTAACACGAATTCGTGCTGTTTATTCACCTTTCAATTGTTTGGGTAATTTAAATTTCATTTGAGCTCATTTGAGTAATTCAAATTTCATTTAAGCTCATTTGAGTAATTCAAATTTCAATTGAGCTCATTTGAGTAATTCAAATTTCATTTGAGCTCATTTGAGTAATTCAAATTTCATTTGAGCTCATTTGAGTAATTCGACTTTAATATTATTTGGCTAATTGGACTTAATTTTAGGTGCCATAATTTGGGTATATTGGCTTTCATGTGCGTAATTCGAATTTCATTTAAGATACAAATATCAGCTGAATTGGATCGTGTCGTACATCATTCAACAGAATGGACCCGCCAAAGAATAAATTATATTTGTATATCCACCAATGGGTTGCGGGTTCAAATCCCACTCAGTCCCCCCCCCAAAAAAAATGGAAAATTGTCTGACTGGGTTTTCACTCGAACGACCTACGTGGGATGGTTGCCAGTTACTATCGGAAAGTCGTGGGTTTCCTCCGGGCTTAGAGCCCGGTTTCTAAAACTGGCAACGCCGCCATATAAGTGAAATCGTCTTGAGCGCGGCGTAAAACACCAAACAATCAATCAATCGATATATTTGTATGAATGTATGTACCTGAATTGGAGAGGGAAGACAGATGGCCATAAATGTACTCAGGATGACATTTTGGATAGGGGTGACATTGAGGGTTGCCAAACCGCGTTCAGTTAACCACTTGACCATTATATACCTCAAGTTTAATTAAATTGACCGATTGCTTGATGACGTCACTGGGAATTTACGTGCAAAGCATTTCACTTAATTTTAGAATATGGCGGAAGAAATAAGACTGTATCGAGAAGAAGACGCAAAAGGCGTAAAGTTACCATAAAAATATGAGGACAAAAGCAGGTGATGATATCAAAGTTTTCCAAAAAAGTGTCATCTTGTAAGTACCAATGAACAAAATGGCGAACTGAGGTACATTTTACCCAGAAATTTTTGCGTAAATCCATATGACGTCATCAGGCTCGGCGGTGATTTATATTTCTGGCTGTTAATTTGAATAGACCGATATCTTAAAAGGCCACTGTGTGCATGAGGCAAATAAAAAATAAAATCAATTCCGACATTTTACCGTCGTACACATATTGGGAGGATGTTAGGATGATCACAGTAAACTTCTTTCATTGACAAACCGTAAAATAACGACTTTAAAGGAGGAGAAAACAAAAAAACAACATGCAATTGTATCGAACGGGCTCCCAAAAAACCATCGTATTCATGTGTATGAGTCTTGCACATGGTTTACGGTGTGAAAATACAATGAAAATGAATCTGACAGACAAGCTCGTGCTCGATCGTCAGTGGAGCGCGCCATTGACGGTTTGAAATTGACCGGAAAAAGTATTAGTAGATTACTTCCCTTGCGAGCTTACCATACCTTGTATGGTTATAACATGCAATGTCAGCGGTAAGACTATCTTTTCTGAAAATTCTACAACGATCCCCACAAGTCGCGTAGACAACATATGCAGCCTGTCACGTCTTCCCAAAAGGTTGATTTACTAGCTAGTGTACATTTCCGAGTTGTTAGAGTGTTCGTCTTCTCTTATTACCGCCTCGAAGTGATCGAAATTAACCTAGGTTTAAATGGCAGACTTTCAGAGTTGACCAATTTCTCTTACGTTAGCGAGTGACTGGTGGCCAGGCGTATGCTGATTGGCCGATCGAGACACACAGCTATGTAGAAGCCAATTGTGTCGCAACGGCCAATTGTGTCGCAATGCGACACTATTGGTCAATTGCGACACAATTGGCTTCTACGTCTGGCCAATTATGTCGCAACCCCAAAATATGGGTACAAGAGGCCAATTATGTCGCAATACATTATAATATGATACATAGTTGAAAAACCATGTAGATCGACTAGTAATCGTATTTGAAGACTTAAGAAATATACACATTTTCCGAATGTTTTTCTTTTTTCTTATTTCAAAGCTTTGAATAGTCGATCCATGTCGCTCCTGTAAACGAATTTAAGTGATTATGTCGTAGAAATCATAATCGTTCCATAAGTCTGTCACTATTGATGAAATAGCAGAATAAGTCACCGAATTTATTCAATGCTATTATACTCAGGCCTACAATGTTGTGTTTGTGAAATAACAATCAATCAATTATGAAAGAAAGTAGGATGTTATGAAAACACTACCACCACTTAAATATTGTTATAAAATTTAGCCGATTTACCTTTTGTAACCATAAAAATTTACTGAAAACAATAAAAGCAGCCTTTTGGAGACATTAATACGTTTTTAGACTACCATGATCTCATTTTGTTTTTCTTCTTTTTATCACTTTTCTCTCTTGTGATTGCTATTCCAAGTAAACTGCTGGTCGGATCTTCTTTAAATTTCACACGCACGTTCCCCCTATGGTCTAGCTATACAACATCTATTCCTTTGCTCATTTGCATATTAAAATGGCCGCTGGCAACCATTTTGTTTTTATCACTTTTCTCCTAAAATAATGAAAGAATCTTCATATTAACCCTATCGTCTCACTTTGCACTATGCACTTTTTGCTCATTTGCATATTCAAAATGGCGGCAGCTGGCCATTTTTCTTTTTCTTCTTTTTATCACTGTTTTCCTAAATAATGAAAGATTCTCCGTAAGATTTTGTATGCAGGTTGACTTTATGATCTTGTTGTGCACTACCGGTATGCACTTTTTGGCGGCCGCTGGCCATTTTGTTTTTCTTCTTTTTGTCAATGTTCTCATAAAGCAGTGAAAGTATCTTCGTAAATTGTTGGTACGCATGTTAACCCATGTATACTATATCAGAATTCAAACCGAAGCATTCTTCATTTTAATCTTAGTATATTGAATCGAACATCCTTTTGAGTTATATTAATACTTGTTATAGGATCTTACTTTGTCAGATACATTTTGGCATTCAGCGATGTCGTCGTTCAAACTCATGACGGGGCCTCCGGGGTTCAGTAGAGTGTTGGACGCTCAATCGGAACAGCTTTCCACCAATTGGTTGCGGGTTCGAATCCCACGCAGCCCCCCCCCCCAAAAAAAAAACCAAAAAAAAACAAAAAAAACTGGGTTTCTACTCGAACGACCTATGTGGGATGGTTGCCAGATACCACCGGAAAGTCGTGGGTTTACTCCGGGCAACATATATATATGTATATGTTTCATATAAGTGAAATAATCTTGGGCGCGACGTAAAACACTAAACAATCAATCAATCAAAAAATCCAACTTTTGGCCATACCACGCATATGGATATTGACTTCTTCATTTATTAGTTAGCAACGTTTCTGTCTTGATACTTAGACCGTTTTCAATATAGCTTGAAAACGGTCTAAGTATCAAAACCGAAATGTTGCTAACTTATAAATGAAGAAGTTAATATTTATACGCAAGCCTTCCCGTTGTAATTATTCCAGCTAAATGTCACTCAAAGAACTTATCTTGCCAAACATTTAGGAAAGTTGGTTTGGAGTTTTCGGAGTACAGCCACTTTCTACTAGAGAAACTTTGTCCTTGTCCAGCCAGTCACCTATTGAAGAAATCACTTTCACAAATCAAGTTTGCGATCCATTTACAAGCAGTCTCACTTTCTGAAAGTGTTCTATCAGTTTACTGATCTCTTGTTTACGGGTAAATGGCTAATGAGTGTAGACCCTATTTCATCTATAAGTCTCTATGTATTCTATTAATAATTCTGGTCGTGATATAATCTTCTGGCTAGCAGAACTATTTATGTTGCAAAAAGAACTATATTGTGACTCACATACCTCACATGCTGGTAATATTGGATATATTCACACATGAAAACAAAAAAAGCAAAAAATACAGCTCTTTTGATTTTATTCAATCTCAGTTGCATTACATTTTTTTCCTTGGTTGTCTCGTCTTGACCATGTACAAAGTCGTTGCATTTTAACAAAATAACTCCAATTATGTCGCAACAGCAAATTGTGTCGCAATTCTCATATATGCCTTAAAAGTATGGTGTTAAGAGAAACATAACAAAACAAAAACGTTTGGCGAATGTTATTTATTCACTTTTAACAACATTTCTTATCTCCTTTGAGATTTCGTTTGCAATATACGACATCATTGCTTAGTTTTGGTTTTTCTAGCCGTCAATTAGCTTAGGACGATGTAATAATTGTCAATTGTGTCGCAATACCTAAACGTGTCTTGAAAGTATCTCATACGTGCAGAAGAAAAACGTTTGGTGAATTATTTGTTCTGATTTTTTATTATCTCGCAACGGCCAATTGTGTCGCAATACTTATAAATGCCTTGAAAGTTTATTTTTTGTGTAAAACAAAACAAAATAACGTTTGAATGAACGTCATGTTTCTTGTTTTGACAACATTTCTCATCTATTTGATGATTTGCTTGGCATTTGGTTTTATACCTTATCATTTCATTGTTGCGACACAATTGGTCAACTCTGGTAGCCAATTATGTCGCAACGGCCAATTGTGTCGCAATACTTATAAATGCCTTGAAAGTTTATTTTTTGTGTAAAACAAAACAAAAATAACGTTTGAATGAACGTCATGTTTCTTGTTTTGACAACATTTCTCATCTATTTGATGATTTGCTTGGCATTTGGTTTTATACCTTATCATTTCATTGTTGCGACACAATTGGTCAACTCTGGTAGCCAATTATGTCGCAACGGCCAATTGTGTCGCAATACTTATAAATGCCTTGAAAGTTTATTTTTTGTGTAAAACAAAACAAAATAACGTTAAAATGAACGTCATGGTTCTTGTTTTGACAACATTTCTCATCTATTTGATGATTTGCTTGGGATTTGGTTTTATACCTTATCATTTCATTGGTGCGACACAATTGGTCAACTCTGGTAGCCAACTATGTCGCAGCGGCCAATTTTGTCACGCTCAACCTAGCAGTATTTCAGTAGATTTAAATTAAAATCCAATGCTAACTTATCTATAGGATAAACCAAAGAAATATAATCTGCCTAACTTGTCGGTGTTTTGTGTTGTTTTTAATTTCAATCTACTAAAATACTGATAGGTTAAGTGCGACACAATTGGCCATTGCGACACAATTGGCTACCAGAGGTGACCAATTGTGTCGCAACAATTACATGATAATATGATTAACAATAACAATACTAAGAGGATGACCACCGACTCTCAATATGCGAGAGGTTTATCCAAAAGCACAACATTGACCTGGTTTAAGCAATGCAACAGTGTTGACGGAGTGCGACTATGTTTTAACAATGCGACATCAGCCTATTATTTTGACCTTCTTCTGGGTACAGTTTTATCGTTCGGCTTACAAATAGAAGTATTCCATAGTCTCGAATACATATGACAGGGAAAAAATGAACTTCACGTTAACTGACACTCAATAATACTTCCTGAACCAGAATTTATCACAGAATTTCTCTCGTGTCTCTCTTGAAAGCTGATATTAGATTAAATGGAATTTCATCTGGGTGAAAAATACTAACTGCAGACTTAAAAAAATTAAAGCCAAAACAAACCAAAAATATTCGAACAAAATAAAAACTAAACAGATAAAAACTTATCCCCCTCTCAGAAAGAAAAAATCAAGATGATTTCGTTCATTTGACAGCGTTATCAGATTTTTCGGTGACGAAAACCGTGACATTATATTTCAAGAGGAAAATCCCATTTCATAAACCTATACACTTGGCAAGAAGCTCAATTAATTGAATTCCGTCAAAAGTTATCATATCCCTTTTCTTTTAACAAGTCTAAGGTGGATTCGAACTTGGGCCCAATTGGTAGAAGTCGAAGTTGAGGAAAACGTTTAATATAGTCTGCACCCGTCACTGGACATACGGTGAATAGCGCGTGTTGATAAACTGCAAACAACCGTAAGAATGTGTGTGCGACACAACTGGCCGTTGCGACATAATTGGCTGTGAGAGAAAGCCAATTGTGTCGCAACGATATATTACTCATAATAAAATTAGAAAATTAAACGATACTTACTTGTAAGTTGAAGTTTGATTGGAATTATGTCGAGCTGTCTGGAGTACTTAGGGATAACACGAGATCGCGTCGGTGGCCACGTGACATCATAATTTAAATGCTCATGGAAAAAGACCCCAAGAAAGGGAGGGTGAATACATGAATAGGGAGGGCGTGTTATCCCTAAGTACTCCAGACAGCTCGACATAATTCCAATCAAACTTCAACTTACAAGTAAGTATCGTTTAATTTTCTAATTATGTCTCGCTGTCTCTCGTACCGGGATTCCACGAGATTTTTAAAGTCCATGAGCATTCAAAAGAAAAGATAACACAAGCAGTTCTCATTGGACAGGATTTATTTCCAAATGAATCCAGTTTTAAAGGAAAAACAGACCATTCTATGGTATACATGGGTTAAGTTAACTTTCTCCTGCTGCTTGCAAAATAGTTAGACCAAAAAGTCCTTCTGTTCGGATAGGTTTTTTTTAAAATTTTGCAAATGTTGACGCCCTCAACCAACCAGCAGTTTTTAAAATAGTATTTAATGAAACAGAAGACAATGATACCCTTGATGTAGAGGCAGACCTAGTTGAATGGGCTGAAAAAATGTTTGTGTCAACGCCTGCTTTTCCTAAGACTGTTTTGACCCACCTTGAAACAGTGGCTTTCACTACAGCCTTATGTGGTTTCTGGTAGCTTATAAAAAGCTTAGTTGTCTCCCTTCTCAAGGGTTCCGTGCGTTTTAAATACTCTCTTAACACTGTAATGACACATATCCTCCGATCTGGAGGAAAAGCTGGAAATTCAATCTCGCTCTGATGAAATCCAGGACGTGAATTCTTCAGAACATCACCAATTCTGAATTTACAGACAGACGAACCAAAAGTCATGTTTCTAATGTCAAATAAACTAATACAATGAACCCTTTGTCCTGATAATAAAGCAAGCAACATAACTAATTTGAAGGACAGGGATTTAAGATTTAACTTGCTCACTGGCGAAAGTCTTCTAAGGTAAGATAAAACAATTTCCACATCCCACGTGACACCCGTTTTTGGAAGAGATGGCCTACTAAGATAGACGCCCTTTAAAAGACGCACTACAAGCGGATGGGTACCAATAGGTAACCCATTGTTACGATAAATAAAAGTGGACAGTGCCGACCTGGCTGTGTTAATAGTACTATAACTGAGTCCTTTTTCAAACAAATCTGTTAAAAAGTCTAAGTCAGCCACTGTTTGATGTAGACCCGATACTGAATCTTTGTTGTCGATCTCCATGATTGGAAGATAAGCCTTGATGCCTTCCTCGAAATTCCACAGCTGCGCAGGGATCTCCCGACACACGGCAGGCCATCAAGCGCATCTTCGGTAGCTCTGGCTCCCCCAGGCCTGGATATACCAAAGTTTCTCCCCCCCTGGAAAGAATAATAGGAGAATCTGTAAGCATTGTGCCTAATTTCGAAAACCAACTTTGAGTCGTCCAATAAGGGACGATCAAGATTCCACAAGCTAGATTTTCCTGTATTTTTTGTAATAATCTGCCAATAAGACAAAAAGGAGGGAAGGCGTAGAATGTTTTCCCAAACCAATTTATACTAAAAGCATCTATGGCAACAGCTTCTGGGTCCGGCTTCCAGGCTACATAGGGCTTCATTTGGTAATTTAGCCTGGATGCAAACAAGTCAATTTCTGGCTTCCCGAGGTAATTAGTGCTATTAATAAACACTTTCTTTGATAACATCCATTCAGAGTTTGAGTGTTCCAGTCTGGACTGACGATCAGCCTCTACGTTTAAAATGCCTGGTATGAAGGAGGCTTGAAGCCAAATGTTTTTTGACTTGCACCACAACCAAGTATCTCTAGTGATTTTATTACACTGTTCAGACTTGCCTCCCATGCTATTGATATAGGCCAGAGCGGTTGAGTTGTCAACCTGTATATTTACAAATATATTGGATTTTATCAGAGCAAAAACACTTAAGTGTAAACCAAGCCGCCAATAATTCAAGGCAGTTAATGTGCATATGAGATTCTTGTGGGGTCCATGAGCCGCCTGTTGACAGGTCCCCATTTTCTCCCCCCCAACCTGATTTGGACGCATCGGACCTCAGGACCAAGTCTGGGGAGCCTTTCAAAATACTGTTTTTAGCAGAATGGACATTTTCTATCCACCAAGTCAGATCAGCCTTACCTTGATGAGAAATCCTCATCTGGCTGTCATAGTCCCCCCTGCCGCTTCTCAACCAAAAGGTTTTTTCGTTGTCCAAAATTCTGTAATAAATAGGACCATATGTTATTGCAGGGAAACTTGAGACCATAAGTCCCACAACTTCAGCAAGTTCTCTAATAGTTACATTTTCCTTCTCTCGAATGGATAAACAAGCCACCACTATTTTTTGTGCTTTGATTCTGGTTAAGGAGACAGTCATTTCTGAAGAATCTAGTACAAAGCCCAGATATGTTAGGCTAGTAGAGGGGGTAAAGACTGATTTGACTGGGTGGATTGTGAACCCAGCGGACATGAATGTGGAAATAGTGTTGTGCACTGCAACAAGACACTCTTGCTCTGTTTGGGCTGATATGAATGAGTCATCGATATAACCACAAATTGAATAACCCATTTTCCTTTGATACCTTTGTAAAGAGGCGTGGGGCGGAGCCAAGCCCATTGGACAAGCAGGTAAATTGATACAAGGTGCCTTTCCAATAAAATCTTAGAAATTTTTTATCAGTAGCTTTGATAGGAACGGAATAATCTGCATCCTTGAGGTCTATAGATGACATAAAACAATTTTTAGTCATCATGGCTATCGCCGACTTCAGGGATTCCATTTTAAAATGCCTATATGTGACAAACTTGTTTAAATTTTTCAAGTTTAAAATTAGCCTATGTGAGCCATCCTTTTTAGCTCTGATAAATATGTGTGAGATAATTTCATTTTCAGAGCGAAAAGCCCTGTAAATGACTCCTTTTACCAATAACTTGTCAATTTCACAAGAAATTATGACCCTTTCAGACTCCGTAAAAACAACTCTTTTGTCCGGGTTATCTGAAAAGGCAGGCCATCAAATTCAATGGTACAACCCAAAATAGTGCCATGAATCCATCTATCAGACGTTATAGACATCCAAAATGCCAGGCAGTTTTTCAAATTACCTGCCTTGAATTGTTCAACTTTGTGTTTTAAGACAGTAATTAATCTTAGACTTACTTGAGATTCATCGGAAGTATCTATTTCCGATTGTTTGGCTTCTTCTTCTCGAAGCGCCCTTGTCTGTTCGGGCCTCTGTAATGGGCCCGTCGTCCGCCTAAAAAAGGCCGGTTGTTGTTATAGCCCCCTGAATACTTTGACTTTGAGTTTCGGTTAGCAAACGAGCCAGTCATAACCTGGCCTAGTCTATTTGTCTCCGTGATATCTTTCACGGACTTTGACAAGTCGTCGCCAAAAAGCTGAGTTGTAACCTTAGTATTATAACACAACTGTCTGTACCTGGAGTTTAAATCCGGCCGAATTAGGTCTTTTCGCCGTTGATTAATTTCATGATTAGCTGAGCCGAGTAGGGCCACCAGGTCAAACATCTGTTTGAAGCACTGAGCCGGGTCAATAGAGGCAGGCTGAATAACGCCTTTACGAAGCTTAGAAAATTGCTCCATAAGGTGGACTGCCGGGATACAGGCATTTAAAATCCTTGTTTGTATCCTTTGCATTTTTATGTCTCTAGACTTCGTTCTGGACTCGATTAGGTCCCAAACCTCTTTATTTACAGTGGGAGTATTTAACTCCATGTTTTCTGGCACTTTATGCCTTGCCATTATGACTTTTAATTTGTCATCGTCAAGCTGTTTCTCAGAAGTGAGTTTTAGCAATTCCGCCAACTTTGCATCAACACACGGCCCCCTATTAGCCCCCAAATTAAACTCTTGAGTAATCTCATCAAAAAGACCACCGTCGTCATCTGCATTATGATCAGAGGCACCAGGAGCGTCATTTAAAAAATCTTCTAGACGTTTATCAGTGTCAAAATCACTGTCCGCGCCAATGCTAGAACATTCTTCTATAATAGATAGTTCCCGCCCGGACAAAACACTTTTAGGCCTGTTACTCGTTTTTAAACGTTTCTGGCTAGGTTCAATTACATCGTCTTCGACGATCAAGCGTGGCTTATTTTCAATCTTGTCGATACGGCCACAAATTTCGGTCAGTTTTGACAGGATAGCCTGGGAAAAGTCCGGCTTTGAGACAGAGCTGAACATTACTCGGGTCTGTGTGAATTGACCTATTATTGTCCGTACTGGTGCTCGGTTTCGGGCTGACCAGCTGACGGAAAATTTCACTTTCAAATGACTTACTAGTAGGGGCTTTTATTATTGAGGATTCTTCGTCTGTCTTATTTGCAGACTTCCCTGAAGATTTCTTAGGAGCCATTCTAGGCTTCACGTCACCTGTATTTGTAAATACTGCCTCAGCGAGGTCAAATTCCATATACAATACAGCTCTGGGATGTCCAACCTGATTTCAAATCAATTGCCATCCGATTCGAAAATAAACAAAATAACCTAATCTGATTGCAGAAATAGGTATATTCTAGTACAATCTAGTTTGTCTGACCAAGATTACTTGTCAGCAAACATCAAAAATCTTTCAATTGCGAATTGAAAGATGAAGCACGCATACATTTAGCTGTTTGCAGCTAAACCACCGTGAACGCTATGATGTCACGTGGCCACCGACGCGATCTCGTGGAATCCCGGTACGAGAGACAGCGAGACATAACTAAGAAATAAAAATGAAATCGATCGATATCAATGCACAAATTTGTACAAAAGTTTTTTAGGTGAACAACAGGAATAAACGCACGATAATAAACAAAGCAGTAGTTTCAGGACGGGGAATTTACTTGAAGGAGGAAAATTTCGCCCACGTAGGGGTAAAATGCATCAGCAGTGTTCTAATGTGATGTTCGATCAAAATAAACGTATGTCAGTAAAAATACAGGAAAAAAGTTTGTATCAAAATATCGACAACAGAGGCCAATTATGTCGCAATTCCCGTTGCGACACAATTGGTCGACAGTAGAGGCCAATTATGTCGCATTGCGACACAATTGGCCGTTGCGACACAATTGGCTTCTACACAGCTATGCTCTGCTGTGAAGATGGCTGCCGAGTCAGTTTAGACGTTCTCTGATTACGATTATTAACTTTCTTATAGCATAGTTTGGCGAGGAAAAATCGCAGAAATATGGTTTTGGTACCGTTAGACAGGAAAATGTGTCGCGCCTGTACTGTATTTACTTAGTTTTTTTCCTTTTCTTCCCCTTTAATACTAATTGATTTGCAACTGATTTCTTTACTTTTAGTTTCAGTCTAAAGAATGTCGTTTTTTTACAGTTTATCAGATAGATGAATATAAGTAACGCTACAGTAGGGTTTATCCATGAAGGACCTCTGTTTACATTAACCCTAAAGCGTCTGTCAGACACTAAACAATGTACCATATAATTCGCACTAATTGTACATATTTTGCTGAAAATCGACGTACCACCTTTCATCCAAAGTCAATCAAATCTTATTTATCTACGTATCAGGAGCCTGTTTCACAAAGCGGCGTAGATGTATTTTTTGTGTAACTTTCATACTAACGTATCTCTACAGTATGGGTTGCTAGGGCATTTACGTAAAAACTTACACTACGCCGTTTTGCAAAACAGGCTCCTGAAGTATAAGCAAAAATGTAAACAATTCTACAATTCTACTACAGTGCACTTTAATGGCGTAACCAGGATATAAAGAGGGATTTAAACATGGTGGACTTAAACATTTACTGCGCTGAAAAGTATACGGGATCAGCAAAGCGTGTTGAAACAAGGGCTTGTAACCGGGCGGTCACTAAAAAGTCAGATAGCTAAAAATGTCCATAATTTTACAGTGACGTCATCGATCTTTTGGCCAACTTGACATGCAACACGAACATCCACTAAAGTAAAGCAGAGTCATGAATCTGCGAGTTCTCAGACGAGTTTTAGTCTGGAGCTTATTTTAGAAAACGGGGCCTCCGTGGCTCAGTAGGTAGAGCGTTGGACGCTCAATCCGAACAGCCTTTCACCAATGGGTCGCGGGTTCGATTCCCACTCAGTCCAAAAAATTGGAAAATTTTCTGACTGGGTTTTCACTCGAACGACCTATGTGGGATGATTGCCAGTTACCAACGGAAGGTCGTGGGGTTCCTCCGGGCATAGAGCCCGGTTTCCTCCCACAATAAAACTGACAACGCCGCCATATAAGTGAAATAATCTTGAGCGCGGCGTAAAACACCAAACAATCAATCAATCAATATTTTAGAAAGCTGGAGCCTGTTTCACAAACCGGCGTTGCGTAAGTTTTCACGTAACTGCCATAGCAACCCATATTGTAGAGATACGTTGGTATGAAAGTTACGCAAAAAATACATTTACGCCGTTTAGTGAAACAGGCTCCTGGGCAGCTTATTTTTACGTAGCTCCCGTGTCAACGAATCTTTACAAAATGGGTTACCATGGCAGATAAGTAAAAACTTACGCTACGCTCAACTTTGTAAACGAGGTCAACATGACCAATTTCTTGATTTGGAGCTAGCACTGTTATTAAGATAACACTATTGAATTTAATTAATTCGGTCCAATCTGGGAATCATCAAGTGTTATTAGAAGTGTTTTGACACATGCTCGGCCGACTCAAATAGGTTTGCAACGTTCAAGGCATGCAATGTTAGATATATTTTTTCAATTAGTACAAAATACGCTCATTAAAACTTGCATTATATCCCGTAGAAATGTTTACCCTGTGAAACTATTGAATTTATATTCCTTTTGTCATTTTTTAGGCATTACACCCCGATTGGTTTATCAATTTACCTTGGTGGCTCAGTCGGTTAAAGTGATAGCCCATCAGTCCGACTTGGGCCCTCCGTAAATGCGGTAGGGGTTTGACTCCCATTCAGATCAAATATATACTGAAAAATGTGGAAGAGTTGCAAGGTACTTGGCGTGGGTCGGGGGTTTTCTCCGGAATAAGAGCCCGGTTTTCTCCCCCCCACAAAGCCTGGCAATGCCAGCGTACGCCGCCATATAAGTGAACAAATCTCGAATTCGGCGTAAAACATCAATCGATCAAACTATCTAACCTTTTGAAACGTTTGGCCATTGCTTTGAGAAGTGGTATTACAATATACGGGATGTAAGAATATTACAATACCACCCGGCTTCACCAGGCAACAATTAAGGGACATTACTCTTGCAATGAAGCTATGATATTTATTTGGATGGTCTCCCTTTATCTAAAGGAAGTGATAGATTACTTTCAAACACATTTGCTTCAAGATTGTGTATCCAAAATTTCAACTGACCTGGGAATTAACAAATATTAAGGACACTTTTCCGGGTTACCCTTTCGAAAAGATTTAACCTTCCCTTAAATGAGCCACAAAGATTTGAAAAATATACACAACTTTTTATTCACCAAAAGATTAGTTCTACATTATCCCAATTTAGCGGCCCTATTTCTTGTTTTCCAGTCATGAATCACATTTTCTATTTCTGAGGGTCTGCTGTTCGTACTAAAATGGACGTTTGACGATTAAATTCTCATTTAGTTTCCAGGGGTTTTGCAAACTCTATTTTCATCTGACATTCCAAATTTAAAAACAAAAACATACAGTATCTATTTGATCCACTGAACAACTTAACATAATAAAGTAGTAAGGAAACTCCGAAAATATTAATGGTGTAATCTCAATATTTCGACTGCCCTTTAGAACCCTGCTCTATTGTAACTAAATTTTAATCTCCCATGCCTTCTTAGTGTCAACCATCATTGTATTCTGTTTTTCTATATAAATGCACACTGTCTTTTGATGTACTCATAATTCTCCTGACGATGACTTAATTAAAGTCGAAATATTGAGATTACACCATGAATATTTTCGGAGTTTCCTTACTACTTTAAAACATACAGTGGCTTGTAATAACGGCAATCAAGCAAAATGACCCGTAAATTGTTTGGCACTAAAGGGACATGATCTCGAATTATAATATTTTAAGGGGTGCAGGTTACGACTAAACGACGTTTAAGTAGAGTTTAGAAATAACGTAGGCCTAGTATGAATGAACTTTCGTCCTGTGTATGTAATGTATTGTTTTAAATTGTAAAATTCATACATTTAGCTTAATACAAATAAACTTCACACCCTCGTATTGTCTTGACAATCAAAATTTATGAAACGATGCATGTATATGCGTATTTGGCTGCTGACGTTTTTTAATTTTGTTAAAATTGTTCCTCATTTTTATGCTTGACGGGGTGATTGACCGATGTTTTACGCCGCACTCAAGATTATTTCACTTATATGACAGCGCTGCCAGGTTAACGTGGCGTCTACTCTGCGACGAGTACCTGGCAACTCTTCCACATACGAGTGAAAAATCCACTCAGAAATTTGTATTATTTTGTTTGGTCTGAGTAGGATTCGAACTCGCGCCGCATCGATGGAAAAATAGAAGCAACAAACCAACCAAAGCCATCAACTATCTTGAATATCACTTAAGCTATCTTTGGTCCTCACGGATTGTAAAAAGTCTGCATTTGGTGCTAACAAAGGCCAAGCTAATTTGGTGTTGAGGGAATTAAAAAAACATTTATTCGTCAAAACTATATTTAAGCCAAATCATACACCAATTTTCCTCCGTAAATATTCTAGCAGCACACCGGATGCTGTTGGAGAAACGCGATCTTTGGAAGAGTGGTTTTGTTTCCGACGACACTGTTTGAATGCCTCAGGGGCGTGTCTCTGAGTGTCCGGAGCACTTTGTGGTCTGGGTCAATATTTTGATAGCTTCATACTCGCCACAACAAGGTTAAACTGGTCCTGGCGAATGATTCTCACCGGGTGACGGGTACGCGGCACCTTCTATATTTGTTTGGATTATTTGGTGTTGGCACAGTGTAACCACGATGGTCGATTGAAGTTCAATTTTACTAATTAGTGAATAAACATGGAAAAGGTAGAAATGAATCAAAGTAGACAGCCATCAAAATGTTTGTAAGGTAGCTTTGTAGGCTAAGTAAGCCTATAGGGCTCAATAGGCTTTGGTTATCGTTGGGCAACGTCTTTTTTTTCTTCCTCCCAGTGTTGACCTTTTCACACTCAGACAAAACGACTCCAAAAATACATCGCATGTTCAATCATAGCATGATTACGTCACCGTCCACCATCCTGTTTTGAGCGGCCTATACATATATCAAGGGCTTTTATACCGTGATTTTTGTGATACCATTTAGTCTTTTGGCTATATTGTCTTTTGCAGAGATTTTAAACCAATATTGACCATATTATCCAAAAAACCCTTTGTGGCTCGAATTGGTAATTGATGCAGGCACTTCTTTAGCTGTGTATAGATTCTTAATTAGACCTAGCCCCCCCCCCCCCCCGATTGAAAATCGGGCCATATTAGCCCTGGGTCCATGTTATAAATATTGATAAAAAGCCTATAGTTTCATTTCCCATTTGCAACCGTGTCAACGTTTTGATTTTGGGCTAATTTTACCAAAATCCGGATTAATTGCCTTTCTATCGACGGGTCGCAAGTTTGAATCCCACTCAGTCATAAGAACAAATTAAGGTTTTACTGGATCGACATTTGTTCTATGATTGGCAAAATCAAACGTCGATGATTTTTTCCTGGCAAAGAGCCCGGTACTCTCATCCCATCATATAGGCCTAAGTGAAATAGTCCCGACTGCGGCGCAAATCATTCCCCCAATCAACCAAGCATTCTTTTTTATCAGGCCCAGTTGTTGTCCTTAATAAGTGCAAATTATGAACATCATTTGGTATATAACTACCCCCTGCATCCACCATCAGTTTGATATACTCTTTCTAGCATTTAGCATTTTTATACATTCACCAATGGCCGGCGACTGTTTTTCTTTTTATATTAACGATTCATAAATAGAATAGGGTAAGATCCCCAAATGTTCGTCTTCTATGTTTCAGAACATCTGCTCGAACAGCTTGGCCCAATAGGCAATGCAATTTCTAGCGCAGAACACAACAGAATTAGCTTTTGCTTTAAGCTTTACAACCTTATGGAAATAAGCGTCGGGCAACGTCCGTAATCTAACATGCCGTTAAAGTGGAATGAGCTGCCAAAATGATGATATTTTGACGGTAAAGCAGAATGTTGAAATTATTGGCTATTTTTCTCAAGATGTATAATTCAGAAGTTTTTTAGGGCTTCTAGTCCAGAAAATGTACGATAAAGTATTGGTTTGAACTAACTTTGGCTTAGAATGAATAAATGGTCGTCCCGGTTATTTAAATTTTGTTTACTTTTCGAACACGTTTTCTGTTCGTACAGGCCACATATTGTATGTATTTTCCTCATTCCAACGCCAATCATTTAGTTGTTCGATGGCCTTTAAAGCCTTTTACTGTCGTGACGATCAGAAATTATGAAAAAAGTGTGAATTTTGGCAGCTCATGCTAATTTTCCTTTGAACATTCGGTCCCAGGATAGGTTTGAATTATTGTGAGTTAACAAGTCTAATAGTGACTTGCCCCTATTTTGATACCAAAAATGTATTTGTAAATATTTTTGAACATGTCCCAAATTGTTTTCCATGTACCATTGTTTTTTAGTTTAGAAAATACAGGACCTTGTCATTATAGCCGTTCTTGTTCACGTTCCTGTGCATGTGTGACTTTAATATTTAGCATCTGCACAGGGGGTCGGAATATCTCCATAACCTTTATTTGAAGTATCACAAATTGTTGAACACCTACACGGAATGTGGCAATCCATTCAGTGTTATACACTGTAAAAAATGTGGTTGTAATTTTACAGCAAAGTTCGCGGGCAATCGTAGGATAAGTAAAATTTGCTGTAGATTTACATCTGTGCGAATATGTAAATTTACAGTGTGGTGTTAGTAGATTTACAGTGAAACAGTGGATTTACTGCACTTCGTGCTTTCTTCTCTCTTTAAATACAATTATCTTCTCTGTTAATCTACCAAGGTTGTTGTGTAGATTTGTAAATTAACCAAAAAGAGTAAAATTATCGAAATGTGTTACAGGGTTACATGTAAAACAACAATACTTATTAGTACTTTGACAAATCTGTGTATATTTACAGTGTGTTTACGTAAATTTACATGATAGCCAATATAAAAACATCGTACATCGTACAAAAGTTTTTCTTGTAGTTCTACAAACATTTTTTACAGTGTATGATTTCCGTAGTTTGTTATGTTTACATGAACATGTTTACATGTTTTTCAAGACCACGTTTTTCTCCTCACTCAGCCTGGTAACGTCCCCATTTAAGTGAAAAATAATGTGTGGCGTAAAAAACACATTTCGAAGGTTTTATGAACAGCTTTTGCCCATATTTTCCAATTTGCGTTAAATGTTTTGTAGAACATGTATTTTACAAGTCCGACCAAAAAGAAAACTAAATTTCGGCCACAGAACATAAAGAATTCGACATTGCACTTACAACACTACGGTGTTTACGAATGTTAATTGGCTCACTGACATATGATGTCAAACACGACCACCGTTGTGTGCGTGTCATCACAGTACTGCGCATTCTCGGGGTTTGACTCGGTGCGAACCAACGTTCAGCGGTATCGGGTTACGCAACAAACACCGCTACGGCGGTATTAAACCCTTAATCAGATTGGGCGTAATGAACAATCTCTACTGTGTCAGTGCATGTTCAAAACACTTTGTATACATCGTACGTCGTGTATGACGTCACTTTTGCCCAGTTTTTCCGGGTATTTACGGAAAATATGCATATTTCCTACTCCTACGTTTTTTTGACTACCAGGAAACTAACGCAAAGGCTGTTTTGTTTCAACATATATTTTTCATATAAACATTAAGTTCATATATAAACAAAAACCGATTGATACGAATTGGACGCGCTAATGAGTTATTACAGCCAACCAACCACAACCCAGCTTTAAGCCCTGCTCATAAATCCTTTAAGTTGGAATAATGGTAATATAATAAGGTGAAGAATTACTTATGGATAACAACTTCTTGGTTTATTGGGTGACGACGTTTCGATGTAGGCCTAGTTCTTACATCGTTATAAAAGTCAATGACAAACAACAAAATTGGTAATATAGGCCTAGCTCTGGTGCAACCCGAATTGCATGGCTTAGTAGACGATCGAACCCGTTACTTGTTGATGGAAAAATTGGCTTAAAGTAACTACTTCATAAAAGTCATTAAAATATCATCACACAAATATTCGAATTCCCACTGATTAGTCTAGCGTAATAGAGCAACGTAAGCACTACGAGGAATGACAAAGACTTCATGTTTAACTCAATATTTCGGTTTATTAGATCAAACCATCATTCAGGAGTGACGGTTTGATCTAATAAACTGAAATATTGAGTTAAACATGAAGTCTTTGTCATTCTTTGGAGTGCTTATGTTGCTCTATTATTATCACACATTCTTCAGAAATTTGTTAAAATAGGTATTCACGGGTGGTTAAACTGAAGGCCCAAACATACAAGATATGAACAACAAATATGGGCACTGCTCGTTAAAATGAAAACAATCAGGTTACTTTTAAACAAGATGCTGTACCTGCCCCCCAAAACTTAATAAATCATAATTACATATTTGTAGCCAATTCATGACGATTAAATTTGCATGAGCTGCCAAAATCCAAACTTTCTTCATTAATTTGAATTGTCACGACAGTAAGAGACTTTGAAGGTCATCGAAAAACTAAGTGATTGCTGTCGAAATGAGGAAAATCCGTACAGCCTTTGAATTAGTGTCTAAATGTAAATAAAATTCAAATAATCAGGACGAATTAAATTCATTCTAAGCCTAAGTTAGTTGAAAACACTACTTTAACGTACATCCTTGAGACTTGTGGCACAAAATAGCCAATAATTTCCAAATTCTGTTATAACGGGAAAATATCAAGATTTAAGAACGCTCATGCCACTTTAGTCAAAAGCTGCATTGGAATAAAGTGAATATTATATTCAAAGTAAAATATAATTTTTATTCGTTTTAGTTAGGTTACACTTGTTATGGTAGACTCCAGACTTGAGAAAATAATCATACAAAATTATACAATAGTACAAAGCAGTTTATATTAATAAATCGTCACGGATCTTACAGTGTCCATTGGTACTGCAATATATAATAGATAGACCGTGTATGGAATATATATTGTTCTGCTTAATTAAGCCGTTTGTCGCGAAACTTTTCCTTCGTGGAGATCTTTAGAGCTGGAAGACGGCGTAACAATGGGCCGGCATACCGTCGAAGGTGGAAATCGATAATGACTTGATGCGAGGCAAACACACCGTCATCAAACACGCTGATAAAAACATACCTCACAAAAGAGATAATTCTAAGTAGCGTCAGAAGTAAAGGTAAATATACACGGCCATAATCGTGTCATTTTCTTTACAAGTAAGCCTTACTTGGTTCATTGTCTAAGTAAAAGGCGAATCGGGCGAAAGTCTTTATCCGTACTCTTAATGAAAAGCGACTTAACCGGCAGGTAGATATTTGTAAGGTGGGACTCTAACACGGCTAATTGCCTATCTATTGACGAGGTTAGTTAGAAACAGGCCCGTGTTGACACCATATTGTTTCCCTCTTAACAATCTACTCGGTAGGAAAGCCAAAGATCTATCTCTGAACTTTCCTAAAGGATGGAATAATGCAAGGTGTGACAAGGGTCTCCAATGAGCTTATAGCTTAAAGCAAATAAAACGGATAATGTCCCTCGATTCTACTGCTCATCAAAAACGATAAAGTGCTTTTAATTCATGTCACTCAACCCATGACAGGACGCACTTAATCCTCAAATGTCTATATAGAGAGCTTGAATTCCACCAACAAGGCTCGGGGATTGCCACGACAAGGCAAGCTTTTAAGCCCAAAAATACAGTGATTTACCGTATAAAAAGCGCAGACTGTCAGAGGCGTGTCAAAGCCGACGGGTAGCGAGCGAAGATAGCCGAAGGGAGTTCCGACTGAATTATTCTATCAGTCTGATAACTTCGGGGATTTACTTGTGTGAAATACCCTGTGGTAGATTGCAGGTCATTTTAAACGTGGTGACCAAAAACGGTAGCCGTGAAACGTACAACTTCCATACCCTATGGAGGGCCCAACAAAAGTATCCTCGTGATAATGTAAGGGACCGAAATACTCTGTTTGTTAACTTTCAGGCTCGATCAGTTTTATAATTGAAGCATTGGAAGATTCCTGAAATGTACCAAACTACGTCTCTCCTTTGCGTTGCACAACATGTGCTTTACCGGGTTAAATATAAAAAAATCTTTCCAATGATTTCAGCGTTTGATTAATTTACTACAATTTTTATTTTATATTTTCGTCTGTATTGAAGTATTTTGATATATACTTTCGAGTCCATCTGTATTCAGCTAAAACATACGGTGATTTACCGCGCACACTGTCCGAGGCGAGTCAAAGCCGACCGGTAGAGAGCGAAGACAGCCGAAGTGTGTCCCGGCTGTTATTCCATATATACAGAATGCCTAATGACGTCATCGGGGTTATAAGAAGGAAAACTATGACGAATAGAAAGTATTCGTTACTGAAAGTATATATTTGCAGTCATGCGTGCCAGGCTTGTCATATTGCGGTCACATAAAAACAATGAACTATAGAGTCTATGCGTGGAATGGACATGGGCGTGGCATTTGCTGGTTTGGATCTGACTTTGTGCTGCCATTGATAGTTGAAGCGCGCGTGCATAACATATCTGGATCACTATTGCACCATCTCCTAGTAATGGCGGCATTCGATGCAAATCAAAGACCACGTGACCTCCATTCGACGCATATAGTTCATTGCATAAAAGCGCCGTTTTACATCCCATAATGTTTTAGGCGTTCGGATTTTTCTTTCAGACACAGAGACGAGTTTTTGATTTTCGTCTCGAAATTTCAGGGGGCTTCGGTGGCTTAGACGGTTAGAGCGATAGTCCCTCAGTCCATCGATGCAACCGGGTTCGGATCCCACTCAGACCAAATAAGAATTGATTAATTTCTCAGTGGATTTTTCAACCGATCGACGTATGTGGCGAAGGTGGGAAGCTAATTTGACTTCCTGACACTCAGTTAGTTAAAGTGGCATGAGCTGCCAAAATTCACATCTTTTTCAGAAATTCTGACAGTCAAGGCAATGAAAGGATCGGGAGATTTTCGAAAAACTAAGCGTTTGACTTTGGAATGAGGAAATCATACGGTCTGTAATCCTTACCAACCAAAACATTGCCCAAAAAGTAAACAAAAATTTAAACAACCGAGTTCTTGAATTCTAGCCTTAACTTGTTCAAGACGCTGCTCAAACGTATATTTTCGAGACTAGCAGCACACAAGTTTCTAAGTTGTTGTTCTTATGAATGGTCGAAATTTTTTTTAATGAATAAATAACAATATTTACCCATAAATAAAACAGGTATCAGCTATTTGTTATCTTTTTTTCCCTACCACGAAGTTTCAGTTATTTATCTATGCCCGGAGCTCTATGCCCGGAGGAAACTCACGACCTTCCGGTGGCAAGTGGCAACCATCCCACATAGGTCGTTTGAGTGAAAACCAGTCAGAACAATCGGTTAGAGGGATAGCCCTTCACTCCGACGCAGGTCATCCATCGATGCATTTTTACTAGATAATCGAAACATCAATCAACCAATCAGCCAATCAATCGATCAATCAATCAATCATTTAATCAATATACCAATCAATGTCGGAAGCTAATTTAACTTCCCGAGACTCAGTTAGTTTAAGTGGCATAAGCTGCCGAAATTAGCATCTTTTTCAGAAATTCGGATAGTCAAGGCAATGAAATGATCGGAAGATTTTCGGAAAACTAAGCGTTTGACTTTGGAATGAGGAAATCATACTGTCTGCAATCCGTACCAACCAAAACATTTCCCAAACAGTAAACAAAAATTTAAACAACCGAGTTGAACGTTCTAGACTTAAACTTGTCCAAGGCGCTTCTTTTACGTACATTCCCGAGACTTCTAAATCGTCGCTCTTATGAATCGTCGATAATTAACATTTTTTTTTAAATGAATAAATTACAGCATTTTGGCACCTCAAGCTATTTTAAAGCGAACTGTTTTAGCTAAAATACGTAAAAATAAAGACTGCATTATAAAAAACAATATTTACCCGTAAATTAATTTTTTTCTACCACGACGTTTGAATTATTTAATGTTTGAGGTCATGCGCAATAAGGACTTTCAGTTCCTCGTTGATCACATGTAGAAGAGAAGCATGCGCATGCGTATTTGAAAATGTCTGTTTTGGCCAAATTTTGTTATATTGAAATTTAGTTGTGCCGATAGTTATGAGGTTTAAGTGGCATGAGCACCGAAAGTTCGGATTTTTTTCATAAATTCCGATTGCCAAGAAGTCGAGCGTTTGAACTATCTTGAAACACTAAAGGATTGACGCTGAGATAATAAAAAAAAAGTTTGGTAAGGCCACCACCCCAAACGAACCGAAAATGTGTGCTAATAATGAATTCAAATAGCGGGATGTATGAGTATATTTTCGAGCCTGTGTTGGTCGGCTTGGTGGCTCAATTGGTTAGAGGAATATCCCCACAGTACGACGTAGGTCATCCATCGATGCGGCTCGACCAAAGAACCCGGTTTCTTTCCCCACTAAACTTGGCAACGCCGCAATATAAGTGAAATAATCTTGAATGGGGCGTAAAACGTCAAGAAATGAATGAATCAACCGAGCCGTACTTTTTGACAAAAATGACGAACAATTGGCTAATTCAGTTTCAACGGAAAATGTCAACATTTTGTTGCAGGCAATGCCGCTTTAATCAACAAACCCTTTTTACTAGATAATCGAAACATCAATTAATCAATCGATCAATCAATCAATATACCAATCAATACATCAAACTAATCAATGTATCGATAAATAAATACGTTTTTAACAAGTTTAACCAATCAACCAACCAACCGATCGACCTATCAATCGATCAACCGACGTTAGTCTTCTTTTTTTAAATATACCCTAAATCCTCGCATTTTCTTGATAATCTGAGTTTATGGGAAAAAAGAGTAAACCTTGGTCACCGTTTTGTACCTGCATCGATTGATTGATTGATTGGTGTTTTACGTCGCACTCAAGATTATTTGACTTATATGGCGGCGCGATCAGGATTACTGGGGGAGGAAACCAGGCTCTTTGCCAGGAGGAAACCACCGACCTTCGGCGAGTACCTTGCAACTCCTCCACATACGACGACCGAGTGAAAATCCATTGAAGATCCTACATATTTTATCCTTTCCAATGACTAGTGACCGTTCCGTAACGTTTGGGTTGCTTTCCCCCGATTAGTTCAACAATTGACAGTATCATTATTTACACGTTTTATTTCACACAAGGAAGTCAGCAAATATGCTTACTCTGTGATTTCCTACAGTGGGTTTTACATTTCTTAATTGCTGATAGCCATGTAGTGTTTCGTGGCCATTGGTTAAATGTAACGAGACGCATGACCAGAAATACGCAAGTCCAAATTTTTCCCGTCGCCAGCGAAACAAGAACGGACGACGAGCAAACCATTAATAGCTTTCCTAAAAAACAGCTAAAAACGATTTTATAGGAGCAAAGTGGAGGGACAGACGTTGCGAGGGAGGTCAAATTGCACAGCCACCCGTTCTCGTCACGATTACAGAACTCAGAGAGCGTTTAATTGTTTGTCGAACATGGTAACCACGGCCATGGAGCCTGTTGTCGCCAGGCCATATGAAAATTGATCATCGCTAGTCAACTAGTCCGGACGATTTACTCACAGCGACATTAGCTTAATTTGTGTGGCCATATTTCCCCGCAGATTCCCGTGTCACGTGACTGAAACAAGATGAAGGGGCGACTTAGCAGAAGATGAGATGTAATTATTCCGAGGCTCATCCCTGATGTAAATAACAGAGAGGTTGAGCTGGATTTGTTTAGATAGATCCTCCTCTCTAATTCAGCCAAAGTGTCGAAACTCTTGGCTCTTCCGCAGTTTGCTCTGCTAATCGACGTTCTCAATTTTCGCTTTGTTGACGGCTATCGGTGGCTAAAAGCTCTAAAGACGAGACAAATCTAACTGACTAAATAGGGCTGGGCTTCGACGGGATGTGCACACAAAAGTCCATTTGTCCGTTACGCCACTGGACTAATAGATCGACTGGAAGACGGAAGACAAACAGTATGCTTTCGAGGAATTAGCTCTATTGCCATTTTCATATCAATCAGAAAACAAAATACATATGGATTTAACGGCCAGCTTCCTCCTGAGTCCGTTTAATGGCTATTGACACTGGGCTTCGACAAGAATTTTCTGCTTCTTGAATCGAAAGTGGTGCTGTTGATCCCTTTAATGACTTGATTACTGTCACATTTCAGACGATTGGGGTACTCAAATTAATCTAAGTATCACCGTGAAAGTATGATATATTAAAAACATTCAACCGATAAATCAATCAATCAATCAGTTAACAATTAATTGATCAACAGGCCCAATAATCATTCAATCAACTAATCAATCAATCAATCAGTTAAACAATTAATTGATCAACAGGCCCAATAGTCATTCAACCAATCAACCAATCAATAACATCAGTCAATCATTAACATCAATAACATCGATCAACCAACCAATCAATATACCAATCAATCAATCAATCAATCAATCAATCAACCAACCAACCAATCAATCAACCAATCAACCAATCAACTAACCAACCAATTAATCAATCAATTAATCAACCAATCAGTAATCAAATCAAGCAATCATTAAATCAATCAATTTGTAAGCGATATGATTCTCTATAATGTTTAACCCCCCAACCATTCAACTTTTAGCTCTTATGCAATAAGCCAATCGCTGCATTCCGTTCATAAAATGAAACCATTGGTTGGGTTATACAAATTTTAATGAGGTTTTTGTTAATTCTCGAGTAATAACATATTCTCCAGTATTGTATCAGCGCCCTTTCTTCTCATAATAAATAAAGTTTCGAAAGAAACATTGAGTTTAAAATGAGTCTTTTGGAGTAACACTGTTTTGTATATTTTAAAACTTTTAAGTGGAAATGTAGGTTCCCAATTGTGTTCCATGTTTTCCAATTCCATTCAAGATTATTTTAAGAGAACCAGGACATTTTCAGTGCTTCGTAAAATGTCATCCTGAAGTCGGAGAAAAATAACCAAATATACGCAAACAAACGTGTATCGAGCTTGGATCCTGAATGATTGATTTATTGATTGATGTTTTACGACGCTTGCGCCCGACGGATGGACTATCACTCTACAGACCGTGGATCGTGAAGAAAGTCGAGAAAGGATGGGGGAAATATAGAGAAGGTTTTTTTAGTCTTTCGTTACTTTTTAACAAAAACATCTTATTTCCTTATTCTATGGTCAGTTAGTCGTTTAAAAAAATACGTACATGGTACTAGCTTTTTCGAAACTGTTTCTTTGACTTCGATTTGTCGAGGATGATCCATAAATAATAACTCTTTGTTACAGCTAGCATGTTTCGTTGGCCACGTGCCTTTTTTATGTCCATACACCTTGGTTCAAAGTTACTGTATCCGAGGCCATTACCAAACAAAGGCGGCCTATTTGTATAGCTTAGAGAAACATTGGGGATCGAAAAGTCTCTACAGCTTACTAAAATGGGAATAATTGCTGACGAGTACAGGTTGGTTGTCAATAAAGTTCCCTAAGCCCGTAAGATCACGACTCTTCCGAATCTAGACATACTCGCTTCCTGACGACTCTGAGCGATACTGAATAGACTGGCACGGACCTTAATTCGAATAAAGAGCAGCTATATCAAGAATAAATAATAAATATGTTTACATAATGTATCGTTTTAATTCTCTCATTGTCGCTATCAAATCTCGAACAGCTAGTAGCATTCGAAGTGCCGGAAGTCGGGTTTTAAGCGAATCAACAATCGGAAGTTACCCACAATGCACTTTAGCCATCAGGCCTGTTAAACCATAGATTGGATTTCATCAAAGAAAACTTTTCAGAGTGAATGACATTCAAACAAAGTTCTACATACTAAGAACTCTAAGTACAAATAAAAATTACTTGTTGAGTATAAAATGACAGATCTGCAAGCTGCAAAAATATCAATTTTTCTGTGTTTAAGCAAAATTTTGAAATTATCGGCTATTTTTATCAAAAAGTATAGATTAGAATCCCCCTAGTGTTAATAATTTTGAGGATGTACATAAAAGAAGCGTTTTAAAGGTTTTAAATCTGCATATGAATGGATAAGCTTCAATAAAAAATTCCACCCCCCCCCCCCGGTTTTATGAACAACATATGGAATTTGCGTTAAGTATCTTGTAGAATATTTACCTTTTAAGTCTGTGTTGTAGGATATGTACTTTATAAGTCTGAAGGAAAAGAAAATTTAATTTCTGACGCGGAACTACGGAACCGTATTAGGGCCAGAGAAAAAAATCTTTATAATTCGGAGTTACTATCTTCTAATTTGGAGATACTAACTCCGAATAAGAGCGCTTAATTCGGAGTTACTATCTCCGAATTACCGCCGAGCCTGATGACGTCACATATATTTACGCAAAGCTTTTTGGGTAAAATGTATCTCAGTTCGCCATTTTGTTTATTGGTACTCAACAAGATATCAGGTTTTTGGAAAACATTGTTGACATTTTTTTCAACACATTTTTCTGGTAACGTTACGCCTTTTACGCCTTTTTCTCGATACAATATTATTTCTATACCGCCAAAGTTTAAAATTATTTTAACATCCCTCAATCCCCCTCAATCATCAAGCAATCGATCAATTAGCGGCTAATTCGGAGTTACTAAATTAGGAGATATTAACCCCGAATGATAAAGAATTTTTTTAACCTGGCCCTAATACGCTTCCGTACAGAACATACAAAATCCAATGCTACATTTGCCGCTATTCGTAGCAGTTCGTACATTCGTACAGGAGGTCGGGAATTGCGTCTATTTAGACGATTTTTTGCTGAGTAGTTACGAAAATATGAATATTTCCTTCTCACTCCGCTTTTGACAAATAGGCAAGGGACGCAAATGTTGTTTCATTTCAACATATGTTTTTCAAATATACATTTAGTCCGTGTTAAAACACAAACCAGCTTTTTAAGCCTTGTTCATAAACCCTTTAAACAAACATTCGACCCGGTTATTTAAATTCTGTTTACTTTCGTATACGAGCAAGTCTCAGAGCGTACGGTTTTTCTACATCCGTTAGTGTTTTAGTTTTCTACACTCTTATCGTTTTGTTAATTAACAATTTTGAAAAAGGTGCAAATTTTGGCAGTTCTTGCCAGTTTAATAATTTTGCTATCTCAGTGTCATGAGGTGAAATCCCCATTTTTCATATACATGCCAGGAGGTATTTTTTTATTTTGGAACGATCCTTCAATTGTTGACGGCGAAAATGAACAATACCTAGAGATTTCACGAATCTTTGTAAACCTGCACTTAAAATATTTCATTACAAATAAGTGTACTTCATTACAAAGAAATGTATTCCATTACAAAGAAATGTATTCCATTACAAAGAAATGTATTCCATTACAAAGAAATGTATTCCATTACAAAGAAATGTATTCCATTACAAAGAAATGTATTCCATTACAAAGAAATGTACTGTAAATATTTTACCACTGAATATGAAAATATGAATTTTACCACAGTATATATTTTACCACTGTTTTATACTGAAATTCATGTATATTTACAATATTCACAGTAGATTTACACATATTTGTAAAAAAAATACCCATTTGATGTAGTTTTATAGTTTATATTGTAAAGTATTTCGTTAACTACAATTGGCAGGAATTTTATTATTTTTGGATCTAAGGCAAATATCTAATTTTTTATTTGATTCAAATCACATTCAGAATGTTCCTGCATGTGTCATCAAGGGGGAAATCTACATTTGTCTAATGTAGATCTGCTCATTAAAGTGGCATGAGCTGTCAAATATAAGAAAAATGAAACAGAATTAGCTAATTATGGGTTATTATTTTATCTGAAATTACAAAAGAACAACTTTCAGATGATATCAATCTTGAGGATGTACGTTAAGGCCGTTTTATAAGCAACAAAAGTCCCAAAAATGAACTCATACGCCCCGGCTATTTGAACTTTGTCCGTTATTAGCACATATCCTTGGTTCGTACAGGGTACTGACTGTACCAATATTTTTATTTCAACGTCAATCGTTTAGTTTTCAAGGTACTTCATACGTTGAGCTTCTTTTGACAATCAGAATTTGTAAAAAAAAAACAACGAATTTTGGTAGCTCATGTCTGTATAAAACGTTTGATTATGTAGACCCCTTTCCAGGAACGCAACCAGTTTTGGTTCAAGACTAAAACCGATTCTTCTCGAAATAACATTTAAAGAGGCATGAGCTGCCAAAATTTACACTTTTTTCATTTCTCATCTTCACGACAGTAGGAGGCTTTGAAGGCCACCGGTAAACTAAATGTTTGGCGTTGGAATGAGCAAAGTCCTTACAGTATGTGGCCTGTACGAATCGAAAACGTGTTTGAAAAGTAAACAGAATTTAAATAACCGGGACGACCATTCATTCATTCTAAGCCACAGATAGTTCGAAACAATACTTTATCGTACATTCTCGAGACGAGAAGCACTAAATAGCTTCTGAAATATACGTCTTGAGAAAAATAGCCAATAATTTCAACATTCTGTTTTAACGTCAAAATATCAACATTTTGGCAGCTCATGCCACTTTAAAAGTTAACCTAAATGCTAATGCATTTCAATGGTGGACCGATCATTGGTTCTCGCCATATACGGTGCCTGAGAAAACGACACCTATTGTATGAATATTCTAAATAAGCTCCAATGTCAAAACCGAATAATAAGGCATTCAGACTAAAACATTACTGTAATTTTACTGGAAGTGCAACTAAAAAAACAATGAACACTACTGTGAACTAACAAACAGAGTAATGCAGTTCTACACGATAATGATTTGTAGACATACATTATATTTTTAATTTGTAAATTTACATAAAAAAGCTGCTAACCCATTTGCCAGCACTTTTTGCTGTAGATTTAAATCTTTTTTTACAGTGTAGGTTATAATAATCTACATGCGAGAGACGACAAAGTGCGTAATAAGTTTAAGATTTAACAAGTTTATTGATTGAATATGTTATAAGAATCTACATGCGGGGGACGACACAGTGCAAAACAAGTTTATTCATTAACAGACAGGTTTGATATGAACAGTTTCATATACATTGTTCCTACGCTGGCGCCTCTGTGCACTTCGTATGCAGTTGTATAATGCAGTCTTTACAAAAAAATGTCAAACTTTTTACGTGAAATTACAAACTCTAGCCATGTATCTTTTTAAAGGGGCCTCCGTGGCTCAGTATGTAGAGCGTTGGACGCTCAATCCGAACAGCCTGCCACCAATGGGTCGCGGGTTCGAATCCCACTCAGTCTAAAAATTGGAAAATTTTCTGACTGGGTTTTCACTCGAACGACCTATGTGGGATGGTTGCCAGTTACCAGCGGAAGGTCGTGGGTTTCCTCCGGGCACAGAGCCCGATTTCCTCCCACGATAAAACTGGCAACGCCGCCATATAAGTGAAATAATCTTGAGCGTGGCGTAAAACACCAAACAATCAATCAATCAATCTTTTTAAAATCAATTAAAAATATCAGGGGCATATTTCATAATGGGTTTAGGCAGCTAAGCATACCGAGTTAATAATAAAATGCTTTAAAATTGCCATGCTTTAGTAGGTAATCTGGCGTTAGCCAGCTAAATGCGTTTTATGAATTAGTCCAGTCGACCGACTTCATTTTGTCTATTTGTCTATCAGTTTATGGATTCAGAAAATGGCGGAGCAAGTTTTTACGTTGTTGGCATAGCAACGTATTTCTACTGTACGGGTTACCATGACATACGCATAAAACGTAAGTTTGAATTGCTCCGCTCCGGGAAATCAACGTAACGCCTTATGTCAAGAAGTTGGAACAATGTTAGTTCAATAGAACCGTCTGTCATTTAAGCCGTTGAAATGACACCGGGGAAAAATTGACGGGGTGTCTCGATTGAGCTGATGGTAAAAAAAACTGAAGTCTCTTACACCATCGTTTCTGAGTGAATTTTTCACTCGGTTGTCTAGGTGGAAGAGTTGCCAGGTACTCGCTGAAGGTTGGGGGTTCCCCCGGACAATGGGCCCGGTTTCCTCCCCCGTTAAACCTGGCAACGCCTCCATATAAGTGAAATAATCTTAAGTGCGGCGTGATGCATCATTTAAGTGGCATGAGCTGCCAAATGTTGATATTTTGACGTCAAAACAGAATGTTGAAATTATCGGTTATTTTTCTCAAGACGTATAATTCAGAAGCTTTTTAGTGCTTGGATTCTCGAGAATGTACGATAAAGTATTGTTTTGAAATAACTTTGGCTTGGAATGAATAAACGGTCGTCCTGGTTATTTAAATTTTGTTTACTTTTAGAACGATGCCTTCAAAGCCTCTTACTGTCATGACGATCAGAAATGATGAAAAAGTGAGAATTTTGTCAGTTCATGCCACTTTAAATCAATCAATCAATCTTAAATCGTCGTAAAACTTACCGCGGTTTTCACAGGCTCGTATACCCAGATTTTCAGCCTGGTGTTTTACTGTATTGCTCAATGCTGTACGACTGTCAGGTAACGTAACAAGCTCTATGTTTCTTACTTAATTGCAATGTGGGATGGTTGCCAGTTACCAGCGGAAGGTCGTGGGTTTCCTCCGGGCACAGAGCCCGGTTTCCTCCCACAATTAAACTGGCAACGCCGCCATATAAGTGAAATAATATTGAGCGCGGCATGAAGCATCAAACAATCCTTAATTGCACAGGATCCGGTTTTCTTTCCACTCAAACTCTTGACGGGGGAGTGTAATACGAATTAATCTAAGATCCGTACAACTTTGTCAATACATAGCAAAGTATTCCAAACTCCTGTCTGTCGTTAAAGTGGCATGAGCTGCAAAAATTCACACAGTTTCCATAATTTCTGCTCGGCACGACAGTAAAAGGCTTTGAAGGCCATCGAAAAACTAAATGATAGGCGTTGGAAATGAGGAAAATCCATACAGTATTTGGCGTATACGAACCGGAATAGTGTTCGAAAAGTAAACAAAATTTAAATAACCGGGACGACAATTCATTAATTCTAAGCTAAAGTTAGTTCAAAATAATACTTTATCGTACATTCTAGAGACTAAAACACTAACAAGCTTCTGAATTATACGTCTTGAGAAAAATAGCCGATAATTTCACCATTCTGTTTCAACGTCAAAATATCAACATTTTGGCAGCTCAAGCCACTTTAACCAAATGGAATATCATGGGTTTGGTTTTTTACAGCAACTCATGATTGGGTATAAAGGTCTAAATGACATACCCCCCCCCCCCATTTTCAACACAATTAAAGACTTGTCTCCATGATTGTTTTAGTCAAGAATTTTTTTCTGTGCCTGTTGGTTTAAATCAGTGAAACGTAAGCAGAACCGCAGAATTGTGTTTTGCGCTAAAGGATATTGAAACGAAGGAAGAAGTTTGATTTTTTTGTCTTTTTGTTACAGTGAGCACATCTCAGTTTTGCTTTACTACCTTTGAAAGAAAAACATCGCATGTTCTAAATAACTAATTTGTTCTCTAGCAAGTGCTTTGATGCGCTTAAATCAAACAAAATGAATGGGATATCGTACAGCTTGAACCAACATAGATCCGTTATAAAATCAAACTAGAAAAAGAGATAATGACATATGGCCTGTTTTAAACCCTTGCTTTTTTCAACGAAATAATAGAAAGACAGAAATCAATTTTGCGAAATAGTTTATGTTTTTAAAGTCAGTAGGCCCTACAACAGAAAATTCAAGAAATGAATTTCGGCCGCAAATACAATTTCTGACAGAAGGTGCCGTTGGCGTTGTGATATGGCGTGTTGTTTCGGACGTTTTTACCTGATATCCTAGACTATACAGTCGAACAAAAGAACGCCCTTATCTCGGCACTGAACTTGGAAATGAAGATGGTAAAAGGCCATAAATCAACAATAAAGGTGGAACTACAAGCAGAAAAGGAAAGTTTTTAAAGGTCGTGGATTGTTTGGGCGCGCATGTCATCGAAGGCCTTTTGCGTATTCGCGATCACCGAATAAAAACATTTTAGGCTTGTAGAAATCTTATATAAATATTTGAGGACAGCCGTCGGTAGAAGATCTAACCGTGGTCTATGGAGATCTAATACCATTCAAAGGGTTCTATCGATATTTTGTCTGCATTACAAGGCCATATATTCAGCTCTGTTTATTGGTGAACAGATGGATGGTCGGTGTAAAGCTTTTAGTGCGAGTCTGTGCCACAACGACTCTGTTTACTTTTGACGAAGACAATCTGACATCTAGTATTACTGATGACGGCTACATGCTGAAAGCGGCAATAACACAATCTGTGCAGGAGTTTATTACAATCATACCGTTTACTGATCAGTAGGCTTGGTTGGACCATATCGAAAAAAAGTTACCTGTACGAAATATTTTTTCTTTAAAAATAGAATTGAAAACTTTCTGCATTTAACATAATGGGATATTTGAACCCTGGCGTACCTCGTGCTCTAACAAGAAACATGAGGTGTTGACTTACGTCACCAATTTTGATAATCCTATTGTCGATTCCTGGGATTGGAGGCTTTACTGCATTAATGTTTTTTTTTAAAAATCTCTCCTGAAATTAAGAAAATCCTTAATATTTGTTTAGTTGATTGATTGATGTTTTACGCCACTCTTCAAGATTATTTCACCCATATGGTGGCTTTGCCAGGTTTAATACGGGAGGAAATGAATCCCTTGATCTTCGGCAAGTACCGGAGAACTCATCCAATGTCAGGCGTCTAGTAACCCCCTCCCTCCCATCAGAAATTTTCAACTGATATTTCAACTGATTTTATCGCGTTATTCCTGAATTTATCGAGTACAACTGATACAATCAGCTATATGATGTCGAACTTTGAGATGCGTTTGCAATAAATCTCATTACGCTCTTTGGAAAACTGAATTAAAAGGTCATATTCGCTATATTCGCAGTAAAGAAACTAGATAAAAAATCAAAGCAATAACAATTGTTTCTTCTCGAGCTGGTATATTAGCAAAAGTTCCGAAATGATAATCCTGTGCATTTATGAGGTGTGCTCGGTAGCATAGTAAAAGTCGTACCAAAATCTGATTTCTGGAATAGTTCAGCGTTTTTTTCAAGATGGCGGCCAAAATGTCCGCAATTATCCCAATAGACAAGCACTTTTTCTTCGGTTTTATGTGCATAAGGAATGTTTGATGATATACAAAGAATCATCCAAGGTTCGATTTTTGGAATGGTATATTTTTCTGCTCGATTATAGTTGCTCTAAGCAAGCATTTATTGTGCTCTTTTTCTCGATTTCAAGGATCTTTGCAATTGAAAACGAATTAAAATTCAATTTGCATTTAAAATTCATCGTACATACGGTCTTCGGGTTTGTTTGATTGCGGCGAAATTCATTCCCAACAGTTTAAGTTATATGGTTAAAAATGCAATCTTTTTTCAACTCGGATTCACAATATCCTTAGCATTATAAAATGATTTCAAATAATTACAGCATAGTTAAAAATCTTATATATATTTTTGAACCTTAAAACACACGGGCACAGGGAAAATCTTCTTGTCTAAAATAACCACGGAGACAAGTTTCTAATTGTGTTAAAAAGAGGTATATCATTTAGACCTTTATATCCCATTAATTGTTGTAACCGTGTGCAAATGTGTGGATAGTGGTTATTTTGAACCCCCTGGCACAGACAAATATATATCTTATATAGGTAACAAACAGCTAGTTTCGAATAGTTTTCGATAATTGGTGGATTGAGATACATTGTATTAAATCATTTCAGCTCAGGCTATATGGTAAAAGCATCCCACCTACGTTCATCCCACTTACGTTCATCCCACCTACATTCATCCCTCTTGCGAAACCAATTTTGAGAATCGCACTGTAGATTTCTGGGCTTTGGGGGCTTTTGCGGCTTTAGTTCAGAAATGGTACTTTCGAAGACCTCTGCTTAAATTTAGAAAATCTTAATCATTAATAATTGTTTAAACATTAAAGCACGTATGAAAAAAGTAAGAAAATTAAAACTAAAAACTAGGCGGAAAAATTTCGACAGAATGTGAGCTGTCGAAGTGAAATTGTAATATGGTTCAAACATCAGTGCGTAACCTCGATGTTTTCACAAGGTCGACAAGGCGTCCCAGATTTCATGGCATACGACTGGAAATCCAACCATCGCAAGATTTTCAAGTCTTTCCAGTCGATGCCACAAAACACAGTTTGTCTGCTTTGAAGAACAAAATTTATTAGAATGTAGCGCAAAGTGAGTAAGAACGGGAGCAAATTGACCTCTGACCTAAGACGATTGCACGATTGAAGTAAAACTACTCGACTAGATATTTACTGTATCTTAGACTTTCCGAGTCTGCTAAACAAGTCAATCGATCAAGACGGTATTTTCCTTCTATATTGTACTTAATTCTGTGTAAGGAGATGTACAAACAGGCCTACCCTAAAGTTGCTCCTCTTCAAGAATAAACACATTTTAAACTAAGACAGTATTTTGTACAAAACCTCTTCAAACAATTGATTCCGATGGAGTATTGGTCGTCCAAACTAAGTACACGTACTGCCCATTAATCTTTTAAAAAGGTTGTATAATTTTGATAAACCCCAGAAGGTGATCTTTAGAACGTCTCGGGGCCTCGGTGGCCCAGTTCGTTAAAATGATAGTCCCGCAGTTCGACACAGGCCTCCCATCAATGCGGCGCGCGTTCGAATCTCACTCAGACCAAATACAAATGGAAAAAAATATGAGAGGATTTTCACTCTATCGCCATATGTGGGAGAGTTACCAAGTACTCGTCGAAGGTCAGGGGTGTCCCCCGGGCAATGAGCCTGGTTTCCTCTCTCGCTAAACCCTGTGGAAACATAAGTGGAATAATCTTGACTGGGGCGTAAAACATCAATCATTCACCTTAGAACGTTTCGCTTTACGTAGGTTTAACCTTTTCATAGGTAAGATGCTGTTCCTTACTTTCCAAGGGCCTCCGTGGCTCGGTAGGTACAGCGTTGGACGCTCAATCCGAACAGCTTTCCACCAATGGGTTGCGGGTTCAAATCCCAGTCAGCCCAAAACAAATTGGAACATTTTCTGACTGGATTTTCACTCGAACGACCTATGTGGGATGGTTGCCAGTTACAACCGGAAGGTCGTGGGTTTCCTCCGAGCATAGAGCCCGGTTTCCTCCCACAATAAAACTGGCAACGCCGCCATATAAGTGAAATAATCTAGGGCGCTGCGTAAAACACCAAACAATCAATCAATCAACCTTACTTTCCATAACGACTTTCTCGACTTATTGACGTATTACGCCGCAATCATATGACAAAGTTGACAGATTTCCCACGGAGACTCACGGACCTCCGAATTTTCCACATAGGACGATCAAGGTAAAAATACAAGAATTTTTACACTTATTTTTAATAGACTGAGTAGGATTTGAACCCTTACCCTATAAACGGAAGGCCAATGGTTGACTGAGAGTATCGCTCTGGCGACCGAGCCACAGAAGTACAACTTGTGACGTATGTACTCTCACAATGCGATCATATAAGTGCTGATCAATAAAATGATCATCAACAAATAAATCAATCTGTCAATAAAACAATTTATTATATAACTGGAGTGAGTGTTGCAATTTCATTGGCCAATAGGCGGTCACATGACAGTTAATATTATCTTTTATTATATAACTGGAGTGAGTGTTTCAATTTCATTGGTCAATAGGCTGTCACATGACAGTTAATATTATAATGTTATTAATCTGTTATGTGAATTATGTAAATATAACATCTGCCTGAAATTCTGTGAAGGTATAGAATATATATATACGCTAACTTGATATATAATAAAACAATTATTGACTCTCCTGCCAGTTAATATGATGGTTATAATGACCTGGAAAACTTATATTGACCGATGCCGAAGGCATCGGTCAATATAAGTTGTCCAGGTCATTATAACATCATATTAACTGGCAGTAGAGTCAATAATTGTATATTATCAATCAACAGACAAATCAACCAATCCATCATTCAATCAATGATAACGGTACAATGTTTTAAGTGTCTAGCTGCTATATGTAGAGAATAATTCGTTGAAACACAATGAACTATATGAGTGGAATGGTCACGTCACATTGGGAAGATTGGATCTGGCGAGCTAAAATCGCCGTCATAACTAAGAGATACTGTCTCTCTCTCGAAACGCAAATAACGTTCTTTTACAAATTTATGACATCACCGATCAACGGTCAAAATTGACATCACAAGAGTGATTTGTTTAAGGGTTTAATACCGCCGTAGCGGTGTTTGTTGCGTAACCCGATACCGCTGAACGTTGGTTCGTACCGAGTCAAACCACGAGAATGCGCAGCATTCGAGGAGTATGACGAGGTGCGAACCAACGTTCAGCGGTATCGGGTTACGCAATAAACACCAAGACGAAGGTATTAAAGGCGATTCTACCCCGATAATTGAGAAAAATGAGGAAAAAGTGACCTGTTGTTGATTGCCGTTCCTTTTCCCTCCCTCGGGACAGAGTGGGCACTTTTAACCAATCAACGATAAGCTTTGGTCACGTGCAACGGTTGACCCAGATATTTTGAAGCAGAATGACATAATGTCACTATGGCTACCGCTTTGACAGGCTGGGTTGCTGACGACGCTATCGGGGGAAATGTTGTGAAATCAACCCTTTGATGACTGTATACGTTCATGACAGCCCAGTTTTCAATATAAAAGGACAGAATATAACCACACTCACAACATTATCAGGTTAAATCCTTCATTTTGTATGATAACAAGCAAAATATCACTTCTTCCGGGGGAGGTAAACCTACCAGCCCAGGTTGCACTACAGACTCGATGTTGTTTGAAAAGTCATCTCTACTTAACATGTATATTTGCACACGGCACGCACATGCAGGAGGGGTAGAATATCGTGTTATGACGTAAATAACGTAGTCGTTGGGTCAGGACTAGTGACGTCGTTCTTTCGCTTCCTCTGTGACGTCATATAAGTATTGCCATCTCATAATAATGGCGGCGCTCGCTACAACTAAAACGTCACGTGATCTCCCTTCCACGCATATAGCTTATTGTTGCAACAGAATTAGCTAATTGTTCGTTATTTTTGTCAAGAAGTATGACATATGAAATTTCTTCATATATCAATCTCAGCTATATATTTATGAACACGAAAAGACACGGGCAGCGGGAAATCTTCTTGTCTAAAATCTTAGATACATAAGTGATTTCAATTCTGTCCGTTATTAGCACACATTTTCAGTTCGCACGGGTTACTGGACTTGCCGATATTTTTAATCTCAACGTCAATGCTGTAGTTTTCCAAAGTAGTAATTCTATTGACGATTAAAATTCATTAAAAAATCTGAATTTTGGCAGGCCATACCACTTTAAAGTGGCATGAGCTGCCGAAATTCACACTTTTATCATAATTTCTGATCACCACGACAGTAAGAGGCTTTGTAGGCCACCGAAAAACTAAATGGTTGGCGCTGGAATGAGGAAAATCTATATAGTATGTGGCCTGTACGAACCGAAAACGTGTTCGAAAAGTAAACAAATTTTAATTAACCGGGACAACCATTCATTCATTCTAAGCCTAAGCTAATTCAAAACAATACTTTATCGTTTATCGTACATTTTTGAGACTAAAAGCACTAAAAAGCTTCTGAATTAGACGTTTGAGAAAAATAGCCAATAATTTCAGCATTCTGTTTTAACGTCAAAATATCAACATTTTGGCAGCTCATGCCACTTTAACTTTGAGTGGACTATCACAATTAAATTGTCTGAATAAATAAGCAACGATTGGGATGATTGTATTGCAGAAAGGACTGTGTCTCATAATTGGTCCACATGGTTCGAATGTCTATTTAACAAAACGAAACGTCTTTCGTTGTGAGCTTGTAGAGTCTTCAGCAGGCTCACGTTTTAATGGACTGATATTACACTCGTTTATGGGTATGGTTATATTGTGGAAGAATATTCTTCAGTTATGAGACCAGTTTAATTAGGGTTATAGAGGATATGCATTACTTTGTCGGTTTCTATATACCCTAGCGGCTAATGAACAATAAAGCCGACCATTATCGGTAATCTGTACATGAGATGCTAGAGTGTTGACTGACAATGGCGCTTAAACCGTAAACCTTCCCCACCTTCCACCGCCAACGATTATTAACAGGCCGATGGTATGACATCAACCGGCAATCAATATGCCTCAGCTAGCAACGTCTTCTTGAATTTAATACTCGGCAACAACGAATCCAAACTTGGAATTGTTTCCTGTGCAACGGTTAAGTGTTCCTCAAACATTGGCTACTCGGCTTCGATAGGAGACAGAAGGGCTCGATGCGGATTTATCGTCTACCTAAATCGCCGCTACAGCTGCCGAGGCAAGCGTTAAGCCAAACGGCCGGTAATTAGTACGTTTTCTACCTTTAAACTTGCTTTACTAGCTCACTTACGTCTTTATTGATCTATGCTAGACAAGTCAAAATTAAAAAGAAATTCTTACGAGTTACTTTTGCCGGCACACAATTAAAAGAGTTGGCATTTGATTCGACCCGTTAACGTCGTTCCAGTGGAATTCATCTCTATTGTTTACCTTCAAGTGGACACTTTTGATACAATTTATGATATTTCTTATACAAGACAACATCTTCTTGATTTGAAGAAAGCTTTTGATTATATGTTGTTATTTTCTTTAAAAGAAATTAGGATTAAACACCTATTTATGGAAAGGTATAGGCCCTATTTATGACACAGAGCTGCTAGCGTCCCGGTACATCTCGGTACATTCCGGTCCATCTCGGTACATTTCGGTAATTCGTCGGACACTTCTCATGTATGGGAATAAATCTATTTCAAGCAAAGGAGTTTTGCTTTAAATAATATTCTTCTTGACATTTACATGCAGTTAAACATTTGCTTAAAGTGGCATGAGCTGCCAAAATGTTGATATTTTGACGTTTAAACAGAATGTTGAAATTACTGGCTATTTTTCTCAAGACGTATAATTCAGAAGCTTTTTAGTGCTTCCAGTCTCAAAAATGTACGATAAAGTATTGTTTTGAACTAACTTTTGCTTAGAATGAATGGTCGTCCCGGTTATTTGTTTACTTTTCGAATTCGTTTTCGGTTCGTACAGGCCACATACGGTATGGATTTTTCTCATTCCAACGCTAATCATTTAGTTTTTCGATGGCATTCAAGGCCTCTTACTGTCGTGGTGGTCAGAAATTATGAAAAAAGTGTGAATTTTGGCAGCTCATGCCACTTTAAATAATATTCTTCTGGACATTTACAGTTGCTTAAACTCACTACAAAATAAAAATATAGCACCCCTTCGAGAATCTCGACGTCATAATTTCGATTGGCAGTAAAGATTTATTCATTCAATTCTGGTGGTAGATTATTATAAATAATAACCAAAACATGTTTGGGAAACAAATGTATCTTAGCTAAAGTGTTTTCTTTGCGTTCCTTTTAGAATCTCAAATGAGATTTATGATATATCGGGTGGCTACTTTTTAATTGGAAGATATGAATCGGTCATACGGTAGATTTGTATATAAAGATGATGTTATGACACTTGAAAAGCTAGTTATCTTATAGAGTGAAAAATAAGTGCTAATGTTCCTCTTTCTTTGCTTAATGTAAAACTGATTGTTTGACATCTCCAAGCGATGTGCTGCCCCCTGGTGGTCACGTGTCTGGCTGATACCTGCCCAAGGGGACGGAAGAGCAAAGTTGTATGCCTGCTGAAGATCAATCAAGTGACAATGAAAAGTTTGTACTTAAACTAAAACCTTAGGCCAGAGAAAACTGTCGGCGTTTTAAGAAACCATCCTGGAGATGCATTAAGTCATTAGACACTCTTTGTTGTTACTGGGGACAGGTGAAAGGCGCGGATCGATCGCTAAGCAAACGGCTGGTAGATCTGCTAAACGGACCAGCCATCAAGACCATACCTTCATCAAACACACCCAACTTTTCTATTGTAATTGATCTCGATGAGAACTTGTGTCCATGACTTTGTTAAGAATGACAAGTCCATTTTGTCAGCAGTCTTTTATTTACTTAAACAATTTGTTTAGGGAATAAAATACAAAGTAAAGTTATATTTATACTTTGGTCATAAAAAATAAAAGGGCATGTCTGCCTATCATCTTTATTTCAATGTTTTGCTGATCACCGGTGTATCTAAAAAAAATTACAGTTTGTTCACGGGCAAAATTTCTAATACTACTAATGCCAGATTTATGTATATAAGACCGATCAGTACAAACGTTTGCAACAGAATATTGGCAAAGCGTAAACAAACACTGTAACATTGTAAGCACGATAAAGTACTGTGAACTCGTGACTGCCAATAAAATTGTCAAGTGCTATGTTTAATTTAATAAATATTTGTAGATTTTCACAAAATATTACCTTCAGGCTGTTTAATAGTGTTAAATTTAACAACATTTCCATAAAAATTTGGCTGCATGATAACTTATTTTTATGCTTCCCGCTTTGTCCGTGCTTTCATCTATCCTTTCGCCCTTCTGTGGGTCCGTCCGGGCGGATTATTTTTTCAGGGGCCATTTTTTCTTGCTGGTTTTAAACTTGCCTACTAAATATCCAGTTTTTATGCAGTGTCATTTCTGTGTCATCTCCGTAAAGTTATTGCTCGTTATTTCTTCAAATTCTCCCTACCAAGTGATATATTTTGTCCGTGTGGTATCTCGATTACTATTCTGAGTATCGTATTGAAACCTAAGCTAAGCGTTTTAATTTAATAAATATTTTCATCAAAGTGTCCTAATACTAAAAACGAGGTGGCTGTATAATTACTACACAAAGACATTCAATAAATGAACAACTCCAAAAACTAAAATCTTAAAAATAGAGCGCCTCTTATCGCCGACAACCTGGACGTTAGTAAAATAATTTTGTCATATTTTCATACGCTCATTGATGTGGCCCAATCTAAAATAGGCATTGATCCTACTGCCATTCGTTGAGATGTCAACTGTAAAACCAATGAGTCACATGTCGCTTGACCATACAGGGAGGCCACTGGTGTCGACGTCCTTAAAATTGTAAACACCGACAAGTGACACTGATAGTTGACTCTGTTGTGTAGGGAGATATCCGATATAATTCTGGTTGGTTGATTGTTTGGTGTTTTACGCCGCGCTCAAGATTTTTTCACTTAAATGGCGGCGTTGTCAGTTTTATTGTGGGCGGAAACCGGGCTCTATGCCCGGAGGAAACCCACGACCTTCCGTTGGTAACTGGCAACCAACCCACATAGGTCGTTCAAGTGAAAACGGCTGTCTTATCCAGAAATTTTTTCATTTTTTTTGGACTGAGTTGGATTCGAACCCGCGACCCATTGGTGGAAGGCTGTTCGGATTGAGCGTCCAACGCTCCACGGGAGGTCCCTATAATTCTGGTAGGCCACGTTTAAGCCGCCCATGATTGGTTTTGTTAAATGTATTACTAATACATCTATAATACCTTGAAACTTATTCCCTCATCCATATAATATTTTACTTTGAATCCATGGGCGCTGCCATCTTATTTTAGAATGTATTCGTGAGCTGATGTAGTGCCGAATATAGTTGTGATTTTTAACAAGTATTTCTGCCCAAAGGTCTTGCGATACAAGTTATTATTGTAGGGTTACATGTTTGTGAACAGTAGAGAACAAAGAATTAAATATATTTATGATCACTAAAACACACGGGCACAGGGAAAATCTTCTTGTCTAAAATAACCATGGAGACAAGTTTCTAATTGTGTTAAAAAGAGGTATATCATTTAGACCTTTACACCCCATAAATTGTTGTAACAAACCAAACCTATGATATTTCATTAGGTTGACGACTGACAAGAGCCTAGCCTTGGTCAGTAGAATTTATGGAATCCTTTTGTAACACATTGACAATGGTTACGCATCTTAACTATGACAAGAACATCGGTGGACTGAGATTGATACAACCCCCCCCCCCCCCCCCCCCGAGACAGACAAGACTATGTAACATACAACGAACAAAACAACCATAAACTCCATCTCACAACCAGAAAACTACAAGGTTATAAAATTTTATCAAGGTTATTAACTCCATCTCATAACCTACTTTTAGCAAACAACAACGTTATGAACTCCATCTCATATCCTACAACCAGCACAAAAAAACAAGGTTATAAACTCCATCTCATAACCTTTTTCTAGCAAACAACAAGGTTATAAACTACATCTCATAGCCTACAACCAGCACAAAAAACAAGGTTATAAACTCCATCGCATAGGTTTCTTACAGTTCACTATGCGCGAAAAAGAAGGGCGACAGCTCTCGAGCCATGTCTCGTGTTGGAGATCTCGTAGGATGGCACGAGATCTCGATTGGGATGTGGCCATTTTTTTCTGGTTTATGGGTTGCATCATAGCCGCTATTCTTAGATTGTTGTTGAACTTCTCTCTTCTGAGTGGGGGGTTTCGTTCGGAGCGAATTTCGGCAGTCTTCGCTTGCTTCCATATTGCTTTGACATGCCTCGAGAAGAAAATATTGTACTCCAAGCAAAAATCAGAAAACAAAAATAATCGCAAATTGATCCAACGCTAAAATCCACATTAAGTTGCATGCGCTTGTTTCGATATGCTATTTAGTCCGGTAAACCACACCATGTGCAACATAAACGGAGACAGAAGCAGTCTCGGTATACTTGCTTCCGTTATAGATTATAACCAAAAGTTAGCAAATAAAGTGTTTTTGTTCCTTGCATTATCAGTGGGATACTTTTTATTTGACTCTCACGATGAAACGGAAAGTATTCTTTTTCACAGCTGCCTTTCTTGAAAAGGGAATATTCGAGGTTGTTAGACGTACATAAAATTCTTGGAGTTATCCCATTTGCTGTTGCTCTGTGGACGACTGAGTATATTTCTATTGACAGTGTGTCCTCTGAAAATAAAGCTTTATTGTTATTATTGGGGGAGAAAATCACCACGAACCCCCTAAAACATGCAGAAGATGTTTCCGCAGGTATTATTCGAAATTCGTTGTGGTGTTTTTTGACTTTCTAATGAGATCTGGTTGATTGCGACTTTGGTCCCGGTTCTTCAAGGTCCAGAGGGGGTTTCGGTGGTTCAGTGGGTTCGGGTGAACGTCCCTCAGTCCCACACAGACCTTTCATCAATGCGGCGCGGGTTCGAATTACTGAGTGTTTTTTCACTCGGTCGCCGTATGTGGAAGAGTTGCCAGGTACTCGCCGAAGATCGGGGGTTTCCTCCGGGCAATGCGCCCGTTTTCCTCCCCCGCTAAACCCTGGTAACGCCGCCATATAAGTGAAGTAATCTTGAGAGCGGCGTAAAACATCAATCAATCAATCAAGGTCAAGACCTTGCTCAGTCGAAAGATTGTAAAATGCAAGCTGAGATGCCCTCATGAAGTAACACATGCTATATTTGAAGGTACAGGTGTAGCTAAGCATGCTTCAATGAAGTAGCCATGTTTTAAACACACGTATTATTAAGGGTGGAAAGATGTGGAAAGAAGTGGAATTAAAGAGGTTTAATGGTTATGTTATATATCATTTTCATAGCGGGTCAGGCAAACAGGTACACAGGTGTTTCCAGTCTAAATGTAGGTTATAAAAGTTGAGCCGATATCAATACAGCTACGGCTTTGTTTATATTCGCAAGGTAGAGCGAGACAGACTAAATTCAGCGATATGTCATCGACGGTTAAATTTTTAAGGTAGGACTGCGGGCTAATCATTTTATCAGTGATGGCGAATAAGGGATAGACAGGCGACCTCCCCCACTTGACGCCGCCTGTCAAACCGCGCTCCCTCCCGCAGAGCGGGCCTTCCCAGCTCACTCTGTTGATAATAGGTATCATTGCTCGTCAATAGTCCCCTAGGTAAATAAGACCTTTCTTAATAAATCACCTGGAAAATGTCATATTTACAACCTCAAAGATTCGCCGTCCATTATCAGTTTTTAGAAAGAGATAAAACGATCTTCTCCAAAGTTGATACCATATCAAGCCCAACTAATAATGCAATTCGTGATTTGGGGCGGGGGAGGGGGTCTTTAAGCTAACCGAAATCAATTTGTTGCTCTGAGCTATTTGACAATAGCTATATGACAGGCAAAAGGGAATATGTCTCACCAATTACCGCCGAGCCTGATGGCGTCAAATAGATTTACGCAAAGCTTTCTGGGTAAACTATGTATCTCAATTCGCCATTTTGATTACCTGTACTTAGCAAGACGTCACATTTTTGGAAAACATTTGTGACATAAAGAGCTTTTCTCCACACATTTTCCGGGTTTCTTTGCAACTTTCACGTGTTCTTCTCAATACAGAATTATTCCTTCTGTCATTTTGAAAAAAAAAATGTGTCAACATCCCTCAATCCCCTGAAATCCTTTGTGCGTAAAATTCAAAATCTTTTGTATCCATTCAAAGCTCGTGTTGTTCACAAACAACTTACTACGTGGTGATCTCTTATTCATTTCTCATTAACAGTATTCTCGTTATTTTTTGGGGATGACACTTTTTGATAAATGGCAGAAATTCTTCTACGAAACGGGAATCGAACCCGGGTCCCAGAGTATGGCATCGACAGCATTAAATGTCGGGTGTCTTATCCATTCAGCCAACCGGCCTCCTCTGGCCCGGGTTCAATTTCCGTTTCGGGCTTCACCCAAAATCGGTAGAAGAATTTCTGCTATTTTTCAAGAAAGTGTAATCCAAAAAAATAACGAGAATACTGTTATACTCACTTTCTAAAAGCACTAACTAATTAAAGAGAAATTAAAGTGGCATGAGCTGCCAAAATTCACGCTATTTTCCTCAATTTCTGATCGTCACGACAGTAATAGGCTTTAAAGACCATCGAAAAACTAAATGATTGGCGTTTGAATAAGGCAAATCCATACAGTATGTGGCCTGTACGAACCATTCATTCATTCTAAGCAAAAGTTAGTTCAAAACAATACTTTATCGCACATTATCGAGACTATAAGCACTAAAAAGCTTCTGAATTATACAGGTTGAGAAAAATAGCCAATAATTTCAACATTCTGTTTTAAGGTCAAAATATCAATATTTTGGCAGCTCAAGCCACTTTAAGCTTTTGAAGTACCTTGAAAAACTAAACAATTGACGTTGAAATTAACAAATATCGCTAAATCTAGTAACCTGTGCGAATAGAGCATGTGTGCGAACAACGGACACAATTCAAATAGCTGGAATGTATGGGTATATTTTTGGTGATTTTGCTGCTACTACAACTACTTAATCATTTCCAAGACTGGTATTAGTTCTTATTTTGTACTTCTTATTAACAATTGTCTTATTGCATATTTAGGGCACTTCATATAACTTTGTTAGTGTGGTAGTTGCCAGGTACTCGCCGAACGTCGGGGGTTTCCTCCAAGCAATGGACACGGTTGCCTCCCCACTAAACTTGGCAACGCTGTCATATAAGTGAAATAAAATCAATCAATCGATCGGCGTAAAAAAATCAATCAATCAATTATATAACTTTAGGCACAAATCTTCTCACGTGGTGTAATTCGTACGCGGACATACAGAACTAACAGCCAACAAAGTGTATACATTTGATGGAGTATATAAGCACAAAGAAAAATGTTAAGCACTCACCTGGAAAGTCTGCTCCGACCGGTAAAATCATTGGTGTAGGGAGATTGTTGGCAAACTGATGTTGCAGAAACGATTGTGATCATAAAGGGCAAAATTTTGGCGATAAGAAATTACCATTAATGGCAATAAGCTATACAATTTATTCAGGATATCGTTAGCCAAATCAAAAGTGTATTTTAACAAAATAAAAAGATGCTTGTAAGTATGAAACCATCTGGCTTCACAGGGCGAACATATTGAAGTAAAAATGTCAAAGTGTGTAGAACACATCCCTAGAGCAGAAGGTCAATAGCGCCGATAGACTCCATTAGCTTCCAGTCTGCGTTTCATCCCTCCAGTGAGACGTTGGATCTGTTGAAGGGCTAATTGCTCGGATTTGAATCCTTTGGAGAACATTTGGGATAGGTTGGGCAGAAACATTCAAGCCCTAGAGCCCCCTGTACAAAAACTGCAGGCATTGGAAGGCGCATTACATCGGTATTGGCGGCAGTTACTCCTTCAACAGATTCAACGTCTCACTGCAGGGATGAAACGCAGGTTGGAAGCTCGTGGAGGCTATTGACCTCCTTCTCTAGGGATGTGTTCTACCAGAAGTCTATGAATGTGGAAGTGTGAAGCGTCCCATTACATCATATTCAGGGCATTGGCACCTTTTGACCCAAAGGTCGCCATAAACAGCGCCCTCTCTCGGTTAGTCAGAAAGCGTGGCCTTTCTTAACTTCCTCCTATGAACTATGGGATGCATAAGAAAAAACATGGCGAACGTTTAAGATATGACAACAGTACTTGATGGAGCAAAAGTTAAAGTTTCCGAAGAACTTCATATAGTTGAAAATAAGACAAGAAGACTTGTTTGGAACGATTTGAGTCGAAATGGAGATATCAGAGTCGCGTGTTCGGTAAAGCTTTTATAAAAAACAATGCATTCTCCGAACTGCGGTTACTGGAATTGCCGATAGATACAGTAAGTGGAGAATGAATTTATTTTCTGATTTGAAATTGCGCAACCGTTGACAATTTCAAAATCTACCGCGCATAAACGTCACATAGTGTAGTATAAGCAGACTGAAAGCGCCAGTGCCCTGAACATGGGGTAATGCAACATTTCACACTTCCCTGTTCATAGACTTCTGGTTCTACACACTCAAAGTGACATTTTTACTTCAATACACTGTATGTTCGCCCTGTGAAGCCAGATGGACTTTACACTTTTGATTTGGCTAACGATTAACACGTAATCGTAATCACTCTTTCACTTAGAAAATGCACAAGGTCTCTAAAACGTATAGGAATTCCGAAAAAAGGCACGACGGATGGAGACGACCTATACAGTGAAACTAGCTCTTGTTAGATAACTTTCAATAAATCATGCATTTTCCCTCCTACAAGAAATATCATAAATTTTATAGTCAAACAAAACTCTCTGAGTCATATGTTTTTTTATTTCCATGGCACTTGTATTCCCGGCATCACATATGCATATTGTATCGGTTTGGGACAGAATGGGCTATAATGCCCAAAACTTAAAATCGCTTATTTTGCTTTGGTGGGCGAACGGATCAAGGAATCTAGGAATGGGAGAGGATTGGTACTTTTGCCTCAGTGACTTACCCAGTATTCCTCCGATAAACCTCAAAGTACAAGCGCATTGATACACGTGCAAAGTACACACACATTAACGTTAATATTTGAGAAAAAAATTCGGAATTTCTAATCGCAAAGTCATCTTAGAACATTTTACCTTAATGATATAAGTTCTTGAGCTTGTCAATATTACGACGAAACTTTATTGGTTTATGGCAGCCATGCTTCTACATTGAGTCGTTTGCAAAAACCAGACCAGGAATAAAAACGCACGACGGATTGAGATCACTGCTTTGTTGAGATTACTGGAAGGCATATAATAAATTTGCAGCAGGTGCATAAACTGTCACAAGGATATGTTTGAAATATTTTTGTTTGCTCTCGTTGAACCTATAAAGCACGTGTTGCATCAATAAAATGTAATAAATTAGAAAAAGTCATAAAAAACTTAAAACAAAAAACAATTTGGAGACTTTTTGAATTGTAGGTGCACTATCTGAAGTGAACACTTATGAAAGTTTTTATTTCCGTAGATCAAATTTCCGAGAATCTTAAACGGTTGTAAACTGCCTCTATAGGAAAGCCCCCTTAAAGGGAAAGAAAATCTAAGCTTTAGACTAGTTTAAATGGAAAGAGTAGAGTTCATTTAGTCCAAAACAACTGTCCAATGTATGTTTTATCCCCTCGTAAGTGAAAAATTGAAATTTGAAGGTGGCGTTACAATAGAGAATAAGCTCCATAGGCCATTCACAAGGCCGCCACCATTTTTTCATTAGTTTTATCCAATTATTGTTGAATAAAAATTTAAGTGCGTTATAGAGTAGTCATGTGATGCAATTTAGCCAATGGCTGGCTAAGTAATGGCGTGCGGTTGCATACTGACCTATATATTCGGAGACAATCTTCCCACTTCAAGTTTGTCGCCATGTTTTTTTGGACCTAAATCTACCCTTATACATTAGAGAGCGGTAAAACATACGTCATTATTGATCTAAAAATAGCTACACCAACATCACGTCATCCTAAAACGGAAAAATGGCTACACAGATAAGCCACTGAAAGAACATACTTCTGTCTGTTTTCATTAGCTTGAGGGTCACTGGAGGTAATTGACGTGAAATGTTTTAAGTACTTTAAAGGTTATTATCGACTATAATCCCTATGTATTTCTAGAGATTTCCCCTCCTTTAAGAAACAGAACACATTATAAAATATAACTTTTTCTAGAAAGAGATAGAGAGGGTGGGGTATGCATCATTTTCTGACTTCCAAATCGAAGTCCATGTAAACACGTTATGTTGTGGGGAGGGGGTGGGGGGTACGGGTGACCTTAATTGTCCCTTATGTTAGTTATCTTGGTATAGCAAAAAGGAGGTGGAGGTCGTTTTTATAATGCTTCAACGATCTTTAAAATGTCTTCATTTGCCTGGATTTTGCACCCAATTTGGGCCAAATCTCCATAATTTCTCATCGCCGAAGTCACGAGCTCATGCCGCAAGCTTATGTTCTCGGGTATACAACAATTTCAATAGGTGTTTTGGTCAATAGACTGGTTGATATCGATACCCAGTGTACATTTCACTCAGCTGTTTAAATGCAAATTGGAGAGTCAAAAAAAGTCGTTTTGCGATCTTGCCCGGATTAAATATTTGACTAGTTGTGTGGCATTACACGGACTGTTGAAATAACGACCCGGCTAAATTTCTGCAATACCCCGTCATGTATTTACGCACAAGTCGAAAATGAAATGGTGACACTATTTCAAAATAAACACCTCGCAGAATTCAATTCAATGTACTCAATATTTGATATCTTCAGTTTAAATGACAATTCGATTTCTGTGTGTTAAATGACAATTTGATATCTATGGCTTAAATGACAATTTGATTTCTTTGGGTTTGAATGACAGTTTTCCTTGCCGAGGAGGTGGTAAAAATGAAGAATTGAGTTAGTCCTCGATCATATATCCTTAAAAGTTTGCAGATTAAACTTAATCTTTGAGCCCCAGATCGGTATGTTAAATACTCCAATGACCACAGTGTCACTCAGATAGTTATTATCGTTGACAACGAAGAGGGGTAAAACGCAAGCCATGTGGAATTTTATGGCCGATGTAAGTAAATAATATTTAAATTTAATTATTTCTTTAGAAATTTAGCATTGTATTATATAAGGCATTATCTTAATCAACATAGATAATATTGCTGTGATTTAGTCTTTTTTTTTTAAATTTCTCTTGCATTCTTAGCGTTTCAGTGCGACATTTAGTATAAATTTTAGATTGATTTGCACGTCGACGTTATCAATTATATTGGTATAAATACAAATTTATTCAACTTCAGCACAGGTAACATTTTCACCAGAACATTCGCTGCTTTTTCACACTGTAAAACTTTCACTTGCAAATGAGCGACTGATACGCCGTTCCACATGTTCGCGGGTTCGAAACTCACGTCACCATACCGATTAATACGGAGCTCGTCGTTTATATTTGATATCAAACACTCGGTTTGTCTCAGTCGTTTCAAATCCGCAAAATAGAGTGGTTGCCTACTGACGCCACCGGAGTTACAAGAAGAAAAAGCATGGCGGACGGAAAGTACATGTATTATGCACTTATTCGAGGTCAAGACAAAATAAGACCCTTTTACATCTCATAAGTGACGTCATTAGTCTTCAAGTCTAAATTCACAACGGCAAAGAAAACAATGTGCGCAAATTGATTATGTCCATATTTGCTTGTTGTACACGACAGACAAATCACATTATTATGTGGCAAATATGTAAATCTTTTCTGTACGAAAACTTAGAATTGGAAATAGCCTTTCAGGCCAACACAAGCCGTTGTTCAATGGACGTCGAGTTCGAATCCCACAGCCTCTCCAAAGACATTTTTGAATGTTTATCTCGATCTCTCATGTGAAATGTAGCGAGATGCAGTCGTGGATTCCTCCCCCACTAAACCTGGCTACACCACTATAAAAGTGAATCTTGAATGCGGTGCAAAACACCAAAACATTTTATATAAGAAAATTAATATTTTTGTGTCGTTGGTACCAAAACGAAAAAAACATTCCAGAGATAGCGCACAATTCCAGATTGGGAACGTCATGGTGGTTAGTTAACTCGAAACGAAATAAGGAATATTGGCTCCTGAACATGTAACGGAAAGTGTTTGTCGCCAACCAGAATATTATTTCGGATTGTAAATCATTCCATAAGCACAGGTTCGTCACTCATTTGAAATGCGAGGTGTAAACATTTTTATTCCAACGAAAAATGGTCCGAATTCGATAAGGCGCTGGTGTCCATATCTAGACCCGTTGGCATAAAATCGCCGATCTGGCCCCCGTCTTACAAAGCTGGTGTAAGTTACGTCGGACGTAAATCAGTGTTAAAGCTATAGTAACTTACGCCCTGGTCGTAACTGGTCCATGTTGTAGGCCTATGCGCAACTTTACGCCAGCTTCGTAAGACAAGGCCCAGACACGTAATTCTAGGGGCCTTGGTGGTCCAGTGGGCTAGAGTGACCGTCGTTCAGTCCCATACAAGCCTTCCATCTATGCGGCGCAGGTTCGAATCACAATCAGCCTCCGTGGCTCAGTAGGTAGAGCGTTGGACGCTCAATCCGAACAGCCTTCCACCAATGGGTCGCGGGTTTGATTCCCACTCAGTCCAAAAAAATAGAAAATTTTCTGACTGGGTTTTCACTCGAACGACCTATGTGGGATGGTTGCCAGTTACCAACGGAAGGTCGTGGGTTTCCTCCGGGCATAGAACCCGGTTTCCTCCCACAATAAAACTGGCAACGCCGCCATATAAGTGAAATAATCTCGAGCACGGCGTAAACACCAAACAATCAATCAATCAATCTAAAATTTGTCAAGTTTTCACACCTTGTGACGAGAGAATCGACATACTTATCCTTATAAGTCAGAACCCTATTGCATCTCGAAAACTGTTAAGATCTCCCATTTTTTTTACTAGAGAATCGATCTTCGGTGGATCGTTTAAACTCAGAAATAGGTTTCCGCCAATGCGTTCTTGAGTCGAATTCCAGTTGTATCATGAAATTGCAATACCTATTTCTAAATCGACCAAGGCATACGTGGGGCGATGCCTGTATATTTATTGCTTGATTTTAAAATGCTGTGGTCACCGTCCGCTCTTTTTGTCACCACAAAGTATCAAATCTTTATACATTAAAGTGGCGTGAGCTGTCAAAATCTTAATATTTTGACGATCAAACAACGTTGAAATTAGTCTTTTCTCAAGACGTATAATTCAGAAGCTTTTTAGTGCTTCTGGTCTCGAGTATGTATGATAAAGTATTGTTTTGAACTAACTTAGGCGTAGAATGAATGAATGGTCATCCCGGTTATTTAAATTTTGTTTACATTTCGAACACTATTTCGGTTTATATATGTAACATGCTGTATGGATTTTCTTCATTCCAACTCCAATCATTTAGTTTTTCGATGGCTAGTAAACCAGAAAAGGCAAAGTAAAAAGCCATAATAAAACAAAACAAGGCCCATGCCAACAAAGTTTGGATGTAATATTCTATTTTCTCCTGTGAAGATCGCGACGACACCAAAAATTTAATCATATAGCAAAATCATATCATAATCATCTGGTTTATATTTTATAGCAAATGCATGGGGTACTTTATACAAGCAGATTCTTTTCTGTAACATGTTTATTATTTTTTACTTTGCCAAATTTAATTCAGACAGTCGCAGATTCTTGAAGACACGTGGCAACCGTGCAAACACGGAATAGTTCAAGAGCCTACTTTCTTTTCTAAACAATTTTAAAGATTTAAAAAAGAAGTCTCGTGTAGGCACGTGCAATGGTTGTCGCGTGCATATTGTAGTCACGTGTCTCTTGTTCGAGCGACAGAGTTATTATAGTTAATAAATTCATAGAATATGGTACAGTGGCTTTCTCCGGACACTTGACTTCGGAGTGCTGCAAGTTAGGCCCGGTTTAACGCTCGCCACAAAGGGGTTAGCGCCAAACACAGCAGAGCCTTAAAGAAATGCCCCTCGAATAATCTTATTTGAATATTCATAATAAAAGGCCATGTATTAAAACAGAATCTATTAAAAATATAATGAACTTTAGTAATTGAATTATACACGGGCGAGTAAGCATCCGAGGAAACGAAACAGCCAACGGGAGCTCGGTCGTTTAATATTATACAACAGTGGGATTGTCCATCATTGCGAGCTCCCTTCCTATTTAGATTTATTAACAGGTAACAAAACAAGGCATTAAAATACGATCTGAATAAGAGTGGGCTGTATAGGGTGACGCGCGCATTTAAAGTCTAGAACTATAGAAATGCTTTTAGAGTCAAACTCACTTCAAAATACGCATAGAAATTTTACCCGCCTATTAAATCGACATCTGGTCTAACGAAATACTGGCAATTCTACAGAGCTCAAAGTATCTCATAATCAGTAATTATTGGTATATTGCTAAAGTAGTTTTGTGGTGTGCACGATGTAGTGGCATTATTGTGAATTCGAAAATGGTAAATCCGAAAACTGAGAAGTTAATTTTTTTTAAATTTTATTTTAAAGAGGCATACAAATTGCCAAAGGCAGAATAACTCGTGGTTAGGAAAATGTTTATTTCAAGATGGCACGAGCTTTTAAATGTTCTGTAAAGCAGGATTTCGATATAGTTTGCTAAATGTTCCCCTGTAGTTCTCTAATAAGAAATAAATCATGTTGATCAAAATGGAGACTTTTCATAGAGAAGTTTATTGAAACGAAACGACGAAACAAATTATGCATATTTTCGTAACCAATCGAAAAGTACACGTCAAAAGTGACGTCGTACACTAGCTTTGATGTGACAACCTGCCATGATGATGGACTGATTCAGCAGAGATCGTGTATTACGTCACCACTCTGAGGATACGTAAACAATCATGGTACACAACATACGTTTCTGGGATAATTGACTTTTGTGTGCATCTTAAAGCAGTATATGTAGCATTGAATTTTGTATGTGACGCGCCCAAAATTTTATTTCCATTTTGTCAGACTTGCAAAGTACATTTTCAGCACCAAACTAAACGCAAATTCGAAAATATTGCCCAAGCCAATTTATTTGATAACTTTTCCATTTTGCGCCAAAATGGGCTTACGGAATTCTGGGAAAGATGGGTTATGATACATTGTATTATTTGCGCTCAAGTTGCACTTCAATATAGTTTCTAGACGGGAGATGCATGCACCGAAAGGGATGTTTTTAAGCGATTGAGTAGTTTGGAATGTGATTTTTTAGAAAATTTTGCATTTTCATGAAACCATTTTGGCTGTTAATGTCATATTTGGTAAACGATATGTAGATGAACTTAGCTCTAACAAATATCTCTAAAGATAGAAATATATTCAGCTTTTCCATTTGTTAATCATCACCAAGTCACATACGTGTAAAATACTCCCAGAAAAATATGTTATCCAAACACTGCATTAAAAATGGCGTGTTTTATAGGCCCTTCACTGCCCTCAACGGCTAAGGGCAATGTCATCAGTAAATTTTCGAACCCAAGAATGTTTTGAGACTTTAAATAATGTGAACGACCAGCGAGTAGACCTGGAGCCTAATGACGTCCCCGAAAAAGTAAATTACATTGTGGGTATGAAAAGGGGGTCTTGTTTTGAGATGACCGCCAGCCTTTCAGGAAACTTTTGAAGAACATGTCGATTTTCAACGACCAAAATGAAGTTACACCCATTTTAGGTAAATTATATATGTTCATTGCATTTACCCCCCCCCCCCCCTTTTCCCTATAAAAAGAAGGCGAAAGAAAGGATGCCTTTCCACAAATTAAAACGTTGCATCATTGTAGCTAACGATATGTTCTCGGCTCTCGAAATGGGAAAAAGTCAAATACCTACAAGATTTTTTTTCTTGTCTCCAGTTTTCTGTTATTTGCCTAGATGCAGTTAGCTAGGAGGTTTGTTGATACATGCTACTATATGTAAACCTAATTGTTTTTCTGTTATAAGCCATGCGTGAAAATTTGCCATAAAACGTCTGCTTATCAGAATTATGTGTAATTTGAATTGTTGAATTATTTTATACTCAAAGTGGAGGATGCAATCACTCTATATATTAGTGTTGAATTGATTGTGAGTTCAGAAGCCAAGCAGTTAACGAAAGCTTTTAACGCAAACTCAAGTCGGAAGCGACTAAATTAATGGACTACGGCTCCAACCCATAAGAGAAATTTAACGCTCGTATTGTTTTCACTGTGAGCAGTTTATGATTTGACGAGCTGTGCTTCGTAAGGCTTTATTTAATGTGTGTCTGTAAGGTTGAACTGCCTATGTTGGACTCTGGTCTATTTACTTTTTTCCTTACATCGTTCACACGCCTTCATCGATAACAATCATCTATCAAACGGGGGCTAATTCTTTCCGATATTGGCCCGGCCATTAGAACGCGAGTTTATTCATCGCTCGCTAAACACACGACAAACGAATTGCAAAGATCTCAATTGATTGACTGAAATCGCGTTTGGATTCCGTTTACATCGCATCATATTGCCTTAGTGATATTGATAATGACAAGTGATAATCCTTTAATAAGCTGACTGTGACATGGGCAGGGAGCGAATAAAGAGGGGCTGGATTATGGTGTAATTTGTCACGCTCTCCAGGAATAAATCGTGCTCCAGTTGATGACCGGGATGAGTTGGAAGGGATTTCCCGCGAGACTTCATCACGCCACCTACAGGTTATAGTAATAACACCTGGAGGGAGCTCTCGTCAACTCTCATCGCTCTACTTAATCCTTAAACAATTTCTTTTCATAAAAGCCCTTTTACGCGTCAGCCTTGGGTTACAGTAGAATTATCCTGGTATTTAACACTGCCATCGGTTATAGCTTTTTCCTTACATGTTGGCATGACAACCTGTTAAACAATAAGGTCGTGACTGGAAGGAAATTGCCCCGTAAATTCTGCTTTTGGGGTGATTCCTCCCGCCTTCTCCAATAGAGAGAAACCACTTTAACCCGTCTCTTATAGCACATTATCTCTACTTGATTGTTACAAATTAGGGGAATGAGGTCCTGCTAAAACTAACGCCATATGTTTCATGATTAAACGGAAGGAAATCCATTGGCGACTGTGGGTTTTATTGCCTTGCGCGAAAACTGTCTACTTCGCTAATAGCCCCTAAGTTTTCGCGTATTTGCTTTCAAGTAGAAACTGTTGACACACGAAGATCTCTTTGGGTTACATTAACATCATCTCAACGTCAAGCATCCACCTTTAGCATTATCCTATCATCTGATATTAGTGTAGACAAATAAATCACTACCAGAAAACGACTCACATAAAATTACTTAGCGAAAAATATTGAAAAAAAAATATTATAAAATTCCAAAGTTAGACTTTCATCCGAAGTTGTCCTCTTAAAGTCTGCATAAATTTGACTATGCATAGTTTATTACGAATATGTTTACATACTTCTAATTAATACTTGCACTATCTGAGTTATTATTATATGATTTTTAAAAATGCCTCATGAATTTGGTAAACTGGGATTCGTCTCACAAAGCCTCCGTAAAACGCTATCAATTGCAATACGCATGCAAATGCAGTACCCATGTGTGACGTCACTTTGGTATCCATTGATAACCAGCCTTTTTAAATCAAATGAGTTTGCATACAGCTTAATATCTGTCGTCATATTTCTTGACAATATCAAATCGTTTGCATACAAGGAACTCAGACAAAACCTAACACAGCTTGGTCTGATCTCTGTAAACATATTTCTGGACAAGATTTGCACATCAAATCGTGTGCGTTCCAGAAACTCAGACAAAGCCTAAAACAGTTTGGTCTGATCTCTGTTACCAATTTTTGGACAATATTTGCAAATTAAATCGTGTGCGTTCAAGAAACCCAGACAAAGCCTAAAACAGCTTGGTCTGGTCTCTGTAAACGTATTTTTGGACAATATTTGCAAATCAAATCGTGTGCGTACAAGAAATCCAGACAAAACCTAAAACAGCTTGGTCTGATCTCTGTAAACATATTTTTGGACAATATTTGCAAATCAAATCGTTTGCATACAAGAAACTCAGACAAAACCTAAAAACGATTGGTGAAATCTCTGTGAACATATTTCTGGACAATATTTGCACATTAAATCGAATGTGTACAAGAAACTCAGACAAAACCTAAAAACGATTGGTGAAATCTCTGTGAACATATTTCTGGACAATATTTGCACATTAAATCGAATGTGTACAAGAAACTCAGACAAAACCTAAAACAGCTTGGTCTGATCTCTGTAAACATATTTGGGGACAATATTTGCAAATCAAATCCTGTGCGTTCAAGAAACTCAGACAAAACCTAAAACAGTTTAGTCCGATCTCTGTAAACATATTTGGGGACAATACTTGCAAATCAAATCGTGTGCGTTCAAGAAACTTAGACAAAACCTGAAACAACTTGGTCTGGTATTGCACACCATTGTACAAACACAACGGGTAGGCCAATGGAATGCTGGGGATTGTTCCCCTTGCCAACTAAAATTGAGTGAAAAATAATGTTGAGGTTCAATCCGGGCAACTGGGATTTGATGGCATCCCGATAATGCATATCGCTGACGCCATCGAGTCGAATGCCTTGTGAAATGTTCCAAACGGCCATGTGCTGGAGCACATAAACGTATAAACGTATTTATACGTACATCAGCGTATAAACGATATGCTAGGGACATAATATTTCAACCGCACAGAACAATTTGATTTCTGGTTAATTGTTTATCTATAACCAAGAGTTCATTATATGAATTAATTTACATTCAATATACATTATGAACAGACATAAACTTGTATAAAATACAGAGATACAATATTGTACAGATACAATATTGTTCAATATGTAGAGATACAATACTGTGTAGACATAATATCGTATAAAATGTGCAGACAATATTTTTTATAGTAAAAACAAAAAGTTCTTTCGTCAGATTCAAAAGGGGCTGGAGCATTGTGGCTCTGCTTTAGCCATGTATGCTGACCCAGTAAGGAGGAACATTAAGTATGCCACATACTTTAGTCTTCCTGACGTTCTATGGTCTGTGGAGCCTAATGCCAAAATTAAGATCTGGATGGGGGTGGGCGGGGGGGGGGGGATCTTTTGGTCGGTTGGTACTTTTGTCGCCATATAACCTTAGCTGTTGAGTGCGACGTTAAGGATTACTCCATCAATCAATCAATCAATCAAAAGGCCTATGTTGTCACGAGACGACCAGTAGTTTTAATCTCAATAACGTACGTGTTCACGCCCAAAAGAAATACAAGCAGTAACAAAGAAAACTTACACCAAGAATTACTTACGCGATTAGGTTTTGGCAAAGCACAGCTCACGGTCCAGGTAGGAAATGCCCAAGGAAACATTATGGTTGGTGGGTGGATTGATTGATTCTCTCAAAAGTATTGTATTTTTATGGCGGCGTCGCAAGGTTTAGTTGAATAGGAAACACGGCTCTTTGATCAGAAGAAATCACGATATTTGGTAATGAAATATTTCACTACAGACAAAATTGAAACAAAGATTATGAAAAATGATTGAAATGCTACAATGTTCTATAAATCTATTTGTTTATACAAATTGTCAAACCTAATAAATTTGATGTTGTGCATCGCAATGAGAGACATGCGCAGTTTCGACATATATATCGATAGCCAAGAGTTTTTGAGGTTCTATAAATTATCACTGGGATTCTTTTGCTTAGCCTTCGAGAGGACATGGGAAGAGTCGAGGCTACATTTTTAGTCTCTATTCCAAGCAACAAACAAAATAGCCTGCAACATGTTGATGTACGTAAATCCAAATTCGAGTGATTAGAACATTAGAACATTTTAGAACAAAAGAAAACATTTCAATGTCACTGGTCTTGGGGATGCTGCTTAAAGTAGTGTTTTAACAAACGTTGACCGAAAATGAACGTTCATTCCGCAACTATTTAATTTTCGCTTACATTTTAGGACACAATTTCGATTCGTACAGGCCTCGGAGTGTATGAATTTCTTTTATTCCAGCGGCAACTAATTAGTTTTTGGTGAACTTTTAACCCTTGTATTTTCTTGAGAATCAGCATGTTTGGGAAAAAGTGCTAATGTTTCTACGTTTGCAAAAATAAAGGTTATATTCTTGTAAGCTATTGTATGTGTTCTCTAGCAATAACATATCAGCCCCATATGCAATTCAACTGTAAGACAATCCGCGTATTGTTAGAGGACATACACAAAGAGGGTATCGGATAGTAATAACATTATATTTCCAGATTTTCGCTGCTAAAATTGAGTGCAAATTTTATAAAGGCATTCCTTTAACCCTAGTACAACTTGTGCGCGTCCGTCCTTCCGTATACACGTTTGCGAACTTTCGGCCGCCAGGAACGTCTTTACAAAGTTAGGTAACCAAACTCAAGTAGATAATATAGCAAATAAATTAGAATAATTTATAAATCAGGAATAGACAAGAACATTTTCCCCGTGCCCGTGTGTTTTAGTGTTCTTAGATACATAAATCAGGAATATTAAATCAAGTTAACGTTTTGTATTGTACAGTGATATGCATACTTTCTCGAGAAATAGATCTTTGACTGACTTTGATCGGTAACGTTGATCCTTAGACGAACTGTAAATATTACATGTCAAGGCTGACACGTATCTGGTGTCAATCAATAGGGTATGAGTTTGATTGATTGACATATACACAAGCTCGAACATATGCATATTTTTGTACTACATTTTGTCTTCAGCCTCCACTTTTATGCTACAAAAATGTTAAAGCGGCCCATAAAAATATAAATACATAAAACATCAAGACACGGAAATTTCTTTTTTTTGTTTTGCAATCCTGCATTTTTGCCATGCAACACATTTTTTTATGCATCACAGCTTTTTCCTAATATCAATATTGTACATAGTGATAACTTATCGATTTTGTAAAAATTTCTTGGTATAAACTGTGACTAATATTAGTTCCAGGTATAACCAATAAAATGTCACACAGGTACGCCTGATTACAGAGAGACTGTTCCTGCACCTACCTCTACAAAAACTACTGTCGGTAAATTTTGTTGTCAGAGAGAAATAAAGCCAAACCCAACCCCCTCCCAATCACTTCCCTCCGTAAAAAAAACAACTCAAAGTTGCCTTTTTAAACCTGCTAAAAGCTGGACAAATACATTTCCCCCATAAATAGAGTGGAGTAAGGTCACAATTTCTCTTCGTTTGGTTTTATTACTGAAATTTAAGTCTTATTTGATTCTATATCTTATGAACTATGTTTTGAGATTGTAGCGATCTGAAAAAAATCTGTCTTCGGTCACATTGCCGATAAAGTATCTGTTCGGATTTCTGCAGTCACTTAGCCGATAACGGGCCATCCAACTGGCTATCGGCTCGTCTTAAAATCTCCAACTGATAACACAGGAAAGACATCTCATAACTGGTGACCTCTATACTGGATAACCTTTAAGGTTTTATCAATTCGTTATTAGTAAGCAGAACGCTTATCGCGCGTACGTACCGTAGTGCGATATGTTTTTGACGCTTGTATATCAAGGCACACTATAAAATAGCTTTTTGCATTTATATGTATACGCGGCCACGGACGGGTTTCTTCCGGGAACAGGGTCAGGTTTCCTCCCCAATAAACCTAGCAACGCTGCCAAATCAGTAAAATAATCTAAAAATTCGGTGTTACTAAGCCCGAAAAATAAACTCATTTCAAGTTACTAACTCAAAACACTGACTGAGGAACTCCGAATTAGCAGATAATTCGGAAATGGTAACTCCGAATTAAAAAATAAAGTTCACCTGGAGCCTGTCTTATAAAGCTGCGTATAGGCCTACAACCCGGATCGGTTGGGCACAGGGTCTTGTTTCACAAAGCAGTCGCATCGCAAACGAAACGTAGTTGCCAATGGATACAATATTGAAGAGAAATGGCGTCATGACAACTGCGATTGATCGCACTGTGCGACGGCTTCGTGAAACGGTCCCCTGTTTTACAAAGCTGACGTCAGACGAAAATGTGTGTTAAAACTATAGGAACTTACGCCTTGGCCGCCACTGGTCCATGTTGTAGGACGTTTCCAATCTGTACGCCAGTTTGGGAAGACTGTCCCTGACCCAGGGGAGCAAGTTACTTTAGTTTTAACGCTGATTTACGTCCGACGTAACTTACACTAGCTTCGTTAGACTGGGCCCTGGAGCCTGTTTCACTAAGCGGCGTAACGTAAGTTTTTACGTAAATGCCTTAGCAACCTATACTGTAGAGATACGTTAGTATGAAGGTTCCGCAAAAAATACATCTACGCCGCTTTGTGAAACAGGCTCCAGGTCCTAATACGCCTCCGTACATTCATGATAGGGTTGATTGTGTCAATTATAAAAAAGCAACAAAAGCATTTTAGACAGTCTATGATACTTTGAAGCAAATTAATCAAATACTAAATAAACGATACGTAGGCCTCTACATGAAGACTACATCATTTTCGTCTCACTTTCCCGTAAAGAGATGAAACCATTTGTATAACTGAATGAGGCATTGAAAAATCGAAAAAAATCAAGGGACAAGAAATATCAGGCCCTTTAGTCTGTATAATTGTGTTTTATTTTTCTAAAAAAATTGGTTATAATTGAATAAGCTGCAAAAAGATTAAAATTTTGTCTTTGAATCTAATTTGTAATTTTTCAGCTATTCTTTTAAAAGGGGTTTTCTCAAACTACGCAAATTAATGCTATTGAATAATGTCAGCCTTGATAAGTTAGTTCACATGATATAGAATTAACGAATGTACGTCCCGTTTATCGCGTTAGTAGCTGTGTTTACTTTACACTTTGTTAAAGCGGCATGAGCTGCCAAAAATCACACTTTTTTAATAATTTCTGATCGTCACAACAGTAAGAGGCTTTGAAGGTCATCGAAAAACTAAATGATTAGCGTTGGAATGAGAAAAATCCATACAGTATGTGGCCTGTACGAACCGAAAATGTGTTCGAAAAGTAAGCAAAATTTAAATAACCGGGACGACCATTCATTCATTCTAAGCCAAAGTTTATCGTACATTCTCGAGACTGGAAGCACTAAAAAGCTTCTGAATTATACGTCTTGAGAAAAATAGCCAATAATTTCAACATTCTGTTTCAACGTCAAAATATCAACATTTTGGCAGCTCATGCCACTTTAACAAACTGATCCCATGCTCGTTGAATATGTTATTTCGATATATACGATTTATTTTTACGATGGGCGTAAAAGGTTCAGACTCTAATAGTATTCGGTATAAACTGAGAAAGCATGCGCTCTTTGACAGCTCGTGCAACCGTAAAAATCAGAAATATATACCTACCTAAATGCTGTCATGTATATTTCATATGAGCTGTTATTGTTTCCTCTAAATATTATAATTAATACTTCATAAAGATGAAGACGTTATGTTGAGAGGAGAAAAATGTGACCTTCATTTCCAGTTATAAATTTTGTGTAAAAGTTTTACGAGAAAACAGACACTCCTAGTGTATTTCTATTTCATTTTATTCACCCTAATTAAAGAGTGTAAGTACAATATAATACTGAACATAAAATGCGGGAATAAAGCTCCCGGAGAACTTGTTATATCCCATAGATTTAAAGTGGCATGAGCTGCCAAAATGTTGATATTTTGACGTTCAAACAGAATATTGAAATTATTGGCTATTTTTCTCAAAACATATAATTCGGAAACTTTTTAGTGCATCTAGTCTCGAAAATGTACGATAAAATATTGTTTTGAAATGGATGAATGAATGAATGGTCGTCCCGGTTATTTAAATTTTGTTTACTTTTCGAACAAGTTTTCGGTTCGTACAGGCCACATACTGTATGGATTTTCCTAATTCCAACGTCAATCATTTGGTTTTAGATGGCCTACAAAGCCTCTTACTGTCGTGATGATCAGAAATTATGAAAAAAGTGGGAATTTTGCAACTCATGCCACTTTAAAGGGGCATGAGCTGCCAAAATGTTGATATTTTGACGTTAAGACAGAATGTTAAAATTATCGGCTATTTTTCCTGAGACGTATAATTCAAAGACTTTTTAGTGCGCCTAATCTTGGGAATGTACGTTAAAGTATTGTTTTGAACTAACTTTGGCTTAGAATGAATGAATGGTCGTCCCGGTTATTTAAATTTTGTTTACTTTTCGAACACTATTCCGGTTCGTGAAGGTCACATACTGTATGGATTTTCCTCATTCCAACGCCAATCATTTAGTTTTTCAATGGCCTGTAAAGCCTCTTACTGTCGTGACGATCAGAAATTATGAAAAAAGTGTGAATTTCGGCAGCTCATGCCTCTTTAATAAAGTGGAAATTTAACATTCAAGTCAGATGGCGAAAGGTGTATTACGATAAGAAATGTATAGTTTTTCACTTTTTGATACTTGGTGTTTTGTTAGAATGATTTCTAAATATATAGAAAAGTTTTTGTCACCACGCTATACCATACTACAAACCGACCCTCAGTAAAATTTATTCCGTGCGCCTTTTGATACGACGGGATTAAAAGGTCGAAGGTTACGCCAGTGTTTGAAAGTTACTTGAACGAATATGTACTCGAGTACAAACAACCAATTTATACGCAGTCTGCATCTCGTCCGGTGAAAAGATCAGCTGTCCTACGCATGCGTAATCGTTGTTTGAGAGTTTATTAAGCTATTATTTCGAAGAGGCACTTAAGTATGTATGAAGTAGATACAATCCAACGTATCTGAGTTGTGTTCTGGTATGGACGTCTTAGGTTCTAGTCGACGGTGAGTTATTTAATATGAGTATTACAGATAATCTTAATACACGGCCCCAGGAATTGTACTTCAAAGTAAAGAAACAAAATGCCTAGCAACCGTATGTTATAGAGTCGAAATATTGATATAAAACAATGTTGACTACGCCATCTATATCCACACACCTGGCCCAGGTAAAATGCAATTAGCAGGTTATCGGGGAGATCAAAGTCAAGTCTCTATTGACAAGATAACTCGAGGGTGGCTCTTCTCGCGTCATTGTTCCACTTACTTGTTGAAATATTGCTCTTCATTTTGCTTATTTTACTCCCTCTGAGATCTGGTGTCCTCGTTGACTATTACATACAACACAGACAAAGTCAACGAAAGTATTTACTAATCATAAAATAGCGTCAGGCGGGAAGGAATAAAACAAGATTTAGTAGTTAACCTTTCCTATCCATATCCTTGATTTCTAAGGGGCCAGAAGGTGATTGTTTGCTCTTACAACCCGCTCGGTATTAAAAGAGTGGGGTGGACGAGGCTAAAGTAATATAGCTTGATTTGCCATCCGAGAATCTCGCAGTGCTGCATTCTTTCGTATCTAGGCTCCCCGTGGATATCGCGACTATTGAACAAATTTCCTTTGGAGTTTTTCCTCACCTTCGCTAAGACACCTTCCCATTATCGCCTATTCGCTATATAACTTCACTCGTGTCATCTCTCTATGCTCAGTTTCAAACAAAGATCCTAAATTATCAGTAGAAACATTTTGAAAACAGTCTGAAAGCTTGTTTACGTAAACAATGTGGCGACTGTAGAAATGCACGACGAGTTTTGATCCTAAAAATGTACAAACTGAAATTTTCAACAAGGCTGACCTCCCCTTTGATATGATTTGTCAAACACAGTTGAAAATACACCTCTGTAAGATAAATGAACTAAAGATATACTGGCCTTGTGTTTATACTCAATGTCGGGCATATTTGTCTAATTAAATATACCTTCTTACGTAGTAGTATATAAAACATTTGAATATTTTCCGTATAATTGAAATTGAGAAATGGTAAACAAATTAAAAGTTTTTTGCCCATGTCTGCCTTTTACAGCAATGTCCTTTATAATTATTAAGAAAGTGTTTGAGTTAGACAAAAACATGTTTACGTCAGGCTGTGTAACACAACTTCTGGTTCAGGTAGATTATAAAACTTCGAATTCGGATTAGTTTTTTTCTGATCAGCCTAAAATATCTTATCAGAAATTCACAATTTTCAACTAATGAACCTCAAAGATAAATTTAGTTAAATTTATTTAAGATTTTTAAAGGATATTTCAAGTTATTATAAAGTCAAAAAGGGTTACACCATAAGCTAATTCCTATTATGCTGTTATATTATGCAACATTGGTGTTTTCAAAAAATCTCGACGTAAAGAAAGCTTGAGCTTGAAAGAACAAATTTTTGGAACTATACTCCAAAGTCTATAGTATATATATATATTTGATCCCTATTACACACGGACACAGGGAAAATCTTCTTGTCTCAAATAACCATGGAGACAAGTTATATATAGATATATATTTTTTCATACACCAGGGCCTAGGTTCCGCAGCGTATCATATAGATTTTAAGTGTTAAATGGATTTTTGTTGATCTCTGAATATTACTTTTGTGCCAATTGTAGTCTTTAAAACTTTCCTGACTTACGCCAAAACATATAGGACAACTCATACTAAATTGTACATGATGGTGTATATTTATGAGCTTTTTTGAGTAGCTACTCTCATTATCAGATATTACAACACACAATATACAATTCCACGCAGGCATTATATATAGAGAGAAAAACACAGTTATTACTTTAAAATGATAGAATAAGTAGGATAAGCAAATTAGGCTTCCAAAGTACAAAAGAACAGGATCTGTTTTAGCTTTAGTAAACCCACTCAATGGTAGAATTTATTCCTGACTTAGCCTTAATGTCGTCAATATTTTGCCTTTAAAAGTCGAAGGGCTACTTGTGCCTCTTTTAACGAAATAGTTTTTCAACTCGTGTCCCCACAATTGCCCCAGCCAGCAAGGTTCTCCTTTCGTTAGCTTGTTTTAAAATTGGAAAATATATCCCTCCATCTGTTGCAATGTCTTGGACTATAGCCTCTTAGAACCTAGGATCCGGTAGAGTTGGCCGGTTGGGGTGGGAGGGGGTGGGGTGGGGTGGGATTGGGTGGGTTGTGATGGGGTGGGGTGGTTAAGAGTATGTTTTAGAAGTGTGTCATAAAATCAGAATTGTCTCAATGTCTTGTGATTTTGTCTAAATCCAGTCTATTGTCAAGAATCGTGAATATTTGTCAATGAGCATTATGCAAATATCCAATAAGGTTTTGGCTCATTTCAATGAGCTAAGTCCAGTTGGGGTCGACCGTCTGCCTTCTTGTTTTTTGTCCACATTTTTTTATCGGCGGGAAATTAAAAATCGCGAACATAACCTTTTGCTAATGCACGAGAAAGAACAAAACAATGGGCTGTTTCCGAGAGCAAATCAGCCAAAAACAGAACAAAAACACAACAGTGTCTCTTTACATCGGAGACGTTTTTCTTTCCATAGGACAGCCGTTTTCATCGAAGGCGGATTATAAAATGTAATGAAAGGGAGACTGCGCATGCCAATCAAAATTATATGACCCTTTTTAAAAGAAATAAAACATTGTCTCAGTGAAATGTTAGGTGTCTTGAGGAAAACCTAACCGCAGTAAAATTATAAATTGTTTGGATTTGTGTCAGTTATTTACTGTCAGTAATTTTGCTTTGATGACATTGATATGTTTCGGCGATAAAATCTATATTTGTACAATTACAAATATTCTGTTTTTATTTATGATATATATGTACACCACACCTGCTATCTAAAAGATATAAATTTAAAATAACGGGCTTAGACAACAATGAATTATATTATATGAAATATTTGGCTCTTATATTAAAACATGAAAGGTAAATATGGAGCAGTTGGAATATTTCTCCGCCTTATACACTTATGCTTAAGGGCCGAAACTTCAACCATAAATTTAACATGCCCTAGATAAGTGGGATGCGATATACGATTCTATATGAAGATAAAACTACAAAGAATCTACAATGGGTGAAGGGTCATTGTTCCGCAATAAATCCTAGATACTCCAGTCCATAGAGGAACGTTATTTGTGTCTATAAGACTTATTCCTGAACGATAATACAGATAAGTACTCCTCGAAACTATTTCAAACAGTCTATTGCTGGCTCGATCGTGAGAAGGTATGCTTATGTATCTAAAGCGGAAGAAAACAAAACATATTCAAATTGACACAAACTTAATAAATATAAAATAACACAAAATTATGCCTCAATACTGGACGAGTAAACCAGGCTGTTATCCATAAGTAATTCAGATTATTCACCTTCAATCTAAAAAATTCCAAAAGATTTTTTATACAAAATAGGGTGTTGGTGTCTCTTTTGCGTTTCTCTAGCTAATATAGACTGTATCAGAATGGCATATAGCTCCGCGTGGCAGTATATTTAGGCCAAATAGCTTAATGTGCCAAAAATACAAGGCTTCATAGCTCCGGGTGACAGAAACACAAGACCTCATAGCCCCGCGTGACATAAAAACAAGACCTCATAGCTCAGTGTGACAGAAGCACAAGACCGCATAGCTCAGTGTGACAGAAGCACAAGACATCATAGCTCAGCATGACAGAAGCACAAGACCTCATAGCTACTCGTGACAGAAGCACAAGACCTCATAGCTCAGCATGACAGAAGCACAAGACCTCATAGCTCCGCATGACATAAGCACAAGACCTCACAGCTCTGCATGACAGAAGCACAAGACCTCATAGCTCCGCATGACAGAAGCACAAGACCTCATAGCTACTCGTGACAGAAGCACAAGACCTCATAGCTACTCGTGACAGAAGCACAAGACCTCATAGCTCCGCATGACAGAAGCACAAGACCTCATAGTCCAGTGTGACAGAAGCACAAGACCTCATAGCTCAGCATGACAAAATCAAAAGACCTCATAGCTCAGTGTGACAGAAGCACAAAACCTCATTGCTCAGTGTGGTTGAATGACAAGGCGTGATAGCTCAGCGTGACAGAAACACAAAACCTCATTGCTCAGCGTGGTTGAATGACAAGGCGCGATAGCTCAGCGTGACAGAAGCACAAGACTTCATAGCTCAGCATGACAAAAGCTCAAGGCCTCATAGTTCCGCGTGACAGAAGCAAAATACCTTATAGCTCCGCATGACAGAGGCACAAGACCTCATAGCTCAGTGTGATAGAAGCACAAGACCTCATAGCTCAGTGTGATAGAAGCACAAGACCTCATAGCTCAGTGTGATAGAAGCACAAGACCTCATAGCTCAGCGTGACAGAAAGAAAAGACCCCATAGCACAGCGTGACAGAAGCACAAGACATCATAGCTCCGCGTGACAGAAACGCAAGGCCTCATTGCTCAGCCTGGTTGAAGGACAAGGTCTGATAGCTCAGCGTGACAGAAACATAAGTCCTCTTATCTCCGCGTGACAGAAGCACAAGACCCCATAGCTCAGCGTGACAGAAGCACAAGACCTCATAGTTCCGCGTGACAGAAGCACAAGACTGTGACAAAAACAAAAGACTTCATAGCTCAGCATGTATGTGAAAAATAAAAATATGAAGCACATGAAGCTGGGATTATTAACATTGGGAAAGAGTTTTCTGTAAATGGAAGCCGGTTTAAATTTCCCCACTTAAAATGATCACAGTCGTTAGACTATTTGTCTGAATGCACTTGGGGAGAATAGGGGGACATTTGTTTTGCCTAAACCTGTTTTGTTCAGCCTAAATCATTTGACCAGTTATCGAGTAGGTAATTCCCATAGCAATGGTTTTACAGAGAGGAAGGCTCGCCATCTTGATATTCATGGTAAAATTTAGAGCCACATTTTCGTAATTTTCATTATTGAGTTAAATGTCTGAAATTATCAGATCATTTTGATTTGCAGTTGTGATCTTCTAGCAAACAATCGGGTTTCCTGGAACGTTGGATCTTTTGGACAAAAACCTTATCTGATTGCAAACATCTGCTTTTCTAGGATAATTGGCAAAAAAAAGGTTTGATTTTCTTGTGAAAGACAGATCATTTTTACAAATTATCTAAGAAAGATTGTCCGAGGAAGTCTGAATCTTTGACTGAGGGAAACCCCCGACCTTCGCTGAGTACCTGGTAACTCTTGCACCATTTAACATTGATATTTGATCGACGAGTCGTAGGCTAAGTGAGATTTAAACTGTCTCCTGTAACTGTGTGTAGGGTTTGGGTTTAAAAACACGCTTTTCTCGAAGTACGATAGTTTATGTCTTATCAGATTCGTGGCGACAAATACTATTTTGAGATCAGACGAAAAATGTCGACAGTGATAATAAACGTATTCTGGGCTAAGCTTCGAATTAAATTAGTACCGTCAATTTTATGATAATAGCTCGTCGTTCTATACAAAAAACGTCTAGCGTTTTCCGATGGCGTAGATAGTAATCGAAAGGTTTACTATTGTGAAAAGACCGCAAACATCTCAGACTGTCCTTCGAGGAGACAATCCGACAAAATATCTCCCATAAACCAAGACAGGCGATTTTTGTATAAGAGGGTATAATGCGCTAAACACCATTCAGCGTGGCATGCGTTAACGTGCTTGTCTATCTATCCCCGATATATGATCCTCGACTAAAATTCTCCCCATTGTCGTTGACTTTCGTAGGTAAACACAGATTTAAAAACTTTGGATTCAAGAAAGTTAGGATCACTGTCACTGATAGTTGATCGCCGCCGGTCTACAGTACAACAAACTTGGTGCTGTCGCCGGATTGATTTCATATCTCTTATCATAGTTTAACATACATTTTTGATCGAGAATATATGACAGCGTTTTTATTGGTGCTCGTATATGTCGCAATTTCTCATTATTATCTACCAATAATAATTGGCGAAAGGAGAGAAAAATGTCCATTTAGGTTGTTACGCAAACATATTATTCTGTTTTCACATAAACTTGTAGCGTAACTTTAAGAGACGTTTTGTGATGTTGAAATTAACTTGGCAGAGAACGCATATTTTTGAAGTTCCAAAGCGAAGGTGAAAAACGAAAAGAAAAAGGGAAAAATTAAGATCGCTTAACGGACACAGAAGAATTGTCCAGAAACAAAACGAAATCCACCAAAACAAAAAATAATACGTGTCATGGATGTTTATTTAGACATCCGGATATACTGTAACGCTAAATACGACGAGGTGTTTTACGCCTACTTTCTTGGCGAATGAGAAAAAAGAGTTCCCCAGAATGTTGGCATATTCGTTCATTCATCAGCCGGAAGAGGCGAAACGTAAAAAGATCAAATGCCGAATGAAGGTAGTAGAATCACTTACACGGCCAATGACAAAACCTGCTGAGTTTTACAAAGACTTTCAAGAAAACAAAGACGTGTGAGAGGAGAGCACTGTTGGCAATAAAATCAAGGCACCAAGGCGTCAAATTGGTTACACCTTCACAGCTATAGAGAGAAGCCACTAAAACCCTCACGCCCTCGGGCGATTATCGACACCCCGTCACAATTGCAGTGTTGTGATAAAAATATAAGACGCACGGCCAAAAACTTCCAAATCCTTAAGAAATTATGAAAATACTAGACCATTTCGATATTAGGAAATAATTGATTGAAAAACAAGTTAATGTTATGGACACTGTTTGAAAGTATTGGCTGCAAACGCTTTCTGTCAACGAGAACATTATCTCAGTAAGTTAACCTCAACTCCGATAATAAATCAATAATCTCGTTGAGACGATAACATGCGCTTTATTGGTCCAATCAGGCAGTGAGGATCGACTGTGACAAATTAACACTGACCCGCCAAACGATCTCAGCCAGCAAGCCACGCCTCTTGATTCAATAGTTAGCCTAGATCACTAACCGATTGGTTTATTCAGGAGTGATCCGGCAGTTTGACATCTACTACACGACACACTCCGTTGCCTTTCTTTATATATCCCTTATAGTTCAGAGGAAGGCAACTTGACTCACTAATATCTGATCTTCAGCATATCGCAAACCAACCCATACTGCTTTAAAAGTCAAGTCGTTGTCCAGCCTACACACTCGTACACCGCCGATCAGCACCAAATCTCTTAGCTTTATGTTGACATAGGGCCAAGTGTTCTTGACAACTCAAGCTTTTCTCTTCATTTTTCCTAGATGGATACCCAACTTGCAATGAGTGGCGGTCCAAAGACTAGTAGTTTTACCGTCAAAGATATTCTGGACTTACCTGAGGGGAAAGCGAGCTGTAGTCCCGGTGAGACGGGAACCAGAACTGTTAGCAGTGGACAGTTATCCATCGTCAGTGTGCCCGAAGTTCCTGATTTACCTGCCGTTGGTTCCTTCTACGACAACAGCGAGAATCCGTACACACGCTGGCTTCAAAACAATGAACACATGCAATATTCAAGTAAGTAGGACAGAATTTTATTTTATATCAGTGAAAGAAAATGTGCCAAAAATTAATTCTTTTTACAAAAGTAACGGGGGGGGGGGGGGGGGGGTGCAGGACTTAATTGTTGAATATAGGCCTAAAACACACAACATATCGTTCATTATATAGCCGCCCGTGTTTTACACCATCAACTTCTAAAATGCCGCTAAAGCAATTTATAGTAAAGATTTCAATGATCAGGTAAAATAACTTTTAAAATCAAATCGTTGTAATTATTGTCTATTTGAACATAATAAATTAATCTTAATTTTCTGTTTTCTAGATTTGGCCCAACTGTCATCTAACCATAATTCCAATTCGCCCGGAGGAAGCGACTGCAGTCCAGGTTCACCTCATTCCGATTGTAGCTCAGAAGATATAAAACCGAGTAAATTGAATGGAGAAAATAACAACAGTAACGATTCTCATAGTCAACAGAGTTCAGAAAGCCAAAAGAAGAGAAAACGGCGGGTTTTATTTTCAAAAGCACAAACTTATGAGCTGGAGAGACGGTTTCGACAACAGAGATACTTGTCCGCACCAGAAAGGGAACATCTAGCAAGTATTATTCGACTTACGCCTACGCAAGTGAAAATTTGGTTTCAAAACCACCGTTACAAATTGAAACGTCAACGGCAAGAAAAGGGACTCGATATGAATCCTTTACCGTCCCCAAGACGGGTGGCCGTCCCAGTGCTAGTGAGGGACGGCAAACCCTGCCAACCGAACAGTGTTAACGGTCTGGTGAAAACTCAAGACCATCTTCAACTACAACATCCCGCGATGAACCACGGGAACTTGTCACACGTGAACCCTATGAACTCAATGTCCATGAGCTCTTTGTCGGGTATGAGCCCAAATATGAACTCCTCGTTGGCGTCGTCCATGAACCCCCCTTACAACATGAGCTCGGTGAACTTAAACGTTAATATGAATATGAACAATATGAATGTGTTACCGAGCTATAGTCACCCGCTTATGCAACCTCAAACACGATGGTGGTAAAATTTTTATTCCATACCTCTTGACTTTATTTGTGTTGAAAATTGCGACATCCATTCCCATTGCTCTATGGGGCAGCTTATTTAAAAACTGATTCTCATATTCTCTACCCAGCACACCAGTTCAATCTTATGTGTAAGATTTTAGTATTTATCCGTGACACCTAGAAAATTTACTGTCTTGTTACCGACGTATTCTTTTAGTTTCTGTGTAACTAGGCTGCTGAATTTAAACAGCGACTATTTAGTTATGTTGTTCTTGTCTTGGACACACAAGCAATTAGCAACGGACTTGAATCGGTGCAAGTGTTTTATTCGATGGCGTGCGGGTAAGTTATTCAAGTAAACGAGTGCAATGATTTATCAGTTTATCAGAGTATCAACATCTCATCATTCAAAACATTGGTCGATTTCGGCCATATCAATTCTTGCATTAAGCTCATTTTAGTGCCTTACATGCGAAAACATGCATTTTAAAAATACTGACTTTGGCAGAGTCTCTGCCCAATTTTGAATCGATGCTAAAACATGACGCTCAGCAAATAATTCTTAGATTTATATTTATTTCATAAGCATCTCCATTGTTGGTGTTGTGCAAATGCTGTTATTAGAAATTCCATTTTTTCGATGATTTAAATATGTATATAATAAACCCATCTAGTGTATCATCTAATCATCGCCATTAAATATTAAGAACCAACAAATTGAACGTGTTTGTTTTATATTTTCCATTAAACCGTTTAATGAAAAAAATTAATTTAAATAAGTCTTCTTCTTTACACGGTAAACCCTAAAAAATACCTGGAAATGATTTTTGAAGGTCAACACAACACTTAAGATTTATTTTCACTTAAGAGTTATTGAAAAACTTGAATTATTTCTGGCAGTGTTAAATACATGTATTTATTGGACCAGTACTTGGGCATTTATGTATAGTTTGATAGCCTATGGTAGGTGGGATTTAACCGGGCGAACTCTGAAGAGTCCCCGGTCGTCTACCTGGTATCACCCTTATAGTGACAGAAGGAATTGTCGTTTTAAAAGCTCGGTCCTCGGTTAAATCGATGTCTCGTGAACCTGTGTGTTTAATATGACACGAGTGTACATACATTCTCCCGGTCATTTATAGTCGGTAAAAGAGGTCAGAACTACTCTACATATCACCAGTACAAGGCAACACGGGAGAAAACGTGATCGAAAGAAAGGAACTTTCTCTGCTTGCCCTGCCCAGTGTGATTCCGATTTGGAAACAACAACTTCACGCAGACAAGCACTCGATTAATCTCCCTATTGTCGAACAATGTTTATAACTCAACTCGTTAAACACCAGAAGTTAATCGGTAGAGGGATCACTACAAAATCGAAATGGTACGTCTTCAATCCCGAAACTTACTAACTGGTAAACAACAAGCGATTTAAAGCCACATAACTCTGTCCTTGTTGATGCCGATGTTCCAGAATGCCATTTTAAATTATGCGGACTTTAATATGGTTTAAATAAATTACAATCTTATCAAGTTACATAGACCTTGTTTTTGTTTAAAGGTATACTTTAGATTCAAGTTCATATACTAAACTTGTATATTTTCAAATTTATACTACACTAGCACAGGGATTTCATGTGTTAAATTAACTTAACATATTGCACCGCACAAATTTGTTGTCATCTAGAATTCTAGATTATATATCCCAACAGTGTGTACTTCGAGGAGAGTCTGAATAAAACCATATATATAAATTCATCAAACTTTAAATTTCACAATTTGAAAAATTTTTGCTTACATTTTCATCAAGTGTAACTAAATATAATTATAAATAACGTAAGACTTTCGTATGGGTAACACACTTCTAGGTTTATTTAATGATGACGTTTCTGTCTTTCTCCGAAGACTGTTTTCTAAATATAATTATGTTGTTTTCGCCACAAACTTTTTGAAAATATTTAAAATTAGGAAACACAAATATTTGGAGAATGCTCTTTTACATACGTTTCACAAATTTTAACATGTAAAGATTTATTCTAAATTGGTTTGGTTATCAAGCCATATTTTTTCCTAACCTATGGTTTGGTTATCAAGCCATATTTTTTCCTAACCCAGGCTTCGTTATTTCGAAATAGGTCTTGTCAAGCAGTTACCTTAATTAATATTATTTTATATCTTACTGATTGACAAAATGTTACGCCGTGCCCTTACGTCTACTGAATGAGACGTGTTTCTTGGGCGGAACAAATTGTTCTTCAAATGATAAAGACACAAAGTCTAAAAAGCCTGTGACCGGATTCATTTGTCACGATTTTTTGCTGTCACAATCGTTATTGTTTTATATCCAGCATGTCCATTTGATTTGTGTGTCAGAAATTCGGACATCAAAGCTACCTCAATAATATTAATCCATCCGAGTGCCAACAAGAATAACAATTAGTGCTTTCTGAAGATGCTTTCTCTCTTATTTAATACACGTATTGTTAGCTCTGCTTTTCTCTTTGTATGTTGTGAAGTTTTAAACCAGAAAGAAATCATGGGACTTTTCTTGTTAGGTTTTTAGTAAGTCGTCTCATGCCACCTTGGACGAACATTGGACAGACCGGCTGGCGATTAGTGTTAAAAAACCCCAAAAGAACAGCTAAATCTGTAAGGGTAAATGGTATGTGCAAAAAACGGACAAAGTTGGAATTAAATGGACCTTTGTAGGCCTTTAATACTTCCGTTCACTATATTTTGCCTTAATCCAAAAATTGGTATCAATAAACGCCCTCTATATTGTGCAAATCTTGATAAAAAGCGAATAATTTCTCTGGAGGGATCGTACATATTCTATAAATCATATGTAAGAAAAATTTAACAAGAATATTAATCCAACACAGTTTCAATTTTTATGAACCACACTTACGATATGTTTGAAATTTTCCCTTTAACGTTCCTACCGTTCGGTTTTGGTCAGAAATGTAAGCAAGCCTTGGTTGACGATTGTTTATTTTTAACACAAGCAATTTGATATTAAACCGGGTTAAACATTCCTTTGTCCTGGTTGACCAGTCGCTTATCTCTTGCATTGTTTCCCTTTTAATCAAACCGCTATCAAATTTTGTAATCTGAAATAGATATGGAAAATTTTTGAATGATTAGTCAAGCTCATTAACCGCGCACATTCCGTAAATATATCACAAAAATTATTTATTCAAATGTGGTTTTAAAATTTATTCTTTATTTCAAAGAGTAGCATCGCTAAACACCGTCCATTGTTGGGCTTTGTGTTTGCAGGACAAGTTTACATAAATGGTGAAAGCTTGGCCAACACTGGGTGGAATGTACCCTTGTTCTCATAGCGTATTCTTAGCGAAATTCCTAGCTGAGCTGACGATGACTTATAACGACGACAATGATTTTCACCTGGGGATAATGGTGGAAGTACTCCGACACCCATTAGTTAAATATTACCCGGTGTATTTGTGTACTCAAATTAGAAGTATCACAATCAACAGCATCACTGTTTTCATGACTAGCCTGACACTTTTTATTATCTGTTTAAATGTGTAAGGGTAAAGATCAACACGGTTTAGTTGACTCTCCACGTGTGTGTATTTGTCGTATTTAACAGCTCTTAGCCTCTCTCTCAATGGAACATACCGAATTGTTCCTAGAAGTGGTTTACAACAACGGACTCGTGTAATAAATACAGCATGCTGTTGTTAACATTGTATGAATTAGTTATTCTTTGTCCATTAATTCGTTTGCTATACAGGTGCAGTATATCTGCCTCTCTGGTTTATCATTTACAAACATTTACAGCGCCGACTCTATTTGTTTAAACAAGACCGATTTGATAGGGAGGTATTTTCGTTAACAATCGATAAGAGATACAACAAAGTCGGGGTGCAATCCCGTGGCATAGGAATAAGGGACATTACAAAACGCTTCCGTTTAAAACATGCACAAAACTGAATGATTCAAGTAATGACTGAATAACAAACGGATGAATGCGGCAAAAGACGATTTAATAGAAAGGTCTTGATTCGAAACTCAAAACATGAAATTTGTGTGTTAAAAGTAGGTGTTAAACTATCACTGGAGGGAGTGGGTTGGGGGGGGGGTAATACCATTAGCCCTTTCACAAGCCTTTTTATTATTACATTGACCAAATTGACGCTGTGCACGTTGCATTCAATGACTCTGGGTACAGCCCTGATCTAAGCTGTTTTGTTCCCTTTATTTTGGATGTGCTTAAAGTGGTGTGAGCTGCCAAAATTCACCCTTTTTCATAATTTCTGATCGCCACGACCGTAAGAGGCTTTAAAGGCCGTCGAAAAACTAAATGATGAGCGTTGGAATGAGGAAAATCCATACAGTATGTGGCCTATACGAACGGGGATAGTGTTCGAAAAGTAAACAAAATTTAAATTACCGGGACGACATGCATCCATTCTAAGCCAAAGTTCTAACTCTAACGTGAAATCGAAAAAAAAAAACGTTCTGTCGTTTCAAGAATAATCAATCGTGAAAATGGAACATACTTTGCTTGTTTGGGCTTGTGTACCACATTTAAGATTATTTCACTTCTACATTTATAACGGTGTTTTGTTGGATACGAACCCGTAGCTATATGAACAAGAGTAACTCACTGGTAGATGAAACCCATATTAACCCTTCACACAGTGCATGGATTAAAACTTTATTAACCCTTAAGCTAGTCGATAAAAACTTAATATTTCAACAGATAATAACTAGAAGAGCATAAATATATTCTACACAGTTATGATATGAAGTTTTGAAGAAATTACCTCTTCCCAAGAATTGATTGACGTTTTTTTTCTGAAAGTGATTTTAATCTGCTTTACCAATTCTGTAAAAGCAACCCAGGCTGTGTGTTAAATATACATCGGAAATAAGACTAATCTTAAAATGCTAATCTGTGTGCTTCTGTTTGGATTGAGACTGGCAATACAGTCAATTTTCCTTTGTCACTAAAAGCGGATTCGCTTACAAAAGAGATCGATATAAACTGTGGGACATTGTTGTTTGATCTGTGTTCAGATGTTAAGTGGATGCGATACAGTTGTCGACTTTAAACCAAGCTGGTTAGAATTAAAACTCATACGAGCGTGTTTGTGGCATTCTGTCCCAGTAGAAAAGTCAAGTTGGCTTTTACAGTTATTCTCTAGATCCCCATACTAATATTATTGCTTTATTCATACGGCCTTGTCGGGAGCGCAAAGAACGCTTGAGATTGACTTCCGGTAGCTATAAGTGGCGTATAGTACCTTGGTGTTCATATATGTTATATTAATCCTATATTTAGTACAGGGCGGAAAACTTGCCAACAGGGAGGGTTTGTTGGCGAAAGAATGGGCCGGAGAAAGGCCACTACAGGGGAGACAATGGTGGCCACGTGCCAGGTTTATTATCAACCTATCTTCTGTCACAAGATTACTCTCGCAAGAATTCACGAATTGTCACGACAGGCAATAAGCAAGAACCCCCAACCGAGGACGAGATAAAAGCCGCTAACTGCAAAGTATCCTATAATCCCATTAAAGTTAAATATTGTAACACAATTGGTAAAGTCACTTAGACCACTATTTATTGGGTTCTTGTAGCCGGAATATATTGCCAGATTTTATTAAGCTATACGCGTTAAGTCAGTTAAACTAAACGCTCATTGTGGGCCTATCGGGACAAACTGTCGACAGTATCATTTGGGGAAGGGATTTCATTTGCTGTGCAAATAGTTTCCAAATGATTTCTATGGCCCTTCAAATCCCATTAATGCGGTTTCAAAAAGATTTAAAACTGTACAGATCACATCGGATTAAATCCTTTTATTTAAAATGCCACTGGTCCATAAATAGGCCTGTTGCTTAATGACGTCACCAGGGTACATTGCGGGATCAACATGGCCGACGGTAACATTGTGCACAGAAATGTATTATGATCACTAAAACACACAGGCACAGGGAAAATCTTCTTGTCTGCACATCAATGTATATAGGCATGTTACCGTGAGTGTCGCTAAAGAGGTTTGTAACAAAGCGGTCACCTCAAACTATACCCTTTGATATCCCACAATTTCAGTCCTATTAGCAAATCAATTCAATTCAAAGTTTATTGACTCGAGCAAATAATTGCCCCTTGTCACAATGGTGTGTGTACAATGAATTTTACAATAATTGAAACAACATTATAAATACATGAACATACTGACACTCACAAAACATTAGCAGTCGATAACTTTAAATTCTTGCACATATTAGGATATTCCACAACAATCAATCAATCCACAACAAAGACCACAAGCTTATATTTATACATATATATATATAAATAAAACGTACTTTAACAACAACTTCTGATTGGGTATAAAGGTCTAGATGATATACCTCGTTTTAACACAATTGGAAACTTGTCTCAATGGCTATTTTAGACAAGAAGATTTTCTCTGTGTCCGTGTGTTTTAGCTTTCATAAATAAAACGGATCATTCGATGCTGTGTGCTTGGTGAATGCTTGTCCCAATCAACCCAAAATGTTTCCAAACACTTGTACAGCATTATATATTTGATACAAGTGAAGTTTCAGTGGCACATGGGCAAGTTTATATAATTATTTTGTATTGAAACTCACTATTGATAACATGAGTAAAGCTCTTAGATCTGTCCGCTTCGATGGATCTCGAAGGAAGTTTGTTTCATTTATTTCCGATTCAGTTATATCTTCATTTTTAAAGCGCCACGCCATCTTTTCCAAACTAACAAACATTTTAATGGCTTGAATGCCATTTCAGGTTAATAAGACGATTGAGTCCCCAAAACGCATTTCACGTTGGAAAAGATGAATTTACGTACAAATTAAAATAAAGAAAAAAAAGAAGGATACAGAAAACCAAATAAATGCACTTAATTGAAAGATGAAAAACATTTTACAAATAAATTGTTCTCCAATCCCCTTTGAAACTCATTTGATTGGTTGGTTGATGTTTTACGCCGTACTCAAGATTATTTCGCTTATATAGCACGTTTGCAGGTTTAGTGGAGACGAAACCCTGCTCTTTGCCCGGGGGAAACCCTGGATTTTTGACGGTAGCAACTCTCCCAAATAGGGATTGCAAGCAAAACCCACTAAGGAAATTGTCAATTTTAAGAACATTGGGCCCTTTTCAATCGTTTTAATTGCTTTTGTTACTTGGTGATTCCACAGAAAGATAAGGATGTGTATATAAGTTTAATACAATGTACTTTTCTAATTTATCGATTCATTGATCTGTCGACAGATTGATGTTTGAATGTTTTGCATTTGTTTGAATGATTGATAAATTTATTGATTGAACTTCCCACGCAATTGCATAGACGTTTCCGCGGAGAAAGCCACCTGTGCTTGCTACTTACCCGAATATGCAAACATTTATTGTGCAAAATCAGCCAAATCAATTTGTTTAACAGTGTCACTCGCCATTTAAAGTGGCATGAGCTGCCGAAATTCGGACTATTTTCATAGATTCTGATGATCACGACAGTAAGAGGCTTTGAAGGTCATCGAAAAACTTAATGATTGGCGTTGGAATGAGGAAAATCCATACAGTATGTGGCCTATACGAACCGAAATAGTGTTTGAAAAGTAAACAAAATTTAAATAACCGGGACGACCATTCATTCATTGTAAGCATAATGTAGTTGAAAACAATACTTTATCATTCATTCTCGAGACTACAAGTACTAAAAAGCTTCTGAATTGTAAATCTTGAGAAAAATAGCCGATAATTTTAACATTCTGTTATAATGGCCAAATATCTCAATTTTTACAGCTCATGCCACTTTAAGGATTGATTGATTGATTGTTTGGTGTTTTACGCCGCGCTCAAGATTATTTCACTTATATGGCGGCGTTGCCAGTTTTATTGTGGGAGGAAACCGGGCTGTATGCCCGGAGGAAACCCACGACCTTCCGCTGGTAACTGGCAACCATCCCACATACATGTAGGTCGTTCGAGTGAAAACCCAGTCAGAAAATTTTCCAATTTTTGGACTGACCACTTTAAGGAAAGAAGAAAGTTGAGTACACCCACACGAAAAAATTAAGCCGATCCGACTTTAGGCCTATAGATTGATTGGTCTTGTTTGGAATTTCGGGGAGTGTGAATTTCCTTTAAACAATTTCGAAACAAACCCCATTGCCAAACCGGAGACTCTTCTATAAAGAAAGTGATCAATTACAATTTCGTTTGCAAACAGATTTTCTTGGTTACGTGATCGGCTGAATAACCTTAATGTGTTTTCTGGGTGTTGGAGCGGACATGGATAAAGCCAACAGAATAACATCATAAACAACGGACACATTCTGTGCTCACGCCGGATCACCTCTTTTCCCGAACACTTGGGTCCACTTTTATCTTTTTAACCCAATGGCCTCGTCTGTTTTGACTTGATGGGCCAGAGACTAGCTCTAAACTATCTCTCTAATCGGTTGCACCCTCTTGTGCTGCACTTCTATGGAGTGGATACGGCTTCATTGACCAGGGTTGTGCTAATTATGTGGCCATCACCTCTCGATATTTTACCAGTCAGTGTCATTAGGAGGAGAGGGCCGAGTCGTGGAGATTACCCCTTGTCACGCGAAGTCTCGAACTCTCCTCTCAAGAAGATCCCTCTGACGGCTTCCGGTCGCTTAAGTCGGTGATGGTGAAAGATAAACACGTCTATTGTTACTGTGGAAAGAGGCAGGAAATAAACGGTATCAAGGCTTTCCGTGCCGTCTATTCCCTAATTAAGATTAATACATCAATTTCCATATTTCTCCTTCACAATAGTTAAAGAAGAGTTTCGTGGACCAAGCGTACCTTGAGTTAATGCTATGCTTATCGGAAGGCGTCGTAGAGAGTTCTACGTCATTCGAGCATACTGTCAAATAGATTTAACTCTATAGGTGTTTCAAACAATTACAGCATCACTATTACACGTCGCCACAAGCCCTGCTATTGTGAGAGGAAGCCATGAGAGTCTTTCACTCCCTCCTGATGGTCGTCTTGAATTAACATCAATGACATTGGAATAGGATTCATTTCAAGTCATTTTACGGGTGCTGTGACAAGAAAAGGTTCTCGCCGGGGAATGAGGCTTACAAATAGGCTGCTAAAGAAAATGTTATTGCAAAGGTTAAAGGGCACTGACATGGCTGACCAGGCGGTCTCCTACAAAAGAGATCCCCGGCGTTATAGCCCAACTATTTAAGAATGATTGATACAAGTAGCCAGTATTTTGTCCCTGCTAACAATAAGCTTCTAAGGAGAAACTGTTGGCATTTTACGGCGAAATAAACCCTGGATTGTGTGTGGGTCTCGATCAGGCTGACCCAGACGACCTCTGCATAGAATTAACCAATGTGCCATATACCCAACCCATATTGACATTGTTCAATATATTTCACATAAAAAACGTCCGTTCATTTTAAAGACATCGCTAAATCGAAAGCAATGACAGAATTAACATGACATTGACAGGCAATGTGATAAATACGGGTCAGGTTTCCGTCATTTATAATGCACTATTTAGGCAAAAATTGTCCTTTAAAGGAAAAATTGCCTAATTTTTACAGTACAATTTGTTTTAGCTGTAAAAAGGCTATGCTATACGCTGATCAATTTTCATTAATTCAACCCCAATTGTTTTCTCTCGACGAGCTGCAATCACTCCATTCGCCTTGACAACCGAAACTATAAGAAATGTTTGAATTTGGCAGCGCATAAAAAGTTATAAAAACGAGTGTCATCTTTTGGCATTCAGTAGAAGAGAAGTTTCAATTAAGGAAACTTAACGTTATGGTAATCCATAATAAATACAAATGTTTGCAAGTATTTCATTAGTTTTCAAGTCTGAAATTTGTTTATTGTTATTTTTTGCCTGAGTGAGCTCTGACCTTTTTCACAGTTTGAAGTGGTCGCAGTATACATTCAGAATTCATATAAAGGGCTTGTTTTTATAAAGAGTTATACGGCAGTAAGATAAACCCCCTTTATATAATTAAACAAATATCATATAACATAATGACATAATGTGGTAAAATTAACAATTTCTTCTATCTTTTGCATGGCGTAAATAATAAACATTCGATATGAGACTGCGATCTTGTGAGAAAAAAAAGGACTCGCCATAGACAATTTTCAGCAGGATCAAACCATTTAAAAAAAAGAATGTGTGGCTGTTAACTTGTGGAACTCGGTTGATTTCGTAAACTATTTTGTTGCCATTTTAGCGTAAGAAAAATGAAAATCGGCTTGACGCACGGCTGGTCACGTGCTCCAGTCACAGTTCCCTTGTTGCACCTGCAAAGTGATAAAGCAACTCTCGTAGAAAGACACACTCTCCCCGAATTGTGCAAACAGACCGGCCATTGCACCAACAAAGCCTTTTCCCAAACAGTGTGACTATGAATTCAGTTTGACTCATCACGGTAAACAGGGAAACACGGGAAAATCCAAAATCAAACATGTTTTACTCGACCCTTTAACTCTTTAATAGAGTGCTTTAACAACTGAACACAAGTTTATGAAAAATAGACAAAGTTAAATGACTTTGTAAGCTAACAAAGGACGCAATCGTTTTTCCCTAAATACTCCTATCACTTCTAAGCGCTTTGTTGACAAAAAAAAGAAATTTTGTCTAAGGAGAAATAACTAACGCTTAAAACATACAAGAATCTTTCTGTAACAATTTTGACACAAAAGGTAATAAATAGTTTCGTATAAGTGGCAAATAATGGAAATTAAAAACCGCTTTTGCCCCCAAGCCCACACTTTTTGGAATCTAAATACACCTTTTCGAGTGGAAAAATGGTTAAACCGTTCTCTGCCCAAATTCGACTAAAAATACCCACCAGTTCTGTGACTAAATAAAAATTCTACTTGGTAAATGCAGATGCAACATTCTAAATATACATAATTTATTATTGGTAAAAATTATGTTGATGGGGCTGGGCTGGGGACGAATTGATACCCAAAGACTGCAACAACATTTTGTTTTCACTTTTAACAATGAAAAAAACGAGTATCTTTTTAGCTTTATTTTCATTCCCTTTAAACTTTATACAGGTAAATTTTTTTAAATAGTATAATCAGTGTCGAAATCAAGTACACAGCTATATATCGCGGAATAATATAAACCGAAATTGCGTGCCTACTCGTTTGAGAACCTATCCAACCTCGAACAGGCGACCCTGCTTCAAGATAATTGGCCGGTTTTAGTGAAACGAGTGACAAGAAAAAATAATACAACTATATTTTCATTGGGTCGCGGGTTCTAACTCAAGGTGGCTTGTCGAGACAGACATTTTTCTTTAGAATTCTGATAAGCGATGCGAGTGATGAGCAGACTGATGCGAGAGATGAGCGATGAGCAGAGTGATGAGTTGACTGATTTTAAACCTCCAGGTACAAATGCGAAAATCGACTAAGATTGGTGAGGCATGAGATTGACATGAAATGAGGCAGGAGGTGTGTAAGTGTGTGTGGAGGGGGGGTGAGGGGTTGACTTTTATTGTCGGCTAGGCTTGTTTGGAAAGAGTTGCTACAGACCGACCGTCTATAGTTTTATCACTGGGAATACATGCTAATTTCCCTTCTTTACCGAGTAAGGCAGCGTCTCTGGACGTTGTCTATGATTTATCAGAAACGCGTCGGAGACTGATGGCTACTTTAGAGCCGTAATGGCGACCGGAACACCTGCGCAGAAACGCCGACTAAACTGGCTTTAACAGGCAAAAGAATAGCCCAATGCATAGGCGATTAGATAGGCTTTTGTTAGTTGACTATTGGCCGTGGTGTCGATGACTGTGAGGGGTTCCACATCACACAAATGCCCCTTCAAGAGGCTCTTCTCCACAAGGCCTTGACACAATGGACGTATTTAAGCGGTCTTTGGGAAGGAAACTCGCCAAAGGTTTGTCACCATTGTTCTCGGCAAAGTCGTTTCAACTTCGGCAATTTCTTCCATTGAACGTGGTCCAGGTGTGAGGGACTTGGTCTTCAACAGGCCGAGTTAAGATTCGATATTGTGTAATTTTAAATTTAAATGATCTGCGGTTTTCTTACAATAAAATTGTCTACAGTTGTTCCAAAAAGGCGGAAAGTTCCTTTGATTGTGTAAATCGTTATTATTATTAATGACATTTTATCTGAGCGATTATGAACTCGTTGAATGTTTAATTTATGGCTGCATGACCGCAAAAGAGACTGCCTGCTTTGTATGGTTTAATTAAATTTCCACACACTTATACACAAGATTGAGGGTCAACTACAATGTGTATATGATAATGTTTTTAAAATGAATATCTGGCAGCATGACAAAAAGCTATATGTTCAATGCTGCTACAAGGGAGGATGCGGATAACCCCATAAGATGGCCCATGTCAAATAAAAAATCTGTCTATTGGGCCGTTTTTGCATTTTTTGCTAGAGATAAATCCGCATCGTATGGATGTAACATTTTTGTATGGTGGATTTATTTCCAAAAATATATGTTACTTGTTTTGCTTAAGTGGTAAGAGCTGCCAAAATTCGAACTTTTTTTCCTAAACTCTGATTGTCAAGACAAAAAGTGTGGTCGAAGTTCATGGAAAAACTGGAATGAGGAAAACCCATGCAGATTATGTACTGTACCAGCCGAAATGGTCTCCGAAAAGTTAACAAAATTTAAATAACCGAGACAAACCTTCATTCTTTATTAGCCTAAGTTAGTCCAAAGCACGTCTTGAGAAACATAGGCGATAATTTCTACATTCTTGCTTAAAGGAAAAAATATTAACATTTTGGTAACTCCATGCCGCGTTAATTATTGCCTGGTAACTACGCTAAAACGTACTCTCCTAGAAAAAAGAAGAAAAAAATGCGGTGAAAAGTTACCTTCCAAAAATCTCTTTACAAAAGTACAGTAAAGAGTTCTCACACACATGCAGTTCTTTTCAATTTTTAACTTTTTTTAGACGTCAGAAAGTCAGATGTGACCAACGAGCCTACAATTGCTTACACAAGAAAGCAAATATTTTCTTTTCACAATATCACACTAATGCCGAAATGAAGAAGTTTGCCGATGAAATTTTAGAAAAAAAATTTCTAGGCACAAAAAATGTAGCAATGGTTTTGGGCATCACGGTCTCTAATATCGAACAAACTCGTGGTTTTAATTACGTTCTCTACAACTTCTATTCTGATAATTATTGTCAAATATAATATATTTCTCAGCCCCCTGTAAAACCATGATTAGGACCATATCAATTAAATCCTAAATTTCGAAAATATAGAAAGATTCATTCCAATTTTATTTTTTATTTTTTAAAGTGACATGAGCTGACAATTATAAAGACATTTGCGTTGAAATATCAATTTTGTCAAGAAATATACGACATAGAAGCTTTCTTTATTTATAAATCTTGGATTCGTATGACTCGAAAATGTACTCATACATCCCGTCTATATTTACATTTTGTCCGTTGTTTGCACACATTTTCGATTCGCGTGCGTAACTGGTTTTACCAATATATTTTTTCATGTCAATGTCAATCATTTAGTTTTTCAAGGTGCTTCAAACACTCAACTACTCTTGACGATCGAAAATTATGAAAAAATTCTGAATTTTGGCAGCTCATGCCACTTTAAAGTGACATGAGCTGCTAAAATGTTGATACAAAATGTTGAAATCATCGGCTATTTTTGTCAAGACATATAATTCATAAGCTTTTTAGTGCTTCTAGTCTCGAGAATGTACGATAAAGTATTGTTCTGAACTAACTTTGGCTTAGAATGAGTGAATGGTCGTCCCGGTTATTTAAATTTTGTTTACATTTCGATCACTATTCTGGTTCGTATAGGCCACATACGGTATGGATTTTCCTCATTCCAACGTCAATCATTTTGTTTTTCGATGGCCTTCAAAGCCTCTTACTGTCGTGACGATCAGAAATTATGAAAAAAGGGTGAATTATGGCAGCACATGACACTTTAAGATACCAAGATTCCTTCTTGGTATACTTTCCCGTGCATTTGGTAATTTCTGGAAGCAATCGAATTTTGTGTTTAATCCCTCTGGCAAACATTCTTATCCCTCTTTAAACTGGATTAAATTATCCATCCAATTGAGCTAATCCGTGTACAAAATTAAATACATGGCTCAATACAACGGTTAATCCGCTATTAGCACATAAAAACTGCTTAATCACTTGCGGTTTTCAGATTCCGAATCCGTATCCAAATCTCGATGGGTTTCCTCTGGGCATAGAGCCCGGTTTCCTCCCACAATAAAACTGGCAACGCTGCCATATAAGTGAAATAATCTTGAGTGCGGCGTAAAACACCAAACAATCAATCAATCAATCAATCCAAATCTTGAATTTGATTTCCCGATTAATAATTGAGCCTAAAAAAGGAAGAGTACAGACATGAATGTATATATTGATAATAGAAACAAATTACAAATTTGTAAAGAAAAAATATCCACTATATTACAACTTGTTTTGAAAATGATGGACACTCTAATAAAACATATAAGGAAATACAGGACTGATTGATGTATGGAACATTTTTCTTTCTCAGTTTTATCTGTTATCGAGCAAATTCAAATAATGTGGGTCGGAAATTCGTCTTTTAAATGATTTCTTAAAATTTCAATATCCTTGTATAGCAACGAAGTTTTACTTGTATTACATTTCCAACTTTTCAAAGGCTGACGAGGTAGTTCCGAAAATCGCCTATAGATAACTTCATCAATCTAAATACATTTGTCTTAACGTGCATTCTCACGTAATGAATACCAACGGAGACCGAAGAATGACAGTTATTCTTATAAAAAAGAGATTGCATGCAAACGCTCAGAAATTCCCCCAGATACAAAAACGTTTTGAGAAAAAAATGCCATAATTGATCAAAATTCTAAATGATATGAAGAATTTTTTAAACTATTTTTTTGTCTTAAAATTTCCCAAAATTGCTCTATATGTTAACAGTTATTTAGGTTAACCTTAGTAACTCGGCACCCCAAGGATAGACTGTGGGAAGGTTGGGGCGATTTATCACTGCATTGTTTGCGATTCGAATAATAAATAAAGCGAGAAATTACTAGAATTGTTAGTAAATTAAGTTAAAAACACATTGATTCCGAGTGAGTGAGTCTGGTGGGTGAAAGGCAATTAGACGAGGGCAGAATTTGTAAACTTTAACGCTTACCTGCACAGAGGCACAAATTGGAAAAGCAAAGGTTTTAAAGCAGACGACAGACGTGAGGGTCATCGGGACATATTGATAGAACGGAACAAGAAGAATGGACTGTACGGGTCGTTTCACAAACGAAACACCAAGTCTTCTCAAAGAAAAAAAAAATACTAATTCGGTTGAATGAATTTTAATCTTTTCAAGCAGAAAATGTGTCCATCTGTTGTTTGGGCGAGAAGGACGTCTTCAAGAAAGTTTATTGGACATTTCTTAAGTGTCTTCTGACAATTGTATATTCTAGCAGTTAAAACTACTTCAGCCTTGAAGCCGTCTCTTCAGAATTCGACTCGATGCTTTTCAAAGAAGAGGCAAAATTCGGAGCACTTAAACACACACATATGCGCTGAATAAAGACAGAGTATCAACGATAGCATCCTTGGAAACCATTTGTCAACTTTGAATTGAGTAATGTATCACCTAATGTACTACGATATGCTCGCTGCCCAACTCTGTACTGCTTTCAAGTGCATGCCATTTCTGATTCTATCTATTTCAGGAGACGTTTTTATTGTGTAACTAATCAAATAATCATCCTTTTTCATTTGTGGATTCAGGTTCTGTTTTTGAACGTAACAAAATTTCTGCATGCTGAGAAGCTATTGTATTTCTACTAACTCATTGCAAACATGAAATAATGTGTTTTTATTTAATAATTTTATTTCCACATAGCAGATTTTCTCTGTGCCCGTGCGTTTTAGTGTTCAAAATATATCTATATATTTATGATAACTAAAACACACGGGCACAGGGGAAATCTTCTTGTCTAAAAAACCTATGGAGACAAGTTTCTAATTGGGTTCAAAATATACAGATATGACAATATACATTTCAATCTAGATGTCCAGTGTAAGATTTTTTCATTTTCTTTCACAAAGCATTCTGTTTTTATCATTAATAGACGTTATTAGTAGCAATCTAGCAAGCTGCCTTTTATGCTATTAACTTCTTATTTCTTAAATATCATTCAAATTTCAATCAGACTTTTCTCAAACGACGTGTAGGTTTACTGACATGATTTTTATTTTAGAAATACAAATATTTTAACTTGGGTCGTCTGCTTTAGTCAAACTTTCTTTAAACGATGGCGAGGTGCTACAGAAACAATTTCCCTTTTACAAATGCCAACATAAAAAAGTCTTATTAGTGAGCTAGTCCAGCCATTTCTCTGATTGAATAAGTTTCCCTAGAGTATTTCCGTAAGGAATCACCCTCTGGGAATAACCAGAAACTTCAGGTGTTCTCACACTGTTAATGTCCTCACTTGCCCGGGGGGTGCTTATTACTCCCCCAACACAATATCCATGGGATTCTTGTTCGTAGGTGACAGGGATTTAAAGCTCATTTTTTCACGCCTAGGTAACGAGGTGTTTCTTTTTCTCCGATATCTATTGATGGTAGTTTGGTTACAATCTCAGTGCGTTAATAGTGAATGGGCAAACTTGGGTGTGGATTACGGTCCACACGTCTGACATAGATCGGTCAGTAGGGCTAATACGGACAGCCAATAGATCATCGCCAACAGCCCATGACGATTGCTACTTCTTAGCCAAAGCAATGAATTACGACTTGTTTTCAAACATCGGCGGACTCGTTATCAAAACACCTTTACTCTTCTTTGACTAGCTGTGTTCAAAACCACTTCCTCTTCTCATAAAAAAGACGACCACAAACTCTCAACAAGTGGATGGTTTTAACAAAATTGATCTTCAACACAATAAGGCCCACTGCAGTAGACTACAAAAATAAACTTGCAGGTGTTTGAACCGAATTTACTTCAATTAAAAAAAGGTATGAGCTGTAAAACATATTGAAAATACCGTCATTTTTGTTATCAAACAGTACAAAAGAAGAAATTTGCGTTGATACTATCCTACAGATGAACGTTTTGGTAGTTATACAAACAGCAAGACGCATAAAAAGCACTCATGTATCCGGCAATTTGAATATCGTTCATTATTCGCATATATCTTTGACTCACTCGGGTTACTGACTTTACCAACATTTTTCACTTTAAAGTCAAACCTTTAGTTTTTCAAGGTGACAACTTATGATGGGGTATGAAGGTCTAAATGATATATCCCATTTTAATATAATTAGAAACTTGTCTCCAGGGCTATTTTAGACAGAACCATTTTCCTTGTACCCGTGTGTTTTAGTGTTCATAAATCAAAGTGGCATGAGCTGCCAAAATGTTGATATTTTGACGTTACAACAGAATGTTGAAATTATTGGCTGTTTTTCTCAAGATGTATAATTCAGAAGCTTTAAAGTGCTTCTAGTCTAGAAAATTTACGTTAAAGTATTGTTTTGAACTAACTTTGGCTTAGAATGAATGAATGGTCGTCCCGGTTATTCAAATTTTGTTTACTTTTCGAACACGTTTTCGGTTCGTACAGGTCACATACTGTATGGATTTTCCTCATTCCAACGCCAATCATTTATTTTATCGATGGCCTTCAAAGCCTCTTACTGTCGTGACGATCAAAAATTATGAAAAAAGTGTGAATTTTGGCAGCTCATGCCTCTTTAATATAAGAGTCACGTTATGTCTAAATTTGCTAAATGGTGTGGTTAGGGTATACGCAAAACTGAAGTCTGAACAGAAGCCTTCATAGGTTTTATTTGTATATAGTTTACAATATTAACATTGCCGACGGGTTTACTTGTGTCTCTCAAACCAAAATCCTTCTGTATTCTCCGATTAAGCCCAAGACGACGTGAAAAGTTAATAGGTTTCCCAAAAATAAAAAGGTTATAACTTCTTCTATCTTGAAGAAAACTAAAGACAATTTTATATCCTCCTTTTTTGCAACCTGGCGGTACGCGTGCCGTTAATTTATAGCAAATAAGCTAAACGTTAAATGGAACTAATAAATATTCTTAGTGCTGGAATCTCATTACTGGACCATTGGATTTTTTTGGTAAAATTTATTACTTCTCTTGTTTGGTTAGAAAAGTATTTTGGCGGTTTTGTTTTCTTCACATTTGAAACATTCTTGAGTTTCTTCTTGGTTGATCTTCGTGGGAATACGATTTGATTCCTGGAGAAATAAAAAAAGGCAAGTCAAGTGGATGGAATTAAGTGACCAGGGATTATTTTCATCATAGCTTCACTAAGGACGACTATACCTACGAATGACAAGTGGCAGGGCGAAGAGGTGTTGTTAGAAAGACAATTTGAGGTAGATAAGTCGGTCGTTACGAAAACTAGACAAAGGTTCTCACGTGGAGCTACTTACCTAATCAATGGAAAGATACTGGCAAGGTGCGAAATAGTCCACAACCATTATACCAGATGATGAACTAAATAATGAGAAAATCAAAGCTAAAATTTCAAGTAGTTGAGAGCCGATAGATAAATAGAAAAAAGGGGCTAAGCTTTGTAGATGAAGTGCCGCCTCTTTTTAAGTGGTCATGAAAATCGACTTCCATACAAGTCGTTAAGCGAACCTTGATTCACTAAGAATAACATATACTTTATTGCGTTCTTTGCCCTGACGTAATGCCCCATTAAAAGTCCATACACTTCATGGCGATGGCCATTGTAACAGCGAACATACCTTTGATCTAAAGTTTTTTTGGTCAATTTATCGCAATCGATACAGTTTTCTGTTTGCTAGAATGTAAGACGTAAGTTGGCCACATTTCAATTACCGATTGAAAATTCGAATGGGCTAGAAAAAACATTGTTTTTAGGATAATCGCCATTAAGAGACACAGATCTAGCATTGTATTGTCTTGAATCAAGATTCGTTTCAACCGCTGTTATAATATTCTTATATCTTAAAGTGAATTTTGAGCTTCAGAACAAGACCTCCCCTAAGCAACATACTAAAAATGAAGGTAACTGTGTGATTCTATCTATCCAATAGTAAGAGAACGCATTTGCATAAAGACATATCACCTGTATAAAAGGCCAAGATGAAATAGAATTGTGCATAAGCAAAATTAATATCTATTTAGTTCTTCTTAAAGGGATCGTAAAGTATTGTTTTGATTTTCGACGATTTTTTTCGAAAACGCGAAGAAATCTATCTCGGACCAAGGCTTGTGGGTCTTTGGTAAATGTAAAAAAAGAGTAATTAGAGAAAAGTATAAGTACTTCCGTTTACGTCTGTCAGTCATTAATTAATAAACACTTACAAGGGTGCTCAATTGCAATAGGTAGTTTCACGTAATGCTTTTCTTTTATTGTTTTTTTGAGTTGCCATTCTAGTTTAGTTTGTGTTTAAATCCAATTACCACGTTAATCAGTCGTAAAACAAGGAAACTAACACCACAATCTCGCGCCAAACGTCAGGCCGATATGTAAACGAAAATTCTTGTGTGTATGGTTTATATCATATTTGTTTCGATAATTTAAGCTTGATTAGTGTTTTAGACCACTTTTGAATTATATTTCTGTCGTTCTGCATTCTACCTTTGAATGAATATATGTCCCGGTTATTTGATTTCGGTTTACTTTTCAAACCCTATTTTGATCGCACATGTACAACGCCATACACCGTAACCAACACAGGACTAACGTGAATGAATGTCCGTCCAGGATATTTAAATTTTGTTAACTTTTCAAACACTTTTTGGCTTCACATGGCCACAGACTGTATGGATTTTCATTTAGTTTCTTGACGAATGAAATTCTAACCCTCTATTTTCTAGACAATTTATTGTCAGCCCATTCACCTTTATTTGGTAAATTAACACGAGTTGTCATTTTTTTGTACTGTTTTTGGCAAGAAAAAAGGAATTTGAAGCCCAAAGAATGATATTACAATTAAAGATATATTCGTTCATTTGTGGTTAATAGAAAATTGCAAGTTATTGACCAATTGTTTGATGACGTTACGTGGAATTTACGCGCAATGCATTCTGAGGAAATGAGGGATGTTTACATAATTTTACAGGTTGGCGGAAATAATATACTGTATCGAGAAGAAGACGTAAAAGGCGCAGTCACCAGAAGAATGCTTGGATAAAAACACGTTATATCACCAATGATGTCTTGTCAAGTACTGGTAAACATAATGGCAAACTGAGGTACATAGTTAACCCAGAAAGCTTTGCGTAAATCTATATGACGTCATCAGGCTCGACGGTATAAAATCTACCGATTTTAAATGACGCTTCGCCAGAGTAAAACAGGCGTTCGATCAACGTTAAGATACACACGCCAGTATCGTGACACGTTTGGGCATCATTCAAAATCAAAATGAGAATTTCTGCCCTATTTCAAAGAAATATAGTCCCAAAATTAATTAAAGCAAATCTTTTTTTTATTTTCTTTTATCGAGAACGAAAATAAACCCCTCTTCGGATACCTTGAAAAAGTTGCTAATAACGAACAGAATTCAAATAACCGGATCTTATATAACTATACCCTATGATATATTCCAGAGGGTGGTATTAATAAAAAGCTATTATGTACAGCTAGCGAATTCTGTTTCAACTAAAACGCTGCACTGGCAGCTTGTGCCCTTTTGAAGAATAAGGGTTGGGTTTATGTTTTAGAACTTTGAATAAAAATTTACCAAGGGCGACAAAATGAATTGTTGATAGCCAGTTTAACACACAGAAGATTGGATACGAACGGACTTTTCAAACAATATTTTACTCAATACAGTAGAGAAAATTCATGACTGGGTGATAGAGGGTAGAATTACTTTGTTCAATGCCATTATAACTGGGTAAATAAACGCAAAAAATATCTTTGGCTTGGTTAATTAATATTTAACGCGTTTTACTCGGACTAATGCAGTTTATTTGATGTGCCGAGGTGCCTTTCTCACAGATTTTAATTCACGGCATCAATACGAGTTTCGTGTTACACTTTCATAAGCGTCCATCAATAAATTCACTTGTTCGGTTTAAAAAGGTGTAATTTACCTGCGTAAGGCTGATTACCATATTTGTGCTGTAACGTAATCAACATGCGATCAGTCGCGGTTAGGTATAGCGCGCACAAACACCAAAGGCGACAGTGATTTCCGGTAGCTGCGAATTTAGCCGCGCGCTCTTCGCGGTTATTTCAGCGCCTTAAAACTGATCGCTGATGACGAATTTATGGAAATTTAATGGTGTATAGAAGGCTTGTATGACATGCAATGACTGGCGTGGTGTAATCATAGAGTTAAAAAAAGCTCTCAAGTTTGACCCAACCTCGGCTGAGAACAAAGCTATTCACAGTTTTCAATACAGGAAAAAACACTGAAAGGATATTGGTGGGCATTTACATAAAATCAGACTCAAATCCGAACTTGACCTTTTCATCGGCGGATTATCGATTAATCCGTTTTACTCTCTTAATCAACAGAGGATTTGTGGACTAGTAATTAGTATACATAACAAGTTCGACACGACAAGTCTATTATTCGAAAACAGTTCTGAAGTGGCTAAGTGAGCGTTTAGATACATTAGTGAAGCGATTATTGATTTGTAAATCGATCTGAAATCAAATATATGTTAAAAAAATACTGATTATCTAGTTTCTGTGTGGGGGTTGAAGGGGTACAATCAGCGATTAACAATAACTTCTCTTATTTACTTATCAGGCCCAGTTGTTCTTCAAAGTTGTCTCTTGAAATTGCTTTTATCCATCTCGTCTAAAGGTAAGCTGTCCGAGAGCGGCGATAAAGGTCCCGGCTCTCGGGATTGTGTCTTTCCAGCCTTACTATGAGCCATATAAAAGACTATTAAAGGATTAAAACATCAATATGTCACTGTATTTTTATTGCCTTCGGTAGCTGAAAAACATGAAACGGATGGGGTGCAATACTGCCTACTTTGATATTTTCCAGGACATTCAATCGGAACAGACTGTAAATAGATTCGTCGGTTGCTCGAGAATGCAATCCGAGCATAGAACATCTATAGCTAGAAAGGAATAATAAAACATATAAATGCAGATGTCAAAGTCAATTTGTAGACTACACACATATAAATATACACAAATTTTTAGCTGTATCTCCCGGCTTACCAGGACGGCTTTTAATGTCATTGTATAGAAGGAGACAAACTGACAGGGCGGGAAAGATTATTTGACAGTAATAAATTTATCACTTTTGATTCATTCGTCAATTGAATTTATGTCTAAGCTCAAGTCTACCACGTATAAAGCTGCTTTCAATAAACTTTTACAATAATTCTTTTCATTGGGCATTAAAACTCAAATTAAGACGGAACCCCAATATGGGACTAGTGAGGACTTAGCCCAGCAATGTATTCTATTAAATCCCATAACATGGGTTGCCACGTTTTCCGGCTTGGGAACTGACTGTTTAACGGAAATCGTTTAATTTTTAGAAATAAAAATGCGCCCGATAAGCATTGCTATAATATAATGATTTAACGGCCATTTTGTTTCGTATCATGCATGCTCAAAAATGTGATAGTCGCCTTTCCGCGCTTGCATATATTATTGATTGTTTGGTGTTTTACGCCGCGCTCAAGATTATTTCACTTATATGGCGGCGTTGACAGTTTTATTGTGGGAGGAAACCGGATTCTATGCCCAGAAGAAACCCACGACCTTCCGTTGGTAACTGGCAACCATCCCACATAGGTCGTTCGAGTGAAAACCCAGTCAGAAAATTTTGTTGGACTGAGTGGGATTCGAACCCGCGACCTATTGGTGCTCTTGGATATACGGCATTATATACAGTGTCTTTTCTCAGTTTTGAAGATCGATAATGTGATGAAATTAATCATGACAAGGACTTGAATTAAAACACACACGTGCTCGTTATTCTTGAATTTCATACATCTTGAGAAACATGCATTAGGTTAGAGTAGCCGAGAAATCTGGGCTCTGCCGAATTGTTGTTCTCTCCGTGTTCTACACATTAGCAGCCATATAATATCAGTCGCCGTAAGACCGATAATCCGGGCTATAGGTTTGAGGATGAAGGAAAAAAATACACATATAATGTAAATTTGGACTACCCGATTGGCGTATCCTAAGTTATCTGTTTAAGTAAGTTTCATGAATATGACCGCGAGGAGATTTTGTTTGCTAGATATAGAATTCTGTTGTTCTTGGGTTAGTTCATCGAATCTGATTTCCTCATTTAAAGTCCTTACTCTTAAGTAGTAGAGTAAAAGTGAACACAGGTCGATCAGTCCTTGTAAGCCGTATTACACTAATTTCAGGGTTTTATTTAGTATATAATGTGGCATATATTGGCAGGTGTGTGTTTACCTCCCTCAGTCGTTCGAGTGGATATACCGTCAGTTTTGTTAAAGAACATGAGTGTGATTTCTTAAGCTTATTTTGCGGCCATTTTGCCATTTAAAATGCAAAATGACCCCAACATTTTTGAATTTTGACAACTGTAGTCTAGCTGGGAAATGCTGTTAATTCGTCTGTTTTTTGTCTGATGTAAATCTTTTTGTTGCTTACATGAGGTGTTGAATTTCAATAATCGGACTAATAAGTTGCTTATGACAAAACTTTTAATGTGAATTTACTCCTGCGTATTACTTTCGATGGATTGTCAAGTAGGTAGAATATAGTCTTTGTAAGAGATCACGAACTACAGCTTGTTAACCGAACAATTTGTACATTACTGTCAAGAGTGGAGTGCCAAAGTGAAGTGCAAAACGGTGTGAAAAAGGTAAAAAGTTTGTCTGCTTAAGAGTGGGTGCACTTGATCGTGTATAAAATAGGAGCCCTAGAAAGTCACCCTGCAGTACAACCCAATTCACTGCGAATAAAAGATAATCGTTCAGATAATAAACAACAAGCCTGTCACTCTTAGCGTACTCTCATTCTTGTCTCTTTTGACAGGGTATATATTTTTTGCATAATTATATACCTAGCTGCCTGAGTCAGTAAAAAGAATATTGCACTAACCGTTTCGTTCGAATAATTCAACGGAAACGGATCTTTGCATGACACCAGATTGCCACACAAGCAAACGAAAAACCACAACAAATAAAACGATATCACTTAAGAGCGACTGATTCAGTTGTAACCTCAAATTTTTAGATATATTTTTGAAAATAGTTTCACCAGCACTGAGGCTTTTGCAAGTAAAATCCTTTTTTTGGATAAGAAAAACTATTAAAACAAGTTTATATATTTTTTGTATTGGCAAATCATCGTTGAACTATAAACCTTAGATTGAGCTCTTACACCGATCATTTCACTTTCATGACGGCGTTGACAGGTTTAGTGGGGGGGGGGGGGGCTTTGACCGGAGGAAACACCCGACTTTCGGGGAGTATCTGGCAAGTCTTTCAACATGCGGCGATTTAGTGGAAAATCCACTCGGAAATTTTTCAATTTCTATTTGGTCTGAGTGGTATTCGAAACCGCACCGCATCGATGCAAGGCCTGTGTCTGACTGAGGGACTATCGTTGTAACGGACTGAGGTTCCCCTACACCTTGAAAATGTTGAACATACACTGTATGTCCAGTGACTTGGTCTATTTGATAGCCATGACTGTTACTACGTCCTAAACTATATTTAAAAGATGGCAATGTTTCGAGAATACATGTAAATGGTAATAGATTATTTATTATATAAATGTATTTATTTTTAAATGCGATAGATATGGAGAAAGAACAACTGCTAGATTATTATGAAAACCTTGATTATCGTAACCTTGATTTAGCCAATATATTTTTGAAAATTAAGTCACATCACTGGCACAAGGACATATTCGGGCGAAACAATTAAAAAGCTAAACGTCCATAAACCCATGCAAAGTATGATTTGGTTTATCAAGATTTTTGATGAACAACTGAAAATGTACAAATCCACAAAATAGGTAAATAAAGTGTGCAATTGACTGGCATCGGGACTGTTTATACGAACACAGAGAATCTTGTAATTCCCAGGCAGCTGTTTTTGATTGACTTGTCGAAGTTTATTTGACTTTGAACGAGTTCTGTGAGTTATAAAGAAGAGGTATTTCTTGTGAGTTAGTTATATTTCGATAATTGTTTGATATTGGCTATATCATGTTAAATTATCGCTGCGATAAGAATCGCCTAATTAGACGAGCTGTGTAAAAGAGGGGTTAGAGTTACAGCACTCACCGGCCAAAGGCTCAATTAAATTACCCAGCCAAATGACATGGCTAAACATCTTAGCAATACGCGTGTTAAGAAAACCAACCCATTATGAAAAAATCAATTAGAATAGCGTGAGTGACACACACTTGTGTGTTTCCAAGCGATTGGTTTAATAGGAAAATGTCTAAGGCTTTGCACAAAACTCCGTTTGCTTTATCAGTTATAGTATTAGTTTCATGTGACAAATGAAGTGGTCCCAAGGAAGTGACATTTTGCTTGTAAAATTGAGCTGTGTACCTCTATATACCATTGCAGTTCGAAGACTCCAATTGACGCCACCTGAGAATGATTATCAGACAGAAGGTCACATGGCGAAGAGTTAGTTCGGAGATGTATTGACAATCTCGTCAAATAGTAGTAGGCAGTATATATTTAAAATCTATCAAAATAAAAATGATTTAAAAAAATATAATCTTGCATTTGGAATTATGAATAAACGTTGAAATACACGCCATTTTGAAGATTCCTTTGCATAATACAAATAACTATTATTATTGTACCTCATCAATATTCATTTAGCTGTACTTCCGCTTAATTGGTCAATGTACGTCACGTGCAAAGGGCAGGTTTCTCGTAAGCAGTCGCGTCCGAAACGAAGTGAAGTTGCCAATGAACACCAGAGTAAAGAGATGGCAACAGCGATTGATTGCACTTTAAGGTGGCTTTGTGAAACGATCCTCAAATGAATATGTTTCGTTGTCTGACCGCGAGAGAGTACTGGTGGCGGTCCGGAGCACTGGTGCTGATCTAGATTACTGGTGATGGTCTAGAGTACTGGTTTTGGTCTAGAGTTCTAGTGATAGTCTAGAGTACAGGCCATGGTCTAGAGTACAGATGATGGTCTAGAGTACAAGTGATGGTCTAGAGTTCTAGTGATGGTCTAGAGTACAGATGATGGTCTAGAGTACAAATGATGGTCTAGAGTACAGATGATGGTCTAGAGTACAAATGATGGTCTAGAGTACAGATGATGCTCTAGAGTACAGATGATGGTCTAGAGTACAAGTGATAGTCTAGAGTACAGGCCATGGTCTAGAGCACAGGTGGTGGTCTAGAGTACAGGTGATGGTCTAGAGTACACGTCATGGTCTAGAGTACGTGCCATGGTCTAGAGTACAAGTTATGGTCTAGAGTACAGGTGATGGTCTAGAGTACGTGTCATGGTCTAGAGCCCAGGTGGTGGTCTAGAGTACAGGTGATGGTCTAGAGTACACGTCATGGTCTAGAGTACAAGTGATAGTCTAGAGTACAAGTCATGGTCTAGAGTACAGGTGATGGTCTAAAGTACACGTGATAGTCTAGAGTACAGGCAATGGTCTAGAGTACAGATGATGGTGTAGAGTACAGATGATAGTCTAGGATTACTAGTGATAGTCTAGAGTACAGGCCATGGTCTAGAGTATAGGTGATGGTCTAGACTACAGGTGATGGTCTAGGATACTAGTGATGGTCTAGAGTACAGATGGTGGTCTAGACTACAGGTGATGTCTAGAGTACAGGTGAGGGTCTAGAGTACAGGTGACGATCTAGAGTACAGGTGATGGTCTAGAGTACAGGCGATGGTCTAGTGTACAGGTGATGGTCTAGAGTACAGGTGATGGTTTAGAGTACAGGTGATGGTCTAGAGTACAGGTGATGGTCTAGAGTACAAGTGATGGTCTAGAGTACAGGTGATGGTCTAGAGTACAGGTGATGGTCTAGTGTACAGGTGATGTCTAGAGTACAGGTGATGGTCTAGAGTACAGGTGACGGTCTAGAGTACAGGTGATGGTCTAGTGTACAGGCGATGGTCTAGTGAACAGGTGATGGTCTAGTGTACAGGTGATGGTCTAGAGTACAGGTGATGGTCTAGTGTACAGATGATGGTCTAGTGTACAGGTGATGGTCTAGAGTACAAGTGATAGTCTAGAGTACAGGCCATGGTCTAGAGTACAGGTGATGGTTTAAAGTACAGATGGTGGTCTAGAGTACAGGTAATGGTCTAGAGTACAGATGATGGTCTAAAGTACAAATGGTGGTCTAGGGTACAGGTGATGGTCTAGAGTACAGGTGACGGACTAGAGTACAGGCGATGGTCTAGAATACAGGTGATGTCTAGAGTACAGGTGATGGTCTAGTGTACAGGTGATGGTCTAGAGTACAGGTGATGGTCTAGAACACAGGTGATGGTCTAGAGTTCTAGTGATAGTCTAGAGTACAGGTCATGGTCTAGAGCACAGGTTATGGTCTAGAGTACAAGTGATAGTCTAGAGTACAGGCCATGGTCTAGAGTACAGGTGATGGTTTAAAGTACAGATGGTGGTCTAGAGTACAGGTAATGGTATAGAGTACAGATGATGGTCTAAAGTACAAATGGTGGTCTAGAGTACAGGTGATGGTCTAGAGTACATGTGACAGACTAGAGTACAGGCAATGGTCTAGAGTACAGGCGATGGTCTAGAGTACAAATGATGGTCTAGAGTACAAGTGATGGTCTAGAGTTCTAGTGATGGTTTAGAGTACAGGTGATGTCTAGAGTACAGGTAATGGTCTAGAGTACAGGTGATGGTCTAGAGTACAGGCCATGGTCTAGAGTACAGGTGAGGGTCTAGAGTACAGATGGTGGTCTAGAGTACAGGTGATGGTCTAGAGTACAGGCGATGGTCTAGAGTACAGGTGATGGTCTAGAGTACAGGTGATGGTCTAGAACACAGGTGATGGTCTAGAGTTCTAGTGATAGTCTAGAGTACAGGTCATGGTCTAGAGCACAGGTTATGGTCTAGAGTACAAGTGATAGTCTAGAGTACAGGCCATGGTCTAGAGTACAGGTGATGGTTTAAAGTACAGATGGTGGTCTAGAGTACAGGTAATGGTATAGAGTACAGATGATGGTCTAAAGTACAAATGGTGGTCTAGAGTACAGGTGATGGTCTAGAGTACATGTGACAGACTAGAGTACAGGCAATGGTCTAGAGTACAGGCGATGGTCTAGAGTACAAATGATGGTCTAGAGTACAAGTGATGGTCTAGAGTTCTAGTGATGGTTTAGAGTACAGGTGATGTCTAGAGTACAGGTAATGGTCTAGAGTACAGGTGATGGTCTAGAGTACAGGCCATGGTCTAGAGTACAGGTGAGGGTCTAGAGTACAGATGGTGGTCTAGAGTACAGGTGATGGTCTAGAGTACAGGCGATGGTCTAGAGTACAGGTGATGGTCTAGAGTACAGGCGATGGTCTAGAGTACAGGTGATGGTCTAGAGTACACGTGATGGTCTAGAGTACAGGTGATGGTCTAAAGTACAGATTGTGGTCTAGAGTACAGGCGATGGTCTAGAGTACAGGTGATGGTTTAGAGTTGTGATGAGGGTCTAGAGTACAGGTGATGGTTTAGTGTACAGGTGATGGTCTAGAGTACAAGTGATAGTTTTGAGTACAGGCCATGGTCTAGAGTACAGGTGATGGTTTAAAGTACAGATGGTGGTCTAGAGTACAGGTAATGGTCTAGAGTACAGATGATGGTCTAAAGTACAAATGGTGGTCTAGGGTACAGGTGATGGTCTAGAGTACAGGTGACGGACTAGAGTACAGGCGATGGTCTAGAATACAGGTGATGTCTAGAGTACAGGTGATGGTCTAGTGTACAGGTGATGGTCTAGAGTACAGGTGATGGTTTAAAGTATAGATGGTGGTCTAGAGTACAGGTAATGGTATAGAGTACAGATGACAGACTAGAGTACAGGCGATGGTCTAGAGTACAGGCGATGGTCTAGAGTACAGGTGACAGACTAGAGTACAGGCGATGGTCTAGAGTACAGGCGATGGTCTAGAGTACAGGTCATGGTTTAGAGTACAGGTCATGGTCTAGAGCACAGGTTATGGTCTAGAGTACAAGTGATAGTCTAGAGTACAGGCCATGGTCTAGAGTACAGGTGATGGTCTAAAGTACAGATGGTGGTCTAGAGTACAGGTGATGGTCTAGAGTACAGGCGATGGTCTAGAGTACAGGTGATGGTTTAGAGTTGTGATGAGGGTCTAGAGTACAGGTGATGGTCTAGAGTACAGGTGATGGTCTAGAGTACAGGTGATGGTCTAGAGTACAGGTGATGGTATAGAGTACAGGTGATGGTCTAGTGTACAGATGAGGGTCTAGAGTGCAGGTGATGGTCTAGAGTACAGGTGATGGTTTAGAGTACAGGTGATGTCTAGAGTACAGATGATGGTCTAGAGTACAAGTGATGGTCTAGAGTTCTAGTGATGGTCTAGAGTACAAGTGATGGTCTAGAGTTCTAGTGATGGTCTAGAGTACAGATAATGGTATAGAGTATAGGTGATGGTCTAGAGTACAGGTGATGGACTAGAGTATAGATGATGGTCTAGAGTTCTAGTGACAGTCTAGAGTACAGGTGATGGTCTAGAGTTCTAGTGATGGTCTAGAGTACAGGCGATGGTCTAGAGTACAGGCGGTTGTCTAGAGTACAGGTGATGGTCTAGAGTACAGATGATGGTCTATAGTATAGGTGATGGTCTAGTTTACAGGTGATGATCTTTAGTACAAGTGATAGTCTAGGATACTAGTGACGGTCTAGAGTACAGATGATGGTCTAGAGTACAGGTGATGGTCTAGAGTACATGTGATGGTCTAGAGTACAGGTGATGGTCTAGAGTACAGATGATGGTATATAGTATAGGTGATGGTCTAGTTTACAGGTGATGATCTAGAGTACAAGTGATAGTCTAGGATACTAGTGACGGTCTAGAGTACAGGTGATGGTTTAGAATACAGGTGATGTCTAGAGTACAGGTGATGGTCTAGATTACAGGTGACGGACTAGAGTACAGGTGATGGTCTAGAGTACAGGTGATGGTCTAGAGTACATGTGATAGTATAGAGTACAGGTCATGGTCTAGAATACAGATGAGGGTCTAGAGTACAGGTGATGGTCTAAAGTACAGGTGATGATTTAGAGTACAGGTGATGTCTAGAGTATAGATGATGGTCTAGAGTACAAGTGATGGTCTAGAGTTCTAGTGATGGTCTAGAGTACAGGCGATGGTCTAGAGTACATGTGATAGTATAGAGTACAGGTCATGGTCTAGAATACAGATGAGGGTCTAGAGTACAGGTAATGGACTAGAGTATAGGTGATGGTCTAGAGTATAGATGATGGTCTAGAGTTCTAGTGACGGTCTAGAGTACAGGTGATGTCTAGAGTACTGGTTATGGTCTATAGTATATGTGACGATCTAGAGTACTAGTGACTGACGGTCTAAAGTACAGGTTACGGTCAGAGTATATGCGATGATCTAGAATACTAGTGACGGTGTAGAGTATAGATTAGGATCTAGAGTATAAGGTGATGGTCTAGAATACTAGTGACGGTCTAGGGTTATTCATCATAACCTTTCAAAGAAAATAGAAGCTATATTGTATAACGCAGATTTAGAATTTAAAACAAATTAAATTCTTTATTTTATTTTTGTAAACTAAAAAGACGAAAGCAAACAAAAAACGTACACCATAATTTGTTTGCAGGATTAAAGTTTTGATAGACTTGATATTTCTCATTGACTACGTGTTTTCTCTCGATCTTAGTTATTTACTTTAAGAAGATGATTTTATGCGACTTTTTATTTTGATCACATTTATAACATCTAAACTGTCAAATTTAAGGAAGATTTCATGGAAGCAGACTTAAATATGTGTTCGTTATTGTTTATTTAAGTGGTATGACCTGCAAAAATGTTGATATTTTTCGGTTAAAACAGTGGCTATTTTTCTCATGACATGCAAGTTAGAAGCTTTTTAGTGCTACTTTTACTCGAGAATGCACATTAAAGGAGTGATTTGAATTGGCTCACAATGAATGAAAGTTCGACCCGGTCTTTTTAAATTTTGTTTACGTTTCGAATCCTTGTTCGGTTTGTACAGCTCACAGGCCGTTTTAATTTTCCAGATTCCAAAGTCGATCATTATTTTTTTCTATGGATTTCAAAGCCTCTTACTGTCGTGACAAACATAATTCATGAAAAAGTTTCGACATTTGGCAGCTCATGCCACTTTAAGCGTGCATGCCAGCTGTCTGTTACCGTTTTAATATATCTTAGTTTCGTGTGGATTACAGACGTAGCTTACATTTTTATTTCAAAGTCCATCCTATAGCGATTCAAGGTACGCCTAAATCAAACGATCAGAAATCGGAAAATCTGAATTTTTGCAGCTCATGTAACTGAAAGCAAGGACTGATCAGGAACCTGTTTCACAAAACGGCGTAGCATAAATGTTTACGTAACTGCCATAGAAACCCATACTGTAGAGATACGTTAGTTAGATAAGTTACGCAAAAAATGCATTTACGCCGCGTTGTGAAACAGGCTCCTGAAGTGTATTCAGTGTTACCGATTCGCTTTAGTTCGCATTTTTTTTTTTTTGCTTCTGGTAATTGAAAAATAGAATTGTTCGGGTCCATTGATAAAAGTCGTATTTATTGTGTGACTTGATTGGTAGCTTAGACGCCGTAAGAAACGAAATGCCGTCAATTTGGACTCATTTGGGTAGTTGTCACGCCATGCTCGAACCATATCCGGCCTGGGAAGAACTTTCATTGTTCTGGGGGCATTTACCAAGGGTCTCCCATGAAATCTAAGAATGCGTCAAAATATCACATAGATATTTCTTGAGTGAAAATAGATTTGGGAACCAAATCGAATTTGCGTGATAAGCCCCGGTGCCGTCAGAGTGTATCGGATATACAGGCTGCATTGAGGCAACGTTATTTAATCTTAGTGCTTCTATACCGCGATTAGTGTCACTGCAGTTAAATACTTCAATACCATGTCTAAACGGTCTTGGCCTAACAAAACAGTAGTTGAGCTTAGAGCTCTAACGATAACACCTGAACTGACTTATTGATAGATGTTGCAACTGAATGGGTTTTATGCCCTAGATGGTGTGATACGAATTTGTCATTGAGTGTAGAGGGCAAAATGTTACGAGTTAGCTCATAGATAGCACGAAATACTCCTATTAAATGACCATAAAGCAGGCAAAATCGCCTAACACTCATATATCTAAAGTTATACAAGGTCGTCATTGTCCCGAATTATACAACTGTCACCTTTCACGAGTTAACAGCAATTGATACTCGCCAAAGATTAAACACGTAATAAAACAAGGAGTTATAGTTTTTGGTAAAACTTGCAATTGCATTTCTGGCCAAGGTTTTAAGCGCACCACAAATTGACCAATCAGCTAACATTTAACCAAATTTCTGATGATCGATATTCGATATTTCGAATATTAAAGACAAGGCTTCAATATAAATGTTCTCAGTTTTTATTTTTTTGCCAAGACGTGGTTGCCGATGTTTAATTTGTTGTCGAGGTTGTTGTAGGAACGGGACCAAGCCATATTCATTGCCTTAAAGTGGCATGAGCTGCCAAAATTCACACTTTTTCATAATTTCTGATCGTCACTACAGTAAGAGGCTTTGGAGGCCATCGTAAAACAAAATGATTGGGGTTGGAATGATGAAAATCCATACAGTATGTGGCCTGTACGAACCGAAAACGTGTTCGAAAAGTAAAAAAAATTTAAATAACCGGGACGACCATTCATTCATCCAAAGTTTGTTCAAAACGATTTATCGTACATTTTTAAGACTAGGTGCACTAAAAAGCTTCTGAATTGAACGTCTTGAGAAAAATAGCCAATAATTTCAACACACTGTTGTAGCGTCAAAATATCAACATTTTGGCAGCTCATGTCACTTTAATGCAAGTAGCTTCTAAAGACAGGATGCGTTACGTCCCTTGACAGCTTTTCTGAATTAGTAAATAACCGACACTGATTGACACAGACAAAAATCCGGGCCAGGGTGAGAATCGAACTCACGACTTAGGGTTGACCAGTGTCGGTTATTTACTAATTCAGCAATGTCCCTTATGATGATTGCAGCTTGCTTTCGAGACAGCTTTTCGTGTCTGACATTTTTTGTTTTAATGATAAAAAATTAAGACATCACCACGTAGTAAGTTGTTTTGAACAACACGAGCTTTCAACATCCGTACCGTCAAGTGTTACTTTATTCCAAAAAAATTTCATCTGCGTACAATGATGAACTATTTTTTGTAGCACCAACAAATAAAATATCGTCATGCAAGTATACAGAATAACTTTGTTGGCATATACCAATTGAATAGAGCCTACATTGCTTAGTGGTTAGCTAGTTTTCTTTTTCTTAATTATTATTCTTGCGAAGCAGGCCTGAAGTCAAATCAACATCCGTTTAGGAGACCTTTAAGTTGAGTAAGCATGATAACCATTCAGAAAAAAGATCTAAAAAAAAACATTTCTGTACAATTGAAGAGGTCACGTTTGACTTTATCAGTCTCTTTGTCGCATACTGTAGGTCTACAACAAGGATTATCAACTATTTCATATTTATGTAACACTTCCATGCATGATTTCGAAGCCCAGTTGTTTGAGGTAGAAGCCATACAGAATCTTCGCATAAATATCCACGATGTAACTCTGTATTATCTTCAGAAAGAGCCACACGAAACTTTTGATAATCTAAATTTTTGAATTTTTGATACAAGAGAAAGTTACATGTAACATGAAATCTCCGGATAACTAAGGATTTCGTTTTAAAGGCACATATGCCGCGAAAATCAGGAATATTGTTTACATTAAAAAAGAAAGACCGTATTCTGTATTTTTCCCAGACAATATAAGTTAGGAACTTTCTATTTTTACCAAAATTTAAAAGTTTGGACGTCACTTTGTATTTTTAATTTGAATTTGAAAATTTGAATTGTTACGTACCCGGAACGTAAACAAACCGATCTGCCCCCTATTGGCGATTTTTGTTTCAGTCGAGTGAGTGAACTAACGGCACAGTGTAATTTTACGTAGGCCTATTTGTCTGAGAAATACAGACTGACGATCGGTTAACAGCGACTGGAAAAGCCTGATGATAATTGTTTGAGCGTAAACCACAGATACAAAGGCCTGAAAGGAGGGTAATCCAACACGAAAGTTGACCGACACTGATCGTTGTTGTTGTAATCAGGCTTCGATTCTTCGTTTGTTTTTCACCCCATTTTTACAGTCTAAAGCTAACTAGACATGTTGTATGTGCCCTATGTTTAAGTTTAGTGGCATTAGTCGTAGTAAGCTCATGTAAATTGGTTTTCTTAGCAAATTTAAACAGGCTACGGCGGCAAGTGGGCCTTTAAGGTTTCACTTGGCTTATCCATCTTCCCAGCATACCATAAGCCCCCCCCCCCCCCCCCCCCCCAAAATGTCTCCACTGATCCAGGAACGCTGCTCCCGGTGTCTGTAGACTCCTACTTGACAGTGGGCTATTGGACGAAAATTATGGAGCAGTCCAGACATTCATCCAAATGAAAACAAGCAAATTAAGAGGTTTTGTTTTAGACATATCTTATTATAGATGAAGCATGCGCTGGTAAGAACTGAAATTTGACGAAATGCAAGGGGACGAAAATAGAAAGAATACTACCAAAAATCCAAGCGGCATCTAATGAGTTTTATTCAAAGTATTCCCTACAGAATGCATATACGGCTATCATGAATCCTGGAGATTCAGGGGCCTGGAAGGTCCTTGGACCGTCGACTGTTCGCCTGTGACAGATTCCCCACATAAACGAGCTACAATGAGTATGGAATTAGATTCAAGTTGCATGAGCTGTCAAATGTAGAGAAATTTTTGTTGAAACCGAATTAGCTAATTGTTCGCCAAGAGGTGCAAAATAAGAGCTTTCTGGAGAAACCAACCTCTGGGATGTGCGTTTAGATAGTTTTTTTATTATCAGCAGGAAATACCTTAAAATGCACTTATGCATCCCGACTATTTGAGTTTTGTCCGTTATTAGCACAGATTTTTGGTCCGCACGGGTAAGTGGCTTTACCGAATATTTTTGTCAACGGCAGTTTTTTCAAGGTATTTCCAACTCTCAACCTCGCTTGAAAATCAGAATTTATAAAAAATAAAGTCAAAATTTTGTCAGGTCATACCGCTTTAAGTTTAGGAATGGTGTGTTCACTTAAAGTGTCGCTTGGGTGTGTGGATGACGATGGCGGGGAGGGATAAACATGCTCGTGTATAAACAAAATGCACAAGTCCCTTCCCGCCCATCCCAACCACGAACTCACCCGTCCTTGGTGGTTTGGCAGTTCATCCCTTTAACGGTCGCATGGGTTTGATATGATGACCAAAAAAATACTCACGAAACGAACATGTTGCATATCCGCTCGGTTGACCTCTTAATGCGCCACAGTAGTAATATAAGGAACCAAAACAGTATATTTTTTTCCAGCTTAAATCAGTATAACTGAAGGCACTGAATTTATCTAGATAACTACCGAAATACTGTATGTCTCCATTGCTATCATAGCAAATTGCGATTAATAATTTATTCCGGGTTTTTTTTTAAATTGTAGATGGATTGTAGCATTTGGGTTAGATAACGATTATTTTTATTTATTATTAACATAATTAGAACCGCCGTTTTCCACGTCCAATAGTGTTTCATAGTTTAAAAAATGTGGATATTTGAATTCAAATTTTAAACAGTTTAAATTTGATAAGCGGTGGTAATTAAGTGTTTTGTTGTTAAATGCTGAAACGCCATTTGGACCGTACCCTCGGTTGTCTCTCTCATAGATCTGGTTGATTGATTGATTGTTTGGTGTTTTACGCCTCGCTCAAGACTATTTCACTTATCATAGATCTGGTAACATCATATCTTTAAAATCATCTTATACAGTTGTAAAGCTTATATACTATATCCCATGTACTGATGGTCCGTCCCTTGCATTTACCTACATATATTAATTGTCCCCCTCCCTCACTGCTTTGGAACTGCAAGTGCCATGAGCTGCTACAGTTGCACTTATGTAATGAGAATACAAATGTTTCGGGTTCATAAAAAAATGATTGAAATTTAAATTAAACAAATTATTCTGCTGTCTATGGCCTGTAAACACCGAGATTAGAATGAACAAATCGGCGTTACGTAAGCATCTCGGCAGCGTGCAAAACAAAGATGGACGACTTTTCGGTTTATACTTCAATCAAAGAGAGTAGATTGACAAGAGTGGTCACTTCGTCCGCGCCATGTTGAATTTGAATTGACACGATTCGATTATTAGGAACCTCCTTTCTGTAGGGGGTGCCCTAGAGTCGAATCGTGTACGGTCGGAACACCCTTCCGCTAGGAGGCCAAAAGAACATGTCGGCAATGATGATTGGATGAAGTGACCACTCTTGTCAATCTACTCTCTTTGCTTCAATTCGATAAACATGTCTCCAAAACTAAAGAGTTCCAACGTTTATAAGAGAACTTTTAATTGGCCCGAGAAAACGAGGCTTTGTACCGCAGTTGGCCCAGGGGTAAAAGGTGAGCTTGTTGAGAATTTTACCCTGGGCATCCGTGGATGAGAATTCCAAAAGCAAATGGAAAGTCGGCATGATTAGAGTTATGTCCCTTTAAATAGTACCACAGTTATCCAAGTAATCTGCCATGATTGTGGTACTCGCATTGGTCCAATTTGAGATGGTTTGATCTGATGCTGGTCAAAGAGTTGTTAACTTTTTTATTTGCTTCTTTAGCGACGACTTCGCGACTATTTTGTCAATTATTATTTGTCAGTTATTAACACAAATCTTCCGTTCGAATGGGTATATTTTTATTGCAATTCTTTAGCTTCTCAATCTACTTTAAACGCTGAACTTCTCGAGACAATCGAAATTTATGAAAAAGTCCGAATACTGGACGTCTAAGCCACTTGATTGATGTTTTGCCCCGCACTTAAGTTTATTTGACTTATATGGCGGCGTTGGGGGAGGAAACCGGACAATCTGCCAACCCTTCCATACAGGTCACAATTTCATTTCCCATTTGCGGAAATGTTAATGTCTGCACTCACAACTTCCCTAACTTTCGTTGAACCAAATCCTTCTGTGGGGGCCTTAAACAGTCCTTTGAGAGTATTTTTAGCACAATTTATTCATCGGTTGAAGATAGAAAATTTTCACTATCATTACAAACAGCTGATAGGGGTCAGATCTCCATCCATCTAAACTAGTCCCATTCCACTTCTAAAATCATTTTCAGACAGTAACTCAACGCCTGTCATGTATTTTATGTTTCTTTTTGTACCAATGAGCTGTATGCTCACGGTCTAAATAAATAAATAAATTTTCATAAAAACTACAAAAATGCGCAGAAACAAATGCAGGGAAAAAAAGCACACAAAAATATCTACCTGTGCCCTACCGAAAACCGGAAATAAGAAACTGTGGCCTGTATCCATGTACGGGTATCGAGATTAAAAATTGTATTTGCCTCTCTCGGACTGAGGGACGAGCGCTCTAACCGACTGAGCCACCGAGGCAGGGAACACTCCTGAAATAGATTTAATATAACTTTAACAATACCCAAACTTCCTCATTTCTCAGTCATATTATTGGCATACTAAATCATGGGGCCAATCGATATGGGATTTCGATTTTACTCAAATTTGAGAGGATAAAAATACGAACTAACACAGAGGACGGCTGCGATCTTGAGAGGGCTCTTGTCTCTCAAATCACTGAAATCTTAGAACTTTAAAATGCTTCTTACTCTCTAACAAACCACGGATGAAAATTATTGTGAAACGCTAAAATACGCCCTGTATAAAATTAAAGTGGCATGAGCTGCCAAAATTCACACTTTGTTCATAATTACTGATCGTCACGACAGTAAGAGGCTTTGACGACCGTCGAAAAACTAAATGATTGGCGTTGGAATGAGGAAAATCCATACAGTATGTGGACTGTACGAACCGAAAACGTGTTCGAAACGTAAACAAAATTTAAATAACCGGGACGACCATTCATTCATTCGAAGCCCAAGTTAGTCCAAAACAATACCGTATCGTACATTTTCGAGACTAGAAACACTTAGGCTACAAGCTTCTGAATTACACGTCTTGAGAAAAATAGCCAACAATTTCAACATTATGTTGTAACGTCAAAATATCAACATTTTGGCAGATCATGCCCCTTTAATAGTTTAACTCTAACTAATACTAAATGAGGTACAAGACTCGTGAGTGTTTTATCACAGTAAACGTGCGTGTTAATATCAGATCGTGTGTACGTGGCAATCGTCGCGATGTGTTTCTCGCCTTAAACACACCTTTGCTCCCTGTTCGGTTTCTTAACATTGACTCCGGTGTCAAATTTGTCCGGGAGATCTTGAAGGCGGTATCGGTTTGTCACGTTATGACAAGTTCACCCCGCTCGGTCATACGACTGTCATTCACGCAATTTCTTCTTTTCTCTTTGTGTCAAGCTGCTAAGTTGACAGCTAGCATAACGAAGTTTTATGTCAAAAACTTTGATGGATTTTAGTAGATGGTGCCTGGTCGTCTGCCATGGTATCGTAGGTAAACACCAGGCAGGCCTTACGGAGTCTGGCGCTGTGTGGGACTCTAAACCCCTTACCATACATATTATTTATTTTCAACTATCCTTTTATACAGCGGCTCGAAAAAATAATCGGATTTGAAATTGTCGTCGCCACGCAGATTAAGACAAAAATATAGTCCCTTTTTGCTTGTTTTTCTTATATTTCCTTTATCTGTTTATTTCCTTGTAGAATTTTGGAGCATTCAATCCGCATAACCTTTATAATTTGATGTCTTACTTTTGTTGAATTTTTATGCAAACAGTGCACAGTATACGCCCAGGGGCCTGTTTCCCAAAACGGCGTAGCGTAAGTTTTAACGTAACTAGCATGACAACCCATACCGTAGAAATACGTTGCTAAGAAAGTTACGCAAAAATACATCTACGCCGTTTTGTGAAACAAGCCCCTGGGATTAAAGTGTCCATTTTTTATTGGAAATAGGGGCCTCGGTGGTCCAGTGGGTTAGAGTGATCGTCCCTCAGTCCCACACATACCTTTCATTTATCCGGCGCGAGTTTAAATCCCACTCAGGCTAAATAACAATTGAAATATTTCTGAGTGGATTTTTCGCTCAATCGCCGTATGTGGAACAGTTGCCAGGTACTCGCCGAAGGTCGGGTGTTTCCTCCGGGCAATGAGCTCGGTTTCCTCCCCACTAAAACTGGTAACGCCGACATATAAGGGAAATAATCTTGAGTGCGGCGTAAAACATCAATCAATCAATCAATCAATAAATCCTCTCTATGGATGTGGCGCGTGTCTTGTAGTGCGATTTACCAATGTAATATCTTCTCTCTGACCTCAGGGAATATTCTCTTTCTCCGTTTTCGAGATAAACGTTTACTGAAACTTGAAATTAATCTGCATACAGTCAGTTGAATTTATTGACGGGTTCATTCTGCATATGCTATAGAGATTATGTGTCGGTGTAGGTATTCATTTTAAAGTGTCTGTTTGTTTTGTCAAGCTAAACGTGATAAAATACGCTGAGAGCTATCATATTCGGTATTTGATTTCTGTGGTATGTTTCATAGACGCCAGGCTAAACGGAATTGTTCAAGATGTTAGCTTGGGCTTAAGCTATCAGCAAAAATTCACACCTGCCCCGTAGAATAGTATTTAGAGTTTGGACAAATTCAGTTGCACGCTGAATTTATCGTAAGCGAAACTACGTCTGTGTTTGCGTGAATTTATAATGTCGAATGATCATTTCCGTAGTTATTGACATATTTTACCTATTAAGGTTTTGAAACTCAATTTCTTTGGCTATCCAAAAGTCACACTTGTCATATTTGACGTGGGTAATGTAGGAAGGGAATAAGAAGAAAAAAATGACTTTTGGGATTTGTTTGTTTTGTGTTTATTTTCCGTGGGCTATTTTTTGGTTTTTTTTTTGTTTTGTTTTTGGCTGTATTGATTATTTATTGAGATAATGTGTTGACAATTGTTTTAAATGTTTGAAAACAAGGTCTTATTGTTGGAAGTAAAAGAGAATATGCCAATTGAGTCGTTTGAAAGATAAAAAAGTTCGCACTTTTTTCAATAATGTCAACACAATATGAGAGTTTGAAGTTAAAGGGTCATGAGCTGCCAAAATGTTGATATTTTGAGGTCGAAACAGAATGTTGAAATTATCGGCTATTTTTCTCAAGACGTATAATTCAGAAGCTTTTTAGTGCTTCTGGTCTCGAGAATGTACGATAAAGTATTGTTTTGAACTAACTATAGCTTAGAATGAATGAATGATCGTCCCGGTTATTTAAATTTTGTTTACTTTTCGAACACGTTTTCGGTTCGTACAGGCCACATACTGCATGGATTTTCCTCATTCCAACGCCAATCATTTAGTTTTTCGATGGCCTTCAAAGCCTCTTACTGTCGTGACGATCAGAAATTATGAAAAAAGTATGAATTTTGGCAGCTCATGCCACTTTAATCGAAAAAGTGAACGATTATTAAAAAATTCAACGACATTAAAGAAACAGAGACGGACTTGATGTAATTTAGGCTAGTGCAAAATTTCTGGGGTTTTTTTAATGTGAAAGTGCATGTATGTACAAATTGAATTGTTTTAAACATTGTGACGGTCTAACGCGTGTTGTGTGTTTAGCTCTATCCGTTTTGTAATACATATAACTTGAAATGTGTATATTTTAAAGTGACATGAGCTGCCAAAATTCACACTTTTTTCATAATTTCTGATCGTTACGACAGTAAAAGGCTTTGAAGGCCATCGAAAAACTAAATGATTGGCGTTAGAATGAAGAAAATTCATACAGTATGTGGACTATATGAACCGGAATAGTGTTCCAAAAGTAAATAAAATTTAAATGCCCGGGACGACCGTTCATTCATTCTAAGCCAAAGATAGTTCAAAACATTACTTTATCGTACATTCGCGAGACTAGAAGCACTAGAAGCTTCTGAATTATACGTCTAGAGACAAATAGTCGATAATTTCAACATTCTTTTTCAAGGTCAAAATATCAACATTTTGGCAGCTCATGCCGCTTTAAGGGTTTCTTTTTTCTATTGTTTATTCTTTCTTTTCGAGTGACAGCTGTTTGGAATTATTGTAATTTACTATGTGAAAGAACAGGACAACACGGGTTGCATCAATTACTCGGGATGCTGCACAGTTACCAGTTTTATTGCACAATTACCAGTTTGACTAAAGCAGTAGTCTTTATACTAGATCATCAGACTCAAATAAAATGTTTGTCTAGCATTGCCCTATAAAAAAAATGTGACTGGAGAGGCTCCTATTCCATCCGAAGTTCTATGTGTGAATTCTGCTGTGGTTATTCGTCATACAATAGACATCAGTGCAAGAGAGAAAGGCCCGGCGACGTCATCGACTACAGTCGCATGCAGTTAAATAACACTGCGGTGAATTATGAATTTTCTGATTGAAGGGAATTCCTAATTTCTACATTTGTATAAATAATACATTGAGACATTTCTTCTGATTTTACCGTTTCAAAGTTGAAAGAGCTAAAGGGAGGTCACTCTAAAAGAATATTTCCCAACTTAGCCGAGTCGCCTCCCTTGTACATATATATATATATTTCTTTGCTATGGCACGCCATTTAACCTGCGCTGGACTAATCTGTGCAAACTGTTTTTAGTTCACAGAACTATAAATGTACGAGTTCGATTGTTTGATTGATTGCTCTCCTGCACTCACCCATCAATATCCATAATTACTAGATGATTAAAAAATTCAAATTTTTCATAATTTTCTTTTTGTCTAATTCAGCATTTGAATTACCTTAGCAAACTAAAGGATTGACGGTGAATTAAAGTAGCATGTGAAGACATGTGCAAATAAAGAACAAAAATTTGAAAAACAGGCCCATTTTTGGGCGTTTTGTTCCTTATAAAAATGCATAAACAATTATTTGCAAGATTAGTATGAACGGTGGGCTTTTATGTTGTACTTTTTGATAAAAACCGGCAATCAGCTATTTCTTATTTAACGAAATTTCGCCTTTATTTATCAGCTCATTACCTCGAGGTACGACATCTTCCACACCTTATATTTATGATCACTAAAACACACGGGCACAGGGAAAATCTTCTTGTCTAAAATAACCATGGAGACAAGTTTCTAACTGTGTTAAAAATAGGTATATCATTTAGACCTTTACATCCCATAAATTGTTGTAACAAACCAAACCTATGATATTTCATTAGGTTGACGACTGACAAGAGCTTAGCCTTGGTCAATAGAATTTCTGGAATCCTTTTGTAACACATTGACAATGGTTACGCATCTTAACTATGGCAAGAACATCGGTGGACTGAGATTGAACCCCATAAATTTTGCTTTCTCCACCCCCCCCCCCCCCCCCCCGCCCGGAACAGACAAAACTATCTAACATACAACGAACAAAACAACCATAAACTCCATCTCACAACCAGCAAACTACAAGGTTATAAACTCCATCTCACAACCAGCAAACAACAAGGTTATAAACTCCATCTCATAACCTACTTCTAGCAGACAACAACGTTATGAAATTCATCTCATATCCTACAACCAACATAAACAAAAAACAAGGTTATAAACTCCATCTCATAACCTTTTTCTTACATAAATATTCGAACAGCACAAATTTAAACGAGCTTCATTTCTGTGGTTCTTTGTAATGCGTCCCTTTAAATGTGATCACACAAGAGAATGGGTTTAAGGGAGATAATTCTGAGAAGTTGTTTGCTAACGAAACTCATTATCCCCCTTGTCGACTTTTCAAAAAAAAAGTCTCTCCCACATGACGAAGTCCAATTTACCGATTATTTTTTTCAAACACACACACATGAACGCAGCAAGGCTTACTGGGGGAAGTGCCATTGGATTCTGACATTGGTCTTTGCGTAAAGGATTAACCCGGGTGGGATTTGAATCCCGGTCGCGTCGATGGAAGGCCTGTGTCGAATCGAGGGACTGTCACTATGGTTGGTGTCGGTTGTTGTGCCCAGTGCTCTATCAAATGTGTATAATGATTTGTAAGAAAATCATATGAAAATAAATATGCCAAAATCACTTATTCAAATAGTTAATAGGGACCTACTACTAGGTTAAGTAGATGGGATTTATAACAGCCCAAAAACGTCACACTTTTGGAAAGTTGCAGGTATCGAAGGAGATCTATTGAAATGAAAATGATGGCGCTGCGCCCCGAGCGTGAAATCTAGCCTATGCTCAACAATTTGACTTCTGTCGTCTGAAACGTCCCCTGAAAATTAAGTTGTAAAGTAGGGGAGGCAACTCTCGCCATAGCTATCTAACATATTTGAATTATCTCCCTTGCTAGCCGGTATTTGCAGCTGCCGTGACGTATTAAATGATTCGTTAGAAATAAATCACTATTATTACTTTAATTTGAATAAGAGATGAAATAAAATATTATGAACATTATCTTAAATCCATATTTATATTAACAAACGGAAAGATTACTATTGAGAAAACTCTAAATACATTTTAGACGTCAAGAATAAGGTAAATTAAATCTATTTTCTGTACTGATGCCGTTTAGACCATTAGATACAGGATATGTTTAACTCCGGTTCCATTATGAAAAACTCGCTAAACTAATAAATCTGTTAACACAATGTCAGTCTGTGTATTGGAAAAATGAATCAGATTAGGTCCCATGTGGTTGATATTGGTAGCTTATTGGTATTTTAATTATTAGAGAACGGAAAAAGGCAATTGTTCACCATTTCACCATTGCAAATTGCCGCTAGTTCCGTATAATATTTCTCGTTAAAGTCCGCGGTGTAAATTTCCATGTTATTTCGTTTGATAGTTTGCAACTTTAATATGAAACATTAACCGAAGCAATAGACTACGACCCTTCAAATAAATGTCCAATAAGAAGCTAGATTGGTTTATCATTTTCAATTCGAAACTGGTTGACCTTTTCAATGGAGATTGAAACCAGGGAGTTTAATAATACAATATCGCAGGATTCAATAATAATTTGATATTGGATCATGTTTATCCCGATGTATTGAATAGCTAAAATACTACTTTTTAGACTTCAAAATAAACTCTTTGAATCAAATGCATTATACGACATTTTAAAACAATATACTTAACTAATTTCACATACTTATTAATTTTTCTACACACTGCTATAAATTATCCCATTTTTTCCCCGGCCAATCAAAATGCTGACGTCAAATGACTTATGGATAGCTTATCAAAATGGTGTTTCGATAGAAAATTGCTACTATGGTATCATTTTATTTATCGACAATTTAATAGTTGAGCAAATATTGAGTTGAACAGTAAGTGTACAAAAGATCTTCTTCGGTTTGAACAAAAATTAATGAACGATTTGGAACTCTCCTAAAGAGACTTCATTGTTCTTGTTGTTTACATTTTCATGATATTTTTGCTCATTTGAAAAATAAGAGTGATTTGACTTAGAATGAAAGGTGATAGGTTGATTTTCAGCCAAAAATGTGCAATTAATTCCGTGGTACATTTGTTTATCGTTAGACGCTTTCTGGTGAATGTAAACAGAGGTCATGAACGTTTGAACCCTACTGTAGTGAGCTCAATCTAAACAGAGAAGTTAAAGGGGCATGAGCTGCCAAAATGTTGATATTTTGAGGTTGAAACAGAACGTTGAAATTATTGCCTATTTTTCGCAAGACGTACAATTCAGAAACTTTTCAGTGCTTCTGGTCTCGAAAATGTACGATAAAGTATTGTTTTGAACTAACTTTGGCTTGGAATGAATGAATGGTCGTCCCGGTTATTTAAATTTTGTTTACTTTTTTACACGTTTTCGGTTCGTACAGGCCACATACTGTATGGATTTTCCTCATTCCAACGCCAATCACTTAGTTTTTCAATGGCCTTCAAAGCCTCTTACTGTCGTCACGATCAGAAATTATGATAAAAGTGTGAATTTTGGCAGCTCATGCCTCTTTAACCTTCGCATGCGAGACTTAACGAAGGGGAGGTAAGCAGGTAGGCACGATTGTAGTGAGCTGTGAATGCGTAACTAATATTTATCTATCTGATAAACTGCCGATCTTCTTTAGTTCATAAAAAAACACAAACGTCAGAAGATGAAACGAACGGCTATAGGCTGTAAGCTAGCCGAGAAATCTGGGCTCTGCCGATTTTTTTTCTCTCCGTGTTCGTCATAAGGCGACAAGACACATTAGCAGCCATATAATACCAGTCGCCGTAAGACCGATGGTCCGGGCTAGGCTGTAAGCGTCCAACTGACCGCTCGGAAGCCTCTGTTAGAAATCCCTGTCCAGTTAAAACTAGAAGTAAACAAACCAGCTGCAAAGAAATTAAGAAATCATATTGAATTCATCATAAGACGGTCTATAGATAAGAGGAAAGAAGTAAACCATATGTAATATGTGATTTTTTTATCTGTAATTTGCCTCAGACGCACGATGTCTTTTTAAACGTGGTTTCAATTTCAACGAGGAATAATTAAGGCATCACTACGAAGTAAGGTTTAAATAACGCGAGCTTTCGACACATATGCTGGTGCCTCTATCAATGTCACTTGATTCCTTTGCCGATTTCTTTGGTTTACACTTGATTACATTTGATATAGACATAAACATAGACGTCGTTAAAGAATTTACTTCGCGGTGATGCCTAAATTAGTTCTTATTGGTAGTGTATATTAAATCCACTTACGAGGATTGTTCTGAGGACGACGGGAATTGTTTGTATTTTAATTTTCTTAACGGCTTTGTAAAGTACATAATATTTTCTAATTTGCTCTAAGGGTGTGTTATAAAACACGTACTTTTCAAGTTTGGCAAAAATGAAAATCAACATTCGGCTGCAGAACATACAAAATTCAATGTTACATTTACCGCTCCACTATGGCCACGAACGTTAATTAGCCCAGTGACTTATTTTTATTCAAACGCGGCCTCAGTTGTGCACATAGCCACATATTCGTGACGTAATACACTATATCTGCTGTGTCATTATGTATCCATGGTAGTTTGTACTCATCGAAGGTCGCATTCACATTTCTTCATCACTCCTTCTTTGACTACCAGGGAACTAACGCGAAGGTTGTCTCGATTCGACTTATGTTTTTCAAATGTACATTTAGTCTACATTGTATATACAAACACAAGCCAGCTTACGCCCTGTCCATAAACCCTTTTAGATTCATTCCTGGTTACCCGGTCAGACGAATGAGATTTCGTATCGCCCGTTTTGCAAATATAAATTTAGTTTATTAACAGATAGGATACACGCCAACCCCAAGTACTAAAAACAATCTCAGTAATTCTTTGAATATGTTTTTGTTGAACGATTTGGTCTAGTATTCAATGTGCGTAAAACAGTCGCGTTCTCTATAATCGTTGAACGAATTGGACATCGTATGTAATGTGCGTAAATATGGATGTTCCCCCAAATCGTTAAACGAAATTGGTTTAGCATTTAATGTGCATAAATATCGATGTTCGCCCAAATCGTTGAACGATGTTGGTTTAGCATTTAATGTGCGTAAACACCGATGTTCGCCCAAATCGTTGAACGTTATTGGCTTAGTACTTAATATGCATAAACAGCGATGTTCTCCCAAATCGTTGAACGAAATTTGCTTAGTATTAAATGTGCGTAAATATAGATGTTCCCCTAAATCGTTGAATGAATTTGGCTTAGTATTTAATATACATAAATACCGATGCTCCCCCAAATCGTTGAACGAATTTGGCTTAGTATTTAATGTGCATAAACACCGATTTTCACTCAAATCGCTGAACGCTATTGGCTTAGCATTTAATGTGCATAAACACCGATGTTCCCCCAAATTGTTAAACGATATTGGCTTAGTATTTAATTTGCATAAACACCGATGTCCGCCCAAATCACTGAACGAATTTGGCTAAGTATTTAATGTGCATAAACACCGATTTTCACTCAAATCGCTGAACGCTATTGGCTTAGCATTTAATGTGCATAAACACCGATGTTCCCCCAAATCGTTGAACGATATTGGCTTAGCATTTAATGTGCATAAACACCGATTTTCCCTCAAATCGCTGAACGCTATTGGCTTTGTATTTAATGTGCGTAAATATGGATGTTCCCCTAAATCGTTGAACGATATTGGCTTTGTATTTAATGTGCATAAACACCGAATATCCCTCCAATCGTTGAACTAAATTTGCTTAGTATTTAATGTGCATAAACACCGATGTTCCCCCAAATCGTTGAACGAATTTGGCTTAGTATTTAATGTGGATAAACACCGATGTTCCCCCAAATCGTTGAACGAATTTGGCTTAGTATTTAAAGTACATAAACACCGATTTTCCCCCAAATCGTTGAACGAATTTGGCTTAGTATTTAATATGCGTAAATACCGATGTTCCCCCAAATCGTCGAACGATGTTGGCTTAGTATTTAATGTGCGTAAATGCCCACTGTATTTTAATGTACATTAAATGCATGCAATATGTTAGCGTTGGCTTAAATTGTCTTCTTTTTTAAAATATCTAAATCTAGCGTGTTTGAAACACTGCCTTACGTCTTAATCATATAGGCTGTGACAAGTGAATTTCCTTTTTTATGACAAGTTTGAATGGCATAGTGAGGCCAGAGCCATGAAAATTAACCAGGCTTGTTAAACCACTATGTTATCTACGCCTCTCTATTATCCCGTCACTCGGAGGTCTAGGATTGTATATTAAGTTGCAAGATCTAAGAGGTACAGGGACCATAAAAAGTAAGGTAGATTATTATCTACTGACGTAGGCTTTGGTTGTTAACCAGTGAAATAGATGTACAAGCGTGATAAGCAATTTTTACGACTTTTCCCAAATGCCCTGATTGCTTCTTTATATGATGGTCCAGTAGAATTAGCGTCTGGTGTGTTTGTTGGGCCGGGCGTTCGACCTTCCAGGTATATGGCATCGGAGAATTCTAGCGTTTTGTTCGCTATTATTCCCCTACGTATGCGTGGTGAGATTACCCTATACATACATGTAGCCGAAATTACAGTGTCATTTACGAGTAACACAAGGCAACCTGGCAGCCCCTTCCAATCCGGACAGATTTTGCTTGAGTTGTACACGTTTCTGACTCGAAACTTAACGCCACCTAGCGCGGTCGACAAAAGATGTTCGTTATCAATTGCTTGCGTGTGGTACAAGCCCACAAATTAACACTTATTAGTTTTGCCTAGATCTTTACGTCAATGGCCCGTCTATCCCTTTCGACAAATTGGTGATGTCGTTTCAGGAGAAGATTTTCAGATCTCCGGGAGCCGTGCATCATCGCCTGGAGTTAACTGGTAATGGTTTACCAAACACCCGACCGACGACGGACCATCTGTTACGGTACCTTCCTAATCAAACACTGAGACCACTGCAAGATTGTTTCCATAAAACACGGGTCCGATACGCCCACTTGTCACTTTAACCGCGCGTTTAATCTATCGCCATTTTTGACAGATTTCAAATTACTTATTGCATATTGCACTCTTCTGAATTCTTGGAGAAAGTGTCGATTTCACGCTGATTTATCAAGTCATGTTTCTAAACCATTGCATGCACTAATCAAACTTTGCAATCAAAAATAAATTAATTGCTTATGGTTTAATGCTCTCTGATTAATGAGATTCGGTATCCAAATTAAAAGAAAGAATGGAACTCTAAATGTGGTATGCTTTTCTGACGTGTTTGCTTAAAAGTGGCATGCGCTTCCCAATATAAGGTTGGATTGATTGATTGTTTGGTGTTCTATGCCGCGCTCAAGATTATTTCACTTATATGGCGGCTTTGTCAGTTCTATTGTGGGAGGAAACCGAGTTCTATGCCTGGAGGAAACCTACGACCTTCCGTTGGTAACTGGCAACCATCCCTCATAGGTCGTTCGAGTGAAAACCCAGTCAGAAAATTCTCCATTTTTTTTTTGACTGAGTGGGATTCGAACCCTCGACCCTTTGGTGGAAGGCTGTTCGGATTGAGAGTCCAGCGCTCTACCTTCTGAGTCACGGACCCCCCCCCCCCCCCTCCCCTTTCCAATATAAGGACAATTTCGTTAAAACGAAATTACCTACTTGTTCGTCATTTTTATCAAAACGTACAAGAACTTTCAGCTGATGTCGTTCTTGGTGATGTAAATAAATGTAGCATTATAAGCAACTTAACCTCTAAAATGAACCCTACATCCCGGCTACTTGAGTTTACCACACTTCTCGTATGAGTTACGGGCTTTACCGATATATTTCATTTCGACGACAGGGCTTTGGTTTTTACCTCTCTTGATAATCGGAATTTATTAAAAACATCAAAATGTTGGCAACTCATACCACTTTAAGCATCCCTGGTAGATTTCCTGTCTAATGCTTATTTTTCCTACCAGTTCATTTAATTTAAGTATAAAAAAATCTAAATCGTGCCTTTTGTTTTCTAAAACTGAATACATACTAAGCGTTTAAGGTGGCAAGGGCTGGTAAAATTCATAATTGTTTGTCCTACAGTCAGATTTTCAAATTTACGTGACAGTAAGAGCCATCTAACAACTAAATGATTAACGTTGAATTGAAGAGAATCCATACAGTCTGTATGCTGTGCGAGCCGACATAGAAACTGAAAAGTAAATTTCGATAAATTTATCAACACCAGAGGCTCATTAATAATGTGGTAAACGTGTCGTTTAAAGACAAAAATGAGGATATAGCAATGTAAGCTAATGGTAATGTAAACACGCATCCATATATCCTGTGGGCAAAGAATATGACCAATGTAAGCTAATGGTAATGTAAACACGCATCCATATATCCTGTGGGCAAAGAATATGACCAATGTAAGCTAATGGTAATGTAAACACGCATCCATATATCCTGTGGGCAAAGAATATGACCAATGTAAGCTAATGGTAATGTAAACACGCATCCATATATCCTGTGGGCAAAGAATATGACCAATGTAAGCTAATGGTAATGTAAACACGCATCCATATATCCTGTGGGCAAAGAATATGACCAACCGTGACGATCACAATGTATGAAAAGAGTTTGAATTTTGGTTGCCCGTACCACTTTAATTCAAGGCGGTTCCCAAAACAATTTTGATACTGGAAATAAGCGCATCGTATACTTTGTGCAGTAAGACAAAGGAAAACGTGAGCCTATGTCTTATAGAAGTATAAGAATAAAGATGCGCTTATTTCAAAGTATTAAAAACGTTGGTAGGCCTATACGTAATCGTTTGCATTAAAGTCGTTCAAACTGCCGAAATTTGAACTTTTTTCTTAAATTCTGATTGTCACGACAATGAGTGACCAAACAACTGAATGTTTAAATTGACAGCAAACACATTTTTTATCCATACTCAGGGGTGTGGGTGAGTGGGTACTTAGATTCTGTGTTGTATCGTATCAGAAGAAAACTCACTGCTTTCGTGCGGAAAACGTTAACAAAATGGGATAATCTACGTTTGTTGAAGTCTTCATAAACCTTTTGTGTAAATGAAAAATATCAACGGGTTAGTTAAAGAGGTAAATGGGTATATTATGATATTTAACCCACAGAAAACATCTTCTTTGATGAAATATGTTAGTATATGTAAGCGCCTAATATTGTCAAAGTTGAGCATTTTTACTGTTTGTAAGTTTATCTAGCTATCTGAGGGGCCTCCGTGGCTCAGTACGTAGAGCGTTGGACGCTCAATCCGAACAGTCTTCCACCAATGGGTCGCGGGTTCGAATCCCACTCAGTCCAAAAACGGCCGGAAGCTGAAATTACCTTCCAAAAACTGAACTATTGCAGACATAAAATGTATCACAAAGCCAAAAACAAATACAGGGAAAAGACTCTTGCTAAACAAAGTACTTACTTTTCCGGAAGTAAAATGGAAATCACGGGAGAATGTACGAGCTTCCGGCCGTTTTGGCGTTTTCTCGCGCCGCGTTTTGGCGACCTAACATAACACGCGGAAACGAGATATCGCCAAAACGAACCGTTTTGGCGACTAAAATAAACACGCGGCGCGAGAAATCGCCAAAACGGCTAATTCTCTAGAGATATTGCCGTTTTGGCGTTTTCTCGCTCCGCGTTTTGGCGACTTAAGAAACGCGCGGCACGAGAAAACGAGAAATCGCCAAAACGGCAATTTTTCTAGAGATTTGCCGTTTTGGCGTTTTCTCGCGTCGCGTTTTCTCGCTCTGAATAAAAAAGTTATGCGAGAAAACTAAAAGAGCAGAATTAAGAAAATCTAGAAACATTTCAATTTAGCGTGTTATTATTTTTAAATAGGTTGAGAAAACGCCAAAACGGCAATATCTCTAGAGAATTAGCCGTTTTGGCGATTTCTCGTTTTCTCGTGTCGCGTGTTATTACAGGTCGCCAAAACCTTTACTCACAGCTCCAAAACGCTTACAACGTATGCTATTAGCTCTCCAAAAGTACAAGATTACTATTGTGTACAAGAAAGGTTCTGAAATGTTCTTGGCAGACACACTTTCTCGTGCTTAGCTCTCAACATCTGATGGTGAACAACAACTCGAGGATGAAGAAATATCTGCCCTTGAAGAAGAACTTTGTCAAATCCAAATGAAAGATTATCTACCTGTAGCTAAACCACTTCTTCAAGAAATAGAAATTGCAACACAACAAGACCCAGTGCTACAGGAGCTCAAAACCTCAATCCTCCGTGGTTGGCCTACAAAGAAAGCTCAAGCACCACCTATGACACATCCCTATTTCAACTTCAAGGATGAACTAACCGTACAAAACGGACTTCTTTTCCGTGGTCAACGTCTTGTCATCCCTAAACAAATGCGACTATCCATGATAAACAAGATCCACAACTCTCACTCTGGAGTTGAATCCTGTTGTCGCAGAGCAAGAGAATGTCTCTACTGGCCGTCTATGAATGCGGAAATTAAAGACTTTGTGTCCAAATGTGAAATTTGTTGTAGCCTACCCACTAAACAACCAAAGGAATCCCTTTATCATCATGATATACCTAACAGACCATGGTCCAAATTAGCAACGGACATTTTCACAATCAAAGATCAAGACTTCCTAATCTTGACAGACTACTACAGTGATTTCTTTGAAGTAGATTACCTGAAAACCAAAAAGTCAACTGAAATCATCTTTAAGATCAAAACACATCTATCCCGACATGGAATTCCAGACATAATCGTCTCGGACAATGGACCACCTTACAACAGCTCCGACTTTAAAGACTTTGCACAAAAGTATGGATTTGAACACGTGACTAGCTCACCAGGATATCCCCAGTCTAACGGGAAAGCCGAAGCAACAGTCAAAATCGTCAAAAGAACAATTAAGAAAGTACTGAATTCTAACTCTGATGTACATCTGGCATTACTCGACCTTCGAAATACACCTACTGAAGGTTGTACCTCATCTCCAGCCCAACGTTTGTTCAGTCGCCGAACCAAAACACTTCTCCCTACAACAAGTGGACTACTTCAACCTAAAGTCGCCCCCAACGTTTTTAAAGAAAAACAGAGAAAAGAAAAGAAAATGGATAAATATCACAAACATTTCAAAGACTTACCTCCATTATACAAAGGTGATGCTGTTAGAGTTCAACCAATGTCACCACATGAAAAGCAATGGAAAAGAGCTACTGTGGAGAAGCGCGTTAACATAAGATCCTATGAAATTCAACTTGACAGTGGCCAAATACTTAGGCGAAATAGGAAGCATCTTCGATCCTCTAAGGAAAGACCTGTCCTAAGAGCAAGCAGTGCCCCTACCTTAGATAACCGACAGTATAATCCAGTAAGATCTCCCAACAAGTCAGTGTTACAAAGTCGACCTACCACTCCTAAACCATCTACAAGCCGTTCAAGAAATGAACCAAACACCGGACCTGTGACGACAGACAAACCGCCTGCCAAAACGGTAACAACGAGATCTGGTCGGATTTCTAGACCACTACAAGGATTTGTGCAGTGACTGTAAATAACTCTACCCATTTTTGTGACATTTTGGTTCTGTACATTGGGAACTTAATAACCAGTGTGGAACTTTTATATAAACATTCTTAACGTTATCTGTTACTACTTTTGTCGATTCTTCACATCGTGATACCAGCTGATTATCAAGAAAGTGACTTTATTTAAAGTTATTGAAAGAACATTTCTTAACGTACATTATCTTAAATAATTTGTTTTCTATCTTGCAATATGTTGTTCTTTGAATGTTACATTCCTTCTTAAAACACACTTTAAACAAAAAGGGATGTTACGATATATGCATGTTAATCATATCGAGCAATGTACGCGACTTGATTACTACGCACGGACCCTCGAGTCAGCCTTGTAACTCAGCACGCCGTAAGTCAATACAAAGCTAACAGTCATCTCTAATCTCTGTTGTCTGCCTTCCTTACTTGTTAAAGACATAACAAGAAACACTCACGATGGATGTCAATCTGACCTAAAACGGGATGCTCCTTGATGCTCTTTTCATTGGTGGATTAAGTCGTTTAAACGAGTTACTAAGTCGTTTGAACGAGTTACTAAGTCGTTTGAACGAGTTACTAAGTAGTTTGAACGAGTTACTAAGTCGTTTGAACGAGTTATTAAGTCGTTTGAACTAGTTAGCGAGAAGTCAAACAATATTTTCCAATGTCACTTCTACGGCTCCGTACTCGCGTCATGTGACTGCAGCGTTTTAAAAAGTCTTTCGATCAAGCCTAATAATATAACGGCGGTTTAATGTGTGGGTCTTCCTGGCCGGCAAAGTAAGTAAACAGGAATTTTAGTGGCGAGTTTGCCTTTCGTGCCTGGCCGGCAAAGTAAGTAAACAGGAATTTTAGTGGCGAGTTTGCCTTTCGTGGGCCTATAACTTATACCAGTTAAAATAGAACGGCAACAGTACATTCCCTGTTCATCAATTTTAAGCAAGTTTCTTCTACTCGTCTTTGTTATATTTTCTGACAGAAATTGGTATTAAAAATGCATTGAAAAAAGTAACACCTTTTCAGTTCGATGATAAAGTTCGCAAAATTTCAAAATCATCTTCGCATGTTTTCTACAAATAAACGGTTAAAATTGATTGATTTTAATATTTGTAACACTGAGATACGCATCACCAAACCCACAAGATTTCACTGCATTAAGATGCTGAAGGCCAGTTCTCACTGTGCGATTTGTCGCACCGACTTGTAGCATGTGATTCAAATGGATTCATTTGATTGGTTGACCAATTGTATCGACCAATTAAAAGCATCCGTTTTAATCGCATCCTACAAGTTATAGAATGGAGTCGCCAATCAAATTTTATAAGAAGAAGAAGCATCCTACAAGTCGGTACGACAAATCGCACATTGAGAACTGGCCGTAACCGAAAAATTAAATTAGAAGCCGGCATCCAAAAACAAGACTGGTGACATAAATGTATTTACAAGACGTATATTTTATTTACATTTAAAGAGACCTTGATCAACCTCCGTATACAGGCAAACCAAATCAATGAAATAAGTCATTTTTATCATTTGTTTTCTTTTCCAAATATTCTGAACAAAAGGTCGGTTCGTTAACTATTGTCACGTGGTCGGTTTGAAAGCCGATTTTGCGCCGCCTATCGGGGAATGTTTCAGGGGAGGTAATGTCTGGGCGGTTGAAGCTAATGATGGCGACCATGTTAAAATTGATGGCATGTGAAAAGTATTTGCTGATGATGCTGCGGTTAGTCCATTTGATCTCTCTGATCTTTGAATTCCATCCCGATCACGTCTCTCTCTCGCGCGACGATTCTGGAACCAAATTTTTACCTGGAAAATAAACAAAATAATATAATTAAACGTTTGATTGGTTTGACGTAAAAGTTAAGGAATGGAAAGATTACACTGTACACAGGCAGCGTAACTTCGAAAAACGTAAGACCCATATTTGACTCAATATTTCGGCACTTTATTTCGCCATCATGATAATAAAGTGCCGAAATATTGAGTCAAATATGGGTCTTACGTTTTTCGGAGTTACGGTACTTGTGTACTGTGTTCAACTTATCAGTGGTACAAATGGATTACAGATTACACATATAGAATACAAATTTTGGCGTCATTGATTTGAGCTTGAACATGTAACCAAAATCAAGTCAAAATAATGTTGCTATTTATGTTAATGATTGATTTCATACACCACATTAATCAAATTTAAAATTACTCAAGAAAAAAAAATACTTTGCTATACAATGGACACTAAACACCTCTAATTCGGCTATTCTTAAATTAGATGTATGTTTTAACGTATTCCACAGTTGGGATTAATGTAAAATTAAGCCGTACCCGTGTTTCTGTGAGGTTCAATGCTGTGGATAGCTCGGCTACGTCGGCACTGCTAAGATAATGTGTGCGATGGAATTTATGTTCAAGAGCTGACACCTGATGCTGCGTAAAGGGGACTCGAGGATTGCGTCCGAGCTTTCTTTTCTTCCCAGTCTCTTTCTTTTTGATACCTGTTAAGAAAAGAAAAGGTTGATTTTCTCGTTGAATAAAAAAAATCACATTGCGAAAGAAACCTTACTATTAAAGACATCGTTCGCTAGAAAGCAGTGAAACAAAGAAAGTAAAAATCGTACTTTTTACGAGAATAGCCGTATTATGGCGAAACCTTCCTTCTTATCTCTTTACTCTTAAGAAATAAATCAGCGCTCTCAAGTAGGAGATGGTGTCATCTCTCATTGTACATAGCTACATCTACATGGGCCTTGTACATTGCTATGTCATTCATTGCTATGTAATTCGTTTTTAGTTCAATGAAAAGAGGAAATTTGGACAGCGCCGAAGTGTAACAGTTTCTCAAATAACCTGACGTTCTAAAGGAAACAAGTTGGTTTATTGGCAGGGGGTCTGCATGGGTATGTTATTAAGTCAGTTTGCGGGGCGAGACGAAGTCTTCGTGTTTCCCGATGGCCTCAAGTCATATCCCCATAGTTAGTTTAAACTACAATAGTACGATTTTCTCAAGTTGTGTTTAAGTCTTTGGCGATTTCCAGAATGAAATCGACCTCATTAGACGCCTTGTAAGGCTGAATCTATTGTGTGGTCTAACAAGCTGTACGAGACCAGAATGGGCGAAATCTGTTTACTTTTACCCCTTCGAGAAATAAAGAGTCGGGCGATTTGATGGGGCTAATTGACTAGAGCCGTTTAATCGAGTATTCATTGCCTATAATCATAGCAATGTCATTTCTCAATAGGACAAAGTTTGTGTTGTTATGTGATTCTACTGCACCCAGCGTGAACAGCTTTCTGTGTCGGGCTCCGCACCTGGTCACCCAGAGGGCGTGAAGATTGCCCCAAGGCCAGGTAGCCAGGTACACGAATCCACTTCAAAGCATTTACCTGGGATAAATCCCAATCTAATCGATCTCAAGATAGTAATCCGACTATTGCATCATAGAATTAATACATCTCATATCCAAGGGCCATACTTGATACAAAATCCTGTAATTCGTTCACAGCTTTATTCATTTACAATAAGATTACGTTAGAATATAAATAAGACTATCTCAGACCCTATTCAGCGAACCGACAAAAATCACTTAACCTGTTTAATAGAATATTTACTCTTCCTTAAAAAGTTTATGTCGGTAAATTAACTTCAATTTTAGACGTCTATCTAGAACAAATTAAAAACCACAACCCAAAATACATGCGCCAAATTATAAAAAAAAAACGTAAATATTTTACAAAGGTCGACTGAAAACTGCTGGTTTGTGCAAGGTTTGGATAAGATTTTAATGTTTCATACGTATTGTTTTTTCGGATTTATTGATAATATTTAAATAAAACGCCGGGTATATAACTATTTAAGCAATTTGCTATAAAACTTAATCCCTTAGAAACAGCCCTTTACTTGTGGGAATGGGTATAGGATTTTTTAGGAAATGAATAATTCAACACGAAAATAACATTACATATATCATTTTATTTATTTTATTTCATTTTATTGAGAATACCAGTAAATTTTCCAATTGTTCTTTTTAAAAATTTCATACGACGAATCATGGATGGCCATACAATGACTGTTTAATTGGTTATTTCACAAGCATTTTCCACCCTGTAGTGGCAGTACATGTTGAATAAATGCAAAACTCACACATCATTATAAATAATGCTCTATTGGTAATAAAAAGGGTCATGTGACGTCACGGTTTATGCTTTCGGTAAGAAAAATAAAATACGGTATTCAAGACATTACAACTAAATATATGGTTCGTTATAATTTTTAAACATGTATATTTTTTGCGTTAATATAAATACATGCATGTGTCTGTATTCGCTTTAAGTAAGATTACTCTATGAAGGATTATAAATTTGTTAAAAAAAAGAAGACTGAATTAAAATCGGGGGTAACAAGATAATTGATTAACGAAATAGAGCCCAATAATAACCCTATGGTGTGATTTTGAATGATTTCTATTCAGACGATTTATTTTGTTCAGCAAGAAATTACCTCGAAGACCATTCTATCAATAACGCCTACGCGTCAGTGTTGTTTTCGATTGTGCGATCGTATTCCAATTTTCTAGTATCTATTTATTGGTTTGTTTACAACTTTCTGGATGAGTAAGCTCTTCGTTTATATTTTCATTTTTTTTTTTGTTCACTGTGCGTATTTCCACTCAATAGTTTCCTTAAAGTGGCATGAGCTGCCAAAATGCTGATATTTTGACGGTAAAACAGAATATTGAAAATATTGCCTATTTTTCTCAAAACGTATAATTCAGAAGTTTTTTAGTGCTTCTAGTCTCGAGAATAAACGATAAAGTATTGTTTTGAACTAACTTTGGCTTAGAATGAATGAATGGTCGTCCCGGCTAATTAAATTTTGTTTACTTTTCGAACACTATTTCGGTTCGTACAGGCCACATACTGTTTGGATTTTCCTCATTCCAGCGCCAATCGTTTAGTTTTTTGATGGCCTTCAAAGCCTCTTACTTTCGTGACGATCAGAAATGATGAAAAAAGTATGAATTTTTGCAGCTCATGCCACTTTAAAATTCTGCCAGAATTTGCACTTTGTTAATAGATTCTGGTTGTCACATAACCAAGATGCTTTGAAGGTCATCGAAAAACTAAATGGCCGACGTTGGAATGAGGGAAATCCACACTGTCTGTATGCTGTACACGTACGAACTGAACTAGAGTCCGAAAAGTAAACAAAATTTGAATAACCGGGACGAGCGTTCATTCATTTAAAGTCTAAGTAAGTTCAAAACCCTACTTTGGCGTACATACTTAAGGCTAGTCGCACTACAAACATTCTGAATTGTACGCCTTGAGAAAAATAGCCAACAATTTCAACATTCTGTTTAACGGTAAAATATCAACATTTTGGCAGCTCATGTCACGTTAATGCTTGCAGATTTTTTGTGGCAAGCATAATTATGGTCAATTATGTAAAAGACTGATAACAAAACCACTATGGGGAAACGTTGTGGTTCAGAACATAGTATCTCCCTTAACCCTATCTGGCGATTTTCCAACATTGACTGATGTTTTCCGCTCAAATACAAGATTATTTGACTTTTATGGTGACGTTGCCAAATTCACAATGGTGGAGGAAACCGCGCTATTTTCTTAGAATAAATCCCAAGACTTCGGCCGATACATAACGTGAGTGTGTTTTCTTTGTTTTCGTGATTTGGTTTTTGTTAAAACAGGCTCAATAGATAAATATGATCAAATTTTGTAGACAACTTTCTTGCGATATAACGCGCGAATAATGCCTTACTAAAACCTGATTATATAATGTGTATATTGGTATCGATGAGACTTCCATATTAAACAATTCTAGAAATTACAGTATCTCTTCGGATCGGAAACTCCGTTAGGCTTGAATTTTAGCATAACAATTAACAACTGGATGCCCTTTCAATATTCTCTAAGATAAAACACACTGGAACATGGAATAACTTCTTGACTAAAAGATTAATGTTTACATTTTTTAATTTTATTTCATCAATTTCTCCACCACAAGAACTAAAATATTCGTGCAATCACGATCCATGTTGGAATCTAAAAAAAATTATAATTCGGAACCTTTCAACCTTGGATTATGAGAAATTATCAAAATGTATATAGATGTTTTAAAAATGGCTTGTGCTGCCAAAATTATGATTCTGTTTTAACGGCAAAATATCAATATATTGACATCTCATGTCAGTTTAAGAATGCTACCAGCTTTATGTTTACGCTTTATGTTTCTATAATTTTTAGCTTTCCAGATTTTTGATTTCGAGAAACTTAAACATTTAGAGTTGCTTGAATGGCTATAAAAATGTCAAATTATTCTTGCATGTTTATTTCCCTAGTGGTTTCATTCAGGAGGAATGGGTTAAAGAAACATTTGCTGTCAAATATAGGAGAGAAAATCACAAGTAGCTGTTATTGTTATCGGAGGTGCAAGATTGACCTTTCATGTACGTCAAGGTGGTTTTCATAAGCAACAAAAATCTTAAAATATATATTTATGAACACTAAAACACACGGGCACAGGGAAAATCTTCTTGACTAAAACATCATGGAAACAAGTTTCTGATTGTGTTAAAAAGAAAAAATAGGGAAGGGGTATGTAATTTCGACCTATATACCTAATAAAAACCCTAAAATAGATTCATACATGCCGGATATTTAAATTTGTCCCCTGTAAGCACTAATCTTCTTACCGATATTATTTTTCTTTCATTGTCCGTCATTTAATAATTTAAACTTTGTGAATGACAATCAGAATTCATGAAAAAATGTCTGAATTTTAGTAGCCCATGCTACGATAAAATTTATTACTATTTTATAATTATAGCCTGTGTTTTGGTGTTTATAGAAATATGATTAAGGACTGTTTAAAACTCTATTTAAACGTGGGTTCCATACTAATGAGAAATGATTAAGGCGTCACCACGAAAGTTCGTTGTTTGTGTGTTCACAAACAACTAATTTCGTTGTGATGCCTTAATCATTCCTTCTTAAAAATATAATTACTGACTAATATATGCGCAGGATGGTGTTATTGTTTGTTTTGGAAATGTCAAATATGAAGTAACTTACGTGGAAGTTTAGGTGGTCTGTATCGAGTACAGTGTAGCCAGGAATAACGTGACGGCTCTATCAAATTCTCTTCCAAACTCCTGCTCAATATTTCTGCATCGGATTCACTAGTATTAGATTTCATTGTTTCTGACAGAGAAGAGTAACTGGCGTTAGGAAGACACATCTTTCGCATCTGTGGTTCCCTGCGGTTTAAAATGTCTTCGATTGAAAAGTTTATCAATGACGATGTTGGTCCAGTCTTTGAAGAGTTTGAATTCGATATTTTAGGTATTACGAGAGTTTTCGAACCTCCGTCTGAATCGTGTTTAATTTCTTCACACTTAGCTCTCCCCGCGGTTTGCCATCGCGGGTCTAATCCCAAGGAAAAACTTGGAAATCCAGCCATTAGTTCCCACGGCAAATATGTAAAAGAGTGTCCAAAATAAGGGTACGGCATGGGAGAAGGGTACCTCTGTCTAGTTGTCGAAATTCCTGCTAAGTTGCCGAGCATTGGTGTGGAAACTGGCGATGTTTCTTCCTCCTTCATCTTGTAAACATTCAATGGGAAGCCTATAGCAACTGCCTACCGTGTACGCCTTATTGCTTTGGATTTGAAATGTTTCAATGAAATGGTTATTCCGTCAGATATGAAAGGGTTTTATTACTTGTCAAATATAAAGAATCATCGAAAGGCCAGCTAAGAACGAAATCATGAATGCTTGGATTTGATTGGCTGATGTTCCGCTACATTGAGAGCCTTTTGACCAATGAACGGCGCGAAATCCCAGCACGATGGAATCAAAGCCTTGGTGTTATTCGATATGTGTTGGAAACAAATTACTACAAATTGTTTTTCATCCACACCTGCTGTCGTTATCTTGCTCTAGTTTTCTCCTGTTATTTTCACTATCGTCGCGTGTCTGGGTTCTGTGAACCAGGGTGCTCGTCCCTTGTTCTCTGGTCTGTTCCCACAACGAGTTAAGATCCAAAGGCCAGATAACTTCAATCTCAAACTATTACAGGCTATAAATTTGGGGAATGTTTTTTCCTCACCTTCGCGCATGCCATTTTCAAACGAGTCAACTTTCAACTGATAACTGGATTTACGGCGACCTTAACTTCTTAATTCGAACCACGTCTGTGGCTTTGACATGCAATTTTCCCTTATACACTGCAGAATGTGCTCGTATTTTCGACTGTTAAAAAGCATTCACATCAACTCGACAAAGACGACCGACACTATTAAGAAAGTGAACCGAATGCGTGGAAAATAAGCAAAACTTGGAAAGAATTGTTGCTTCATGATAGATGATATATTTCGCCTGGACAATAATCTATTGTAAAGAGAATACACTCGTTTTGGTTTGATAATTCGAGAGTTAAAATCAGCATCTACTCAGCCTAAACCATCGACAATTTCAAAAGAAAATAAACAAAAGCTCGTGGTAATTTTCCTCCTGAACAATAACCAATTGCAAAAATAAATATAAACACAAGTAAAAATGTATTTTTTTAGTTAGAATTGATAACATATCCAAATGTCATCATTATGTTCGGGATTCTACAGTTGAGTATAACTACATTACAAAAAACGAATGTGGTAGAATTGAGGAGCGGTTTCTTCCTGAAGGTCAAAGTGGCATGAGCTGACAAAATGCTGATTCATTTATTGATTGGTGTTTTACCCCGCATTCACTTATATGGCAGTGTTGCCAGGTTAAGTAAGGAGAGGGAAACATGATTATTTGCCCTAAAAAAAATCCTCAACCTTCGTTGATACCTGGCCACTCTTCGAATTAGAACCCGCGAGTCGTCGATGGAAGGCTTGTGACGGACTGAGAGACTATCAATTTGGCGTCTCTTGAGGTGATATCTTTATAAAGATTTAATGGTTATTTTTCTCAAGAATTGCAAATTGAAAGCTGGTAAATTATACCTTACTTCAGATTACACCTCAAATATAACTTCGAACCATAGTGAAAGAACAGTTATTTAATTACATTAAGCAACAATTTGTGCTTCGTAGAATATGTTATTTCATTTTAACATGAAGAATTTAGCTATACTTAGAGTTAAAAAAAACTTCACATTCGGCACATCCAATCACTTTATACACTTGATGCGCATGTGTATATAGATTTACATTGGAAGGCCTTCAAATTACATTTTAGAAATAAACCAGGCTGTGGTATAAAATAATATCTATATTTTCACCTTCACGTCTTCCCAGGTGAATATTAAACCTGGCCTTAAAATCAGAAAGGGTACACGCCAAAATGGAAGGGAATTTCGTCACAGCAAGTCGTCTGCTGGGAGTGAGATAATTAAATGGTAACAATCTAACTAACCACTGACAGACTCAGGCCGCTGTTGATCTCACGCGTCGCTACAGTCATTGTACTTAGATATAATTACTGGTGAGGGATTTGGTATTGATGTTATTGTAAGCGGTGTACTTGACATGAATCGTATTAAAACTGACACTTTGTTTGTTTGTCCGGATGCTGCGGTACTATCCCGTGCTACAATTTTCTGATAATAAGCAGGGGACTTAGGAAGCATCCTTGACACATGCCCTAAACGTCATCAAAGATCCACCATCGCTCAAAGCAATGGGTAAAGCATTCAGTCGTGAAAATTATACCACTTCATACTACAGTCATCAATTAATTCGCTTTTCAAACTGTTTAAATGGTTGTGACTAAAAGCCTTTGTTATCATCCCATAAATATCAGTGTTACTTTAATAGGTCGTTCTGTAAACGGTACAAGGAAATTATTGAAACGCAAACGTACCTTTAATCAAAACTGAAGTGATCCTCAATGTTTGCTTTCTTAGATACGTTTGAATCTGTCAATGGTATTTAGAAAATTAATGGTGAAGAATTACTTAAAAGTAACAACTCAATAAACCAAAAAGTTGTTATCCATAATCAATTATTTACATTAAATATGTTTATTGTCGCTGTTGGATCATTGTGATTTTATATTTTATTCCATGTGGTTAATATTTATACTGAGCAATGATCGAGTTATCATCATCGGGTTGTCATTATTGAGTTATCACCGTCGGGTTATCATCATCGAGTTGTCATCATCGAGTTGTCATCATCGAGTTATTATCATCGAGTTATCACCATCAAGTTATCACCTTCGAGTTATCATCAGCGAGTTAATCATCATCGAGTTAATCATCATCGAGTTATCATCATTGAGTTATCATCATCGAGTTATCATCATCAGCTCAATATAACGATGACTTCTGAATTCTAATATCAGATTAATACAAAGGAATTCAGTTCCAAAAGAGGGCTGAAAGGGACGTCATCCATCAATATTTTGATTTTTTCCTTCAATTCAGATTGTCGAAAAAAAAGAACACCGTTTGAAATTCATTAAAAGTTAAATCGTTATTGTTGAAATTAATACAGCAGTTGAGTTTTAATATGTGCGAATCAAAATGATTTTAGAAACTTTTGGATAACCGGGACACATTACTGTACATTCTTGTGCCGGGCAAGTCTTGCGAAAAAAAAATCCATTTATATTTCTTTATTTCGTTGTTACAAATAATCATCATCATTTGTGATGCTCCTGTCACTAAATATTTGAAAATATAGCAATTAAAAATATCAGGCAAGTTTCAATCCTGATCGTTGTTGAATGGTTGTTAGATTTGCGCAAATATTGGTTTGAGAAGCTGTGAAAATGCCCTTGTTCTGACTATGGTTAGGGATGGTGGCTTTGTGCGAGTTCGAGAGACATATTTTGTGAGGAGTGAAATTAGAGAATTGTAATCAATCATTTATTAGAGGTCATGTGTTTCTCCTTTCCGCCCAATAACTAGACCACTGGGTATCAACTTGTTACACGACGGGGCTCTATTGTTGCTCTGTTGGACGGGCAATGACACTATTTCCCTGCAGACGAGGCACTGTGGACGTCAACTCTAAGAATCCATCGGTTTGCCACACGCGCACCATATGACATGGAAAAAGTGTTTCCAGGACATCATATTTTTGTGTTATTTTGGAGAATGCTGTATGTTTAAGGCGTGATGTGCCAAAATAAATTTGTAGCCGACGGTGGTTTTACTGTGACATTTTGTCAATCTTTAAATACCACGCTTAAATAATTATTCGGGATATACACTGTGCGTGTTAGACAATTTGATATACCCATTCTATAGGCATATTTAAGAATGAAATATTTTGATGATAGTGAAAAATAAATTCCATTCAGTTCAATTCAAGAAATACATATTGCAAATAGTGATTCTCAGACCATTGTAAGCAAAAATCGTTCGCTTTGTGTTTTCAATGTGCTAAAAGCTTAAAGTGGCATGAGCTGCCAACATTCGGATTTTTTTCATAAATTCTGATTGTCAAAAAGTTCAACGTATGAAGTACCTTGAAAAAACTAAATCGATTGATTGATTGTTTTGTGTTTTACGCCGCGCTCAAGATTATTTCCCTTATATGGTGGCGTTGCCAGTTTTATTGTTGGAGGAAACCAGGCTCAATGCCCGGATGAAACCCACGACATTCCGGTGGTAACTGCCAACCATCCCACATAGGTCGGTCGAGTAAAAACCCAGTCAGAAAATTGTCCAATTTTTTGGGGGACTATTCCATCCCTCCAATGACGCCATCGGTCTTTAAGGTGTCGAAATCGAATTCATAGAGATATGTTCTTCTTAAAAATTGTTAATATGCAGGTAAACAGAAATGTAAGCACCCGGATGTTACAAGGGCAGGTTATAACACAGCACTTGAACGTATTAACAAACAGTAGATGGTTATATAAAGAGCGAAATGCCAGTACAAAAAATTCGAAAAATAAATGGCAAGAGCTGTCATTGGTGAGAGATAACAAGGGTTTGGAGTTAATAAAAAAAAAATAATTGCAGTTGAATATTGATGCCCATTGAACTTGTTTTCTGTAAAAAAATCTGTATTATTTTAGAAAGTAAAAAGTGTTGAATTAACACGAATAAACGTCTATTCCTTGTGTATGTTACGTACAACTGAAAAGCTTTTAGCATGCAAAGCTATAGCAGAGCTTCTTTTTGGGACAGATTGCTTAATGACGTCATTGGTGTATACTGGGGAATCAACATGGCCGACGGAAAATATTCTTCACAGAAAAATATGTATAAGTGTACAGTCAACCCTCAAATATCCATTACTTTTTCGAGTATCGCCATAAGCTTTAGGACAATAAGAACAGAAACAGAACTAGCTGTTTTACTTTTTCGAGTATCGACATAAGCTTCAAGCCAATAAGAACAGAAACAGAACTAGCTATTTTACTTTTTCGAGTATCGCCATAAGCTTTAGGCAAATAAGAACAGAAACAGAACTAGCTATTTTACTTTTTCGAGTATCGCCATAAGCTTCAGGCCAATAAAACAGAAACAGAACTAGCTATTTTATTTTTTCGAGTATCGCCATAAGCTTTAGGCCAATAAAACAGAAACAGAACTAGTTATTTGTGCGCCATTTGCATTAAGAAGTACAGAATAAGAGCTTTTCGCCGATATCGATCTTGGTTGGCGCGAATCATTCTTGTAGAATGGAGTCGCCAATCAAATTTTATAAGAAGAACATACCGATCTTGGGGCTGTACGTTAAATTAGTTTTATAAGCAAGAAAAGTGCAAAGTTGAACTCATACATTCCGGATATTTGAATTTTGTTCGTTATTTGCATCCATCTTCCGTTTGCACAGGTCCCTGGCTTTTTTATTTCAACCTCAATTATTTAGTTTTTCATGGTACTTTAAACGCCCAACCGAATTATATAAAAAAAAGTGCCAGGTCATTGCTCTTTGAACATTCACACTTTTTTCCATAAAGGTTGACAGCTTGAATTTCATTTAAATGCTAAATGAATTCATTTAAAGACTTAATGATTGCTATTGGAATAAGGATAATTCATATACATGTAGCCTGTTGCAACCGAAATAGTGTTCGTTAAAATGGCATGGGCTGCCAAAATTCACACATTTTTCATAATTTCTAATCGTCACGACAGTGAGGGGCTTTGAAGACCGCCGAAAACTAAATGATAGGCGTTGGAATGAGGAAAATCCATATACACTGTAAAATGTAACCCGTAAATTTTACGGTAGAATACTGGCAGCTGGGCTGCCAACTTTCTACCGTAAAAAATAAGGGTAGACCGTAAAATCAACTAGCCACATTCCTACTCAGTGAATGTGAAAAAACATTATGAAATCAGCAGGCTAAGAAATACAGGACTTTAAATCGTCAACCCCAGCATGGATCTGTTAATGTAGATTTTCAAATGTTATGTACCCCCAACGAAATAGTAAAACTGACTACTTCTGCAAGTTGAGAAACATATATTTATTTGAAAAAAATGCTGATGAAAATTCTCCCTTAGGGCATGTATCTCAATCTACGCTTTCAAATACAGCTATGTTAAATTAACTATCTTAGCCTATATTGACAAATTTTTCTTATATTAAATTGCCTACGGCGGGATTCGAACCTCTAACCTCCCATACAGGAGCTGCGCAGAACTATATGCGCACTAGCCATAACCGTAGCCTTTAACCACTACACTAATTACAAATATGTAGGGATGGTGTCCACATTTCCATGCCTTACTAGCGCTTCGGTGTGCGCATGCGCACTTCCGTTTTTTTCGCACCCTTTGACCCGCAATGACGTATTTTGGACGAATCCTTCACGGAAACAACCGAGGAGATCAGATCTCGTTAGCTCGGAAACGACAACTCTGTCTCAAAGTTATTTTACGGTACACGACCGTAAAGCTTCCACTGAAGTATAAAACGGCAATTTACCGTTAATTTTAAAATATTCTACTGTAGAATTGACGGTAAACGGTACAGTGTAGTATGTGGCGTATGCGAATCGGCAGAGTGTTCGAAAAGTAAACAAAATTTAAATAACACGGACGACCAGTCATTCCTTCTAAGCCAAAGTTAGTTCAAAACAATACTTTATCACACATTCTCGAGACTAGAAGCACTAAAAATGTTCTGAATAACACGTCTTGAGAAAAATAACCGATAATTTTAACATTCTGTTTCAACGTCAAAATATCAAAATTTAGGCAGCTCGTGCCACTTTAAGTAAACACTTTATATAAGGTGAAGAATTATTTATGCATAACAACTTCTTGAATTATTGAGTGACGTTTCGATGTAGTTCTTACATCGTTATCAAAGTCAATTGACTTTGCCATTTTGATCAAGATTCAAATTTACAGATTGTTGATTAAAAATTATTTTCTGGCAAACACCTGTTTGATACAGACATATCGACGCCCATTCTCCTCAATCTAGGTTGGATTTCATTGATGACGTAATGGCTCATTAAGCCTATCAAATGTCACCGTTTATTACTCCATCTGGCTAACAAATTTAATAACAACAGCTGTTTAGTTTTCATTAGTATCAATAAATTAATGGGAATTACGTATACTTGCAAGTTGAAATATTCCCTTACTAGTTTAATCGAACCTGTACACGTATTAGACAAGAAGATTTTCCCTGTGTCCGTGTGTTTTAGTGTTCAAAAATATGTAAAGAAAAGTTCACAAACATAAAGAGAATCTAACTTGTCGCCATGGTTATTTTAGACAGGAAGATTTTCCCTGTGCCCATTTGTTCTCGTCTTCATAAATATATAAAGATAATCGCGATAAACTCATGATATATTTTCATATACGTTATCTAAAAATATTCCGTCAGTTGAAAGATGATAATTAACGTGACAAAAGCTGCAAAATATGGAAATTTCGCTTTCGTCGTAGCAACTTTGGAAATCAGTGGCTATGTCTCTTAAAGACAAAGCTGAAATTCAGTTGGTAAGGTTTATATTTAGCCCAAACATGGATGTAAACAAAACGTTCACAGGTAATAAAAAACTGAAAATGACGTTCAATGTTTGGTAATTTCAACTCAAATGTTTACGTCATACCTATAAATGTTTTTTTTTTGACAATCATAATTCAATAAAACGTGCAGACAGTGGCATTTAAATGTTGCGTTAAACCGTGCGAATATTCTTCATATATTAAAGGGACACATCGTGTATTACTGTTTTCATTTTTTTTTACAATATTGCTACTAAATTGAGAAATAAGAGTGATTTGACTTTGGGCGAAGGGTGGTAGGTAGGTCGATATTCAGCGACAGTCTGAAAACGTTCAAGGGCAGACCTCTCTCAGGAAATCCTGTTTAGCTAAACCCTGTATGTAAACAGCTGAAAGGGAATGCAAAACTTTTATCAGATCTATCAGTGGAAAGAAGTTTACCAGTGATCATCCCAACATCTTGCAATTTTTAAAAAAAAATTAAAATGTGAATTTATCTGTAATTTGCCCCAGATCCTGTACCCTGTTAAGCTGGTAGGCCGACAGCTATTTAATTAAATCAAAGACACAATTCTGTACATTCTTATACGTTTTATCTTTGAGATATGCATGTAATCTCATTTAAAGTGGCATGAGCTGCCAAAATTCACACTTTTTTTATAATTTATTATCGTCACGAGAGTAAGAGGCTTTAAAGGCCATCGAAAAACTAAATGATTGGCGTTGAAATGAGGAAAATCCCTACAGTATCTGGCCTGTATGAACCGAAAACGTGTTTGAAAAGTAAACAAAATTAAAAAAAATTTAAATAACCGGGCCATGGTTATACAATACTTTATCGTACATTTTTGAGACTAGAAGCACTGAAACGCTTCTGAATTATACGCCTTGAGAAAAATAGGTAATAATTTCAACATTCTGTTTTAAGGTCAAAATATCAACATTTTGGCAGCCACTTTAATTGGCAGGAATTAGATTTTTGCAAATAAAAATCGACGGTTAGAATGGCAATGCATAGTAATAGGCCATTGTGTGCGCACAATGTCTTTATTGAGAAAGGCAATGCTTTCCCAACCCTGGTGTTACCGAGAATGCCTCATACGTTATTTCGTTACTCCTGACAATGCATTACAGAGATTGAAACTTATGAGATATCTTGTTTACATGAACAGTCACGGATAAAATGGCTGGTGAGTAGATTAGACCATCGAGATTGAGATGCGTGCGTATAATGTGTGGGAGCTATTGACAATAATATATGGTTGATGAAAATAGACAACTTGTATACGACAGCGTAATTGGACAGTTACATGAGCAGTCAAAGACAATCGCTTTTATAACGATGGATGCGGCGCGGGTTCGAATCACACTCAGACCAAATAAAAATTGCCAATACATCGATTTCTTCACAAACTTTTTCTCAACACCAAAATGATAAGTTTTTTCAAGAACAAGCCGTTTGTTACAGTTTATATTATAGAGCATCGGGCGTTCAATCAAAACAGCCTTTTTTTAGTGGACAGTGGTTCGAATTGTGTAAAATAAATTACTTTAAAATTACTTTAAAATAAATTTCTTTATTTGATCGAATAAAAACGGCCAAACCTCTAAGAGCATGGACCTGTTTTTTTTTCCCGTAAAACACGAAACCATCACCGTATAATGTATCAAAGTGATAATTTTGAGTTTTAAAAAATCCAAACAGAAAATTTAAATATACACTATTATTTTGTTTTAATTTTAATTTCAGCATCGTGTTCCGGTATACCGTTTTCTCACGGCGCACATTATATCGGTGTAAAGGGCCCTAATAATGACCAAGTTTACCCTATCATTTTAACTGTTAATGTAATTAGTTAGTCTGTAATTATCAGAAAATATATTTATAATGGTTTAGCAGTACATCTTGAATTGGTCTTGTGTTAAATCTCCTAATTACAGATTAAGTGAACTTGGTTAGGGGTATGGGTATAAGTGGGAAAAATATCACCTCTTTATTAAAACGGTTTCTCTACGGAAAATTTGATAACAATCAAAGATCAAACGGTTTTCATAGGCTTAGGTAAAAAGAGTGTAGAATATGATTAACCCTGATCCCTGTAAAAAAGGACTGTTTGTTTAGCTGTTAAACACTGCCCTGTAATTGAGTATTTACCTCTCTGCGGTAATCTAAAGATTATTCAATGCTAGCGATGTATTTAGTCGGTAGCTGAAGAATAGAACTGTGTTCCGGCTTCTCGGGGGTATGACCGCAGGCGCTTCTCGCTTGGATACCAATCCCCACCCCCAAGGACCTTCACCAGGTGCACACGCCGTGGGTTTGTGGGTGACAGAACTTCTGATTTGTATATTTCTTCACAAAGAAGACATATTGGTAAAACATGCGCCGTTCATTTTCAGATGGCCCGATATAGAGTAATGTTTTTCAGCCTTTCTTGGAGTCGTTTAACCGATTCCGGACAAGTGGCTGTAAGCAGTTAGGCGTCCACTGCATCTGTTAATACACGTGTGTGGCGAACTGTTCCACAATTTTAATCTCCGCATCCTTTCTAACGAAAGAAATCGGCTCTGAGATATCTTAGAAGGTTGTTTCCTTAACCCGTCTCGTTTTTTTGTGAAAATATAACGATGTAGATTACACATCGGTTTTATTCCTGGACATCGGTTATTCGCCTTTCCCTATTTACATAATCCTGCATGGGACTAATATTAGTCTCAGCATAATCTATCAACTCTAAGGGGTTTAGAGACATATTTTAGTCTGCATTAGTTGCCAAAGCCATGATATTTTGTTGCAAAAAGTTTTTAAAAAAGCAAATTTGGTAAAGGTTTTAATGAAGAATAAATTAGAAGCTAGGAAATGTCTGAAACTCTCGCCATGGGTTCCATACTAACGAAAAATTATTAAGGCATCACCACGAAGTAAGCTGTTTGTGAACAACACGAGCTCTCGACATCTGTGCCGGTGTCTTTATCAAGGCAAATTAAAAGCTTTTTATTAAACTTTAAAAAGTAACTTCTGAAAGCGTAAAATGAATGAACCCATCCATCTATACCCAACGTCTAAATGCCATTCAACGAATAGATTTGTAATTATGAAATATATCGGTTGGTCAAAAAAGTGGTTCTTTTTTTTCGTCACGAATAACTTTCTGCATGAATGGCATAGCGCATGGCATTTACCAGTTTAGATTTTGAGCGAGATAAATAAATAAATTTACAAACAGTAAAAAGGGGAAAATTCATGCAGAATAAAATGGTTAATTTTGACAATATTAGGCGCTTACATATACTAACATATTTCATCAAAGAAGATGTTTTCTGTGGGTTAAATATCACAATAAACCCATTTACCTCTTCTACAAACCCATTGTTATTTTTTATTTACACAAAATGTATGACTATGAAGACTTCAACAAACGTAGATTATCCTTCTGATACGATACAAAATCTTAGTAACCACCCCCTGAGTATGGATAGAAAATTTGTTTGCGGTCAATTTAAACATTCAGTTGTTTGGTCCCTTATTGTCGTGACAATCAGAATTTATGAAAAAGTTCACATTTCGGCAGCTTGAACGACTTTAATGCAAACGATTATCTATATGCCTGCTAACGTTTTTAATACTTTGAAATAAGCGTATCTTTATTCTTATACTTCTATAAGACATAGGCTTACGTTTCCCCCCGTCTTACTGCACAAATTATACGATGCGCTTATTTCCAGTATCAAAATTGTTTTGGGAACCGCCTTGAATTAAAGTGGTACGGGCAACCAAAATTCAAACTCTTTTCATACATTGTGATTGTCACGAAAATAAAGTATAAAAAACTAAGTACTTGACGTTGGTAACAGGAAAGGAAAATAGTATTCTTGTTATTTTTTGGATTACACTTTCTTGAAAAATGGTTGGCTGAATGGGCAAGACAGCCATCATTTAGTGCTGGCGATAAGTGCCATACTCTGGGGCCCTTGAGCGATTCCCGTTTAAGGCGTCATCAAAGATCGGTAGCAGAATTTCTGATTCAGATAATATGATCCAGAACTGATTGTTGAAAAAGTAAATCAAATTGTATTGGCTACAATCGCTTTGCTTACTTGTTACCATCTGTAAGATGACAGAATGACGGAGGGAGGGGGTGGGATGGGTGGGATGGGGGGGGGGGGGGGGGGGGTAGTCATATTCTTTGCCCACAGGATATATGGATGCGTGTTTACATCACCATTAGCTTACATTGCTATATCCTCTTCGAATCGTTTTTGTCTTTAAACGACACGTTTGTCGCATTACAAATGAACTTCTGATGTTGGTAAATTTATCGAAATTTACTTTTCGGTTTCGATGTCGGCCCGCACAGCACACAGACTGTATGGATTCTCTTCAATTCAACGTTAATCATTTAGATGGCTCTTACTGTCACGTAAATCTGAAAATCTGACTGCAGGACAAAAAATTATTAATTTTACAAGCCCTTGCCACGCTTAATATGTATTCAGGTTTAGAAAACAAAAGGCACGATTTTGAATTTTTTATACTTAAAGGCACACTTGCCGCCGTAGCCTGTTTAAATTTGCTAAGAAAACCAATTTACACGAGCTTACTACGACTAATACCACTAAACTTAAACATAGGACACATAAAACATGTCTAGTTAGCTTTAGAATGTAAAAATGGGGTGAAAAACAAACGAAGAATCGGAGCTTGATTACAACAACAACGATCAGTGTCAGTCAACTTTCGTGTTGGATTACCCTCCTTTTAGGCCTTTGTATCTGTGGTTTACACTCAAGCAATTATCAGCAGGCTTTTCCAGTCGCTGTTAACCGATCGTCAGCCTGTATTTCTCAGATAAATAGGCCTACCTAAAATTACACTGTGCCGTTAGTTCACTCACTCGACTGAAACATAAAATCGCCAATAGGGGGCAGCTTGGTTTGTTTACGTTCCGGGTACCTATAACAATTCAAATTTTCAAATTCAAATTAAAAATACAAAGTGACGTCCAAACTTTTAAATTTTGGTAAAAATAGAAAGTTCCTAACTTATATTGTCTGGGAAAAATACAGAAAACGGTCTTTCTTTTTTAATGTAAACAATATTCCTGATTTTCGCGGCAAGTGTGCCTTTAAATTAAATGAACTGGTATGAAAAATAAGCATTAGACAGGAAATCTACAAGGGATGCTTAAGTGGCATGAGCTGCCAAAGTTCACACTTTTTTCATAATTTCTGATCGTCACAATAGTAAGAGGCTTTGAAGGCCATCGAAAAACTAAATGATTGGCGTTGGAATGAGAAAAATCTATATTGTGTGTGGCGTATACACTGTAAAATGCAACCCGTAAATTTTACGGTAGAATACTGGCAGCTGGGCTAGACCGTAAAATCATAAGTTACGATATAGCGTATTTTTTACGGTATGTTTGTAAAACTACGTCTGAATACCGTAAACGCACGGTATTGTTATCGTAAAAAGGAAGGCATTATATTGAAAATTGGGGGAAACTATCAGGGAACTATGAGTAATACCCAAGACTACTCCACATGTGAGAGATATATATGCTGCCCTTGTGTGTGGCACATTACATGATATTGTAAGATATACATTTTCCTTGAGATAGGACTGCTTCCAGTGGACACAACTGGATTCCATTTATATTACCCAGCCTGTCGCTTTATAATGACACTGAACTAACCAGTCCAACTAGCCACATTCCTAATCAGTGAATGTGAAAAAACATTATGAAATCAGCAGGCTAAGAAATACAGGACTTTCAATCTTCAACATGGATCCAGCATGGATCTGTTAATGTAGATTTTCAAATGTTATGTACCCCCCAAGGAAATAGTAAAACTGACTACTTTTGCAAGTTGACAAACATATATTAATTTGAAAAAAATTGCTGATGAAAAATCTCTTCATACACTGCACTGTCGCGCCCTGTAGCATTCCCTTGGGGCAGGTAACTTTATCTACACTATCTAATACAGTTATGTTAATTTAACTATCTTAGCCTATCATGACAATGTTTTTCTTTTATCAAAAGGGTTAGATTCGAACCTCTAACCTCCCATACAGGAGTTGCACACAACTACATGCGCACTAGCCATAACCGTAGCCTTTAACCACTAGACTAACTACAAATATGGAAAGTTGGTGGTCACAATTCCATGCCTTACTAGCGCTTCGGTGCGCGCATGCGCACTTCCGTTTTTTTCTCTACAAAATTAAACACAGCACGCTCTCCGAATTTTCTTTGTGAGTCTTCTTTGTTTCTTATTCGGACTCGCTCCTGTGACCCGGATGCCTTCCCCAAATGCATCACACGTCTTTCACGGAAACAACCGAGGAGATCAGATCTCGTTAGCTCGGAAACGACAACTCTGTCTCAAAGTTATTTTACGGTACACGACCGTAAAGCTTCCACTGAAGTATAAAACGGCAATTTACCGTTAATTTTAAAATATTCTACTGTAGAATTGACGGTAAGCGGTTACAGTGTACTTTTATTGTACATTTTCGAGACTAGAAGAACTAAAAAGCTTCTGAATTATACGTCTTGAGAAAAATAGGCAATAATTTAATCATTCTGTTTAACGTCAAAATATCAACATTTTGGCAGCTCATGCCACTTCAAAGTACATTGAAAAACCAAAGTATTCACGTCGAAATAAAATATATAGGAAAAGCCAGTAACTCTTACAAACATATGAACTGTGCTAAACTGAAGTAGGCTACATTTTAGAGGTTGTGTTCTTATAAAACTACATCAAAGTGCATCGCCAAGAACGATATCAGATGCAAGTTCTTGTACGTTTTGATAAAAAATGACGAATAGGTAGCTAATTTTGTTTCAACGAAATTTGTCCTATATTGGGAAGCTCATGCCACTTTTAAGCAAAAACGTCAGAAAGGCATAAGCCATCTCGAGTTCCGTCCTTTCTTTTGATTTGGATAGCGAATCTCATTAATCAGAGAATATTAAACCATAAGCAATTAATTTTTTTCTGATTGCAAAGTTTGATTAGTGCATGTAATGGTTTAGAAACATGACTTGATAAATCAGCGTGAAATCAACACTTTCTCCAAGAATTCAGAAGAGTGCAATATGCAATAAGTAATTTGAAATCTGTCAAAAATGGCGATAAATTAAACGCGCGGTTAAAGTGACAAGTGGGCGTATCCGACCCGTGTTTTACGGGAACAATCTTGCAGTGGTCTCAGTGTTTGATTAGGAAGGTACCGTAACAGATGGTCTATCGTCGGTCGGGTGTTTGGTAAACCATTACCAGTTAACTCCAGGCGATGATGCACGGCTCCCGGAGATCTGAAAATCTTCTCCTGGAACGACATCACCAATTTGTCGAAAGGGATAGACGGGCCATTGACGTAAAGATCTAGGCAAAACTAATACGTGTTAATTTGTGGGCTTGTACCACACGCGAGCAATTGATAACGAACATCTTTTGTCGACCGCGCTAGGTGGCGTTAAGTTTCGAGTCGGAAACGTGTACAACTCAAGCAAAATCTGTCCGGATTGGAAGGGGCTGCCAGGTTGCCTTGTGTTACTCGTAAATGACACTGTACTTTCGGCTACATGTCTGTATAGGATAATCTCACCACGCACACGTAGGGAAATAATAGCGAACAAAACCTAGGAGAATGCCATATACCTGGAAGGTCCAAGGCCCGGCCCAACAAACACACCAGACGCTAATTCTACTCGACCATCATATAGAGACGCAATCAGGGCATTTGGGAAAAGTCGTAAAATCGCTTATCACGTTTTTACATCTATTTCACTGGTTAACAACCAAAGCCTACGTCAGTAGATAATAATCTACCTTACTTTTTATGGTCTCTGTACCTCTTAGATCTTGCAACTTAATATACAGTCCTAGACCTCCGAGTGACGGGATAATAGAGAGGCGTAGATAACATAGTGGTTTAACAAGCCTGGTTAATTTTCATGGCTCTGGCCTCACTATGCCATTCAAACTTGTCATAAAAAAGGAAATTCACTTGTCACAGCCTATATGATTAAGACGTAAGGTAGTGTTCCAAACACGCTAGATTTAGATAATTTAAAAAAGAAGACAATTTAAGCCAACGCTAACATATTGCATGCATTTAATGTACATTAAAATACAGTGTTCAATACTAAGCCAATTTCGTTCAACGATTTGGGCGAACATCCACATTTACACATATTAATTACTAAGCCAATTCTGTTTAACGATTTGGGGGAACAACGGTGTTTATGCATATTAAATACTAAGCAAATTTCGTTCAACGATGTGGGAGAACATCGGTGTTTACGTATATAAAATGCTAAGCCAATATCGTTCAACGATTTGGGGTAACATCAGTGTTTATACATATTCAATACTAAGCCAATATCGTTCAACGATTTGGGCGAATATCGGTGTTTATGCACATTAAATGCTAAGCAAATTTCGTTCGACGATTTTGGGGAACATCGGTGTTTATGCAAATTAAGAACTAAGCCAACTTCGTTATATGATTTTGGGGAACATCGGTGTTTATGCATATTAAATACTAAGCCAATTTCGTTCAATGATTTTGGGGAACATCGGTGTTTACGCATATGAAAATTCTAAGCCAATATCGGTCAACGATTAAAAGTGAAACGCCACTGTTTCAAGTACATTAGATGCTAGACCAATATCGTTCAACAAAATCATATTCAAAGAAATACTATCATTGTTTTCAGTACTTGAGATTGGCGTGTATCCTATCTGTAAATAAACTAAATTTATATTTGCAAAACGGACGATACGAAATCACATTTGTCTGACCGGGTAACGAGGAATGAATCTAAAAGGGTTTATGTAAGCTGGCTTGTGTTTGTATATTTACTCTCCAAAAAAAGAAACGCAACATCCAATTTTTTTTTCAAACATGAATTTTTCCAAAAATGCGTGTGATTGACACATGACAACAGGATCATGTTATAATGTAAATGTCCGATAATTGAATTTAAGCCCCTGATAGTGGCTGTTGATCACACGTGACTTTCGGGTCAGCCTTTGTGTAACGCTACACGAGAAGGCGTAGGGAAAAACGTAGGGCAGTTGCACGTGCGAATCACGTCTTATCTTTACGCGGGTTAAATGGGTATAAAAGACACACAACCGTTCAATTGAATTCAGTCGTTTAATTGTTTCACGAAGTTGATACAATATGCCAAGACTAGACGCAGCTACCCTGAACGTCGTAATTGGTCGTCTCCTGGCCGGCGAATCACAGAATGCAGTCGCTAGACTTTATAATGTTTACCGGAGCACGATTTCCAGACTGTTGCAACGGCACCAGCAATCCGGTTCAACAGCTGATCGTCAACGTTCTGACCGACCTAGGATCGCATCAGCAGCCCAAAATAGCTACATCCGGTTACTTCACCTGCGAAACCGGGCCAAAACAGCAACAGAAACAGCATCAAATATCCCAAGTCTCCGTCGAATATCGGCACAGACAGTCAGAAACCGTCTCCGTCAAAACGGCTTACGCGCCAGACGTCCTTACTTTGGCGTAGTACTGAGACGCCAGCATCGACTTACAATTTCGGCGGAGGAAGTGTGATGGTGTGGGGTGCCATATCCTGTGCCCGAAAAACTCAACTGGTGCTCAACTGGTGCACATTAACGCCGTTCGATACACAGATGAGGTTTTGACACCACATATGCTGCCTGTAATGGACCTCCGCAGGGAAATTTTTCAGCACGACAACGCTCGGCCGTACACAGCTCGTGCTACTGTTGAAAGTCGCCAGATTTGAACCCAATATAATATTGTGGGATGATTTGGATAGACGCATGCGTAGTCGTCATCCAGCGCCGCAAACTCTGCAAGAACTGCAGCAGGCTCTTGAGCAAGAATGGAGGAGAATTCCGCAAAACCGTATTCGTCGATTGATTGTGTCTATGCCGAGACAAGTCCGTGCTGTGTTACAGGTTAATGGTGGGCACAACATATATTGACGTTGCAGTGACGTCATCTGAGCGCTATGAACTTTAATGTGATAAATTTTTACATGTGAATGAACTTTAAAGTCTGAACAACCAGTCTGCCAAATTTCAGTGTAATGTGTTGCTTATTTCTGTATTAAAAATGATGTTGAAAATTCATATTTTGAAGAACAAAAATTGGATGTTGCGTTTCTTTTTTGGGAGAGTATATTTAAAACGCGAACAAAGAAAAAACCCAACAAAGTGAGTAACAAAACGAGGAGGCAATTGTTTGTAAACAAAGCACACTATCCGATGTTGTTGCTGCTGTTCCTTTCAAGGGAACATTTAAAGCCAATAGACCTAAAGCTTAATGACGTCACAAAAATGGGATATTTGAGGGATATTGTTTGAAGTAACCGCTTCGTTACAAGCCATTGTAGAGAAACACACGGCTGCACGCTTATTTACGTTTCTGTCGAAAATTTATTCCACCGGCCTTGTTGATTCCCAAGTATACCCCGGTGACGTCGTTAGGCAACCGGTCTATTGTTTATCTGCCCGAAATGACGATTAGCCGATCACGCTGAGTCATTGTAGTGAGGTGCATGGCAGCAGACAATTTTCTGAAATTACAGCCTCGTGTTCCCTTAAAATTTCACTGACTTTTGTTATAGGAAACCGCCCAGGTTTTATGATTGATTGAAAGGTGTATACAACGTTCGTTTATTAATCCCGGAGCTACCAGCTGAGACCCGGGTCGCGTTACTTTAAAAACTTGTTACATCCTTGTTAAGGTCGATATTCCAATATGCTTGACGCTGTTTAACGAAACGCCATCTATTTTCGCTTCATGTTTTTGTTTTTGTTTTTTCGTTGTAAGAGGCTTTAAATTTTTACAGCATATGCCCTGCAACAAACGTAGGCCTATTTGTATGGGAATAAACACTTTCTTATCATGATTGGATTTCTTAATGTCCCTTTAGAAATTTGCTCACTATGTCATTAATTCATGGACTGCATTATTGGAAAACCAAGAACACTGAAATATACGAAAAAAGTTATGTGTAGACAAAAAGAGACAGCAATAACGTTAAACTGGGAAAAGCTTAGGTTTCCAATGCAAGTGTGAAATTTCACTGAATTGTGGTGGCTTAAAGAAAATACCGTTTAGTGTTTTTCGTTGACCCTCAGAAAAATAAGAACTAATTAATCGGGTGAATTTTCCGCTTAACAAGTACTTTCAAATAGTTATTTGGTGAATTCCTTGCTGCAATGATTGTTGTCTGACGTTCTGTTAGTAAACAGACAACCGGGAATGCATCACACGTGCAGCCACAGAACATGCACGGTGCGCATGCAGCTAAACCAGGTCAACTCTCATAACCCCAACAAAGAGGACAAACGCATTCCACAATGGAACTCTCTGTCCAGCAGCCATGTGAGCTAGAAGCAGAATGACCATCTGTTAAAATCTTTAGATTAACAACAGTCGAAAAGTAGACATCTTAACGATCTTCCTTTCGGCATTTATAGGTTATCCGATTTTCGCAAAGATTAAAAATTCCTTAAATTATTTTTCATGACTGAACCATCAATTCACACTTCATCCCAATGGTAGATTTTATCTACGTTATAAATTTATCTATTTGTCTAGTTAAACCGGGTATCAAAAATATATCGATTGCCGCCTTGCCTAAAGGCGTCACACAGATTTACGCAAAGTTTTCTGACCAAACTATATACCTCAATTCGCCATTTTGTTGACCTGTACTTTATATCAAGACATCACTTCTGTGGAAAACACTGGTGACATAAACTGTTTTTTTCCCAAACAGTTTCTGGTAAGTTAGTACCTTCCACGCCTTCCTCTCAATACAGTATTATTCCTTCCGCCATTTTAAAAAATGGTGCGAACATCCCTTAGTTACCCGAATTGCTTTGCTCGTAAAATTTAAGTGACAGCCTCAAGTAATCGGCCTAAAGAAATAATAACATAGATAGTTATCGGTTCTACTCCAGAGCTATTAGGAATTTATAGCTCATTCTACACTCAGACATTTACCGTTCGGTATACAGGGTCTACGTGTAATCAATCAATCCAAAATTTAAATATACATCCCGATTATTAAAATTTCGTCCGTTTATATAACACATTAGTATACTTGTCAAGGTTTTCATTGGATCGCAATGGTCGACTATTCGGAATGTAGTGTGCAATTTCGATTGTGCGTCGGTGGTCCAGTGGGTTAGAGTGGTCGTCCCACACAGGCGTTCCATCGATGTGGACGGGGCCTCCGTGGCTCAGTAGGTAGAGCGTTGGACGCTCAATCCGAACAGCCTTCCACCAATGGTTCGCGGGTTCGAATCCAACTCAGTCCAAAAAATAATGGAACATTTTCTGACTAGATTTTCACTCGAACGACCTATGTGGGATGGTTGCCAGTTACCACCGGAGGGTCGTGGGTTTCCTACGGGCACAGAGCCCGGTTTCCTCTCACAATAAAACTGGCAACGCCGCCATATAAGTGAAATAATAAGTGACGAGTTATGGAGATAATGTATTGCTGTCATTCATTTATACTAGATTCTGACAACTTCGGGATCGCGAATGCGTCTCCTCGAAATTGGCTTGTGTAATTTTAGAATGATATATGGGTCTATATACAAATATTAGAAACGATCAAATTCCATAGAGTACTTTAACTTTTCAAGGAATACTGCAATGGAGAAAATTAAAGGATTGCCAACATTCCTGTGCCTAAATCAAAAGCTGATTCTGACGGAAGAATTCCTAATTTCCCAAGCGACGCGAAAGTATTTTTTTTAGAAAACAGTTGTACACTTCAAAGGCGTTGTATCAAACGCCTAAACTCAACTAGAAGGGGAAACAACTCCGTTAAAATAATCCAATAGCAGAAATGCTACCGTATTCATTGGTTTAATTAATGCAAACACAATATTGTATGAGTCATGCCCGCATCCCTAATGTGCCTGTCCCCCCCCCCCTCCCCCTCTCCCAATTCCCCAAATTCCGACTTGAAGTTTTGTCTACGATACGTTTAGGCTAAAGCTAAATCGAAATTATATTGACGTGGTTACCTCACTGAAAGGGACATGACGTACGTTATTCGACTGTCGTTTATGTAAAGATGAGATTTCCACATGGTAATTGGTAACTTTCCTAGCTCCCACTGACCGCAGGATAGTCAGTTTTGGGGGGGGATTCCATTGTCAGCTATGTTGTTGTTAGGAGCGCGGTATGGACCCATTGTGGCTGCGCATGTGGTGCGTTATAGGCTGTTTGTTTACTGATTGTCAGACAGAAAACAATAGCAGCAGGGAATTCCCTAAATAACTCTTTCATGTACACTTTTGGAGGAAAAATCGACTTGCAGCCTTTTGTCCGAGATTGACCACTTCTTATTTGTCTAATAAGCTGACGGTCAACGAAGAATGACAACAAACGTAAGCGGTGTATCCTTTTAAAGGGAGAGAGAGATAGGGGGCGCTACTAATGTTACAAAGGTACAATGAAGATCTTAATTTTTCAACTGATTTAAAACATTTGCATCATACAGCAGATTTGCCAAATTACCAACCGAAGTTCTGCCTACTAAACGTTTAGGCTGATGCTAAAGCGAATTGATCTCAACGTAGTTACATCACTAAAAGCGAGAGGATGGGAGAGGAGGGTGGGGGGGGGGGGGGGGTCCAATGTAAAATTAAGGTCTACATTTGTCAACTGGTTAAAATGAAACATTTGTAATAGAAAACGTCCTCCACAATCGCGCACAGCATCGAGCAGCTGTAATTTGATTGATTGATGTTTTTCACTGCACTCAAGATTATTTCACTTATATGGCGGCGTTACCAGGTTTAGTGCGGAAGGAAACCGGACCCATTGCCCAAAGGAAACCCCCGACCTTCGGCGAGAAAAATCCACTCAGAAAGCTGTGATTTGAATAATACGGAGCAGTACACTAATTTCTCTGTTTTAAAAAAATGTGAAAGCGGCTTTATAGTTTACTTGATTGCTTTCCTTTGCATTCAAGATTATTTCCCCTTATGCATAAAGCAGCGTTTCCCGCTTTAGTGGGAAGAAAGCCGTTCCTATATCCGGAGGTAATATATAAGACGCGTTCCAATTGGACAAAAATCCAGTCAGAAACTGTCACCAGTTTTGTCCAGTCGGGTAGACGAGTATATTTATTCTTTTGGGTTATAGAACTACCAGTCTGAGTGTAGAATATTCTTCGTCCTTCATACCGGTCCCATTCTGACGCCAGAAGCCCTCAACACGTCAGAAGCCGATGACGTCATTATTACAGCAATTTGTCTATAGTTGACAATTTCTTTCCAATAGACCAGATGGCTTAATGACGTCATCTGGATATCAGGAGGGGTATAGGCAAAGAGAGTAAATTGACAAGAGTTTTCACTTCCTCTAATCAGCATTGCCGGCATGTTCTTCTGGTCCCTAGCGGAAGGGTGTTCCGACTGTACACGATTCGACGGTCGGGTGCCCCCTACAGAAAGGAGGTTCCTTATAATCGAATCGTGTCAGTTCAAGTTCAACATGGCGTGGACGAAGTGACCACTCTTGTCAATCTACTCTCTTTGGTATAGGTGTGCAGTCAAGCGTGTCGCCTCATCGGCTAGACGTGAAGCGATTACTCCAAACCCAGACACCATCATACATCCCTGTTTATTTAGAGTGACGTCATTAAGCTACAGATCTATTTGTAAATGTTCTTTTTCTTGCAATGCAACTTGTCAGAGAAAAAAGAGTTAACGTTTTTACACACTGGCCATTTCATAGCTGAATCAAGTATCACTTTTAACGACCGTGTTAAACAGCTAGATAACCCAACAAATAGGCGAATTTCGATGCGTGTAAGGGTCCACTAATTATAGAGGGACTCTTGATTGGCTACAGAAAACACCTGATGTTAAACTACGACTTTGATTTGTTTCTTCTCGATTAATATCCCCATCTCTCTGTCTGACGTCGATATCAATATTACCTCGCTGTCTCATAGATTAATCAACCGACACTAACGGCAGTTAATAACGAGGTGTGTCATCCGACCCTGCCTAAGTTTGCCGTCAACAGCCCGGGGATTAACTGATCTAAGTTCCATCCGATACCTTCCTCCTTTACCGCTGTTCTCAATATTAATGAAATTAAATTCGAGGAGAATTGAGAGAGGGCTAATCATTTCAGTAATATATCAATAGTTGGGACTTGTTGAATAAAACGCTCATATTACTTTCGTCTCCATCCTCAGATGTAATAACGCGGCAAAACACATGCTACCCTCGTGAAAAACCTTCACAATATTTTTTCTTTATCTTCGATACTCAAATAATTTTGCCATTAATATAAAGGAGCACATTTAAATCGATATATATATATGTATTTCTTTTAAAAGAAATAAAGTAAGCAAATGTCTTGTGACACAATAAAAGTATAATGTTACGGTTTTTCTAATGTGATATTAAAGGAAATTAAAAACACTAATGTATTATCAAAGCATTGCAAATTTGACTGTCTAATTGGATACGATGTAGCAAATATTTTTAATTTTGTTACACATACCACCAAAACAAAAATGATTTTTCGTATTTTGTATTAGCTTTTATCCACTGACAAAGATAATATTTCATATCATACGGTTATTTAGCATGAAATCGCCAACTTATTTATGTTTGTACTTAATTGTAAGTGTCGTATATATTTACAATTATTATAAATAATTTGTGAATAAAACAAATTTCAAATCAAAGAGTGAATACTGGATCAAATTAACAACATTTGCTAATTGTTTTTTTTTAATGTTTATCTATTTACGTAATTCCGTCTGAATTGCATTGTGTGCGATACTAGGGGACTCAAACTGTTTTGACGTACTAATGGGAAAAAGGCATCACCGCGTAGTTAGTTGTTTGTGAACGAGCTTTCGACACTTGTACCGGTGTCTTCGTCAGGTGTATGGCATAAACAAGCGTCTTCCCACAGGCCCTTGCAGAAATATGCACCATGGGGCTTTTTCTCAACATATTTACGCTCGACGTAACTCTGCGCCTGGTGATAACGGAATGTTGAAGGTATACGTTGCCTTGGCATGCGTTGAGTAAAAGTTTTGGGAAATAACTCCCATACAGTGATAGCAGGCCACCATCATTTAATGTGCCATTTGGGGGAATGTTAATTTTTGACTCATCTCCTGGTACCTAACTTTTGTTGATCGAGATCATTGGTGGGGGCCTTAAACGGTCCTTTTGGGAATATTTTAAACACAATTCAACCATATGGTTAAAAATGACCAGAAATATCTGGAACTTCTTTTGCCCCCACCATTTTCCGGAAGTATGTAATTGTCGCCTGAATCCATGTCCATCCGCCTCCTTTTATTTACGCATCACTGCACACATACTAGGAATAAGGCTACACTTTCATGACCCATTTGCAGCTATGTTAAAATGGCTGCCAAATATGAGGGGAATTTCGTTAAAACAAAATTAGCTCGTCATTTTTATCATGCAGTACAAAAAAAAAAGAAATAGCAGCTACCAATGTGGAGTCTGTTTCACAAAAGGCGTAGTTGTATTTCTTTGCGTAACTTTCTTCGTAACATATCTCTACAGTATGATGGGTTGCCATAACAGTTACGTAAAAACTTACGCTACGCCGTTTTGTGCAACAGGACCCTGGGAGATTATACCCAGGCTATTATAGTTTTGCCCATTAGTAGCTCCTATGTTCGATTCGTACGAGTTACTGATTTTATCGATATTGTTTTCATTTCTCTGCCAATCCTTTATTTTTTACAACGCTCAGCTTCCTTGGACATTTATGGAAAATTCCTAATTTTTGGTGGCTCAAGCCACTCTAAAGTGGCGTCAGCTGCCAAAATAATGATATTTTTTGTGGACACAAACATTTTCAAACTACACAACAACTACACCTTACAGTTGACCAATGGTTGGCCAGAACTCATTTTCCACGCCCATTAGAGCGTGAGCTCGCGGATTTAAGATACATTTTGACGTCACTTGATATATTATTTGTGTTGATAGAAAACGGTTCTTGTTGCCAATACTGTGGGGAAACACAAATTGCTCTGTCAAATTATCCTTGTTAATGGTATCGGTTCGAAATTTGAACCATGTGTCAAATTTTAACTGTTACAGTACCGGTATATGAATTAAAGACCAACAGAATTCAATAAATAGAGGATATTAAGGGGGTGAAACATGTAGCCATCTTTAATCTGTGACAAATCTTGAATTGGCTCTTATTTAATAAATATACCATGCCCATAGGTGTTTTATATACCAAAATGTTCCTTGATACACAAGGAACATCACTGGCATAATTATATAGTAAACAACAATGTAAGTAATTATATACTTACTAAAACAATTGACCACCAAACTGTACAAAAATCTCAAACCCTAAAACGACCTAAAGTCTGCAAATAAATAGAAAGATACTTTGAAGTACAAGCTAAAACATAGGCGAGCCACTTTTTCAAAAATAGTCTTAGGTTTGGTATAAATATGAATTTAAAACCAGCTGCTTTGGGGCAAAATTGAAATTTTCCTCCATTAGTCTTGAACTACTTTTGAAGGTGAGGGTCTGCACTATAGCCCGTTACAGGTATACCTTACAGGTGTAAATACCTGTAAAACCTGTGTCAAAACATATTTTACAACAACAACGAGCGGCGAAATGAAGCGTCGTGAGCCTCACGACAGCTGTCAAACCGGGCCAGTGTCAAGACCTATTAAACACCCTCTGTATCCCTAATTTGGGTGCGATTACGACCATGTCACTCTTAAATACCGCAACAGCACGTTAGCAGTAAATCTGGACAAAATAATAGTTTCAAAAACTTACTATTTTACGAAATCTGAATGAAACATCGTGTTTGTTGACATACAGTTCCCCGCCACACCAATTTACAGTCATAGGGAAACTGTTACGAAGTGTAAAATAGTGCCGTGTTCGGTGCACACAAATCAAAGTATAATGCAGTCTTAAAGCAAATTTAATTCACAAAGCGGGTCTTCAAAGTAATAAAGAAGTAGATATATTATTTTGTGAAGTATAGAAAGGCAATTTAGACGAAGTTACCTTCGGATGAAAACTTGGCGTAAGGATTTCAAAAGCTAAAACACATGGTTGTCAACTTACAAAGAATACACAGCTCCAAAATAACCACTGTTTTAATAATGTTTCAAAGATCGATCAGCCCTGTATTGGAGATTTTTGGTAAGACCTTTGCTTCTTTCAGTAAGTGGCTCAATTAGATTTAGCTGACATTTTGTTATTATTTTAATATAATAGTTCAAAATACAGCATTCGTGAAGAGCCATCTAGTAACCAAAATGGCGGCTTGTTGTTGTCCACATGTGAGTTAATTTTTTTAAATTACAAGGACTCATGATTGATTTTTGAAAAAGTGGCTCGCCTATGTTTTAGCTTGTACTTCAAAGTATCTTTCTATTTATTTGCAGACTTTAGGTCGTTTTAGGGTTTGAGATTTTTGTACAGTTTGGTGGTCAATTGTTTTAGTAAGTATATAATTACTTACATTGTTGTTTACTATATAATTATGCCAGTGATGTTCTTTGTGTATCAAGGAACATTTTGGTATATAAAACACCTATGGGCATGGTATATTTATTAAATAAGAGCCAATTCAAGATTTGTCACAGATTAAAGATGGCTACATGTTTCACCCCCTTAACTGGTCTCGATGTGTATACCATAAATATTTCATCGAGTGGAATGCAAAAAGTGATATTTGATAAAAAAGATATCAACTCACGACAAATTTAATAGGAAGCGACAAAAATAGGCCTGCGTTAGACACTACTACATGTAGGTAGATAAAATGGAGCCGAGGTCGAATAGGGCCATTGCTTTTTTTTATCTAGACATGGATATTGTCATAGTTAAAATCTATCCCTGTGACAAAAGCAGCCTTCATGTAACAACGCACGATTTGTATCATGCACAAATCATAAATGATTGTTCACTGACATTGACTGAGCCTTGTTAAATGAGATGCTGTTGTTGGCTGGCAATTCATCATCATGACCATACTTAAACGGTGGACAAATTTGAGTTCTGTTCGATTTTGTTGTACCTATAACACAATCGTTTAGTAATAGGTGAACATTCTAAACAGTATGCTTAAAAGTTGGACTTGGTGTTGTTACTGGAGGAAAGCCTTAATTACTTTCTGTGTTTCGCCTTACGTTTTTAAGGATTTTTCAAGGATGGAGTTCCAAAATTTAAAATTCAGAACAGGAAATTCAATAAAACATTGTAAAACTTTATAACAAACTATTTTTCCATGGATCAAGCATTGTATACTGGCCGACTAACTTCCGAAGTCTTACTTCAATTGTTTTATGTTATGTTAAAAAAAAAAACCAAACATGACATCCTGAAATAAAGGGCCAGTAACTGTACAGGACCACGAACAATTGTGTTGGCATAAAGTACAGATTTGCTATACCCGTGCTTGCTACAGTTCCCATGCCTTACCAATCTGTAAGTAGAGATTTATTTTCCATACCAAATCTAACAAACTCAAATTCTCCGTTTCAGCACCGAGTTTTAGGTTTATACCTTTTTGATGAGAAAAGTATGCACATAGTGCCACGATTTGTGAGTTGAGAAAAGGGTGCGTGTGATTGAGGCGGCGGGAGGGTGGGGGGGGGGACGTCAGTTTTGGTTACCTGTATATAGGGTAGGCCTACAGGGAAAATCTACTTGTATCTAGGTCTGCATGTATTTGGTGAGACCATTATGAAAACCCAGCTATACATTGCTCGGAAAACTCGCTGCAATATTTCAAACTTTCGCTCCATTACTGGCAGATCTCGCCTCATTTGTGAAAAGAATAGCTCGTTTAAACAAAAGGTGGGATTTAACCAAAAATATTTTGTCAATAATTGCAAAAATTCACAACATTGGATTGAAAAAAAAAATATTAAATGTCTTTATTTCACTGAATTGAGGCTATTTCCTAAACGGAGGGACCCAGCTCATGGAAAAACCCATAATGCAACTTCTGGCCGCCAATTATATCACAGCAACCAATTATGTAACAAACTAAGGAATCTAATCTGTAAGTTGGTCAAACACCCCAACAGAACAAATTCTAAACGTATTTGAATTAATTTTATTTTTGTGCATTGTCTGTTTTTCTTCTATTTTCAAGCTTGTTACCTTTATTTATGCCCTGTATCCCAGTTAATATGTATTGCCTACAGTTTGCATTCAGTAAGTTAGTTATTATACTATGGTTAATTCTGGCAGCCAATTAGGTAGCAATGACCAATTGTATCGTATAAGATAACGCTAAAACTGAAACTTTTGTGAAATGGCAATATTTTGAATTCATCCTAACTAGAGGTTTTATGCACTATCTGCAATATGATTGCCAAAAAGATACCCTTCGGCTATCTTCGCTCGCTATCGATCGGCTTTGACACGGTATTTCACGTACGCAAATCCCCGAAGTTATCAGACTGATGCGAACCCTCTAATTAACGTTACTCGCCCAAGACCGGAGGTTTCTTCTTGACGAAGAGTCCGGTTTCCTCTCCTACCAAACTTGGCAACGCCTCCATATAAGTGAAATAATTTTGAATGCGGCGTAAAATGTCAATCATTATATTTTGTGTAACCGAATTTAAGGTGAAATAGACATAGTCAACGGGACTCGCTTAGGATTTTTCTCCTTTTACGTTAAAGTGGCATGAGCTGCCAAAATGTTGACGTTTCGACGTAAAAACAGTATGTTGAAATTATCGGCTAATTTTCTCAAGACGTATAATTCAGAAGCTTTTTAGTGCTTCTAGTCTCAAGAATGTACGATAAAGTATTGTTTTGAACTAACTTTGGCTTAGAACGAAGGAATGGTCGTCCCGGTTATTTAAATTCTGTTTACTTATCGAACACTATTCCGGTACGTATAGGCCACATGCTGTATAGATTTTCCTCATTCCAACGCTTGGCATCATCATAAATAATCAGTTATCATGGATATCTCATATCAAGTACATTTGTAATAAAATATCCAGAAACATTGGCATCATTCATCTTATCAGGAAAGCACTTTACAAAAAAAACATTACTTATCCTATGTTTCTCCTTAATTTATCCATATTCCCATAGATAGTACCTACAACTGTACAAACACTTGCCTTTTGACCCTAGGAGAAAGAACAATCTGCATTTTACACAATAAAATCAAAAAATCTTGCCCTAACATCCTGTTTAGTAATCTAGGCTAATGCCCTGTACTGGCTATCCGTTTGTACATACCGCGCATGCGCGAACCTTCCCTTCCGGTCTACCTCTTTCAACTCTGCAGAGAAGAGATCAACACTGCAAATTATACTAAGTATACTTTTCTTACTAATCCTTCTCTCTGAATCGTTTTTGGTAGGAAATTTTACTGTCCCTAGCGGTTAGATACCCTCCCCTAGATTACTAGAGGGTTTCTGACCAAAAAATGTCCTGTATTTTTTTGTTTTTGGAGAGTTTTCGGACTCAACCCATCTCAACCCACATATATGCTGTCGTGGGTCCAAAATTCGTCACCACACGGTCGGGTTGTTGTGGCTCACCACCCTCCCATACAAACACTATTACATATTTTCATAGGCGATTTTTTAAAGCGGGGTGCCTCCCTGTTTAAATAAATTACGTTCCATTACTAAATTTTAAATCTTTTTCGTTGTTATTTTTTAGATTAAAAATTTGTGATGGAAAATGGTGTCTAGTGCCTGTGGAGGCACTTACCCCACGAATACCTGCCAAGAATATCATCAGCAGCGAAGCCTCAGAGGAAGAGTAGCAGGTCCCGAAGTTCTTCCTGGTCCAGTAAGGAGGGCAATTCTTCGAAACCGAGGAGGTCCTCGAAGAGGGGGGGGGGCGATCACGCGATCTCCCCAGACTCAGCGGACGAGGTTAAACGGTCCAGGCAAGTCCTAAATCAATAACTATTATTTATTGTAATAAAAAGAAAAAAACGATATATAATATAACAGGAATGAGTAATTAATAACGAGTTAGTAAAAAAAAAAAAAAAAAATTTTTTTTTCTGTGTTCTCTTGTTGATTATCTCTTCTGATTTGGCTGTCGTTGATGCTTTGTTGGGATTAGCTCTCAACATATGTTCTGTTCATTTTGCTTATCTTCGACAGTTTGTCTCAAGCCAGCGACCGAACGTCAGTTACACCTTCCCATACGAAGTCTGCGTGTCGGAACACCCGTCAGCCGGAACCCACGCAGAGGTCAGACGCAGAACGTTTGTGTGCCATGGAACAAACGTTAGAGGGCGTTAAATTCTCAATTGCCAAGCTCGAGTAAATAAACAACTCAGGCGCGGCAATCGAGGGGCCCAGATCTTCACGATCTAAACAGGCTTCTGCGACCACGACTGTGCACCCAAGCACACGAGTCGAGTTGCCTGACGTCCAGGGCGGGTTGATCAGGCAACGACCGGCAACCTTGTCCCTGGATCAGTCGAACCGCCAGGAGGCGCTCCCTGAGACCAGGAGATGGGCGGACCAGTTCTTAGAGGGCGACTACCAGACTAAAACTTGGTCAGGGAACTACCTCCAGCCGAACGTCCAGTATCCCGAACCGGAGCCCACTGGAGAGGAGTCTCCGACGGATTCGGCGGAAGATACGGATGATCAGGGTTTTTCAACTACTGAACAAGGCGGTTCGACCACGTCTGTACGCACAGGTACACGAGTCGAGCTGCCGGACATCTGAAGTGGTTTGAGCCTTCGGCGTCATCCCAACTTCTCGATCTGTCGAACCGCCAGGAGGCTTAAACATACAGCGGCCTCGACCACGAATGTACGCCCATGTACACAAGTCGATCCGCCTAGCAACCAGAGTGGGCGAGTCCTGCGGGCGTTACCCCAAGTCTGGATCTGTTGAGCCACCAGGATGCTTAAACATTCGACAGCCTCGACTAGGGTTGTACGCCCAGGCCCACGACTCGACCCGCCTGACATCCGGAGTGGGTTGGTTACCGTACGGGCCTCACCCCAACTCTGGATCTGTCGAGCCGACGGGAAGCCTCAACATACAACGGCCTCGACCACGACTGTACGCCCATGCACACGAGTCGATCCGCCTGACAACCGGAGTGGCTTTGTGGGCCTACGGGCGTCACCCCAGCTCTGGTATTGTCGATTCACCTGGGGGCTTAGCATACGGCGGCCTCGACCCTGACTGTACGTCCAGGTACACGAGTCGGCCACCTGACAACTAAAGTGGGCTGATTGTAATACTGGCGTCATCCCAAGCTCTGGATTTGTCAGTCCACAGGGGAGCCTCAAATTACGGCGCCTTCGATTACGACACTACCCACGGGTTCATGAGTCGATCGGCCTGACAACTAGAGTGGGGGGAAAGGCTAACAGCCCTAACCCAGGTTCTGGGTTTGTCAAAACGCCAAGAGGTGTTCCAAGAGGCCTAAACCTACCATGTTTCGGCCATGGATGTACGCCCAGCTGCGAGTCGAACCGACGGCGGTTATCATCCCAACTGTCAAACCAACAGGAGACGGACGATCAATATTTGACTTTCTCTGAACTCCTGGACTATATCTACCAGCTGCTGCTCAATTTAGAGCGGGCCACTGGGGTGACCGGTCGACAGCGGGAAATCGCCCAAGCGTGGGAGTCTCCCCATCCGATAAGCTAGGCCCTGGACCCCGCCTGGTTGCCTTTGATTTTTTTTTTAAATGTCAGCCCGGGGCCTACTTACACAAATCATGCGGCGCGGGTTCGAATCTTACTCAGAACAAATACATTTCTGAGAGGACTCGTCACTCAGTCGCCGTATGGAAAGGGGTTACCAGGTTCTCACTGAAGGTTGGACGCTTCCTCCAGACGATGAGCCCGGTTTTCCTCCCCAACTTATCCTTGCAAAACTGCAGTATAAGTGGAATAAGCCGAAATGTAGCGTAAAGCATTAACCATGCAACCCTTTCCCCTGAGGATCGGGGATTCCCTCCCCCACTAAACCTGACAAGTTGCCCGGTTAGTGAAATAACATGGATTGCGGCAAAAAAAAATCAGCGATTAATACATTAATCAGATTCCCCCCCCCCCTTGGACCCACAGGACGACCTGCAAGTTGTGTCATAGGACATGAGGGGGGGGGAGGTACGTAAACAGAAGACTATTAGCCGATCATGACGACTGGTAATATCTAGGAACCCCTGAGCCTGTTTTCATGCAAAAATTTTCCCTCGTCAACGAGCAACCTTGGCGAGGACTAATCTTCTTGGATTCAGGCTCTTGGCAGTATTGTGAGCCCTCATCCATAGTTTATGGGATCAGGCTTTAAGAGGTTTGGTCTTGGGGGGTCCCCTACGACCTTCACAGTATACTACATATGAGACTTGACACTAGTGCAGGGCGAGGTTGCACTCGTCGGGCACACGTGCGTTGGCACAGCCTTCGTCAAGATGGGTATGTGGAAGACTCCCAAGGTACTTGCCGGAGTTCGGGGTTTACTCCGGACGGTAAGCCCGGTCTTCCTCCCCCACTAAACCTGGCTACGCCACCGTATAAACGGAATAGCTTTTGCGTGCAGCGTAATTCTTCGATCAATCAATCGTCAGGTTGGACTGCTCACCCGGCCTGCTCGCAGATTTCAAGGCTGACCAATAAATGATATCACTACTGTGCCGTTGTAAATTAATAACAGCCCGTTCGTAGTTTAAAATGGTGCGCTGTTTGTTATTTTCTTGTGGCATTGCGTCATGACAGCTTACTATTAAAGGGGTATGAGCTGCCAAAATGTTGATATTTTGACGTCACAACAGAATGTTGAAATTATGCTATTTCTCTCAAGGCGTATAATTCAGAAGCTTTTTAATGCTTCTGGGCTCGAAAATGTACGATAAAGTATTGTTTGAACCAACCTCGGCTTAGAATGAATGAATGGTCGTCCCGGTTATTTAAATTTTGCTTACTTTCGAACACGTTTTCGGTTCGTACAGGCCACTTTAAATTATTACCCTGACAGTTTCCTCTCGCAGTTACCGTTGCAAAATGACAACTTTTACATTATGGCGGTTGCCGTATGCGGAGGAGTTGCCATGCCGAAGGTCGGGGGTTTCCTCCGGGCCCAGGTCCTTCCCCCACAATCTGGCTACGCCACCTTATAGGTTAAATAACTTCAGTGCGGCGCGAAGACTAATCATCAATCTAAGTACAAGACCGAGCTCCTAGTTCATTAGAATGTCATTATCTTCTAATCTTAGACGGACTTCTTGCCAACTGGTTTTCAAGTAAATTCCTTTTTTTCCAAAATGAGCAAAAGGAAAAAGTACCGTACCTGTTCTGACTACAGATCTTAGGTTCGAACATAAACCATACTAGAGATGTTTTTCTCCCGTCAATTGCTGGAATTGTCCTCTTTCCGCCATCTTCATGATTTCCCATGCCGGGGAAAGAAAGGAGCTGTGATTGGCTAATCAGCAACGACTCGGCTGATAGGCCTGTTGGATAGTCGACTGTTACACCCTTTCGCCATTACGGGTCGACTGGATGTGAACGCAAGCCGACAGTACTTGTGTATATTACCGTAGTAAGAAATACACGAACAGTCGTTATTCCTAGTATGTACGGCCTCTTGAGCCTGGGTGCTGACTTTGCTTGTCAAGACGCAGAAAGTCTGCAGATTTGAGCGCGGACCTTTGCGAAGACCATATGTCTTCCGTCGGTCTTCGAAGACCACCGGTCTTCGTAGCCGACACAGGAATGTTGCTTATTCCTTTCCGAGTGAAGTTTATTTCCAAGAAATAAATAAATCAGTAAAATAAAACACATTTCTCTAATAGAGAATATATTTCCTGTGCAATCTTCGTTTACCAAGCCGCTTGATAAACGATGATGTCCCTACACGATGTCCTCGGATTATGAGGGCTTATTTCTTGGAAGGCTGAGGTCCGTGACTCAGTAGGTATAGCGTTAGACGCTCAATCCAAACAGCCTTCCGCCAATGGGTCGCGGGTTCGAATCCCACTCAGTCCAAAAAAAAAAAAAAAAAAAAAAAAAAAAAATGGAAATTTTTTTTTTTGGACTGGGTTTTCACTCGAACGACCTTTGTGGGATGGTTGCCAGTTTCCAGCGGAGGGTCGTGGTTTTCCTCCAGGCACACAGCCCGTTTTCCTCCCACAATAAAACTGGCGACGCCGCAATATAAGTGAAATAATCTTGATCGCAGCGTAAAACACCAAACAACCTATCAATCTATCTGTCTTGGAAGTCACCGTCGACTTTCGCGGACTATTGTCTCCGGGACATGACTTTAGTACGTGGTGGGTTGTATTCACTCGGTCCGTTGGTAGCGGCCCAAACAGCGTTCAGAGAAAGATCTAATTCATCCTGGCCCACTGGACACCTGAGGACGGATCCAGGAGAGTTCGAGGTGAGTAATACCGAGGTTACCATTCTTTACGCGGGAATCAAAAAAACTTGGTTAATGCTCTGTACGGCGTATTAGTCCCTCCTCCGGACTGTGGCATGCGAGGCAAGTGTTTGTACAGTTGTAGGTACTATCTATGGGAATCTGAAGAATTGGAAGAATAATTCTCATATTCCTCCAAGATATACCTACCTGTACAAACAGTTAAACCCAGCCCATCCTCCCCTCACTATTACGCCTGCAAGCGTTGAAAGAGGTAGACCGGAAGGGAAGGTTCGCGCATGCGCGGTATGTACAAACGGATAGCCAGTACAGGGCATTAGCCTAGATTACTATACAGGATGTTAGGGCAAGATTTTTTGATTTTATTGTGTAAAATGCAGATTGTTCTTTCTCCTAGGGTCAAAAGGCAAGTGTTTGTACAGGTAGGTATATCTTGGAGGAATATGAGAATTATTCTTCCAATTCTTCAGATTTGTCATACGCCAACATTTTGTGGGGAAACACATATAAAACTCATTTTCATCCTTTATTTCTACTGCAAAAACATATGTTACGAATCATATCGTTCAAACATAGACTCCATCCTTCTGAGAGGGACCTTCGTGTCTCAGTAGGTAGAGCATTGGACGCTCAATCCGAATAGCCTTCCACCAATGGGTCTCGGGTTCGAATCCAACTCAGTCCAAAAAAAACAAAACAATGGAACATTTTCTGACTGGGCTTTCACTTGAACGACCTATGTGGGATGATTGCCAGTTACCAACGGAAGGTCAATAAAACTGGCAACGCCGCCATGTAAGTGAAATAATCTTGAGCGCGGCGTAAAACACCAAACAACCAACCAATCATCCTTCTGAGCCTCTTTTTCACGAACTACAAAATTTAAACATCTACCAATTGAATACATTCCATATTTTGATTCAAGCTCATAAACACATATACCATTCATTCAAATTTCCGCTTCAGTTCAAATCATTGTTTAGAAGGAAAACTGATGTTCACCAATATAGAACCCGAACACACAACTTAAATCTCCACCAACCTCATTATTGCACCGCCCTCTCATTGCACACTTCACCAATTGCACTTCCCAGAGAGTGGAATAAACGTTCTATCGAGATGAAAGCTATAGATTCAACACCCTTATTTAAATCCAGACTAAAAGATTGCCTAAAAGATACTAAATCAATAATTTACCAATTTCGCTTTTTTTTTAATTGTTAGAGTCGTCGTCCCTGAGATCGACAGAGATCTTCACTCAGTCGCTGTTTGTGAAAGAGTTGCCAGGTACTCGCCAAAGGTAGAGGGGTTTCTGCGGACAATGAACCCAGTTCCCATTTCCTCCCCACTAAAGCGAGCAACACCGCCATATTAGTGGAATAATCTTGAGTGTGGTTTAAAACAACAATCAACCTATGGGGAAGAGTTGCCAGGTGCTTGTTGGAGGTCGGTTCTTTCCTTCGGACAAAGAGCCCGATTTCTTACCCCGCTAAGCCTGGCAACGCCCTCATACAAGTAAAATAATCTTGAGTACGGCATAAAACATCAATCAACCAAACCTTTTATGTCCTCGTTTAGCAACGAAATATATTAACGTGTCGTTCAAGGGATCATTTCAATGCATAAATGATACGCACAACTCTATAGTCTTTTCCACAATCTTAGCAAGGCGCTGTAGTTGTATTCCACGCCCGTCAACTGTGTGGGACTTAAGGCGCCAAAAGGATGTTTGTTTACATCACGTTGCAGATTAAATAATACTTGGCATCGTTTCCCCTTCAATACTAAAGACATTTGGTGAGTTATGTTGCTTTACATAGTTTCTCTGTGATAAACTTCTTGTTCTAGAAATGAATCTTTAGCGCCTAACACATAAACCCCGAGAAACAAGCCCTTGTACGTTCTTCGATGTAATGGTTGAATTTTAAAATCGTTGCTTCTGCGAGAAAGGGGAACTTACTTGACTTTCAACTTCTTTTAACGAACGCACTTAAAGAGAAAAGGCCAGCTATGAAACGGTTATGTATCTTTGCTTTTTATTCTTTTTTTCTGATGCATTGAAAACTAATAAGAATTCCATTTTTACCAAGCTGATAGGGTTTTTTTTTTCTTACGTTATAAAAATTTCAATAATACTTAATGGGCTCAAAATGCTTATATCAGTGATTGACGTACCCTAAAAAATAAAATAACGGTCCGTGGCGATGATGGATTTAGTGCATCTATTCACACCATTGCGCTTTGTCACTAAAAACTTTTCATATAATTATACAGTCAACAAATGAAATTGACCATCCGCCATAATGATAGCCATCATCTATCATAAATTGTCACAAAAAGTGAAGAATTATTAAATGGTTTATTGGGTGGCGACGTCACGATAGATTTCTTACATCCTTTGGAATTCCAAACTGTTGGGACATCTTCGTCATCCAGCAAACCCCCTCACAGAGCTTGATTTGACAATTGTAGCAAAGTGTGGGAGTTCAATAAGCTCGGTGAGACTGGTTCTGTTATTTAGTACCCGACTGAATTAATGTTCTCAACTGATATATCAAAGTGGACAATTTAAGAAAAATATCGAAACCAAGAAGCTTAGAACTGTGTGAAACTATACTGTTTGTTTGTTTGTGTGTTTTCTTGTTTATTCACCAAATAAAAAAAATATACAAAATTGACATGCAGAAAAAAACGAGAAGGCAACGATGGGAATTTAACTTCGTCAGACCTTGGACTTGACAAAGAAATCCGCACAGGTTTCGAAAGTTGGTGGTGTACACAAAGACTTACTTCATGGTGACGCCTTAAAGTGGCATGAGCTGCCAAAATTCACACTTTTTTCATAATTTCTGATAGTCACGACAGTAAGAGGCTTTGAAGGCCATCGAAAAACTAAATGATTGGCGTTGGAATGAGGAAAAGTCATACAGTAGGCGGCCTGTACGATCCGAAAACGTGTTCGAAAAGTAAACAAACTTTAAATAACCGGGACGACCATTCATTCATTCTTAGCCAAAGTTAGTTCAAAACAATACTTTATCGTACATTTTCGAGACTAATCACTAAAAAGCTTCTGAATTGTACGTCTTGAGAAAAATAGCCAGTAATTTCAACATTCTGTTTTAACGTCAAAATATCAACATTTTGGCAGCTCATGCCACTTTAATGATTTCTCATAAAACTAAAGAAATTGTTATCTATAAGCAATTATTTGTGTTTTTTCTACAATGTCGTGTAGGAAACGTCGCACTGAAGCTACATACAGTCGTGCGTTTAAACCTGTTTTCTCCTGCAGGTATGCTTCAGTTTCATTTTAATTTGTCTTTTTTATCTTCCAGGTGTGTCCCAATTCGAAACAGTTTGATGCCATGGTTATCATTCATGTATATAATAATGATAAATTCCGGTGAGTGGAGTGTTAACATATAGTTTATCTTTTGTTCTTGTTCTCAAAGACAGACCTTCCTAGACAAACTAAATTGTTGCGATACTAAGCGTTGGTGTATCAGTTTAAACGCATGTGGTATCAACTGAAGAAACTAAACGGTTTTATAGCAAGTTTATATACCCCATTAATAGGCCATTTATTTTCTACATGTATACTATGTGAACGAGTTGCTGGGTACTCGCCAACGGTCAGTGTTGCATGCGGCCATTTAGCCCAGTTTTCTCCGTATAGGTGAAATATCGTCAATGCGGCTTAAAACATCAATCAATCGATCTGAATATATAGTTTTGCTAAGAACTGTGCCATGAAGCAAATACCGATCGTCTTTAAAATTTGGTGCAAATATCCCACCAACGTATTGGTTATTCGAAAGCAAGTTGCAATCATCATTAGGGAAATAACTGAATTAGTAAATTAGAAACAAATATACATGTTCTAATGGGCTTGATTTAAGCTCTGTGTATAAGAGAATCTAACAAGCAAATCGTTCGCAACAGGGCCGGGTAGCTCAGTTGGTAGAGCGGTGGGACGGTAACCCTAAGTCGTGAGTTCGATTCTCACCCTGGCCCGGAATTTACCCTGACCCGGAATTTTTTTCCGGGTCAATCAGTGTCGGTTAATTTACTAATTCAGTATTGGTTATTAGTCACCCGTTCTATTTTACAGGGGATGCCACTAGTTCAACGCCACAAACTGTTTCTCCAATTGAGTCCACATCATTTCAGACCATTGTAACAACAGCCTTAGACAGTTATGTGAATAGTACTACGTTCAACGTTACTGAAGTCACCTTAACCAATACAGAAGGAAGCACAACATCGTCCGTTTCTGAAACCACTGTATCCCCTCCATACTCCACTGAAAGTTCCTCAACACATAGCACCACATCTGAAACCAGTGCGTTCTCTGGTCAGGTGTCAACAGTCATCGAAACCAGCTTCACACCAAGCCCCACTGGAAGTGGCTTAAGCTCAACGTCGTCACCAGAGGAATTGTCTACCACCCAGGTATCGAATCCAAACAATGGATCTCCTATCTTGACGACCAGCGGTTCAGTCACGAGAGGCTCAACAATGACAGACACAACAACAAGCGGCTCAAGCACAAGTAGCTCAACAACAAGCGGCTCAAGCACAAGTAGGTCAACCACGAGCGGCTCAAGATCAGGTGGCTCAACCACGACCGGCCCAAGAACAGGTGGCTCAATCACTAGCGACACAAGCACGAGCGACCCCATCACTGACGGGGTAACCAGCGACTACATCACATCTGTTCAAACTACGGATAACTCAACATCGGCCAACTTCACAACTGACGTTCCAGTCGTCACCACAGCGAGATGTGTGCCAGGTTTGGGACTCTGTAATATGGAAAGCGCAAGTAAGTTATAACGACGGTTTTTTTACCAAGCCTTACACACTGCCTTAGACTGAGTTCTGACTTGGTACGATGGTAGGGGCTTCATTAGCAGAGCCGAAAGACAATCATCGGTTCAAATCAGAATGATGTTTAGAATTTTAAGATATTGTACAATTAAATATATATGTGGTAGTATTTTAGTTGCTGGTATCCTAATCATGACTGCTTAAACTCGAAACTGCTAGCTTTAAGAACCGCACAAAGTCACTAAACTTAGTACCTAGCTACCAAGGCCTGCAACGTCTCTTTTGTAAGTTTAATGTTATTGTTTGATACCGGTTCATACTAGAAACAGTTTATATGATAACTTTACGCTGGTGTAAACGTCTGTCCAGTTTGTCTAACCAGGTTTCATAGGGTTCAAATACGGCGAACTTGAAAGCAAAACACGCCGTATGAACCCATGGAATTGTCCTGTTGAAAGAATTATCTCTGTCTAGAACATGTAGGCTACACTTCCACATGTGTATGAACCACTAAATTTGTCAACTTGTGCTACGCAGCTATTGGCAAACTCTGACAATGGCACATGAATTCGCGTTTCGTCCAACGTCATTGTCATAATTCGCCATTTTTCCAAATCGCTCCTTTTGCTTACATGAGGGCGGGGCTGGATAGGGATAAGTTCTAGAACTTGTTCCCAATTCCATTTCTATTTCTGCAATAAAATACGTTCAACTCATTTGGACGGTGCCGTAATACGCTTAACGTGTGAGCCATCTACATTCCCAGTGATATTTCTATACAAACACATGCCCTATCGACGAGAGGAGATAGAACTATATACATTTTACACAATAACAACTATAAATATTGCCCCTGATTTCCTATGCAATGCCCTGTATCGGTTGTCGCCAGCGCGCGGCTCTAACTTCTTTATTTTTGCTAGCGCGTGGAGCATAAATTTATTTCTGAATTCCTTGCAATTGGCTTGTAGTAATGATTTCAATCTGTTACTGACACTAGATATCCTTCGTCAATCTCTTAGTACACTTCTACTTGGTCGATTGATATAATTTTGGGATATTTTTGCGGGTTTCGAGCCTATTTGGTTGGTATCACCACGGGTCCAGTTGTCGCCACATCGATGAGGTCGTTTTGTTGCTGTTACTTTAGCATCTACCCGAACCCTCTACACTATGCCGGGTCTGTTTTATCTCCGTCCGGTTTGATTGGATCCTTGAGTCCTGGGGACAGGCCATACCTGTCCGCCACATCTGTCTCCGGTGACCGATCTACACAAACAAGATTGAGCCGATCGTCAAAGAACTCTTGACAGAAAGACCATCCTAGCCGAGAAATCTTGGCTCTGCCGAATTTTTTTTTTCCGTGTTCGTCATAGCCAAGATCACTTCCATAGTTAAAAAAGGATATAAGTTAAGGAGACCCGCCGAATAAATCGGCGGCGCAAATTTCACAACAAATAAGCAAAGAATAAAATATTTACCACTGCATTCCGATAGTATAGACAACGAAGAAGGATTTTGTCAAACTTACGCCGCTGTAAAGTGGTAAACTTTCCCTTATGCAGTCAATATTTGTGTCGAAGTCCACTGGCTTTCAACCTGACGTAACCGCCATAGTAAAACATTTAAACGACCAGTTAAACTGTGCGGGGCGTCGTAGAAATACTTCAATCATATATCTTTAGTCACTTTACAGCGGCATAAGTTTGACAAACTCCTTCTTCGTGGTCTATGCTATCGGAATGCAGTGGTAAATATTTTATTCTTTGCTTATTTGTTGTGAAATTTGCGCCGCCGATTTTTTTCGGCGGGTCTCCTTAACATATATCCTTTTTTTACTATGGAAGTGATCTTGGCTATGACGAACACGGAAAAAAAAAATTCGGCAGAGCCAAGATTTCTCGGCTAAGACCATCCCATCTCTCCTAGTCCGGGTTTCTGACTAAAATGCAATCAAGAAGTAGACTGTCCACTTTGTGGTCCAGAAGTATGGGGTCCGATTTAAACAGTGAAATAACAAATATAACCTTCTCGAATCGTGTCAAAACGGTATAATTGCGTTCATGAATCTATTTATCAGAGTCTGATATGGACTAGTAGGCATACGGTCGCTCAAGTAGGCTACTTAACTTTTGCCTCCTCGAGTCTCAATTTCCACGACATAAATGAAGTTTTGCTGGGTGGAGGGGGGGGGGGGGTCAGGTTTTTTTTCGTTAAATTCATAGAAAGCTGGGAGACTCTGTGGCCTAGTAGGTAGAGCGTTGGACGCTCAATCCGAATAGCCTTCAACGAATGGGTCGCCGTTTCGAATCCCACTCAGTCCCAAAAGAAAAATTGACAATTTTCTGACTGGGTTTTCACTCGAACGACCAATGTAGGATGGTTGCCAGTTACCACCAAAAGGTCGTGAGTTTCCTCCGGGCATAGTGCCCGGTTTCCTCCTACAATAAAACTTGCAACGCCGCCATATAAGTGAAATAATCCTGAGCGCGGCGTAAAACACCAAACAATCAATCAATCAATCTAGAAACCAACTTCCTGTGTAGCCTATTTGCTTTCCTTTCACGCCACACGTTTCAAATGTCGTAATTGATTATTGAGTTAAAATTTATCGATAATTGTTGATCAAATGACTCTAATACACAGTTGGAAAGCAGGTCAATAATGTTATTTTTTTATCTATTATTTCTTTTTGCATGGTTATAGAAAATACTTATTTTCATTTATTTCCTTATTCAGGCGCTGTATTGGACCATTGGAGTTGGACGCTTTTTCTATGGTTGGCATTTGTGCTGTGAAGCTGAAAGCCGTTGACAGCGGATGACAAGCTGGTAGACTTCGAAGTTGGAAAACTACAAAGAAATCGTAACACTTTTTATACGATTCTCCATGCTAGATAATATTCCACGATCTCAAGGTTTCTATGGACTGCTTTATAATATAGTTCGATGTTTTCACAAACTTTTCAAAGATACCTGATTAGTTTTGACATAACCAAAGTCCCATTTTAATATTTTTGTCATAATATTTTTCAACACTATAACACACGGGCACAGGGAAAATCTTCTTGTCTAAAATAACCACGGAGACAAGTTTCTTATTCTGTTAAAAATGGGGCATATATATCATTTAGACGTTTATACCCAATCATAAGTTGTTATAAAAAAACACAACCCATGATATTCGTCATAATATTGTCATATTAAGTTTGTTTCTGTTTTTTTATGTGTAGCTTATTTGCTTTTTGATGCACAAACATGTAGTTTCTTTCTTAGGAAAGGACAGAGTCAAGCTCAATGTTATAATTGATAATTCGGACACAACTCACACCTTTCTGCGAAACAACTTCGAATTTGAAAAGTTGTAAACCAAGTCAAAAATAAGTAATTCGTCGCGGAATTTGCAAAAAATCTATATTCGGGATTTTGAGCACAGTCATTTCTCAGGAAATTAAGACAAATTTTGAAACGCGGATGGGAACATAATTCTCGCTATTTTGGGGAATAAACTTTCTTGAAAAACAACAGAAATTCTTCTTATTTGCGGGATTACACTTTCTTGAATAATGAAATTCTTCTACATATTTTTGGGTGACGGCCGGAACGGAAATCGAACCCGCGTCCCAAAGCATAGAACCGATTCCCGTTCCGGGCGTCACCCAACAATCGGTAGAATTTTATGTCGTCTTTCGCTTAGCCTTTGTCTCCGCAAGTCCAAAAAGTGTTGTGTTCTACGAACGCGCATAAAGAGGAAATGGGAATGAATATAGATGAAACTTAAGCATTAGCCTGTCAGTAAGATCTAGAGTTAAATGTATTATAGTAGTTTGTGGTCCACCATCATCGATGGAGAGAGGGGGGGGGGCTTACCACGCTACTTAAACCTGCAAAGTTTGAATTGTTTAAAAATTCAGATTGTTTAATGAATGAAAAATATGCTGTAAAACTTCATTGTCAATAAATGACGTTGATTATTCGTTTCTTTTATTGTTCTTAATTCGAGCAAAACTATTGTGAAAAAACATAACTTTCTGGCGAAACAGCAACAAAAGGAAAGCTCTTTGCTGGAGGGGAGACAACTTTTCTTTTCGTAATGAGGTTATCGCCCACTCTGAAACTTCGGGGATTTGCGTGCGTGAAATACCCTCTGATAGACTGCAGGTCATTTTGAATGTGGCGACCAAAAAGGTAGCCGTGTAACGTACAATTTCCATATCCGCTTCAGGGCCCATCGAAAGTGTCCTCGTGATAATGTAAGGGGCCGAAGTACTCTGTTTGTTAACTTTCAGGCGCGATCAGTTTTATAATTGAGGTATTGGAGGATTCCTGGAATGTACCGAAACTGCGTCTCTTCTTTGTGTTACACAACATGTGCTTTACCGGGCTAAATATATTATTTAAACAAATATCTTTCTAAATGATATTAGCATTTAATAAATTTATAATTATTTTTATTTTCTTTTTTCGTCTGTAGTAAAACATTTTGATATTTACTTTCGACGCCATTTTTATTCAGCCCAAAAATACGGTGATTTGCAGTATAAAAAGCGCAGACTGCCCGAGGCGTGTCAAAGCCGACCGGTAGCGAGCGAAGATAGCCGAAGGATGTTCCGAGTGGTTATCGCCCTTTCTCGGTTTTACTCAAACTGTCCGTTACGGGGACAGTAGCCTATTCATTTTGACTACAAGTAGGCCTATACATTCCTTATTTTCGTTGATCCAAATCACATGGACAAATTATCATGTATTTCAGTGTTTTTGAGTCCCCAAAAGAAAATAAGTGTTTGGTTGTTATTTTTTTCACTCGATCGCCCTTTGCGGAAGGGTCGCCAGGCACCCGACGGAGGTAGGTGGTTCCACACTAAGCTGTCGGATCACCCAACACTATGTGAATAACATAGTGCCGTTGGCTTTCGATCAATATCCGATCTAACAAGCACTAAAACGGGCGATGGGTGTAGACAATTGTGCTCTATGTTCGAAAAACCTGTTCAGACGAAATGCAGGATGGTCCTATAGGGGACCTACCTTGTAGGTCATTTTGCTGTCATTTAAATGTCACCACTGGCCAAACCTTAGGCCTGTTGTTGAAATTAACTTGAGACAGGGTGGGGATGGGGCATTTTTGGGGGGTAGGGTTATATTTTTGTTATAAAATGTTATACAAAAACTGATTTTAGTACGGTAGTTAAATTAAACCTATATTGGTTTGTTTATGCTTGCGCTGCAAATCGGTCCGGTTATGCATAATATATATGAGTATCTTTTTCCAGTTTTCCAGTTGATTTATGCAGTTTTATTTTAAACTATCCCATGGGGGTACAAAGCGTCACGCTGGTACTCATATTGTGAATCAATTATTATGAATGACTGATTAGAAAAGTGAGAAAACATCTTTCAATACAAGTGTCTGTGCTTTTTCTCAGTTTGATTGTGTTTAGATTTGTGGGGACAGACTGTTTGTTCATTAGACACAACAGGCAGCCATATAATTAATTACATCGTGGTTCTTCGAGTTGGATATGTCACGACGCCCCTTTATACACGCACTGCTGACACACTCGGAACATCCTTCGGCTATCTTCGCTCGCTACCGGTCGGCTTTGACACGCCTCGGACAGTCTGCGCTTTCTATACGGTAAATCACCGTATTTTTGGGCTGAATAAAAATGGCGTCGAAAGTAAATATCAAAATGTTTTACTACAGACGAAAAAATAATCATAAATTTATTAAATACTAATATCATTTAGAAAGATATTTGTTTACATATTTTATTTAGCCCGGTAAACCACATGTTGTAGACAGACGCAGTTTCGGAACATATCAGAAATCCTCCAATGCTTCCATTATATAACTGATCGAGGCTGAAAGTTAACAAACCGAGTGTTTCGGCCCCTTACATTATCACGGGAACACTTTTGTGGGACCCTCAATAGGATTTGGGAATTGTACGCTTCACGGCTACATATTTGGTCGCCATATTCAAAATGACCTGCAGTCTATCAGAGGGTATTTCAGCACGTAAATCCCCGAAGTTTCAGAGTGACTGCTGACACTGATAACTTCGGGGATTTACGTGCGTGAAATAAAGCCGACCGATAGCGAGCGAAGATAGCCGACGGATGTTCCGAGTGGCACTGCTGATAGACCGAAAGGTAAAGTGGCATGATCTGCCAAAACAAAAGAAATGAAAACTGAAGCTACAGTTGAATGCTTTTCTATATTTCTACAGATCTACGAAGCCATCACCAGGAATGATCTGCCAAATATAGGGAGCATTTCCTAGAAACAGAATTAGCTAATTGTTCGCAATTTTTTTTTTCAACATGTATGAGCTTTCTTCATATATATCAATATTGGATATGTACCTTAAGGTTTTTTAATTAGTTTCATAAGCAGCAAAGACTAAAAAATGTACTCAAACTCCCCGCTATTTGAAGTCATATTTCTGTATTTGCTCATATTTCGGTTCGTACACGGCTTTACAGCTATTTTTTTTAATCTCAATCAGTTATGTAGTTTTTCAAGGTACTTCTTAAGCCCAACTACTTAAGGACGTTAAAAATTAGTAAAAAAAATCCCAACTTGAGCAGTTCTTGCCCTTTAAACCAGACCACTGATTTAGGCCTGTTATCTTTTCTTGGACCACAATGGCGACTAACCCTGGGCTAATACGTGATACCCAATTCAAATAAAGACTTTATTATTACAATTTATTTACTTCAAATACCCTTCGACGTCGACATGCAGCAGATGTTTTTTTATGTGTGGTTTGGTATTGCAAATAAAAACGTATCCTCGAAACTATCATTTCAATATGCAATTGTAAACTGTTTCAGTCTGTTTGTTTATCCGATCCACGCATGCGGTATTATTACTCCTGGAATAGAGTACAGGTTCACCCCCTAAACCCACCTAAACAATAAATTTGAACAAAAATCTCACGCTCTTCGAAACACACAAAATAAATTAATAAATTCTTGTTAATTAATTTACACATATGATAGAAAGAAATAGGAACAAACTGGCTCCCTGTGGCACCCAGTCGGGATATTTGCGTATCATTCCGTTTCATTGATTTATCTACTGTAGTATATCACGCCTATATACAAACGTGTATGTCACCTATGACGAAATTAAACTTTAATCTCCAAACGGCAACAAAGAGCAATAATGTCTTAATTTACCACAGCTTTTGACGGTATTCTATAATGCATATTTTCCCGTTAAAACAGAATGTTGAAATTATCGGGTATTTTTGTCAAGACGTACAATTTCAGAAACTTTTTTTTAGTGTTTCTACTCTCGAGAGTATGCGATCAAGTATTGTTTTAGCCAATAGTCTTAGAATGTACGAACGTTCGTCCTGGTTATTTAAATTTTGCATATTTTTCGAACATAATTTCGGTTAGCAAAGGCCACATACTGTAGTGACTTTCCCCATTCCAACGCCAAGCATTCAGGTATTTCGGCAACCTTGGCCCTCTCCTGGCGTGAAAATCAAAATTTATGAAAAAATGTCGAATTTTGGCAGCTCATGACCCTTTCAAAAATTTTCCTTCTATAATTTTACGTCTATTCACATCAACTTTATTATGCGTGTCTGCCACGCACCAAAATTTCCCCCTCCGAAAGACATTCATGGTATAGCTGTCGCGTTTCAGTCGATGGCAGATGTTTGTGAATTGAAATAAACTGTGAACTACTGAAAGATTAATTCAAGCTGGAAATTGATTGTTTCATAACCTGCCGAACAACACCGATCAAAACAAACAACCATTCACGTGTTGACTCTTAAGGCGCTGTGATAAATAAATGGGACTACAATAGCTTGCCTTTCTCATAACAAATATTTGAAAAAAAAACAATTGTGTCCCGGCTTATGTACGCAATCATAATCTTTAAATCCTTTTTCGCACACTCTCGGGTAAGCTATTCGCTGTTACGGAGGCTTGAATCTGCCACTAGACATATGGGCACACCAGGAGAAAGTTGACCCTTTTCACGCACCATAGAATAACTCTGTTGACTTTGTATGCATGCAATTCTAATTCAGATCAAAGGATTTTGCTGAAAGCGTTAGAAGCATAAATTCCGCAAGAAACATGAAACAGAACAAGATATTGTGTTATAATTTCTGAAATTGAGATTTTTTTTCCATTTTGCTAAGTTGATTTTGTTTCGCACACTGAGACGATACAAGGGATTATAGAGGCACTGAAGGAAACCCGGAATTATGAAACGGTATGTATTTTAGTTTATATTACTTCTACAGTTCTTGAATCGGCACGAGCTGCCAAATTTTTGGGGTTTTTTTCGGTTAGAATTTCTGACTGATTTTCCCCAACAGTACAAATAAAGAGCTTTTCGTTAATATCAGCCTCAAAATTGCACGTTAAGGAATTTATTTTAAAATATCAAACACACAAATAAACTCATGTAGGCTATTCTGGGTGAGCATGGTTCCTACGACGAACTGGCTTATTATTTTTATTTTACCGTCAGCCATTTAGTTTTTCAAAGTATGGCAAACGACAACTTCTCTTGACAATGGCGATTTATGAAAAAGTCCGAATTTTGGCAGCTTATGCTTGATTAATTCACGTCAATTTTTACAATCAGAACTTGAAAATATAAATTAGTTTTAAAGCCAATGATTCGTAAAACCTCTTTTTCTTTTTCACTTTTGTTTTAACATTCGGAGCAACCCTCGGCTGACTTCGGTCGTTTCCGGTCGGCTTTATTTGTCGTACGTAAATCCCTGAAGCTATTCCATTGATCCCATTTGGTACTAATTTTAGCAAATTATCTGACCAATCGGATTAACAGGTGTTTGAATCAGCATCTACGTCAACAAAACATGCACAATGGGCACGTGTATACAATAGTAAAATATTGTCAAAATAAATCAAAATTCCATTGGAAAACACAGTGTACAAATTTTTTTTACAAAAGACCGTCGTTTGAATGGCAGCTGACTGCTAAAGTGCTAAATTTTATAGCAAAAAAAAATATCTAATGGATCGAACATGCAAAATCCCATCTGGCCGTTTTTGCCCATATGTATATATTTACTAACACTAAACACACACAGGGAAAATCTTCTTGACAACAGACAGGAGTTTGGCTTTAGTCAGTAGAATTTGCGTGAACATTTTGTAATATATTGATAATGCTTTAGCATCTCAGCAATGGCTGGAATACCGGTAAACTGAGATTGAACCAAATAGTATCATGGAAAAAAAAAACCTGAAAATTCCCCAAGAAAAAACCTAGGTAGAAGACAGACAAGGGAGTATAGCTTTTAAATATTTGTTCTTTTTAGAAGCAATGACTTTAGGTCAGGGGGGTATTTCATAAACAGGTTTAGAAGGCTAAACTGACCTAGCCACTAGAATAGCACTGCTTTAACATTAAATACCACCCAGGGGTCCAGCTTTTTACTTTTGAAGTAGTTTTTATTCTTCTACTTTGATCTTGGTAATATCGATGCTGGCCTTGTTATACTGAAACACAAATGTATATACAGTCGTTAGTTTAGTAACTAGTCAGTGTTTAAGTGTGTTACTTATTTCTAAATTCATTACAGGTAACTATTTTTAGATGTTAAGACTCTACTTACATGTACTTATAAAAGCTGGTCAACTTAACGCTTTATACATGTATATATCGATCATTTTTAAACTTATTAGGATAGGAAATCGCGTGCTTAAAGTGGCATGAGCTTCACACCTTTTTCATAATTTCTGATCGTCACGACAGTAAGAGGCTTTGAAGGCCTTTGAAAAACTAAATGATTAGCGATGAAATGAGGAAAATCCATACAGCATGTGGCCTATACGAACCAGAAAAGTGTTCGAAAAGTAAACAAAATTTAAATAACCGGGACGACCATTCATTCATTCTAAGCCAAAGTTAGTTCAAAACAATACTTTACCGTACATTCTCGAGACTAGAAGCACTAAAAAGCTTCTGAATTATACGTCTTAAGAAAAATAACCGATAATTTCAACATTCTGTTTTAACGTCAACATATCAACATTTTGACAGCTCATGTCACTTTAAGGAATAAATACTACTAACAAAATAGCGGCATCTTTTTGAACGGATATATACTCTCCCAAAAAAATTTCAAACATGAATTTCGTCTTATCTTTATGCGGGTTTAATGGGTATAAAAGACACACAACCGTTCAATTTAATTCAGTTGTTCAATTGTTTCGCGAAGTGGCTACTATATACCAAGACTAGACGCAGCTACCCGGAACGTTGATGGTGTGGGGTGCCAGACGTCCTTACTTTGGCGACGTAGTACTGAGACGCCAGAATCGACTTGCAAGGGTCCGATGGTGCAACAGGTTAAGGGACTGGAATCTGCGAAACTGGGGGCGAGTCTGGTTCAGCGATGAATCTAGCCGAGAAATCTTGGCTCTGCCGAATTTTTTTTCACTTCCATAGTAAAAAAGTGATATTTGTTAAGGAGACCCGCCGAAAAAATCGGCGGCGCAAATTTCACAACAAATAAGCAAAGAATAAAATATATATCACTGCATTCCGATAGTATAGACCACGAAGAAGGAGTTTGTCAAACTTATGCCGCTGTAAAGTGACTAAAGATATATGATTGAAGTATTTCTACGACGCCCCGCACAGTTTAACTGGTCGTTTAAATGTTTTACTATGGCGGTTACGTCAGGTTGAAAGCCAGTGGACTTCGAAACAAATATTGACTGCATAAGGGAAAGTTTACAAATATCACTTTTTTACTGTGGAAGTGATCTTGGCTATGATGAACACAGAAAAAAAAAATTCGGCAGAGCCAAGATTTCTCGGCTACGATGAATCAAGATTCCAGCTGCAGAGAAGAGATGGTCGTACATGAGTTTACAGACGCCGGAATGAGAGGCTCGCAAGGAACTGCGTGCTTGAGGTCGACAATTTCGGCGGAGGAAGTGTGATGGTGTGGTGTACCATATCCTGTGCCCGGAAAACTCAACTGGTGCACATTTCCGGCAACCTTAACGCCGTTTGATACACAGATGAGGTTTTGACACCACATATGCTGCCCGTAATGGACCTCCGTAGAGAATTTTTTTCAGCACGACAACGCTCGACCGCACACAGCTCGTGCTACTGTGGAATTTCTAGCCAACCAGAACGTAACAGTGCTCCCCTGGCCGTCCAAATCACCAGATTTGAACCCAATAGAACATTTGTGGGATGATTTGGATAGACGCGTACGCAGTCGTCATCCAGCGCCGCAAACTCTGCAAGAACTGCAGTAGGCTCTTGAGCAAGAATGGAGGAGAATTCCGCAAAACCGTATTCGTCGATTGATTGTGTCTATGCCGAGACGGGTCCGTGCTGTGTTCCAGGTTAATTGTGGGCACAACAGATATTGATGTTGCAGTGACTTCATCTGAGCGCTATGAACTTTAATGTGATAAATTTTTACATGTGAATGAACTTTAAAGTCTGAACAACCAGTCTGCCAAACTTCAGTGCAATGTGATGCTTTTTTCTGTATTAAAAATGATGTTGAAAATTCATATTTTGAAGAACAAAAATTGATGTTGCGTTTCTTTTTTGGGAGAGTAACAAAATAGCGGCATCTTTTTGAACGGATATATTTGTCCGCACACTGTGCGATTTTTTTGTTTTAGATTTTTTACACTGAAACTGATTCCTCTTTGGGACTATTTATTTTTGGGCCTTTTACAACTGAATAATTTGTATATACATCCGTACCATTTAGTGCGCTAATCGATCGCAGTCATATCTTAAAGGCACACTTGCCGCGAAAATCAGGAATATTGTTTACATTAAAAAAGAAAGTCCGTTTTCTGTTCTGTTCTGTTAGGAACTTTCTATTTTTACCAAAATTTAAAAGTTTGGACGTCACTTTGTATTTTAAATTTGAATTTGAAAATTTGAATTGTTAGGTGCCCGTAACGTAAACAAACCACACTGCCCCCTATTGGCGATTTTAATTTCAGTCGAGTGAGTGAACTAACGGCACATTGTAATTTTACGTAGGCCTATTTATCTGAGAAATACAGACTGACGTTCGGTTAACAGCGACTGGAAAAGCCTGATGATAATTGTTTGAGTGTAAACCACAGATAAAAAGGCCTGAAATGAGGGTAATCCAACACGAAAGTTGACCGACACTGATCGTTGTTGTTGTAATCAGGCTTCGATTCTTCGTTTGTTTTTCACCCTATTTCTACATTCTAAAGCTAACTAGACATGTTTTATGTGTCCTATGTTTAAGTTTAGTTGTATTAGTCGTAGTAAGCTCATGTAAATTGGTTTTCTTAGCAAATTTAAACAGGCTACGGCGGCAAGTGGGCCTTTAATGTAATACTTGACCCCCTAAGATTGACAGTTTCGCTACTATCAAGTGTATTTCGCTTGAATCGAATTTAACTTGTTAACATCAAAAGTTATTTATATATAAAATATATTCTTATGTGAAGTGTCAAATGCGACTTCTCCCATGAACTCAGACTGTCAGCAGAATTTGAGCGTTTAAAGGGACAAGCCCGGGACAAAGATCGTTAAATGTGTGCTATGCGATTGTTGATTTTTTATAGATGAGGTTTCCAGATGGCCAATGGTAACTTGTCTAGCTCCCACTGACCGCTGAATAGCGAGTTTTAATTGGGGAACCATTTGTCTGCTTTGTTTACTGACCGAGAATGGACCTAAGTTAGGTGCGCAACACAAGACCGTTGTGGTCGCGCGTGTGGTGCATTTTCGGCTGTTTGTTTACTGACTGTCAGATAGAAAACAAAGTAACCGCAATGAAGATACACGTATGTGGTTATATCGACCAAAATTCAAATAGCCGGGATGTAGGAGTTCATTTTAGGGTTTTGATATTTATGAAAAATAATCCTAGATTGGTATTAGAGAAAAGTTCTTATTTCGTACTAATTATTAAAATGGTGAACAATTAGCTAATTCTGCTTCATCGATTGATTGATTGTTTGGTGTTTTACGCCGCGCTCCTGCTTGATCGAAATTGTCTCGACGTTCGAAAGCTCCTACGACTTGAAGTTGAAATATTATCTTTTCTGTTTCAGACTTGTTCTACTGCTTCAGTTTCAATTAGCCTTGTTGGTAGTTTTCTGTGTGAGCAAATCAGGTAGGTATATTTGGATGTCTTAAGTTCTATTCAAACCCGCCGTATGTGGAAGAGTTGCCAGGTACTCGCCGAAGGTCGGAGGTTTCCTCCGTGCAATGAGCCCAGTTTCCTCCTCCGCTAAACCTGGCAACGCCGCCATATAAGTGAAATAATCTTGAGTGCGGCGTAAAACAACAATAAATCAAACAACCTATTCAAACCACGTTACCATAATGCGTTTAATAGAGCTGCAAAAATTCGAACTTTTTCATAAATTCTGATTGTCACGACAGTGAAAGACATAGTAAAATGAAAATCATCCATAAACTAACTGATTGACGTTGGCATGAGCAAAATACACACAGTCTGATTGTCACCACTGTTAGAGGCCGTCATCGAAAATTAAATGATTGACGTTAGAATGAGCAAAATCCACAAATGGGACGAAAGTCACTCATTCTAAGCCTAAATTAGTTCAAAACTCTATTGCAATGTAGGCTACATTCTTGAGAAAAGTAGCACTAAAAAGCTTCTGAATTCCACATCTTAAAAAAAATAGCGGATAATTTCCACATTCTGTGTTTTGATTTAACAAGATCGCGACTCAAAGCTATTAAAAATGTGCAAGAATTTTTTTGCTTTCTTCAGATTGCCGTCCATTCAACTCAGAATTTCATCATGGAATTGGAAGAAAGCTTTTAAGTGCTTCTTCGTCAGTTTCTCCCTATAACACTTCTGACGAATTTACTTATCTGGGATCATCCGGTCACAATGTCACGACAACCGGATGGCTCTCCGTCAATGAGAGCATTGCAACTACACCAACAAATCCGGCGAGAGAAACAACTGCGAGGGCAATAGCCAAAGCATATACAGTCACTGAAAGAACGAATTACGATATCAATACAACAATGGGATTCACTGGAACGCCCGGAAACACCAATGTGTATAGTACTATAACTTGGCCAAGCATTGAAACGACATCACCAAATAGCAGTTCTTCGAACAATATGAGTTCTGCTAGCAAATCGCCTGATACCAGTACTCCAATATACATGGGTTCTTCTACCACATCACTTGATACCAGTACTTCAACAGACATGGGTTCTTCTACCACATCACCTGATACCAGTACTCCAACAGACATGGGTTCTTCTACCACATCACCTGATACCAGTACTCCAACAGCCATGGGTTCTTCTATCACATCACCTGATACCAGTACTCCAACAGACATGGGTTCTTCTACCACATCAACTGATACCAGTACTCCAACAGACATGGGTTCTACCATATCACCTGATACCATTACTCCAACAGCCATGGGTTCTACCACATCACCAGATACCAGTACTTCAACAGACATAGGTTCTTCTACCACATCACCTGAGACCAGTACCTCAACAGACATGGGTTCTTCTACCACATCACCTGATACCAGTACTCCAACAGACATGGGTTCTTCTACCACATCACCTGATACCAGTACTCCAACAGACATGGGTTCTTCTACCACATCACCTGGTACCAGTACTCCAACAGACATGGGTTCTTCTACCACATCACCTGATACCAGTACTCCAACAGCCATCGGTTCTTCTACCACATCACCAGATACCAGTACTTCAACAGACATAGGTTCTTCTACCACATCACCTGAGACCAGTACCTCAACAGACATGGGTTCTTCTACCACATCACCTGATACCAGTACTCCAACAGACATGGGTTCTTCTACCACATCACCTGATACCAGTACTCCAACAGACATGGGTTCTTCTACCACATCACCTGATACCAGTACTCCAACAGACATGGGTTCTTCTACCACATCACCTGATACCAGTACTCCAACAGCCATCGGTTCTTCTACCACATCACCTGATACCAGTACTTCAACAGACATGGATTCTTCTACCACATCACCTGATGCCAGTACTCCAACAGACATGGGTTCTTCTACCACATCACCTGATACCAGTACTCCAACAGCCATCGGTTCTCCTACCACATCACCTGATACCAGTACTTCAACAGACATGGGTTCTTCTACCACATCACCTGATACCAGTACTCCAACAGACATGGGTTCTTCTACCACATCACCTGATACCAGTACTCCAACAGCCATCGGTTCTTCTGCCACATCACCTGATACCAGTACTCCAACAGACATGGGTTCTTCTACCACATCACCTGATACCAGTACTACAACAGACATGGGTTCTACCACATCACCTGGTACCAGTACTCCAACAGACATGGGTTCTTCTACCACATCACCAGATACCAGTACTTCAACAGACATAGGTTCTTCTACCACATCACCTGAGACCAGTACTTCAACAGACATGGGTTCTTCTACCACATCACCTGATACCAGTACTCCAACAGACATGGGTTCTTCTACCACATCACCTGATACCAGTACTTCAACAGACATGGGTTCTTCTACCACATCACTTGATACCAGTACTCCAACAGACATGGGTTCTACCACATCACCTGATAGCAGTACTCCAACAGCCATGGGTTCTACCACATCACCTGATACCAGTACTCCAACAGCCATGGGTTCTACCACATCACTTGATACCAGTACTTCAAAAGACATGGGTTCTTCTACCACATCACTTGATACCAGTACTTCAACAGACATGGGTTCTTCTACCACATCATCTGATACCAGTACTCCAATAGACATGGGTTCTTCTACCACATCACTTGATACCAGTACTCCAACAGACATGGGTTCTTCTACCACATCACCTGATACCAGTACTTCAACAGACATGGGTTCTTCTACCACATCACCTGATACCAGTACTCCAACAGACATGGGTTCTTCTACCACATCACCTGATACCAGTACTCCAACAGACATGGGTTCTTCTACCACATCACCTGATACCAGTACTTCAACAGACATGGGTTCTTCTACCACATCATCTGATACCAGTACTCCAATAGACATGGGTTCTTCTACCACATCACTTGATACCAGTACTCCAACAAACATGGGTTTTTCTACCACATCACCTGATACCAGTACTTCAACAGACATGGGTTCTTCTACCACATCACCTGATACCAGTACTCCAACAGACATGGGTTCTTCTACCACATCACCTGATACCAGTACTCAAACAGACATGGGTTCTTCCACAATATCACCTGATATCAGTACTACAACAAACATGGGTTCTTCTACCACATCACATGATACCAGTACTCCAACAGACATGGGTTCTTCTACCACATCACCTGATACCAGAACTTCAACAGACATGGGTTCTTCTACCACATCATCTGATACCAGTACTCCAACAGACATGGGTTCTTCTACCACATCACTTGATACCAGTACTTCAACAGACATGGGTTCTTCTACCACATCACCTGATACCAGTACTCCAACAGACATGGGTTCTTCTACCATATCACCTGATACCAGTACTCCAATAGACATGGGTTCTTCTACCACATCACCTGATACCAGTTCTCCAACAGACATGGGTTCTTCTACCACATCACCTGATACCAGTACTTCAACAGACATGGGTTCTTCTACCAGATCACCTGATACCAGTACTCAAACAGACATGGGTTCTTTTACCACATCACCTGATACCAGTACTCCAACAGACATGGGTTCTTCTATCACATCACCTGATACCAGTACTCCAACAGACATGGGTTCTTCTACCACATCACCTGATACCAGTACTCCAACAGACATGGGTTCTTCTACCACATCACCTGATACCAGTACTTCAACAAACATGGGTTCTTCTACCACATCACCTGATACCAGTACTGCAACAGACATGGGTTCTTCTACCACATCACCTGATGCCAGTACTCCAACAGACATGGGTTCTTCTTCCACAATATCACCTGATACCAGTAATCCAACAGACATGGGTTCTTCTACCACATCACCTGTTGCCAGTACTCCAACAGACATGGGTTCTGCTTCCACAATATCACCTGATACCAGTACTCCAACAAACATGGGTTCTTCAACCACATCACCTGATACCAGTACTTCAACAGACATGGGTTCTTCTACCACATCACCTGATACCAGTACTCCAACAGACATGAGTTCTTCTACCACATCACCTGATACCAGTACTCCAACAGACATGGGTTCTTCTATCACATCACCTGATACCAGTACTCCAACAGACATGGGTTCTTCTACCACATCACCTGATACCAGTACTTCAACAGACATGGGTTCTTCTACCACATCACCTGATACCAGTACTTCAACAGACATGGGTTCTTCTACCACATCACCTGATACCAGTACTGCAACAGACATGGGTTCTTCTACCACATCACCTGATGCCAGTACTCCAACAGATATGGGTTCTTCTTCCACAATATCACCTGATACCAGTACTCCAACAGGCATGGGTTCTTCTACCACATCACCTGAAACCAGTACTTCAACAGACATGGGTTCTTCTACCACATCACCTGATGCCAATACTCCAACAGACATGGGTTCTTCTTCCACAATATCACCTGATACCAGTACTCCAACAGACATGGGTTCTTCAACCACATCACCTGATACCAGTACTTCAACAGACATGGGTTCTTCTACCACATCACCTGATACCAGTACTCTAACAGACATGAGTTCTTCTACCACATCACCTGATACCAGTACTCCAACAGACATGGGTTCTTCAACCACATCACCTGATACCAGTACTCCAACAGACATGGGTTCTTCAACCACATCACCTGATACCAGTACTTCAACAGACATGGGTTCTTCTACCACATCACCTGATACCAGTACAACAGACATGAGTTCTTCTACCACATCACCTGATACCAGTATTCCAACAGCCATGGGTTCTTCTACCACATCACCTGATACCAGTACTCCAACAGACATGGGTTCTACCACATCACCTGATACCAGTACTCCAACAGACATGGGTTCTTCTACCACATCACCTGATACCAGTACTCCAACAGACATGGGTTCTTCTACCACATCACCTGATACCAGTACTCCAACAGACATCGGTTCTTCAACCACATCACCTGATACCCGTACTCCAACAGCCATGGGTTCTTCTACCACATCACCTGATACCAGTATTCCAACAGCCATGGGTTCTTCTACCACATCACCTGATACCAGTACTCCAACAGACATGGGTTCTACCACATCACCTGATACCAGTACTCCAACAGACATGGGTTCTTCTACCACATCACCTGAGACCAGTACTCCAACAGACATGGGCTCTTCTACCACATCACCTGATACTAGTACTCCAACAGACATGGGTTCTTCTACCACATCACCTGATACCAGTACTCCAACAGCCATGGGTTCTTCTATCACATCACCTGATACCAGTACTCCAACAGACATGGGTTCTTCTACCACATCACCTGATACCAGTACTCCAACAGACATGGGTTCTTCGTCGACATCACCTGATACCAGTACTTCAACAACCATGGGTTCTTCTTCCACATCACCTGATACCAGTACAACAGACATGGGTTCTTCTACCACATCAACTGATACCAGTACTCAAACAGACCTGGGTTCTTCTACCACATCACCTGATACCAGTACTTTAACAGACATGGGATCTTCTACCACATCACCTGATACCAGTACTCCAACAGACATGGGTTCTACCACATCACCTGATACCAGTACTCCAACAGACATGGGTTCTTCTACCACATCACCTGAGACCAGTACTCCAACAGACATGGGTTCTTCTACCACATCACCTGATACTAGTACTCCAACAGACATGGGTTCTTCTACCACATCACCTGATACCAGTACTCCAACAGCCATGGGTTCTTCTATCACATCACCTGATACCAGTACTCCAACAGACATGGGTTCTTCTACCACATCACCTGATACCAGTACTCCAACAGACATGGGTTCTTCTTCCACATCACCTGATACCAGTACTTCAACAGCCATGGGTTCTTCTTCCACATCACCTGATACCAGTACAACAGACATGGGTTCTTCTACCACATTAACTGATACCAGTACTCCAACAGACCTGGGTTCTTCCACCACATCACCTGATACCAGTACTTTAACAGACATGGGATCTTCTACCACATCACCTGATACCAGTACTTCAACAGCCATGGGTTCTACCACATCACCTGATACCAGTACTTCAACAGCCATGGGTTCTTCTACCACATCACCTGATACCAGTACAACAGACATGGGTTCGTCTACCACATCACCTGATACCAGTACATCAGACATGGGATCTATCACATCACCTGATACCAGTACTTCAACAGACATGGGTTATTCTTCCATATCACCTGATACCAGTACTCCAACAGCCATCGGTTCTTCTACCACATCACTTGATACCCATACTTCAACAGACATAGGTTCGTCTACCACATCACCTGATACCAGTACTCCAACAGACATCGGTTCTTCTACCACATCACTTGATACCAGTACTCCAACAGACATGGGTTCTTCTACCACATCACCTGATACCAGTACTCCAACAGACATCGGTTCTTCTACCACATCACTTGATACCAGTACTCCAACAGACATGGGTTCTTCAACCACATCACCTGATACCCGTACTCCAACAGCCATGGGTTCTTCTACCACATCACCTGATACCAGTATTCCAACAGCCATGGGTTCTTCTACCACATCACCTGATACCAGTACTCCAACAGACATGGGTTCTACCACATCACCTGATACCAGTACTCCAACAGACATGGGTTCTTCTACCACATCACCTGAGACCAGTACTCCAACAGACATGGGTTCTTCAACCACATCACCTGATACCAGTACTCCAACAGCCATGGGTTCTTCTACCACATCACCTGATACCAGTATTCCAACAGCCATGGGTTCTTCTACCACATCACCTGATACCAGTACTCCAACAGACATGGGTTCTACCACATCACCTGATACCAGTACTCCAACAGACATGGGTTCTTCTACCACATCACCTGATACCAGTACTCCAACAGCCATGGGTTCTTCTACCACATCACCTGATACCAGTACTCCAACAGACATGGGTTCTTCTACCAAATCACCTGATACCAGTACTCCAACAGACATGGGTTCTTCTACCACATTACCTGATACCAGTACTCCAACAGCCATGGGTTCTTCTACCACATCACCTGATACCAGTACTCCAACAGACATGGGTTCTTCTACCAAATCACCTGATACCAGTACAACAGACATGGGTTCTTCTTCCACATCAACTGATACCAGTACTCCAACAGACATGGGTTCTTCTACCACATCACCTGATACCAGTACTCCAACAGACATGGGTTCTTCTGCCACATTACCTGATACCAGTACTCCAACAGACATGGGTTCTTCTGCCACATTACCTGATACCAGTACTCCAAAAGCCATGGGTTCTTCTATCACATCACCTGATACCAGTACTCCAACAGACATGGGTTCTTCTACCACATCACCTGATACCAGTACTCCAACAGACATGGGTTCTTCTTCCACATCACCTGATACCAGTACTTCAACAGCCATGGGTTCTTCTTCCACATCACCTGATACCAGTACAACAGACATGGGTTCTTCTACCACATCAACTGATACCAGTACTCCAACAGACCTGGGTTCTTCTACCACATCACCTGATACCAGTACTTTAACAGACATGGGATCTTCTACCACATCACCTGATACCAGTACTTCAACAGCCATGGGTTCTACCACATCACCTGATACCAGTACTTCAACAGCCATGGGTTCTTCTACCACATCACCTGATACCAGTACAACAGACATGGGTTCGTCTACCACATCACCTGATACCAGTACATCAGACATGGGATCTATCACATCACCTGATACCAGTACTTCAACAGACATGGGTTATTCTTCCATATCACCTGATACCAGTACTCCAACAGCCATCGGTTCTTCTACCACATCACTTGATACCAGTACTTCAACAGACATAGGTTCGTCTACCACATCACCTGATACCAGTACTCCAACAGACATCGGTTCTTCTACCACATCACTTGATACCAGTACTCCAACAGACATGGGTTCTTCTACCACATCACCTGATACCAGTACTCCAACAGACATCGGTTCTTCTACCACATCACTTGATACCAGTACTCCAACAGACATGGGTTCTTCTACCACATCACCTGATACCAGTACTCCAACAGACATGGGTTCTTCTACCACATCACCTGATACCAGTACTCCAACAGACATGGGTTCTTCAACCACATCACCTGATACCAGTACTCCAACAGCCATGGGTTCTTCTACCACATCACCTGATACCAGTATTCCAACAGCCATGGGTTCTTCTACCACATCACCTGATACCAGTACTCCAACAGACATGGGTTCTACCACATCACCTGATACCAGTACTCCAACAGACATGGGTTCTTCTACCACATCACCTGATACCAGTACTCCAACAGCCATGGGTTCTTCTACCACATCACCTGATACCAGTACTCCAACAGACATGGGTTCTTCTACCAAATCACCTGATACCAGTACTCCAACAGACATGGGTTCTTCTACCACATTACCTGATACCAGTACTCCAACAGCCATGGGTTCTTCTACCACATCACCTGATACCAGTACTCCAACAGACATGGGTTCTTCTACCAAATCACCTGATACCAGTACTCCAACAGACATGGGTTCTTCTTCCACATCACCTGATACCAGTACTTCAACAGCCATGGGTTCTTCTTCCACATCACCTGATACCAGTACAACAGACATGGGTTCTTCTTCCACATCAACTGATACCAGTACTCCAACAGACATGGGTTCTTCTACCACATCACCTGATACCAGTACTCCAACAGACATGGGTTCTTCTGCCACATTACCTGATACCAGTACTCCAAAAGCCATGGGTTCTTCTACCACATCACCTGATACCAGTACTCCAACAGACATGGGTTCTTCTACCAAATCACCTGATACCAGTACTCCAACAGACATGGGTTCTTCTTCCACATCACCTGATACCAGTACTTCAACAGCCATGGGTTCTTCTTCCACATCACCTGATACCAGTACAACAGACATGGGTTCTTCTACCACATCAACTGATACCAGTACTCCAACAGACATGGGTTCTTCTACCACATCACCTGATACCAGTACTTCAACAGACATGGGTTCTTCTACCACATCACCTAATACCAGTACTCCAACAGCCATGGGTTCTACCACATCAACTGATACCCGTACTCCAACAGACATGGATTCTTCTACCACATCACCTGATACCAGTACTCCAACAGACATGGGTTCTTCTACCACATCACCTGATACCAGTACTCCAACAGACATGGGTTCTTTTACCACATCACCTGATACCAGTACTTCAACAGACATGGGTTCTTCTACCACATCACCTGATACCAGTACTCCAACAGACATGGGTTCTTTTACCACATCACCTGATACCAGTACTTCAACAGACATGGGTTCTTCTACTACATCACCTGATACCAGTACTCCAACAGACATGGGTTCTTCTACCACATCACCTGATACCAGTACTTCAACAGGCATGGGTTCTTCTACCACATCACCTGATACCAGTACTCCAACAGCCATGGGTTCTTCTACCACACCCCCTGATACCAGTACTCCAACATACATGGGTTCCACCACATCACCTAATACCAGTACTCCAACAGACATGGGTTCTTCTACCACATCACCTGATACCAGTATTCCAACAGACATGGGTTCTTCTACCACATCTCTTGATACCAGTACTCCAACAAGCATGGGTTCTTCTACCACATCACCTGATACCAGTACTCCAACAAACATGGGTTTTTCTACCACATCACCTGATACCAGTACTCCAACAGCCATGGGTTCTTCTACCACATCACCTGATACCAGTACTTCAACAGACATGGGTTCTTCTACCACATCACTTGATACCAGTATTCCAACAGACATGGGTTCTTCTACCACATCTCTTGATACCAGTACTCCAACAAGCATGGGTTCTTCTACCACATCACCTGATACCAGTACTCCAACAGCCATGGGTTCTTCTACCACATCACCTGATACCAGTACTCCAACAGGCATGGGTTCTTCTTCCACATCACCTGATACCAGTACTCCAACAGACATGGGTTCTACCACATCACCTGATACCAGTACTCCAACAGACATGGGTTCTTCTACCACATCACTTGATACCAGTATTCCAACAGACATGGGTTCTTCTACCACATCTCTTGATACCAGTACTCCAACAAGCATGGGTTCTTCTACCACATCACCTGATACCAGTACTCCAACAGCCATGGGTTCTTCTTCCACATCACCTGATACCAGTACTCCAACAAACATGGGTTTTTCTACCACATCACCTGACACCAGTACTCCAACAAACATGGGTTTTTCTACCACATCACCTGATACCAGTACTCCAACAAACATGGGTTTTTCTACCACATCACCTGATACCAGTACTCCAACAAACATGGGTTTTTCTACCACATCACCTGATACCAGTACTCCAACATACATGGGTTCTTCTACCACATCACTTGATACCAGTATTCCAACAGACATGGGTTCTTCTACCACATCTCTTGATACCAGTACTCCAACAAGCATGGGTTCTTCTACCACATCACCTGATACCAGTACTCCAACAGCCATGGGTTCTTCTTCCACATCACCTGATACCAGTACTCCAACAAACATGGGTTTTTCTACCACATCACCTGACACCAGTACTCCAACAAACATGGATTTTTCTACCACATCACCTGATACCAGTACTCCAACAAACATGGGTTCTTCTACCACATCACCTGATACCAGTATTCCAACAAACATGGGTTTTTCTACCACATCACCTGATACCAGTACTCCAACAAACATGGGTTTTTCTACCACATCACCTGATACCAGTATTCCAACAAACATGGGTTTTTCTACCACATCACCTGATACCAGTACTCCAACAAACATGGGTTTTTCTACCACATCACCTGATACCAGTACTCCAACAAACATGGGTTCTTCTACCACATCACCTGATACCAGTACTTCAACAGACATGGGTTCTTCTACCACATCACTTGATACCAGTATTCCAACAGACATGGGTTCTTCTACCACATCTCTTGATACCAGTACTCCAACAAGCATGGGTTCTTCTACCACATCACCTGATACCAGTACTCCAACAAACATGGGTTTTTCTACCACATCACCTGATACCAGTACTCCAACAAACATGGGTTCTTCTACCACATCACTTGATACCAGTACTCCAACAGACATGGGTTCTTCTACCACATCACTTGATACCAGTACTCCAACAGACATGGGTTCTTCTACCACATCACTTGATACCAGTACTCCAACAGACATGGGTTCTTCTACCACATCACTTGATACCAGTACTCCAACAGACATGGGTTCTTCTACCACATCACTTGATACCAGTACTCCAACAGACATGGGTTCTTCTACCACATCACCTGATACCAGTACTCCAACAGCCATGGGTTCTTCTACCACATCACCTGATACCAGTACTCTAACAGACATGGGTTCTTCTACCACATCACTTGATACCAGTACTCCAACAGACATGGGTTCTTCTACCACATCACTTGATACCAGTACTCCAACAGACATCGGTTCTTCTACCACATCAGTTGATACCAGTACTCCAACAGACATGGGTTCTTCTGCCACATCCCCTGATACCAGTACTGCAACAGACATGGGTTCTTCTAACACATCACTTGATACCAGTACTCCAACAGACATGGGTTCTTCTACCACATCACCTGATACCAGTACTTCAACAGACATGGGTTCTTCTACCATATCACTTGATACCAGTACTTCAACAGACATGGGTTCTTCTAACACATCACCTGATACCAGTATTCCAACAGCCATGGGTTCTTCTACCACATCACCTGATACCAGTATTCCAACAGACATGGGTTCTTCTACCACATCACCTGATACCAGTACTCCTACAGGCATGGGTTCTTCCACCACATCACCTGCTACCAGTGCTATGACAGGTGTAACTGATTCCACCACATCACCTGATACCAGTACTATGACAAATGTAACTGATTCCACCACATTACCTGATACCAGTACTATGACAAATGTAACTGATTCCACCACATTACCTGATACCAGTACTATGACAGGTGTAACTGATTCCACCACATTACCTGATACCAGTACTATGACAAATGTAACTGATTACACCACATTACCTGATACCAGTACTATGACAAATGTAACTGATTACACCACATTACCTGATACCAGTACTATGACAGGTGTAACTGATTCCACCACATCACCTGATACCAGTACCATGACAAATGTAACTGATTCCACCACATTACCTGATACCAGTACTCTCACAGGTGTAACTGATTCCACCACATCACCTGATACCAGTTCTATGACAGGTGTAACCGATTCTACCACATCACCTGATACCAGTACTATGACAGGTGTTACTGATTCCACCACATCACCTGATACCAGTACTATGACAAATGTAACTGATTCCACCACATTACCTGATACCAGTACTTTGACAGGTGTAACTGATTCCACCACATCACCTGATACCAGTACTATGACAGGTGTACCTGATTCCACCACATCACCTGATACCAGTACTATGACAGGTGTAACTGATTCCACCACATCACCTGATACCAGTACTATGACAAGTGTAACTCATTCCACCACATCACCTGATACCAGTACCATGACAAGTGTAACTGATTCCACCACATCACCTGATACCAGTACTATGACAAGTGTAACTGATTCTACCACATCACCTGATACCAGTACTACGACAAGTGTAACTGATTCTACCACATCACCTGATACCAGTACTATGCCAGGTGTAACTGATTCCACCACATCACCTGATACCAGTACTGTGACAGGTGTAACTGATTCCACCACATCACCTGATACCAGTACTATGACAGGTGTAACTGATTCCACCACATCACCTGATACCAGTACTATGGCAGGTGTAACTGATTCCACCACATCACCTGATACCAGTACAATGACAAGTGTAACTCATTCCACCACATCACCTGATACCAGTACCATGACAGGTGTAACTGATTCCACCACATCACCTGATACCAGTAGTATGACAAGTGTAACTGATTCCACCACATCACCTGATACCAGTACTATGACAGGTGTAACTGATTCCACCACATCACCTGATACCAGTACTATGACAAGTGTAACTGATTCCACCACATCACCTGATACCAGTACTATGACAGGTGTAACTGATTCCACCACATCACCTGATACCAGTACTATGACGGGTGTAACTGATTCCACCACATCACCTGATACCAGTACTATGACAGATGTAACCGATTCCACCACATTACCTGATACCAGTACTATGACAAGTGTAACTGATTCCACCACATCACCTGATACCAGTACTATGACAGGTGTAACTGATTCCACCACATCACCTGATACCAGTACTATGACAAGTGTAACTGATTCCACCACATCACCTGATACCAGTACTATGACAGATGTAACCGATTCCACCACATTACCTGATACCAGTGCTATGACAGGTGTAACTGATTCCACCACATCACCTGATACCAGTACTCTGACAAGTGTAAATGATTCCACCACATCACCTGATACCAGTACTATGTCAGGTGTAACTGATTCCACCACATCAACTGATACCAGTACTATGACAGGTGTAACTGATTCCACCACATCACCTGATACCAGTACCATGGCAGGTGTAACTGATTTCACCACATCACCTGATACCAGTACTATGACAAGTGTAACTGATTCCACCACATCACCTGATACCAGTACCATGACAGGTGTAACTGATTCCACCACATTACCTGATACCAGTACTGTGCCAGGTGTAACTGATTCCACCACATCACCTGATACCAGTACTGTGCCAGGTGTAACTGATTCCACCACATCACCTGATACCAGTACCATGGCAGGTGTAACTGATTCCACCACATCACCTGATACCAGTACTATGACAGGTGTAACTGATTCCACCATATCACCTGATACCAGTACCATGGCAGGTGTAACTGATTCCACCACATCACCTGATACCAGTACTGTGCCAGGTGTAACTGATTCCACCACATCAACTGATACCAGTACTATGACAGGTGTAACTGATTCCACCACATCACCTGATACCAGTACTATGCCAGGTGTAACTGATTCCACCACATCACCTGATACCAGTACCATGACAAGTGTAACTGATTTCACCACATCACCTGATACCAGTACTATGCCAGGTGTAACTGATTCCACCACATCACCTGATACCATTACTATGACAGGTGTAACTGATTCCACCACATTACCTGATACCAGTACTATGACAGGTGTAACTGATTCCACCACATCACCTGATACCAGTACTATGACAAGTGTAACTGATTCCACCACATCACCTGATACCAGTACCATGACAAGTGTAAATGATTCCACCACATCACCTGATACCAGTACTATGGCAGGTGTAACTGATTCCACCACATCACCTGATACCAGTACCATGACAAGTGTAACTGATTCCACCACATCACCTGATACCAGTGCCATGACAGGTGTAACTGATTCCACCAGATCACCTAATACCAGTACAATGACAAGTGTAACTGATTCCACCACATCACCTGATACCAGTACTATGACAGGTGTAACTGATTCCACCAGATCACCTAATACCAGTACAATGACAAGTGTAACTGATTCCACCACATCACCTGATACCAGTACTATGACAGGTGTAACTGATTCCACCAGATCACCTAATACCAGTACAATGACAAGTGTAACTGATTCCACCACATCACCTGATACCAGTGCCATGACAGGTGTAACTGATTCCACCAGATCACCTGATACCAGTACTATGGCAGGTGTAACTGATTCCACCACATCACCTGATACCAGTACCATGACAAGTGTAACTGATTCCACCACATCACCTGCTACCAGTACTATGCCAGGTGTAACTGATTCCACCACATTAACTGATACCAGTACTATGACAGGTGTAACTGATTTCACCACATCACCTGATACCAGTACTGTGACAGGTGTAACTGATTCCACCACATCACCTGATACCAGTACTATGACAGGTGTAACTGATTCCACCACATCACCTGATACCAGTACTATGGCAGGTGTAACTGATTCCACCACATCACCTGATACCAGTACTATGCCAGGTGTAACTGATTCCACCACATCACCTGATACCAGTACTATGACAGGTGTAACTGATTCCACCAGATCACCTGATACCAGTACTATGTCAAGTGTAACTGATTCCACCACATCACCTGATACCAGTACTATGACAGGTGTAACTGATTCCACCAGATCACCTGATACCAGTACTATGCCAGGTGTAACTGATTCCACCACATCACCTGATACCAGTACTATGACAGGTGTAACTGATTCCACCAGATCACCTGATACCAGTACCATGACAAGTGTAACTGATTCCACCACATCACCTGATACCAGTACCATGACAAGTGTAACTGATTCCACCACATCACCTGATACCAGTACTATGACAGGTGTAACTGATTCCACCACATCAACTGATACCAGTACTATGACAGGTGTAACTGATTCCACCACATCATCTGATACCAGTACCATGACAAGTGTAACTGATTCCACCACATTACCTGATACCAGTACTATGACAGGTGTAACTGATTCCACCACATTACCTGATACCAGTACTATGACAGATGTAACTGATTCCACCACATCACCTGATACCAGTACTATGACAGGTGTAACTGATTCCACCACATTACCTGATACCAGTACTATGACAAGTGTAACTGATTACACAACTGTGGCTGATAACAGTACCGTTTCAGTTCTCGACAGTACCATCACACTACTTGATACCAGTACTACGACCAGCGTGGGTGGCTTTAATTCTTCAACTACATCTTATGAAAACTACACCAACGTAACAGATTATAACAGCACCAGTGAAGCTCCATCGAATACAACAGGGAACTGTGCACCCGGATCCGGCTACTGTTTTCTTCACCTTGGGAACCTTAATAACGCTGGTGGGTGTATTAAATTGTTCATATATTGATTTTTTAAACATTGCACTTCAAAGTTCTGTCCTATTTTTCCTTTTATCTTTAAAGTGACATGAGCTGCCAAAATACTGATATTTTCTAAACTTTTATCGGTTTTCAGCATAATATACATATTAGAATCTGTTCGGTGCTACCTGTCTCCAGAATGTACGTCAAACTAGTGTTTTAAAGTGGCATGAGCTGCCAAACTGTTTATATTTTGACGTTAAAATAACATGATGAAATTATTGACTATCTTTCTCAAGACGTATAATTCAGAAGCTTTTCAGTGCTTCTGGTCTCGAGAACAAACAATAAAGTATTGTTTTGAACCAACTTTTGCTCAGAATGAATGAATGGTCGTCTCGGTTATTTAAATTTTGTTTGCTTTTCGAACACTATTTCGGTTCGTGTAGGCCACATAGTGTAAGGAATTTCCAACGTCAATCATTTAGTTTTTCGATGGCTTTTAAAGCCTCCTACTGTCGTGACGATCGGGAATTTTATGAAAAAAGTTTGAAACTAGGCAGCTCATGTCACTTTTAACTAACATGGGTCTAAAATGAATAAATGTTCCTCTTGGTTATTGAAATTTTGTTTTTATAAATCTCACAAATCGATGTTTTCTAGACACTGAAACAGTGTTCTGCTTTGTCCACTTATACATAAGCCCTATATAAACTTTTTGTTTTTTTCTCTATAGTTTACCCGTCCCGTTTAAGATAAACTCCGTTTTAATACTGATTTCTGTTTTAAATTTTTTTCAGGTCAAACTGCCGGCGTAACGATAGGTTTGACGCTCGTTTGTTTCACGGTGGTGGCGCAAAGTATTTGGAGGTGACAAAACATAGAGGTGCTATACACAATGTTCATTTTGTAAATTCTATTTATTTCTTTGTAAAGAAAAACAATTGTTTTTCTCTCTCTCTATTCATTTGTAAATAAACATACCTTTATCAGATCAACACGTTGTTATTCCACAAATGTCCTGTTGCCTGTGTTACATATGTCATTGCACGTGAGGCTGGGCGTTGTTCGTTGTCAAAACGACGATTGCATCTGCCGCTGGGGAACTACATTGTAGGTATATCAAATAGAATTGACAACGTCGCCAAAATATTTTTGATAGCGCAATCTGCCACCAGATAATACGAAATCCGGTAGGTAGAAAGCTTGGAAGCCTTTCTGTGTCAAAACAAATCAGTTACCATGCAGGTACTCGCCGAAGATCCTCCGGGCAATGAGCCCGGTTTCCTCCCCCACTAAACCTGGCAACGCCGCCATATAAGTGAAATAAACTTAAGTGCGGCGTAAAACATTGATCAATCAATCCCTGATTCACAAAACATATTCAGAATGAGTTCCTTTTTTAGAATTTCATTTCGGCAAGATGATGTTGGTAGCATCGTGTAGCTTTTTTAAATAGGGAGCGCTTGTCACGTGTGAATTCCCCATATTTCCTGTCACTTTGCATGTGACTGGGCGTTTTTTGTTCCAGCATGACATTTAAATCTGACGTTATGGAGCAAAATACGTCAAATGGAAATACAACGTCATCAAAAACGTTCTTAATGGCGTCATCTGTCACCGGATATCACTTGCGCTCCCTATATATTTTTCTAACCTCAGGCAGCTGTGTATTTTTTACCAATCTCTAGGGCAACTGCCGTATCGGTCTACCAGACATTTGTTTAATGTGTATAGAACGCCTTTAATGGTAATGCTACATCTGGAATCAGTTTTAGGAAGCCGTCGCGCAGTACCATCAACCGCAGTTGGCATAGACCAATGAACTATATGCGTGGAACGGAGGTCACATGGTGCTTGATATGCTTCGAATGCCGCCATTACTAGGAGATAGTGTAGCGTCCATCCAGATCTGTTCTGCACGCGCTTATCAACTGTCAATGGCGGCACATATTACAGAGTCCGATCCAAACCAGCCAATGAGACGTGTCCATTCCACGCATATAGTTCATTGGCATATATTACCATTTAGGCTTAAAGATTGACGCTTGCGCAGTAGCCTTGTGGCAAAATGACGCTATGTCAAGTTTTTGGATCAATCTGACGTCGGAATTGTGATCACTGTCTATGACGCCATGTGAAAGAGTGTGTCACAGCGCCAGCAACAAAGAAATGACACCAATACTATACTATTCGAACAACGTCATAAAGAAACGTCATTCTAAGCTGAAAGGGTATTTTACGCCCTATCTCTCTCTATCGTTAGCGATTCAACTGTTCTGCTCTGCCCCCGTATTGCATATGTACTCTGTTTTAGCGCCACATGGTTTGATGACGTCCTACGTCGCCAGAGACGTTACGTCATTTGTTTATAGCAACAGTTCTTGGTAACGTCTTCAAGTCGTTATCGACAGCACGAATGAAAAGTTGCTTTGCATTCTTATCTTGTGAAAATTTACAAAATCTAGCGTTATGGATCAAACTTACTTTCCAGACGAAGAATTTCTGGAAACTATTTATGCTCGCAAACCTAACCATGTAAGTTTGATTGCAATTCATTCAGGGAAATTTCTGTATTTAGAGAATAAAGTTTGCAATATTAACCTCTTTCTAAATTTCCCTGAAGCTGTCATAGCAGGCCCAGTTTTCGTACGAAAGAATTTTAATTTCTTTCGTTGAATTTTTCAACAGAGTTCAAGTTTGACACGGAACTTGAAGCGAAAACGTTTCTCAGAGTAAGTAACTTAATGTCCATACATGTTTTCTGCATGCACATTGTCTTACAGAAATGCCGCGAGAAATACGCGAGAGTAGCCTTATATGTAGGCCTATATACCTACTTTTATATCAATGTCTACTTGTTGCTTAGATTCTTTGTGTAGATATATAGAAAATTGAAAGCCCCTTGAGCATAACAATAAATTCTGAAATCGTGTGCTCGTAGTTTCCGAATAAGTTCTGACACCGTGTGATAGTAGTTTCCGAATAAGTTCTGACACCGTGTACTAGTAGTTTCCAAATAAGTTCTGACACCATGTGCTAGTAGTTTCCGAATAAGTTCTGACACCGTGTACTAGTTTCCGAATAAGTTCTGACACCGTGTACTAGTTTCCGAATAAGTTCTGACACCATGTGCTAGTAGTTTCCGAATAAGTTCTGACACCGTGTACTAGTAGTTTCCAAATAAGTTCTGACACCATGTGCTAGTAGTTTCCAAATAAGTTCTGACACCATGTGCTAGTAGTTTCCAAATAAGTTCTGACACCATGTGCTAGTAGTTTCCAAATAAGTTCTGACACCATGTGCTAGTAGTTTCCGAATAAGTTCTGACACCGTGTACTAGTAGTTCCGAATAAGTTCTGACACCGTGTACTAGTAGTTCCGAATAAGTTCTGACACCGTGTGCTAGTAGTTTCCGAATAAGTTCTGACACCATGTGCTAGTAGTTTCCAAATAAGTTCTGACACCATGTGCTAGTAGTTTCCGAATAAGTTCTGACACCGTGTACTAGTAGTTCCGAATAAGTTCTGACACCGTGTACTAGTAGTTCCGAATAAGTTCTGACACCGTGTGCTAGTAGTTTCCGAATAAGTTCTGATAGATTGTTTAGTGTTTTACGCCGCGCTTAAGATTATTTCACTTTTATAGCGGCGTTGCCAGTTTTATTGTGGGAGGAAACCGGCCTCTATGCCCGGATGAAACCAACGACCTCCCGGTGGTAACTGACAACCATCTCACATAGGTCGTTCGAGTGAAAACCCAGTCAGAAAATTTTCCAATTTTTTTTTTTTGACTGAGTGGGATTCTAACCCGCGACCCATTTGTGGAAAGCTGTTCGGATTGAGCGCCCAACTATGGAAGCCGATAGAGGCCATCTCGCGATCTCGCAGTCTCGCCCTTCAATGCATGTGGCGAGATCGCGAGATCGCGAGGCGAGACTGCGAGACCGCGAGACTGCGAGACCTCGAGACTGCGAGATCGCGAGACTGCGAGGCCGCGAGACTGCGAGATCGCGAGGCGAGACTGCGAGATCGCAAAGCGAGACTGCGAGATCGCGAGGCGAGACCGCGAGATCGCGAGATGGTATATCTCGCAGTCTCGCCTCGCGATCTCGCAGTCTCGCCTCGCGGTCTCGCAGTCTCGCAGTCTCGCGATCTCGCGATCTCGCAGTCTCGCGGTCTCGCGGTCTCGCGATCTCGCAGTCTCGCGGTCTCGCGATCTCGCGGTCTCGGGGTCTCGAGGTTTCGCGATCTCGCGGTCTCGCGATCTCGCGGTCTCGCAATCTCGTGATCTCGCGATCTCGCGGTCTCGTGATCTCGCGATCTCGCGGTCTCGTGATCTCGCGATCTCGCGGTCTCGCGATCTCGCAGTTTCGCAGTCTCGCGGTCTCATACTGTCGTGATCTTGCCACCTCGCGATCTGGATTTAACATGTACTTGAAAGGGTCATTTTAGGTCTGTGTGTAAGTTAATTGACAATATGGCTTGAATGATGGGCACTGAAGTAGGGTTTATGAGCACATGCTACGCTTCTGTCGTACAGTACACCGCCTATTAAGTTCTCACTGGGGACATAGGGTTAATGTCTTTAATTTCGTACCTTTTCTTAAAATAACGAATTAATAGTTTTACAAACAGATCAATGAGAGAGGTCAATGTCTTTTTAGTGTGATGATAAAAAACAGAAATTTCGGCGTAGGCAATTGTGCATAAATATCGACAGCTCTGAGTTTGGCTGTTATTGAATTAGCTAACGGATCTGTCGGCTAAATTTATTTTACATTTAGCAGACAGTTTTCCCAAACCTACTTTAAACTTTCAAAAATGTTTAGTGAGCCCTGAAGCCGTGGTCTCTCGATCTCGCAGTCTCGCGATCTCGCAGTCTCGCGATCTCGCAGTCTAGCTGTTTTATTTTAGGGAGGCATTGTTAATTGTTAAATTGATGGCTATAACGCGTTGAGAGCTAAGAGCTACGTGTATTTATTTATGACAATTGGAACTGCCAGTATAAGAGAAATCTGGTAGGCTGCATAAACCCAAATCAAACCACAGTTTAGAAAGTAAATCAGTTCACTGGCTGTGTCTTTATATGACCTTTCTTACGTATAGTACAGATATTTTTGATGACTGTTAATTCCGAATATTACTTTCAATTACTCAAAGCTTTCTAATCTGTAAGTTTCATGTGGTTTGTTTGACAAGAAGTGAAATTTACACCCTAACCTTAGATCTTGCGGCTTCACACATTTATGGAAGCCTTGAATGAAGCCTTTCAAGAAAATAAAAAATCCAATATAATGTAAGGATTCTGAGATAAGTAAATTCATAGTACGAGAGAATATAAGAAGATATAACGAGATAAGTATAAACTGAATAACAAGATACGTAAACTATATAAATAACGGGAGAGTAAATCAATATAACCAGATATAAACTTGTTATATACCTAAGTCATTACTGCAACTAAATTTCTCCTGCTAAGTAAGTTTCAATGCATTAAAATTCATAAAAAAAATTGCGTTCTCGTCTTTGAGGGTTATAACAAGGCAAACATGAGGATTATATGGCACTAAAAATAGGTCTTGTCCCTGACCGAAACAGCATACATGGGTAATGAATAAATACAGTTATTTGCAGATTTTTTTCAGTCAGATATTGGAAAAGGCTCTTCGATGGGCGACATAAATACATGTATAAACTTTTCTCCTCCTTACGATTTCATATCGGATTTACTCAATATATGATGTATATGCCAAGTTGTTATCAGCTATGTACAATGAACACGAAACTACACCGATCATATTTTTTTCTTGCAACCTCAGCGGCATTAGGGGCCTTGGAGCGTCATTGAATTTGCGGACCGTGGATAATTCATATACAAAACATCTCTATTTTCATGATACCGTAACTTTTCAGAAAGGATAATCTTCAAACTTACTGAAATCATGGGCAATTTATTTTAAAGACTAACATTTGAAACGCGTTTCTTGTCATCTATAGCCTCAGATGGATTGATTGATGTTTTACACTGCACTCAAGATGTTTTCACTTAAATATGTTGGCGTTGTCAGGTTTAGTGTGGAGGTAACAGGGTTCTTTACCCAGAGGGAACCCTTGATCTTGGGCGAGTATCTGATCACTCCTCCACATACGACAATCAAGGGAAAAAGTCCAGTCAGACTTATTAAAATTTTATTTAATTTGAGTGTGCATCGATGGGAGGCCTGTGCCGCCAAAAAGGCACGTTTACGTGTTAAGAGATAAAATACATATAGGATATACGGGTGTGTTGTTTGGGGGGGGGGGGGGGGGGTAGGGGAGAATGGATATTTGACATTTAATAATTATGGGTTCCATCGACCAATTTAGAAACTAAAAAAAGTATTTTATCATAATTCAAAACACTTGGCCTATACAATCAGGTATTTCCCATTTCGTTCTACACACCTGCTGTTTCACTTGTAAACAGTCCTGGTTGATACTGCAACACAACGATGCTAAAACGATTTAAAAATCAACCAAAAAGCTTGTCCTACATTAAAACTTTCGAAAACTAATTATCTCTACTTTAAAGATATTAGTGACGTGGTACGTGGTAACCAATAAAAACGGGTACAAATTTTAATAGAAATGTGGAATTCTTGACTATCATTGGTTGATCTTTTAACTGGCGAGCGGTAAGGATTGTTTAGGAGTGGAGCAATGGGTCGAACGAAGAATGCCCACTGCTTATAGGAGTGTCCCCCCAAAATGCTTATTTTCCGAAAATTTGTAAAATTTATAAATATAATTCATTTATTTTACATATAAAAATACAACCACACTGAAACAGTCATGTAATATAACATACGAAAGCATACTGTAGCAGCATTACTGAACAACTGTAAACTGACAGGCTAAATATCGCAAACAGTGCCCTTTAAATAGACCTCTTTAAATTCCAGATCAATCTTATACTTATGTATAAACCTAAATTTACATAACTTTTCAACATTTACAAATTCTGTTCTTCTAGAAAACCCAGTATTCATATCAACGCAATGAGATATATTTCATTGACCTAAATCTAGGGCGGTCGGTTTTATAAGGTAAACGGCTGTGGGAAGTATGTCACAAAGTCAACTGCACAGTGAACACATAATTCCAGAAAGGACCATAAAAATAACGTATTGCTAAATTCGATTTCAATCAGTATTTGGTGTTTTCTGTTTAATTGATTCTGATTGGTACATACTGCTTATCATACATGGCGACGGAGTGATGGCGATAGAGCGATGGCTATATTGCGATAGATCGATGGCCTTATATTTTGCTCGGTCAAATGAAACACTTGAGATTAATAAATACATACTTTTCATTTTAGAGATAATATCCTTCTTATATCAAAAAATAGAGATTATTTTTGTCATGTACCCGCAACGTATAGGCAAACTCCGTGCCTGGGCATGCACAAAAAACGCGCTCTAATGGTTTGAGCAGTGTAAGCGAGTTCTGTGGTACAGACTTATCTGACGGACTCTATATGATTATTTATGAACACTAAAACACACGGCACAGGGAAAATCTTCTTGTCTAAAATAACCATGGAGACAAGTTTCTAATTGTGTTAAAAAGAGGTATATCATTTAGACCTTTATACCCCATCATAAATTGTTGTAATAAAGTAAACCTATGGTATTTCATTAGGTTGACGACTGACAGGAGCTTGGTCTTAGTCAGTAGAATTTTCTGGAACACTTTGTATTACATTGACAATGCTTACGTATCTTAAAGGATATATGAACAGAATTTAAAGCTGGTTTGTGTTTGTTTATGGACTAACTGTATATTTGAAAAACATCAGTTAAAACGAAACAACCTTCACGATAGTTCCCTGGTAGTCAAAAGAAGAACGGTGAGGAAATATGCATATTTTCCGTATTTGTCGTAACTACTCGGAAAAATGACGTCATACACGACCTTCGATGTGTACAAACTGCCACGAAGACGTTCGGAGACAGCAGAAATCGTTTATTACGTCATCGCTGTGAGGGTACGTACACAGCGGAGGTCGTGTTTGACGTCATAAGTCTCTGAGATAATTAACTTTCGTAAGCATTGTAGATCGGCAAACGTAGCTTGAATTTTGTATGTGCTGCGACCGAAATTTAATTTTCTTTTTGGTCAGACTTTTAACGTGCATGTTCTACAACACACTTAACGCAAATTAGAAAATATTTCCAAAAGCTGTTCATAAATCCTTTAAGCTATGGTAAGAATATCGTCAGACTATATATTATAGGGTCAGGGGAAAAGACAGTGAAAATTTGCCCCCCACCCACCCCCACCCCTTTCCCAGAAAAACCTAGGTAGAAGGCAGACAGGGGAGTTTAGCCCTGACCAGTTGGTCTTTCAAACTCTTGTTCTTTTTATGAGCAATGACTGGCCTTTGAAGTACTTTGTATTCTTCTACTATAATCTTGGCCATAGCGATGCTAGCTTTGTTAATTGTTATACTGAAAGACAAATGGTATTATAGTTTTTTCACGACATCTTCCTGGGTCCAAGTTCTAACCCATAGGATAAATAGTTTGTAATGTTTGAATCCAAAAACTTTCCCTTTCCAAACGTTTGTGCTTGGTATCTGCAGCGGAAGTGAGAAAAGGGATTTTCTCAATAGGCATGATTTCAAAATGGCCCTTGACCGAATGACCTAGAGTATTGAAATGTTGTGCCACAGGTACATCATGTTTAAAGGGGCATGAGCTGCCGAAATTCAAACTTTTTTCATAATTTCTGATCGTCACGACAGTAAGAGGCTTTGAAGGCCATCGAAAAACTAAATGATTGGCGTTGGAATGAGGAAAATCCATACAGTATGTGCCCTGTACGAACCGAAAACGTGTTCGAAAAGTAGCAAAATTTAAATAACCGGGACGACCATTCATTCATTCTAAGCCAAAGTTAGTTCAAAACAATACTTTATTGTATATTTTCGGGACTAGAAGCACTGAAAAGCTTCTGAATTATACGTCTTGAGAAAAATAGCCGATAATTTCAACATTCTGTGTTTACGTCAAAATATCAACATTTTGGCAGCTCATGCCCCTTTAAGTCTAATAATAGATAAATGGTTGGCTGCTCTTTGTCGTAGAGAATTCTGAGTTTCTCCGACGTACTGTTTGCGACATTTTTTGCATGTGATAACATACACGATATTAGAGGAGTCGCAATTAAGATTCTCTGCCATTTGATATTTGTCGCGAGATTGTTCTCCGAAAAAGGTTCCGCGATCGGGTACGTATATATCGAGTTTGCATCGCGTCTTAAGGCATTTCATTGATGTACCTGAGAGAAATGTTGGGCGGTAATGGTACACCCGTGAAGGGGAGGTAAGCGTATCGGGGGCTGAAGGGGGAAATATGATTTGTCTTACTGTGTTAGATTTGATCCTTTGGAGTAATCTAATAGAATACCTCCTAGGGAGGAGAGCTTTAAAAAGAACAGAACAAGCCTGGTAAAAGAAATCTAAAGAACTACAGTTTCTATAGAATCTAAAAATCTGAGACTTAATGACTCCCTTGAAAGTGTGAAAAGGATGGTATGACCCAGCATGTAGCAGCTGATGCGTGTCAGTAGGTTTGAAGAATACTTTGTAATATAGATGCCCAGTAGTATGCTATGTATGACCCTTGTAAATAGTTACATCCAAAAAATGCACAGAACTGTGATCAATAGTAGGCTGTAAGTTAATGCTTGAGTCGTGAGAATTAAGAGTATCAATGAAAATATGAAGGTCTTCCAACGTATGCTGCCAAATGATAAAAATGTCATCCAGATACCGAAGGTAAATAAAAGGTTGTTTGTGACATTTGTGAAGAATATCACTCTGATTGATTGTTTGGTGTTTTACGCCGCGCATAAGATTATTTCACTTATATGGCGGCGTTGCCAGTTTTATTGTGGGAGGAAACCGAACCCTATGCCCGGAGGAAACCCACGACCTTCCGCTGGTAACTGACAACCATTCCACATAGGTCGTTCGGGTGAAAACCCAGTCAGAAAATTTTCCATTATTTTTTTGGGACTGACGGACTCTATATGAGAAATACAGACAGAGGATTTGGTTAGAGGGATACAAAAAGCTTGCCGATAAATTTGCGACAGTAAACTAAAAACAAGACCTGTAACCCAAGGCCAGCCGATTATATTGACAGATTTTTATTTATATTAAAAATAGAGTAGTATATATCAAAATTACGTACTTTTACCAACTTTATGTACTAATAGTTTCGAGACAGAAAACTGTAGACCGAGAATTCACAGAGTTCACTTGTAGTAATAGCAGTATCGATCTCGAATAAAAATCAAAGGATAAAATCCTGGAAACACACTGATAAACTGTTGGCCCGAATAGAATATTTCACAGATCAAACAAATAACTGCAATATTGACAAAAGTGCACAGGCTGCAAGTAAATAAGCTATTATATCGTATTCAAATCATATACAGCATTCCATTGCAGACTGAGCAGTTGTTTACGTACTGACTAAATAGACCTCTTCAAAATTCAAGAAAAATCATATTTCTACGTATATAAACATAATTTTGCAAAACTATGCAAACTTGACATATTTCGCTTCCATGAACAATCGAGAAACGTCTACGCGTAATGACAATCATTGAACTTTATGTAAATTAACCACCTCTCATTGGCTTGTTTGGATCTGACGTTCTAAAAACACCGCCATTGCTCCGAGATGGGCGCGCGCGTGCCGTCCGCCATCGTTATTTGAAATTGCCTAATCATGTCGTAGTAATGGCAATCGTAGAGGGGGGGGGGGGGGGGGTGTTGCTGGCAAAGAGCCCGGTTTCCTCCTACATAAAACCTGACAAGTTAGTTAGCCTTTGTAAAGTCTACGTCAATGTCTACTTCACTTATCCCTTTTTCCATTGTGCCGTAGTCTATCCCAATAAATCCCGGGAAATCTAGCCAGTTGACCTAAACTGGCTGCAAATTTTATTTTAATAGTTTTTTAGTTATTTGTAGTGATCAACTGGTGCACTTTTTACCATCCAATATATTAAATGTTAAGGCGAAATACAAATTTAGAAAAGAAAAGCCTGGCGTTTAACAGCCACCGTACATTTCCGAAATGTGTGACGTGTGACCCAGCCGGGAGAGAATGAAATGTACATGTCAGCCAGGTGGTCGACTTTTCTGAAAGAGGCATATCAGAGTTTAGCAAAGTATGATTACAACGCAAACCGTCTACACATTGTTTTATAAAACTAGTCAGTTTGATGAATAAAATTCCTCTGACCTCAAAGTGAGATGAGCTGCCCAATAAAGTGAACATTTTATTGAAACAGTATTAGCAAATTGTTCGTGATTTTTGATCAAGAAATACAACGTAAAAGTGGATTACAATCTTGGAGATGCTGATGTACGTGCATGTAGTATTTGTAAGAAAAACAAAAACCTAAAATACACCCATGCATCCCGGTTACTTATTAGCACACAGCTTCGATTTCATATGTCATTAGCTTAATTTTATAAGGGAACATCAAACGCCCAAGTTCTTTTTACAATCGGAATTTATGAAAGAGTCAGAATTTTCGAAACTTATGCGGCCTCAGCTTTAGCCGTCAAGTTTTAACAATTATGGATTTCTCCCTAAAGCCAAAGAACCACGAGATCGCGAGACTGCGAGATCGCGAGACTGCGAGACCGCGAGACTGCGAGACCGCGAGATCGCGAGACTACGAGATCGCGAGATCGCGAGACCAAGGCTTTAGGGCTCACTATACATTTTCGACAGTTGGGAGTAGGCGGGGGGTGGGGGGGGGGGGAGATTGGCGATCCCAAACACATTAAGCGAGTGTCCAGGGTCCGCCTCGGGAAAACTGACTGCAAAAGGGTAAAATAAACTTAGCCAACAGATCCGTTTATAGCTAATTCAATAAAAGCCAAACTCAGAGCTGTCGATATTTATGCCCATAGGCCTACTCTGAAATTTATGTTCTTTATCATCACAATAAAATGACATTGGCCACTCTCTTTGATCTGTTTGCAAAACTATTACTTCGTTATTTCAAAAAAGGAAAGTTCTTAGAAGTATGTATTTAATAAAGGAAATATACTATTTACGGACCATCTGTGAGTGTATGCTTTTTAATTCCTAATGGTATGAAATTAAAGACATTAACCGCAGTGAGAACTTAATACGCCTATGGTGTGTATGACAGGGGTGTTGCATGTGCTCATAAACCCTACTGCAGTCACTATCAGTCGAGCCGTATTATCAATTAACTTCCACAGACCTAAAATGCCCCTGTTAAATCTAGACCCCGAGACCGCGAGATCGCGAGACCGCGAGACTGCGAGATCGCGAGACTGCGAGGTCGCGAGACTGCGAGATCGCGAGACCGCGAGATCGCGAGACCGCGAGACCGCGAGACTGCGAGATCGCGAGACTGCGAGATCGCGAGGCGAGACTGCGAGATCGCGAGGCGAGACTGCGAGATCGCGAGGCGAGACTGCGAGATCGCGAGGCGAGATCGCGAGGCGAGACTGCGAGATCGCGAAGCGAGACTGCGAGATATATCATCTCGCGATCTCGCAGTCTCGCCTCGCGATCTCGCAGTCTCGCTTTGCGATCTCGCAGTCTTGCCTCGCGATCTCGCAGTCTCGCGGTCTCGCAGTCTCGCGATCTCGCAGCCTCGTGGTCTCGCAGTCTCGCGGTCTCGCAGTCTCGCCTCGCGATCTCGCGGTCTCGCGATCTCGCCACATGCTTTGAAGGGCGAGACTGCGAGATCGCGAGATGGCCTCTATCGGCTTCTATACCCAACGCTCTACCTACTGAGCCACGGAGGCCCCGCCATGTTTTAGTAGTTCCGAAAAAGTTCTGACACCGTGTAGAAGTAGTTCCGAATAAGTTATGACACCGTGTGCTAGTACATGTAGTTCCGAATAAGTTCTGTCACCGTGTGATATATAGTAGTTTCCGACTAAGTTATGAACAGTCTATTACTATTTTTTTCAAAGTTCTGGCACCGTGTCATAGTTTTTAATATGTTCTGACACTGAATCGTAGTTTTTTAATAAGCTCTGGTGCCGTTTACTACTAGTTTTTTTCTTGTAACAATAATTTTCGACACTATGTGCTACTTTAATTTCCGGTTTAGTTGTGACACCTTGTGCTACACATTATTTGAATAAGTTCTGACGTTGTGTGCTCCTAGTTTAGTATAAAGTTCTGACACTGTATGATCCTAGCTTAGGAATATAAATTCTGACGTGGTGTGATTCTATATAGTTCATGGATATGTTCTGATACCGTGTGCTCTAGTTTAGGAAAAATTTCGGACAAGGTGTGCTCCTAGTTTAGTTTTAAGTTCGGACGCCGTGTGCTCCTAGTTTAGTATTAAGTTCTGACGCCGTGTGCTCCTAGTTTAGTATTAAGTTCTGACGCCGTGTGCTCCTAGTTTAGTATTTAGTTCTGACGCCGTGTACTCCTAGTTTAGTATTAAGTTCTGACGCCGTGTACTCCTAGTTTAGTATTAAGTTCTGACGCCGTGTACTCCTAGCTTAGTATTAAGTTCTGACGCCGTGTGCTCCTAGCTTAGTATTAAGTTCTGACGCCGTGTACTCCTAGTTTAGTATTAAGTTCTGACGTCGTGTGCTCCTAGCTTAGTATTAAGTTCTGACGCCGTGTACTCCTAGTTTAGTATTAAGTTCTGACGCCGTGTGCTCCTAGTTTAGTATTAAGTTCTGACGCCGTGTGCTCCTAGTTTAGTATTAAGTTCTGACGCCGTGTGCTCCTAGTTTAGTATTAAGTTCTGACGCCGTGTTCTCCTAGTTTAGTATTAAGTTCTGACGCCGTGTACTCCTAGCTTAGGAATAACTTCTGATACCGTGTGCTGCTGTCCTAGTTTCGGAAAAAATTCAGACAAGTTGTGCTCCTAGTTTAGTTATAAGTTCTGACGTCGTGTGCTCCTAGCTTAGTATTAAGTTCTGACGCCGTGTGCTCCTAGTTTAGTATTTAGTTCTGACGTCGTGTGCTCCTAGCTTAGTATTAAGTTCTGACGTCGTGTGCTCCTAGCTTAGTATTAAGTTCTGACGCCGTGTGCTCCTAGTTTAGTATTTAGTTCTGACGCCGTGTGCTCCTAGTTTAGTATTAAGTTCTGACGCCGTGTGCTCGTAGCTTAGTATTAAGTTCTGACGCCGTGTGCTCCTAGTTTAGTATTTAGTTCTGACGCCGTGTGCTCCTAGTTTATAAATAAGTCCTGACACTGTGGGCGTCTAGTTTAGTATATTAAGTTCTGACGCCGCGTGCTGCTATAGCTTAGGAATATAAGTTCTGATACCGTGTGCTGCTGTCCTAGTTTCGGAAAAAATTCGGACAAGCTGTGCTCCTAGTTTAGGAATAAGTTTTTACAACGTGTCCTCTTTTAATTTGTTAATAAGTTTTGACGCCTGGTGTTACTAGTTTTTTTAATAAGGTCTTAATTTTTCTAATTAGTTGTGTCATCTCATCTATTTTCAGTAATACCACAAATCCATCTGAAAATCCTGAATGTAGCGATGATAACAACAGATTCTACACCCCCAGACGTAAATATCCATCTGGTTAGTACAACATATAGCCTACTGTTTTCAAAATCGGTCACACTAAAAATCATAACTTGGTGATCACTTGGAATTTGTTTCGGTAAACATGGGGATGGGCGGGGAGGGGGGGGGGGGCGAGGGGCGGGGGGCGTCGCAGTGAACCTCAACTTGTTTTCGCAAATGATTAAAACTATATAGTTGTATGGTGAAATTAATAAAGTCATCGAGATAGCTTGTTCTAGTGTGTGTTCTAATAAAGTGGCATGAGCTGCAAGAAGTCGAAATTTTTCATCAATTCTGATTGTTAGGAAAAAATACCTTGAAAAACAAAGATTGGCTTGGAAATAAAACATTTAGGTAAAGTCAGTAGCATGTGCAAACCGAAAACATGTGCTAATAACGGACAGTATTTAAATAGTTGGGATGTAGGCCTATGACTTCAATTTTGAGAAATTAGCTGCTTATAAAGTTATCTTTACGTTCATCTTCAAGATTAGTATCAGCGGAAAGCTTTGCACATTCTGATAAAAATAACGAACAATTAGCCAATTCTGTTTCACCGAGATTGTCTCTATATTTGCCAGCTCAGGCCACCATAAAGTCCTTTATGAAATCATCCCGACATCAGTTTTGCTTTTTGTCGATTATCTCCATAATAATTTCAAATATTCAATGCACGCCAAATACAAAAATGTTTAAGCGAAAGGTAGATTACTCACGGGAGTAAGGGTTTTAATTAGACGCATATACAAATAAGGGACTCGTTTCACAAAGCAGTCGCATCGCAAAAGAAGCCTGGTTGCCAATGGATACAATAATAAAGAGATATGACGTCATATCGTGACATCCGCATTTTGCGAAGGCTTCGTGAAACGGTCCCAAGGTCGTTTTCCACTGCGTGACCCCGTTTCACAAAACATATAATTGAAATGAAATTATTATTATTATCTTTTCTTTGTCACTGCTAGATATTTTTGCAGTACAAATATTTGACGCATCTTCTTTGTTTTCTAATGAATCTCTTAAAACTTTTTTTTTGTTGTTGATAGGGTACAGTGGGCGTCGGTATAAACTCTGCCCTGACCCCTCAAAGAGTGTATGTGGTTCTTTTCACCAGAACTCTGAAGGTCAAGGTCTCTCAGAATTCCGAGGAACCCAATGTACCTCTATTGCTCTGGCCGCCATCTTGACAGCACATTCCTTACTGGTTGCTAACTGGACATCCGGGGACTTAGATACCATCCTCAGATTTGGAGATTCCTTTCACAAGAAACTCGTCACAAATCGCGATCACCAAAGGATTGATTCACGAGTCTCGATCCACGAGCTTGAACAAGGGGATTCTATTTGGTACACCATGCCAGCACCTGTGAGCAACATAGACTGGTCGCGGGATCGAACCACCCAATTGGCTCTGAGCATTCACAAATCTGAGGAATATTTTGGATTTGTTAACGCCAAAATTAACTTCCCAGGGGACACTTCCTTTGGGGTCGGCCTTGATAAACTCTTGAGAGCTTATGAAAGTGTATTACTTACAGTTGGCGACAAAACAGTGGCCATTATGAAAAACGGTCTAGAGAATATCAAGCTATTGGACTCTCACAGCAATAATAGAATAGGGCGGACTCATCCTGATGGAACTTCTGTTCTAATGACCTTTGACACGTCACGTGAACTTGTTCGACACCTGCGCAGACGCAGTTCCTGCCCATTGGATCGCTTTGAGATGGTCGGTATAAATGTGAAGTGCCATCGACGAACGGCTATTGTTAAACCCATGCGACGAAACGTCATTGAGATTGATTAGAAAATTAAAAATCTATGAGCCGTGATTATTTTTTCACATCTTATACAAATTCTAACTTTTTTTAATGTGCACTTCGCATACTTTTCCTACTCCATATTTTGAACATTTATTTTCATACTAGCATCATTCTCTACAATGTTTTACGCATTTATTTTGATAATACATTGCAATCTATATTCAGTTTATGTTGTTGTTCTGACGTCAGTTACTGCCGAGACACGCAAGACTACCCCTTGTTAACTTAAAGTGACATGAGCTGTCAAAATTGAGATTTTTTTCATAAATTCTGATTTTCAAAAGAAGTTCAACGTATGAAGTACGTTGACAAACTAAAGGATTGACGTTGAAATAAAAAATATTGGTACAGTCAGTACCCTGTACGAACAAAATATAGGCTATGTGCTAATAACGGACAAAATTCAAATAGCCGGGATGTATGACTTCATTTCTGTGACTTTTGCTGCTTAAAAAACCACCTTAACGTACATCCTCAAGATTGTTATCAACTGAAAGTTGTTATTTTGTAATTCCAGATAAAAAAAACCCCACAATTAGCAAATTCTGTTTCAACGAAATTTTCCTTATATTTGGCAGCTCATGCCACTTTAAGATTACATTCCAGCTATTTGAACTTTGTCCGTTATTCGCACACATGTTCGCTTCACACGAGTTATTGGCTTTACCGATATTTTTGGTTTCAACATTACTCCTTTAGTTTTTCAAGGTACCGTACTTAAAACGCTTAAATTACGGTGTCTTGACAATCAGAATTTTAGAAAAAGTTCAGATGTTGGCAAATCATGCCACTTTAATATGGCCACTTCCAAACATGCTTTAGATGATGAAGCCAGACGTCTGCTCTAGATTGATTGGTTGATTGATGTTTTACGCCGTACTCAAGATTATTTCATTTGCGGTGGTGGTGGCGTTGCTACCAGGTTTAGTGGGGAGGAAACCGGGTACTTTGTCCGCAGAAAGTTGAGAAACAAGATGAAGGAAGTGTGATCTTATGCGCCCCCGACCTTCGGCGAGTAGGGCCTACCTCGCAACTCTCCTACATACGGCGTTTGAGTGAAAAGTTCACTCAGAATTTTTTCAGTTTTATTTGGTCGGAGTGGGATTCGAACCCGCGTCGCATCGATGGAAAGCCCATTGGATCGCTTTGAGATGGTTGGTGTAAATGTGAACTGTCATCGACGAACGGCTATTGTTAAACCCATGCGACGAAACGTCATTGAGATTGACTAGAAAATTAAAAATCTATGAGCCGTGATTAGTTTTTCACATTTTCTACAAATTCTAACTTTTTTTAATGTGCACTTCGCATACTTTTCCTACTCCATATTTTGAACACGTGTCTACGGAGCCGTAAAAGTGACATTGACATTTATTTTTTCGACATGCGAAAAAACAATGCATCGAATTTTAAGTCCTAATTAGGAGATAAAAAATAAATGCATCGAATTAGTATCTCCTAATTAGGAGATAAGAAACAAATGTTTCAAATTGGATACTAATTCGATGCATTTATTTTTTATCTCCTAATTAGGACTTACTAATTCGATGCATTGTTTTTTCGCATGTCGAAAAAATAAATGTCAATGTCACTTTTACGGCTCCGTATGTGTCGCACTGAGGGACAAAACATACGCAAAGCGCATAAGCTCACAATTCCTTCATCTTGTTTCTCGACTTTCAAAATATATAGCCTAAGACTTAACGGATCTCAGGCGATAGCCTTGGCGACCGAAACTTATACTTAAGTCATATGTTGACACATCCATTAGTAGGCCTATATCGCTAGAGCTTTGAACATGTGTGGTTCCCAAAATGCACCCGCTTAGTGTTTTTGACCAATAGTATGCAAGGCGCCCAGAGGATAGACAATTCAACCAGATAGGAGACTACCGGCACGATATGCAGATATCACTAGAACCTCGGTATAGTTTTACTTCTTCTGACGACACCAATACCGAGAAAGTTATGAACTCATATAAACGATTGATTGATTAAATATCAACGAGTTACTTATGGATAACAACTTCTTAATTTATTTCTGGTGACGTTTCGATGTCGATCCTAACATCCTTATCGAACCTGTGACAAGCAACAGTGGGTTAACCTTATATACACGACGAAGTTGTTATCCATAAGTAACTCGTTGATTTGTTATACCACCAACTTCTAAATGCCACTCAAAGAAGTGATTGATCGATTGTTTAGTGTTTTACGCAGCTCAAGATTATTTCACTTATCTGGCGGCGTTGCCAGTTTTTTTTTTGTGGGAGGAAACCGGGCTCTATGACCGGAGGAAACCCACGACCTTCCGGTGGTAACCGTCCCACATAGGTCGTTCGATTGAAAACCCCAGTCAGAAAATTATCAAATGATTTTTTTTGGACTGAGTGGGATTCGAACCCGCGAACCATTGGTGGAAGGCTGTTCGGATTGAGCGTCCAACGATCTACCTACTGAGCCACGGAGGCCCTTACACTAAAGGAAGTTGTGTGCTAATAACGGACAAAATTTAAATAGTCGGGATGTATGAGCAGGCTTCATGTACATTTAAGAAGCTTTATTACTTATAAAGACAACTTAAGTCAAGAAGATTTTCGCTGTGTGTGTGTGTTTTAGTGTGTATAAATGTAAAAACTATACTTTAACATACATCCCAGAGATTGGTATCAGCCGAAAGCTCTTGTTTTGAAGTATATGTAGACCTATTCTTCGTAAAAATAACGAGCATTTATCAAATTCATATCCAGCAAAATTGCAGCTCATGCCTCTTTAAATTACGGAACCGTAGAGGGGACATGCAAAACAAAAAAAAAAAAAACAAAAAAAAAACAACAACGGAAGCCATAATTCGTGGAACGAAATAGTAATTCGTAATATAGTAATTCGTGGAACGAATTGTAGTAATTCGTGGAACGAATTATAGTAATTCGTGGAACGAATTATAGTAATTCGTGGAACGAATTATAGTAATTCGTGGAACGAAATAGTAATTCGTGGAACGAAATAGTAATTCGTGGAACGGAATAGTAATTCGTGGAACGAAATAGTAATTCGTGGAACTTATATATATGGCGGCGTTGCCAGGTTTAGTGGGGGGACGGGCTCATTACCCGGAGGAAACCCCCAACCTTCGGCGAGTAGGCCTATTTGACTAAACATACGGCGACCGAGTGAAAAATTCACTCAGAAAATTTTCAATTTTTTTTATTATTTAACGATATGAATCAGCTGAGAATATAATTGATTGATTGATTGATTTATTGATTGGTATTTTACTTAGCATGCACTTGGGATTTTTTCACTTAAATTTAGGGCGTTGCTGAGTTTAGTGGCGTGGGGGTATGGACGCGTTACCCAGAGCTAGAGTAGGCCAACCGGGTAACTCTTCAACATCGGGCGATAAAATGAAAGCCACACTCAGAAAGTTTTGAATTGGACTGAGTGGAATTCGAACCGGCGACTGATCGATGGAAAGAGTAAGCCTAATGAGTGAATTAAACGAGTTTTGAAAATTGGCCAAAAAGGCTTGCGCCTTGTGCATTGTCCTTCCTGTAAGCTTCGATTAATTGTACAACGTAATGTTTTATAAACACAAACAATACCGACTCGAACAATATTTTTAAAAATTTATTTTCTGGCATTCATTGTAAATCAACACACATTGAATACGTGTGTGTCCCATGTATATCAAACATATATGCATGGTTTAATGTAACGGGTTTGATATATTTCCACTGGGGTAGAAATTTAAATCATTTTTATCAATTTATCAATGTGGTGGAAATGTTATCACTAGCTGCGTTGGAAACCTTTCAACCGCGGTCAAAACGTTAAGGCTACACTGCAGAGAAAAATTTCCTTCGCGGTGGAAACCTTTTCTCCGCGGTGAGAACCTTTTCTCCGCAGTAAGAACCTTTTATCCGCGGTGAAAACGTTTCCATCGCTGTGGAAACCATTTCACCGTGGTGGATATGTTCCCTTTGTGATTTGACAGTTTACGTGCGTTTTTATCGAATTTCTGTAGAAATCGTTTTACTCTGGCCTACCTCAAGGTATGATTTATATGATACAGGCTTGATTTTTTCGAGATACAAAATCTCTCGTCTCAAAAGTTTCCACTTGTATAAAATTCTGTTTAAGACGAAAAACACTGGAAATATCAAAATTCCACCCGTAGGGGCTAGCTATTATAGCCTAATAATAGCGCTCCATAATCATAGGATAATAATTTAACTTTCTGAAAGTTTAATAGGCCTAACTAAAAACAGCTAGGCCTAACAATGGAACGTTGAGACTCTGAGGGGCCAATTGGTGATCTCAGCCGGGTTTTATGTGTCCCGGGTTCGATGTGTTCCGGGTTCTATGTGTAGGCCTACCAGGTTCTAGGCATATGCATGCGTCCGTGGTTCGATGTGTCCCGGGTTCTATGCGGAGGCCTAGGCCATACCTGGTTAGACCTACTAATTAACTTACTAGTAGCTAGGCCTATAAGGCTAAAGGCCTATATATATGCGGCCCGGGTTCTATATCAGTATATGACCGCCCTGGTTACATATTTATGCGGCTATATAATTATAATAAAATTATTGTTCAGAGCGGAAAAAATGCACGTAGCCTAGGCCTACTGCCTGTTTAGAAGCGGGCAGTTTACTCTGGCTTTTTGATTGCGACATTTGAACCCTGACACAAAAATACGACCGTCAAAAAATAAGAAATTGTCATTTTGGAGTTAGTTGGAGATCTTCAAATTCTGTGGCCAACCCATCATCAATATACTTTGGCCACAAAGTTTGGAGATCTCCAACTATTTTGGAGTCAGAAACTCGGACTAACTTGTGTGTACCCAATAAAAATGAACTATATATATGGAATGGACACTCCTCGTTGGCTGACTTGGATCTGACTTTGTAAATAGCGCCGCCATTGCTGAGGGATGAGCACGTACATGACTGATCTGGGTCGATATACCACCATCTCTTACGAATGGCAGCATTCGATACACGTTAAATACCACGTGACCTCCATTCCACGCATATAGTTCACTGCCCAACTCCCTAGCGCTTGGAAAATGCTTTTAACGACAACCGTAAAGTGCCATGATAATTTCTGAAACGAAAGCGAGGCCAGACAGCAATGGCGTCAGACTAGGAATTTTTTAGCCTAGTGGATTAGACTGACGTCTTTTTAATTTTCACCCGTCGATTTAAACTGTCAACAACATGTAATCAATGGTAAGCTCTAAGTGTTTCATCAGGTTTTAATTATTTAATCAGGATAAAGCCTTTGTTTTCTCTGTGGCAGTGACCGTTTTCGGCGACATATGAATCTTGTCAGGTCGTCTGACGTCGATTTATGGCAAGCTTCGGCGTATCTATGATGATTATCACTCAGAATCTATACCCTGAGTCTGATGTCTGTCAACCTGTGCTTGTTATTCGACATCATTACGTAGTTTTACACTCGAGGCTTCCTGAATGATGCAATGATAAATACATGGCGCTGTCATGGATCTGGCTAATATTTTTCAGGTTGGGGAATAATTCAATAATATGGATTATATGATGTAGGCAAAGCTAGCCCCAGGTGACTATCCTGCCATTCTGTTGTATAGTCACAGATCGGTGCCATTTGGCTCTGTAGGACGGTTCAAAATTTTGGTCTTGTAGCTTTATTAGACCTTTCTATGATTAAATAACATACTTTATTGACTGTTTGGGTGTCCTGCTTGCATTCCCAATGGTAAAAATCCAAATCAAAGTTTAAATACTCTTTTCATGGTCCATTTTGACCTACGATACCCCTAAACATATCTGACGAAAACAAAATGGCGACCGCTAGTTCTGTATCAAGTACTGTGGTTTCGTATAAAATTTGGCAAAGAACACATGCGCACGCATGCGCTCCACGGTAAAATTTCAGTCTGAGATACGAAACGGTGACAATCTCCAGAACAGTCAATAAACAGTCAATATAAACAGTCAATAAAGTATGTTATTTAATCATAGAAAGGTCTAATAAAGCTACAAGACCAAAATTTTGAACCGTCCTACAGAGCCAAATGGCACCGATCTGTGACCATACAACAGAATGGCAGGATAGTCACCTGGGGCTAAGGCAAAGCCTAGATTAGGGTTAACAATCAAACAATAAAAACATTTAGAGGGACTGTATATTTTGACCATATGTGTTAAGAAAGTGAAGTAAATAGAGGATATTGAACAGTTGTGTTTGAATAGCACTTATATTTTTTCGAGTGAAAGCCGGAGAATAACCCACGAGACGCGAAGCGTCGAGTGGGTTATCCCTCCGCCTTTCAAGAGAAAAAATATAAATGCTGTTCAAACACAACTGTACAATATTCTGTTTATTATTTATACTATCATTAGGGTTGCACTGTCCAACTTTCAAATTCCTTGAAATTAATAAAACTGAAATTTAAAGAATAGATATGGACTTACTAATTCATTATAATGTGGTTAAACTGCTACTGGATGAATCAATTATGATAAATTTGTCTTCAAACATTCAAACATCAAATATCCATTCTCAATGCTAAACATGTAGATCACTGATGTGACCCTGTGAAAGGCAACTATGAAATTATTGCCCTCCACAAGCAGAAGATTTCTTTGAGAAGGGGGAGCTAACCGAAAATTCCAGAAAAAAAGGATGAGGGTCTAGAGAGATGTACTGAATCAAAAAAAACTATTTCCAAGTAAAACTGATTAATCTCCTAAAAACATTAAAGAAATGCACAAAAAGGCAACTTAACCAAAATAACAAAAAGTGATAATTATTAACAAGACTTATTAAGAAACATTAAACCCAAACATGTTGAAACATTTAGTGCTAGTCGCTTTCCCCATTCAAGGTCCTCTCAGCAGATTTAAAAAAAAAAGGAATTTGTGATAGTGTTAGAAAAACAAGACACTCGCAGCTGCAAAAAAATCAGAAATTTCTGATTTTTTCTACTTTCATTGTCACTAAAAAATCTAAGGAAAGTCTTTTGTTTTTCCAATTTGGCAAAATATAAAAAATTGTACAAAGATGATGTGAATTAAACAAGTTTTTCAAAATGTTGATGCTGTGATAAAATTGATAAATTTTGTTGGTAAAAAATTTTGTCAATGAAATTTCCCGCAAGAAACAGAAATATTAGTAAAACACTTTGACTCATACATTTTCTCTGTAAACTAATCCCAGCCAATCATATAAGAGAATCAAAACGAGGTCAAAGTCGCCTTCTCCATTTCAGTTCAGTGATGTGCGATGAGGTGTCACGTGGGGTACACCATACATCCCTACTATCATGTTTTAGGCTGGAGATTGTTTATTAAGTATAAATTTATCAATTATTAAAAAGACGGATTAGGTTTTCAGCAAACGTAGGAATATATATCGCTGACCAATGAAACAACAGCATGTCTGTTCTTCTCACGTGACTATCGACTGTCACATTTGCGGTCATTTGAATGGCCATTTTCTCCCTGAAGTTTTTCGCGATATTTCATGTAAAAAGAAATTAAATCGAACTCCATGGATTTTAACTCTGCAGAGCACCAGTCACCAGGATAAAAAATGATATTTGAAATTACTTTACATTGTTTAAACGCGTCAATGAATGGCAAGTACAGTTATTCGTTACACGCAGTGGTGCGATTCTCCGAAGCCATGCTGCAGGTCACACAACGCTGCCAACATACGATCGATTATGAAGTTTTGTTTTATCGCTTTGATTTAGAGTGGTAAGCCGATCCTCTATTGAATCAATTTAGTGTTTTCAGCTGTAATTTATTTATCTTAACGCTAAATATGACTGAACAGGCTTCATTTAGCCTATCAAAATCCTATGTACTGTTGTTGTTGTACAGCAGACGTCGGTACACAAGAAAGAAGTAGGTCCGACGACGTCATCTGCTTCGCCGCGTGCATTAAATAACAAAAAGTGTTATTTCACTGCAGTGAATTATAACATTTCTGAGTGAAGGAAATCCCTAGTTTTCACTTATGTATAAATAATAAATTAATTATTTACCCCAACAATTGCAAAATTACCTCAGATAGAACCGTTTCATAACACTCAAGTCTTCGATTGAAAGTGCCTTTGCATATCCATTCCACACTGCAGAAATCCGTCGGGATTCGCAAACTACCCTTGATGACAAAGCCGGAAGTATAACTTTTCTCACTTCCAATCGGAAGTGACGTATTAAAAAATTTACCTAGTTGAGCGAATAAGCCAGGGAGAAGCAGTTGTCACTGATTGTAGCTGAAAAGGGTGGATCACTCTGGTCAATTATAAAAATAAGGGGAGATAAATCTATCTCAAAAGGCATACTGACTGCTCCCTTATAAACCAAGTGACCTCAAACTCAAGTTCCGTTTTTCAAGGTAAGCTGACATCCGATATATCACATACTAACTTGTGTGCGAATTGCAGTTAATTGGCAAAATTTGAGTGAATCGGATCAAAGATAAAAATCTGCAAAAACGTTACCCTCCAACAACAGCCAATCCAAGATTTTCGAATAAATAGGCGTGCAAAATCTCCGTTGACTCGTGAGGTTGTTGTTGCAATATAACGACTGCGAATCTTTGTCAAGTTACCGTCCTTAGAACTTTAAGAACTATTTGCAAGGGAAGGCGTTTTTTATTATTCTGACCACTTTTAATGACGTCATAGTCACATGGGAGCATGGACCTGGACAACTTTTCTGTAGGCCAGTTTGATCGGCGCAATGAGGTAAGAAACCCTACCTAGATGCCTATAGCCAATTAACTATATATGTATATGCAATGAACTATATGCGTGGAATGGCTGTCATGTGACAATTAAAGTACAATGAGCGGGAATGGTAAAGAATACATGGTGAGCCAATGTGGGCGGAGCAACCGTGGGAAAGTTTTTGATTGGCTTGCATTCATTGGTTCTTGACTAAACGGTCTATAATGACAGTAACAAAAGTAGTATACCAGGGTTCGAAATAACGGGTGCATACATGCACCGGTGCATGTAGATTTTTGATGGTGCATGTAAATTTCAGTAACTCACGCAGTTCACATGCACGGTCGTGCAGGTAGTAAAATCTCGACAATAGTGGGTAACTCACTAACTAGTTCTCAAATGCTGCCAGTCCATTGGTCAATATTCGCAAGAGAATTGTTTCGCGTGTCAGTTTAACACAATACTCGATATACAAAGATCTTTTTTTAAGGGCTTTACAAGTAATCTACTATAAACACAATATGTACGCTTACGGCATCCAAATAGAGTACGATCAGCCCTGATGATTTTGACCTACTTGGTCCATCGCTAAGCATTCTCTTGTTTTGCATGGATCAGTATTTTAGCCTATTTATTTTATACGTAGGTCTGTATATGTTTACGACTTGTCTCAGTAAAAAGTCGCATGAAATCGATGACAGTGTAACTCTCCTCAGATGGAGTTATTTGTTACTTTCAGCGCGATTAGCATTGTTTAACTTTTTCGAACTTCGCTATGATCTGGGGCCTGTTATGCGAAGCCACGTACATCATGCAGTTGCCAGGACGTTCTATCTCTTCGATATATACGATGGCATTTACGATGCTTATGGAGACTGAGTGCGCTTTGTGAAACAAGCCCCTGAACACAATTATAGCGAGTCCGCTGGCGTGCCAATTGCACTGGGACCACAGCTTCAGGTATTTATTATTTTACAGTATATGGTGCCAAGTACAGTGATCGGGGCATGTAAATGCGAAAGAAATAAATGACCCTCGGCTAACGCAGAAACTTTTCTGCAGCGTTTTTTTATAGAAATATTGAATTAAGAGGGTTGGTGCATGTAGAAATAGGTGTGTGCACGTAGATTTTAGAAGCTGGGTGCACAGTGTGCAGGTTACTTTTTTTCTTAACTCATTCGGTACCGCAGCTCTGTCCAGTCCCCGGTGCGTGGCCCGTCAGCCAGACAGTGCAGATTGCCTAAAACCCCACAGCGATGTCCCTGACTAAATTTACTTGCACACAGGCCAGTCAGTGATATCGCTTGTTTGGTCCTGTACACCATTAAAATTTACAAAATCAAAAACGATTGTGTACATGTTACTAATATGTATTTAGTGTTTGTTTATAAATCAAAATTCAAATCAAAAGATTATGTTTATCTGTCAAAAATAGCCCGTGAAAAGTGAAGAAAGAGCGACGTATCACTCGTTTGATGAGTAAAAATTTTAACTTGACGAAAGTCAGTTGAAAAAATAATGGCAAAAAATTCCAGATTCGTTCAGAAATTAGTGAACTCTTATAAAAAATATCTCCATGCACGTTTTGATATTAATATAAAATTGAATGAAAACATTTAAGTTTACTTTATTGGTGTAAATAACATTTACAGTTGCGAAGTTACTTGCTGCAGCTGAACGAAAATTCGATCGGTAAAATAGTGATTCTACGTTGCCGTGTATTTCAGTTCATTTTGAAATATTCCTTCTTTTCAAGCTCGGAAAAAGACAATATTAATCTTATTAAGTGTCTTATGGAACACCCTCCTTCAAAAATTTTTATTATTGTTACATTTTTGGAAAGAATTTAGGTGTTTAAAATCCAAATTCGAGAAGGCCGTTTTACAGACTTCGAACAGGTTGTGGCGGCCCGGCAACACGCATAGTTAAATTATTTCTTATAGTCTCCCTTGAAAACCTGAAAGGAGTCTATTTTTCATACGTTTTAAAATGACCTGAGGATTGCGATTTCACTCTGAGAGTTAACAAAGCTCTGATAAATGTCTTCTTTTCACTACTCTGGACTCCGAAACTCCAAATAACGTCTTCAATGCCAAAATAACCCATTTGTATTTAACTGGGTCATGTCTTGAGAAGTCTTCAAATGCATATGTAGGGGCCTAGTGATTGACAACGGGAACTCGCTCTCGCCGACAGTTTTCACTAACCGATTTTAGCACTTTTTAATCGTAGATATTTAAATATCCCACTCACTGTCAGTATATTGAAGACAAGGAATATATATATTAAGATCTGAAGCTGTAAATATAAGGAATTCCACAAGCTTTTATCGTCAAATTTAACATTTTCTCGCTATATACGTATGCTTGAAATGTCCGTTCTAACTTGGACAAAGTTGGAAGTTATCAGTGAATTAAACGTACTAAAAAGTAAATTAAACCTCTTTTTACCGTATTCAAAGATTGAAAAAACAAAACACAAAGCAACAAACAGATGCAACATGTGATTTTATTTGTTCATTCTCAAAATTAGTTGAAGTTGTAAGAAAAAATAACCTGTATGTTTGCTGTATACATTTTGTCGCCATATGGCGTCAGTGGGGTTTTAGTCGACTTTTCTGCTGTCGCCAAACGGCGTCTTCGGTACTGAAGCAGGCTAGCACTCTGACGCCATATGGCGACAGCGGTACCGAATGGGTTAAATTCGAACCCTGTATACGGGGACGTTTGGAAGCGTCAACTGTTTCTTTCATCCTATCTTCTTGCTGTATACAACAGCGCCACCTAACCTCTTACGGTAGACAACTCCCTTCACTGCAACACACCCAAGTTAATAGATTATTTTTTTTCTATTTAAATCCGCACTCAACGGGTCTCGAACCCCTACCTTTCCAATCTGAAGCTGCGCAGAACCACATGCGCACTCAATTAGACCGTAGTATCTTTCCACTAGACTAACTTCCAACACAGCGTTAGAGGTATTAAATTTCTATGTGTTACCTGAACTGCGATACACGCATGCGCACTTCATATTTATATACCCTTTGACCTGCGATGACGTATTTGGACGAATCGAAGAGGATCCTTCGGTTTTGTAAATAAACATGGCTAAACCTAACCCTTTTCTGTCAATAAACCCCGTCCCTAACCCTAAGTCCGTCTTTAGCGTTGTCAATAAAATATTCCAAAACCTAACCTTATTCTGTCAATAAACCCCGTCCCTAGTCCTAGGTTCGTCTTTGACGTTTTGTCAATAAAAAAAGCTGTTGACAATTGGGGCACACCGTAGTGACCCTCCGTCTCTGATGAGCTGGCATAGTGCCAGAGGCCAACAGTCATCGACCACAGCCACGCCTTACGCACAGTGGGGCCACTTTATCAATGAGTTGACTGACCGCAACTTCTACGTTACCTACTATTCTTTACCCAAGCCCAATGAGCTCCGCCATTATTATGAGATGACACTACTGATCTGACGTTACACAGAAAGCGAAAGAAAACAAAGTCATTATCCCTCCCTTGATTACTGCTTTTACATTTACGTCATAACATGATGACAAAACACTATTGTGACTTCAATTCTTACCGTTTATTCGTCATGTCATACATTTGTAGAAAAACGTTATTTCCGTTTCGAGAGACAACATCCCATAGTTATGACGGCGATTTTAGCACGTCAGACCCAATCTTACCAATGTGACATAGCCATTCAACGCATATAGTTCATTGCATATATAGTTCATTGGCTTTAGCCCTGTTTGGAAAAGATGCACGTCACTTTTCAAGTCCTTTTCAAGCGTCATGCCATTGTTACATCTATGCTTTGCGTCATGTCTGACGTTAAGTCAAAACCACTATCAGCGGATAGCTTTTTAAAGTGAGAAAAGTACGAGCTTGAAGGCTGCATGGAGAGACCTCCTACTTTAAACCATCATTTCTATCTTATATTTGATACTGATTGTGATTTCTTATACAAACTGCTTGAAAGGATGACTTTAAGCCCCCGCTCAGGTCGAGTTAAGATCGGATCATTGTAAGCTCCAGTCTGTAGTGAATCTGCGATCAAACAGTCGGAGAACGTTTTTCGACATGAGCGGCCTTAAGACTCTTCAGATCGGTCTCAGACTGATTAGTCTTACGGCCGTAAGGATAGAGCATGTTCTATTTTCTCCAATCAATCTTAAAGTCGCAGCCAATCAGCGACCTATACTTCATCACGTGATCCATTTTTTCTTGGGATTTCGGTGACGTCGTTTTGTTAAGTCACTCCTAGTTGCGTGCCAGTCTGCCTAATAGGATGACGAAGTTCCCTTCCGATCAACTGATCGCATAGACCTGAGCATGGCTTAAAGGGGCATGAGCTGCCAAAATGTTGATATTTTGACGTTGATACAGTATGTTTAAATTATCGGCTATTTTTCCTAAGACGTATAATCCAAAGACTTTTTAGTGCGTCTAGTCTCGGTAATGTACGATAAAGTATTGTTTTGAGCTAACTTTTGCTTAGAATGAATGAATGGTCGTCCCGGTTATTTAAATTTTGTTTACTTTTAGAACACGTTTTCGGTTCGTACAGGCCACATACTGTATGGATTTTCCTCATTCCAACGCCAATCATTTAGTTTTTCGATGGCCTGTAAAGCCTCTTACTGTCGGGACGATCAGAAATTATGAAAAAAGTGTGAATTTCGGCAGCTCATGCCACTTTAAGACCTGTCAGTCGGATATCGTTTGGCTAAAGGACGAACTAGTCTCAGTCGACATGAACGGTCTTAAAATTTAGTCGCTGACCATCGGATTGGATCTTAACTCGACCTGAGCGGGGCTTTTCATGTAGTTAAAGGCCCACTTGCCGCCGTAGCCTGTTTAAATTTGCTAAGAAAACCAATTTACATGAGCTTACTACGACTAATACAACTAAACTTAAACATAGGAAACATAAAACTTACATGTCTAGTTAGCTTTAGAATGTAGAAATGGGGTGAAAAACAAACGAAGAATCGAAGCCTGATTACAACAACAACGATCAGTGTCGGTCAACTTTCGTGTTGGATTACCCTTATTTCAGGCCTTTTTATCTGTGGTTTACACTCAAATAATTTTCAGCAGGCTTTTCCAGTCGCTGTTAACCGATCGTCAGTCTCTATTTCTCAGATAAATAGGCCTACGTAAAATTATACTGTGCCGTTAGTTCACTCACTCGACTGAAACATAAAATCGCCAATAGGCGGCAGTTTGGTTTGTTTACGTTCCGGGTACCTAACAATTCAAATTTTCAAATTCAAATTAAAAATACAAAGTGACGTCCAAACTTCTAAATTTTGGTAAAAATAGAAAGTTCCTAACTTATATTGTCTGGGAAAAATACAGAAAACGGATTTTCGTTTTTAATGTAAACAATATTCCTAATTTTCGCGGCAAGTGTGCCTTTAAGCTTTAGCTATATAATTATTTATTTGATGGGCATTTACTTTAAACATGTATTTGTTCTTTGCAGTGTATCTGTGAGAATGGTTCGAAGAAAACACATAGAACCATGGATTTTATTACCATGTCAGCCAGCTATGTTAGGTACACTTAACCTGTAACCATGACAACAGAGGACCTGCTTGAGGCAGGTCAGGTGGTCAAGGACAGATGGAAAGTTGTGAGTTGCCTCCCTTTGTCATATTGTACCATCTTTAAATGTTGTGTTTTTGATTCCTCGTTAATCTTGGTTGCTTTCTCCAACTATCGCACGATGTCACTTTTTAGTTTAAATTTTAGGTTACATGTACATGTGGCTAGGTTCCCGATAGAGAGGTGACCACTATCCTGGTACGATTGGCTTGTAAACACGTTTAGCAAGGACTATTATCCTATTGCCAAATATCGTATCTCCATTTCGTTTTATGTTGAGTCATTCTTTATCATATCATATGACAGTGGCCGTTGTTTTAATCCAAGATGGCGACTTGTCATGGTGAGTAACGTCAAACTTCGGCTCTCTATTAAGCCGTTCATTGAAAAACTGAACATTCAGGGTAAACACAATCTTAGTAAGCAGTGATAATCTAGGGCTTGTCAAATGTTATATAACGAAAAGCTTGTAAATAGCCGAAAAAAATTGACATCAACATGTGCTATATAAAGGCATTAATCATTTCCGTCTACAGAAAGAGTAAAGGCCAGTAGAGACACGCGTCAGCCCGACTAGAAAACAGCGTCGTATCGCAAGCGCCTCCGTGGCTCATTCAACAGATGCCAATCTCTCAGCCAGACACAAGCCTTCCATTGATGCGTCAGGGCTTTAAATCCCACTCAGAATAAAAATAAAAAAAAACTCGAAGTGGGGTTTTTACTATTTTGTTCTATATGGAAGAGTAGAGCTCTGGGACAAGATACTCGCCAAACATGTACGGCTTCTTCCAAACTGCATAGACGGGGCCTCTGTGGCTCAGTAGGTAGAGCGTTGGACGCTCAATCCGAACAGCCTTCCACCAATGTGTCGCGGGTTCGATTCCCACTCAGTCCAAAAAATTGGAAAATTTTCTGACTGGGTTTTCACTCAAACGACCTATGTGGGATGGTTGCCAGTTACCAACGGAAGGTCGTGGGTTTCCTCCGGGCATAGAGCCCGGTTTCCTCCCACAATAAAACTGGCAACGCCGCCATATAAGTGAAATAATCTTGAGCGCGGCGTAAAACACCAAACAATCAATCAACCAAACTGCATAGTTTCCTCTCCCATTTAGCCTGCAAGCAAGAATAATCTTAAATGCAACAAAACACATTAAAGACGAAAAGTAGCATGAGCTGCCAAAATGTTGATATTTTGACGTGAAAACAGAATTTTGAAATTATTGGCTATTTTTGTCAAGACATATAATTCAGAAGCTTTTTAGTGCTTCTAGTCTCGAGAATGAACGATAAAGTAGTGTTTTGAACTAACTTTGGCTTAGAATGAATGAATGGTTATTTAAATTTTGTTTACTTTTCGAACACATTTTCGGTTCGTACAGGCCACATACTGTATGGATTTTCCTCATTCCAACGCCAATCATTTAGTTTTTTTCGATGGCCTTCAAAGCCTCTTACTGTCTTGACGATCAGAAATTATGAAAAAAGTGTAAATTTTGGCAGCTCATGCCACTTTTAAGATGGCAGAAGCAACTATTTTGTATTTGGGATTGCATTCTTAAGAATTTTATTTTTGCAATATGTGTGCATGTCAGATTTATGGATCTCTTTCGTATTGGCTGCCAAGATCAGTTGTCTGATCCCTTGTTTCATGTGAATATATATAACTTCTTTTCCTTTCTCTTATAGATTAAGAAAATCGGAGGTGGTGGCTTTGGAGAAATCTATGAAGGGCTGGATTTGGTCACCAAGGAAAATGTAGCCTTAAAACTCGAGTCTGCCAAACAAGCTAAGCAAGTACTGAAGATGGAAGTGGCTGTCCTGAAAAAACTTCAAGGTTAGCGCCTTAGCGGTTTGAAATGGTTTCACTGTTACAGTTCAACTATGTACCTATTTTTAAAAAAATGATAAGAGGACACATGTGCTAATACAATAATGTACATGTACAGGTTTTCATTGTCCATGTCCAAGGCCGTAACCTTAAAGTGGCATGAGCCACTTTATCGTATATTCTCGAGACTAGAAGCACTAAAAAGCCTCTGAATTATATGTCTTGAGAAAAATGGCCAATAATTTCAACATTCTGTTGTTACGTCAAAATATCAGCATTTTGGCAGCTCATGCCACTTTAAGCATTGATTTATTTCAAAGTGGATATGAGTATTTAAGTTGACAGAAATTGAACATTTCCCTACCCAATTAACTGAAAATCAGTTTTTATGGGGCTGAATTAAGTTTTCTGCTCATTCTGCTAAACCTGTTATTTATTTTACTCTGAAACTTACATACCGTATTTCTTCTAAATATTCAGCCATTCTAATGGCCTAAATTTTCCATTGCGTCGGACAAAAATGGAGACGAGGAGTTGTGTTTAAGGATAACCATTTTCACACACTGCCCGGCGGGTCATATTGCCTTAAATTCCCTCTAAAGGGCAAATTTGTCTGGCCTCATTTAGCAGATTTCTTTTCCAATGATCGAATCCTTATGTTGAAAAAAGTGGCTGAATCTTTAGAAGAACTACGGTAACAAGTTTACGTGTACTTGGGCCTCAATCCAGCCTGCCCCCATCGGGCAAAGAGCCTGCTTTCCTCCACAACTAAACCTGACAACGCTATCTTCAATCTTACCTAAACCAATCGAGCTTCGCTAACATCGATATTATTTATATTATTTATTCATAAAAGTTTTTAATTATTTTCAGGTCATGATCACGTTTGTCGTTTCATTGGCTGTGGTCGAAATGACAGATATAATTACGTCGTCATGTCCCTTCAGGGAAAAAACCTAGCGGAACTTCGCCGAAGTCAGTCTCGTGGTTGTTTTAGCGTCAGCACAACTCTCCGCCTCGGTTCGCAGATTCTTCGTGCAATTGAGAGTATTCACGAAGTGGGATTTCTGCATAGAGATATCAAGCCAGTAAGTTGGCCTTTCACCTTTTTTTTTTCACGTGTGTGTTATTTGAAATCACGCGTTTAAAAGTTTTTAATACTAACCCGGAACTATCCTGGATCTCACATACATATCAACGTGAGTAATACACTGTAAATTAAAACTTACATAACTGACTTATGTTCCTCTAAAGTTAGTCCGTTAGTCTGACACAGACTTTCCATTGATGTGTACCTATGTTGGATGGTTGCCAGTTACCAACAGAAGGTCCTGTGTTTCCTCCGGGCATAGAGCCCAGTTTCCTCCCACAATAAAACTGGCAAAGCCGCCATATAAGTGAAATAATCTTGAGCGCGGCATAAAACACCGAACAATCAATCAATCAATCAAACCATTGATGTGGTGCGGGATCAAATTCCACTGAGACCAAATAGAAATTGAAAACAATTCTGAGCGTATTTTTCTGTGGATCACTGTATGTAGGAGAGTTGCCAGGTACTCGCCGAAGGTTGGCGTTTTCCTCCTCCTGACCTTTTGAAACCAAGAAAGGAAGACATCTTTACAAATCTTCTGTTGATCTTCGGCTTTCGTTTCAGTCCAATTTTTCCATGGGTCGTCTGACGAGTAACAGTAAAAAGGTGTATATGTTAGATTTTGGTTTGGCTCGGCAGTACACAACAGCAACGGGTGAAGTGCGGCCTGCAAGGCCTGCTGCAGGCTTCAGGGGTACTGTGCGATATGCATCGGTTAATGCTCATAAAAACAGGGTAAGTGTACTAGTATATTTCCCCCCTGCATTGAGGGTTGTTATTTCTTTCTTAATTTGAAATCCTCTGATGTTAACTTAGGGGCCTCGGTGGTCCAGTGGGTTAAAGTGAACATCCCTCAGTCGGACACAGACCTGCCATCGATGCCGCGCGGGATCGAATCACACTCAGACCAACTAGAAATTCAAAAATTTTCGAGTGGATTTTCCCCTCGTTGCCAGGTACTCGCAGAAGGTTGGTGGTCTCCTCTGGGCAATGAGCCCGGTTTCCTCCCCCGCTAAACCTGGCAACTAAACCTAAACCTGAGTGCGGCTTTAAATCAATCAACTTAAATTAATCAATCAACCGATGTTCACTTTGTAGCTGGTCTGGCAAAGAACCTGGTTTCTTCCTCCCCAATTAAGCTGTACTGTGTCCAATCTTTATTGTCTGGCAGAATAAATAACCACAACAAGCAATGAGAGCCAAAACTGGGAAAGGATGTTAATAAAATCTTGGTAGTGATAAATAATATAATCTTTTTTATGCACTATTCTCATTGTTTATGGGACTGCATTGCGCATCATGTGGTTGAGCCTTCTAAATTGACGTTTATATCTGACGTCGTGGAGCATGTCCAATTGCAAAACACCAATGGGTCGCGGGTTCGAATCCCACTCAGTCCCAAAAATATTGGAAAATTTTCTGACTGGGTTTCACTCGAACGACATATGTCGGATAGTTGCCAGTTACCAACGGAAGGTTGTGGGTTTCCCTTAGCCCGGTTTCCTCCCACAATAAAACTGGCAACGCCGCCATATAAGTGAAACGGCGTAAAACACCAAACAATTAATCAATCAACCAATTGCAAAACTTTCTGAATAGCGTCATCTGTCTCCAGGTTTCACAAAATCTTGTATAATTTGTCAAGAGGTTTGCGCTCCCTATAAACATTGAAATCTCCACAATTCAGTGAAATATTTTTTAGCGGAGATAAAAAAATTCACTATCAAATATGTGTAATCTATCTCTTTCTAGGAAATGGGTCGTCACGATGATTTATGGTCGTTGTTCTACATGATGGTGGAATTCATGGTGGGCCAGTTACCATGGAGAAAGATTAAAGACAAAGAACAAGTCGGCGTTATGAAGGAAAAATATGAACATCAACAACTTCTCAAACACATGCCCACCGAGTTTAAAGCATTCTTAGAGCATATACAAACGCTGGATTACAATAAAAAACCAGACTATGCCCTACTGCATAATTTATTTGAACAGTGCATGCGACGTAAAGGTATTAAGGAACAAGACGCTTTTGATTGGGAGAAAATTGGAGGGGATATCTCCATGACAACTACTACAACAACAACACCACCGGTTGGAATCCGTCAATCGGGTATCCCTGGGTAAGTTTCAGCAGAATTTTTTTTTATTCAGAATTTTAAATTTAATTCAGACTACGGTCTCTACGAAAAGAGATAGTGTTGGGAAAGTAAATCATATATTTTAGGCTTAAGTTAAATCTTAGTCTCGTTATTCTTGGGATTACACGTTCCTGTCTTATCCATGCAGCTACAACCAGCCTCCTCTAAAAATGGAGGTAATAGGCCCTGATACAATATTAAACACAGTCTCCTAAGAAGTACATTAAAATTGCTGCATACTTGTATCTCTTCAATGTCTCCTAAACTCAGAGCCAAATACCTTGACGCTCAAAGCCAATTTCCTTTTGAACAGAAAGTATCTTAACATACCAGAGTGGTGTTTTGTGCCAAGCCAAGCCGCCAATATTACTGTATCACCAATACTATTTGGCTATTCCTATAGAAGTGCTGCATTTGTAACATACCAGAGTGGTGTTGTGTGCCAAGCCAAGCCGCCAATATTACTGTATCGCCAATAATATTTGGCTATTCCTATAGAAGTGCTACATTTGTAACATACCAGAGTGGTGTTGTGTGCCAAGCCAAGCCGCCAATATTACTGTATCACCAATACTATTTGGCCATTCCTATAGAAGTGCTGCATTTGTAACATACCAGAGTGGTGTTGTGTGCCAAGCCAAGCCGCCAATATTACTGTATCGCCAATAATATTTGGCTATTCCTATAGAAGTGCTACATTTGTAACATACCAGAGTGGTGTTGTGTGCCAAGCCAAGCCGCCAATATTACTGTATCACCAATACTATTTGGCCATTCCTATAGAAGTGCTACATTTGTAACATACCAGAGTGGTGTTGTGTGCCAAGCCAAGCCGCCAATATTACTGTATCACCAATACTATTTGGCCATTCCTATAGAAGTGCTACATTTGTAACATACCAGAGTGGTGTTGTGTGCCAAGCCAAGCCGCCAATATTACTGTATCACCAATACTATTTGGCTATTCCTATAGAAGTGCTACATTTGTAACATACCAGAGTGGTGTTGTGTGCCAAGCCAAGCCGCCAATATTACTGTATCACCAATACTATTTGGCCATTCCTATAGAGGTGCTACATTTGTAACATACCAGAGTGGTGTTGTGTGCCAAGCCAAGCCGCCAATATTACTGTATCACCAATACTATTTGGCTATTCCTATAGAAGTGCTACATTTGTAACATACCAGAGTGGTGTTGTGTGCCAAGCCAAGCCGCCAATATTACTGTATCACCAATACTATTTGGCCATTCCTATAGAAGTGCTACATTTGTAACATACCAGAGTGGTGTTGTGTGCCAAGCCAAGCCGCCAATATTACTGTATCACCAATACTATTTGGCCATTCCTATAGAAGTGCTACATTTGTAACATACCAGAGTGGTGTTGTGTGCCAAGCCAAGCCGCCAATATTACTGTATCACCAATACTATTTGGCTATTCCTATAGAAGTGCTACATTTGTAACATACCAGAGTGGTGTTGTGTGCCAAGCCAAGCCGCCAATATTACTGTATCACCAATACTATTTGGCCATTCCTATAGAGGTGCTACATTTGTAACATACCAGAGTGGTGTTGTGTGCCAAGCCAAGCCGCCAATATTACTGTATCACCAATACTATTTGGCTATTCCTATAGAAGTGCTACATTTGTAACATACCAGAGTGGTGTTGTGTGCCAAGCCAAGCCGCCAATATTACTGTATCACCAATACTATTTGGCCATTCCTATAGAGGTGCTACATTTTTAACATACCAGAGTGGTGTTGTGTGCCAAGCCAAGCCGCCAATATTACTGTATCACCAATACTATTTGGCCATTCCTATAGAGGTGCTACATTTGTAGAATATTAACCATTGTCTCTGGCATTGGCTGTGTTTTGGAACTCTCCTTGAGATAATATCAAATGGATGTTTCTCTGAGATAGTTGTAATGTGGACCATTATCACTATTGAAAGAAATTTCTTGGCATTTGATTGGTCGAAATGCCCAGAATGTGAGTCTGCATCCCAGTGCTTTCCGTGTATATATTTGATTCTGTATAACACCGGAGTTAAGATCTCACGCGCTGTTATTACCACGGAGTGAGGGTCTTGGTGCGTCACAGAATTCTTCAGTCAAGACGAAATGCTATTGTGACGTCCGTTTAGAATGTTGTTTTGTCAGCCTTTTAATTTAGAATTTATTTGTTTCGCGACGTCATTTAGACCTTGATCAATACACTCAACCTAAGACATTTTTGTGAAGTCATCGAATTAAAAGCATCTGATTATATTCAGTTTTAAGTAAACAAGCTGCTCTGGATGGTGATAAATTCGTTATATGACGCCCTTGCGTGGATATACGGGTAGATATTTGGTGTCTGACACATAGTTTTCCTCGGCGATATTAATGTCAGACACCACATATCTACCCTTATCACCATTGAGAGAAATTTCTTGGCATTTGATTGGTCGAAACGCCCAGAATGTGAGTCTGCATCCCAGTGCTTTCCGTGTATATATTTGATTCTGTATAACCCCGGAGTTAAGATCTCACACGCTGTTATTACCACGGAGTGAAGGTCTTGGTGCGTCACAGCAATCTTCAGTCAAGACGAAATCCTATTGTGATGTCAGTTTAGAATGTTGTTTCGTCAGCATTGAACGCTATGCTTGTCTCAAAGATCGTGAAAACCCGATATAACTTTGCAACGTCACAATAGAATCTATTTCTTTCGCCACGTCATTTAGACCTTGCTCAATACACTCAATCCATCACATTTTTGTGAACTAATCGAATAAAGAACAGCTAATAATACTCAGTTTTAAGTAAACAAGCTGCTCTGGATGGTGATAAATTCGTTATATGACGCCCTTGCGTGGGTATACGGGTAGATATTTCGTGTCTGACAGATATTTTTCCTCGGCTTCGCCTCGGAAAAATATTAATGTCAGACACCAAATATCTACCCGTATACCCACGCAAGGGCGTCATATAACTAATAATATACCCATGCAAGGGCGTCATATAACTAATATTATATAGATCAGGGGCCTGTGGTACAAAGGTGTGTGAGGCCAGAGGGAATTCGATTTAATGTCAGACTCAACCTTCACACACTTTTGTGTGACCAGTCCAAGATGAGTATCTGATACTGACCCAACCCCTAGAGGTGTATCTTGCACTGACCCTGCCCCAGAGGTGTATCTGATACTGACCCTGCCCCAGAGATATATCTGATACTGCCCCTACCCCAGAGGTGTATCTGATACTACCCCTGCCCCATAGGTGTATCTGATACTGACCCTGTCCCAGAGGTGTATCTTATACTGACCCTGCCCCAGAGGTGTATCAGATACTGCCATTGCCCCAGAGGTGTATCTGATACTGACCCTGCCCCATAGGTGTATCTGACCCTGCCCCATAGGTGTATCTGATACTGCCCCTGTCCCAGAGGTGTATCTGATACTGACCCTGTCCCAGAGGTGTATCTGATACTGCCCCTGCCCCAGAGGTGTATCTGTTACTGCCCCTGCTCCAGAAGTGTATCTCATACTGACCCTGCCCCAGAGGTGTATCTGATACTGACCCTGTCCCATAGGTGTATCTGATACTGACCCTGCCACACAGGTGTATCTAATACTGACCCTGCCCCACAGGTGTATCTGATACTGGCTCTGCCCCATAGGTGTATCTGATACTGACCCTGCCCCACAGGTGTATCTGATACTGACCCTGCCCCAGAGGTGTATCTGATACTGACCCTGCCCCAGAGGTGTATCTGATACTGACGCTGCCCCAGAGGTGTATCTGATACTGGCCCTGCCCCAGTGGTGTATCTAATACTGACCCTGCCCCAGAGGTGTATCTGATACTGCTGCTGCCCCAGAGGTGTATCTGATACTGACCCTGCCCCAGAAGTGTATCTGATACTGACCCTGCCCCAGAGGTGTATCTGATACTGACCCTGCCCCAGAGGTGTATCTGATACTGACCCTGCCCCAGAGGTGTATCTGGTGCAGGCCCTGCCCCAGAGGTGTATCTGTTACTGCCCCTGCCCCAGAGGTGTATCTGGTGCAGGCCCTGCCCCAGAGGTGTATCTGTTATTGCCACTGCCCCACAGGTGTATCTGATACTGACCCTGCCCCAGAGGTGTATCTAATACTGACACTGCCCCAGAGGTGTATCTGATACTGCCGCTGCCCCAGAGGTGTATCTGGTGCAGGCCCTGCCCAAGAGGTGTATCTGATACTGCCGCTGCCCCAGAGGTGTATCTGATACGGACCCTGTCCCAGAGGTGTATCTGATACTGACCCTGCCCCACAGGTGTATCTGATACTGACCCTGCCCCAGAGGTGTATCTGATACTGGCCCTGCCCCAGAGGTGTATCTGATACGGACCCTGTCCCAGAGGTGTATCTGATACTGACCCTGCCCCACAGGTGTATCTGATACTGCCGCTGCCCCAGAGGTGTATCTGGTGCAGGCCCTGCCCCAGAGGTGTATCTGTTACTGACCCTGCCCCAGAGGTGTATCTGATACTGACCCTGCCCCAGAGGTGTATCTGATACTGACCCTGCCCCAGAGGTGTATCTGGTGCAGGCCCTGCCCCAGAGGTGTATCTGTTACTGCCCCTGCCCCATACACTGTATGTGTATCTGTTATTGCCACTGCCCCACAGGTGTATCTGATACTGACCCTGCCCCAGAGGTGTATCTGATACTGACCCTGCCCCACAGGTGTATCTGATACTGCCCCTGTCCCAGAGGTGTATCTGATACTGACCCTGCCCCAGTGGTGTATCTAATACTGACCCTGCCCCACAGGTGTATCTGATACTGACCCTGCCCCACAGATGTATCTGATACTGACCCTGCCCCAGAGGTGTATCTGATACTGACCCTGCCCCAGAGGTGTATCTGATACTGACCCTGCCCCAGAGGTGTATCTGATACTGACCCTGCCCCAGTGGTGTATCTAATACTGACCCTGCCCTACAGGTGTATCTGATACTGCCCCTGCCCCACAGGTGTATCTGATACTGGCCCTGCCCCAGTGGTGTATCTAATACTGACACTGCCCCAGAGGTGTATCTGATACTGCCGCTGCCCCAGAGGTGTATCTGGTGCAGGCCCTGCCCAAGAGGTGTATCTGATACTGCCGCTGCCCCAGAGGTGTATCTGATACGGACCCTGTCCCAGAGGTGTATCTGATACTGACCCTGCCCCACAGGTGTATCTGATACTGACCCTGCCCCAGAGGTGTATCTGATACTGGCCCTGCCCCAGAGGTGTATCTGATACGGACCCTGTCCCAGAGGTGTATCTGATACTGACCCTGCCCCACAGGTGTATCTGATACTGCCGCTGCCCCAGAGATGTATCTGGTGCAGGCCCTGCCCCAGAGGTGTATCTGATACTGCCGCTGCCCCAGAGGTGTATCTGATACGGACCCTGTCCCAGAGGTGTATCTGATACTGACCCTGCCCCACAGGTGTATCTGATACGGACCCTGTCCCAGAGGTGTATCTGATACTGACCCTGCCCCACAGGTGTATCTGATACTGCCGCTGCCCCAGAGATGTATCTGATACTGGCCCTGCCCCAGTGGTGTATCTGATACTGCCGCTGCCCCAGAGGTGTATCTGATACGGACCCTGTCCCAGAGGTGTATCTGATACTGACCCTGCCCCACAGGTGTATCTGATACTGACCCTGCCCCAGTGGTGTATCTAATACTGACCCTGCCCCACAGGTGTATCTGATACTGACCCTGCCCCACAGGTGTATCTGATACTGGCCCTGCCCCAGTGGTGTATCTGATACTGACCCTGCCCCAGAGGTGTATCTGATACTGACCCTGTCCCATAGGTGTATCTAATACTGACCCTGCCCCAGAGGTGTATCTGATACTGCCGCTGCCCCAGAGGTGTATCTGGTGCAGGCCCTGCCCCAGAGGTGTATCTGATACTGCCCCTGCCCCAGAGGTGTATCTGATACTGCCGCTGCCCCACAGGTGTATCTGTTACTGCCCTTGCCCCAGAGGTGTATCTGATACTGCCCCTGTCCCAGAGGTGTATCTGATACTGACCCTGCCCCAGAGGTGTATCTGATACTGACCCTGCCCCAGAGGTGTATCTGATACTGACCCTGCCCCAGAGGTGTATCTGGTGCAGGCCCTGCCCCAGAGGTGTATCTGTTACTGTCCCTGCCCCATACACTGTATGTGTATCTGTTATTGCCACTGCCCCACAGGTGTATCTGATACTGACCCTGGCTTTCGTTATTAAGGGTTTTACATGTTTGCCAATTGCTTATGCAATAAAACAGTACTTTGATAAACCAAGCATTCCTGATATGTACACTATTTTTTCAAGGGGCTGCAAATTGCAGAAAATTATTTGGTAGATTGTCAACAACAAAAAAATATGCCTTTGTTTTTAAATGTGAAAACATTGGTAAAGAAACTTTGATGGTTCCAATATGTAGCTATATTACATGTAGTCCTTAATTATTTGAATTTAAACTGTTTATATTTTGGGGATTTGTGGATGCTGGGGGGTCTCAATTTCACTTGGGTTTACTTTACAGGCTCAAATGCCATGTTATCATGTTAAAGATACCATATAATATGAACAACACTATTCTTTCCATTTTTTTTGCCCTTTGTACAGTGTTTCTGATTATTTTGTAGGCTGGCCCCAAGCGGACAAAACACCCCTGGTCATGGTGCTACAGAAATGGTGGATGAAAACTTGAGCCAAGAGGAGGAAGAGAAAAAACCAGCTCCCGATCTCATCATTGAAAATAAACTCTTAAAAGATATAGATAATCGGTTAAAGGAGGAACATTATGATCAGCCTAATAAAGAGTTGAATGGACCAGGCGAGAAGAAATACGCGGCTGAAGAGGCCAATGAATATAAGGAGTCTGTACCAGAAGCTGATGTCAAGGCCAAGAAAGGAGATGAAAATGATCAACCACCTCATCTAGTCCTTCTGGAAAATCAATTACGGCACCTTCTTACTTCAAGTACAAATCCCAAACTCCAACCCAATGGTGAACAGCGACATGCAAATGTAAGAACACCGGAGGAAAAAGTACATTTAGATAGAATCAGCCCAACCCACGGACATAGTTTACCTGGACTTTTTACAAAAGGTATGCCTGGAGCAAGCCATGTAGTTCAAAGTGGTGAAGGACATGAAATGGTCCTAAAAGATCAACACCCACACCTTGAAAAGATGGTCATAGCAACTCCCTTTGAAAGTACAGCTGAAAGTGGGGAAGTTAAGGTAGAATTTCCAGAGCTCAATAAGAAAGAAGAGTCAGTGGCAAAGTGCAATATTATTGATAAGTATAATATACATAAAGGGGGAGCTAAAGGACAGAACTTTAGTGTAGCTCCTCTGAATACTGAAGACAAAACTCAAACTGTTGCTGATGAAAATGTCACCAATTTTTATGGTGACGAGTTTGCAACTAAAGCATTTCCTTATACTAATGCTAGTCAACTAGGCAATGTTTCAGCCTTTGGTGATAGTGATAGTAGTCATAGTGATCACTTAGACGGCACCCATGGCAATCTTACCGATGCCAAATCAGGGCGTACACCTACGAAATCCAAACCCATGCCTATCACATCGGCTACAGGTCTTGAGGATGACAACGCTCAGCTTGAAAGTATTTTAAAACCTATTACATCCGTTCAGGAACCTGATCGTGAGCTGGACTCTAGGATGGGTCTCAGGAATTCTGTGATATTTGTGGACGAAGATAAAGACAATGACACACCAGGTATCTTAACCAGAGAAAATTCACATGATATATCTGCCGTCACAGATAAGACAGCCTCTCTTAGAAGGTATTCAACACCTATTATAGTTTCAAGCATTAAAGAGACGCAGGACTCACGAAATAGGCTCTCTAGTCTTGTTAGGACTTCAGAATGCATGACTAAAGATTCTAACACTATCTCGTCAAATCCTGTGACACCTTCTAAAATTCCAGTAATTATGTCTAAACTCACTTCACTTAAGGATGAGTCCCGTGACTCCCGTCTGTCTAATGGTATTCTACAATTGGCTTTAGGACCGACTGGTAAGCCACCCACTCTGAAACGAGAACGTAGTATTGACAGACCTGATAGGAATAGTACAACAAGATTTCAGATAAGCAGTACGTTACACAAAAGGGATAGTGATCTGAAAAATTCTAGTACTAAAGAAATGGTTTCTTCTGTGGGGTCTCGCAGTGATGGACTAGCTGTGTCTGGCACAGCTGTCCTCAGAGGTGACCAGTCTGCGAAATCCTCTGAATCTAAAAAACTTATAAGCTTAAAAGATGAGCTTTCATCTAATGGTAACACTATAGAAACAGAGACTTTAGATAAAATAGCTAAAGAAAATCATGAATGTGAAAATCCTATCGATGAAAAAGGCTTACCGTTGAAAGAAAATCAGGTGAAAAATAGTCAGCCATTAGGGCTGAAGGAAAATACGCATTTATTTAATCATGATACGTCTAAATTACAACCTATGAAAATGAAAGGATTTGTTTTGAATAAATCTGAGAAAAAGAGACTAAATGAAAAGCAACCTGATATTGATAAAGATTTGAAACAGAAACAAACAGTAAAACAGTCTAATTTGATTCGTGTTGATAGTAAATCTAAACGCCTGCCAAGAAATCCTGCTGCTAAAGATTCCGCAAGTAAATCTAGTCCAAAACACGAGTCTGTATTAATAGCTAGGTCCGCCCTCCCGGCATGTCAAGATACAGATGATATATCTGGGGAAAGTTCTCCGGGAATTACAGACGGAGATTTGAGCAAAGTGCCAAAACCACCTCCAGGAATTGCCCCTAAAAATGCAATGGTTTCTGCCAGGTAAATATATCATCCTTCATTTTAGTCAACCTTTATCTAGTACATTCTCTAACACATACAAGTGTCTAGGGAAGGGCATGTTGTATAGGGAGCGCAAGTCAGGTGTGAATTCCACAAATTTCCTGTCACCGGCACTGCATTTCGCATGTTTTTCGTTCCAAAACGACGTTTAAATCTGACGTTATGGAACAAAATACGTCGAATGGAATTGCAACGTCATCAAAAACGTTCTTAATGGCGTCATCTGTCACCGGATATCACAAAATCTTGTAATAATTCTTATGAGACTTGCGCTCCCTATTGATATCTACCTGGATTGGAAATAAAATCGGAGGAAAGCTTCCAGATTTTCCAACATTCCTTTCGGAATTTGAACTCTGTATGATTTAGTCAGCATCCAGGTCTTTTGCAATAAAATCACTAGTTTTACTGTAAACAAAACAATGTTTGATTTTTAGGGAATGCTAGAATTTTCGTTTATGATTTCATATTTTCACTCACTGCTTGCTTTGTCAATTTTGTTTTGTTTTTCGATATTTTTTGTTTTTGTTTTCTTATGTTTAACTTTATTATTTTGCCATTTATTATCTCTGTGGTTGCCTTTGGTTTTCACAACTATTTTGTTACAACCCAAGCTTGCCCCTCTATCATTGATGTCTCATTTAAATGAAAATCAAGAAATGGTCTTCCATGATGCGTCGGATCAATGGCTTCCTCTTGGTAAAGCAAAATTTGTTAAAATTTAGCTCATCCAAGCCAGATTTTAAGCACGGGATTAGCTGGAAGTTTGATCTTGGGCGTCTGATTTGTTATTTTTGAAGCCATTTTACTCAAAGAGGTTGTAAATTTTTTCAATGTTCTCATCGCTACCATGTTAAAAATGCTGAAAACATCCTGCCCCAAATGGTCACAACTAAACTGTCCCTCCCTTCCCTTGGTCAGGTGAACAAAAAACTGCCTCACCCATTCACTATTAGTGGCATGAGCTGCCAAATATCGATATAGCGACATTTTTTTGCTGAAATAGAATTAGCTAATTGTTCATCCCTTTTATCATTGAAGAAGTAGAAATTAATAGCTTTCCTCGGATACCAATCTTGGTGATCATACGTAGATGTAGATTTACCTTAGGTAATCAAAACCCTTCTAATGAAATCACGGTTATATTTGAATTCTGTGCTTTCTTAGCACACATGCTCAGTCCATAAGAGTTTATAGTTTTTATTTCAACATCAATCCTTTTGTTTCAAAAGTTACATGTACATGTACTTCTACATTTGATGCCCAACTTCTCTTGGCAAACAGAATTTATTAAAAAGTCCCAATTTTGGCAGCTTATGCCATTTTAGGTGCAAAATTATGTTATTTTGATAAATTAAATGTACATAAATCAGAAAGGCATTAATATTTTAAAAACCCTGCTCACAATAAGCATGTAACAAAGACAAATGTTATAAGGTTCATGTATTATAGAAAATATTTGGATGATTTGGCCAAAAGAGAGAATTTTTTTTATAAAATTGCCATTAGCAAAAATATATTTTTTAAACTTGACAAGAACCCATTTTCCGTTTCAGGCGTCGCCGTTATAAGGTGCCGACTGGGTCTTCTAGTCCCCGTGACCCATCATCCCCCAGGGCACAGTGAGCTGTCACTTCCTCTGCTAGTTTACGTTTGTCTCAGTGCTGTGATATTTTCTATCCTCCATTTCTGTTAAATTGGTGATAGTGCTACTCTGTCTTATTTTTAAAGGTAATTATTTTTGTTTCTAGTTTTTCTAGTACTGTATGTCTTTTAGTCAATTATTTTGCACCGTTCTTTATAATTCTACCTCTACCTGTACTTGCACTGTGGCACACAAACAAATTGGTGAAGGGACACTCGCCGCGAAAAAGAATATAAAGTATGAAAAGCTTTTCACATTTAAAACAGAAGATAGTTTTGTATTTTTCCCAGAATAGAAGTTAGGAACTTTTCAATTTTGGAATTCAATTATTTTGAAATTGAAAATTTAACTTGTTAGGTACATGTATCCATGTACCTGCAATGTCGACAAACGACAAGCCCTGGAATGCGCATTTAAAAGTCTTCTAGATCTAAATCAGCAGTTATGTTGCCCAATAAAATGTAAGAAGGATTTTGGTTGAGCGAATCAAAACAGCCTACCGATACATTAGAGACTGTTGCCGTATGTGGAAGAGTTGCCAGGTATTCGCCGAAGGTTGGGTTTTTCCATCGGACAATGAGCCCAATTCAAAGGGATACACCATGAAATGTTTGTTGTACAACAAGACACTTCTTTTGTTTTATAATGTTTTATAGTGTTACATGGTGACCGTGTCACTGTCTATACAGTAGCACTTTTGTTTCAACCTGGGCAGGAAAATGATTCCAAATCTGGACAAACCTGGGGAAGTAACTGTTTATAAGGTATCACCTGTTAAAACCAATGCAGATTTTATTTTGAAGATGGTCGTCGTTGAAGGTCAACAAAGTCTACCTTTCCAAATTCCCACCTTCCCTTTCAAGTATTACTCCATGGTCGATGCAGTACTGTCCTGTCATTCTTTCAATGTTACCTGTTAAACTATGTTGCTACTGGTATGATCAAAAGTAAGACCCAACAAAAGTTAGTGGCTTGCTGTTCGGAAATAGACACATCATTCAACACACTGCAACAAGGTGCACTATGTTTTACAGTGTTCCAGGAGCCTGGGTGGCTCAGTCGATCAACGTGGTGCGGGTTCGAATCCCACCCAGACACAAAATTAAAATTGGTTTCCTCCCCCACTAAACCTGCCAATATCGTGTGCTGCGTAAAACATCGATCAATCCCCAAAAAACTGTTCCACACTGTTGAATGGTGTGGTCTACATGTACATGATAAAAATGATGCCAAAACTTTCAAAATTTGGCAAAAATTACTAACTTCTTCTGTCATGGGAAAATACAGAAACTCTTCTACTGTTTTTAATGTAAGCAGAATTCGGTATTTAAGTGATGTTTGCCTTTATGTTAGCTTTCAATCCACACTACTCTCTAGGGGCCTCCGTGGCTCAGTAGGTAGAGCGTTGGACGCTCAATCCGAACAGCCTTCCACCTATGGCTTGCGGATTCGAATCCCACTCAGTCCAAAAGAAATTGGAAAATTCTCTGAATGGGTTTTCACTCGATCGACCTATGTGGGATGGTTGCGAGTTACCACCGGAAGGTCGTGGGTTTCCTCTAGGCATAGAGTTGGGTTTTCTCCCACAATAAAACTGGCAGCTCCACCATATAATTGAAATAACCTTGAGCGTGGCGTTAAACATTCAATCAACAATCAATCACTCACTACTCTCGAAAATTGAGGATTTGATTTCAGGGATTTGGTCCCCATATTCATGACATGTAACAAAAATGTATAATTAAAACTATCAGGGAGCTTTTTTCATCTACGCCATTTTACTCAATAGTGAGTGAGATTGTCGCGAGAATTCCACAAATTTCCTGTCATAGTACTGCATTACTCAGATTTTAATATTGATAATTTATTTTTTATATTCTTTCAGACCAAGTCGTCTTCCGAAACCGATAGTGCTACATCATTGATGTTTATATTTCAACAAAAGGAGGACTTCATCATTATGCTATCCAATTGTGAACTTGTGCATCATACGATTCTTAATTCATTTTTCCATAAGACTCTTTTGAGCAAGAAAATGCTCCCTTTTCCAGTCTGCAAGAAACACTGTATCATTGATTTTTAAACCCATGGTTCCACTCAAATCAGGTTAGAGGGGGGGGGGGGGGGGGGGGGGGGGGGGGCTTACATGTAGTGGCTCAGCAATGGTCGTTTCTCAGTCTGACATAGGCCTTCCATCTATGGGTTGTTGGTACGAATCGAATCACACTCAGTCCACAGAAAAAAATTGTGAGAGTTTTGGGTTTTTTATGTGCGGTCCATCTACAAGTTTGTGGAAGAGTTGCCAAGTACACGACCAAGATCAACAGTTTCCTGCGGGCAAAGAGCCTGTTTCCCCTAGCTGTAAAACATCAAGCAAGCATAAAAAGAGATCAGTTTTGTAAGTCTAACGATTAGCACAGTCATTGAGGCGTTTGATCCGTTATTCCTTTAAGCGGACTCTTTCAAGAAAATGGCTGTTATTTTGTGAGTAGCACATTATTCAAGCTTTTATCCAACCTTTCAAATATTTGGCCTTTTAATAAAATGATCATTTTTTGATAGTTATTCTGATCAATTAAAGTGGCATGAGCTGCCAAAATTCACACTTTTTTCATAATTTCTGATCGTCACAACAGTAACAGGCTTTGGAAGCCATTGAAAAACTAAATGATTGGCGTTGGAATGAGGAAAATCCATACAGTATGTGGCGTATACGAACCGAAAACGTGTTCGAAAAGTAAACAAAATTGAAATAACCCAGACGACCATTCATTCATTCTAAGCCAAAGTTAGTTCAAAACAATATTTTATCGTACATTTTCGAGACTAGAAGCACTAAAAAGCTTCTGAATTAGACGTCTTAAGAAAAATAGCCAATAATTTCAACATTCTGTTTTAATGTCAAAATATCAACATTTTGGCAGCTCATGCCACTTTAAACTGTTTTTAAAAAGTTTAAATTCCAAAGTATCACACTCAGAAAATGATGTGGTTTTAAGTTTAAAACTTTTAAGACACGTCTGGATATATGTACTGTTTAACTGCCCGCATCATTGTTCATTTTGGTGGTAAAGTTGGTATATTTCTAAGATATTTGTACTTACTACATTGTAGTAAACTCAGTCGGAACTCCCTTCGGCTATCTTCGCTCGCTACCGGTCGGCTTTGACACGCACGTAAATCCCCGAAGTTTCAGAGTGTAGTAAACCATGACCATATGCTTGGTGCTTTAGTGTGACATTTCATTGCAAAAAAGGGGTGTAATCTGGCTGCCCCATATGTCGCCTTGCCCAATATGTGGTCCGGACTATATTTTTACGGACAAACTGCCCTTAAATGTTGCCCTGCCGTAATACGTCACGTCAGCACATAGAGCTGGTGATGCAGATAACCGTGTTTTGGCATGGCCTAAAGGTCCTCCAGTGCCCTGTCTTACGAAGCTGGCGTAAAGTTGCACATAGGGCTACAACATGGACCAGTTGCGACTAGGGCGTAAGTTCCTATAGTTTTAACACTGATTTACGTCCGACTGATTTAAGTTCTTCTACTCGCCAACTTTCGGGTGTTTGCTCCAGACAGATGCAGTAGCTCAGTTTTCCTTGTCCACTATTGCATATGCGATAGCAACGGCACGGTAAAACTGAGAGAAACTTGATTGCAGTGAAAAACACCAGCCAACCTAGTTCAATTTTACCGAACTTATGGTTATATTATATATACCATGGTTGGTTATATTATATATACCATGGTATATGGAATATAACAATAAGTTCGGTAAAATTGAACAACAGCCAACCAATCAATTATTGCAAAAATCCGCATGCTTACATACAAATTGATAAATTTTTATCAAGGGTGGTAAAGCCATTGGTTTAATCAATTTGTCATTAAACGCCTCCACCTTTTAACATGTCTGACATTGTTCGTGTTCTCAACATCAAAATTCTACCAGAATGTCATTTTTTCTCTCAGTTTTTCTTACATTTTTGACTCTACATAATTGTAGGGTTTAATCCATGGTATTATTATTCGCCACCTTCGGTAAACTGGCCGCTTGTTGAGGGTCTTGTAATTGCCTCCAGTCCAGTTATTTCTGAACAGTCGTGAGATTATTTTACATCTTATTGTTATGCTATAAGTAATGTTAATTTATTATTTTTAAATGTCTTAGGGCAAATTTTAATGCAAATTAAATTTTAATACACCAACGTATGTGTGCACGTGGTTGTGTTATGTCTTCTTATTGTTTCGTGTCGGCTCAGTCGGTAAGAGTGAAAGTCCCTCAGTCCGACAAGGCCTTCCATCGATGCGGCACAGGTTCGTATCCTACTCTGACCAAACGAAAAAAATTGAAAAAAAAATTTGTGGTATTTATCCTGATTACACAAAGTAGAAATAAGCAGTCTACTGACCAAGGCTAAGCTCCTGTCAGTCGTCAACCTAATGAAATATCATAGGTTGGGTTTGTTACAACAATTTATGGTCTAAATGATATACCTCTTTTTAACACAATTAGAAACCTGTCTCCATGGTTATTTTAGACAAGAAGATTTTCCGTGTGTTTTAGTGATCATAAATATATAAATAAGCAGTCGATATTTCACAGTTGATCAAATAGGTGATATTAGTTACGCTTTCTTAACTCACTGCAGTGAGATTTACCCATGTAGGGCCTTTACACCCACCCGAAACCTTCCCTCAGACAGTAAACAATGTAACACGGAATTCCCACAAATTGCTCGTTAATTGTATATTTTTCTCTGAAAGTCGACTAACCAACTTTCATCCAAAGTCAAATTATACTTATTTTTCAGATAAGTAGAAATATAATAATAAACATAATCAATCCTGCACGACAGTGAAACCGCTCGTGCTGGAAGTGCGACACTGGTAGAAGGCGAAACCCTACACAAACCTGTGGTTATCGGGAAATGTATGTCAAACTTACTCTCTCTCCAAAGCGTTGCGTTGAGTCAAAACGTTCATCGTGTCCATCCGCGTATATTTGCATTGAAACTGTTGCCAGGTACTCTCCAAAGGTCGGGGGTTTCCCCCACTAAACCTAGCAACACCGCCATATATGTGAAATAATATAATTGATTGCGGCGTAAAACATCAATCAAACATCAAATATAGGGGAAAATGTCGTTGAAACAGAATAAGCTAATTATTTGTCAAGAATTGGAAATAAGAGGTTTCCTCATATGTCATTCTTGGATATGCAACAAAGACTCGAAAATAGCATCTTATACATCCCGGCTATTTGAATTTTGTTCGTTGATAACACACATTTGCATGGGCATCCTCGGATGCTCAGGGATAAATTCTCAACAAGCTCACCTTGACGTGAGCGTGCGTTTTGAACGTCAGTTCCGATGATGACGTATACGGGTTTCTGGCTTTACCAGTATCAATCATTTACTTTTTCAAGGTAATTCAAACGCTGAATCTACCAAAAATCCGTATTTTGGCAGCGCATGCCACTTTAAGTGGGGTGGGTGGGGGTTTGAGAAGGGGTTACGGGGTACTTTATTTGGTCGCTGCTTTCCACTCCATAAAAACATACAGAAAGCTTTTGAGCGTATAAGACGTTAAACCCCATGCGCTAAACTCGCCTTTAAAATAACCCTGGCGGAATAAATTTAATTGCCAATACATAGTCAAATAACCCACAGAGAAGCAATCTAAGGTAGTACGGTATTTAATAAAAATGAGAAGGGGTTGGTGTAACAGAATGATAATCCAACACTAAGCTAAATCTGGATTGCCACGGACACAAGTTCATGGTTCTTGCCTAACAGTACAATGGTTTGCAGTAAGCCTCTTAGACTTGTTAAGTCCACTGTAACGTTAAACCTAGCCGAGAAATCTGGGCTCTGCCGAATTTTTTTTTTCTCTCCGTGTTCGTGAAGACACATTACTAGCCATATAATACCAGTCGCCGCAAGACCGATAATCTGGGCTACGTTAAACCCAAGACCCGTTGAGTAATTAAGTTCTCCCTAGGCCATTTACCTGTTGTATGTTCCATGTTTCGGACGGTTCGTTGTCGCCAACTTTCAAGTGTCGAAGAAGTGATTTCTTTAAAAACCACAGAAGGAATTCTAAAATCTGTATGGCTGTCTTTTTACTTCTACGAGAGAATAATTGCGTGGTTTTCGTAAGACATTACCTGTTTGGGGCAACATCTTGAAGTTATCACGAAATTCGGGACTCAAATCTACAACATGGAAGGCGATTCTAAACGACAAACGGACAACAAGAAAGTCGTGTCCGCTTGTAAGAAAGTTATGTTTTTCAAACATCACTCTGAATCGTCTGATTCCGAATCGGATGATACTGAAAAAGTTTTCCGCTCTCGGCAATCCGAAATGGACGCTCCTGATGCCGAGAGTTTGGCAGCGCAAGGGTTGGAGAACGTCGACATGGCGTTAACGCACAGTCTTTTCAAATCCTCCGCGGTCTCTGACTCGTGGGCAGCGTTGAAACGTAAAAGTGACGCCCAGCTTATAGCTCGCCGAAGCAGTACCTTTCGACTCGGATCAACGAAACCCGCGATTTCTTCGGCGCCCCCTAAATTAAGATCTCAAAAGAGAGGATTGACAAACATCATCAGTTCACTTATGAATAACATTAAACTTAGCCGACGATACGAAGAAAAGGTAAGCATTGGTAACATGAAGCTGACAAAACGTCAAGTGAAGTTATTGCGTACGGCAGTTGATGGGTATTGCAAGCAAGAGAGGCAACAGAAAATTCATGAATTAAAGGCCAATATAGCATCCATTGACGAAAAAGTGCGTGTTTTTAACAGCAAGAGAACGGCCACCAGCCCAATGACCAAAATGACAGGTGCCATATCAGACGAGAGATTGTCCCTCGGCTTGCCAGCTATTTCTGACCTCAACGAGAACTTTGTCCGATTCAATGAGCGAGAACAGGTAAGGTTTCTCTTTTTTAAGATGAATAGGTCTTTAGAAAGTTACATTTTACTTTAAAGTGGCATGAGCTGCCAAGATGTTGATATTTTGACGTTAGAGCAGACTGTTGAAATTATTGGCTATTTTTCTCAAGACTTGTAATTCAGAAGCTTTTTAGTGCTTCCAGTCTCGAAAATGTACGTTAAAGTATTGTTTTGAACTAACTTAGGCTCAGAATGAATGAATGGTCGTCCCGGTTATTTAAATTTTGTTTACTTTTCGAACACGTTTTCGGTTCGTACAGGCCACATACTGTATGGATTTTCCTCATTCCAACGCCAATCATTTAGTTTATCGATGGCTTTCAAAGCCTTTTACTGTCGTAACGATCAGAAATTATGAAAAAAATGTCAATTTTTGCAGCTCATGCCACTTTAAATCAGGGCAATATGCCAATACTGTCTGGTAAAATCAGATTTTACGCTTGTGTCGTCTGCCAGTTTCGGGGGCCTCGGTAGCCCAGTGGACTGAATGATCATCTCTCAGTCGGACACAGGCCCTCGATCGATGTGTGGCGGGTCTGAATAAAATTGAAAAGTATATATATATGTGGAAGAGTTGTCAGATATGCTCGTCGACGGTCGGGCTTTTCCTCATGTCAAAAAGTTCGCTTTCCTTTCCAACTATAAACCTGGTAATTCCACTATATAAGTCATATAATCCCGTTTTACGTCGCACTCGAGATTATCTCCCTACATGGCGGCGTTGTCAGGTTTAGTGAGGGTGGGAACGTGGCTCTTTGCTTGAAGGAAACCCCCCGGCCTTCGGCGAGTACCTGGCCACTCTTCCAAACACGGCATATAATCTCGAGAGCTGTGTAAAACATCAATCCAGCCTGGTGATTTATACTAAAGGTTCACACACCGCTAAAATGCAGAAAACTTGACATTGACCAGAGAAAACGGTTTTCTGTATTCTCCGAGATACAGCAGTCAGGAGTTCAAAAGTTTAGGGGTCATTTTATATTAATAATTTGAGGCCGAAAATTCGTTTTCTTATTTGGGTAACCGCATTGTGAACAAATACTCTCCTCGTAAACGAATAATTGAAATTTGAATGTGGTATTACAACGGAGAATAAGCTCATTAGGACCTTCACAAGGTCGCCACCATTTTTTCATTAGTTTTATCCAATTATTGTTGAATACGAATATAAGTGCGTTATAGAGTAGTCATGTGATGCAACTCAACCAATAGCTTGGCTATATAAGGAATGACTTGAGGTTGCAGGACTAACCTACATATTTCAAACCAATTTTCCCAATTTAAGTCTGTCGCCATCTTTTTTGGACCTAAATCTACCATCATATATTAGAGAGCGGTAAAAATACGTTGTTCCAAAAACAGCAGCTGCAACATCACGCCATCTTAAAGCGGAGAAAATGTCGACACAGATAAGCCACTGAAAGGACATACATCTGTCTGTTTTTATTAGCTTGAGTGGGTCGCGGGTTCAAATCCCACTCGGTCCAAAAAAAAGGAAAATTTTCTGACTGGGTTTTCACTCGAACGGCCTATGTGGCCAACGGAAGGTCGTGGGTTCCCTCCGGGCATAGAGCCCGGTTTCCTCCCACAATAAAACTGGCAACGCCGCCATATAAGTGAAATAATCTTAAGCGCGGCGTAAAACACCAAACAATCAATCAATCAATTTTTTAGCTTGAGGGTCACTGGCGATAGTTAAAGTGAGATGTTTAAAGTACTTTGATGGCTTGTATCGAAGTTAATCTGTATGTTTTACTAGATATTTCAAATCCTTTAAAGGGGCATGAGCTGCCAAAATGTTGATATTTTGACGTAAACACAGAATGTTGAAATTATCGGCTATTTTTCTCATGACGTATGATTCAGAAGCTTTGTAGTGCTTCTAGTCTCGGAAATGTACGATAAAGTATTGTTTTGAACTAACTTTGACTTAGAATGAATGAATGGTCGTCCCGGTTAGGTACACTCCCGCTCGAACGGCCTATGTGGCCAACGGAAGGTCGTGGGTTCCCTCCGGGCATAGAGCCCGGTTTCCTCCCACAATAAAACTGGCAACGCCGCCATATAAGTGAAATAATCTTAAGCGCGGCGTAAAACACCAAACAATCAATCAATCAATTTTTTAGCTTGAGGGTCACTGGCGATAGTTAAAGTGAGATGTTTAAAGTACTTTGATGGCTTGTATCGAAGTTAATCTGTATGTTTTACTAGATATTTCAAATCCTTTAAAGGGGCATGAGCTGCCAAAATGTTGATATTTTGACGTAAACACAGAATGTTGAAATTATCGGCTATTTTTCTCATGACGTATGATTCAGAAGCTTTGTAGTGCTTCTAGTCTCGGAAATGTACGATAAAGTATTGTTTTGAACTAACTTTGACTTAGAATGAATGAATGGTCGTCCCGGTTATTTAAATTTTGCTACTTTTCGAACACGTTTTCGGTTCGTACAGGCCACATACTGCATGGATTTTCCTCATTCCAACGCCAATCATTTAGTTTTTCGATGGCCTTCAAAGCCTCTTACTGTCGTGACGATCAGAAATTATGAAAAAAGTGTGAATTTCGGCAGCTCATGCCCCTTTAATGGAAAGCGCATTTGTACACTATTTTAGAAACTTTTCAGCGACATTGACTGCTTAGAACTTGAACAGCGAGTGTGTACGCTGAACACCGGCTGATTAAACTGGTGGTGGCCTGTATAGAGTGGTTCCTGGCTTAAAGGTACACTCCCGCGAAAATCCAGAATACTGTTTGCATAAAAAAAACAGCGGGCGGTTTTCTGTATTTTTCCCAGAGAGAAGAAGTTAGGAACTTTCTATTTTTACCAAAAATTAAATGTTTTGATGTCATTTAGTATTTTTAATTGGAAATTGAAATTTAGATTTATCAGGTACCCGCAATGCAAACAAAGTCCGAACCTTAGCATGCGCACACGGGTCCTAGTGTTACTACTCGTGTTAGTGATCGAACGTAACAGTATACTTCTACGTACTTTATCTGAGAAATACAGACTGGCACTCGAAAAGCCTGTCGAAAAATGTATGATTGTAAACCATAAAAAAAGGCCTGAAATGAGGGTACGTAATCCAACATTTGAGTAACCGACACTGATAGTTGTTGTTGTTGTAATCGGACTTCGGTTCTTCGTTTTTTTCACCTCAATTGATACACTGTAAACCTAACTGGACATATATGTTTAGGCATATATGTTTAATATTATTTGTAATTAGCTCGTATAAATTGGGTTTCTTAACAAATGTCCATCAAGCTACGGCGACAAGTGGTCCTTTAAGAAATAAATACGGCAATTTCTAATATAGAAGATGTGTTTATATAGTTTCGTCATCTAGCAGAGGTGTTATTGTCTCTGTAAAATAAAAGTACCAATGGTCGAAGAGACGCGAGTCTTGCCAACGCCAGGGCAAGGTGCCCGGTTTCCTCCCATTCTAAACCCGACAACGCCGCCATAGGCCTATATATAAGTGAAATAATGTTGAGTTGGACGTAAAACATCAACCAGTCTGTATTTTTCAGATAACGTTTCTAATGTAGGTCTACCATAAGATACCATGATTTAGAACTGAAATGAACCTTAAAGTGACATGAGGTGCCAAATGTATAGGTAAACTTTTATTGAAACAAAATAGCCTAAGCGAATTCTTCGTCATTTTTATCAACGAGTACAAAATACGAGCTTTCGGCTGATATAACTCACTGTTACTCTACCGATATTTTATATCAACGTTTTTCAAGTTACTTCAAACGCTCGTGTCGCTTCTCATGCACCTTTAAGGTAGTTTTCTCGATCGCCGTATGTGGGAGAGTTGCCAGGTACTCGCCGAGGGTCGGGGGTTTCCTCTGGGCAACGAGCCCAGTATCCTCCCCCACTTAACCGGGTATCGCCGCCGTATCAGTGAAATAACCTTGAGTGCGGCGTAAAACATCAATCAATCAATCATTCAATTAAGTTACATTTCCAATATTAGCATCAGCGGAAGGCTCTTATTTTGTTCATGTTTGTAAACATGACGAACGCCTAGCTCTGTTTCATCAGAAGCTTTGAGCGCAACTCACCTTACTTTAGCTCCGGTATGTAGCGTTATTGGGTCACCGCTCCCAGCTGGTTAGACCATTGTTTCCTACAATTAACATCACTTTAAATTATCTGATTTTATTCCTTATGTTCACAGACCCGAGATTATTTCTGTCGATGGGTGAGGGTGGTTATAATTGTTCTCCGATGGATTGCTGTCATCTTGCAGTAAGTGCTTGCGCTTAATGTTAGACCATTTTGTCTTTCTCAACTACATGTATTTTAGATTGATTGGTTTATGTTTCTTTTCACGTTTTGAGAGTAAGTTCTACCTGGTGGCTCGAAAAACGCTACTAAATTAGAACTTTAACATAGGCCTTCCGTCAATGGGGCAGGGGTTTAAGTCCCCCTCCATCCAAATAAAAGTGAAAAAATTCTGAGGGGTTTTCACTTGATCGCCCTGTGAGGAATAGGGTCGGGGGTTACATTGTTTCTTCTCAACGAAACCTGGCAACGCCTCCGTGCAAGTTAAATTATCTTTAATGTGCCGTGAACATCAATCAATTTTGCAATCTGGTCCTGAATCAAACCTTTGCTGTTTTCAATTTTCGTTTTCTATTTTTTTTTTTCTTAACCTACAGTTGTTTTCTTTAAATGCGTGATATATTCATGGGTTCCTCTTATTGAATTTTGAGACCAAACCGTATTACGAAAATACAGTGTCAATTTTCTTTTTTCTTGCTGTGGGGAAATGTTTCGGATGCACCTCCTCGATAATAAGACTGTTCTCCATGTAATTCTTAACAACTTTCCTTTCGATTTTAGAATCAGCGAAAACAAGAGGTCTTTAGAAAGGGAATTAAAAAGTTTCACTGATATTGCGACTGAAATTGAACGACAATCGCAAACATCGAGAAATAAGTCTACTCGGGGACTGGCTTTTGACAAAAGTATCTACGTCACAAATAAGGAGGTTAGTGTAAATCATTTTAATACCTACAAATGATTCTAGAAAAGAGTACAAAATTACGTCATTCTCTGTTAATAAAAGGATTAAAAGACTCGCTTGCCTTGTTCTGCACATGAAGCCCGATATGTTATTTAAACTTAAGTTTCAGGCTTTTTTTCTAGTGAATCATTTTAATACCTACAACTCATTCTAAAAAAAGAGTACAAAATGACCTCATTCTCTGTTAATAATATGATTAAAAGACTGGATTGCCTTGTTCTGCAAATGAAGTTTGTCATGTTATTTAAACTTAAGCTTCAGCAATTTTGAACATTTTTCCCCAATGTCCCAATTCTTCGTTACGCTATAAATAATGAATTTTAGTGTTCATAAATATAAATAATGAAAGTTGATCTTTTTGCTGCCAGATTACCCTCAGTTTTGACGTCAGACGTACGTTAACTCTCAGAAGTTACGCAAGAACTCCAGCAATGCTCCAACAGGTACTTTCTATACTGTACCCCGCCTTGATTTATTACCTGGGGTGTTTGAATTTTTAATAAGGGTTTTCATGTTACAAATAATACCTTTAAAGTAGTAGAATAATCAATTATAGTCGGCAATATGTTGAGTGGATTGAAGTTATTCTGATGTGGTCGCAATGCATTCTTCTTCTTGTTGAAGATGGCCGTATTGAAGAAGGCCGTGCGGCCGTATCAGAATAACTTCAATCCACTCAACATATTGCGGACTAGATGAATTCATGATTTACTAGTAGTGGCATGAGCTGCTAAAGATTCGTACTTTTTTCATTAATTCTGATTTTCAAGACAGTAAGAGGGTTTGAAGTTCGTCAAAACCTAAATGAGTGGCGTAGAAATCAGTAAAATGCATACACCCTATAGGAACCGTGACGGCGTTCGAAAACTAAACAAAATGTAGACAACTGGGACGAACCTTCATTTATTTCATAGGCCTAAGTCACTTGTAAAACACTACTTAAACGTAAAATGTTGACACCGGTATTACCTTTAAGCTTTTAATTTGTAATTATTGAAACAATATTTGAAAATTTCTGAACTTTGTTTTAATGAGAAATTATCAAACTTTAGGCAGCTGAAACCACTTGTCAATTACTCGTTATTTGTTCTCCGCTAAAAATAATTGATTGATTGATTGATTGATTGGTGTTTTACGCCGCGCTCAAGATTATTTCACTTATATGGCGGCGTTGCCAGTGTTGTTGTGGGAGGAAACCGGGCTCTATGCCCGGAGGAAACCCACGACCTTCCAGTGGTAACTGGCAAACATCGCACATAGGTCGTTCGAGTGAAAACCCAGTCAGAAAATTTTCCTTTATTTTTTGGCCTGCGCTAAAAAGAAAGCCTTATGTCTAGAACGATATCTGTGCTTCCCTAAAAAGAAAGCATTATGTTCAGATCGATATCTGTGTTGCGCTAAAAAGAAAGTCTTATGTCCATATCGATATCTGTGTTGCGCTAAAAAGTAAAACCTTCTGTTCAGATCGATTTGGTGCCGCACTAACAAGAAAACATTATGTTCAGATCGATTTGGTGCCGCACTAACAAGAAAACATTATGTTCAGATCGATTTGGTGCCGCACTAACAAGAAAACATTATGTGCAGATCGATTTGGTGCCGCACTAACAAGAAAACATTATGTGCAGATCGATTTGGTGCCGCACTAACAAGAAAACATTATGTTCAGATCGATTTGGTGGTGCCTCAAATAGAAAACATTATGTTCGGATCGATTTGGTGCTGCACTAAAAATAATGCCTTATGTGCAGATCCGTCACCCAACTTTCATTGTAAACTATTGTTATCCAGCTGGTCGTACTCGCCGAAGCTCGAGTGTTTACTCTTAGCAATGAGCCTCCCCACTAAACCTGGCAACTCCGCCATATAAGTGAAATATTTTTTAGTGTGGCGTAAAACGTCAATCAATCAATCCTCCGGACAAAGAGCCCGGTTTCCTCCCCCACTAATTTTAACAACGCCGCTATGTATTAAAGTGAAATAATCTTGAGTGCAGTGTAAAACATCAATCAATTCTCCGGATAAAGAGCCCGGTTTCCTCCCCTACTAAACTTAGTAACGCCGCAATATAAAGTGAAATAATCTTGAGTTCATGGGGCGAAAAATCGCCAATCATTCAATCGTTGTTGTTTTCTTGTATATTTTAGGTAATGCACGGTTTACAGACATTAGAATCACTGGCTGAATATCCACTTCATATTCAGGAGAAGCTCTGTAAAGTCGCCTGGTATCAACAGTACGTATATATTCTGAACAGTTAAATACACCGGCAGAGGGAAAATAAAATATCCGTGGAAAGAAGTTTGTAATAAGATATTTATGTTGAAAAGAGACGAGATTGTCATGCTCCCGAAGGAGAGTCCTACATTTTTCATTAAATCTCATCTAATTGAGCAAAAAAGACCTTAAAGTGGCATGAGCTGCCAAAATGTTGATATTTTGACGTTAAAACAGAATGTTGAAATTATTGACTATTTTTCTCAAGAGGGTATGATTCAGAAGCTTTTTAGTGCTTCTAGTCTCAAAAATGCACGATAAAGTATTATTTTGAACTAACTTTGGCTTAGAATGAATGAATGGTCGTCCCGGTTATTTAAATTTTGTTTACTTTTCGAACGCGTTTTCGGTTCGAACAGACCACATACTGTATGGACTTTCCTCATTCCAACGCCAATCATTTAGTTTTTCGATGGGCTCCAAAGCCTCTTTAGCCCCGTCCACACTATCCAACATCACCCAACATGCTGTTGGCCAACAAGAGACAACTTCAAGTTGCTTCATGTTGCGGCATGTTGGGTAACGTGTCCACACTATAAAAACAAAGGCCAACAAGTCACAACTGCCTGTGAAAATGTTGCGCTGTGTTGCGTGATGTTGTGACAAACTTTTTGAAGAATTTGTGGGAAATTTAATTCGTTTTCCCTCCAATAATAAGAAAAATAAAGGTCAGTCAAAAGAGACTCGTAAGAGGACTTTCTGCAGTAATAATTGCTCTGGCAGCCAGTCGGCGTCAATGACGCCAAAGACAACGAAAACGTCGTGTTTGGGTTAAGGAGTGGATAAGAAAACTGGCGCTAGTTTCACAAAGCGATCTTAGCTAAGTGGGATCTTAACTACCATGGCAACCAATGCTAAAGGTATACGTTGCCATTGGTAATTAAGATCACCTTGTTTTTGATCGCTTTGTGAAACTGATCAGCTTGATCGCTATGGGGCCTACCATTGCCTCCTGAATGAATTAAGTAGTGGCGATAGGCAAGGATATCGCGATTTCCCTAGAATGCATCAGGCACGCCTTTTCAGAACTCCTTCAAGAGGTAGAGCCGTTAATTAGGAAACAGGACACGCATTTAAGACCGGCCTACGGAACCGTAGAGGGGACATACAAAAGAAAAAGCTCTCAAAAGAATTCGTTCCACGAATTCGTATATCTTTCCACGAATTACTTATTCCTTCCACGAATTACGAATTCCTTCCACAAATTACTAATTCATTCCACAAATTACCAATTCGTTCTACGAATTACTATTCCGTTTCATGAATTACTAATTCCTTCCACGAACTACTAATTCGTTCCACGAATTACTATTTCGTTCCACGAATTAGGATTTCGTTCCACGAATTATGATAACCAATGGCTAATGGCTTTATAACTTTCCAGCTAACCAATGAGGATGAACATTGCATATTTCTTGGCTGGCTCTCGTTTAATATCCTTTTCAAATGACGAAAAGACAGTCTAATTCCATGATTCACAGCTAATATATTCACAATGCTCTTGTACAACAACCCTAATTCAAAATACATGGCAATATGTTCATCCCTTTCCATGTTGACCTGTACGCATAGCCTCACTTTGAGAACCTATTTCTAGGACAACAACGGAAGCCATAATTCGTGGAACGAAATAGTAATTCGTGGAACGAAATCTTAGTTCGTGGAACGAAATCTTAATTCGTGGAACGAAATCTTTTTAGAGTTTTTTTTGGCATGTCCCCTCTACGCTTCCGTAAATACCACCTGGGGAGAGACTGGCGATCACGCCGAGATATTTCGCTACAGGTAAACATAAATTTATACTCGTCATAGAATACTACACGCTTTTGCCGTTGCGATTGTTAATATCGGCAGCATTGGAATATTACCTAGCCGAGAAATCTGGGCTCTGCCGAATTTTTTTTCCGTGTTCGTCATAGCCCAGATCACTTGCAATATGTAAAAACGATATTTTTTAACTTGTCCCGCCGAAAAAAAACCGCGGCACAAGTTTCACAACAAATAAGCAAAGAATAAAATATTTACCACTGCATTCCGATAGTAGAGACCACGACGAAGGAGTTTGTCCAACTTACGCCGCTGTAAAGTGGTAAACTTCCCCTTATGCAGTCAATATTTGTTTCGAAGTCCACTGGCTTTCAACCTGACATAACCGCCATTGTAAAACATTTAATCGACCAGTTAAACTTTACGGGTGTAATACATCAATCATATATCTTTAGTCACTTTACAGTGGCTTATGGCTTCCGACAAGTTAAAAAATATCGTTTTTCCATTATGGAAGTGATCTGGGCTATGACGAATACGGAAAAAAAAAATTCGGCAGAGCCCAGATTTCTCGACGAATACGGAAAAAAAAATTCGGCAGAGCCCAGATTTCTTGGCTAGAATATTACCGTTTTTTAGTGTCACGGATACTCTATTTGTACATCGTTAGGAAATTGGTAATTACGCCTACACGGCTTGATTTATCGAATGAGTGATAATATTCCAATCATGTGACGGTGGTGTATTCATGTTACCAGACATCTTCTCTAGCCAAGTTAAAATCTTCATGTAACCCATTCCGTGTTTTACCTTGGCGGACGACTCCACTTCAACCCGCAATCGAACAGCTCGTTTTGATTGGATGCGAGTAAAACTTCTCGCAGCTAATCAAATCCTCAGGCACTTACACTGAAAATAACGTAATGGCGGCTCTGTACACCTTGAACTTTTGTTTAACGAGTGCTGATTGGCTAAGACTCTGTAAGTCTAGGAAAGACAACTCTTACATTCCCACCAGTGGGCGCTGTTCGATTTACGGGTAGAAGTGGAGTCGTCCGCCAAGGTAAAACACGGAATGGGTTACATGAAGATTTTAACTTGGCTTGCGAAGATGGTTACCAGACGGATTTCCATCACTCTTCAATTAATGGGTCTATTCCACATTCGACTTTGGTGCTGCCATTTTGTCTGTCAGATCACGTGACTGTTTAAATCACCTGATTTATTTCTGATTGGTGATTGGCTACGATAACCAACATCGCCCAACAAGTGTTGTCAAGAATGTGCATGTACAAACATGGACCAACAATGTTGTCGAATGTTGTCGTCTGTTGGGCAATGTTGGGTGGCCCGTCCACACGTTCAAACATGACGCAACTTGTTGGGCAAACACGAAGTTGTTCAATGTTGGTTCTGAAATGTTGGTCGATGTTGGATAGTGTGGACGGGGCTTTACTATCATGACGATCAGAAATTATGAAAAAAGTTTGAATTTTGGCAGCTCATGCCACTTTAGATTTTATGATAGTTTTCTCCTCAGAGTGTCACCATTAAGCATTCCGATCAATGTGTGGAATGGAGGTCACGTGGTATTTGATTTGCCCCGAATGCCACCATTATTAGGAGATGGTGCAATAGCGATCCAGATATGTTATGCACGTGCGTTTCAACTATCAATGGCGGCGCAGTTCATAAATTCAGATTCAAACCATCCAATGAGACGTGTCCATTCCACGCATATAGTTCATTGATTCCGATACGTGTTACACGAAGGACAAGTACTAATTTCCCTAATTTTCCACAAAGGTGCCTTTTTTGTATGCATTACATTTATTATGCAATGAAGCTCATTAAAACCATCGCCGATTCTTCGATAATAATCAGCAGGTGTGGGAATGGAAATTGATAAAACCGATAAACACCACAACACTGCCAATTCTAAAAAAATGATCTGGGCGCCGAGATAATTACTTTTTCACAAATCGGCAGCGGGGTAGTTATCCTTACGCAGCCAACCTAATTTATATATTTATGATCACTGAAACACATGGACACAGGGGAAATCTTCTTGTCTAAAATAACCTTTAAGTATATCATTTAGACCTTTATACCCCTATATATATATATATATATATATATCATTTATCTCAAAATATTTATGTTTTCAACAGAATTGAAGCGAAACGTTCAATATTGAGACAAGGACACTTTGCAGAATTCTTTTACTTTATATTGTCCGGACAAGGTAAGAAAAAAGTTTTCTTTCTCTGTTCAATAACTCCCCCACAAAAACGTTTTATTTTTGTCACTTTACTTTTGAAGTAAATCAGATGTGCTATGTTAAAGGGTAACGAGCCACTAATATTTCTATATTTTCCCTAGTCCGGGTTTCTGACAAAATGACTATTTGTTTTATACTGACCGGTCCAAAATACGACCGTCAGAAAAAAAATAGTAATTTTGGAGTCAGAAACCCGGACTATATTTTCCCTTGAAATAAACTTAGGAAATTGGGGGCTAATTTCCCAAAGAAGTGTAAGTAGACCGATTGCATAATGACGTCATCGTGTTGTTTGAATGGAAAACATGGTTAGTGTAATCCGACTGTACACGATTCGACTACAGGGCGCCCCCTACGGAAAGGAGGTTCCTAATAATCGAATCGTGTCAGTTCAAATTCAACATGGCGCGGACGAAGTGACCACTCTTGTCAATCTACATGTACTCTCTTTGATTAGACCGACCAGTATGCAGTGGAAAGTATAGGTCTGTTCCCAATGCCTCTAACCAAGCTGTCACTTCAAAGTCAGACCCCTCAAATATTTTGAATTTGGTTTTCTGACTTCAAGCATGCGACTTTTTATGATATGGAATGTATGGGGGGAAAAAATTTCCAGTCTGGACGACTTATGTCAAGTGGCATCATCTGCCAAAATTATTTCACTTACATGGAGGTGTTGCCGTGTGCTGTTTTCACGAATTTCAATGAACAGTAGAGAGGTAGAAAGGATTGACGTTGAAACCGAAAATATCACTAAAGCTTTTACCCATTTGAACAGAAAATGTATGGTATTAACGGACAAAATTCAAATTACTGGGGCCACTCTTACAAAGCTGGCGTAAAGATGCTTATAGGCCGACCGCATGGATCGGTTACGTCCAAGGCGCAAGTTACTATAGTTTTAACACTGATTTACGTCTGATGTAAGTGACGCCTGGGTCCTGTCTTACAAGAGCTGGCGTAAGTTACGTCGGACGTAAATCAGTGTTAAAGCTATAGGAACTTAGGCCTACGCCCTAGTCGCAACTGGTCCATGCTGTAGGCTTATGCGCAACTTTACGCCAGCTTCGTAAGGCAAGGCCCAGGGCGCAAGTTACAATAGTTTTAACACTGATGTACGTTTGATATAATTTACGCCAGCTTAGACAAGCCAAAGAATCGACCACATTTCAAGGGGTTTTGCTGCTCATAAAAAACACCTTTACTACACTCCCTAGATTGTGCTTAGTTATTTTTTATTTTACTTATCCCAGCCTTTGTGAAGAAAATGGTGGAAAACGAGAGAACGAAAGAGCCAGAGATGCATACAGTTGCAAGGCTAACAAAGGGTCAAAGTTTTGGGGTAAGACTAAACAGTTATAGAGCTATCATAGAATTTCTGTAATGGAATACAAAAAGGTGTGTTCCACAAATCATTCTTCCTGCAATGATAATCATAAGGCGTAATGGACAAGAAGGATTGGGTTGGAGGGGGGAGGGAGGTCCGGGATCCAGTCAAAGGAGACACACGTGTGAATATAAACACCTTGCTGTCCTTGAGCGTCCCCCCCCCCCCCCCATACCGTGAATTACAGCCCACCACCCATCCACACCCCCCAAAAAGTTCTGACACACATTATTGCTTGTTGCGTTAAACCAGGGTTTCATATTCATCCCAGGTTAAACTACTGATTTTCGGTTTTGGACTCAATGAACAGTTATCTTCGATTCGGGCAATAAATCGTCTAATTTCTCCAAACGGAGCTTTAATTGTCGGATAAATGATCCTATTTGTGTTGCAGGAGGTGGCTCTACTGTATAGAACAAGCCGCACAGCCACGGTGGAAAGCGCCACAGCCATGGAACTGCTAATGGTTAGCGGAGAGGACTTTATCCGGATTTTCACCCGGACCGGAAACCCGGACGAAGAACCAGCTTACGTCACATTCCTGAGGTCATTTTCAATGTCGATTAAAGTGGCATGAGCTGCCAAAACTCACACTTTTTTCATAATCTCTGATCGTCCCGACAGTAAGAGGCTTTGAAGGCCATCGAAAAACTAAATGATTGGAGTTGGAATGAGGAAAATCCATACAGTATGTCGCCTGTATGAACCGAAAACTTGTTCGAAAAGTAAACAAAATTTAGGTTTACAGTGTATCAATTGAGGTGAAAACATCGAAGTCCGATTACAGCAACAACAACTATCAGTGTCGGTTACTTAAATGTTGGATTACCCTCATTTCAGGCCTTTTTGTCTCAGGCCTGTCTCAACCTCAAAATATCAACATTTTGGCAGCTCATGCCACTTTAAAGAAAATAACATTCACTAAACGAAAAGTTTAAAGTGGAAAAAGGTTTAAAAAACAGTTCCAATAAAAGTCTGGAAAGTTTGTGTTAAAGTCACCAAACATTAATAATGTTTATATAATCACTATGAATTTATAATTATAATATCCATGCATACAGTGCAATCAATGTGGCATATAATATGAAACCCTGAAATAATTCGAATGTCGCAAAGTCACCCTATTATAATAGAGGAGACAGTTTCGGCATCTTTCGAGCAACCCTAAACTGTCTTCGGTCGTTTCCGGTCGGCCTTGACCTACTAAAATACCCGAAGTGATCCGAGTGTACCCCATTGTAAGATAGAGTACAAAACTAGATACATCATTCCTTGATATGATTTTTACTCTAAAACACTTGCTGGCCATGTCGTCCACAGGAGTGAGTGAGTGAGTGATTGGGGTTTTACGTCCTGCTCAACAGTATTTCGGTTATATGAAGACGTGGTCTCCTTGTGACAGGGCGGATTTCCACCGCTCTTTTAGGTGCTGTCTCACCGAGACGACTTGCCGAAGACAACCAGCAAGCCCCCTCACCCATCGTCCACAGGAAGTCTGCCATGTTGTTTAAACCTCTAGATCCTGAAAAGTAGTACATGTACATGTAGAATGTTTTGGATTTTAGGCCTGTCTAACATAGGCCTATATAGGGCCTACACACACATTGTCCTAAAAGAAGATTTTCCCTGTGCCCGTGTATTTTAGTGTTCTTAAATATATAATATCCTAAAATACTATCCAAGCTGCCAATATAGAATCTCGTTGTACCTCGTTCGACGACTAACATAGAGGCGCATTCTACTCCTGTTTTCCAGAAACCTCGATACTGAAAGGACGAGAATCTCGTATGAAGTGTTTCTGCAATACGTGATTATCGCACCTTCAGGGTTGAGAATGCAATCCTCAACAGATGTAAGAGGTTTTGCACTCTATTTGAGAATGGTGTATCTGCTATCTTGTAACAGCTCCCTTGGCAGTGACATGTGGTGACAAAGATAACGGATGAGTCTATGCCCCTGGTGCCTATGGTACAACGATGGTATCGCGACCGCAATTGACCAATTGATTGATGACGTCATTTTGAATTTACGCGCAAAGCATTTCGGGGGATTGAGGTATAATTTTAAAATATGGCTGAAGAAACAATACTGTATATTGCGAAGAAGACGTAAACGGCGTAAAGTTACCAGAAAATGTATGGATAAAAACAGGTTATGTCATCAATGTTTTTGAAAAAAGTGGCATCTTGCTAAGTACCAAAGAACAAAATGGCGAACTGAGGTACATTTTACCCAGAAAGCTTTGCGTAAATCTATGTGACGTCATCAGGCTCGTCGGTAATTGCAAGCAATACCATATTCCGCAGGCGTAGAGCGACTTATAGTATATTATGTCGATCTACGCCTGCGGTATATGGTAATGCTTGCAATGCTAGCTATACGCTCCTCTACTCAGCTCCCTTCGTTTAACAAACCTGCTGCTTCAGTTCTGATCTGCCACTGTTGCTGGCTATAAAGCCATTCAATCATAGTTTAACCTCAGCGTTTCTACTCAAAAATTTTCATTGGCTTTAAGTAGCACGTGACTCCAATGAATTCACGCCAAGTAGTGTTGAAATAAGACACGCTTCATTGGTTGAAGACACTAAAACACACGGGCACAGGGAAAATCTTCTTGACTAAAATAATAATTAGTTTATATTTAAATAGGTTTTACCTCGAGGTGTTGTGGTATCACCAAGTTCTACTGAGAAGTAAAACAGCGGTTGAACACAGGTTATGTTAAAGTGGCATGAGCTGCCAAAATTCACACTTTCTTCATAATTTCTGATCGTCACGAGAGTAAGAGGCTTTGAAGGCCATCGAAAAACTAAATGATTGGCGTTGGAATGAAGAAAATCCATACAGTATGTGGCCTGTACGAACCGAAAACGCGTTTGAAAAGTAAACAAAATTTAAATAACCGGGACGACCATTCATTCATACTAAGCCAAAGTTAGTTTAAAACAATACTTTATCGTACATTTTCGAGACTAGATCACGTCTTGAGAAAAAAAGCCAATAGTTTTAACATTCTGTTTTAACGTCAAAATATCAACATTTTGGCAGCTCATGCCACTTTAAACATCTTTCACTCCAATCCCTGCTATCATAAGTCTGTGTTCATTCTTTTAGGCAGATTCCAGTTTTAGAGACTTGGCCGATCGACAAAATTAAAATGGACCCAGGAACGTGTTTTCTGCATTACTTCAAGTGAGTGAAAACGGGCATTTTATCAAGGATACACATTTTAATACCCAATATTATTTACGGACGTGGGGGGGGGGGGGGGGGGGTGTTAACATAGTTGATTGTTTAAACTCAAGATTATTTCACCTTTGGTGTCGCCAAGCGTCCAATGAAAACGTATTTAGTCTGGCGTTGGAAGTTTTTAGTTATCTAATAAAGTGGCAAGTTAAAATTTTGTGATGTAGCTTATAACGTGATTTGGGACCATTTTCCAATAAGTAAGAAGTCGGGGGATTTTGAGATTTGAGGCCAAAGAGTAAGCTTTGGTTCGCATTCAATTATGCTAGATCGATCCGCTTTTCTTTGAATTGTTTACGGGACACTTAAGGTCGGGTTTGATTTTTATATTCGCCTTTGGTACATGTGTGCTATTTATTGTTAAATCGAACATCAGGTTGCCATTAATTCTATGTTTAGTTGCTGGACGCCATCTTCAAATCTAAATTCACCTTGACTTCTTGATACACAAAATTTTCGCTCAAGAAAATCGTTTAGTTTATAGTTTTTCATGTTCGCCGTACGCCGAATGCATAATTGAAATTGAACTAAGTGTGAGCTGTACTTGAGGATATTGTTGCCATGGTGATATACTCTCTATCCAAAAAGCTTTTTAGAGTTTCTTGGGAGCTAGAAACTCAATGATTTTAATTTTTTATACATTTACATTCATTTTCAATTCTTAACAAATGTTTGAAACTCTTTGTAAACGTGGGTTCTATACTAAAGAGAAATGATTAAGGCATCACCACACGAAGTAAGTTGTCTGTGAACAACACAAGCTTTCGACGCCAAACCAGTGTCTTTATCATAGACGGCTTTACCATAGACAGTTGCACTTGATCAAGACACCGGTATAAATGTCGAAAGCTCATGTTAAAAAAACAACTTACTTGGGGTAAATAAGGAAAATCATTTTACAACATCGTGTTGGCCTACATTCCCATTCGCTTAACATTTTCTAATTTGTAATTTTTGCCATTTTGCCAATTTTGTTATAAGGGAAAATCATCAACAATTTGGCAACTCCTGCAACATTTAAAAAAGTTGCCAAATTGTTGATGATTTTCCCTTATATAAAATTTTCAAAATGGTGCTAATTTTTTCTTCTTCAAAATTTGTTTATATTACATTTCAGGAGAGGAAGTGTGGTTACTCCTAATTCTGTTAAAAGTAATTGGATTTTTATAATAAAGGCGGTAAGTAACCATATGTATCCTTGTGTCACGGGCAATTCAAATTTCTTTATCGTTTGTTTGTTTTTAAAACATCATGGCACAAAAAACTGTAAACATAAACGGTTTAAATAGAAATGAACATCTGATGTTCTCAATTTAATTCTCAAACAATGGCCACCAATTGTATACAAGATACATTTTACCCAAACAAAATTTGACTGTGCCCCAACCTCACCCCTGTGTCTTCTTGGGCGTCAATGGTCTTCGATTAAACACTGAATGGAGCTATCTGTGATAATTAACTTTCTTTTAACTAGGGTTGTTGTGAAGTTTTACAAAAACTGGAAGCTGTAAAACCACGTTGTGGAAAACACCTGAAAATGGTCCAAAGAAAACAAGAAGAAAAACCTATTTTACCAAGACAGAATATCCCCAGTATCGGTAAACAGCCATTGTCTATTTTTACCCTCTTACATCCAGTCTGTATAAACAAGGCTTCCTTCATACATGTATACATCTCTCAGTCCCAGACAGACCTTTCATCGATGCTGCGCGGGTTCGAATCACATTCAGACCAATTAAAAATTTCTGAGTATGAGTATATCGCCGTATGTGAAAGAGTTGCTAATTACTCGCCGAGGGTCGGGAGGGCGGGGGGGTGGTAGGGGAGGGACCCGGTTTCCACCCCCACTAAACCTGGCAACGCCGCCATATAAGTGAAATAATCGTGAGTGTCAAGCAAAACATCAAGCAATTAATCAATCTGAACAAACAAAAATAGTTTTCGAACAAAATGTGTATTCTCAGGAAGGCCTATATGTCTCACTAAAACACTTCATATTTGTAATTCTTTAAAAAAATAGTCGATAATTTCAAACCTTTGTGTTAATGAAAAATATCAACATTTTGGCAGTTCATGTCGTTTAACTATTACCTTATTATAATTCTCAATGTTTAGGAGCTACAAAACTTGGCGTTGCTTTTGGTTGATATTTCCCTTCAACTTACGATTATCTCAGAAACATAGGGATTTGGTACCATGTTCGTATTTAGGGCGTATTCTCTTTTCTCAGAGCATTTTTCGCCAAAAACTAAGAGTAGAAATAAATATATATATCTATAGCATTTGTCTACATTACAGGAGCACGTATAGACTCTGGCGGATCAAAATCCAACCGAAAAGTTCCAATTCCCGTGGCGGTTTTCGACACAATGAAGGAATATTTTCACGGGATTCGAAAGGTAAGTAAACCCAACCTCCCATTTCAGATTTCTTATTATTTATTAGATAATAAAGCAACTTACAAGACAAACATGTGTTTAGCTGCCTTGGCGTTTTTTGCGACCCCGTCAAGTTCGAGAAAGTCGCAAATGATATAGAATCGTGCCCTTCTCGCCCCCTGAAATGTTAAAAAAAACCTATCTTTTTATTAAATTGAATACCATGGTTGGCGTGTTTGGTGAGTTTTGCGAGGTACAGAAAGTTGCAAAACTAGTGCTTTGGAGAGTCTGGCGCGGTCGCCAAGCACGCGAACTAAAATGTCTGTAATCGGCTTCCATAGTGAAGCCTTCCGCTATTGAGCTCACAAATACAAAAAAATACCCACCCATGCACATCTCTAACTGAGGATGTGCCTACATCACATTTATAAAATAACAATTGTTATTAAACATTTAAAATTTGTTATTTTTACTAACATCAGGCCAATATTTGTTTGCAGGCCGATCAACTCTCGCAGGAAGAAGAAAGAAAGCGCGTTAAAGAGGAACAAGCTCGAAAAGAAGCCGAAGAAAGAAGGAAAAATCTCAAAAATGATTTGCCCGATTGGAAAAATTACCGGAAGTCGAATAGGAAAGTGTCATTCTCTGATGAAAAAGAAAAGGGCACAAAGGAAAACAACACCGAGAAAACCCTGCCCAAGATTCCAGGATTAAAAAATGATGTTAACAGTTTAACACGTAATGGACTGAGGGACCAGGCAAACAACAAACGAGCTGTCCAAGTTGACAATTACTTAGAATTGGTGAGAGAAAATGATATTCTTGTGAAAACCTTAGTCCATGGGTTCGTTAATCGAAGTATTTGTATAGCAAACGGGGGCCTGGGTGGTCCAGTGGGTTAAAATGGTCGTCCCTCAGTCCCACACAAACTTTCCCTCCATGCGGTGCGGTTCGAATCACACTCAGACCAAATAAAAATTGAAACATTTCTGAGTGGATTTTTCACTTGGTCACTGTACGTGGAAGAGTTGCCAGGTGCTCGCTGAAGGTCGGGTGTTTCCTCCGGACAAAGAGCCCGGTTTCCTCCAAAACTAAACCTGACAACGCCACCATTATCCATATAAGTGAAATAATCCTGAGTGCAGCGTAAATCATCAATCTATCTATAGCAAACGAAGCCTAAATCGATAAAACAGAATGTTGAAATTCTTGGCTATTTTTCTCAAGACGTATAATTCAGAAGTTTTTTTAGTGCTTCTAGTCTCGAGAATGAACGATAAAGTATTGTTTTGAACTAGCTTTGGCTTAGAATGAATGAATGGTCGTCCCGGTTATTTAAATTTTGTTTACTTTTCGTTTACTATTTCTGTTCGTATATGCCACATACTGTATAGATCTTCCTCATTCCAACGCCAATCATTTATTTTTTTGATGGCCTTTAAAGCCTCTTACTGTATTGCTGATCAGAAATTATGAAAAAAGTGTGAATTTTGGCAGCTCATGCCACTTTAAGACGACTTCGTGAAACTGTCGATTCTGTTTTCCCACCTAAAAATATTTTCTAAAAAATAGTACAAAACTACGCGAACCATTCTTTGTTGAGGTTTCACTCTATGACTTTCTCCGCATGTTATCCTTATTGAGTCCGCCATATTGTTATCGTTAAAATCTTTCTCAAATGCAACTCTCGTCAAAAAATTTAATATTCCCATAGATAGTACCTACAACTGTACAAAACACTTGCCTTTTGACCCTAGGAGAAAGAACAATCTGCATTTTACACAATAAAATCAAAAAATCTTGCCCTAACATCCTGTATAGTAACCTAACCTAATGCCCTGTACTGGCTATCCGTTTGTACATACCGCGCATGCGCGAACCTTCCCTTCCGGTCTACCGCTTTCAACTCTGCAGAGAAGAGATCAACACTGCAAATTTTACTAAGTATACTTTTCTTACTAATCCTTCTCTCTGAATCGTTTTTGGTAGGAAATTTTACTGTCCCTAGCGGCTAGATACCCTCCCCTAGATTACTAGAGGGTTTCTGACCAAAAAATGTCCTGTATTTTTTGTTTTTGGAGAGTTTTCGGACTCAACCCATCTCAACCCACATATATGCTGTCGTGGGTCCAAAATTCGTCATCACGCGGTCGGGTTGTTGTGGCTCACCACCCTCCCATACAAACACTATTACATATTTTCATAGGCGATTTTTTAAAGCGGGGTGCGTCCCTGTTTAAATAAATTACGTTCCATTTCTAAATTTTAAATCTTTTTCGTTTTTATTTTTAGATTAAAAATTTGTGATGGAAAATGGTGTCTAGTGCCTGTGGAGGCACTTACCCCACGAATGCCTGCCAAGAATATCATCAGCAGCGAAGCCTCAGAGGAAGTGTAGCAGGTCTCGCAGTTCTTCCTGGTCCAATAAGGCGGGCAATTCTTCGAAATCGAGGAGGTCCTCGAAGAGGGGGGGGGGGGGGCGATCACGCGATCTCCCCAGACTCAGCGGACGAGGTTAAACGGTCCAGGCAAGTCCTAAATCAATAACTATTATTTATTGTAATAAAAAGAAAAAAACGATATATAATATAACAGGAATGAGTAATTAATAACGAGTTAGTAAAAAAAAAAAAAAAAAAAATTTTCTGTGTTCTCTTGTTGATTATCTCTTCTGATTTGGCTGCCGTTGATGCTTTGTTGGGATTAGCTCTCAACATATGTTCTGTTCATTTTGCTTATCTTCGACAGTTTGTCTCAAGCCAGCGACCGAATGTCAGTTACACCTACCCATACCAAGTCTGCGTGTCGGAACACCCGTCAGCCGGAACCCACGCAGAGGTCAGATGCAGAACGTTTGTGTGCCATGGAACAAACGTTAGAGGGCGTTAAATTCTCAATTGCCAAGCTCGAGTAAATAAACAACTCGAGGCTCGGCAATCGAGGGGCCCAGATCTTCACGATCTAAACAGGCTTCTGCGACCACGACTGTGCACCCAAGCACACGAGTCGAGTTGCCTGACGTCCAGGGCGGGTTGATCAGGCAACGACCGGCAACCTTGTCCCTGGATCAGTCGAACCGCCAGGAGGCGCTCCCTGAGACCAGGAGACGGTCGGACCAGTTCTTAGAGGGCGACTACCAGACTAAAACTTGGTCAGGGAACTACCTCCAGCCGAACGTCCAGTATCCCGAACCAGAGCCCACTGGAGAGGAGTCTCGGACGGATTCGGCGGAAGATACGGATGATCAGGGTTTCTCAACTACTGAACAAGGCGGTTCGACCACGTCTGTACGCCCAGGTACACGAGTCGAGCTGCCGGACATCTGAAGTGGTTTGAGCCTTCGGGCGTCATCCCAACTTCTCGATCTGTCGAACCGCCAGGAGGCTTAAACATACAGCGGCCTCGACCACGAATGTACGCCCATGTACACAAGTCGATCCGCCTAGCAACCAGAGTGGGCGAGTCCTGCGGGTGTTACCCCAAGTCTGGATCTGTTGAGCCACCAGGATGCTTAAACATTCGACAGCCTCGACTAGGGTTGTACGCCCAGGCCCACGACTCGACCCGCCTGACATCCGGAGTGGGTTGGTTACCCTACGGGCCTCACCCCAACTCTGGATCTGTCGAGCCCACGGGAAGCCTCAACATACGACGGCCTCGACCACGACTGTACGCCCATGCACACGAGTCGATCCGCCTGACAACCGGAGTGGCTTTGTGGGCCTACGGGCGTCACCCCAGCTCTGGTATTGTCGATCCACCTGGGGGCTTAGCATACGGCGGCCTCGACCCTGACTGTACGTCCAGGTACACGAGTCGGCCACCTGACAACTAAAGTGGGCTGATTGTAATACTATCCCAAACTCTGGATTTGTCAGTCCACCGGGGAGCCTCAAATTACGGCGCCTTCGATCACGACACTACCCACGGGTTCATGAGTCGATCGGCCTGACAACTAGAGTGGGGGGAAAGGCTAACAGCCCTAACCCAGGTTCTGGGTTTGTCAAAACGCCAAGAGGTGTTCCAAGAGGCCTAAACCTACCATGTTTCGGCCACGGATGTACGCCCAGGTGCGAGTCGAACCGCTGGCGGTTATCATCCCAACTGTCAAACCAACAGGAGACGGACGATCAATATTTGACTTTCTCTGAACTCCTAGACTATATCTACCAGCTGCTGCTCAATTTAGAGCGGGCCACTGGGGTGACCGGTCGACAGCGGGAAATCGCCCAAGCGTGGGAGTCTCCCCATCCGATAAGCTAGGCCCTGGACCCCACCTGGTTGCCTTTGATTTTTTTTTTAAAACCTAGCTCAAAACCAAGGCCCTTCAACCAGTACACAGGCCTGGGGGGGGCATGTCAGTCCGGGGCCTACTTACACAAATCATGCGGCGCGGGTTCGAATCTTACTCAGAACAAATACATTTCTGAGAGGACTCGTCACTCAGTCGCCGTATGGAAAGGGGTTACCAGGTTCTCACTGAAGGTTGGGGGCTTCCTCCAGACGATGAGCCCGGTTTTCCTCCCCAACTTATCCTTGCAAAACTGCAGTATAAGTGGAATAAGCCGAAATGTAGCGTAAAGCATTAACCATGCAACCCTTTCCCCTGAGGATCGGGGATTCCCTCCCCCACTAAACCTGACAAGTTGCCCGGTTAGTGAAATAACATGGATTGCGGCAAAAAATCAGCGATTAATACATTAATCAGATTTCCCCCCCTTGGACCTGCAGGAGGACCTGCAAGTTGTGTCATAGGACATGAGGGGGGGGGGGGGGGGGGGGGGGGGGGGTACGTAAACAGAAGACTATTAGCCGATCATGACGACTGGTAATATCTAGGAACCCCTGAGCCTGTTTTCATGCAAACATTTTCCCTCGTCAACGAGCAACCTTGGCGAGGACTAATCTTCTTGGATTCAGGCTCTTGGCAGTATTGTGAGCCCTCATCCATAATTTATGTGATCAGGCTTTAGGAGGTTTGGTCTTGGGGGGTCCCCTACGACCTTCACAGTATACTACATATGAGACTTGACACTAGTGCAGGGCGAGGTTGCACTCGTCGGGCACACGTGCGTTGGCACAGCCTTCGTCAAGATGGGTATGTGGAAGACTCCCAAGGTACTTGCCGGAGTTCGGGGTTTACTCCGGACGATAAGCCCGGTCTTCCTCCCCCACTAAACCTGGCTACGCCACCGTATAAACGGAATAGCTTTTGCGTGCAGCGTAATTCTTCGATCAATCAATCGTCAGGTTGGACTGCTCACCCGGCCTGCTCGCAGATTTCAAGGCTGACCAATAAATGATATCACTACTGCGCGGTTGTAAATTAATAACAGCCCGTTCGTAGTTTAAAATGGTGCGCTGTTTGTTATTTTCTTGTGGCATTGCGTCATGACAGCTTACTATTAAAGGCGTATGAGCTGCCAAAATGTTGATATTTTGACGTCACAACAGAATGTTGAAATTATGCTATTTCTCTCAAGGCGTATAATTCAGAAGCTTTTTAATGCTTCTGGTCTCGAAAATGTACGATAAAGTATTGTTTGAACCAACTTCGGCTTAGAATGAATGAATGGTCGTCCCGGTTATTTAAATTTTGTTTACTTTCGAACACGTTTTCGGTTTGTACAGGCCACTTTAAATTATTACCCTGACCGTTTCCTCTCGCAGTTACCGTTGCAAAATGACAACTTTTACATTATGGCGGTTGCCGTATGCGGAGGAGTTGCCATGCCGAAGGTCGGGGGTTTCCTCCGGGCCCGGGTCCTTCCCCCACAATCTGGCTACGCCACCTTATAGGTTAAATAACTTCAGTGCGGCGCGAAGACCAATCATCAATCTAAGTACAAGACCGAGCTGTTCATTAGAATGTCGTTATCTTCTAATCTTAGACGGACTTCTTGCCAACTGGTTTTCAAGTAAATTCCTTTTTTTCCAAAATGAGCAAAAGGAAAAAGTACCGTACCTGTTCTGACTACAGATCTTAAGTTCGAACATAAACCGTACTAGAGATGTTTTTCTCCCGTCAATTGCTGGAATTGTCCTCTTTCCGCCATCTTCATGATTTCCCATGCCGGGGAAAGAAAGGAGCTGAGATTGGCTAATCAGTAACGACTCGGCTGATAGGCCTGTTGGATAGTCGACTGTTACACCCTTTCGCCATTACGGGTCGACGGGATGTGAACGCCGAAGCCGACAGTACTTGTGTATATTACCGTAGTAAGAAATACACGAACAGCCGTTATTCCTAGTATGTACGGCCACTTGAGCCTGGGTGCTGACTTTGCTTGTCAAGACACAGAAAGTCTGCAGATTTGAGCGCGGACCTTTGCGAAGACCATATGTCTTCCGTCGGTCTTCGAAGACCACCGGTCTTCGTAGCCGACACAGGAATGTTGCTTATTCCTTTCCGAGTGAAGTTTATTTCCAAGAAATAAATAAACCAGTAAAATAAAACACATTTCTCTAATAGAGAATATATTGCCTGTGCAATCTTCGTTTACCAAGCCGCTTGATAAACGATGATGTCCCTACACGATGTCCTCGGATTATGAGGGCTTATTTCTTGGAAGGCTGGGGTCCGTGACTCAGTAGGTATAGCGTTAGACGCTCAATCCAAACAGCTTTCCGCCAATGGGTCGCGGGTTCGAATCCCACTCAGTCCAAAAAAACAAAAAACAAAAAAATGGAAGTTTTTTTTTTGACTGGGTTTTCACTCGAACGACCTATGTGGGATGGTTGCCAGTTTCCAGCGGAGGGTCGTGGTTTTCCTCCAGGCACACATCCCGTTTTCCTCCCACAATAAAACTGGCGACGCCGCAATATAAGTGAAATAATCTTGATCGCAGCGTAAAACACCAAACAACCTATCAATCTATCTGTCTTGGAAGTCACCGACGACTTTCGCGGACTATTGTCTCCGCGACATGACTTTAGTACGTGGTGGGTTGTATTCACTCTGTCCGTTGGTAGCGGCCCAAACAGCGTTCAGAGAAAGATCTAATTCATCCTGGCCCACTGGACACCTGAGGACGGATCCAGGAGAGTTCGAGGTGAGTAATACCGAGGTTACCATTCTTTACGCGGGAATCAAAAAAACTTGGTTAATGCTCTGTACGGCGTATTAGTCCCTCCTCCGGACTGTGGCATGCGAGGCAAGTGTTTTGTACAGTTGTAGGTACTATCTATGGGAATCTGAAGAATTGGAAGAATAATTCTCATATTCCTCCAAGATATACCTACCTGTACAAACAGTTAAACCCAGCCCATCCTCCCCTCACTATTACGCCTGCAAGCGTTGAAAGAGGTAGACCGGAAGGGAAGGTTCGCGCATGCGCGGTATGTACAAACGGATAGCCAGTACAGGGCATTAGGTTAGGTTACTATACAGGATGTTAGGGCAAGATTTTTTGATTTTATTGTGTAAAATGCAGATTGTTCTTTCTCCTAGGGTCAAAAGGCAAGTGTTTTGTACAGGTAGGTATATCTTGGAGGAATATGAGAATTATTCTTCCAATTTTTCAGATTCCATAGCATTTGATACTTTCTAACACATTATTTTAAAAACAATCCATAATCTCAATATCGAGAATCTGGTATTCCCTAAGACATATTTTACTTGAGCCTTCGCTCGTGCCTTCAGCAAATCCCTATCCCGTAGGTCGCGAGAATCTCGTATCCCACGTGACATTCTACTCTTGCCTTCGGCAAAACCCGCTCGCGTAGGTGTGAGACTCTCGCATGCCCAAAACCAGTACAATGCATTGAATAAGAATCTTGATCTAGGGCAATTTTAAAATAGCATTGCTAGATACCGTCTCGGAAACAATGGCCCCGAGAAGGGATATTAAGGTATCAATAAGTACAGGTATATGTGATTGACTTTTTAGCACAATTAGAAACTTGTCTGGTTATTTTAGGCGAGAAGATTTTCCCGGTGCCCGTGTGTTTTAGCGTTCATAAACATTATGTGATTGATTGATTGGTGTTACACGGGTATTAAGGCCCACTAACATCATTATCAATAAGTAGGCCTACATGTATATGTGATTGATTGATTGTTTGGTGTTTTACACCGACCTAAAGATAATTTGACTTATATAGCGGCGTTGCTTGTATGGTGATGGGCCCCAAACCGGCCCCTTCCTTGGAGGAGGCACACGATCAAAGGCGATTAGTGGGACCCAGTGAAAACGCCACTTAAATGTTATTTGATCTAAGTGGGATTCGAACCCACGACCCATCCTGTGTCGGACTGAGCTGAAAGACTACCATTCAGCTACTGAGCCATCGAGGCCCTAGTATATGTAGAGGTGATGGTCAAACATGCATGGGTAAAATCTTCGTCGAAACCCACGGTTAAAACTTACGCTTACGCAAGAGGTGAGCTTGTCGAGAGTTTAACCCTGGGTATCCGAGGATGGGGTAAGATTGGGAGGGGTTATCTTATAAACGTGTTTGCTACAAGACACTATAGATAAGAATGGGTTCGTTTTACTTTACAGTTGGCCCCCACAGATTCGGAATTGTTGAAAATGTATAAGCCGATCATCGACGAGCAACGTGAAGAAAAGAAAAGACCGAAATATTCTGTTCGAAATGGATCAGTGTATGTTACGATAGAGATTCTCCACGCCAGGGATGTGTTTGTAAGTATTGTGGCATATATTCCCGTTTGAGCTCTTTGTTGAGTAAGAGTTCGAAGCTTACTGAGAAGGGGCCTCACAGGCCTTTCGTCGATGCGGCCCGGGATTGATACCCACTCAGACCAAATAAAAATTGAAAAAAAAAGTACTTGAGCTGAATTTTGTCTCAATCGCCGTATGTGGAAAAGTTGTCAGGTACATGAACTCGCCGAAGGTTGGGGGTTTCCTCTAGGCAGAGCCCGCTTTCCTCCCCTACTAAAGCTTGTTGAGAACTTTTCTGACTGGGTTTTCACTCGAACGACCTATGTGGGATGGTTGCCAGTTCCCAACGGAAGGTCGTGGGTTTCCTCCGGGCATAGAGCCCGGTTTCCTCCCACAATAAAACTGGCAACGCCGCCATATAAGTGAAATAATCTTGAGCGCGGCGTAAAACACCAAGTTGAACAATCAATCAATCAATGACTAAAATGTCACCAAAGTTCGCCACTAACGTGAGCTTTTGTCTGTGACCGGCTTGGAAGTAATTAGACGAATATACAAATCAGACGAACATAGTTTGTTCCATGTTTATCTTTCAGCTATGCTTCTATGCTTTTTATGATGTCACTGTGCATTGGTTTAACAATTGAAATGGTTCTTTTTAGGGGTTGAATACGCTTAACTTCAACGGTGAGAATGTGGACAAATCCTCGGAAGTATGCCTGGTAAGTGACTGCCGCTGGGCCAGGATATTATCTCAGTTTACCGATATTCTTGCCATAGCTGAAGACCCTTACAACTTTGCCAATATATTATAAAGTCTTCCAGAAAATTCTACTGACTGAAGCCAAACTCCTATCTGTCTTCAACCTAATGAAATACGATGGGTTTTGGTTTATTACAACAACCAGAAGTCTATGAATGTGCAACAACTTATGAAGGGGTATAAAGGTCCAAAAGACATCCCCCCCCTGTAACACAATTAGAAACTTGTACCCTTGGTTATTTAGTCAAAAAGATTTTCCGTGTGCTTCATCAGCGTTCATAAATAAATTATTATTAGATATCAAAGTTTTCTAGGCCAATTTGATATTTTTCTTATCCCTTTTTTCAGATAAGTCGAGGTGCCGAGATCATCATGCTGTCAAAGAAGTTATTTGTTAAGTACGCGGACGAACATACGCGAAACCTGGTGAAAGAACAAGTTAAACGATATCCAAGTGAAGGGATTATGCAAATGAACTTGCAGTCAGAGGTCGACTGGGATTTATATCGCAATTCTATTGTAACAGGGTTTCTGGACGATAAGCAATATCAAAAAACACTTTTACCAACTGTGTAACGCGTAACGTTAAAATGCATCTTGTTAAAATAAACAGCCAGGAACCGCAAGGTGACAGGGAATAGGAGGTAAATCCCTGGGCACATACCCTAGGGATACGGGAGTCTAGCCCTCTCAGATTGGGGGTGCTTGATTTGTAGCAGATAGGAGTAGACATTAGAACTTGTAGTTCTGAGTGTTATCCCTGTTTAACGTTCGCTTTATTCTGGACCATATTTTCCGACGTGTCTGTCAAAGATATCCAAGCGACCCACAGTGGTGAAACCTACATCAAGCAATATTTTCTAAAAAAAACAAAACATTTACGCCCAAGGCGAGCTTGCGGTTGGTTGTAACAAAATGGCTCAAGCGATCGACATTGGTATAAACGATATCAAGCAATGGTTTCTGAAAAAAATAATAAACGCTCGAGCATTTTTTTTTCTCAAAAACCATTTTCGCCCAAGGCAAGCTTGCGAGTGGTTGTAACATACTGTTCTAGGTGTATGTTTCTTTGACAGTTTATGCCTTATGTAGACTGTATAGACCATATACGTCGGTCTGAGAGTAGCCGACGAACATACAGTATTAGGCCCAACATATATTATCATTCATTAAACAATTCATGTTTATTATTCTGCTGTATTTTACGGAAATATATATTAAATATGTTTTATAAAGAGCTCTTTTCTTTGTAAGCGCAGTTGCCAAAAATCCACTTTCTGTGGAAGTGCACCGACAAATCCAAGAATAAAGTTCTTTCATTTGAAATAAAGCTTCTGTATTTATTTTTACATTATTTGTGCCGCCATTAGCTAGTCGGGTCAGTTGCCCACCATTACACTTATATGGATATTGATAGATTGAGAAAAAATAGGGATCATGGAACTAAATCAGTTCGCTTGATCATAAAGTTCAATGATATAACATCAAGGTAAAATATAAGTATTGTCGAGGTAAACTTAGCACTGTACTCCCACTCGGAACATCCTTCGGCTATCTTCGCTCGCTACCGGTCGGCTTTGAATTAAACGCACGTAAATCCCCAAAGTTACCAGAGTGACTGTATTCCTTTACTAAAGCCAACGTCGATGCTTATTAAATTTCGAGCTGTTGAGTATTTGGAAATCCCCCCCTGTGACTTTTAGTAAAAACGTAACCAACGGGTATGTTAAATGAGAAGAATACAGTAGATATTACGATGGTTATTTGGGCTGTTTCTCAACACATTGACGCCCGCCGAAAGTTTGCGCCTGGGTGCCGTTTCACGAAGCAGTCGCAAAGTGCGATCAATCACAGTTGCCACGACGTCGTAACTCTTAACTATGGTATCCATTGGCAAATAAGCTTCGTTTGCGATGCAACTGCTTTGTGAAACGTGCCCTTGGTCGTGACATATAATGTTGAAGGTATGTGTTGCCATGACAGTTAGTCCTTGCGTTGGACTTACGTCGGGCGTAAGTGTGTTGAGAAACAGTCCGCGAGAGTCGGTCTTATTAAGGCTGAATCGTATAGTAATATGGCTGACGGAGAATGAGGACAAATAAAATTTCTGCACTTCTCTGATTTCACTGTTTGTTCCGAACATCATCTACCAAGCTCCGTTGGTCCGATCCCGATATAAATTATTTTGAGGCGTTTCCCAATAGGATGTGACCTGACGGATTGGTTTATATTGATGTGTTTACATCGACACATAACAACGTACATGTAATATACGCGCTCTGCCATATATGAATCTTTATGATAATTGGAATTCATTACCCGGCCTGTCACATTAATTAGCATGAGCTGCCAAAAAGTTGATAGGCCCCATTTTGACGTTAAAACAGAATGTTGAAAATATTGGCTATTTTCCTCAAGACGTATAATTCAGAAGCTTTTTAGTGCTTCTAGTCTCGAAAATGTACGATAAAGTATTGTTTTGAACTAACTTAGGCTGAGAACGAACGAATGGTCGTCCCGGTTATTTAAATTTTGTTTACTTTTCGAACACGTTTTCGGTTCGTATATGCCACATACTGTATAGATCTTCCTCATTCCAACGCCAATCATTTATTTTTTTGATGGCCTTTAAAGCCTCTTACTGTATTGCTGATCAGAAATTATGAAAAAAGTGTGAATTTTGGCAGCTCATGCCACTTTAAAGGAAGAGAAAACAAAACACCCCTTATAGATCCAGAAGAAGCGTGCTAATTTTTCCTTTCCAACGTACGTCAAACACAATGTCATATTTTGCGATGTTTTAACGCCTGGCAGTGAAGTTTTTTTATCTTTGATAAAATTTATTCCATAAATACACTTGATACATCAAACGGTGCATGCCAAATAAATAAAATAAATACAAATAAATAAAAGAGGACAAGAATAATCTTTAATGGGTTCTAAAGAAGTCTGGGGTAGGAATTTTCCACTCAGACCAGTTACAATAATAATTTTCATGGCTTGTAATTTCCGACAAAAGTGCGTCGGACTTTACCGACCAGCATTTCAGGATTTGTAGACTGAACGTTGGTATATGTAATATGATCACCATACGTTCGGTAAATTGAACTACTCTCTTTGCTAATAATAACTGGGCCCAAAGGGAGGTAACCATGTCGGTAATTTAGAGTCGTCACGATTTGGTAAGCAAGCAAGCGTAACTATCAGCTAATCTACATATTCACTTAGTCACGACTGAATGCATTTAGGACATTATCAATGAAAGTGTTTCATTCAGTTGTATATATCGTAGTAACGCTTTACTACATATCCTTGTTATTACTCACAGTCCAAAGTTATTATTAATAATTTCTGACACCTTTTAAGCCAGGACAATGACACCATACGATGCCTAGTTTCCGTACGTGCTAATTTTGGTCGTTTACTAGGCCTACCTCTTCAGTCTGAAAAATTTTAAAGTAAATAAATTTAGAGTTCGCCTAGTTGGAGATCTCCAAACTCTGTGGTCAAAGTATATGATGATGGGTGACCAACAGAGTTCAATTGAAGGACCGTCCATATTGGAAAACATATAAAATTGAGAATCAACACTTTGTGCTCAGATTTTCTCTCAACCGGCCCAAACTTAATACATAACACATTGAGTTTGATCTTTTAGTTCGCCATTCCACCAAAAAAAAAGCGTTCAAACACTCACATTTGCGTTTCATCCTCGTCTTTTGTCGACAAACAGCCTGAATCTCCTTGATTCTGTCAAAATGAACTTGGGAAATGTACGCAACACAAATATATATTTTTTTTGGTAGAACGGCGAACTAAAGGATCGAACTGAATGTGTGTCAAGTTGGGGCCGGTTGGACTGCTTAAATTAGGAGAAATTGAAAGAAAATCCTCGAACAATAGAGTTACATGTTTTCCAATATGGCCGGTCCTTCAACTCTGTTTGCCACTCATCATCAATTTCTTTTGGCAACAGAGTTTGAAGAACTTCAACTAGCCTCAATCATGAAAAAATCAGTGAAAGAAAACATAGATATTTAAATTTTAACCTCGCCTGATCTGCACTTTAAAGTACAGATAGACACATAATATCTGGTATAACTTATAAGCCTATTGCTGGAGGTCATATTCACAGGCTGATCTATCCGAAGTACTGTTTGAATACAAATTAAATATTCCAATTTAGTGTAAAAAAATATTTTTTGACTTTTCAGGCACATAACTTTAATATTTTTATGGAGATACTCTATTTAGTATTTACTCATTTTGATAGTTTGGATTTTGTTTATAGTTTTTTTTTATAGTTTATATTTTGCTTTTTCGTCATTTTCCATGGTGTGGATTTTATTTTTGAGTAAAATTTTTTGTGGTTCGGGTTTTTTTTTTGTACTCTGAATTTTTTAAAAATTCTTTGGCCAGTGACGGCAGTGAGTTTGTAAAACAAACTTGAAATTGAATATTTTTGTTTTCAAATTTATGTTACGTAGCAAGGGTTCATCACTACTTGCTGTACCTTATTCCCACATATATGCATATGCTTCTGCAGTATTGAAAAAATGGATCAATTCATAAATAAATAGACCAGAGATTAAAAAGAAAATATGGGGCTTTGAAGAGTTAGACTTTTGATAACGTTGACAAAATAAATCGAATAGCTTTTAAGGCTGTTTAAGAGGGTTGCTTTTTGGTAAATGGGACAAAGATAAATTAAATAGCTTACGAACTGTCGGGTCTGTCATACATGTATTAATAAATGAAATGAAAAAAATGTTGGCAGTCTGCAGCATTGTCCACAGTTATTTTAGACAAGAAGATTTTCCCTGTGCGCGTGTGTTTTAGTTTTAATAAATATATGTATAATTCATAAACAAGCCATTATCATGGTCTTTGCCTAATCTAGGCTGATTTCGAACCCCATATGGGGTTTGGGCTTCTGCAGTTTGGGCGCCCAAACCAGGGTATGAGAATTTTTGTTGTTGTGATTATTGCTTTAAATATTGAATACAAGTAAAAACTGCTCTGCACAGTATTTCATAAATATTTATTAGGGACATATTAGGGACATATTAGATAGAAATGATGGTTTAAAGTGGGAGGTCTCTCCATGCAGCCTTCATAGGCCCTGGGATGGTATTGGCAAGACGTACTATGGGTGCCCTACATGTAACTCTTGCCCTAGATTATGTCCAGATGGTAGGGGTTTATAACTGGTACATTAACTTTTTTATTTAGGATTTTCTCTATTCAATGTTTTAAAAGCATTTCTTGTTTTTCATTATCAAAGGCATAGGACATGCAATGAATTGAATCTTTCCTCATGCTTGATTGCACTTGAAGGTGCATATGGAGTGCCCTTGTACATAACCTACATGTCGGCCTACAGCTAGGCTGTAAACCAGTGCGGCTTATGTGACAGGGAGAAGGAAGGAAGATGGAATTACTAACTCCGGAACTCTGTCCACCGGTGGTTCCGCCACCGCCACCCCCACCACCAAAGAAAGTTATTCCTCAACCTCCAGTATTACTACAGTCACTTCATCAGTTGAACCTTTTACACCGTTCAGACAAACGTCATGATCAAAATGGGAGTGTTTCATTGACAATGGAAAATCAATGGAATGGAATGGATTTAGCTGACAAGGCTTACAAACAATTTTTACAAGATTGCAGGTATGTGAAAAAATAATTTAGTAAAAAAAAAAAGAAGATGTATGTGATTGTTTAATAATGTTTTGTCTATAAATTATTACTATTACAATTTTTAGAGTTTAAAAATTAAAAAATTAAGAATTACACAGACGTTTCAGTTATTTTTACACTGTATCTATCTGAAGCTTGTAAATTATTTATAAAAACAAATTTTGTCGCTATCATTTAGGGTTCGACATCGTCACGTTACTGACTATAGTGGGAAAATAATGGAAATAACTCTTGATTATCTTACTAGTGGAATTTATATTTATTTTGAAGGTGTCCAGCTGAGGGTGACAGTGAAGAAGAAATGTGCTTTATCTCTCGTTACACACCCTGTGTACCTCATATGCAAATAGGACCAAGGTAATGCTATTTCGTAAAAAAATTGTTAAAGGCACACTTGCCGCGAAAATCAGGAATATTGTTTACATTAAAAAAGAAAGACCGTTTTCTGTATTTTTCCCAGGCGATTTTATGTTTCAGTCGAGTGAGTGAACTAACAGCACAGTGTAATTTTACGTAGGCCTATTTATCTGAGAAATACAGACTGACGATCGGTTAACAGCGAATGGAAAAGTTTGCTGATAATTGTTTGAGTGTAAACCACAGATACAAAGGCCTGAAATGAGGGTAATCCAACACGAAAGTTGACCGACACTGATCGTTGTTGTAATCAGGCTTCGATTCTTTGTTTGTTTGTCACCCCATTTCTACATTCTAAAGCTAACTTGACATGTTTTATGTGTCCTATGTTTAAGTTTAGTGGTTTTAGTCGTAGTAAGCTCATGTTAATTGGTTTTCTTAGCAAATTTAAACAGGCTACGGCGGCAAGTGGGCCTTAAAGAAAAGGAAATTTATATTATAAGAGACATTCTCTATTCTGCTGACGTGTGGTTTCGGTGGCTCTGTCGGCATAGTGATAGTCGTCTCTTATCAATGGTTTACGGGTTCAAATCTCTCTTAATCCAAAGGAAAATTAAACAATTTTCTGAGTGTTTTTTTACAGTTGATCGCCCATGTGAAAGAGGAGTTTCAATGTACTCACTCATTGTCTGTGGTTTTCTTGTGGGCATATACAAGTATGTAAATATTGAATTCCAATAAGAGTTTTTAACAGTTGAAAGTTGCATGAGCTGCCAGAAATGGGGTTACCAATCTTTCAGATTTAATTTTAATTTAATGCTTTTACGAGGATTACCAACAGCCCTAAGGCCACGAGTGGATCTCCTCAAAATATAAAGCATACAGAAAATATAGAGTATACAAATTAAAAGTACACACAGTATAACATAACATAATATTTTACCTCCAGGTCATAGCCAGTAACTTAATTTCCTCGTACAGAATCAGATGCACTCTTTACATACGTAGTTTTATAAAGCAACAATCTAGTTTCTTTAACCGCTAAATCTGTACGTACCCTCACAGCGATGACGTAATAAACGATTTCTGCTGTCTTAGTTCGAGGCAGTATGTACACATCGAAGGTTGTGTATGACGTCATTTTTCTGAGTAGTTGCGAAAAATATGGAAAATATGCATATTTCCTCCCCATTCTTTTTTTGACTACCAGGGAACTAACTCGAGGGTTGTTTCGTTTCAACTGATGTTTTTCAAATATACATTTAGTCCATTAACAAACACAAACCAGCTTTAAATCCTGTTCATAAAGCCTGGCGCACACAAGAGGCACCGGCTGAGCTGCCGACCACGCGTAGCCGAGGGAGCAGCAACAGATTTCAGCGCAGACGATGAGCTCTCGGCTGAGGCAAGTTCCTTGTCACCAAAGTTCACTGACCTACATAAATGGCACTACCCGTATTATGTAATATTCTAAGTGACACACGATTGGCTTTTCCCTCCTCTCAGCTCAGCTGGCAGCTCACATTGTGCGCACACGGTGAGATTCTTGCCACGCGAGGCAGAAAATATTAAACATGCCGAAAATCTCACCAAAATGTATGTGTACACGGGGGAAACAGCTTAGCTCTCAGCCATGCGTGGCCGGCAGCTCTCGTGTGCGCCAGGCTTAAGCAACAATCCAGTTTCCTTACCTCCTAAATCGGGCAATGCTGCCAAAATAAGTGAAATGATATTGAGTAATGCGTAAACCCTCTATCAGTCAAAGTATTCTATAAATTCGTGTTGGCTGTATGCAGTATGTTACTCAGCTAGGGTTATTTTTGTATGGATGCATGTAAGTTTTATAGACTCATTTCCAGTATTATATCAGTATTTTCCTTTGCTGGGAAAAATTAGTTGTCCTGGGCTGCTCCATGAGATAAAAGTAATATCCCATAAACATTATAGGTAGGTTAGGTCCAATTAGTATATCTAAATGCATTTTTTTTGTTTTGTTTGCATCCTATGGTGCCAACCTCATGATATTTTTGTGTCTAAGAGAAGAAATGAGAGTTCGAGAATTCCCTAATTATTTCAGGTATTGGCCGAATTCATCAAACATTTTAGAAAAAATCCAAATTCATACCTAAACTTGAATGCATGTAGTGTCATTTGCTTGTAAAGAGTGGTTATGTAGCTTTTTACAAAAAACAAAATCTCAGAAATATTAGTAAAATCAAAGTTACCATTATTAGTCTTGTTTATATAATATGGTCTCATCTTCAATTTCTGTGGCGGGGCCTCCGTGGCTCAGTAGGTTGGACACTCAATCCGAAACGCCTTCCACCAATGGGTTGCGGGTTCGAATCCCACTCAGTCCAAATACTCGAGCGACCTATGTGGGATGGTTGCCAGTTACCAGCGGAAGGTCGTGGGTTTCCTCCGGGCATAGAGCTCGGTTTCCTCTCACAATAAAACTGGCAACGCCGCCATATAAGCGAAATAATCTTGAGCGTGGCGTAAAACACCAAACAATCAATCAATCAATTTCTGTGTTCTTATAAGATGCTCTTAGTCTTATAACATTTCCATCTTAAAACTATCATTTTGACAGTTGAAACTGAACAGATTGATTGATTAATTTTTTACGTTGCAATCAAGATTATTTTACTCATATTGCAGAGTTGCCTGGTTTAATGGGGGAGGAAACCGACCTCATTGCATGGAGGAAACCCCCGACCTTAATTGGTGAGTACCTTGAAACTCTTCCACTTGCGGAGAACTGAACAGATCATGGCTATTAAAGAGACTGAATCATTGGATGTGCAGGGCGCTGTCAGTAGAAAAACAATTCTCTATCGACTGCCTTTTTCAAAAATCCAAGTGCTATTTAAACAGTCTTTGTGGCAACTTGCCAGGCTGCATGGCCAGTGATTTGATTGTTTTCACCAGATGTACCCTCATATTCACCAGCCAGCGACAAGGGTGCAGACACTTTTTTCAAGCCCTGTCGTAGCTGAGTATTTTTTTATGGCTTGCAGGAAAATCTATTTATTAGATATATAAAACATAGAATACTGTTTTAAACCAGTCTTGGGAAATTGGTTTTAAGTTGAAGTGAAATGGGTTTTTGTTTTCACATGTTTTAACAGACACGTTTCTAGTCCTCATAATGGCCAGTTTCCGTAAAAAAATAAGGCGCCTTTACCGATAACAGCCTTAAAAGCTGATTTTATTTTATCCCCTCTAACAAACAGATTTCGTAAAGCTATTTAATTTATTTTTTTCCCATTTACCAAAAAAAAACCAATCCTCTTTAACAGCCTTAAAAGCTATTTGATTAATTTTGTTTCTTTTACCAAAAACAGCCCTCAAATCTATTTGATTTATTTTCTGCACTTAACCAAAAAAAAAGCATCGAAAGCAATTTGGTTTATTTTGTCTCCTTTACTAAAAACAGCCCTGAAACTATTTGATTTCTTTTGTCCCCTTTACACTACACTCGAAAAAAAACGTCATTTTATTTTGACAGCCTTTTTAAGGGACTGTTTGTTTGAATTGTTTACTTTTTTGCTAAAACTTGTCCATTTTCAGCGAAAAATGTACAATTAACGAACAATTAGTGAGAATTCTGTGGTACTTTGTTTACTGTTTTACACTTTGTGTCCAACATGGATAAACCCTACTGTATTTAGTTGTGAAAGCATTACTAATATTCATCTATCTGATAAACTGTAAAGAGCCGACGTTTTTTAGTTTTTTGTAATCAGGAACAAAAAAACACATAAAAGTCAGAAGACTACGAAACAATCAGCCAGGCTGTAAGCCTCTATTAGAAACTCCACTGGAACTAAAAGTAAACATATCAGCTCCAAATGAATTTAAAATCGTATTAAACTCGTCATTTAAAGGTCTATCAGGGGGAAGAAGTTCACCAGTGATCTTCCCAACACCATCACAATTTGTGTACGACAGTTAAATGTCGGAATTTTTTTTATTTTTAATTTGCCTCGCGGGTTCGAATCCCACTCAGTCCAAAAATATTGGAAAATTTTTTGACTGGGTTTTCACTCGAACGACCTATGTGGGATGGTTGCCAGTTACCAGCGGAAGGTCATGGGTTTCCTCCGGGCACTGAGCCCAGTTTCCTCCCTCAATAAAACTGGCAACGCCGCCATATAAGTGAAATAATCTTGAGCGCCGCGTAAAACACCAAACAATCAATTTAAAGGCACTTTTAAATTTAAAGGCACTCCGCCTTTTTGTCGGAATTTGTACAATCTCAAATGAATCATCAAGGTACATGCATTAGTCGCTTGTGTGCATGCTCATTGCTCAGGCTTGTTGTTTGTTTACATTCAATTTTAGCAAAAATAGATAGCCTCTTCTGTCTGCAGAAAACTATCAGTATTTTCGATTTTAGGGTGTGCCTTTAAAGGTTAAATGGAAATATTTCATTGAAATCTGGAACGAATTGCTCATACATTACCTTAATGGACGTGGCTGTTAGCCAGACACAAGCTTTTGTCTCGTATTAGGCCATTTTTGTATTTTTTTAATTAAATAAATCAAGCCTGTAAATTCTTGAAATCCGAGAATCGGAATGAATACATGCGTTATCTTCCTTTGATCTTTGACGTCACTAGAGATTTGTTTCCGGCTCGCTTCCACTTCATAAGGTATGACTATGAGTACTAACGAGTTTCAAAAGCTACGACTCTTTACACTTTCGTTCGGAGATGCCCTTCTGCACTGTCCAGTGTCCTAAACAAACTGCAGGAATACTTACCGGGTCGAACTCAGCTTCCATCATTTTCCGAAAGATGAAGAGCTCAGGAAAAAATGGTTATTGAAGATGAAGTGGGCGAATTTTATCCCAACTCAACATTTCACCGTCTGCTTCGCGTGATGTGTTATTGACAGTGGGCTCATATATATATACGGGCGTGGAAAATCGACGTTGTCAGTTAACGAGGAGCAATTTTCGGCCTCTACGGAGCTAAAAAAAATTGTAAAAATTCCACCATTGTCTATGGTAAACAACATGAAACCGATAGACTCCTTGAATGCACAACTCTATTGACGTCACCAAAGATTGCTAACAGCGCCAAATTCAGGGAAGATAAGCCATGTATGGCTTTTAACATTGTTTGTGCGAGGCCCAAAATACCATGTTTTTTGGAGTTCAATAAAAATTAAATTATCCGTAAAACTTCATTTTTGTGCTCCTAAGTTATTAACAGGAACCCTCTAAATCATTTTTTAAAACAATAAACCTGGTTTTAACCCCATTACATTTAATCTTTAAAGTAATTACCTGGCCAAAGGTATGGCCAGGACTAGTTATACAGCTAAAGCTTATCGTGTTAAACTATAAATGAAAAGTTTAATACAATAACTTATATTTAGTAATCAATTGTGTTTGTTAAGAACATATACTGTGAGAACATCAGGCGACTGGCACAATAACTACAAAATTCAAGGCATTCTTTTCTCTCTACGACCTCTATACGGAAATCAATTACCTAAGCGCAGTGACGTCATGTACATTATTATCGTTGTGACGTCATACACGAGCGACGTTCCGTCAGCACGTCATCATCATTGATTGGCTGAAATGATGACGAAAGCGTTCAAAAGTCAAGTATGACGTCAAAGATTGGTGACGGGAAATTTATATGCATATTTTCAATTGCTTTTTCATGACGCCCTGGGCCCTTTTCTACTAAACTATCGTAAAGTTACGCATGGGCTTACAGCATGGAGTGGCGCCTCGAAATTGCGACCATGCGTAAGTTACCATCATTCAACATGCATTTGCAACAGGCGTAACTTACGCCAGCTTAGTAGAACAAGCCTCTGCTCTTTTTGCTTCAACAGCATGTTTTTTTAAGTACTTATTTAATCAATTTAAAATTAAAATTGACCTTTAGGTTTGGCATTTATCTCATCCTTTAAATTCATAATAAATCCCAATTATTGTTGTTTTGAAACTTATTGGTTTCCTCTCTGAGTAGATTCTCAAACTTTGCCCACCAATGTATGCTTGGGTACTTTTGAATTGTTATATAAGATAGAGAAACTGGTGTGGCATAGCATGAAGGATATAGTTATATCAAAGAGTGTTTTTTTTGTATGAAAGTAGCAATGGTGACCTGAAGATGGCTTCTCAATTTTCTGGTAGTAGCCATGTTTTGTCATAGACTGTTTCCAAAAGTTTTGTTTGCTAGAGGCTTGTGGCGAAAGGCGAACTTTGATTAGTGATACTTTATATCATTAAAGTGGCATGAGCTGCCAAAATTCACACTTTTTTCATAATTTCTGATTGCCACGACAGTAAGAGGCTTTGAAGGCCATCGAAAAACTAAATGATTAGCGTTGGAATGAGGAACGGTCACAACCTGTACTCACCAAAAACGTGTTCGAAATGTAAACAAAATTTAAATAACCGGGACGACCATTCATTCATTCTAAGCCAAAGTTAGTTGAAAACAATACTTTATCATACATTTTCAAGACTAGAAGCACTAAATAGCTTATGAATTATACGTCTTGAGAAAAATAGGCAATAATTTCCACATTCTGTTTTAACATCAAAATATCAGCATTTTGACAGCTCATGCCACTTTAAAGAAATGAAACTAATTACAAGCGTTGCAGATTCTGTAATTGTTAGTGACGGCTCATATCTTGTCACATTCAAACAAATTCACTAAAATACATGTTTTTTGTTTCTGCAGATGTGGTATTGTTGCCTTAGCTATGGCAAATGGTATGTTGGATCAACCTCTCTCCCCTGATCACATATACAGTACAGCAAAACAGATGGGATTCACAAAACAGGGCGAAATGTTTTCAGGTAAGTTTGTAGAGTTATTTTATTCGGATATATTTTAGTTTGTGCATTTAAATTGTACTCTTTTGTACTGGATAGAGATGTGATCTACTTAAAGGGGCATGAGCTGCCAAAATTAACACTTTTTTCATAATTTCTGATCGTCACGACAGTAGGAGGATTTGAAGGCCATCGAAAAAATAAATGATTGGCGTTGGAATGAGGAAAATCCATACAGTGTGTGACCTATACGAACCAAAACGTGTTCGAAAAGTAAACAGAATTTAAATATGACCATTCATTCATTCTAAGCCAAAGTTAGTTCAAAGCAATATTTTATCGTACATTTTCGAGACTAGAAGCACTAAAAAGCTTCTGAATTATACGTCTTGAGAAAAGTAAAATAATTTCAACATTCTGTTTTAATGTCAAAATATCAACATTTTGGCAGCTCGTGCCGCTTTAAAGGATAAATGTCAAGTTCTTTCTAAACACCCAGTTGTGATGTGTAACTGTAAATTGACTAAATGTTGTAACAAAACGAACTTCCATTAAGACCCCAAGGTGTCAAAGAAAAAGCTATTGAAAATATGCATATCTTCGGTCAGTAATCAGAGCTATGTTTGAATTTGACGTCTTACTTTACATTTTAACCAATCACAATGAATCCCCAACTCAATGTCACTTGTGTATGATGTCAAAGCAATGGTAATGTACATACCAGAACCCTGCTTCACAAAGGGACGCTAGCGTAAATTTTCACGTACATGTAAATGCCACAGCAATGTATCTATACAGTATGGTTTACTATGGCATTTACGTGAAAAAAGCTTTGTGAAACAGGCTCCAGATCATCAAATGTCAACTATGACTTCACAACGTTAATCTAAGTAATTTTCGTACAGAGAAAAGGAATGCCTAGAATTTGGTAAATTTTGTGCCAGAAATCTCAATTTCTTTTTGACCGAGTTCGTACAGTATATGTTCATAAAGAAACTGGTTACAAAATAGGAGGTTTTGTCTTAAACCTGACATTTATCCTTGAAGTGGATTTCTCTTGCAATATGACCTAGAATGAAGACATGACATTCCCTTCAAAATGAGAGCCCTCGGTTGGAACATTGTGGCTCTGCTTTAGCCATGTTTGCTGACCCAGCATGGAGGAACATTAAGTATGCCAAACATATCAGTCTTCCTGACATTCTCTCGGTCGCGGTATGTGGAAGAGTTGCCAGGTACTCACCGAAGGTTAAGGCTTTCCTTCGGGCAATGAGCCCGGTTTCTCTCCTACTAAACCTGACAACGTCACCATACAAGTAAAATAATCTTGGGTGCGACTGAAAACATCAATCAATCAATGTACAGATTTCTGTTATTCTAACGCCAATCATTCAATTTTGATGAACTTCATTGAAATTCAGAATTTCAAAAATGAGCTAAATTTTGGCTGCTTATAACTTGTCCTTTTTCCAGCTTACATTTTCTGCTTGGATAGATGCATTTTTGGAGAGTTTTATTTTGCGATTTGGAACACCAGAAGTAGAGTGTTTTGTTTTATTTCGGCTTAATGAATGATGTTTTTGTTTTTCTTTGTTAGTTTTGGACATGGGAAAATTATGTGAAACTCTAACGAGTCATGTGGCCAAAATGATTGACCCTTCAACAGATAGGAGAGTTTTGATTGGTTCGTTGCTACAAGGTGAACCAATCCTTGTGCCTTACGATGCAGACAAAAACAATCAGCCGTGTCTCAAGGGAGGTAACACTGCACACTGGGCTGTTTTATCAGGTAAAAAAACATTTTGAAAAAGTACAGCATGCGTTTTTATTCATAAATAAGCTATTACAATGAAACCAGGGTGCAAAAAACTGACACCTAGATACACCAGAACACTGCCGAAAGTATACAATTTCGTTCTGTGCTAAAAATTTAAAACTTTCTGAGTGGATTTTTCGGTTGATTGTCGTATGTGGAAGACTTGACAGGCACTTGCCAAAGGTAGAGGGTGAGACCGGTTTCCTCTCCCCAGTAAACCTAGCAATCCCGCCATACAAGTGAAATAATCTTGAGTGTGGCGTAAAACATCAATCAATCAATCAAAGTATTAAAATGAAAATACCCTTGTGAAACTGACACTTCTCTAAACCAACATTTTTCTTTCCGGCCGAGATGCCAGTGATAGAGATTTTATTGTATACGGTAAGATCTCCGCTAATTCAAGTACTCTAAAAAATTCAAGGGCCAGAAAAACATTAACAAAACTACACTTAAAATTCAACTTTTTTCGTTGAGAGTCTTACCTCCTGGAGTGAGCGATCAGATAATCCCATTGAAGGATCGCTGTTGTTGTTTTTATAGACCAAATGTGGCGAATAGCAATGATATAATTCGTTATTTTCACATCACTGGTCCTTGAATTAGCGGAGGTCTTACCGTTTATGAATTTTGCGTGATAAGGTTTTATGGTATGAGGAAAACAATTGTAATTTGGGGGTGGGGGGGGGGGGGGGGGGATATGACAAAGGGCCCAGATCTCTCCCATTTAACCTGGCAATTTTGCCCCATAATCCAATTTGCTTCAGTGTGGCGTAAAACATCAAACACCCAATCAGTCATATGCGTCAGAACAAACTTGGCTGAACTAAGTTAGTTTAGTTTAGCAAGACAGAAATGTTCCATGGAATGTCAAACAGCCTCCCCAAAGAAATTAACTATATTGTTTTCCCAAAAGGTGGAGGCCGGCTTGGCTCAGTAGGTAGAGCGTTGCACGCTCAATCTGAACAGCCCCCCACCAATGGGTCGCGGGTTCAAATCCCACTCAGTCCAAAAAATTGGAAAATTTTCTGACTGGGTTTTCACTTGAATGACCTATGTGGGATGGTTGCCAGTTATCACCGGAAGGTCGTGCGTTTCCTCCGGCACAGAGCCCGGTTTCCTCCCACAATAAAACTGGCAACACCACCATATAAGTGAAATAATATTGAGCACGGCGTAAAACACCAAACAATCAATCAATCCCAAAAGGTTATTTTTATAATTCATATACTTTTCAAGGATTTGTTGCCAAAAGGACATTTATTTGCACATGTATTTGACGTCATGCTTGACTTGTGAAGAAGTGCTTTCGTGTTTGATTGTTATTGAATGTGAGTGCTTGTCATGGTACATTTGTTTCCTGTTTTTATAAAATTTTCTTCAAACTTGGTGGGGCCTCGCTAGTCCAGTGGGTTAGAGTGATTGTCCCTCAGTCCCAAACAACCCTCGGGCTGGGGGCGGTGTGGTTTTTACCCTAGCCATTTTCACCTACCTGGCATGGAAACAAATTAAGTACGGTAAGATCTCCGCTAATTCAAGTACTCTAAAAAATTCAAGGGCCAGAAAAACATTAACAAAAGTACACTTAAAATTCAACTTTTTTCTTTGAGAGTCTTACCTCCTGGAGTGAGCAATCAGATAATCCTATTGAACGATCGCTGTTGTTGTTTTTATAGACCAAATGTGGCAAATAGCAATGTAATAATTCATTATTTTCACATCACTGGTCCTTGAATTAGCGGAGATCTTACCGTATGCAAAATACATTAGCCTTCATGACGGTCATATGGTCTGTGGAGGTGTTAATGTTAAAATTTAGGTGGGATGGGGGTGGGTAAGATCTTTTTGTCAGTTGGTTCTTTTCACGCCATACAACCTTAGCTGTTGAGTGCGACGATATGCCATCAATCAGTCACAAACAGACCTTCCATCGATGCACTGACCAAAATAGAATTTTGAAATAAATCAAACATGATAAGCACGTTTACCATGTGAGGATGTGCACGTGTGTATATTTATAGACACTAAAACACACAGGCACAGGGACAATCTTCTTGACTAAATAAACAGAGAGACAAGTTTCTGGTGGTGTTAAAAGGGGGTTATGTCATTTAGACCTTTATACCCAGTCATAGGTTGTTGTAAATAACCAGGTTACTGACCTAGCAAGGAGGAACTTTATTAAAGTATGCCTAATACATTGGCCTTCCTGACTTTTAATGGTCCATGGAGCCTTATGTCAAAATTAAGATAAAGGTGGGGAGGGGGCGTTGTCGCCAAACAACGTCCGCATAAAGTTCGCCTGTCACCCCTAATATAGCTGCAAAAGGTGACCGGATACCAGCACGCCCTATGGGGTCACCAAACGATGTCGTTCGCTCGACTCCATATCGGGTGTGTTAGAAAACGGGATCACCACACGATGTCACAAAAGAGCGCTCAGAATAGCGTTCCCTCGACACTGTATCGGGTGTGTGTGAAAACAAGGTTTTACTGTATCGGGTGTGTAGGACACCCAATACGATTATTTGTTGGATGGCAATTGACCAATCAGATTGCACAGAAACTTCTCTGAGGGATAATAACCAACCTTAAGCTTCCTGTTTTTTCGTCACATGTATAGATTATAAATCAAATTTCAAAAGATTATCTCTTTTACAAATTAATTGCAAATTTTCAATCCACAGGTATATTTTGTCCTGTCCCAAAAAGGAGTCTTGTGGATTTACAAAACAGAGAAGATTGTGATATTCTTCTGCATAATTCCTACAGCAATCTATGGCTCTTGCAAAAGGTGAATGCCCTGACAGTTAATGAACTAAGCGATGTTGTATCTGATGTTGATATACTCGTATACGGACATCAAGGTAAAAGTCGTGGGCCAGGAATTTGGCGACTGTCGGATCTCATAGCTAGCAATGGAAACCTATATGAAATGGATCCAGTGAAGTTTGTCTCCTCAAAAGAATGGGTTGTACCAAAAGGTGGACTAGCTGAGGGACTGAAAAATCAAGCTTTAATATTGAAGGATAAAATTGCTGGCTTAATTTGAGTTTTAAGCCAAAAGTTGTTTATCAACTAACTTGTATATGGGACAGTTGATAACTACATGTACCAACAGAAGCTCCAGGGTTTACTTCTGCCACAAGGCCAGTTTTCTCTTGTCATTGAGTAGGTGGCCATTGGGTAGGTCAGATCACTAGAGTTGATGGATGGATCTCCTCCAGTCATTGGCCAGATCCCTCCAGTTGATGAACGGATCTCCTACAGTCATTGGCCGGATCCCTCCAGTTGATGAACGGATCTCCACCAGTTGTTGGCCGGATCCCTCCAGTTGATGGGCAGATCTCCACCAGTCGTTGGCAGGATCCCTCCAGTTGATGGGCGGATCTCCACCAGTCGTTGGCCAGATCCCTTCAGTTGATGGGTGGATCTCCTCCAGTCATTGGCCGGATCCCTCCAGTTGATGGGTGGATCTCCTACAGTCGTTGGCCGGATCCCTCCAGTTGATGGGTGGATCTCCTACAGTCGTTGGCCGGATCCCTCCAGTTGATGGGTGGATCTTCTCCAGTCATTGGCCGGATCCCTCCAGTTGATGGGCGGATCTCCTACAGTCATTGGCCAGATCCCTCCAGTTGATGGGTGGATCTCCTCCAGTCGTTGGCCGGATCTCCTCCAGTCGTTGGCAGGATCCCTCCAGTTGATGGGTGGATCTCCTACAGTCGTTGGCCGGATCCCTCCAGTTGATGGGTGGATCTCCTCCAGTCATTGGCCGGATCCCTCCAGTTGATGGGTGGATCTCCTACAGTCGTTGGCCGGATCCCTCCAGTTGATGGGTGGATCTCCTCCAGTCATTGGCCGGATCCCTCCAGTTGATGGGTGGATCTCCTACAGTCGTTGGCCGGATCCCTCCAGTTGATGGGTGGATCTTCTCCAGTCATTGGCCGGATCCCTCCAGTTGATGGGTGGATCTCCTACAGTCGTTGGCAGGATCCCTCCAGTTGATGGGTGGATCTCCTACAGTCGTTGGCCGGATCCCTCCAGTTGATGGGTGGATCTCCTCCAGTCATTGGCCGGATCCCTCCAGTTGATGGACGGATCTCTTCCATTCATTGGTCGGATCCCTGCATTCATTGGTCGGATCCCTACATTTATTGGTCCGATCCCTCCTGTGGTTGGGGGAATCCCTCCAGTTGTTGGGGCCGCTTAAAACACTAAATGGTCAGCCAAAGTTTTCTGCTTCATGGTAAAATAGTGACATGGCGTCCTCACGTCATCGAGCGCCACATGTCTCCTCTTGTCCCTAGGCCCTTAAAACACTACACGCTCAGCCGAAAAACAGATTTCTGTTTTATGATATAACATGCTACTAAAAAAATTTTAACAGGAATTTTTCTTCTCATTTTTATACATTAATTTATAGCTTTAAAATTTACAATCGTTCATTTGTCTACATTTTACAACATTTTTATTTAAATCAACCTTTATACAGGGTTTTTTTTCTGGATCAGACCAAAGTCACCCATAATGTCTTTAAAACACCAGTTTCAATTGAAGTTGCGGCCTCCCTGACTCACTAGATAGAGCCTTGGATGCTCCATCCGAACAGCCTTCCACCAATGGGTCGGGGGTTCGAATCCCACTCAGTTCAAAAATAAAAACTGGAAAATTTTCTGAGTGGGTTTTCACTCAAACAACCTATATGAGATGGTTGCCAGTTACCACCGGAAGGTCGTGGGTTTCCTCTGGGCAATGAGCCCGGTTTTCTCCCACTCTAAACCTGGCAAGGCCACCATATAAGTGAAATATTCCTGAGTGCTGCGTAAAACATCAATCGATCCCTCGACGATAAGATGTTCATTCTCTAGGGGTCTCCGCCGCCTCATAGCCTTAACCTATGATGTCTGCCTATCCGTGCTATATTTAGGGGGCATAAAACAGCAATCAATATTATGTTTGGATCCCCAAAAGTTTGTACAAATCCTACGGAGCTTAAGAAAATTGAACATTTCTATATTTTGGAGGAGCACATGCGCTGTAGTCGCCTCCTCAGTTGTCTGATTTTTCGTTCCTTGATATTTTAAGGACTGTTTCTTTCAGTTATACGTTTACTCTCTACCAAGTGGTTATGCAGTCACTTTATTACCTTCGTGAAGTTGATATTTTGAGAGTTGTTGCCCTTCGTTTCTTGAAATCGTCAAATTTGGCCCATGTATATTTTCCAGTCAATCCAGTATCTCAGTTAATACATGTATTTTGAGGATTGGTTTGAAACTTGGCTAATATACATGTACTCGAAGTCAAGGACGACTTTTTTCCTTTGTGATGTTGACATTTATACAGCAGTCCTTTGTTTCTTGTTGTATGCGACTGGTCAGTATTATGAAATTGGGGTTGTGAGGGAATGTTTTTTGTTGTTTTTTCTACGACGTATATCATAACAGGTGCTATTCAAAGACTGTTAAACGTAGCAGCATCACTTTGTAAATGAAAAAAAGGATGATTTTTGCACTGCCTTTTGAATTCTAATTCTTAAATCCAGGTTGATTTTATAATTATGAGATATTGCTCATGCAGCTAGTCACAAGTTTAGCTTGAAAAGTGAAATCTCGTTATTCTGAGCATAAATCACTAGTCCCAAAAAGTGATGTTTATACAACTTTTCCAATATTTGTTTTATCTGTGCTCTTTCAACAATGGTGAAATATAATATTAAATTGTGTCTTTGTTATAAAGATAAAGATATTTTAATATGCTGGTGCTAGTTTCAACACTGGTTAAATGAAGTTATTTTATGTCTTAACAAGAGTTTTAGTAAACTCAACATACGCCCGCCGTGGCAAAGTCGAACCGCAACGATTAACAACTTTACATTTAATATAACATTTGTTTTAATTTCATCAATTGAAATTTCTTCTTCACATTAGAAGTTTTTCTTTTCTGAATTTGATGAAGCTGCAACTAAATACCAGTACGTTTATAGTACACATATGTTATCTGTTCAGGTAAATTCAATCACATTTTAATTGCAAAAACTGAAATATTGTGGCTGTTTTGACATTGCTATTATGTTCCATAATTGGGAAAGAGCAATCAACAGTTTTGACTTGGACACTGTTCTATTGGACTTGGCTATAATAGTTTTAGTACAAAGCAAACAAACTTCAGGCTGACCACTGATACAATGGTGTGTAAATATACAAACCTTGTGGGTCAACTTCAGGGATGTCTCCTTATCTCTTTTTAAACAGCCACTCTGATAAATACCAGATGGGCAATAAAGCTGTGAAAAATGGTCTTTTTTTGTTATTATAGTGCACATTAAACTATCCAAGAAAACAGTCTCAGAATGTATAAATTAATTGGCTTCCAGTATTACTCTGGACCAAGTGTACTACAAAAATCATTGATATATATTAATATATATATATATTAAACAGCAGGTACACAGTTCTGATGAAAAAAACCTCTTGAAAACACACAAAAAATATGTGGACCCAAATCATATTTGGTATGCGACACATCATCTACCTATAAGCTTGATATACTCTAAAAGAATTGGAGATTATATCAAAACGAAAGAAGTTCTGGAGCCGAAAGGGAATATTACATAATCCAATATGGCTGCCATATTATGCAACAGGTGATGTCAGAATTGGTATGTGAAACACCGTCTGCCCATAAGGTATATACTCTGAAAAAATTGTCAAGATCGGATCAAAACTCTACAAGTTATGGAGCGGAAGGGAACGAAGATATAAACTAAGACAGAGTATTACATAATCCAATGTAGAAGCCATATTATGCAATCGACAATGTCCTAAATGGTTCATGACACACCTTCTACCCCTAAAGCATGTGTTGTAAAAAAAAATTGTAAAAATCGGATCAAAACTCTTCAAGTTATGGAGCGGAAGGGAACGAAGATATAAACTAAGACAGAGTATTACATAATCCAATGCAGAAGCCATATTATGCAATCGACAATGTCCTAAATGGTTCATGACACACCTTATACTTTAGGGGTAGATGTTGTAAAAAAAAATTGTAAAAATCGGATCAAAACTCTTCAAGTTATGGAGCGGAAGGGAACGAAGATATAAACTAAGACAGAATAAAACAATGCATTGTAGAAGCAACATTATGCAATCGAGGATGTCTTAAATGGTTCATGACACACCTTCTACCCACAAGGTATATGTTGTAAAAGAATTGTAAAGATTAGATCAAAACTTTTCAAGTTATGGAGCGGAAGGGAATCCGGGACGGACTGACGGACGGCGCTGGTGATACCATAATACGACCGACTTTTTTTAAGTCGGGCGTATAAAAAGGAGTCCCAAGAAAGTTGTTTTTATTACATTTAAGTGGTAGTAAATGAATTTATTGTGTTTTTGCTGATATTTTTACAAGAAGTAGTCTTTTCTATTTTTGCTAATGTTAACAAAAAGCTGGTCCCAATATATTTTCCCAAGTTTTTGGGAAAACTTGTCCCAAAGTACTTAAATTTACAGGTGCTTGTTTCTATACTTACTGCTTGAATGAATTTATTATGCGTCCACGATCACAAAAGTGGCCAAAACTATATTCGTTTATATTTGATATTGATATGAATATAATCAATACCATGGCTATTTTAATCAAGAAGATTTTTCCATGTGCCTGTGTGTTTTAGTGTTTATAAATTTATTTGATATTTAGGTGTTTTTTTAACACTGGTGAAAATATTTACATTTTGGTTTTTCAAAGATTTCATGTGAAATCAGATCAATCAAAAATAATTAGAACTTTTAATAGTTATTGTGGGATGTAGCTTTAAAAAGAGAAATAAAGTAAGATTTTGTTGAAAAACTTTTCTTGACGTTATTTTTTAATATCCATACTGAGGCTATTAAAGTGGCATGAGCTGCTGAAATCAGCAATTTTTTCTGAATGATGTTAATTTAAAGGTTTGGAGTTAATTGATTAATTTAAATGATTTTCTTTGGAATACAGACAATCTGGGGACCAAATGTTTATTTCTTTAGACATGTTGATTCAAAACATCACCTTAAAGGGGCATGAGCTGCCAAAATGTTGATATTTTGACGTAAACACAGAATGTTGGAATTATCGGCTATTTTTCTCAAGACGTATAATTCAGAAGCTTTTTAGTGCTTCTAGTCTAAAAAATGTACGATAAAGTATTGTTTTGAACTAACTTTGACTTAGAATGAATGAATGGTCGTCCCGGTTATTTAAATTTTGCTACTTTTCGAACACGTTTTCGGTTTGTACAGGGCACATACTGTATGGATTTTCCTCATTCCAACGCCAATCATTTAGTTTTTCGATGGCCTTCAAAGCCTCTTACTGTCGTGACGATCAGAAATTATGAAAAAAGTGTGAATTTCGGCAACTCATGCCACTTTAAGTCATTCTTGAGATTTTGTGTTCTTGTGCGGCGGTTTAATATTATACCCAGAAAGAGCAGATTGGATGAAGCGTAATTTGGAAGTTATTCTCTAGTTTTGTATCACTTTTGCTTGGTATCTGAAACACGGCAGGTCTTGTCAGACAATGTACAGACGATCACATGTTCAATCTGCAATACAGCATTATACAACTGGAGTCGAGAAGTGAAATGTCCTCGTTCTCTAATGTCTGACATAGTTTGGTTGATTGAGGACTTACTCAAAATTTCTGGACCTTTAGTTCGTACATTTTATGGAGCTTAACGCACGCCGTCATCTATCCATATTAAAGATTGTTACAGCAATAGCTGGATATAGGAATTGGGGACGACATTGCATTTAATGTATATATTAAGTGTATGTGATATTGGGCCTACATAAAAAAATCTTATTCCAGAGAGATAACTATTGTTGAGGAAAATTAAATTGTGAATTCTAAAGTAAGTGCCCCTTGAAATTTTGGTTGAAAACAACATAGACCATTTCGGTTTAAGGATTGACGTTTGCGCAGGAGCCTAATTGTATGGCAAAATGACGCTAAGTTGAGTTTTTGGATCAATCTGACGTCAGAATGGTGTTTATTTTGTCAATTACGTAATGCAAAAGAGGCGTGTCTTAGCGACCACAACAGAGAAATGACATCAATGCCCTACATTCTAAGCCACCTGGTAGCCATCTTGAATAGGCTAATGAGATGCAAATGTATGGTGCACAGCTAGAACTTAGGGGGATGATGTGTGTGTCATGTTTGGTTAAGATCAGGTCAGTAGTTCTCCGGGAATAATGAGAAGTTTCATTCAAATTTGGTTAAAAAACAACATTGCCTCCTGGCGGCCATATTTAATAAGCAAATGAGATGAAAATGTAGGGTGCACATCTAGATCATAGGGAGATAATGTGGGCCAAGTTTGGTGAAAATCGGACTGGTACTGGTAGTTTTTTTGGAATAATTTAACCGAAAAAAAACAAAACAATATCGGCCATACAAACAGACACAGTCGGCTATATCCCCCGCCTCAGGACAAAAAATATTGAAGAAAACTTGTTGAACCGTGCCTATGAAGCCTTTATAAAAAATCAACCTATCCACTACCCAGCTTTTAGCCATCTATATTGGACTTACATTTAATCTGAAATTTCTAAGTTGTTTAAAAATAAAATAAACAAAATTTTGAAGAAATTGAAAACCTCAAACGGCACATCAACACATGATGATTGTTCCACAAACCAAGTTTCATTGAGTTATGTCTAACAGTTTTCCTGTTCTGCTCCAGAAAAGAAATTTCTAAGATACTTTTTCGGTCAAAAATTAAAAAAATAAAATTTTCCAAAAGTTAAAATCACATGAGGATTGTTCCACACACAAAAGTTTCATTCAGTCATGTCTAATAGTTTTTGAGTTCTGCTCTGGAATATTCTTAGGTTATGTTTCCATGGAAACGGTTCAAGAAAAAAAGTTTCAAGAAGTTGAAAAACCCAAAAGGCACATATACATATTATGATTGTGTTATAAAGTCCAACAGTTTTGGAGCAAACGAAATGGAAACAATAAATGAGCCACAAGGGGGCCAGGCCTTTTGGCTAATTGTGCTACCCAGAATAAATAAAGATTTTATTATTATTATTATATATAAATAACAAACATTTCGATGGCCTTCAAAACCTCTTACTGTCGCAACGATTAGAAATTATGAAAAAAAGTGTGAATTTTGGCAGCTCATGCTACATGTACTTTAAAAAACAGGAACCAACTGAACGAAAACAGAAACCAATTTGCCAAGTGGTTTTGGAAATATCCTACCAACAACCAATGAATTTATCTAAATTTGAAGCTAAAGGGAACATGGACAGATATACATAAACCAAAAAGTGGCCAGTGACAAATGTCCCTGCCAATAGGCTATAATTAAAATTTCTGACCAGCAGTTTAGAAGACAAGAAGGCGAAGAAGCCACCATTGTAAATACCCAAATTTGAGGCTAACGGAAAAACAGACAAACGCCACAACTTTATCGATTACAAAAGTCTCATCCATAAATAAAATCGTGACCAGCGGTTCTGGATATCTTGCAGACAAGCCCCAGTTGACGTTGTCGAAAAGGACAAGTACAGAAAATGCATTTGTTAAAATAACTAGCATACTGCCTGCATTGCATTTCGTAAGCAAAATCTCCCCAAAAACCCAGGACAAAATATTAGTTTGAAAGAAATTTTATTACTCTTAATATGCAAAAATCATGTATGTGAGAAACAACAATTTACAACAGAATCATGTACAAGACGATGAGATGTACGAATATATTACATCAAATGAAAAAAAGATTTTAACTATGAAAAATATCCCCAGTTAAAATAGCTGTATATTTATCTCTATTTTCAATTTACCACTGATTAAATGTTGTATCACTGGAAATAATCATTGTAAAATCACAGGCATACGGAGTGCTCTCCCTTATCCACCCTCATACTATAAATATGGATATAGTATAACAGAGGGTGGATAAGGGAGAGCACTCCGTGTGCCTGTGGTAAAATACACAGCTCTGTATATACCGCTTTTTGGTGATTATAGGATTTGACTGATTGATTGATGTTTTACGCCGCACTCAATACTATTTCACCTACATGTATTTATGGCGACACTGCCAGGTTTTGTGAAGGAAGAAATCCAGAGCTCTTTGCCCAGAGTAAACCCAGACCTTCAGCGAGTACCTGGTGGAAACCGGGGGACCAAGGGTGATATTATGTTTATTATGAGAGCTAACATCAACCCAATCAAACTTCAACCGGACATTGAGGAGTAAAATTTACATATATTAATATTGGATATAAGTTCGCATAATTAAATATCCACATATCCTATCTCGTACATGTATCTGTTTATATGAAATACAATACATGCACACAACCGTTTGGAACATCTCAGTAGAAATTGATCACTGTGACATCAGATTTAAACCATTAATGTCATAGAAATGTTGGTATACCTTAATTCAATAATATTAAATGCCCCGTTATTTCTGTTTGGATAGTTATTCGTCCTCGGTACTTGGTCGACGACCAATAAATGTCGGAAATTACTAAACAACGGAGTGAGACCTTTACCTAAGTGAAGTAGGCATACCTATGTGTTGCCCGAACTGAACTTTAAGATATGCTCTCATCTAGGTTGCGGCTGCAGTATATATTGATACGTGAATGACATGTCGCACAATTAGTAGCTTTCCATTGGCTAATGCGCTTTGGTTGTATAATAAACTACAAGTAAACTGCTTTCCTGAAATCTTCTTAATCCGCCATTTCTGAAGCCATCAATAATTTCTTTAAGGCATTTGAGAATTTGCTAACTGTTGATCATTTATCAAAAGAAGTTTTCAAAATGGGAGTTTCCATGACCAACTAAGGAAGGCCCGGGTCGGACTGAAACTACTTTTGCTGACTGAACCATCAGGATTACCAGTTTGACAATAATCTCCAATGGACAACTGGAAGAGGAATATTATTTGGGAAGATGCGGTGCAATCTTGGCGCTTTGGTAGGATAGTTAGACAATAACAACTGGGAATAATTAACCATGCGACACTTGTTCGAGATAGATTTCACGGTTATATGTTTAATTGTCTATGAAAAACCATCACAAGCTTTGCAATGTAAGCGAAGAGTTTAACCATATCTACATGTACTTTTAGCTGTGTTCACGGACTGTTTAACTTAAGGACCCCGGGCAGCGTTTGTGTTCTCTATCATTATTGAAGTCAGCATGGGCTTCGATGTTGCAGCTTCTTAACTTTTCTTCCATTGATAAATTTACCTCTCTGACAAAGCCACATGACAAAGCCTAACGTTCGAATAAAGTTTGACAAGTAAAGCATCACGGTTCTGTAACAGCATGATAATTGTAACATCACAGAGCCACCACCCTGAATTTTATAACCTTTTCAAATATTCGTTCAGCCGATGTGGCTGTGGCACAGAGGTCAATTCTAGTGTCTCTCGTCTAAGAGCTTGGCTTAACCAATACACCATGTTTTTTTATTGACATTTTACGGCAGAATTTATTTGATTGACTGTGCCTTTATTGAAAAATGTGAATCATTTAACAAATGTCATTATTGCTTTTACTCTTCAGATTATAAACAATGATTGAAACTTTTTAATGATGTGATCTCTCGCATGGCCGTTAAATATATCCAATCAAATAAGTTTAAAATTATAAAACTACGGTTGCAACTGAGCTATATGTATGGACATAGGGGGGGATTTTACTTGTATATGGGTTTGTAACAAAAATTGTAACCCATAAATTTACTTAATGTGCTCAAATGACAAACCTGCTGGAATAAATTTTATCCAAATTTGTTGAATAATGACCAATCATTCGTCAGCTTGTTCTGGGTAGCCTACAGCTGATTGGTCCATACTACTTTCCTCCTCGTCTTCAGCTAGGACAACTCGTCGACTTCGATCAATGGTAGACTGTTCGACATCATCCTCGTCTAAATTGTCATTAGTTTGAGGATGTTTATCCTCATCCTGTTGTTCCGTCTGTTTTTCGGATTTCAGAGTTACTGCCCTTTTGTCGTCTTTCATTTCCGTGTCTGGATGTAAGTTGTCTTCTGTATCAACAGTATCGGGTTTACTAATTCTTGTCTCTGAGTCATCGACCTTGACCTCTCCTGACACACTTACCGCATCCTCTTCCTCAACTAGGTCATCCTCTGGGTCTAGCGCCATCCGTCTTGAAACAATCTTATCTTCAGCTTCTCGTGACGTATGTCTTTTTCGCTCACCTTTTCGTTTCCTATTTTCTTTGTTTTCTGTTTGTTTTCCAGACTCCTCAACTTCATCATTATCTTTGTCGTCATTGTCTTCTTCTCGGCCGTTTGATGACATCGTCATTTCCTCCAGGGTTTCCTCCAACCTCCGCTTCCGAGATTTGATCAACTCTATAAAAGAAAACCACAAAACGTAAGATATTTAGCAAAGAAATTTTTTTCATGTTAACGGGGCATGAGCTGCCAAATATAGGGACAATTTCGTTGTAACAAAATTAGCCAATTGTTTGTCGTATATTGAGAAGCACAAAAGAAGAAACGATACATTTCAGTCTGACAACTGCGTAAACCTTACATTTCAGTCTGACAACTGCACAAACCATACATTTCAGTCTGACAACTGCACAAACGATACATTTCAGTCTGACAACTGCAAAAACAATACATTTCAGTCTGACAACTGCACAAACCATACATTTCAGTCTGACAACTGCATAAACAATACATTTCAGTCTGACAACTGCAAAAACAATACATTTCAGTCTGACAACTGCACAAACCATACATTTCAGTCTGACAACTGCACAAACCATACATTTCAGTCTGACAACTGCACAAAACCATACATTTCAGTCTGACAACTGCATAAACAATACATTTCAGTCTGACAACTGCATATACCATACATTTCAGTCTGACAACTATGCAAACCATACATTTCAGTCTGAAAACTGCACAACCGATACATTTCAGTCTGACAACTGCGTAAACGATACATTTCAGTCTGACAACTGCACAACCGATACATTTCAGTCTTACAACTGCGTAAACGATACATTTAAGACTGACAACTGCGTATACCATACATTTCAGTCTGACAACTGCACAAACCATACATTTCAGTCTGACAACTGCGTAAACGATACATTTAAGACTGACAACTGCGTATACCATACATTTCAGTCTGACAACTGCGCAAACCAGACATTTCAGTCTGACAACTGCACAACCGATACATTTCAGTCTTACAACTGCGTAAACGATACATTTAAGACTGACAACTGCACAAACCATACATTTCAGTCTGACAACTGCACAAACCATACATTTCAGTCTGACAACTGCGTAAACGATACATTTAAGACTGACAACTGCGTATACCATACATTTCAGTCTGACAACTGCGCAAACCAGACATTTCAGTCTGACAACTGCACAAACCATACATTTCAGTCTGACAACTGCGCAAACCATACATTTCAGTCTGACAACTGCGCAAACGATACATTTCAGTCTGACAACTGCACAAACAATACATTTCAGTCTGACAACTGCACAAACCATACATTTCAGTCTGACAACTGCATAAACCATACATTTCAGTCTGACAACTGCACAAACCATTTGATGATTTTCTGCAAAAGATCACTGGGTGATCATTTATCTTCTCATAGTATCGAGTCTGTGTCGCACTTGCACTTTAAAATGAAAACTATTCACATTACAATGCTTACCGTCAATAGCTTTATGTGTTTCTTTCACTCGACTATCCGATGAGCTCAAGTGCCGAGGTTTGTAAAATAGGTGTGGCTCTGCTTTAGTACGAAGAAAATTCTTCAATTTCTTGGTTTCTGTCTCCCATATTTCATGCTGAAAGTGAAAAAAAAGAAGTCTGATTATTAAAAAAGTAAACATTCCAATGTGACATGATCATAGGAGTAAATGAGATAAATATAAGTGACTACTCCACATACATGCATCGCATTTACAAGGTGATGCATTTGATTTTAAAAAGGCTTATTGTACTTGCTGTTTTAAACAAATGTGTGGAGTTTCAAAGTTTTAAGTTAAAGACTCTTTTAGATAATGTGTTTACAAGGCTTTTTACCGCAGCGGTAATGGAAGGGGCATAACTCTTGAAAAAAACAGCTGAGCGCGTTGATTTTAAATAGGCTCCTTGTAATTGCTGTATTAAACAAATGTGTGAAGTTTCAAAGTTGTAAGTTAAAGACTTTTTTAGATAATGTGTTTACAAGGACCAATGGACAGACAGACGACGGAGGCAACGACAATACCCTTCGGGCAAAATTTGCCCGAGGGGTAAAAACTTCACAATATGGTGGCAGAGGCTGTTAGGGCGCCTTATTGAGGCAAACCTTCCATCCATGGGTGGCCGGTTTAAATCCCACACAATCAGAAAGAAAGCACTTTTGACTAAAATTGAAAGTTTTGGCATAATTCTGTACCTTAATTCGAAATTTAAAAAATTGATTTGTTAGGTACCTGAAATGAAAACGAACGGAGCCTGGGCATGCAAACAAGCGCCTTGGTGATTTAAATTGTGTGAGGGATCAAACAGTACAGCACAATAATACGAACTTTATCTGAGAAAAACAGATGGGGGATCAGGTCTGAGAGTGCCCATACCGGTAACAAAATGCATCTGGATCAGTCTATGATTAGTAAAGATTAAGAATTAACGAAGAATAACAATTGGTATTTTGTGCCACATACAATTTTTTTACTTAATCTACGCCTCACTAGGTTTAATGGAGAAAATCTAGGACTAGAGGGTTATTCCTGAAAACATTTATATCAACACAACTTTGTGACAGTTCAAAATGTAATGTCGAAGACTTATGCTGCCATTCCAGTTAGTCATTGCATTCAATTAGAGGGTACTTGATTGACCTGCTCTCAGCACAGCGGTAGCTGCTGTCAGCAGAGTGCGAAACAAGTGAACTTTCAGCGCTGTGAGCGTCCTAAAATGGATTATGGAAAGCATTTTTTTTCTCTCAAATCTTATAGCTGTGAAATACAGTAGTCATACTTTCAATGAAGTTTTACTTCTTTTTCAAACAAAATTATCAAAAGTCAACACTTGCATCACACAAAATTTCACTTTGCGGTCGGTTGCTAGGTTGGTCACGTGACCTGAAGCAAGCTGCTGAGGCCACACTACCTTTTGGCTATGAGCAGTCTCAGCACGCTATGAGCATGCTGAGGGTCCAATCAAGTGTGACGTAGCACGCTGAGAGCTGCTGTGAGCGGTGAATCCAGTACGCCCCTAGTGTCTCGCGGAAATCTTGTCAGAAACAGAGCATCTGGCTTGATGTCCTGAGGAAACTCTGGGAGCTTTTACGTCCGACGTAACTTCGCGCCTGGGGCCCGTTTCACAAAGCATTTGCATCGCAAACGAAGCATAGTTACCAATGGATACCATAGTGAAGAGATACGGAGTCATGGTAACTACGATTGATCGCACTTTGTGACGGCTTCGTGAAACGGCCCCCAGGTCGTAAGACCCCCCTCCTGGGTCTTAGGGGCAGTCATCTCAAGTCTACAGGATAAGTACAGTCAAACTTTTATGATGTTGAAGATTCTTACCGTATTAACCAGTTCCATTTTCTGTTCAAGCAGAGCCACTTTTGCCTGTCTTTCTCGTCTCTCTTTAAATAAGGTCTGTCTTTCTTTTATGGCATCATCCTTTTCTTGTTTAGCTTTGTCTTCTAGTTTGACTTCGATCTTCCGGCGCTGGTCGTCCTGTTAAAAAAATAGAGTTATTTATTGATTATGTTTTACGCCCACTCAAGATTATTTTACTTACATATGGTGTTGGTGCCAGGTTTAGTGTGTGTGGGGGGGGGGGGGGGGGGAGATTAAGAGAAGTTTTTAAATCAGTCTTCTTCCAACAATAGTATGGGTAACATGTATATCAGGGTTTAAAATTTGGATGACTTTGTAAATAAACGAATAAATGGGAACAGTCTAAAATTGCAAAACTTCAGTATTTTTTTCAGGCAGTTTTCTGTTGGTGAGATGCTGATACATTGTGAGTATCACTATGAGTTTGAATTGAAGCTTTGGTTGGTTGATTGGCATACTGAGGATAGTGTTTAAAGACCAGGGTCTTAAAGGATGAATGCCAAATTCTTTCCAAAGACCTAATGGTGATTTGTGACTGTATCTTGACTAAATAAGTATTTAAAAAACACTGTTGAAACAAAAAGAGCTTCCTGTAAGGTCTCATGTTATAGAAAATGCAACTGAAAATATGCATAGTTTCCGTCACCAATCGGAAATATCTTCAAATTTGATGTCATACTTCACATTTAAACATTTTCGTCGTCATTTCAACCAATCATGACGACGTGTTGACTCAACGTCGTTGTGTATGACATCACAATAATGATAATGTACATACCAGATGTCAACTTTGACGTCATGACGCTAAGCTAATTAATTCCCGTATATATGTCACAGAGAGAAAAACAATGCCTTAAATTTTGGGGTTATTACACCAGAAATCTCATTTTCTTTTTTGCCGAGTTAGCATATTGATTATAAAATAGGAGGTATTGTCTTACACTTGTCATTTATCTTTTAACGGCAGGTTAAAGTGGCATGAGCTGCCAAAATGTTGATATTTTGACGTTATAACAGAATGTTGAAAATATTGGCTATTTTTCTCAAGACGTATAATTCAGAAGCTTTTTAGTGCTTCTAGTCTCGAAAATGTACGATAAAGTATTGTTTTGAACTACATGTAACTTTGGCTTAGAATGAATGAATGGTCGTGCCGGTTATTTAAATTTTGTTTACTTTTCGAACACGTTTTCGGTTCGTACAGGCCACATACTGTATGGATTTTCCTCATTCCAAGGCCAATCATTTAGTTTTTCGATGGCCTTCAAATCCTCTTACTGTTGTGACGATCAGAAATTATGAAAAAAGTGTGAATTTTGGCAGCTCATGCCACTTTAAATAATGACGCATAACAAAGAAATTCCTTTGTGATGCAATGTCATCTAACCTAGCGTTAAGCAAAATTTTCTTTGAACAAATTGTAACAAAACATCCACAGTAAACATAATTACCTTTTCTTTGGTTTCCTTTGCTTCTGTTCTGAATTTCTGTAATGTGCCCAATAGCAAACCAAACATTCTCCGATTTCTAAATTTTATAAAGATAAATAAAAACGTCAACGGTTTTCCAAGAATCGAAAATAAAATACATGGCAGCCATTATCTATCAAGTCAGCATGAGAGGCCAAGATTTTGACTTTGAATAAAACAGCTTCCCAAATTTATTGAGTTTAAACAGGGTCAAATTTGAACAGAAAAAAAAGTCGATGAACAGAAGAAATATACATGTAGATGTTATTCCTCACATGTGCATGTATTTTAGTCAAGAAGATTTTCCTGTACCCATACCAATGGGCCATACAAAGGGCCTGCAGTCGTGGCGTCAGAGCCACTTAAGTGAGAAGAAAACGAAATTTATCTTAGATACATGTACAAGCAGCTTTCATGGTACCCTAAATCACAGAACAAAGAAAACACTATCTGCATATACTAAATTTAGAGTTTAAAGCCCGGCTCAGGTCGAGTTAAGATCCGATCCATTAGTCGTAAGCTTCAGTCTGTAGTGAATCTGCGACCAATCAGTCGGAGAACGTTTTTCGACATGAGCGGCCTTAAGACTCTTCAGATCGGTCTCAGACTGATTAGTCTTACGATCGTAAGGATAGAAATATGTTCTATTCTCTACCGATCAGTCTTAAGGTCGCAGCCAATCAGCGACCTATACTTCATCATGTGATCATTTGTTTCTCGCCGTTTCAAGACGTTTTATTGTTACGTCATTCCTAGTGGCGTACCAGTCTGCCGAATATGGTGATGAAGTTTCCTTCTGATCAATTAATCTCATCGACTTGAGCGAGGCTTAAGACTTATCAGTCGGGAATCGTTTGCCCAGGGTTTTCATTAAGAGCCGGCAACCGGCGATTTTCGTCGGCTACTTTCTCCGTGACCGCCGGCTACTTTTATAGAAGTACCGCTGGCCCGCTGGGATGCTAAATTTTTGGGACCCTTGTCGTCTGTAATTTAGTTGTAATGCATTGCTATAACTTTAATGTTCTTAATTTACATTAAAAATGCGATTTATCGGCCGTTTAATTCGTCGGTGAAATGTTGCTTACTTCAGTCACAGATGCTGATAAAATTACAATCTTGCCATGCATTGGCCAATTGGTTAAATTTCAGCCAATCGGTGTCCACGTAAGAAGCTTAACTACAGTTGACGTACACGTAACTTCCAATTTCGGATTTCCGGTTCAAGTCTGACAGCGATGTGATTTTGAACTGACATAAATGACTTATAAATAGAGTTAATTCTCCATAACTTTTGCCCACTGGTTATTAAAAGGGGGGAAAAACAGGGCTAGAGTTTAGAAGAGCATGCACGTGTTTGGCAACGTGTGTAGCATGTGCATGGAGACACCTGGGGTGACTTTGGTTCAAGGGACAAGTGAACAAAAACAAAAGTGAAACCACTCATCAAATATTCACTTCAGTGAAGTGACAAGTTGGAACCTTCTAAACTTCTGGAAAAAAAATAACAAAACTTTTTGAGTGGTTTCTTTTTAATAAAGTTAATTACAGTCTCCCTTGGCCTTGAGTTTTCATCTTTAAAAAAACGTCAGCAATCGCGAAAGTGTGTGTTACAACAACAACACGGACATCAAAGTGATGCTTGGCGAAATTCAAGGGTAAAAAAGACAGAAAAAACACTATGCACATCATCAAAAGACTTCTTCAGAGCTAAATGATATATAAAGAAACTATATCATAATGAAACTTTGTCTATTACATTTACAGTTAATTTATTTTCTGTATCAGGCCAATCTTAAAAAAGTTTCGTTTCATGTAAACCTATTTGTATTGTAAATGTAATACAACCAAGTGTGAGTTGGTACTTTCTTTTTATCCAACCCTTTGTGGTCTTTCATTAAACAAAATACATCAAGCACAAAGTTCGGTTGATAAATGACAAATATAAACATTAGATAAATATACATATATTTTTACATGTAAAATATTTAAAAGAAAATAGGTAATGTTTTAAAAAAAACATAGCAATGTCAACATCTGGGAAAACCTTGCAAGGTGTTGTGTTATAGCCAATATAGGTCTGCATACATGGACATGTTAAATTGACAAGTTGAATCACTTTGCATGTTTCATGTTTGTATTCCTTGCATGCTTGCAAACTTCGACTCTAGGATTGCTTTTTGCAAAGTAGTTTAGAGTGTATTGGGTAAAAAAATAGTAACCAAAAATCAATACTTTAACTGTCAAAGCATAAATCAAAATACGCGTAAGTATTAAACTCTTCGGTCCATTTAATATGTTGTGGATTGGGATAGTTGATACCTTGAGGGGATAGTAAATTCTCAGACTTACTATCCCGTTTGTCTAGTGTAAAATTTTCCCTTAATTCTAACCCTGGAAGTATACCATTAACTTAGTAAAACAAGTAAACAGTATAACACAAGATTTTGTGGAGTGTTTTATTTCGTAGCAATGCATTTAAGTTTATATATCGTCAGGAAACAATCAATCTGAAACACAACAAATGTTCAAGTCAAGGTATGCATGAGACAGGTAGAAACAAAATCACCTGCCACACTGGACAGGTAAAAAAATTCAAACATTTTGCCCCTGTACAACATATTTGATAATCTCCCTTTCTACCTGTTCTCTGGAAAAACCTGAAACGCGCGCTTTAAGGAGAGGGGGTGTATCGTAAAGTGTATCAAAATACGCCCGCTGAATCCGGTCTTGACTTGTAAAAAGCTGGGACTGTCACCGCCTACTATTTTGAAACAGCCACCTACTTCAAAAGATAATGAAAACCCTGTTGCCTGAAGGATAAATCTGTCTCAGTCGACATGAACGCTCTTAAGACGAAATCGCAGACAATCTGATCGGATCTTAACTCGACCCGAGCCGGGCTTAAAGATAAAGGTCTTACCTAGCTTTTCCTTTCTCATCTTTATTTTGCTGATCGATTGATTCCTTTCTGGTACGGTTAACGCCTGGCGCTGGAACAATTGAGGACTGGATAGTGGGCTGCAAATTTCAAAATTAATTATTACACATTGAATTAAAAATAATATGCTATTTTTTTTTATTTGAAAGAAATATATCACACATTGATAGGTTAATTTTTTTTTTTTTAAACTTGAATTAATTTGAACACACATTGATACATATATGGTAATTGTTTTTTCAAACTTGAGAGATAACACGCTTTAATATTTAATAATAAAACATACATGTACATTGATAAATTTGTTTATCTGAAACTTTGGCAAACATTTCAAATATGAAATATGAGGTGTTCAAGATGTTTTTTTATAACGGATACTAGGATGTCAGAATAACTGGTTGATTGATTGATGTTTAACGCCACACTGAAGATTATTTCACTTATATGGCGGCATTGCCATGTCTAGTGGAATAGGAAATCAGGCTTTTTGCCCAGGGGAAACCTTCAACAAGTAACTGGGAACTCTTGCACATAGGGCAATGAAGTGCAAAAAAAAATTTAAAAAATTTGGTCTTAAATATTTCGGGACTGAGTAGTATTCAACCCCACCCTCCGCAATGAAACAAAAGGCTCAAGTACAACTGATAAAACGTAGAATTATTTGGCTAAAATCAAATAAGGTATTTTTTATTTTACCAAACAAAGGAATAATTTTGATTTGAATAAAGCATTCCAGTTATTCAAACGTTGACTAGGGGTTAGTTTCATAAAACAGTAAGTCGCATCGCATACGAAGCCTAGTTGACACTGGATATCATAGTGAAAAGATATGACATCATGGCAAGTGGGGCTTCTTGAAAATAGATCGGTCCCAAGGTTTAGTGAGGAAATAAGGCTGATGTTGCACTGAGAGACAATCCCTTCGACTGAAAAGAAATGACGTCATGTCAACTGGGGCTTCGTGAAAAGGCCCCCAGGTTTAGTGAGGAAGGAAGGCTCATGTTGCACTGAGAGACAATCCCTCTGACTGAGCCACTGAGGCCCGTGTACGATGAAGAAAGACGAGGAAGGAAGGCTCATGTTGCACTGAGAGACAATCCCTCCGACTGAGCCACCGAGGCCCGTGTACGATGAAGAAAGACCAGGGGCTCGTTTCACAAAGCAGTCGCATCGCAACGAGGCGTAGTTGCCAATGGATACCATTGTGAAGAGATACAACGTCATGGTAACTGTGATTGATCGCACTTTGCGACGGCTTTGTGAAACAGACCCCAGATTAGCTTTACCTTATTGGTCTCCTCTTCTTCATCACTGTCTTGCTGATGCCGTTGTCTCGATGGACCAAGTCTGAAACACAAAAATATCAACTTTAAAACTTTGTTTGGAAAGGACTGATTGCCCAATGACTTTATAGGGTACATAAGAGGGGGAAATAAACGTGGCTAAGGGAAAGTTCTCTGCACTCGCCTTGATAGATTGATTGTTTGATGTTTTACGCCGCGCTCAAGAGTATTTCACTTATTTATATGGCAGCGTTGCCAGTTTTAGTGTGGGAGGAAAGCGGGCTCTGTGCCCGGAGGAAACCCACGACCTTCCGCTGGTAACTGGCAACCATCCCACATAAGTCGTTCGAAGCACTGGCCTGGAAAGTACAGACTCATGAGACTAACTACAGAAAGCTTTGCCAAAGTATAATTCTGACATCCCTAGTCTTCAAAGCAATTTGTTGAAAACATCCGTAAACCTCAATGAGTCTAAATCTATTGTGACTCATTTCGTTTATATTTTTCACAATAGACTCGAAGAAAATCTCTTGAAATGTATAACTGATTGGTTGCTTTTGTACAAAGCAACATATCAGTCATATATTTTTTGATTTCCCATTATATAATTTCATCTGAAAACTGATTTTAAACAAAAAAACTGACATTTTAGACAGGTAATGTTGCCTTCAACGTAAGTTTCCAACGACCCTACCTGCTAAATGCTCCACCGACAATCCTACGTTTAACTTGTGGTTCACCTGAATCATCTATCCCTTGTCTGAAAAAGATTAAAATAACAAGGTTTAAAGGAAGGGGGTTAAAATAATAATAGGGCATATAATAAGTGCCATCAAAATTTGTAAAAAAAAAAGAAATTCAAAGAGAACCTTTAACTTACAGGCAGGGTTGTCATTATAGGCAGAGTGATTGCTCTCCTTCCCCTCCACACACCCCCAGAGGGATCTGAGGAGACCTGTTTATCACTCCCCCTAGTTCACCCTACCGGTTTCAGGCGAGTGCTTCCATTCTCCCAAGATAAAACTATTCTCCAACAATTTCATGTACATTCAAATAGAATTAACTGTATGATAATATGAAAAAATGGATAACATTTTTTTAAAGACTGTTTTTTTTCCAGAATTTGCACGACAATTCTGACATAGATAAGTATACCAAAATAAAAATTTCTTTTCTGTAACTTCAGATCCTTTTATTTCATCATAATCATGTTCTCTCTCTGAAAAACATGGGATAGGAAGTGCACTCCCATTGACTTTTGGGAGTAGATTTTTGGGGAGAGTGAAACAGGTCACCCTGATAGTTTTGGGAGAGCATATTGTTACTCTCCCAGTCTTTTCTTAATGACAGATCTGTAGAGACATTTACTGCTTAACCACAAAGTGGTAGAAAAATTGCCACATACATCATTTAACCAAAGTGAATTGGCTAGTGCCTTTGATTGATGTTTTACTCTGCAATCAAGATTATTATACTTTATAGAGGCATTGCCAGGTTTAGTGGGCGAGGAAACCTTGCTCATTGCCGGGAGGGAACCCCTGGCCTTTGGCAAGTACCTGACAACTCTTCCATATACGAAGATTGAGTGAAAAATCCAATCAGAAATCCGAGGGACTAACACTCCAACTGAGCAATTCGCCTAGGCATCGATAGTGTCTTTGAACTGCTGTGCTTAAAGTGGCATGAGCTGTCAAAATGTTGATATTTTGACGTGAAAACAGAATGTTGAAATTATAGGTTATTTTTCTCAAGACGTATAACGCTTTTTAGTGCTTCTAGTCTCCTAGAATGTACGATAAAGTATTGTTTTGAACTAACTTTGGCTTAGAATGAATGAATTTTTCGTCCCGGTTATTTAAATTTTGTTTACTTTTCGAACACTATCCCGGTTCGTATAGGCCACATACTGTATGGATTTTCCTCATTCGAACGCTAATATTTTAGTTTTTCGATGGCCTTCAAAGCCTCTTACTGTCGTGACGATCAGAAATTTTGAAAAAAGTGTGAATTTTGGCAGCTCATGCCACTTTAAACTGACCGTTTTAGATCAGTGAGAAGCAATTAAAACCAAAGTGCATCAGAAATATAATCATGTACATGTAAATCGGATGATGTCCTGTCTGGCGTTAATCTAAAGTCTTACCTGGCTAAAGCAAACAGGCGGCCTCTAATATCAGTATTTCCCCTTTCTCCAGGCCCACTTAAAGCCCTGGTGCGTCTCTCTGATCTGGCAGGAGGACTTCCGATAGGAGGCCGACCCCTCAAGTCAATGGGAGCCCCAAGGGATACACGTCTGGGGTTAGACCTAAAGGAAGGATAAACAAAAAAGTTGATGAAAAGCAATATAGAATTATACCACAAAAAACAGGGGTCATAAGTCATATTATAAGTCTGAAAATCGGGAGTGCAAAATACATGTAGCTATTTTACACAGAAGTGGGTGTCGCAAATATCTTGACCATGTTAAATTGCTGGATAATGGGGTGTCCCGTTAAAATAAATGATGACCATGTCTAAAAGACGTGTATACACCACTCTGGTTGAACCCTTGTTCTTAAAGTCAGAACATAGATTGATTGATTGATTGTTTGGTGTTTTACGCCGCACTCAACATTATTTCACTTATATGGTGGCGTTGCCAGTTTTATTGTGGGAGGAAACCGGCTCTATGCCCGGAGGAAACCACGACCTTCCGTTGGTAACTGGCAACCATCCCACATAGGCCGTTCGAGTGAAAACCCAGTCAGAAAATTTTTCAATTTTTTTGGACTGAGTGGGATTCGAACCCGCGACCCATTGGTGGAAGGCTGTTCGGATTGAGCGTCCAACGCTCTACCTACTGAGCCACGGGGGGCCCCCGTCAGAACATAGAAGAAATTTCACCATGCATGTCGAGATTGACTTCTGCTTATCAATCTCTGGAGTTTTTTCACTGGGTTGCACTAAGTGTAAGAGTAGCCAGGGAAAGCTTGACACATGCCCCACTGTCTAAGTGCCAAATGGCTATGTAAGAAAGTGAAGATAAACAAAAATATTCGTCCACGGCCACAGGGAATACTGGACCAGTACCAACCCTCGCAATTCAGATTTTTACCACGGCAAAAAAAAAAAAAAGTTGCTGCGGATAAGTCAATTTTCCAAGGCAAAAGTGATTTCACCAAGGCATTTTTATCCAAACAATTCTCACTGCTCTGTTAACTGTATTTAAAGCGGCAAATAGCAAAAACTGACATCTAAAAGGTGCATTGACAAAAGAAAAAATGTTCAACAAAGATTTTTTAAATTTCTTTTTTGATTATCATAGAAACCAGCATAGAGAAAATTCTAACTTTGTCTTACGTCTGACTCTGAAAGGCCGTAATTCTTTCCTCATAAAATCCACATGAAATACCCTTTATTTGCATGGAAATAATTCCTTGTTAAATGTATATTCCTGGTGATTAGTCACTTCACTCGACGGCATTTCTTTTTCAAATCAATCTCTAAAACCTAACCTAAAGGTTATAATAGCCGTTTGTGTAATACTGCATAGTTAAATCCATCCATACAGACACGTGCACAGCTGACCAACAAAGCCTGGTTGAGTCCATCTCTAAAGTTTCTGTGGGGTGAAAGTTTTTAATGTGTTTCTTTACAAGTATAATCGACAAGAAATATAATTATTATTTTGTAAGAACCCCTTCAAATCGTTTTGTTTTAAATAAAAATTAGAACCTCAATTAAATCGTTTTTTTTTTAATAAAAATAAAAATTCTATTTCTTGAACAACAATAAACATGTACATGAGGGTAACACCCCTATTAAACTTGAATTGGGATTACCCAATGAGACATAACTGACAGACAGTTGGAGACATTCTGGAGCCAGACACCTGCAGAGTTGAACATTGTTTCAATCAAAGAACTTTGTGTGGGAATCAGCACTTTACATAGGCCAATGTATAGAGCTACAGGCTTCATTGTGGCCATATCAAATACAAACGAATGAGTGGTTTCTATATTAAATACACCTTGATTCTGAACAACGGTCAAAGGTAAAACTATTACTTGTAAAAATCTCCATACATATAAAGTATTCTAGTATAAATATTCTATTTTCCCAAGATGAATATTTCATTTTGTCTGCGGCATTTTTGATTGCCGTGGAAAAGCAGTTTTACGGCGGCAATCTCTGCAGCATTTCCGATTGCCGCGGTGAATTGCGAGGGTTGCAGTACTCAAGACTACATGTAGAGACATACTGTACATGTATGCGTGTGAATGATCTTTTATTTATAATGAAAAGCCCAAATTTTTGGCACTGCACAAATCAACGACTTAAAGCCACTTTGGTTTTGTTTTCAACATTTCTATTTATCAAGGCTGGCAAAGCATATTTTCATCTTGTAAACAGGTTTACATTTGAGGTTTTGCTCAGGTTTTATTTCCCAAGAATTTGCCACAATCATATATAATCTGCACCCTCTCATTTCCAGTGATGACTGGCGAACGTTAAGAGATCTGACCTATTCATTGGACTTACCCACTAGAAATGATTTACGCCTGGCACCTAGACAACGAGCGCTACACCTGAATATGTGAAACATGTGAGTAAATATTTCTGTTTATTTATAACCCAAGCTTAAAATGGGATAATTCCTTTGCCAACCTTTTATGACTTCACTTTGAATGGCTTCAACACACACGTTGAGTTGAGATTGAAGGAAGAATTAGAATTAGACGTTCGCAAAAGCTTGAAAAATGCACTGTTGTCATAGACGGCGATACTTCCGCAACAGCGCAAGGGTGCAGATTGTGAAGATTTTGTCCTTTTTGAACATTAATTACCCAATGAAAAATCATTTTATTTTTTAATATTTCTCCATCGTTCAGCAGTGTAACAGATGTTTACACAGCCATCTGTTATTATTAAAGAACCCACCCACGGACGAGTGATCTAACCTGAGCAAAATCAAATAAATAGAAACCAAATTCTCAGAAGAGCATTTTTCAACAAGTTACACAGTCGACCTATCATTACCAGGACAACATCAACATTATATATACATTTAACTTTTAGTTTATATTTCTGCCACTCCGCAGGATTTTACTGATCTAGGACGCGTGTTGTTGTTGTTCACCGGATTTTGAAAGGACTGTCACAATCATCTTGCATGCAGATTAAAAGCTCAGCCTTGCCCGGTACTAACCTTTTTTCCAAAGGATCTCTACCAGTTAACTTTTTAATGTTTTCGTCAACATCTTTGAGACTATCTTTAGCTCTTTGCAGCTCAGTTTCTAAGCTGCCCAGTTCCACCAAAACGTTCGCCATGCTTACGCCATTCATGTAAACTTAAAAACGTAACCGCGTACAGGCATGGACTTCACCGGATATGCACGATTGTGTTACCTATATTTAACTTCATTAAAAAAATAATAGACCTATCAATAAGAAATAATTAAAATATTTATTCGTAGGATACTTTTAATTTTTCGTAGATAAATAAAAGGAAAAAAAATACTTTCTTCCGTCCTTCGAATAGATATTCGCTTTCAAGAAAGTCCGTGAGAGTAATCTAAACTTAGAACAACCGTATCCTCGCGAGATCTCCTTTCCTGGTTAAGATAGACCTCGTATGCCTTTACCTGACATATCGCAGGGATTTTCGCATGATGGCTTGGGAAACATTTTTCAAAGCTATAAGAAAATTAAAACAATCCTTGTATCACACTATACCCTAGTAAATGGCCCCCTCAATAATCAAAGTAGAGGGACCAGACCTAGGCCTATATCTTTAAAATCTACAGCTTTAAATAAGCCAGAAATGGACAGGTGTCGGCGATTTTTTTGTTAGTCGATCGCCTTATCACAATATTTGCTGTAAGGTTGACAATTTCTTTTTAAAATGTCAACTTGTCAATGCCAGAAGTGACCTAGCTGGAACGCATCGCCGGCAATCTCGAACCTTGGACCGAGTTGCTGGGGCCTACAGAGCCCTGGGCCTGGCTACGATGCTGAGGGAGAGTACACCTATACCTATTATCTGAAAGCCTTGAAAGTTTTTTGGGTGCGTACTTTATCTACTACGTCAGTTGTTACAGATCCCTAAAATAACCAGCGCAATGGCCTTTAACAGATTTTTTTTCTTCCAAAGTGAGTAGCCTAGTTTACAAGTCAAAAATATTTACATTCAATTTCACCTGTGGGGCCTTGAAAATGGCCCAGAACGCATGTATGGTATTCTCCTGTTTCAGAGATTCCGGGGCCTAGGCGGCCCCTGGACCTTCACCTGTTGTGATGGGATAGTTGCCATATAGTTGCCCCTTTAAAAAAGCAAAGCAGTCAACTTCAAACAAGATCCCTCGATCTTCCATCCAATATTTTTTTCGTGTGACGGTAATAGGCTTTCGGTCTATTCTACTAAAAACAGCAACGGCCTCACTGATAGTTCATGTCACGTAAACAGCTGTGGATTATGGAAGCCGAATACGGACATTTTATTCTCGAGCTTCGCAACCCCGCCAGACTCGCCAAAGCAATTGATTCGCGACTTTCTCTACCCCGCCAAACTCGCCAACCACGCTAATCAACTTAATAAAAAAACAGTATTTTTTTTAAACATTTAATTTGCGTCCTTCGCTACCTTGGCGAGGCTGGCGGTGGCGAGAAGGTCGCGATTCTATATCATTCGCGACTTTCTCGACCTTGGCGGGGTCGCCAAACACGCCAAGGTCGCGAAACACGCTAATAAAAAGATAGTATTTTTTTTGCAATCCCGAATCGCGACCTTCTCGACCTTCGCGTGCTTGGCGGGGTCGAGAAGGGCGCGAGGGTCGCGAAGGTCGCGAGGGTCGCGAGGGTCGCGAAGGTCGCGAAGGTCGCGAGGGTCGCGAAGGTCGCGAGGGTCGCGAAGATCGCCAATCACGCCTAAGCTAAGCTATACATCAAGTCCACTCAACAATTCACTAGTTGGCGACCTTCGCGTGGTTAGCGACCTTCGCGTGGTTGGCGACCTTCGCGTGGTTAGCGACCTTCGCGACCCTCGCGACCTTCGCGACCCCGCCAAGCACTATACTATCTTCTTTTTAGCGTGTTTCGCGACCTTGGCGTGTTTGGCGACCCCACCAAGGTCGAGAAAGTCGCGAATGATATAGAATCGCGACCTTCTCGCCCCCGCCAGCCTCGCAAAGGTAGCGAAGGACGCGAATGAAATGTTTAAAAAAAATACTATTTTTTTATAAAGTTGATTAGCGTGGTTGGCGTGTTTGGCGAGTTTCGCGGGGTAGAGAAAGTCGCGAATCCTTTGCTTTGGCGAGTCTGGCGGGGTCGCCAAGCACGCGAACTAAAATGTCCGTATTCGGCTTCCATAGTGGATAGTATATCACAGCTAATAAAAAGCTTCTCGAAGAATCTATACATCAAAAACCGAGAATAGTAAACTAAATCCAGTCCAAACATCTACAAACTTCTATCAATAAACTGGTAGACTACTCGTGATCAACCATAACCTTAGTATAGTTTATCAAGCTTTTTCCACCGACTTTAACTTTGTTACGTTATTGCACGTACAGAAAAGAGCCCACGATGAGACAGGTACAATGTATATATGTAACATGTAACAATTAAAACATAATAAATATATATGCCCAACTATAATGTAACTATTTAACCATTTATTTTATCATTAGTATAATAATTTTATGAACGCTATGAATTTTTTTTTTTTTTTTTTCATTTTATTTTTTTTAATACATATATTTACGCATACAGTGAACACGATTTTACAAACACCTTACAATCCCACGTGATCAAGGGTTACAGGCGTTAACAGAAAAGTACAACAATTAAAACAGCTACAATAACAGATGCAAAAGTTTTCATTCGCTGCATTGTTGAATCGAAGGTGCTGCAGTTACGTCTCTTTGTGGCGTTTTTTTTTTTGTGTAAGCAACGTCATTGCCAGGCGCTGCAGTCGTGGTGTACAGACAACGTTCTTTTTTGACGTCACCTTTAAAGATATTCTTTACGTTACCATAGCGTGATCTTTGTAAACAAATGCTAATCATGGCGACAAGCGACACGCAATTTTTTTCCTCTCCAAAGATTTGGAAAAAAGAATGTCACAATCCAGCAACAACCGAAAATGTTTATACCAAAGACTTGGTAAAAGTCCATGCCGTTGGCGTGAAAAGTTTTGTACTAAACAGTAATGAAGAAAGAAAGGTAAACACCGGTTTCGTTTTCAGGTTTAAACAGAATGGCGAACACCCATGTTGTAGGTTACATCTCAATCTCGTCCACATATCTCTTTGAGACAAATCAGAGTTCTGGACGTGTTTCGACTTCTGAAAATATCTGTTTTAGATTTCCCACGACAAAAACATTGTATATTTGAATTTTTAAAAAGCATAAATTAATAGAACAAGAATATATAAATCATTTTCTAGGGATATCTATAGTTCTTAGTTACTGTGGTTATAGTATATACTAAATAATCTTGAGTTACCAGAAACATTGTTTCTCAAAACGGAATAGCGTAAGATTTTACGTAACTTTTATATCAAAGTATCTTTATATACAGTATGGGTTGGCTTGGAAGTTAAGTAAAAGCTTACACCAAGGACTTTGACAAGATGTAGACCTACTCGTAGTCCGCAATATGTTGAATGGCGTGAAGTTAGGCTGTTGCACCTTTTAGTTGGAGTTCTTCAAGAAGCACATCACATTGTCGGCTGAGATTAACTTAAATCCTCTTAGCGTATTGCGTACTGTTGCTGCACAAACAGTTCTTTGTGTCCATTACATAGGACAGACTAACTTATAAAGCCTAATTTTAAAAATGCTTAAATATTATCTCTCTTTTTAGGAGGTTGATGTTAAACCCTGGAGGTTGCCCAATATGCCACAGACAAACTCACCGGGAGGAAGGGTTATTATTACCCGCGAGAAAATCCGCAGATATCGAGAATACCTGAAACAGGGCACAAAGGTGAGATATTTTTATGACCATGTGTAATATATTTCCATGCATCTATATAGACTTGTTTCTGAAAAAACAGCAGAGAAAATTTGACCGGAGCTGTCCAAAATTAAGAGAATTTCGTTGAAACCGAATTTGCTAACAATTAGTTGAAATATTCAATAGGAGCTTTCCTCAGATCTTAATATTGACGGCGTAAGCGCTACAGTTGTTGTACAAGCAACAACAAATACGTTGTACATCCCGGGTATTCGAATTTAGCACTCATCTTCTGTTCGCAAGCTAGGGTAACGGGCTTTATCGATATCTTTAATTATTATTTATTTTCAAATGTTCAAATGGCATACTTCAAATGTCCAACTTCTCTTGACAATCGGAATCTAGAAAAAGAAATATTTTGGTAGCCCGTGACAGTTTAATAAACAAAATAGGTAGATAAAAAAAATCACAACAACTCATTCTTAGAAACTGCCTATCGAGTTCAATAGATCTACATGTATGTATTTAATTTTATTTTATCAGGACATATAGGCTTATCGAGTAGGCCTATAATGTTAGATTCCTCAATTTGCTTTTTCTTTCAGAGGCCAAGGGAGACAACTTCCCACGAAGTTCCCCATATCGATCCTCGTCAATCTGTGTTACTACAAACACAGGTTCGTCATATTGATAATCAATCATTTTGTCCTCTTTGGAAATTAAAATATATTTTGAGATTTTATTACCAATATGCGGCTCTATGTTCTGATTTTTTTTTCATTAAATGCGGTATTTAAAATCAGTTACTCAACCCACCACCCACCTCAAACCCTAAAACGTTTTCGCTAATGTTTCGACCTATATTTACACGCTATATAACTAGAAGACTGTTAGCGCATCTGTTAGAGCATCTGTTAGCGGTAACATTTAAGTCTCTTTCTAAAAAGCGGTCTTAGAATCGAGAATGAATCCGTGCCCCCAAACCACGCCTCTGTGTATAAAAAAATAATGGCAGCTGAGTTCTGATTGTTATATATTGACAGTTCAAATCACATATTAAACCGTAATTTTTTTTAAAATCTCTTCTGTAAAAGTTACCAGTAATAAGTTTACCACGCGGTATTTTTACAAAAATGTAAAACATCACGGGTTGAATGTGGTCAGTGGGTTTAGTAACTGTTGATTATATATACGTTATTATCCTTAGAAAACATAGCCTTCACAGATATTCTTGTTCGTTACAGTGTACCAATGGTTCGCTCCAAAATACCAATGAGACCTTAACCAGAAAACGCCCTGCTCACAATAGTCCTATACAAGGTCTGGAGCAGAGAGTAAATAACTCTGAAAGTGAACTATTAAATTCATACTCCTTTGAATGTTCTGAGAATTTCCCAAAGCGACCAAAGGTCAAATCTGGAAGTGGCCCAAATCCATATTGCACCGGCCAAATTGTCAATATTACAGAGACCATAGACGATATTCTAGCTTGGGGTCGTAAAATTACAGAGTGCTTGGAATCCTCTGATGATGCCATTACCCCCTCACTCAGTGACATAGACTTGCCTCAACTTGCTTTTCGTGATATTGTGCTATTTATCAACGAAGAAGGGAAAACCAATGTCCTTGGCGCAGGGGGGTACGGGATTGTTTCTCGGGGAAAGCTTCTTTTAAATGGCATGTCACAGGATATTGTGGCCAAGTTCGATCGATCGTCAAAAAATCGCCACGAGGAGATTCTCGATGAAGCACGAATCCTTCAGCATCTCTCTCAAACCGGTGTTGTTCCAAAACTTTACGGAATCATTGAAAATAAAGACATTAGTAAACTTCCCATCATTGTACAGGAGTGTTTTGCAGATGGCGAAGACTTTGTTAAAGCCCTGAACAAAGAAAAATTATCCAAGAAGGGTTGGGTTGAGGCCTGTCTCAATGCCGCATATGGACTAGAACGGATCCATAAACGAAAGGTGTTGCATAACGACTTAAAACCCGATAACATTTTAGTCAACGACGAAGGGGAGATCAGGTTCATTGATATGGGCATGGCCACCTTAGGGGAAGGGATGTTCTATCCCAAAGTACGGTCACTATGCCGCCATCTTTCTCCGGAAGTGAAACAAGGCGAGGAAACAACAACTTTCTCCGATATTTACGGTCTAGGAATCGTTCTACAGGATGTTGCAAAAGCCGCAAACATTCCAGAATTGTTGAACATCAGCAAATTATTGTTAGGCTTTCTGCCTTCCGACAGAATTACACTCCGTGACTTAGTTGTCAGATTGAAAGAACTATTGAATGATATCCAATAATTTTGTTCAACAGCCAATTAATTAAAGTTAAGAAGTCAGTGATTCATGAATGGAGACAACAGTGGAGTACTGTAGTGCCGGTGGTCACAAACTTTTAATTAACTGAGTCAACTCGTCATATAGATTGTTAACTAATAAATTAAACAATTAATTAGTCAGCTAATTTGTTAATCATGGAAGAGGTAAAGAGGGGATACAATTGTAGAGTTTGGGGGGGGGGGGGGGGGGGTAGTTTATATTTTGATATCTCATATCAAGGTCTTCCCTAAGTTATTTGTACTTTTTAAAAAAACTTTTATACGTCTACATAGAATCGTCTGTATTTTTCTATTCTTATTTGAAAATCTAGTAAAGCTATTTTCATATTGCAGTTAACTTTAGTCTGTTGTTTCTTGCGTTAACAAGTCTATCCGTACGACTAGAAGTCTGTGAATGGGGAAGTATGAAAGGTCACATTACCCCATATTCAGGGCACTGACACCTTCAGTGACGTTTATGCGCGGCAGATTTTGAAATTGTCAGCGGTTGAGCAATTTCAAATCAGAAAATAAATTCACTCTCCACTTACTGCACTATCATATCTATCGGCAACCCCAGTAACCGCAGTTCGGAGAATTGGTTCTTTACCAATCACGCGATTCCAATATCTAAAGTTCTACTCAAATCGTGCCAAACAAGGCTCCTTGTCTCATTTCCAACAATATTAAGTTCTTCGGAAACTTTAACTTTTACTCCACCAAGTACTGTTGTCGTTCCCCATCGTTTTTCTTATGCATTCCATAATAGTTAATACGAGAAAGAAACGAAAAACCACGATTTCTAATTAACCGAGAAACAGCGATGTTTATAGTGACCTCTGGGTCAATCGGTGCCAGTGCCCTGAATATGATATAATGGGACGGTTCACACTTCCCCGTTCATAGACTTCTGGTACGATGCAATGAATTCGAAATCGAATAGGTTGACATGATTGATTGGACGTTTGATTTCTTTTATGATGGATTGATGTCATTCGATGGATTGACTAATTGATTGATTTGTTGATGGATTGATTAATTTTATGATTGGTTGAATAAATATTCGGGATATTTGAACTGGTCTGGCTTTGTTGTGACCACTTTTCTATTAGCTCTTGTAGCGGTACGCTTGACTGCACACATATACATGTATACACAGAGAAAAAAAGTTTTCGGAAAACAATCCCGCAACAAATACCAAATGGCGATTCCTCTATAGCTTCGTGTATATTATCACGTGCAATAAATGTGCAATACGTAGGAGGAACTCAGAATTCTCTACGACAAAGAGCCGCCAAACCATTTCTCTGGTATTGGACTTAAACATGCTGTTTACTTTCCAAGTGAACAGACTGCTAATAGCCAGTGCCCTAACATGTTTCGAAATCAGCTCGTTTGCACCTGAAGGAGGTTAATTCAGAACAGAAACCGACCGGAGGCTGAAGTGTATTTGCGTTGACAACTGTATTGAAAATTGTTTACAATTCGATTGATTGATTGATTTGTGTTTTACATCGCACTCAAGACCTTCTGCGAGTACTTGACAACTCTTCCACATAGGGCTATCGAGAGAAAAATTCCACGGCCTTCCAATGGACGGCCTGTGTAGGACTGATGGACTAATCTAACCGACTGAGCCACCGAGGCCCCCTTTACAATTCCAAGTAGTTAATTAAAAAAAGAATTCGTCTTAAAATTCAAGACACGTGCGGTCAGGGGCGGATCCAGCTTTTTACGAAAGAGGGGGTCCAAGGCCCTTCGATTACAGAAACATAACAAATTTAAAAGAGACATTAGGCGAGGGTTCAGGGTCGCCGGAAGCATTGTGGCGCTTTAAAGCATGGAGAAGGGGGGTGACTATTCCAACGCATTAGGCGAGGGTCCAGGTGCCGCCTAGGCCCCGGAAGCTCTGCAGTTCTTGATAGCCCGAGAAGCGTTCTGAGGGTGTTCTGCAACTAAAATGCTAATAATTTCCGGATTTTGCTCTCCTTAATTCTTAAAAAATAACGGTAAAATCGTTATGTTCCAAAGTTATAGATGAAGCCTTGTAACGTTTTTGAAGCATGGGGGAGGGGATGACTATCCCAACGCATCAGGCGAGGGCCCATGGGCCGTTTAGGCCCCGGAAACTCAGGGGTTCTAGATTGCCCTAGAGACCTTCTGAGGCTGTTCTGCAAGTAAATAATTTCTGGATTTTGCTTTCCCTAATTCTTAAAAATAACAAAATAAGACAAGTAGGAGAAGCACCCGCGTTTTGTTTTATATTAATTTGGGCAATTATATTGGATAACTACATACTTGTGCTACATAAAAGGGTCTGTTGATAGTTTCTTTAGTGAAAGTGGGAAGGTGGCAGACTACCGAAACTCAGTAGGCCTATATACAGGCGTGGGTCTACGGGCCACCTAGGCTCTTAAAATCCTGAAGCAAAACACTGTCCATGACTTTCGTTATACTTTCTTGAAAGTAACATAAAAGGGTACGTGGATAGTTTCTTTATTGAAAGTTGGAAGGGGGCAGACTACCGAAACCCAGTAGGCCTATAAAAATACAGGCGTGGGTCCACGGGCCATCTAGGCTCTTAAAATCATCAAGCAAAACACTGTCCATGACTTTCGTTATACTTTCTTGAAAGTAACAGTTGCAGTACTGAAGACACTTTCTCAGAGAAATCCTGTATATAAATCATCGACGACCCCCCATATTGGATGAAGTTCTAAGGCTCTTCATGGCCGAAGATATGTCTAAACAAAGAACGCTGTATATAGTTTTGTTCTCCATTCTTGAGTGAAATATTCCTGTTAGACAAGGCCATCATTTCAGTGTTAATAATGGAATATAGTTTATTAGGTATGAAACTGAATTATGTGTGATTCTTTAAATCCAGAAATTGCATTTTTCAAAATTTAGCTTGTTCATTGCTAGAACCATGAAACACGTTGCTTAACATTGCAATACGGACTTTGATGTGCACAAACATATCACCATTGTTACCGTGGTTAGTGGTTACCGTCAAACTAAAGATGACATGGAACTGGCAGACCTTGCATTAGATTGCCTATATAATGGTACGTTTTGATCCTTTTTTTTTTCTCTTCTTTTTTTTTTGCTCAGAAAACCCCTAAAAACCCTATATTCGATTATAAACACTGAACTGATGACCTTATCTAACAGGAATATGGTACTCAAGAATAGAGAACAAAACTATATACACCGTTCTTTGTTTAGACATATCTTCGGCCATGAAGAGCCTTAGAATTTCATCAAATTTGGCGGATCGTTGATGATTGATATACAAGCTTTCTCTGAAAACCCACGCCTGTATATAGGCCTACTGGGTTTCGGTAGTCTGCCACCTTCCCACTTTCAATTAAGAAAAACTATCCACGGACCCTTGTATGTAGCCCAAGTATGTAGTTTTCCGATATAATTGTCCAAATCAATATAACACAAACCGCAGGCGCTTCTCCTGCTTATGGAAGCCAAATACGGACATTTTATTCTCGAGCTTCGCGACCCCGCCAGACTCGCCAAAGCAATTGTTTCGCGACTTTCTCTACGTAGGGCCTACCCCGCCAAACTCGCCAAACACGCCAACCACGCAAATCAACTTAATACAAAAATAGTATTTTTTTTAACATTTCATTTGCGCTCTTCGCTACCTTGGCAAGGCTGGCGCGCGTGTGAGATGATCGCGATTCTATATCATTCGCGACTTTCTCGACCTTGGCGGGGTCGCGAAACACGCCAAGGTCGCGAAACACGCTAATAAAAAGATAGTATTTTTTTTGCAATCCTGAATCGCGAGGGTCGCCAATCACGCCTAAGCTAAGCTATACATCAAAAGTCCACAAAACAATTCGCTAGTTTGGCGACCTTCGCGTGGTTGGCGACCTTCGCGTGGTAAGCGACCTTCGCGTGGTAAGCGACCTTCGCGTGGTAAGCGACCTTCGCGCGGTTAGCGACCCTCGCGTGGTTAGCGACCTATGCTACCTTCGCGCCCTGCGACCCCGCCGAGCACGAGAAAGTCGCGATTCGGGATTGAAAAAAAACTATCTCTTTTTTAGCGTGTATTGCGACCTTGGCATTTTGGCGACCCCGCCAAGGTCGAGAAAGTCGCGAATGATATCGAATCGCGACCTTTTCGCCCCAGCCAGCGTTGCAAAGGTAGCGAAAGGCGCTATTGAAATGCTTAAAAAAATACTATTTTTTCATAAAGTTGATTAGCGTGGTTGGCGTGTTTGGCGAGTTTCGCGTGGTAGAGAAAGTCGCGAATCATTTGCTTTGGCGAGTCTGGCGGGGTCGCCAAGCACGCGAACTAAAATGTCCGTACGGTATTCGGATTCCATACCTGCTTGTCTTATTTTGTTATTTTTAAGAATTAGGGAAAGCTAAATCGAGAAATTATTTACCGGTACTTGCAAAACAGCCTCAGAAAGTTTCTCAGGCAATCTAGAACCCCTGAGTTTCCGGGGCCTAAGCGGCCCTTGGGCCTTTGTCTGATGCATTGGGATAGTCATGCTTCAAAAACGTTACAAGGCTTCATCTATAACTCTGGAACATGTACATAACGATTTTACTGTTATTTTTTTAAGAATTAAGGAAAGCAAAACCGGAAATTTATATATTACCGTAGCATTTTTAGTTGAAGAACACCCTCAGAACGCTTCTCGAGCAATAAAGAACTCCAGAGCTTCCGGGGCCTGGGCGGCCCTGAACCCTCGCCAATGCCTCTTTTAAATTTGTTAGGTTTTTGTAATCGAAGGGCCTGGGACCCGGGCCCCTCTTTCATAAAAAGCTGGATCCGACCCTGCCCCTCCCCAGTTAAAGTAAAAAAGCCCAATATAAAATTCACAATTTATTCCAAATCGATATTGAGGAAAAATAATATAACAGTCTTGACGGATTTCCTTACCAGTTACCAATGACTAAAGTTCTCTTCAATGAACAACTCGACTTAACTTAGTCCGAAATATCTGCGATGATGATGTAAGACATTTTCTGACAGATAGGCCATCGTCGCCAGAACGCATTTGATCAATTTTCTGGGAATTCTTGGACACCCGTCGGGCTGGCAAGACCACCTCTCGTTTCTCATCAAAAATATCAAGTTATGAAGAGAATCGGAAGGCAGGGAGCCTCAATAGTTTGATTGTGTTTTGCTTCAGTTTGTATAATTAATGTATTCCTCTTTGTAAAGTCTGGTGCGAACAAATGCCTACTTTCTTTCCATAGATATCTTGCCAAGGGGAGATAACTGTTGTGTCAGGAGGAGATAATCCGTGACGTATAACCACTGGCAATGAACTATATACATATAGTTCATTGACCACTGGCCTTTGTCAACAACGCGCTGTCAATACACAAATCCAGGAAGAGAGAAAATCCGAAATGTTTAAGCTTGTCGTGTTGATTGTTATCTGTGATACACTTCTCTTGGTCGTTGGTCAGTTTTTTGGACAGCCAGAACAAGTTCATATTTCATATGGAAGTAAGTTGAATTATGTTAATAATCAGTAAAGTAGTCCGTCTAAATCTAAAGCTACCCAAACGATATACCTGACCGGCAAAGTAACTAGTAAGTAAACCAGGATAGAGACACACGAGTGCGCCTACCCAAACGAAGTCAAACCGAGCCAAACGAAACAACAACGAAAGGAAAACCTACCGCTTTGACAGTAGAGGATTGTTCACTACAATTTGAATTAACCCAAACCAAACCAAACTGAAGCAGAACCTTCAGATTTTATAATTTATATGAATTATATAATTTGGAGGGATTGAGAAATGTTTGTGGATAGTCCGAAATATCTGCGATGATGATCACGATTCACATTTTCTGACTCACTGTGACAGATGGCCTATTGTAGTGTATCTGTTAGCTCCGGTATGTCGACTATTGTGACGCCCGAAGGGCGGAACGCTACGGGAAGAAGCCATTTTTAAATTTGCGAAAATTAACCATGATTCCACAGGCAATATGGCCGCCTGTTCGCAACAGGGTTCAAAATCTTACCAATGCAGAGGCACGCCAGGGGACGGTCGCTTCTGATTGGTCAATAGCACGGCAGGGCGCAGCCTGCTGGGACAGCGTGTAGAGCTTAGTCAAGTAAGCCAGACAGGCTGTCTGGTAGTAGTACACAGCCCAATGGGACACCACAAGGGGCTAACTATTTGACAGAGCGCAGTCTGATAACTTCGGGTATTCACGTGCATATTGAATGTGGCGACTAAAGATGTAGCCGTGAAACGTACAACTTCCATATCATCTTGAGGGCCCAACAAAAGTGTCCTCATGATAATGTATTGTAAAGGAACGAAATATTCCACTCAGACTCGATCTTTTATAATTAAGGCATTGGAGGATTCCTGTTACACCGAAACTGCGTCTCTTCTTTGCGTTGCACAACATGTGCTTTACCGGGCCAAATAACATATATATAACAATATCTTTCTAGATGATTTCAGCGTTTGATTAATTTAATACAATTTTTATTTTATTTTTCCGTCTGCATTTTGATATGCCCGTACTTTGAAAAGACAGAACGCCGCACCAGAGAACGGTTCGTGAAGAGATCCTCCCATTTTATAAACCATAGAAACCCTTTAATTTATATAGCATAAAAGCCCGTTCTGGGAAGTGCCGTCCAGAACGGCTCCCCAGAGAACGGTTCGTGAAGATACCCCATAGTTTGCGGGAAAATGTTCCAACCCACTTTCGATATCGATGGAATGCAACAACCCAAGCCTATAGTTCGACAAAAGGGGAATGGATACTAAGACAGAAAAGGTTGGTCATTCATTTTAAGGCATTTATTGCATCGGTAAACAATTTTTTCGTAGGAAAATTCAAAATAGGGGCCGATGCTCCAGTATCACCCGGCCTGTAACTAAGACAAAATGGCGTCCCTTCTACAAGGTCCGAACCGCTCCCAGCGGTTAGACCATTGTTTACTACAATTATGTATCTGTCAGAAAATGTCTTACATCATCATCGCAGATATTTCGGACTAGTTTGTGGACAGATCAATCAATTAATCAATTAATGTCCAAAATGCTAACCCCAAAATTACAGGCGCTTCTAAATCAGCATTTTGACACCAATTTATATTGATCTTGGAAATTCTCTTGGCGTCTTGGATTGGGTTTAATTAACTAAATTAAAGGGCCACTCACAGTTATTCTGTAGCTTTACAGTAGGTTTAGGCCTTACAATGTATTATCAAAAAAAAAAAAGAACACCCCAAAAATGTTGGCCAAAATACTGTGTTCAAAATGGCTATTCTCTACAGAATTTGTTGTCCAAAATGACCTACTTTTTATCCTGGACAGTATACTAAAGAGCTGAATATTGGCTGTCCAATTGGAACTATACATGTATGAGGGACCAATGGACACCTCTCTTGATGGACCCATGTCCTGGTGGATAGCTCTGACCAATCACTCTTCATACCCCGGTACTATGCTTTTAGTTTAATGTCATGTTATAATTTAATTCTATTTCAGCTGACCCTAGCCACCTGGTTGTTACTTGGAGTACCAAAGATCCTACCAATCACTCAGTGGTAGAGTATGGTGTTCACGGGAAGGCATTCTCCAATTCGGCGTATGGTCACATGACCAAATTTACTCATCAAGGAGAACTCATCAGGTCTCAATTTATTCATCGAGTCACCCTAAAAAATCTTTCTCCTGGGGCCAGCTATGGTAAGAAACTTACTTTTCAATCTAAATAAATTTAAAAAAGAACTACGGTAAGAATTCCGCTAATTCAAGGACGAGCAATGTGAAGATAACAAATTATTAGACTGCTTTCTGCCATGCAGGAGGTAAGACACCCAAATAAAAGTCTCAAACTTTTCGTGCTTTTCGTAATGTTTTGAGTACTTGAATTAGCGGAATTCTTACCGTAATCATCATTTATAGTCTACTCCCTCGTTGTAAACCTGGCAACCCTGCCATAAAACTGAAGAAATCTTCAATGTGGCATTAAATATCAATCTATCAGTCAATCAAAGGTATAGAGCGATAGTCTTGCCTACTGACACATACCTAAGTTCTTTCTGCCTTGTACCAGATTTCGATGGGTGATTTATTGGTTGGTTGGTACTTTTGTGGCTATACAGCATGTATGACCGTAGCTGTAGTGTGTATCATTAAGTCGCAATCGTTCAATCAATTAATCTAAAACACCGAATAAAAGGGTTTTAAACACCTGCATAATGTTTCAGTTTGTAAATGTTCACATCATCATGCAGTTATTTAGGATATCTACCATGTTGCAATGTTGGTTGTTTATGTTTTTTTCAGTTTATCATTGCGGAAGCCCAGAGGCTGGGTGGAGTAACATGTTCATGTTTACTGCCATGAAATCTGGCACAAACTGGAGTCCACGATTTGCCATATTTGGAGATATGGGGAACGAAAACGCACAATCTGTGCCAAGACTGCAGGAAGATGTGGCCAAAGGAATGTATGATGCAATCTTGCATGTTGGTGAGTTTGCTGACACATATACACAAAAATCAACTAGCAAGATGGCTGACTTATCACTTATCATTAGCCAATCAGGGGCTCGTTTCACAAAGCAGTCGCATCGCAAACGAGGCGTAGTTGCCAATGGATACCATAGTGAAGAGATACGACGTCATGGCAACTGCGATTGATCGCACTTTGCGACGGCTTCGTGAAACGGCCCCCTAGTTATTATAAGATATCTATGCACTCAGCTAGCTATTAAAGGGGAGTTAACTGTGACATTACCTGAAGCATTGATTGTTTGGTGTTTTACGCCGCGCTCAAGATTATTTCACTTATATGACGGAGTTGCCAGTTTTGTGAGAGGAAACCGGGGGTTCTGAATAAGATTTAAACTTTCAACACATCTCAGTCCAGGGAGATGATTGACCAGCAGTTAATCATTGAATGGTTTACAAGCTCTCTCTTGAATTAAGATGAGAATTTGCACTCTTCTACTTTTTCCAGCACTTGAATTAACACAGAAATTACCGTAATCAATATTTGGAATTAATTTTTAATATTTGGAATTAATTTTTATTCATTTCTTGCAGGAGATTTTGCGTACGACTTAAATACGGTGGGTTTCTATTTAAATACATAATACAGTGAAACCTGTATATACCGGCCATGTCTAAGGGAAAGAAAAAAATGATGGTTTAGAGAGGTGCCAATTTAGGAAGGTTATTTAACATGTTATTTAAAACAAAACTGTGTCTACTGTTAGTTTGGACCGGGTTCGGGTTTATCAAGGTGCCAGCGTACACAGGTTTCACTGTTTTCAATTAATTTTATGATTGATTGGTTGTTTATTATTTTACCCCACAGTGGAATCTAGGGGTGGTTAAAAAAGCAGTAAAAGCTCCTTCCAACCTAACTTTTCAATTGTGCCAACATCGAAGAATCTAGAAATGTCCATAATTTTTTTTGGACTGAGATTGAAGCAAGCACATTGTCCCATGGATCTAAAATAGAGATTTATCCTACTGCCATTCGTTGAGATACCATGTCTCGTGTTGAAGATCTCATAGAATGGCACAAGATCTCGATTGCCTGTCCCATATGTACTAATTATAGCGTTGATGAAAGGCTGGAAATAGACGTGGGTCTAACAGGGCTCGAGTAGATCATATGAGCGGCACTCACACAATGATATGAGAGACCTGTACACGATCATATGAGAGACACAGATCATCTTACCAAAAATGATGTACATCAATATAGTTTTGTACATGTATTGTATTTTAGAATATGTGTTCGTGTATGAGCTATAGGGCTCCACAGAGGGACGTCATTCTCGTGCAAAATTACTTCCCTTAGCTTTGAACTGCCGTTGTCTTTTAACATTGGAGTAAATGGAGCAAAAACTACTTTTTAAGTGCAGCTTCATTGTTTCTGGCAGGATATACCATTTCCAATGACTCAAACAAGTTTTGCTTCTTATTTCAATTCCAATTCCAATTTTATCTTGGAACCAAAAATGTGCAATTTCTCAATTTACTGCCATGTTAAAAGCCAAAGGCAGCTTGAAACCAAGGGAAGTAACTCTGTCATACGTATTGGAAACTGCACAGGCCTATTATATACCACTGTAGGCACCAAACAAAATGAAAAGCAAAGATTGAGAGCTTACTTAAAGTAATTTTCTGTCTTTGATTGATTTCAAATATCACTTAAATTTGAAAGCTGAGTATACAGTTTGTACGTTGTTGTAGAGGTCCGGTGAAGTCGGAGATGAATTTCTACGTCAGATAGAGCCGTTAGCAGCTTACGTTCCGTATATGACCTGTCCCGGAAATCACGAAAATGCAAAGTATGTCAATTTCTATGAGAATTAAGCTTTACGGATTGATTGATGGGTGTTCTACGCCTCACTTATATGGGGACATTCCCAGGTTTAGTGGTTGAAGAAACTGGGCTCTTCGCCTGGAGAAAACCCCCGACCGTGGACAAGTACCTATCAGCTCTTTCATATATGGCGACCAAGTGAGAAATGCACTCAGAAATTGTTCAATTTGATTTGGTCTGAGTGGGATTTAAACCTGCCGATATATGGCCTGTATTTGATTGAGGGACAAGATTCAAAGAGCACAAACTACTTCCTTTTGTATGTTGTAACACTCAGACTGGGGCATTGCACCTTAGGAGTTAAAGGCATTATGAACAACCTTTGGGAGTATTTTCATATGCATATTTTCTCCTCACTCCTTGTATACATGTACCTGATAAGTGAAATAATCTTGTGTGACCTAGAAAAATCAATCACTCCTTGCTCAATACATCTTCGCAAGCCAAGTTAAAATCTTCATGTCCCCATTCCGTGTTTTACCTTGGCGGACTACTCCACTCCAACCCGTAAATCGAACAGCCCCCACTGGTGAGAATGTAAGAGTTGTCTTTCCTAGACTTACAGCACTCGTTAAACAAAAGTTCAAGGTATACACAGCCACCTTTATGTTATTTTCAGTGTAAGCGCCCGAGGATTTGATTAGCTGCGAGAAGTTTCACTCGCATCCAATCAAAACGAACTGTTCGATTTATGGGTTCAAGTGGAGTAGTCCGCCAAGGTAAAACACGGAATGGGGACATGCAGATTTTATCTTGGCTAGAGAAGATGTGCTCAATAGGGCCTGGGAATTTCACGATGCCCAGTGACAGAAGACGTTACTTCGATTGACATGTTATGTTCAAAACTGCCTACAGGTCACATTTAAAAGACACAGACTTGAGACATGTGTTATGACAGCACAAGTGATAGGAACATTTTCGAATTCTCAGAATACTCCCGCTCCCTATATATTATTACACCTCCATGTTAACTGAGGTATTAAAAGTTGCCGGCTTTGAGAATACAGTGAATCTACTAGTGTGAGATCCTTCAGCTTATTCTTCTACCCTTCTGGGCTGGGGGCGGTGTGGTTTTTGCCATAGCCATTTTCGCCTACCTAGCGTGGAGGAAAATTAATTATACCAAATACATTAGCCTTCCTGACGTTCATATGGTCTGTGAAGGTTTTAATTGTCAAATTTAGGTGGGATGGGGGTGGGTAAGGTCGGTTGGTACTTTTGTCGCCATATAACCGTAGCTGTTGAGTGCGACGTTAAGCCCCAATCAATCAATCGATCGATCTACCCTTCTAAGTTCTATCATACTATTGCCCTCAGGCTAGAGTATTGTAGCCATGCATGCTGACCCAGCAAGGAGGAACATTAAGTATGCAAAATACATTAGCGTTCCTGACGTTCTATGGTCTGTGGAGCGGAATGTCCAAATTAATATGTGGGTGGATGGGTGGGGAGAGTGATCTTTTGTCGCTATATAACCTTGGCTGTTGAGTGTGACCTTAAGCCCCAATCAATCAATCTATTACATTGTATATAAGTGCCAATTAATGATTTAACTTTTATATATCGACGACCAAGCGAGAAATCCACTCAGAAATTGTTTAATTTGATTTTGTTCTGAGTGGGATACCGCTCTACAATGGTTACGAAAGTTGATAAGCTCAGTGACATATAACTTCAACCAACACTTCCATTGTGTACATCTACTTGGTGATGACGTAATACACAATCTCTCCTGCGTCAGTATGTTTTTCCAATTTGTTCAGAAAAAAAACCCAGAAAAATATGCATATTTTCTCCTCACTCCTCGTATACATGTACCTGATAAGTGAAATAATCTTTAGTGTGACCTAGAAAAATCAATCACTCCTTACTCAATAGGGCCTGGGAATTTCACTATACCCAGTGACAGATAATGTTACTTCGATTGACATGTTATGTTCAAAACTGCCTACAGGTCACATTTAAAAGACACAGACTTGAAACATGTCTTATGACAGCCCAAGTAACAGGAAAATTATTGAATTCTCAGAATACTCCCGCTCCCTATATATTATCTTACACCTCCATATTAACTGGGGTATTAAACATTGCCGGCTTTGGGAATACAGTGAATCTACTAGTGTGAGATCCTTCAGCTGATTCTTCTACCCTTCTGACCCTCGGGCTGGGGCGGTGTGGTTTTTGCCATAGCCATTTTTGCCTAGCTAGCATGGAGGAAAATTAAGTATTTCAAATACATTAGCCTTCCAGACATTCATATCGTCTGTGAAGGTTTTAACGTTAAAATTTAGGTGGGATGGGGGTGGGTAAGATCTTTTGGTCGGTTGGTACTTTTTTCGCTATTTAACCTTAGCTGTTGAGTGCGACGTTAAGCCCTAATCAATCGATCAATCTACCCTTCTAAGTTGTATCATACTATTGCCCTCGAGCAAGAGTATTGTAGCCATGTATACTGACCCAGCAAAGAGGAACATTAAGTATGAAAAGTACATTAGCCTTCCTGACGTTCGTCTGTGGAGCCGAATGACCAAATTGAGATGTGGGTGGTTGGGTGGAGAGGGTGATCTTTTGTCGTTATATAACCTTAGCTGTGAAGTGTGACGTTAAGCCCCAATCAATCAATCTATTACGTTGTACATGTAATATAAGTGCCAATAAATAATTTTAAAAACAATATGTTGATAGCTTTGAAACAACCCCAATGTGGCACAAAACTAAATTCATTCCATTTCTCTTTTATTCAACATAAACATATATTTTTTAACACCATAACACACGGGCACAGGGAAAATCTTCTTGCCTAAAATAACCACAGAGACAAGTTTCTTATTAATTCTTATTAAAAATCGGCATGTCATTTAGACGTTTATACCCAATCATAAGTTCTTATAATGAACCACAACCCATGATATTTCATTAGGTTGACGACAGGCAGGAGTTTGGCCACATAAACATATATATATATATATACTTAAACTATTTAGCAATAGTTAGTGGGAATAAAGTGTCTAATAAGAAATGAAATAACCTCACATACAGAAATATGATGCATATGTGTGACATTTGTTTTTAATAAAATTATATTTTTTTTCTTTTCAGTAATTTTTCTGATTACAAAAACAGATTTTCTATGCCAGGGGATGAGGGAGGGAGAAATCTATTCTACAGGTAATCTGACAGTCTCTGGTGTAGTCCAACGTTTAGATTGATTGATTGTTTGGTGTTTTACGCCGCGCTCAAAATTATTTCACTTATATGGCGGCGTTGCCAGTTTTATTGTGGGAGGAAACCGGGCTCTATGCCCGGAGGAAACCCACGACCTTCCGCTGGTAACTGGCAACTGGCAACCATCCCACGTAGGTCGTTCGAGTGAAAACCCAGTCAGAAAATTTTCCAATTTTTGGACTGAGTGGGATTCGTTTGGATTGAGCGTCCAACGTTTAGGGGATGATCTCATATATTTTCACTTACACAATTTTAAGTTTTAGGGCTCCCAAAACTTTTCCAACTTTGCCCAAAATAAACAGTTCTAAATAGTATTCTAGAATTTAGTGTTTAAGAGTGCACTGAAAATTTAAATAGAAGTTGTAATGTTCTTTTTATTAATTGTTTTTCATCAACATTAACAGATTGAGGGCACATTTATTTCATCCAAAGAGGCTTGCAATTTACTTTCACTATATTGTGACATCCCTTGACAGTTAACGCTATTAAGAATATGTTGGCGATGTTGCAATTCGTCTTACATATGTAAGCCTCAGATTTGAAAGAAAAACACTCATCCACATACAAAATGATAGCACAGGTGACAGGAAATTTGTACCCCCTAAAAATTTGTAAAATTAAATATGGGGCACATTACATTTGTCCATTTAAGTTTAAAATGTTTAAAGTGGCATGAACTGCCAAAATGTTGATATTTTGACGTTAAAACAGAATGTTGAAATTATTGGCTGTTTTTCTCAAAACGTATTATTCAGAAGCTTTTTAGTGCTATTAGTCTCGAAAATGTACGATAAAGTATTGTTTTGAACTAACTTTGGCTTAGAATGAATGAATGGTCGTCCCGGTTATTGAAATTTTGTTTACTTTTCGAACACGTTTTCGGTTTGTACAGGCCACACACTGTATGGATTTTCTGCATTCCAACGCCAATTATTTAGTTTTTCGATGGCCTTCAAAGCCTCTTACTGTCCTGACAATCAGAAATTATGAAAAAAGCGTGAATTTTGCCAGCTCATCCCACTTTCAGTTTAAAATGTTTAAATAGTAGTGTACAATGTAAACGCATTCATACAGACAAAAACTCATCAATAGCCAATTTTAGAGATAAAAAATTTGGATTTGAGTTTAACTTTTATAATCTCCGATTTTGTTGTCAGGCCTTTTATGTCTCTCAAACCAAATTATTTGTATTTCTCAGATTAGGTCCATTAAATAGCTCTACCATTATCTCATTTGCATAACGCAACGATACAAGTTTTTAGACATTATAGGCACTTAAATCTAATTTTCAATTTCAAATTAAAAATACAAAAGCATGGCAAAACTTTTTAATTTCAGAAAAAGTAGAAAGTTCTTAAAGTGGCATGAGCTGCCAAAATTAACACTTTTTTCATAATTTCTGATCGTCACGACAGTAAAAGGCTTTGAAGGCTATCGAAAAACTAAATGATTGGCGTTGGAATGAGGAAAATCCGTAGAGTATGTGGCCTGTACGACACCGAAAACGTGTTCAAAAAGTTAACAAAATTTAAATAACCGGGACGGCCATTCATTCATTCATTCTAAGCCAAAGCTAGTTCAAAACAATACTTTATCGTACATTTTCCAGACTAGAAGCACTGAAAAGCTTTTGAATTATACGTCTTGAAAAAAAAATAGCCAATAATTTCAACATTCTGTTTTAACATCAAAATATCAACATTTTGGCAGCTCATGCCCCTTTAACTTGCTCCTTCTGGAAAAAAATACAGAAAACCGTCTTGTTCATAATGTAAACAATATTATGTATTGTGTCGTTAATATTGTTTTGGTTTCGTTTCAGTTTTAACATTGGCCCGGTACACCTGATATCTTTTTCCACTGAATTTTACTTTTTCCTGGAATATGGAAAATCACAAATTGAAAATCAGTACAAATGGCTAGAAGCAGATTTAATTGTAAGTAATATAAATAATTACCTTCATAACTCCTTTTCATTCATATCCAAGTTCTAATAGCACTTTAAATAAATGTGAATGCTTATCTCCTGAATATTTGGTTTGATTATCATTTCCGATATTTAGGTGATACACTGTCACTGCGTCCCACTGCCCACTTTTAACTTTTAAAATTTTTCTGTTTAAAAGCACACTCGCCTCGAAAATCCAGAATACTATTTAAAAAAAAAACAGTGTGTAGTATTTTTGTCTTTTCCCCAGACAGAAGAAGTTAGGAACTTTCTATTTTTACCAAAAATTGAACATTTTGGTGTCATTTTTAATTTGAAATTGAAAATTAGATTTATCAAGTACCCGCAATGTAAACAAACTCTGAACCTGTGCATGCGCACAAGCGGCCTAATGTTTTGAGTCGTTTGAGCGATCTAACGGCACAGTATAATTTTACTTACTTGAACTGAGAAAAACAGATTGGCAATTGGGATAGAGGGACTTGAAAAGGCTGCCGATAAATTTAATATTGTAAACCACAGATGATGGTAATCCAACTTTTAAGTTAATCGAGATTGATCGTTGTTATTGTAACAGGGCTTCAATTCTTCGCTTGTTTTTCACCCTCATTTATACATTCTAAACTTAACTGGACATGTTTTATGTGTCCTATGTTAATTTTAAGGGGTTTTAGTTGTAGTAAGCTCGTGCAAATTGGTTTTCTTAGCAAATGTTAAACAGGCTGCGGCGGCAAGTGGGCCTTTGGCTTTTTGCAGATTTTTTCACTCATATGGCGGCATTGTCAGGTTTAGTGGGGGAGAAACCCCCGCCCTCTGGCGAGTACCTGGCAACTTTCCCACATACATTGTACATGTACAGCGATCGAATGAAACATCCATTCAGAAATTGTTAAATTTTTATTTGGTCTGAGTAGGATTGATCATTTGAACTCGTCCAGCATCGATGAAAGGCCTGTGTCGGACTGAGGGAGTATTACTCTAACCGACTGAGCTACAGTAGAAGGCCACCCCCTCCCCTAATACCCTTGATTGACAATGATCAAGAGCAGTTTTATTGATCAATGATTTTAACGAACAGGTCTGAGACATAGCTTACTTTCTTTTTACGAATTCGTTTTGCCAAAATACTGCTTGTAACCGGTTGTCTGGCTAACCCTATGCTAATGTTTTCCAGAAAGTTATGGCTTTCTTTCTGGAGTAGAATCCATTTTTCTCTCCCAATAAACTTGTTGTTCCTTGCAGTTTGAGGCTTTGTTTGTTTTTGGCAACAAATATGTTATCTTAATTAGTTAGTGTCATTTAGAAACCGAGAGCTGGCATTTAGTGCTGGTAATAGGTGCCATACTTTAGGACCCAGGTTAAATTCCCATGTCCAATTTCTGCCATTTTTACCCCTCGGGCAAATTTTGCCCGAAGGGTCTTGTCGTTGCCTCCATCGTCCGTCTGTCCATTGGTCCTTGTAAACACATTATCTAAAAAAGTCTTTAACTTACAACTTTGAAACTTCACACATTTGTTTAATACAGCAAGTACAAGAAGCCTATTTAAATTTTTTTTATTTTTTTATTTTATTTTATTTTTTTAATTTTTATTTTTTTATTTTTTTTATTTTATTTTTTTATTTATTTTTTTTTATTTTTTATTTTAATTTTTTCAGTTTAAGCCTATACAAATGCATATAGGCGTTTATTGAAGATAGTCACGAATTTACAAAATGCCGCAAATGTACTCCCTACGTGACCAGGTTGCACTATACGGCTTGTACTAATGTTTACGCTAGGACTGATACATATACAATACAATGTACATTGAAAATTGAAATATAAAAAAAAGGCTACACAAACATTGTTACAATAAAACATTTTGTTCGTCTTCACCTTTATGTTACATTTTGCTGTTTACTATTAAAATTGTCGATGAGAAACATTTGTCAACATTGTAAGTTATTCATTGATACAATACAGTGAGTTCATAGAAAGTAACATATTTAAAACGAATAAAATAAAAATGACCGAGATGAAACTTAAGACAGGCGTACGTCGGCCTTAGAACTGGAAGCAACTAGTCGTAAGCGAGCTACCTGCGACTGAGAGCAACTGGGGGGATCTGATCAGTTCTCGAATCTGGCCGACGTGCGTCCTCTTACCACTGACAGTGTACAGCCGATCGCTCAGTTGCTGCCAGTTCCACATGTTCTACTTTCTCGCCACTGGTTCCACTCAGTCGCATTGGCCTACCCCGATGTACGCGCCCTTAAAACCAGTGGTAACCTTTTGACCCGGTACATGTTGGTCATGTGACGCAATTTTACACCGAAACACAACAAAATGGCGAGTGGCTGGTGTGATGCAGCACTGAACGTATTTAATACCGACTTCATACGACGGTGTCAAACGCATTATTAAAGTATATTCATATATAACATGATAAAGTGTGAAAATGTGGAAGATTTACACGTGAATACAACTAACTGTGGGCGCAGCCATCTTGAATAGGTCACATGATTTCAAGCGCCTCCTGGTGTGCTCTTCATTGATTACAATTCAGTCTCTGCCAGTTGCTGTCGATGTGTGCGCAACTGGGACTGGAGGCAACTGGGACTGCTCAGTACCTCGCAGTCTCTGTTCCCGGTGTACGCGCTGATTTAACACCGTGTACAACTGGTTGCTTCCAGTTGTTTAGGCCGATGTACGCCTGGCTTAATGAGATGAACAAACATGGACATAAACAAAAATACATTTATGTATGAATAAATGAAATCACTTTAACAAATTACAATAATTGCTGGAGGTATGGGGAGTTTAGTCGAAGAGATTTTGATCTAAGATAATATTTTGTAGGAAGGATCTAAAATTTATGAAGTGACAAGAGCCAGCAACATGGCAGCTATATAGAAACTTACACTCCCCACGTGACCAGGGATTGCACGGCTAACTATATTAATCATTGTTTGTTTTTTTTTTACACTTTGAAGAACATATAGTTATTCCCCTACATATAAAAATTAAAAAAAATTAAAAATTAAAAAAAAAAAAAAACAAAAACAAAAAATTGTAACATATTTGATCCGCTTTACTCGACAAACACCGGAAAAAACACACACACACACGCAAGAAGATGAAAGTTTTAAATTGTTAGTTTTAACGACTGTTTTCGTGCTTTTTTAAAAGAGACTTACAACATTTGCTGAAAATATAGGGAGTTCATGCCAACACACTTTGATCTCACTGAAATTACATTTTGTAGATATGATCTAAAATTTATGAAGTAACAAGGGGTGCCAGCAATATGACTGTATAGAAAATATTTGGCGTACAATAGACAAAAATTTATCAGAATATATTCATTTCCATTGGAATCTAAGTAGCCATAAATAATCTGATCAACCGACAATGACACATCTTTCTCAAGAACGTCTGCTAACCAGCTCACAAATAATGTCCAAAATTTAACGTGCTCGGATGTTTTTTTCAAGAGTTATGCCCCTTACATTACCGCTGCTGTAAAAAGCCTTGTAAACACGTTATCTAAAAAAGTCTTTCAATCACATTTTTAAAACTTCCTACATTTGTTCAATACAGCAAATACAAGCCTATTTAAAATCGACTCGCTTGGACGTGTTTTTCAAGAGTTATTCCCCTTACATGACTGTCAGCCAAAAACCTCCTTGTAAATATGATGCATGTATGTGGAGTAGTTTTTCACTCGCAACAAATTGTCTGGAAAATAAATATATCTTCCGTTTCTTTGGCCCAGACCCGAGGGGTCCTGATGGCGACAGCCACTTATTTTAGAAAATGTAATCCCAAAACATAACGAGAATACGGAAATATGTTATCGTTGTCTATCTATTTTGTAGGAAGCGACGAGCGCTGAAAGTCGGGCGTTGAGTCCATGGATCATAACGATGGGACATCGTCCAATGTACTGCTCCACCAATGAAGGTGATGACTGCTCTACTTCAAAGAGTATTGTAAGTATTTCATACAGTTGTACAGGGAGCGCAAGTCTCATGAGAATTATTACGAGATTTTGTGATATCCGGTGACAGATGACGCCATTAAGAACGTTTTTGATGACGTTGCAATTCCATTTGACGTATTTTGTTCCATAACGTCAGATTTAAACGTCATATTGGAACGAAAAACGCTCAGTCACATGCGCAATGCAATGCCGGTGACAGGAAATATGTGGAATTCACACGACTTGCGCTCCCTATTACCACAAGAAATTAGATCTGCCACATAGCGGTAAACTTAATACTATTTCAGCTTAATCTATTTCGGCCCTAATTCCCAAACAATTTGTTTAATTTAGTCTCATTTGTGAAACCCATCTAAGAACTCAACTGCTTTCAAACCTTATTCACTTCTTTGGATGTGACATAACACAGGCTATCAAATGTTGAATTGGAAACCCATGAATTCCTTGACAGAAGTTTGCCCCAGTAACCGAACGGGAAACTGGAATTCCTGATATCAATCAAAGACTCCCTGACCTCCGCTTTTTGCACCATGACCACAATCCCTTTTACCTGTCCCCACCTAGTTTCGTCCCCCTCCCCCTGTCAACACCCTGTTCAATCTTGACAAAGTACATGTACGACTTGAGGTCAGGATATTTCCGCTAAGCAATGAATGGTATAATTTACTTTCAGATACGTTTACATTTGGAACCGTTGTTTTATAAATACGGAGTTGATTTAGAAATATGGGCCCATGAACACACCTATGAAAGACTTTATCCAGTTTATAACGAAACCGTGAGTATATCATTGTTTCCTATACATTTCCAAATCTTTCAATGGCATTTAGAAGTTGAAAGGTTACAATAAGGTGTAGAATTACTTATGGATAACAACTTCTTGGTTTATTGGGTGACGACGTTTGGATGTAGTTCTTACATCGTTATCAAAGTCAATGACAAACATTGACAAATTATTGTAAACTTTTCCAACCTAACAGTAAAGCGTAGCTTTGTTCTATTCTCCTATTTTTGACTGAACGGTAAGCATAGATCACTATTTTCTTAACTTTTTGACTGGCAGTAAGCATGGGTTTATTTTTCTTTTCTTGTCTGGCTATGTCGCTAGATCAAAAAAAAATCAATTTTGACATTTTTGAATCCTGGATATCAAACTTCTTTATAACCAGGTGATATTTCACGATAGCAGATACTATTGTTTTATCAATGATCCACATCAAAACCCTGCTGCCAATTGCTAAAGAAATTTGTTATCCATCTAAGTACATATATCAGGGATTTACCGGACCTTAAAACCTGCATCTCTGACCCTCATTTTCTCACTTGGACCCCAAAATTGCAATGAGAAGGATCCCATGGGATGCAAATAAATAGCAAAATATTATACATTAAGGCATATTTAAACACTGATTGGACCCCACCTAATGTATATGGGACCCTACTTTTTATCTGACGGTCCAATGAACCCCAACATTTTGAGAGCCAGGGAAAACCTTGCATATATGTTCAATGATTTTTGCTAATCTAACCTTGTGAAACTTGTTTTTGGTATTTATTTTAGGTGTATAACGGTAGCTACGCATCTCCCTACACAAACCCAAAAGCTCCTGTACATATTATCACTGGTTCTGCCGTAAGTCTCTATTTTCTATCAATTAATTCAATAACATCGAGCTGTGGGCCATTGTGGCTTTAGCCATGTTTGCTGACCTAGCAAGGAGAAACAATATGTTAGCCAAATACATTAACTGTTTTACGTATGGTTTGTGGAGCCTTATGTCAAAACTTACATGTGGTTGAATGGGTGAAGAGAGGGGGGGGGGGTGTGATCTTTTGGGAGGTTGCCACTCTTGTCGTAGCGAGACGTTAAGCCCTAATCTAACAAATTATTCAATTTATTCAATAAAAGCCAATAATAACTTGTTTATTTTTTCCCCTCAGGGCTGCAAAGAGCGTCACGATTCCTTTAAAAAGAAAATACCCGAATGGTCTGGTTTTCATTCATCAGACTATGGGTATAGCAGGATGGTCGTTCTGAATAAAACACACCTCTCTCTGGAACAGGTCTCCGATGATCAGGTCAGGTCACATTTGGATAAATTCATTGATTGATTGATGTTTTATGCTGTACTCAAGATTATTTAACTTAATCATTAGTCATATAAATCATCACCAGCTACAGTAGATAATTTTCTAAGTATTTCATTGGTCGAAATCCACCGAATATGCGTGTGTATCCAAGTGCTTTCCATGCAGATATGTGATTGATCTGAGTCAATGGGTCATGCGCTGATATTACCACAGAGTGATGGCCTTTGTGCGTCATAGAATATTTTAGTGAGCTTTATACCGAGTAAAGAATAGCTGATAATACTCAGTTTTATGTGTAAGTAACCAAGCTGCTCTGCATGGTGATAAATTCGTTGTATGGTGCCTTTCTGTGGTTATATGGGTAGAGATGACATGAATATTTTCCCGAGCAAAGCGATAACTATACCCACAGAAAGGCGTAAAATAACTAATACTATATGGAAGGCGAGGGATGTATGGTGGGGATGCCAGAGTTAGTTGGGTAGGAAATTGGGCTCTTTGCCTTTGGCAAATCTTTCACATAAGGCGATCAAATAAAAAATCCACTGTGAAATTTACTCACCACAGGAGGAGGTGCTGGTGATATCATCGTGTAAATGATACATTGACACACTCAGATTTACATGTACATTACTGACAAAGTCAGAATTCCAATAGAAACTACATGTAAAGGCCCGCTCACACGGTGCGATTTGGATGTATTTGATTGGTTGACAAATCGTATCAACCAATTAAAAGCATCCATTTATATCGCACGCTACAAGCCTGTACGATAAATCGCACCGTGTGAATGGACCTTTAAGCTGTAGAAAGCCAATTTGGAATCACTGTTTTCATTTTTGACAATAATGAACCACAGTTATGACAGCTAAAATCACCTACCTGTATTTTATCTATTCACAGGGTGGTGCAATTTTGGACAAGTTTATGCTTATAAAAGAAAGCCATGGTCGATATTCCTAATTCTGTTAACAACAAGAAGACATTTTGCCCGACCAGATGTTTGCCCCATCCGACAGTTACAGCATCATGCAAGTTGCCATCACACGTTTCCGCTAGACGTTTGCCATAATGTCAGACGTCAGATGCTTTCCCCGCTAGATGTTTGCCATGTCAGATGCTTTCCCCGCTAGATGTTTGCCATGTCAGATGCTTTCCCCGATAGATGTTTGCCACGTCAGATGCTTTCCCCGCTAGATGTTTGCCACGTCAGATGCTTTCCCCACTAGATGTTTGCCACGTCAGATGCTTTCCCCACTAGATGTTTGCCACGTCAGATGCTTTCCCCACTAGATGTTTGCCACGTCAGATGCCTTTCCCTCTAGATGTTTGCCACGTCAGATGCCTTTCCCTCTAGATGTTTGCCATGTCAGATGCTTTCCCTGCTAGAAGCTTGCCACGTCAGCTGATTGTCCCGCTAGATAGATATTTGCCATAATATTGGATGCTTGCCCCACTAGACGTCTGCCATACTCAAAACTGCTGGTGGGGTTAATCTTCTCAGGGGTCAAGTTTCAGTATTGCAAACTGCTCTTTAATCTTCTCAGGGGTCAAGTTTCAGTATTGCAAACTGCTCTTTAATCTTCTCAGGGGTCAAGTTTCAGTATTGCAAACTGCTCTTTAATCTTCTCAGGGGTCAAGTTTCAGTATTGCAAACTGCTGGTGGGATAAATCCTCTCAGGAGCCAAGTTTCAATGTTGCAAACCGCTGCTTGGGGTGTGGGGTGGAATCCTCTCAGGGTTAAGTTTCAGTATTGCAAACAGCTGGCAGGGTAAATCTTCTGAGGGGCAAATCTCAGAACTTTTTAACTTTATCATACATTGAACTTCATTTTAAGCACGATTTTTACTTGGTTTCAAAACAATATTTTGTTAGCAGCATGTGGAATTGAATGGTCTTGTTTTATGCCGCTTTCAAGATTATTTCATTTATATGGCAGCGTTGCCAGGTTTGGCACCCTGGAAAGGAAATACTATCACTCGTGTTTTATTTATTAGTTTCCTTTCATTTAAGATTTCCAAAATTTTTAACAAGGGAATTGAAGGCTAAGTCCGTAGAATCTTTTATGTCTGACACAGGCTTTCCATCGGCGGGTCACGGGTTTGAATCTTAATCAGTCCAAAGACAAATTTAACAATTTCTGAGCTTTACAATCCACTGTTCTCCCTGGAAGAGTTGCTATAAACTCACAGGCCTCGGCGGTCCAGTGGGTTAGAGTGATCGTCCCTTCCGCAGTCCCACACAGACCTTCCATCGATCATGCCAGCTACTGACTTGATGGTAAAGGGTTTCCTCTGGGCAAAGAGTCCAGTTTCCTCCCCCCAATTAAACTGTATTTCTATTTAAAATATTTTAGCACAAAAAGGGATTTCTTAATTTTTTTCTATCAAAGTTTTATGTGATGTGAACAGGTATTATAACAATAAACTTACATGTTTTTTAATTCATTTTTTATACGCCCGACTTAAAAAAAGTCGGTCGTATTATGGTATCACCAGCGCCGTCCGTCCGTCTGTCCGTCCGTCCGTCCGTCCGTCCGGCCGTCCGTCCCGGATTCCCTTCCGCTCCATAACTTGAAGAGTTTTGATCTAATCTTTACAATTCTTTCACAACATATACCTTGTGGGTAGAAGGTGTGTCATGATCCATTTATGACATCGTCAATTGCATAATGTGGCTTCTACATTGGATTATATAGTATTCTGTCTTAGTCTATATCTTCGTTCCCTTCCGCTCCATAACTTGAAGAGTTTTGATCCGATCTTTACAATTTTTTTTACAACATGTACTCTAGGGGTAGAAGGTGTGTCATGAACCATTAAGAACATTGTCCATTGCATAATATGGCTTCTACATTGGATTATATAATATTCTGTCTTAGTCTATATCTTCGTTCCCTTCCGCTCCATAACTTGAAGAGTTTTGATCCGATCTTTACAATTTTTTTTACAACATGTACTCTAGGGGTAGAAGGTGTGTCATGAACCATTAAGAACATTGTCCATTGCATAATATGGCTTCTACATTGGATTATATAATATTCTGTCTTAGTCTATATCTTCATTCCCTTCCGCTCCATAACTTGAAGAGTTTTGATCCGATCTTTACAATTATTTTTACAACATATAGTTTAGGGGTAGAAGATGTGTCATGAACCATTTAGAACTTTGTCGATTGCATAATATGACTTCTACATTGGATTATGTAATATTCTGTCTTAGTCTATATCTTCGCTCCATAACTTGAAGAGTTTTGATCCGATCTTGACGATTCTTTCAGATTATATACTTTATGGGCAGATAGTGTGTCGTGTACCATTTCTGACATCACCTGTTGCATAATATGGCAGCCTTATTGGATTATGTAATATTCCCTTTTGGCTCCAGAACTTCTTTCGTTTTGATATAATCTCTCCAATTCTTTTAGAGTATATATACCTTATGGGTAGATAATGTGTCGCTTACCAAATTTGATTTCAGTCCACATATTTTTTGTCTGTTTTCAAGAGTTTTTTTTTTTATCAGAAATGTGTACCTGATGTTTAATATATATATATTAATATATATCAATGCTTTTTTAAGTACACTTGGTCCAGAGTAATACTGGAAGGCAATTAATTTATACATTCTGAGACTGTTTTCTTGGATAATTTAATGTGCACTATAATAACAAAAAAATACCATTTTCCCCACTTGATTACCCATCTGGTATTTATCAGAGTGGCTGTTTAAATAGAGATAAGGGGACAATGACATCCACCAGAGTAGTACACAAGGTTTGTATATTTACACACCATTGTATCAGTGGTCAGCCTGAAGATTGTTTGCTTTGTAATAAAACTTTTACAGCCAAGTCCAATAGAACAGTGTCCCAGTCAAAACTGTTAAAATTCAAGAATTGTAAGCAAAATTGTATTGATTGCTCCTTCCCAATTATGGAACATAACAGCAATGTCAAAACAGCCACAATATTTCAGTTTTTGCTATTAAAATGTGATTGAAATTACCTGAACAGATAATATATATGTACTATAACCTACTGTGGCTGTTTAAATAGAGATAAGAGTATGTATAACGTACTGGTATTTAGTTGCAGCTTCATCAAATTCAGAAGAAAAAAACTTCTAATGTGAACAAGAAATTTGAATGGATGAAATTAAAACAAATGTTATATTAAATGTAAAGTTGTTAATCGTAGCGGTTCGACTTTGCCACGGCGGGCGTATGTTGAGTTTACTAAAACTCTTGTTGTTTGCATTTGCTGTGATTTTCTTTGGATACCATTTGTGTTTGTTTGGGTTATTCCACTGTTTTTTTCGCTTCAACTTGGTAATTCAACATATTGTTTGGGTTATTTAACTATCGTTTGGGTTATTTAACTATCGTTTGGGTTATTTAACTATCGTTTGGGTTTGTTGGGATAATTCAAATTTCATTTGGGTAAAGCTGTTATCATTTGAGTAATGCGCATTTGCTTAATTTGAGTTGAAATTTTAACTTTTCATATTGGTTTGTTTGGGTACTGTAATTGAATTTGATTTGGGTGTAGCAACTTTTTGGTTTTTGTGGGGGGTAATTTGACTTTCACTAGGATAATGTTGTCATCATTTGGGTTATTTGACTTTCATTTGTGTAAAACTGTTAACAATTTGGTTAGTAGACTTTATTCTTCTAAATTGTACTTCTTGAGAAAAATGGCCGATAATTTAAAAACAAAAAAAAAAGAGTCGTGACAAAACTCAAATACATGAAGCTGGGATGTACGAGTTCATTTTAGGGGTTTTGTCGTTTGTGAACACAGCATTAACGTAGGCCTCTGGGATGAAATTGACGAACAGTGGCTAATTCTCGTTCAACGAAATTTCCTATATTTGGCAGCTCGTGCCACTTTAAATCAATGTGTGAGAGAGACTCAGAATTTTCTCTGACAAAGAGCTGCTAGTAAGACATTCGACTAAAACGTGCAGTAGCTGTCATTTTTCCTACCCTCGGTCTTGATCCTTTTGAAATCATGCCTATTGGAGAAATCTTATATTGAAGTTCAGCTTTAGAAACTAAGCGCAAACATTGGGGAGACAAGTCGAGTCCTATTGGGTTCTCACTCTACTTAGTCGATATCCATCAGGATTAAATTTAGACCTTAGTTGACGTAAAGAGAAAGACCGTTTGTTTTTCAATTTAATAAACATGGTTAACATTATGCCCGTGGGAAACAAAACTCTTTAATCATATATATATGGCACGCCTTCTTGTAGCTTTAGGGGCCCCCGTGGCTCAGTAGGTAAAGCGTTGGACGCTCAATCCGAACAGCCTTCCACCAATGGGTCGCGGGTTCGAATCCCACTCAGTCCAAAAATTGGAAAATTTTCTGACTGGGTTTTCACTCGAACGACCTATGTGGTATGGTTGCCAGTTACCAGCGGAAGGTCGTGGGTTTCCTCCGGGCACTGAGCCCGGTTTCCTTCCACAATAAAACTGGCAACGCCACCATATAAGTGAAATAATCTTGAGCGCGGCGTAAAACACCAAACAATCAATCTTGTAGCTTTAAGAATAGCATGAGTGTCAAAGTCGGTTATAATTTTTACCATAATTTTCTTCTACATTTGTCTTTCCCTATCTACTGTCTCGACCACATACGTCTGAAATGATTTCTTTTGTTCTCATAGCGTGTTATTTTAGCACTCTTATCTTATACCTTTGGGCGGTAGGAACAGATTATGGCTGTCTGGTCAAGAGATCGCTTGTTCATGTTTATCTCCATAACGGAGGTTTCACATTTCATTTATTTAACCAAATAATTACATGACAAAGGATGGTTGCATACATTTAAGCTTTGGCGGGAACAGAAACCAGAAGAGCGAAGAGGGCTTGTTTTATCCCATATTAACTTTTGTGGAAATGCTTGGCGATTTTCAAGCAGAATTAGTATATACATAAGTCGAAATAATAGAAAAATATAGTTTGTCATATGCGTAATTATACATATTAGGCATTAACATATAATAAAAGTAAAAAAAGAAAGAAAGACAAAGGACGAAACGTATATAAAAATAACTATTTAGGTTGGGTCAGTTTGTACAGACTACTCAGTATGTAGTTTAGACAACAGGCAATTTTGTAACTGTGTTTTAAATAGTGATAATGAGTTGCAGTGTTTCAGGTTAGGAGGCAGTTGATTCCACAGCATTGGTTGGTTTGATTGTGGTTGGTTATTATGCTGCACTCAAGATTATTTCACTTATATGGCGGCGTTGCCAGGTTTAGTGGGGGAGGAAACGGGCGTATTAACCGGAGGATATCCCTGACTTTCTGCGAGTCTTCTACATACGGCGACGGAGTGAAAAATTCACTCAGAAATTTTTGATTGTTATTTGGTCTGAGCGTGATTCGAACCCGCGCCGCATCGACGGAAGGCCAGTGTGTGACTGAGGGACGATCACTCTAATCCGCCCCCCCCCCCCCCCTATTATACGATTTTAAAAAGACTTCGAAGTTCGGATTTCTTATGGATATAAATTTCTATATAATTCAGCTAGTTATCGGCTGTTGTAAGTAAGCCTATGTTTACTCTCAAAGGCCATAAAATATACCATTTTAAGATATTCGCTTTATTTCCGTGTCTTCAGTTAGATTTATTTTTCAATTTGCTGTCTGGATTCTGCTTGATTAAACTGCTTTTCGTCTCCATATCAGGGAAAGAATCTGGAGCGAGGCGTATAACTTTAATCAATACATCGAACTATTCATATGCTGAAATATTCCGGATTTTCGATCTAATTGATTTGTCGAAATGTTGGGTGCAATGAACTATATAGTGGAATGGACACTTTTCATTGGCTGGTTTGGGTCGAAATTGCACCAGCTCATTGTAATGGCGGCGTTCGATGGAAATCAAATACCACGTGACCTCCATTCCACGTATATATTTCATTGGTTGGGTGTTTTCTTCTTGGAGTAGAGTGTAAAATCCCGCGTAAAAAATAAAACAACAACGATCGACCCGTTATCGGAACGTTGTTAATTTGAGCAGCAATAATTCATATTGCTAATCATTTTCAATTCACTGAACTTTGCCAAGAAACCAGTTATTAAGATTCAAAAATATTCTTGATTCCTCTGTGGCAACGTAAATGCAAACAATAAACAGCACAGTCATAATTGATTGCCATTTTGCCGAATAAGCAACCCCCCCCCCCCCCCCCCCCCCCAAAAAAAAAAAAAAAGAAGAAAAGATCAATTGTCAACTGGGCCTCAGATATCAATGGACTCAACATACGCCCTCCGCTATGACTGATTACTCAACATTATTTAACATATTTGTTTAAATGTCAGCAATTGAAATCATATGATCATATGAAAGATTTTCATTTCTCTATTCCATGAACACACATGTCTATGGATGCTGTATTATGTAACCAGCGATGAGATATTACATAATCCAATATAGATGCCATACTATGAAACTACAATATCAGGCTTCAAAAAAGAAAATAGCACAGTAGTATTTTTCAATTTGAAAAGAAAGTTTTAAATTGGTATGTGTATGTGTAACATCTTTAGCAAGAATGGCTTCTAGACATTGTAATGTCTCGCCACCTGGCGGTTGGAATGAAGTTCAAGTGCAATGCTGCTCAATGACCCCGGCATAGGTGAAAGCTTGTGTTGTTCCCCAGAACTATTCCATGGTGATGTCTGAATTATTTTTCATTAGAATGAAACCAGCGTTTAAACGACACCTTTTATCGCGATACATGAAAAATACCCGAGTAAATACTTTTTCCCTGTCAAAAGAAAACGTTAGTTCTTTAGTTTTCCAAGGTAATTCAAACACTCATCTTCTCGTGACAGTTGCATTCATGAAAAAAGTTCGAAATTAACAGCTCATACCACTTTAAGAAAGTTTATAAGATACTTGCATAATATATAAGCTAACAGTTTGTTGTATGGTGGCTGTTTTGAAATATAAAAAAGACGGCTTGGGGTTGCAGCTATTGTTTAGCAAATGTAGTAGAAGGTGTGTCATGAGTTTTTGTTAATTTGAAAAGTTGGGGCTCAGTGGGTTAGAGTGATTGTCCCTCACTCCAAAACAGACCTTCCATCGATGCGGCGCGGTTTCGAATCCCAACCGATCGGCGTATGTGAAAGAAATGCTAGGTACTCGCCGAAGGTCGGGGGGTTACCTCAGGGCAACGAGCCCGGTTTCCTCGCCCACTTAACCCGGCGACGCCGCCATATAAGTGAAATAGTCTTAAGTGCGGTGTAAAACATTAAGCCATCGATCGGATTGCTTCAATATACTGTGCTTTATTGCTGTAACTGGTGGGCCTATGGTTAAAATTTATTGTATGGATTCTATGTTTTTCAAATAATGATACCCTCTAATCAAGTTACGTACGGTAGAAAATCTAAATGTGTTCTATATTGCTGCCAACAAAAGCAGCTACAATGGGTTTTGAGAATTTGTCCTAGATCGGTTTACAATATCACAGAAGAAACAAAGCACTCTTCGAACTATACTTAACCCTATATTGATGACCAAATGGACCAACCATGGTATAATTTTGGTTATATTCTGAGATTCAATATTTGTGCAACATTGCAATAGCTCAAAACAGCAATTTTGGGTGATAGAAAACTCACCAAATCTAAAGTTTTAAGTCTAAATTACTTTTGTATGTTTAGCGTTTTCTGTTCATCTAAGCGGTAACATTGGCATTTCACTCGCTGGCGTTATATAATGATTTTCTTAAACTCCTGGGTTTCCTCGACTAAACTATGGCTTTTCAGCTATAGAAACATAAGACCAACTCTTGAAAGGACTGGCTACAGATGGCAATGACAAGTTGGAAGTTGTTTCAATACACCCTGTTTGTGTTGGCGTTTCACGGACGTTTAGGCTATTTGATTATCATGAGTGGTCAATATTACGGTTTACAAGACCGCATCGCATCCTGGCAGTGTCTGTAATTGCGTGTCAATCTGTATAAGAATCTGGTATGCTGGCGAATGGATTGCTCCGAACAAGTAGCATATTTTGATAAAACGGTCGACAAGGCTTACACCGTCAATAGTTGAAGGCGGTGTTCTCTGGAAAAGGCAGTGTAATCGATCAGCAATGAAATTCGTCTTTACATACGGATGAAGAGCCGCATGGCTAGATTGTGTTCATAATCAGATATCCCAGACTCACACATGGTTAAGTTGGATTCCTTGGCGTTTGTGCTTTTCAATTCTCCCAGCTATCATTGCCAAGATGCCCATCGGTATACATAAAGCTAGAAGGCTTCCATGGATTGCGGTCTAAAACTTTAAATATTCGTTTTTAACATTGTCAATTTTGTGTTTTCCTATAATGGGCAACGAAGCTTTAACGACATGTGTTAAAAAGCCGTCTATGGGAAATGTAGACACTTGTCTGACGGAGGACCATATATCCAGAGTACAAGAAACATGGAAAATGATTCGGCCAGATCTCACGAGAATTGGAGTGGTTGTTTTTACAAGGTATATACATGAACTATATTTTGAATCGTCTTAATTCAAGTTTTGAATATCTTCTTAAAAGTAATTTAGTTTGCTTTGCCAATATAGAGTTATTTTTTTGATAAATCAGCTTTTTAAACTATTTACAGTTGGATAATGTGCTGAGGCCTAAATGAGTCGCGGAAAGAGTTTTAAAAAATGTGTTCACAAATCATCTAGTTCCAAACAACACTGTCTTGTCTAGAGATTGTCTAAGGTCAAACTTTGTTATTTCTTGCTCCCTTATTAAATCTAAAACAGGGGTCAATCAGTGCGTTTGCCACGGATATGAATATAGCTTTAATTCTATTACCATGTTAACTGAAGAATAAGTTATTTTTTGCATGTCATAAAACAGTGATTCATAATGTCTACATAGTTGTAGATGTTCTTATCGTTGTAATCACTGTCTTTTCACCACGTGGGCGGGGAGTGGGTGGGTGATAAGTGAAATAATCTTGACCGCGGCGTAAAGCCAATCAATTCCCTTTTTTATTGATGAACAAATAATCTTTTGCACATCCTAATATCTACATGGTAATCTATGCCCCCCAGATGTTCTTAATTCTCAGTTCTTAATTTCCACAAAGTGATCCTTGCACAATCTTCATCGCAAATGTATAAATATTTCTAGTCTATTATTACTTATGTTTATGCTTGATAACGAAGTATCGAAAATGACACTTTATATTGAAAACATTTATACATTAAAATCTACAAAATTGGTTATTTCTTCCTTAATACCGTCAAACATCTAAACACCGCTTAAAGTGTATCCGTTTTATTGCCCAGATTGTGCAAAAGGCTGTAATATATCAAATCAGCTGGGTTTCAAACAAAAGTTGTTTCCTATAGATTTTTTCAGACGAATCCCGAAATGAAGGACATATTTCCTAAAATCATCACAATTAATGACGAGAATCAATTGGAATTAGAGATAGACGAAAAGATGCTCGAAAAACACGCTACAACTGTGATGGAGGGATTGGGGGCGGCTGTGGAGAGCCTGAACAACCCGTTTGTGTTGGACAATGTTCTTAAAGCCCTTGGTCTGGTTCATGCTAGAAGAGGAATTAAACCCGTCATGTTGAGAGTAAGTGTCGATTAATTGCTTCATTCTGTGTAGACAGATCGCGGGTGATGGGGGTCATATATCAGCCACAGACTACCGAATTCATAACTCTAGCCATTCAAATCTACTCCCTTGGCTACTGGGATGAGTTTGAAGCAAGCACTGTGACTTTGTTCACAGAACGGCTTTTGTGACTGTGTGTATGACAGATTTTGTTTAAAGTGGCATGAGCTGCCAAAATTCACACTTTTTTCATAATTTCTGATCGTCGCGACAGTAAGAAGCTTTAACGGCCATCGCAAAACTGAATGATTGGCGTTGGAATGAGGAAAATCCATGCAGTATCTGGCCTGTATGAACCGAAAACGTGTTCGAAAAGTAAACAAAATTTAAATAACCGGGACGACCATTAATTCAGTCTACGCCAAAGTTATTTCAAAACAACACTTTATCGTATATTTTCGAGACCAGAAGCACTAAAAAGCCTCTGAATTATACGTCTCGAGAAAAATAGCCAATAATTTTAACATTCTGTTTTAACGTCAAAATATCAATATTTTGGCAGCCCATGCCACTTTAATGTATGGACAATCCTACAGTTACCGAGGCACCAAATCAGCGACATTTGCTTAATTTCTGTTAGAACTTGGAACTGTGCAATAGATTTCAAAGCATAGTGCCTATTTGCAAAGGGGTGGTTCAGTTTTACAAGAGAAAAAAGAGATTCTCTCTAGTTACCTTATAGAATATAGTAACTTATTGATTGTTTGGTGTTTTACGCCGCTCTCAACATTGTTTCACTTATATGGTGGCTTTGTCAGTTTTATTGTGGGAGGAAACCGGGCTCTATGCCCGGAGGAAACCCACGACCTTCCAGTGGTAACTGACAACCATCCCATATAGTAACTGAATCAACATATGAAATCCCTCCATTTCATTGTATCTTTTAAGCCAGGGTCATATGTTAGCTCAGCCACCAACTGAATGTTGAGTTCGTTGGGAATACAGCTCCTATTTACGCACTAACACAAAAGTGATTCATGGGTATTTATTGTGAAATGTTATACTATTAAGATAGCAACACTGATAATTTTTCTTTCGCTTTGACAAACATGATAATTGTGCACTAAAATAGGTAACTGGTACAACATTTTGAGTAAATGATTCAACCCATGTTGTTCTATCTTCTCCTCACTCAAAGGACCTATGTGGGAAGGTCTTGGGTTTCCTCCGGGCATAGAGCCCGGTTTCCTCCCACAATAAAACTGGCAACGCCGCCATATAAGTGAAATAATCTTGAGCACGGCGTAAAACACCAAACAATCAATCAATCTATCTTCTCCAGCCAAGATAAAACCTAAATGTCTCCAACACGGAACGGGGACATGCAGATTTCAACTTGGCTTGGGGAGATGGTGTTGTTCGTGTCTCATTCACTTCAATAGACAATAACCAAAGTCCAAAATATCCATCAGTAAACTGCAAACCCTTCTGTGCCAATTCATTGATAAAATTAAATCAATTGAACAATTTTTAAAAAGTTTAAGCTTTAAAAAATATTGAAAAAAAAAGAAGATATTTCCGCTTAGATAACATCTCTTATTGTAATAGCCCATTGACATTTGTTCCATTATCGCCACTAAATCTATCGGCAATTTACTCACCATGTTGCCCCTGGCGAAATTGCCGTTTAGAAAAAAAAAACTGACGAACGATTTTTAAAATTTCCCGCATGCTCCCAATGATTCGAAAAGGGATTTAATATTCCCAGAACACAGCGGAATAATACGGACTAAGGGATATAAAATGAGTTCCCAATAGTGAGATCGAGCTTGCATTTTTGCAGTTTTATGATCTGTTGCATGCATTACTGTATGTCGATCCGGAGTCAGTCAAGAGGCTTTCGCTTTGTAATAGTCATTCACTTTTTTAAAGAAATGCAATTTATTTTCATACCGCCGCCAGGGATGGAAGTTAATGTGGCACTAGCTGCCAAAATTCTGACTTCTTTAATAAATTCCCATTGTTAAGAGATGAGAATTACCTTAAGAAACCAAAGAATAGACTGGGAAATAAAATATATCGGTAAAGTCAGTAACCTACACGAACCGAAGATGTGTGCTGATCATGCTAATGACGTACAAAATCCAGATAACCAGGATGTATATCACAAGTAGTGTTATTCCGGAATAACACTACTTGTGTACTACGTTAAACTAATCAGTGGAACTACTGGATTCAGGATGTATATTATGGGTACATTTTTGGTGGGGTTTTTCTTGGGGTTTTTCTAAAACTGCCTGCTTGTACAGATTATACGAGACAAAATATCTAACGAAGAAGTGACAAATACCAGCAGATTTTATGTACAAATTTTGATTTACACTACAAGTATTACGCAAACGGTGGAGATATAATATATATTTCAATACGACTTACTCTTACCAACCAGCTAACTAACAGTTCCGAAATAAAAAAAAACTGTAGTCCGAAAACTCACGAGGTTAACTGGTAAGTATAGCAGTATAGATCAGATGATCTCAAAATAGAACTCACAGAATAAAATCCTGGAAACACGCTGGAAAATTTGTTGCCCAATAAGGACAATATATAGATCACACAAATGACTACTGGTAAAAGATCTTAGAATGAATAGATAAATTAACAATCCAAATAAAGATAAGCAGTGAAATCTTATGCAATCGCATTCAAGTTATATAGCATTCAAATGCTAACTGATAGCATACTGGAGTACAGTTGTGAACTGACTGACTAAATAAAAATATCGCGCCCTTTAAATAGATTTCCAGGAGGTTCTATATCTATCTTATTATGACGTACATAAACGCACATTTACACGTACTGAAGAAACTTGACATATTTAGTCTTCTAGAAGAATCTATATGCCAATCAGCGCAATATCTTAAATCTTGGTCAGGTAAACAGTTGTGGAATATAGGCTAAAAAGTCAAATGCGCAGTAAGCAAATAATTCTAGAATGGTCCGTAAGCTTATACAAATGATGACATCACCCAAGATTGGTATCTGCAGAAAGCTCTTACTTTCTACTTACTTACTCTGTTTCAACGATTCATTTGACAGATAATGTGTAATATTAATCAGCGTGCCTTCATTTGAATTGGCTTCATTACTCGAGGACACCTTCATATACAACTACGTGAATCTCTTAGAATTATTCGAGATACTGGATTGTCTTTTTTTTTCAGAAACTTTGGCCTGCGCTGGATTTCGGACTTTCTGAAGCTCTTCCGGATAGTTACACAAAAGAAGTTACAGATGCTTGGAAAAAGGTTTATGATTACATATGTGCCCGGATGAAAGAAGGTATGAAAGACTCGGACGATGGATGAACAAGACTACCATTCGCTCCGAGTGAAAATAGTGCAGTATTTCTACCATACTTGTGAAAATAGGAGCTTTCCGATTTAAGAAAAGTGGCCGTACATAATACACCCTGTGTTCTAAAGGCAAGACTCTATCGCTAGTTTTATTAACATAACCCACGAGGCCTCTGTTCCTAATGAGATGGCTTATTATTAAAGAATTTAATTATAGTATTTAATTAACAAACGTACATAATACACGAGTGCCATAATGTAGATCTCTTGGTAAAATTTATTTTAAACAGAATCAGCTTATGGTTCGTCATCTTTATCAATAATGCAATATAAGAGCTTTACGCGGATTCCAGCCTTGGGGATATACGTTAAGATTGATGTTATAAGAAACAAAAATCTGTAAAATGAACTCCTGCATCCCGGTTATTCGAATTGCGTGTTCGTTATAATCATGAATCTTCGATTCGCACAGGCTACTTGCTTTACCCATATTTTTTATTCCAAGTTCAATTTTTTAGTTTTGGCAAACACTGAACCTCCCTAGGCAATCGTGATTTATGAAAAACACACTATAATCTGATCAACATTTATAAATGATAAAATGTCTAGGTCGGTTTTTGATTTCAGTACACATTGCAGTTCAGTTCTGTACTTTTGGTCAAGGCGGTTGGTCACAGAAAATTGATATGTCTCACTGCTGAATCTTTTTAATTGGATTAGTCTAAGCCATGCATATCTGGACACAATTTCTGTATATAAACATGAAGTCATACTTAGTTGAAATTCGACTCTCTAACGATGAATTCTTATTGGCTGTTAAGATTTTAATTTTCAAAAGATGTCCTAAAATGGGACACCAATTAACCCTCCTTCTGTAAATTGACTGATTGCTGTTTTACGCCGCACTCAATATTGTTTCACCTATATGAGTCAATTAGAGCACGTGTCAATAAGCCTCTTTCGAGTTTGGCTAAAACCCCGCGAGATCACGCGAGAAATGAGTTTAGGGGTATAACTTTCATTGACTGGCCGTTCATTTAACATTAGCATCTATGGTGATCGGTGGTTATTGTGTGGTTTTGTCTTTAAATCTTTATTTCTTAATCATTTCTTTAATCCAATTTTTTTTGTGAAACACACCAGAAGCTATCAGTTGCGTTTTTGTCAGTTGACTGTCAATAAAAATATTTATATCGCGTGGAAACGCTTCGAAGTTGTCAAAAATCAACGGTGAAAACACAACTACGACGTGTTATTTTCGTGTTAGAAATAATTTTATTTTTTCGTCCGTCAAAAAGAAGTATCTAATGGCTTTTTATATATCTTGATATGTCTCACAAAAAGACTTTTGTAAAAAGTATAGATTGTAAGCTGAGAATCACAGATAAAACAACAGTTAGTTCTAATTTATTTAGTTTAAGTGACACAAAAAGAAGTGCCAGGGCCTCTCTTTCTGTTTGAGAATAAATCGTCTCAACATCAGGTTACCCCTTTAAACGAATTACCAGATTATTAAATGAGTATTGCACCTAAGCATACCGAACTGGCGTCTACAACAAGCTCTGTAACTTACTCCCTAAACAACTTAAAGTGTTCCAACTGAAATGTTGACTGTGTTGAGTTAGTAGGAGTTATCGGAGAATATTTCGGTAGTATTTGCCTAACGTTGGTTTATTTGTTTTTTATAAGTTTTAGACGATTTTACGTTATCTGCAGCCAAGAGGCTATACTCAAATTTAATGGTTCGGTTATTTTTTTACAGTAGTTACTGTTGTTAAAGAGATTTTCTTGTTGTCAACTTGTGGATGAAATGAGTGTTGGTACCAAAAACATATTTGTCTAAGGATTTTTCAAATTTGTCGGGTATTTTAGCTTCGTTTCCATTGCTAATGGCATGACTTACATATGGTTTGATGCTTTTCCAGCGCCACCGAAGTGAAGTTTGCTGGGGTTTTTATTTGGGGTATCTTTTGTCTTCTTTGTTTAGGTTATGAGAATCGACCTGAGGTTTTCTGCGCAAGCTTACAGCCTTTAAAGCTGCGCGTGTGATGTATCAACGGCTGGTTATTATGGCTGTCAAACAGAAAACAATAGCAACAGGGAAATCCTTAAGTAACCCATTAAATGTACTTTTGGGCGGAAAATCGATTTGTAGCCTTTCGTTCGAGATTGATCAATTCTTTTTTCTACTTATCTGGAGGTCAACAAAAGCCCAGAGCAAACTTATGCGGTATGCCCTTTTAGGGTCATCTTTGATTTTGACAGTAATGTCTGTGATTGTATATAGCCCTCCGCCTCGGCTATGTGGGGAATTATTGTCAATATCAAGTCATACACAAGCGTCCTCCCCAGATACCCAGCGACTGACTGATAAATAGCTATGGAATAATTTAAAAAATATATTTGTTGACCGACATTAAACATTATCTTGTATCTGTGGACATCACCAAAATACACACAGCCATCAGATTTGATGCGGGATTTCGGGAATAACTGAAAATTGTCTTTGTTTTAACAGAATGATATTTAAAATTAAAATGCTATTTTATAATGTTACATATAAAGGGAGGAGAACGACAAGAAACGTTGGTTAAGCATTAACTGAGACCTAAATTTCAAGCTTGTGACGAAATCTCCCTCCACGAATTCCATCCTTAAAGTGGCATAAGCATAAGATGCTTTGAAGGCCATCGAAAAACTAAATGATTAGCGTTGAAATGAGGAAAATCCATACAGTATGTGGCTTATACGAACCTAAAAAGTGTTCGAAAATTAAACAAATTTAAATAACCGGGACGACCATTCATTCATTCTAAGCCAAAGTTAGTTCAAAACAATACTTTATAGTACATTCTCGAGACTGGAAGCACTGAAAAGCTTGAAAAAAAAAAATAGTCGATAATTTCAACATTCTGTTTTTACGTCAAAATATCAACATTTTGGCAGCTTAAACTATGATAAAGTTATGTTTCCCATAAAATAATATGTCAACGGGTCTAATTCAACATTCTTATTAGGTCTGCTTGTAGGTTTTAATGAGCGAATTCAGACTGCATAGGAAGTAGAGATAAGGAGATTTTTGTTCACAATTTTGATAAAAAATGCGTCTTGTTAAATGCAAATACATCGCCAATCTCAGCCTCTCGGGAAAAACTCAATGCTTATCTGTCTCTAAATATTCATAACACAAATTATATATTGGAATAAGTGATGTAGTTTGACAAATCAGGGCAAAAACATTTGAGAAAATGTAGCTGGTCGATGATTGCCCGGAGTCTTTCCTACAGTCAATATTAGTTTATTTACTTGGCGAGAAAAGAAATGAAATCAAATCTTTACGTGTATCACCAGACCTTCCATACCTTTTGCTCTGTTGGTGATAAATTGATTGATGTTTTACCCGCACTAAAGATTATTTAATTTATATGGAGGCGTTGCCAGGTTTAGTGGGGGAGTAAACCGGGCTCATTGCCCGGAGGAAATCCTCGACCTTCGGCGAGTACCTGGCAACTCTTCCACATACGGTGACCGAGTGAAAAATCCACTCAGATGCTCTGTTGGAGCCTGATAAAAGATTGTCAATCTACTTTCCGCACAAAAATATATATTTAAAGAGTTATTTAGGGAATGTCATGTTGCTTTGTTTTCTGTCTGACAATCAATAAACAAACAGCCCAAAATACGACACACGCGCAGCCACAGTTGGGTGTATACCGCACACCTAACCACAACAAAGCGGACAAAGGAATTCCCAAATACAAATATCCAGCGGTCAGTGGGGGCTAGGAAGTTACCAATGTCTATCTGGAAACCTCATCTTCATATAAATGACAGTCGAATAGTACACAGTTCTACGTGTCGCTGGTTCCGGACATGCCCTTTTAAGGCATACCGGATAAATCACCAAAACGGAACTCCGTACTCCTATTGAAAGCTGTTAAGCAGCTTTTTTCAGTGAATCTACGTGTTTGGCATGATTTTCTTTCCCTTTAAACGTCTTATTAATTCCGCTCGTATCGTTGTCTAAGAGGATTTAATGCGTACAATACTTTCCAAACTACTCACAACGTTTTAACACTTTCACGCAGTGCCCTTGATTCGACGCAAATTATTTTTAAGGATTTGTAACTTCTGCCAAGTAAATACAACAGCAGAAAAAAATATCAGTAGAAGTTCTTATTCAATTGATAAGCCGCTTCGGCACCCATCGATCCAGTAAACCATACAACAAGTAGGCCCTATCACAAACTGGACAGAGCTCAATTACATGAACGCTTTGGATCAATTGATTTTTAAGAAATAATTAACAAACGATAAAAGATGTAGGCCGCTGTTACAGTTATGGTAGTAGCGCCCTCGCCAGTTGAACTATAAGAAAATTAATATTTGGGATTTATTTCTTCTGGTAACGCTGGATTTTGTTGTTGTGAAAGATGCTATTTTAAACTGATTTGTTGTTATCTATAGTAGTAGTAGTAGTTTATTCTCGGATCATTTCATAAAGATAAAAAGAATTAAATATTTTTACAAAAGCGACAGACGGTAGAAAACAAATTCTATAGGGCGTGTCGAAGTCTGTCATTTGTTAAACTTTTCTAAATTGCACATAATTTTAACAGTTTTGTTTTTCATTAGACTAATAACTCTATAAATACCACGCGTTGTCGTAAAATAAGATGGTAAATATTGCTGCCTAATGTTGATTGATAGTGGACTCTGAGCTATAAAGTGAACTTCAATATCGCTGCCTAAGGTTGATATATACTGGACACTGAGCTATAAAGTGAACTTCAATATCGCTGCCTAAGGTTGATATATACTAGACTCTGAGATATAAAGTGAGCTTCAATATTGTTGCCTAAGGTTGATATATACTAGACTCTGAGCTATAAAGTGGGGCTTCAATATCGCTGCCTAAGGTTGATATATACTAGACTCTGAGATATAAAGTGAGCTTCAATATTGTTGCCTAAGGTTGATATATACTAGACTCTGAGCTATAAAGTGAGCTTCAATATTGCTGCCTAAGGTTGATATATACTGGACTCTGAGATATAAAGTGAGCTTCAATATTGTTGCCTAAGGTTGATATATACTAGACTCTGAGCTATAAAGTGGGGCTTCAATATCGCTGCCTAAGGTTGATATATAATAGACTCTGAGCTATAAAGTGAGCTTCAATATCGCTGCCTAAGGTTGATATATACTGGACTCTGAGATATAAAGTGAGCTTCAATATTGCTGCCTAAGGTTGATATATACTGGACACTGAGCTATAAAGTGAACTTCAATATCGCTGCCTAAGGTTGATATAAACTGGACACTGAGCTATAAAGTGAACTTCAATATCGCTGCCTAAGGTTGATATATACTGGACACTGAGCTATAAAGTGAACTTCAATATCGCTGCCTAAGGTTGATATATACTGGACACTGAGCTATTAAGTGAACTTCAATATCGCTGCCTAAGGTTGCCTAAGGTCCCCAATAACATTATCGTCACAGTTAGTACAGAACCTTTGATCATTTTGGATACCTCTATGTCTACCTTATTCAACATCTAGACATTGGTTGCTGGTTCTGAACCTACATAACGAAGCTGCTTGACAGGGCTTTAGCTTCCATAATTACATTTCAAGGCCGATAGTTTTGTTTAAACATACGATATAACCGAAATGATGGGTTTAGTTGAACTTGCCATTCCTGGATAAATTGGTCTGAAAGGACTCTGAAAGGTTGATATATACTGGACTCTGAGATATAAAGTGAGCTTCAATATTGTTGCCTAAGGTTGATATATACTAGACTCTGAGCTATAAAGTGGGGCTTCAATATCGCTGCCTAAGGTTGATATATACTAGACTCTGAGCTATAAAGTGAGCTTCAATATTGCTGCCTAAGGTTGATATATACTGGACTCTGAGATATAAAGTGAGCTTCAATATTGTTGCCTAAGGTTGATATATACTGGACACTGAGCTATAAAGTGAACTTCAATATCGCTGCCTAAGGTTGATATATACTGGACACTGAGCTATAAAGTGAGCTTCAATATCGCTGCCTAAGGTTGATATATACTAGACTCTGAGCTATAAAGTGAACTTCAATATCGCTGCCTAAGGTTGATATATACTGGACACTGAGCTATAAAGTGAACTTCAATATCGCTGCCTAGGGTTGATATATACTGGACACTGAGCTATAAAGTGGGGCTTCAATATCGCTGCCTAAGGTTGATATATACTAGACTCTGAGCTATAAAGTGAGCTTCAATATCGCTGCCTAAGGTTGATATATACTGGACTCTAGATATAAAGTGAGCTTCAATATCGCTGCCTAAGGTTGATATATACTGGAATCTGAGATATTAAGTGAGCTTCAATATCGCTGCCTAAGGTTGATATATACTGGACACTGAGCTATAAAGTGAACTTCAATATCGCTGCCTAAGGTTGATATAAACTGGACACTGAGCTATAAAGTGAACTTCAATATCGCTGCCTAAGGTTGATATAAACTGGACACTGAGCTATAAAGTGAACTTCAATATCGCTGCCTAAGGTTGATATATACTGGACACTGAGCTATAAAGTGAACTTCAATATCGCTGCCTAAGGTTGATATATACTGGACACTGAGCTATAAAGTGAACTTCAATATCGCTGCCTAAGGTTGATATATACTGGACACTGAGCTATAAAGTGAACTTCAATATCGCTGCCTAAGGTTGATATAAACTGGACTCTGAGCTATAAAGTGAACTTCAATATCGCTGCCTAAGGTTGATATATACTGGACACTGAGCTATAAAGTGAACTTCAATATCGCTGCCTAAGGTTGATATATACTAGACTCTGAGCTATAAAGTGAACTTCAATATCGCTGCCTAAGGTTGATATATACTGGACACTGAGCTATAAAGTGAACTTCAATATCGCTGCCTAAGGTTGCCTAAGGTCCCCAATAACATTATCGTCACAGTTAGTACAGAACCTTTGATCATTTTGGATACCTCTATGTCTACCTTATTCAACATCTAGACATTGGTTGCTGGTTCTGAACCTACATAACGAAGCTGCTTGACAGGGCTTTAGCTTCCATAATTACATTTCAAGGCCGATAGTTTTGTTTAAACATACGATATAACCGAAATGATGGGTTTAGTTGAACTTGCCATTCCTGGATAAATTGGTCTGAAAGGACTCTCATTACGTTACTAATTAGCCACTTTTTACTTGAAAATTTTTGGTCTCTCCATACATTTGCCAAACCACAGGATTCAAGAGTATCTCTAAGAAACAGTAACCATTTTGAATTAAAAGTCCCAAACATATAAAGATTATAAGTAATTGAGTAAGCCCTGCTAGAGAAATTGTATTGGTCAGTAATAATATTGGCCCAATAATATTGGTTGTAGGTTATGAGGTGGAGTTTATAACCTTGTTGTTTGCTAGAAGTAGTTTATGAGATGGAGTTTATAACCTTGTTGTTTGGGAGAAGTAGGTTATGAGATGGAGTTTATAACCTTGTTGTTTGTAGGATATGAGATGGAGTTCATAGCTTTATTGTTTGCTAGTTGTAGGTTATGGGATGGAGTTTATAACCTTGTTTTTTGCTGGTTGTAGGTTGTGAGATGGAGTTTATAACCTTGTTGTTTGCTGGTTGTAGGTTATGAGATGGAGTTTTTTTATAACCTTGTTGTTTGCTAGAAGTAGGTTATGAGATGGAGTTTATAACCTTGTCATTTGTTAGTTGTAGGATATGAGATGGAGTTCATAGCCTTGTTGTTTGCTAGTTGTAGGTTATGAGATGGAGTTTATAACCTCGTTGTTTGCTGGTTGTAGGTTGTAAGATGGAGTTTATAACCTTGATGTTTGCTGGTTGTAGGTTATGAGGTGGAGTTTATAACCTTGTTGTTTGCTGGTTGTGAGATGGAGTTTATGGTTGTTTTGTTTGTTGTTTGTTATATAGTTTTGTCTGTGCCGGGGGGGGGGGGGGGGCTGGTGGAGGAAGCAAAATTTATGGGGTTCAGTCTCAGTCCACCGATGTTCTTGCCATAGTTTGGATGCGTAAAAAATTGTCAATGTGTTACAAAAGGATTCCAGAAAATTCTACTGACCAAGGCTAAGCTCATGTCAGTCGTCAACCTAATGAAATATCATAGGTTTGCTTTGTTACAACAATTTATGGGGTATAAAGGTCTAAATGATATACCTCTTTTTAACACAATTAGAAACTTGTCTCCATTGTTATTTTAGACAAGAAGATTTTCCATGTGCCCGTGTGTTTTAGTGATCATAAATAATATTGGCCCAGAACCCTACCATTCGTTTAGCAATTATAATTTCAATAGGCATTCGCCTAAGCTCTCCGTATACCACACAAGTGTAGCATTTTTACCTAAATTCAAAACAAGTTTACAGAATCTCAAAGGACGTTTTTCAATTAATTGTGAGTTCTCGAACCCCCGAATTTCACATCCATATAATATGGATTCACATCCATATTCACATCCATCCATATTCACATCCATCCATATTCACATACAAATTTCACATCCATATAATATATAATAGGTTCCATTAATTTGTCAAATAAATCTAGTTGAACATCTGCAGGTAGATGATTATCGAAAAATGTTCTTACTAATCCAAATGGTTCTTTATTAGCTTGATCAAAGGGCATTTTTACATTTTAAGAAACCACCGTTGTAATTAAAAACAACCCCCAAATAAGGATTGATTGATTGGGGCTTAACGTCGCACTCAACAGCTAAATTTATATGGCGACAAAAGTACCAACCGACCAAAAGATACCAACCCCACCCACCCACCCCCCCCCCCCCCCCCCCCACCCCGCTCACCCACCCAGATCTAAATTTAGGCCCCATAGAACGTCAGGAAGGCTAATGTATGTAGCATACTTAATGTTCCTTCTTGCTGGGTCAGCATACATGGCTAAAGCAGAGCCACAATGCCCCCAGTCCGAGGGCCCCCAAATTAGAAAAGCTGTCTACAATCCCTGCGGTATTACCATCAAATACAAGAGAATGTTGAAGGACAGATTTCCGTTCGCAAAAAAAAAATTGATCACAAAAATTGATTGCTTTAGGTTATCTAATGCCGTTTGTAAGGCTTTGGGGGATTCTGCAAATATAACAGTATCACCCACATACAAAATATCCATCAGTTTTACCAAATTTACAAATAACTAAAATTGTCTAAGTCAGCTAAAAACATTGAAAACATAATAGATGATAAATTTTCCCCTCGTCCAACTCCCACTGAGCTATGGAAGATTTTACCCCATTATTAAAAACACAAGATTTGAACCCGTTATTATTAATCCTAACTGTCATACATTTTTTTGCCGCATAAATTGATTTTATTAAACATTTATTGATTTTCACATATTTTGTTTTCATCTACATTTGTTTGTTTAAGTTTGTCATTTTTCCTTAAAGCAGGTCGGTGACGTCATCAAATGTTGGTACAAGGTATTTGATCATAAAAGTTACAAATAAAACAAAAAGTCTAGTCTGTATATTTTTTCAGGGCTATTTCACTGGACCCTGTTTGCTCATTTTGGCTTGAACAGAAAAATAACTACCTTTCATAAATATGCTTGGAAAAGGCCCATATTTAGAGACAAAAGTTGTCCCCGTTGATTTATTAAATATCATTTTTCTAAGTAAATATGATCATACATGGGGAATTGAATACTAATTACATCTTATAATATAACTATGTGAAGAATAGTTTGGTATAGGTTTTAGAAACAAACTATGAATGGTTAAAATTGACCCGACGTGCCTACTCAAAGCTTTTCTTTTCGATATCACCTTAATTCTTAACTGACGTGATACAAATTTAAATAGGACTTGCCTGACCGCCCCACCTCTCCTCGACCTTGTCCGATGTAGGCCAAAATTGCTAACATATCCTCTGTCTTGACAGTTACACCGATTTCCCCGATCAGACATGCAGATCACACTACCCATGACATAAGTCTGATAAGTCCTTCAATTGTCTCGTTGTCGGATTCCTGTAACTTGTAAGCCACTTTTTATGGGTAAAGTTTTTCTTCTAGTGTCTTGCTCATACCTTTAGTGCCAACAATGGCATTTGGTTTCGCACCCCACGCACTGTTGTTTCATGTTCGAATGTCTTATGAATTCCAGTGACTGCTGTTTATTGCCTTGGGCAGAGCTTTAGATATAACCGTGGCCAGCCCAGGTAACACCAGGGCCCTGTCTTACGAAGCTGGCGTAAAGTTGCGCATAGGCCTACAACATGGATCAGTTGCGACTAGGGCGTAAGTTCCTATAGCTTTAACACTGATTTACGTCCGACGTAACTTACGCCCGCTTTGTAAGACAGGGCCCTGGGGGGTATTTCATAAACCACATACAGCCGACTACGGCCAGATAGTCGACTAAGCAGTAATGTTAAAGCATTGCTATTCTAGTCGGCTAGGCCAGTTTAGCCGTCTAAACCTGTTTATGAAATACCCCCCAGCTGAGTGACCTCTGAACCCATAGCAGAGGAGTCAATTTCCGACGGTTCGGGCTTTTTCGATTTACCTCTACCTTTTCTTTGCTTGGTTGTGTCCTGTTCTTCTAAAGCCTCATTCACCGAAGTCATCAAAATCTCTTCTACGTCACTACCATCAACATCCCCGCCGTCATTACCCCCAACACTTTCCTCTACTTCTCTCTACTTTACGTGCCTTCCACCCTCCTCCATGTTGAGTAGTAGAGTACGCCCCCCCCCCCAACCCACGTCCCCCAAACGAGTTTTATGCCTAATAAACCTATATTCGATTGTAAACACTGAAATGATGGCCTTATCTGACAGGAATATGGCACTCAAGAATAGAGAAGAAAAACCGTTCTTTGTTTAGACATATCTTCGGCCATGAAGAAGAGCCTTAGAGCTTCATCAAATATGGCGGATCGTTGATGATTTATATACAAGATTTATCTGAGAGAGTGTCTTCAGTACTGCAACTGTTACTTTCAAGAAAATATAACGAAAGTCATGGACAGTGTTTTGCTCGATGATTTTAAGAGCCTAGGTGGCCCGTGGACCTGCTTGTCTTATTTTGTTATTTTTAAGAATTAGGGAAAGCAAAATCCAGAAATTATTTACTTACAAAACAGCCTCAGAAGGTTTCTCAGGCAATCTAGAACCCCTAAGCGGCCCCTGGGCCCTAGCCCGATGCGTTGGGATATTCACCCTCTCGACCATGCTTCAAAAACGTTACAAGGCTTCATCTATAACTTTAGAACATGTATAACGATGTTTTTTTTTAAGAATTAAGGAAAACAAAATCCGGAAATTAGCATTATTAGTTGCAGAACACCCTCAGAACGCTTCTTGGGCAATAAAGAACTCCAGAGCTTCCGGGGCCTATGCGGCCCCTGAACCCTCGCCTAATGGCTGTTTTAAATTTGTTATGTTTCTGTAATCGAAAGGCCTGGGACCCCTCTTTCGTAAAAAGCTCGATCCGCCCCTGATTGAACAATACTCCATTGGTAAGAGTTTGGTTCGAATTATTGTGAACTTATTTTTCTGATAACTCATAGAAAATGCCATCGGATTCCAAAGGTTAAAGAGCCTCATTGAGTGTTAGGGTTGGGAGGGGGAGGGTGGCTGGCTTCCTGTGTTACCACTTCGTTGTTTTCTGTATGCGATTTAAACGAATGCTACAAGTAAAAGTAACGTTTTATTCATTTATTTTCGCAGTCTATAGTTTCAAGGGGATTTAAAAAGCTGTCAATTTCTCACAGGTCTGCGTAATACTGCGTCGGCGTCTACCTTTTGGGTCATGGTCATCCACTTCGCAAGTAACAATTTTGATTGTCTGTACACTCATTTTGCTAATAGCGTTTGGTACATATCTATGTAGATTTTATTTTTTTTCTACGAAATGATCTTGTGGTATGAACATTTTTATAGTATATTTCGCTCAGTAGGTAGAGCGTTGGACGCTCAATCCGAACAGCCTTCCACCAATGGGTCGCGGGTTCAAATCCCACTCAGTCCACCCAAAAAATTGGAAAATTTTCTGACTGGGTTTTAACTCAAACGACCTTTGTGGGATGGTTACCAGTTATTACCGGAAGGTCGTGGGTTTCCTCCGGACATAGATGCCGGTTTTCTCCCACAATAAAACTGGTAACGCTGCCATATAAGTGAAATAATCTTGAGCGCGGCGTAAAACACCAAACTATCAATCAATCAATCTTTAGAGTATTATTGTTATATGGACTATTTGGTGGTCATATTTCATTCCTCAAAACTTTCCCATACAATTGTGTCATAGTCTGCGTGAAAGGTCACAATGTATTGTATTTACCTCTCACATGGCACATGCGCACCTGGCACGATTTCATGACCTCAGTTCTATCACAGTTAACAAACTTTCTAGTAGGATACAGGTTACTGTTATTCACTTTCGTGTCTTCGTAGGGACGAGAGAAGAAACAGATCGTGCGCTTATTTAACATTTTTAGTAGCCCATGGCTTTTTCTGGTCATTTCTGTAGTTTTTATGAAAGGAAAGTCGTGGAGTTTCTGTCCGAAAACGATTTTGGAAGTGGAATGAGACAAGTTTAAGTTGCACGGGCTCTGCTCTGTTTACCACTGACGGACTATATGTACCGTTAGCCCCATCAGGTGAGTTTGATTGATTGTTTGGTGTTTTACGCCGCGCTCAAGATTATTTCACTTATATACCTTCCGGTGGTAACTGGCAACCATCCCACATAGGTCACTCGAGTGAAAACCCAGTCAGAAAATTTTCCAATTTCAACGGCGATGACACAAAACGTAAACCTGCTTTGTTATTACATGATTAAGCAGGAGACGAGGTGGAAGATGTTCTCGATAGGCCTACCCTTGAAAACGCTGGTGACTAAAACAAGTTTGACCTAGCAATGGGGAGAATTTGTCTTCTGCATAATACAATAACCCTTTTGTGGCATAGTCATTTACGTAGACAGCAACAACAAAGGTTTTGAATCCGGTTATCCATTTACTGCAAGATGTTTTCGATACCCTTAATTAAATTTGACCTACACTGCATCAGTGGGGAGACTTACAGAATATCTCAAACCTTTTTCTCAAAGCCCGTTGCGCTTGTATTGGCAGTCATCTTTTCACACGATACTTTCTTTGACCATCGTTCCCGGAAGTCCTGCTCACAGGAGGTAACATGGCGACGAGTACAGGTCGACGACCATTAAATGTCGGAAATTATTAATAACGCAATAAGACCTTTTCTTAAGTGAAGTAATTTGCAACCTGCCAATAAGATATAGAGGTATACATGTGCCGTAAATTTACAACCAATTAACCGATAAAACTGCACAAATATAACTGTTACCAGTCATAAGCGCTTTTTATTATTTCAGATTTGAAAATTTCACCAGAGTATATAGGTCACTGCGATGTTTGTCTGGAATTAAAAAGCAAACAGATGGTCTTCTGAAGAACGAGGGCTGTTAGGGGATCGATACCCACCCGGTGATTCATTTCTGTGGCCAAAGCGAATACTGTAACGGAGCCCGTATCGGTCGTTTTGGCGGTAGTCGGACGGATATCTGTAGTCTTGGGATCGACCTCCACTGCTCCGACCTCTGGATCTTCCACCACTGTGATCCCAGGATCGACCGCCACTGTGCTGCCTGGATCGACCGCCTGAATCTCTGTGACCAATACGGTGCCATCGGTCGCTTCTAGATCGACTGCTGTCTTCAGAGCTCGATGAATATCGGAAATCATAGGCAGCAGGAAATCGATCATCTTGACCGTCACGAACGCTATCCACATATCGCCTTGCTCCTCTTTCGTCGTATCTCCGCCATGGCTTTGCACAGTGCGCTGAACAATTTTGTCTGAAACAAGCATTTTAAAACAACGTAAGTCTTAGAAATGATCATTTTTTAAGAGGATATCTTAGGATAGGATCCCACACCGCTCTAATGAAGAAATTTCACACTAATCATAGATGAAATTTAATCATTCTCTTTACCCGAACTGCATGCTACACCTGTCCGATATTTCGAAAATACAATTTAATTACTTTGTATTATTAGTAAAAGATGTAATTCTCCACCCATGCAGTATTAATTGACTTTACATTAGGGTGCAATCGAAAATATTTTCTTGTAGAAATGTTGATTTGTATGAAAAAGCTCGTTAAATATTAAATTAATATTTATCAAATGCTTAGCCTGGTGTCCGTTTCAATATTTGGTAATATGCTTATTATCGCTATCAAATTTCGCGTCATGTAACATGAAGTACACGACAAAGTACGGATAGCACAGAATGCTTTCGAAGTTCCAATCGGTTTCTGTCTTTTTTTAGTTTAGTAACCAACTGATTTTTCAGACAAACATGACTGTTTCGTTAGTTTATTAAAATAGACAGATTTGTTAACTCTTCATGTTAAACTAGACATTGTGTTTAGTCTATTTAACTAGACATGAACCCTTACGTACCAGGCATATAATAGTAGTTAGATGCATCCTAGGATATTTGGAGAAAAAAAATATGGTGCATCCAAATAACATCACTATAATAGAAGTATGATAAAAAATCCATTCAACAGCTTTACTTTCAAAGTTTTAATTCTAGATATTTGTCGGTTATATTGTAACGAATGAAATGAAAGCATAATCTAAGTTTAATAACGTAACGGCGTCAATGGTCAATTGATTAATTGCGGGAAAGCGTCGCACTCCGCATGCGTCGAAGTAACGAGTAGAGAAACATCCAACGAAACGTTTGGCAAAGTTCTCTAGAATTAGTATAAAGAGTAATTTATCTTTAAGTGGCATGAGTTGCCAAATATAGGAAAAGTTTCTTTGAAACAAAATTAGCTAATCGTCATTTTTTATCAAAAAGTACAAAATAAGAGCTTTCAACTGCCGCTAATCGTGTAGACCTACGTTTAGGCAGTTTAATAAACAATGAAACCTTAAAAATGAACGTATGCCTCTCGGTCATTTGGATCTTGTTCTGTAGTGATTATACCAATAATTTTTATTTCAACGCAAATCCTTCCGTTTTTCAAGGAACATGTAGGCCTACCTCAAACGCTGAACTTCTCTTAACCAGCAGAACTTAAAAACAAAAAACGGAATATATGCCGCATCTAAAGATTATTTAATTTATATGGAGGCGTTGCCAGGTTTAGTGGGGGAGTAAACCGGGCTCATTGCCCGGAGGAAACCCTCGACCTTCGGCGAGTACCTGGCAACTCTTCCACATACGGTGACCGAGTGAAAAATCCACTCAGATGCTCTGTTGGAGCCTGATAAAAGATTGTCAATCTACTTTCCGCACAAAAATATATATTTAAAGAGTTATTTAGGGAATGTCATGTTGCTTTGTTTTCTGTCTGACAATCAATAAACAAACAGCCGAAAATACGACACACGCGCAGCCATTGTTGGGTGTATACCGCACACCTAACCACAACAAAGCGGACAAAGGAATTCCCAAATACAAATATCCAGCGGTCAGTGGGGGCTAGGAAGTTACCAATGGCTATCTGGAAACCTCATCTTCATATAAATGACAGTCGAATAGTACACAGTTCTACGTGTCGCTGGTTCCGGACATGCCCTTTTAAGGCATACCGGATAAATCACCAAAACGGAACTCCGTACTCCTATTGAAAGCTGTTAAGCAGCTTTTTTCAGTGAATCTACGTGTTTGGCATGATTTTCTTTCCCTTTAAACGTCTTATTAATTCCGCTCGTATCGTTGTCTAAGAGGATTTAATGCGTACAATACTTTCCAAACTACTCACAACGTTTTAACACTTTCACGCAGTGCCCTTGATTCGACGCAAATTATTTTTAAGGATTTGTAACTTCTGCCAAGTAAATACAACAGCAGAAAAAAATATCAGTAGAAGTTCTTATTCAATTGATAAGCCGCTTCGGCACCCATCGATCCAGTAAACCATACAACAAGTAGGCCCTATCACAAACTGGACAGAGCTCAATTACATGAACGCTTTGGATCAATTGATTTTTAAGAAATAATTAACAAACGATAAAAGATGTAGGCCGCTGTTACAGTTATGGTAGTAGCGCCCTCGCCAGTTGAACTATAAGAAAATTAATATTTGGGATTTATTTCTTCTGGTAACGCTGGATTTTGTTGTTGTGAAAGATGCTATTTTAAACTGATTTGTTGTTATCTATAGTAGTAGTAGTAGTTTATTCTCGGATCATTTCATAAAGATAAAAAGAATTAAATATTTTTACAAAAGCGACAGACGGTAGAAAACAAATTCTATAGGGCGTGTCGAAGTCTGTCATTTGTTAAACTTTTCTAAATTGCACATAATTTTAACAGTTTTGTTTTTCATTAGACTAATAACTCTATAAATACCACGCGTTGTCGTAAAATAAGATGGTAAATATTGCTGCCTAATGTTGATTGATAGTGGACTCTGAGCTATAAAGTGAGCTTCAATATTGCTGCCTAAGGTTGATATATACTGGACACTGAGCTATAAAGTGAGCTTCAATATTGTTGCCTAAGGTTGATATATACTGGACACTGAGCTATAAAGTGAACTTCAATATCGCTGCCTAAGGTTGATATATACTGGACACTGAGCTATAAAGTGAACTTCAATATCGCTGCCTAAGGTTGATATATACTGGACACTGAGCTATAAAGTGAACTTCAATATCGCTGCCTAGGGTTGATATATACTGGACACTGAGCTATAAAGTGAACTTCAATATCGCTGCCTAAGGTTGATATATACTGGACACTGAGCTATAAAGTGAACTTCAATATCGCTGCCTAAGGTTGATATATACTGGACACTGAGCTATAAAGTGAACTTCAATATCGCTGCCTAAGGTTGATATATACTGGACACTGAGCTATAAAGTGAACTTCAATATCGCTGCCTAGGGTTGATATATACTGGACACTGAGCTATAAAGTGAACTTCAATATCGCTGCCTAAGGTTGATATATACTGGACTCTGAGATATAAAGTGAGCTTCAATATTGTTGCCTAAGGTTGATATATACTGGACACTGAGCTATAAAGTGAACTTCAATATCGCTGCCTAAGGTTGATATATACTGGACACTGAGCTATAAAGTGAACTTCAATATCGCTGCCTAAGGTTGATATATACTGGACACTGAGCTATAAAGTGAACTTCAATATCGCTGCCTAAGGTTGATATATACTGGACACTGAGCTATAAAGTGAACTTCAATATTGCTGCCTAAGGTTGATATATACTGGACACTGAGCTATAAAGTGAACTTCAATATCGCTGCCTAAGGTTGATATTTACTGGACACTGAGCTATAAAGTGAACTTCAATATCGCTGCCTAAGGTTGATATATACTGGACACTGAGCTATAAAGTGAACTTCAATATTGCTGCCTAAGGTTGATATATACTGGACTCTGAGCTATAAAGTGAGCTTCAATATTGCTGCCTAAGGTTGATATATACTGGACACTGAGCTATAAAGTGAACTTCAATATCGCTGCCTAAGGTTGATATATACTGGACAATGAGATATAAAGTGAACTTCAATATCGCTGCCTAAGGTTGATATATACTGGACACTGAGCTATAAAGTGAACTTCAATATCGCTGCCTAAGGTTGATATATACTGGACACTGAGCTATAAAGTGAACTTCAATATCGCTGCCTAAGGTTGATATATACTGGACAATGAGATATAAAGTGAACTTCAATATCGCTGCCTAAGGTTGATATATACTGGACACTGAGCTATAAAGTGAACTTCAATATTGCTGCCTAAGGTTGATATATACTGGACACTGAGCTATAAAGTGAACTTCAATATCGCTGCCTAAGGTTGATATATACTGGACACTGAGCTATAAAGTGAACTTCAATATCGCTGCCTAAGGTTGATATATACTGGACACTGAGCTATAAAGTGAACTTCAATATCGCTGCCTAAGGTTGATATATACTGGACACTGAGCTATAAAGTGAACTTCAATATCGCTGCCTAAGGTTGATATATACTGGACACTGAGCTATAAAGTGAACTTCAATATTGCTGCCTAAGGTTGATATATACTGGACACTGAGCTATAAAGTGAACTTCAATATCGCTGCCTAAGGTTGATATTTACTGGACACTGAGCTATAAAGTGAACTTCAATATCGCTGCCTAAGGTTGATATATACTGGACACTGAGCTATAAAGTGAACTTCAATATTGCTGCCTAAGGTTGATATATACTGGACACTGAGCTATAAAGTGAACTTCAATATCGCTGCCTAAGGTTGATATATACTGGACAATGAGATATAAAGTGAACTTCAATATCGCTGCCTAAGGTTGATATATACTGGACACTGAGCTATAAAGTGAACTTCAATATCGCTGCCTAAGGTTGATATATACTGGACACTGAGCTATAAAGTGAACTTCAATATCGCTGCCTAAGGTTGATATATACTGGACACTGAGCTATAAAGTGAACTTCAATATCGCTGCCTAAGGTTGATATATACTGGACTCTGAGCTATAAAGTGAACTTCAATATCGCTGCCTAAGGTTGATATATACTGGACTCTGAGATATAAAGTGAACTTCAATATTGTTGCCTAAGGTTGATATATACTGGACACTGAGCTATAAAGTGAACTTCAATATTGTTGCCTAAGGTTGATATATACTGGACACTGAGCTATAAAGTGAACTTCAATATCGCTGCCTAAGGTTGATATATACTGGACACTGAGCTATTAAGTGAACTTCAATATTGTTGCCTAAGGTTGCCTAAGGTCCCCAATAACATTATCGTCACAGTTAGTACAGAACCTTTGATCATTTTGGATACCTCTATGTCTACCTTATTCAACATCTAGACATTGGTTGCTGGTTCTGAACCTACATAACGAAGCTGCTTGACAGGGCTTTAGCTTCCATAATTACATTTCAAGGCCGATAGTTTTGTTTAAACATACGATATAACCGAAATGATGGGTTTAGTTGAACTTGCCATTCCTGGATAAATTGGTCTGAAAGGACTCTCATTACGTTACTAATTAGCCACTTTTTACTTGAAATTTTTTGGTCTCTCCATACATTTGCCAAACCACAGGATTCAAGAGTATCTCTAAGAAACAGTAACCATTTTGAATTAAAAGTCCCAAACATATAAAGATTATAAGTAATTGAGTAAGCCCTGCTAGAGAAATTGTATTGGTCAGTAATAATATTGGCCCAATAATATTGGTTGTAGGTTATGAGGTGGAGTTTATAACCTTGTTGTTTGCTAGAAGTAGTTTATGAGATGGAGTTTATAACCTTGTTGTTTGGGAGAAGTAGGTTATGAGATGGAGTTTATAACCTTGTTGTTTGTAGGATATGAGATGGAGTTCATAGCCTTATTGTTTGCTAGTTGTAGGTTATGGGATGGAGTTTATAACCTTGTTTTTTGCTGGTTGTAGGTTGTGAGATGGAGTTTATAACCTTGTTGTTTGCTGGTTGTAGGTTATGAGATGGAGTTTTTTTATAACCTTGTTTGCTAGAAGTAGGTTATGAGATGGAGTTTATAACCTTGTCATTTGTTAGTTGTAGGATATGAGATGGAGTTCATAGCCTTGTTGTTTGCTAGTTGTAGGTTATGAGATGGAGTTTATAACCTCGTTGTTTGCTGGTTGTAGGTTGTAAGATGGAGTTTATAACCTTGATGTTTGCTGGTTGTAGGTTATGAGGTGGAGTTTATAACCTTATTGTTTGCTGGTTGTGAGATGGAGTTTATGGTTGTTTTGTTTGTTGTTTGTTAAATAGTTTTGTCTGTGCCGGGGGGGGGGGGGGGGGGGGCTGGTGGAGGAAGCAAAATTTATGGGGTTCAGTCTCAGTCCACCGATGTTCTTGCCATAGTTTGGATGCGTAAAAAATTGTCAATGTGTTACAAAAGGATTCCAGAAAATTCTACTGACCAAGGCTAAGCTCATGTCAGTCGTCAACCTAATGAAATATCATAGGTTTGCTTTGTTACAACAATTTATGGGGTATAAAGGTCTAAATGATATACCTCTTTTTAACACAATTAGAAACTTGTCTCCATTGTTATTTTAGACAAGAAGATTTTCCATGTGCCCGTGTGTTTTAGTGATCATAAATAATATTGGCCCAGAACCCTACCATTCGTTTAGCAATTGTAATTTCAATAGGCATTCGCCTAAGCTCTCCGTATACCACACAAGTGTAGCATTTTTACCTAAATTCAAAACAAGTTTACAGAATCTCAAAGGACGTTTTTCAATTAATTGTGAGTTCTCGAATTTCCGAATTTCACATCCATATAATATGGATTCACATCCATATTCACATCCATCCATATTCACATCCATCCATATTCACATACAAATTTCACATCCATATAATATATAATAGGTTCCATTAATTTGTCAAATAAATCTAGTTGAACATCTGCAGGTAGATGATTATCGAAAAATGTTCTTACTAATCCAAATGGTTCTTTATTAGCTTGATCAAAGGGCATTTTTACATTTTAAGAAACCACCGTTGTAATTAAAAACAACCCCCAAATAAGGATTGATTGATTGGGGCTTAACGTCGCACTCAACAGCTAAGGTTATATGGCGACAAAAGTACCAACCGACCAAAAGATACCAACACCACCCACCCCCCCCCCCCCCCCCCACCCCGCTCACCCACCCAGATCTAAATTTAGGCCCCATAGAACGTCAGGAAGGCTAATGTATGTAGCATACTTAATGTTCCTTCTTGCTGGGTCAGCATACATGGCTAACGCAGAGCCACAATGCCCCCAGTCCGAGGGCCCCCAAATTAGAAAAGCTGTCTACAATCCCTGCGGTATTACCATCAAATACAAGAGAATGTTGAAGGACAGATTTCCGTTCGCAAAAAAAAAATTGATCACAAAAATTGATTGCTTTAGGTTATCTAATGCCGTTTGTAAGGCTTTGGGGGATTCTGCAAATATAACAGTATCACCCACATACAAAATATCCATCAGTTTTACCAAATTTACAAATAACTAAAATTGTCTAAGTCAGCTAAAAACATTGAAAACATAATAGATGATAAATTTTCCCCTTGTCCAACTCCCACTGAGCTATGGAAGATTTTACCCCATTATTAAAAACACAAGATTTGAACCCGTTATTATTAATCCTAACTGTCATACATTTTTTTGCCGCATAAATTGATTTTATTAAACATTTATTGATTTTCACATATTTTGTTTTCATCTACATTTGTTTGTTTAAGTTTGTCATTTTTCCTTAAAGTAGGCAGGTCGGTGACGTCATCAAATGTTGGTACAAGGTATTTGATCATAAAAGTTACAAATAAAACAAAAAGTCTAGTCTGTATATTTTTTCAGGGCTATTTCACTGGACCCTGTTTGCTCATTTTGGCTTGAACAGAAAAATAACTACCTTTCATAAATATGCTTGGAAAAGGCCCATATTTAGAGACAAAAGTTGTCCCCGTTGATTTATTAAATATCATTTTTCTAAGTAAATATGATCATACATGGGGAATTGAATACTTATTACATCTTATAATATAACTATGTGAAGAATAGTTTGGTATAGGTTTTAGAAACAAACTATGAATGGTTAAAATTGACCCGACGTGCCTACTCAAAGCGTTTCTTTTCGATATCACCTTAATTCTTAACTGACGTGATACAAATTTAAATAGGACTTGCCTGACCGCCCCACCTCTCCTCGACCTTGTCCGATGTAAGCCAAAATTGCTAACATATCCTCTGTCTTGACAGTTACACCGATTTCCCCGATCAGACATGCAGATCACACTACCCATGACAGAAGTCCTTTAATTGTCTCGTTGTCGGATTCCTGTAACTTGTAAGCCACTTTTTATGGGTAAAGTTTTTCTTCTAGGGGGTATTTCATAAACAGGTTTAGACGGCTAAACTGACCTAGCCGACTAGAATAGCACTGCTTTAACATTACTGCTTAGTCGACTATCTGACCGTAGTCGGCTATATGTGGTTTATGAAATACCCCCCTGGTGTCTTGCTCATACCTTTAGTGCCAACAATGGCATTTGGTTTCGCACCCCACGCACTGTTGTTTCATGTTCGAATGTCTTATGAATTCCAGTGACTGCTGTTTATTGCCTTGGGCAGAGCTTTAGATATAGCCGTGGCCAGCCCAGGTAACACCTGGGGGGTATTTCATAAACCACATATAGCCGACTACGGCCAGATAGTCGACTAAGCAGTAATGTTAAAGCATTGCTATTCTAGTCGGCTAGGCCAGTTTAGCCGTCTAAACCTGTTTATGAAATACCCCCCAGCTGAGTGACCTCTGAACCCATAGCAGAGGAGTCAATTTCCGACGGTTCGGGCTTTTTCGATTTACCTCTACCTTTTCTTTGCTTGGTTGTGTTCTGTTCTTCTAAAGCCTCATTCACCGAAGTCATCAAAATCTCTTCTACGTCACTACCATCAACATCCCCGCCGTCATTACCCCCAACACTTTCCTCTACTTCTCTCTACTTTACGTGCCTTCCACCCTCCTCCATGTTGAGTAGTAGAGTACGCCCCCCCCCCCAACCCACGTCCCCCAAACGAGTTTTATGCCTAATAAACCTATATTCGATTGTAAACACTGAAATGATGGCCTTATCTGACAGGAATATGGCACTCAAGAATAGAGAAGAAAAACCGTTCTTTGTTTAGACATATCTTCGGCCATGAAGAAGAGCCTTAGAGCTTCATCAAATATGGCGGATCGTTGATGATTTATATACAAGATTTATCTGAGAGAGTGTCTTCAGTACTGCAACTGTTACTTTCAAGAAAATATAACGAAAGTCATGGACAGTGTTTTGCTCGATGATTTTAAGAGCCTAGGTGGCCCGTGGACCTGCTTGTCTTATTTTGTTATTTTTAAGAATTAGGGAAAGCAAAATCCAGAAATTATTTACTTACAAAACAGCCTCAGAAGGTTTCTCAGGCAATCTAGAACCCCTAAGCGGCCCCTGGGCCCTAGCCCGATGCGTTGGGATATTCACCCCCTCGACCATGCTTCAAAAACGTTACAAGGCTTCATCTATAACTTTAGAACATGTATAACGATGTTTTTGTTTAAGAATTAAGGAAAACAAAATCCGGAAATTAGCATTTTTAGTTGCAGAACACCCTCAGAACGCTTCTTGGGCAATAAAGAACTCCAGAGCTTCCGGGGCCTATGCGGCCCCTGAACCCTCGCCTAATGGCTGTTTTAAATTTGTTATGTTTCTGTAATCGAAAGGCCTGGGACCCCTCTTTCGTAAAAAGCTCGATCCGCCCCTGATTGAACAATACTCCATTGGTAAGAGTTTGGTTCGAATTATTGTGAACTTATTTTTCTGATAACTCATAGAAAATGCCATCGGATTCCAAAGGTTAAAGAGCCTCATTGAGTGTTAGGGTTGGGAGGGGGGAGGGTGGCTGGCTTCCTGTGTTACCACTTCGTTGTTTTCTGTATGCGATTTAAACGAATGCTACAAGTAAAAGTAACGTTTTATTCATTTATTTTCGCCGTCTATAGTTTCAAGGGGATTTAAAAAGCTGTCAATTTCTCACAGGTCTGCGTAATACTGCGTCGGCGTCTACCTTTTGGGTCATGGTCATCCACTTCGCAAGTAACAATTTTGATTGTCTGTACACTCATTTTGCTAATAGCGTTTGGTACATATCTATGTAGATTTTATTTTTTTCTACGAAATGATCTTGTGGTATGAACATTTTTATAGTATATTTCGCTCAGTAGGTAGAGCGTTGGACGCTCAATCCGAACAGCCTTCCACCAATGGGTCGCGGGTTCAAATCCCACTCAGTTCACCCAAAAAATTGGAAAATTTTCTGACTGGGTTTTAACTCAAACGACCTTTGTGTAATGGTTACCAGTTATTACCGGAAGGTCGTGGGTTTCCTCCGGGCATAGATGCCGGTTTTCTCCCACAATAAAACTGGCAACGCTGCCATATAAGTGAAATAATCTTGAGCGCGGCGTAAAACACCAAACTATCAATCAATCAATCTTTAGAGTATTATTGTTATATGGACTATTTGGTGGTCATATTTCATTCCTCAAAACTTTCCCATACAATTGTGTCATAGTCTGCGTGAAAGGTCACAATGTATTTTATTTACCTCTCACATGGCACATGCGCACCTGACACGATTTCATGACCTCAGTTCTATCACAGTTAACAAACTTTCTAGTAGGATACAGGTTACTGTTATTCACTTTCGTGTCTTCGTAGGGACGAGAGAAGAAACAGATCGTGCGCTTATTTAACATTTTTAGTAGCCCATGGCTTTTTCTGGTCATTTCTGTAGTTTTTATGAAAGGAAAGTCGTGGAGTTTCTGTCCGAAAACGATTTTGGAAGTGGAATGAGACAAGTTTAAGTTGCACGGGCTCTGCTCTGTTTACCACTGACGGACTATATGTACCGTTAGCCCCATCAGGTGAGTTTGATTGATTGTTTGGTGTTTTACGCCGCGCTCAAGATTATTTCACTTATATACCTTCCGGTGGTAACTGGCAACCATCCCACATAGGTCACTCGAGTGAAAACCCAGTCAGAAAATTTTCCAATTTTTTTTGGACTGAGTGGGATTCGAACCCGCGACCCATAGGTGGAAGACTGTTCGGATTGAGCGTCCAACGCTCTACCTACTTAGCCACGGAGACCCCCGGGTGAGTTTGAGTGTCAGTTGGAATTTGTACCCTGATGAAATTGTGCTATATAAAATCCCGCATCCCGCCACCCAAATGCTTTGGTTGAACAATAATAAGTGAAAGAGTGAAAACATTAAAATCATCGCAAACGGCAAATGATATTTTGTCCTTCATCCAGTAGCCAGTGACAAATTCAGTTTCTGGACTTCTGACGAATTTAATAGATAACCAGATTCGACTACTTAATTTTGCTCTCGACTTCAACGGCGATGACACAAAACGTAAACCTGCTTTGTTATTACATGATTAAGCAGGAGACGAGGTGGAAGATGTTCTCGATAGGCCTACCCTTGAAAACGCTGGTGACTAAAACAAGTTTGACCTAGCAATGGGGAGAATTTGTCTTCTGCATAATACAATAACCCTTTTGTGGCATAGTCATTTACGTAGACAGCAACAACAAAGGTTTTGAATCCGGTTATCCATTTACTGCAAGATGTTTTCGATACCCTTAATTAAATTTGACCTACACTGCATCAGTGGGGAGACTTACAGAATATCTCAAACCTTTTTCTCAAAGCCCGTTGCGCTTGTATTGACAGTCATCTTTTCACACGATACTTTCTTTGACCATCGTTCCCGGAAGTCCTGCTCACAGGAGGTAACATGGCGACGAGTACAGGTCGACGACCATTAAATGTCGGAAATTATTAATAACGCAATAAGACCCTTTCTTAAGTGAAGTAATTTGCAATCTGCCAATAAGATATAGAGGTATACATGTGCCGTAAATTTACAACCAATTAACCGATAAAACTGCACAAATATAACTGTTACCAGTCATAAGCGCTTTTTATTATTTCAGATTTGAAAATTTCACCAGAGTATATAGGTCACTGCGATGTTTGTCTGGAATTAAAAAGCAAACAGATGGTCTTCTGAAGAACGAGGGCTGTTAGGGGATCGATACCCACCCGGTGATTCATTTCTGTGGCCAAAGCGAATACTGTAACGGAGCCCGTATCGGTCGTTTTGGCGGTAGTCGGACGGATATCTGTAGTCTTGGGATCGACCTCCACTGCTCCGACCTCTGGATCTTCCACCACTGTGATCCCAGGATCGACCGCCACTGTGCTGCCTGGATCGACCGCCATTGTGATGCCTGGATCGACCACCTGAATCTCTGTGACCAATACGGTGCCATCGGTCGCTTCTAGATCGACTGCTGTCTTCAGAGCTCGATGAATATCGGAAATCATAGGCAGCAGGAAATCGATCATCTTGACCGTCACGAACGCTATCCACATATCGCCTTGCTCCTCTTTCGTCGTATCTCCGGCCCTCCCGGCTTCTACCTCCGTATCGACCGGCTCTTCTGTCGTCGAACGACCGCCCTTCGTAGTCTCTACCGCCATATCGCCTCGCTCGTCTCTCGTCATACCACTGCCCATCTTGGTGACCAAACTCGCGAGAAGATGAATCTTCTACGCTCTCGCTGGATTCGTCGCTGTTGTCTATGCCTTGTCCATCCAGGAACCATAGAATTCGGGGCCTAGATCGGCCACCACTTCGCTTATATCGATGATTGCCATGGCTTTGCACAGTGCGCTGAACAATTTTGTCTGAAACAAGCATTTTAAAACAACGTAAGTCTTAGAAATGATCATTTTTTAAGACGATATCTTAGGATAGGATCCCACACCGCTCTAATGAAGAAATTTCACACTAATCATAGATGAAATTTAATCATTCTCTTTACCCGAACTGCATGCTACACCTGTCCGATATTTTGAAAATACAATTTAATTACTTTGTATTATTAGTAAAAGATGTAATTCTCCACCCATGCTGTATTAATTGACTTTACATTAGGGTGCAATCGAAAATATTTTCTTGTAGAAATGTTGATTTGTATGAAAAAGCTCGTTAAATATTAAATTAATATTTATCAAATGGATAACCTGATATTTGGTAATATGCTTATTCTCGCTATCAAATTTCGCCTCATCTAACATGAAGTACACGCCAAAGTACGGATGACACAGAACGCTTTCGAAGTTCCAATCGGTTTCTGTCTTTTTTGGCTTTAGTTGCCAACTGATTTTTCAGACAAACAAGACTGTTTCGTTAGTTTATTAAACCAGACAGATTTGTTAAGTCTTAATGTCAAACTAGACATTGTGTTTTGTCTATTAAACTAGACATGAACCCTTTCGTACCAGGCATATAATAGTAGTATGCTGCATCCTACGATATTTGGGGGAAAATATGGTGCATCCAAATAACATAACTATAATAGAAGTATGATAAAAAATCCATTCAAGAGCTTTACTTTGAAAGTATTTATTCTACGTACTTGTCGGTTTTATTGTAACAAATCAAATAAAAGCAAAATCTAAGTTTAATAACGGCGTCAATGGCCCATTGATTAATTGCGGGTCGAAGTAACGAGTAAAGAAACATCCAACGACAAGTTTGGCAAATTTTTGAAGTTCTCTAGAATTAATATCAGAGTAATTTATCTTTAAGTGGCATGAGTTGACAAATATAGGAAAAGTTTCTTTGAAACAAAATTAGCTAATCGTCATTTTGTTTTTCTCAAAAAGTACAAAATAAGAGCTTTCAACTGCCACTAATCGTGTAGACGTACGTTTAGGTAGTTTAAAGTGGCATGAGCTGCCAAAATATTGATATTTTGACATAAAAACAGTATGTTTCAATTATCTGTTATTTTCTCAAGACGTATATTTCAGAAGCTTTTTAGTGCTTCTAGTCTCGAAAATGTACGATATAATATTGTTTTGAACTAACTTTGTCTTAGAATGCATGAATGGTCCCGGTTATGTAAATTTTGTTTACTTTTCGAACAGGTTTTCGGTTCGTAGAGGCCACATACTGTATGGATTTTCCTCATACCAACGCCAATCATTTAGTTTTTCGATAGCCTTCAAAGCCTCTTATTGTCGTGACGATCAGAAATTAGGAAAAAAAGTGTGAACTTTGGCAACTCATTCCACTTGAATAAGCAGTGAAACCTTAAAAATGAACGTAACCTCTCGGTCATTTAGATTTTGTTTTTTACTGATTATGTCAATAATTTTTATTTCAAGGAACATGTAGGCCAACCTCAAACACTGAACTTCTCTTAACACGCAGAATTTAAAAACAAACAAAAAACGGAATATAGGCCACTTCAAAGTTTGACATTATTGAAATAAGGGATAGGCTTACCTAGATCTGTGACAAAAGCTGTATTCGTCTTTACCGGCGCAGCTTCGATGTCCTGTGATATCCAAAATGCACCTGGAATGGAAACTATTAATTATAATAAAATAAATTGAGTTTTTCTTGTAACATGCACACTGTTTTCTCTAGTTCAGAAACTGTATATTTGAAAGGAGTAAAGTGGCATGAGCTGACATAATTCGCAGTTTTTTTCATACCTTCTGATCGTCACGACAGTAAGAGGCTTTGAATGCTATCGAAAACTAAATGATTGGCGTTGGAATGAGAAAAATGCATACAGTATGTGGCCTGTATGAACCGAAAACGTGTTCAAAAGTAAACAAAAATGTAAATAACCGGGACGACCATTCAATCATTCTAAGCCAAAGTTAGTTCAAAACAATACTTTATCGTACATTTCCGAGACTAGAAGCAATAAAAAGCTTCTGAATTCTACCTCTTGTGAAAAATCGCCAATAATTTCTGCATTCTGTCAAAATATCAACATTTTGGCAGCTCATGCTCCTTTAAATTTATGTTTGCTGATATCTGATGACTTTGTTGGTGTCTTCAGTAGCCATTTAAGTCTCAATAGAATTTCAGCATATACACAGCGGACAAATTTTAACCTACTAGCAAACATAGCCGTTTATTTATGACAAAAAGGCATTGTAATGAAACAAATGAAGCCTAATAGTACATTACATCTAATTAATTCGAAACTGCTCAGCTAGCGATTTAATCGACATCTGGGTTTAAATGCGTACTGTTTTCACGAGGAGCAAGATCGCACAAACGCAGTAATCTGATCCTGGTTTCACAAAGCAGTCGCATCGCAAAGGAAGCCTGGTTGCCAATGGATACCATAGTGAAGAGATACGACGTCACGACAACTACGACTGATCGCACCTTACGATTGCTACGTGAAACGACCCCTTGGGACTTGAAAGCAAGCAAAATGCTGGATCTATTTATGTTCAATCATATATCGCCTAAAACCGTTCCCTGACAGCTTTATCCAGTGCAACGGCAAATGCAGGGTAGTACATGTTGGCAAATTATTAACTTGCATAGAGACCAAATTTATTTCAAGCAGATTGAAATCAGAGGCTCGTTTCACAAAGCAGTTTCATCGCAACAAAAGCTTAGTTTCCAACGGATACCATATTGAAGAGATACGACGCCATGGCAACTGCGATTGATCGCACTGTGCGACGGCTTCGTGAAACGGCCCCCGGAATCGGACGAAAACATGAACAAACAAATGACGTAAGTAACCGTATACCTTCAGGTAGACCACGAAAGACCTCGGACGAAGGTTACAGAAATTTGTTGAGGCCAGTAACGCGTCATCCATTTGCTCCCGGTTTCATATTCAATCCTTTTCCGGCTGTGGAAATATTTCACATGTGATTTAGCAGTCTAAACGCCATTTTCGAATTTGTTTCCAGATCGTTTTACTTAAAGTGGCATGAGCTGCCGAAATTCACACTTTTGTCATAATTTTTGATCGTCACGACAGTAAGACGCTTTGAAGGCCATCGAAAAACTAAATGATTGACGTTGGAATGAGGAAAATCCATGCAGTGTGTGACCTATACGACCAGAAAACGTGTTCGAAAGTAAACAAAATTTAAATAACCGGAACGACCATTAATTTATTCTAAGCCTTAGTTAGTTCAAAACAAGACTTTATCATACATTCTCGAGACTAGAAGCCCTAAAAAGCTCCTGAATTATACGTCTTGAGAAAAATAGAAAATAATTTCAACATTCTGTTTTAACGTCAAAATATCAACATTTTGGCAGCTCATGCCACTTTAAAAAAGGTACGATATACGTTGCTTTCCTTCGGCCTGCAGAACCTATCGTTTGAAAACCAAGTTGCTAGTAGAGTTAAATTCTGACAATGAATACATGCACAATTATACGTAATTTGTCTCTTTGACAGCTCCATTCCGTTAAATGATGTGTGCTACTAAAAATACTGAAAATACAGTATTTTCTCATGGACCCCCCCCCCCCCCCCCCCCCCCCCATGGCATAACTTGCCTCCGCAGTTATCTCCCGTTTTAAAGTGTTTATTTGTTGACACGCAGGTCATACATTTCAATCCTATATTTAGAAAGACTTCGGTTTTATATTTCATTTGAAATGAATCCTCACATAAATAGAAATGCGACTATCTCGTTACATCGACAAGGCATAGTTTACATATAGAGAAACGCGAGAGATCTATAGTAAGTCTTGGCGTTATACGCACTAAAGGTTAAAGGCACAATGGCCGCTAAATCATGCAAAATTTACATTAGAATAAACAGACGGTTATCTGTATCTTTCCTAGACCTAGGAAATGACAAACTTTCTATTTTTGCAAAAATTTTAGTTTTGGTATTAATTGAACTTTTTATTCGATATTATAAATTTGTTAGCTAACTTTTTATCCCTACAAAATAAAATCATGTAGCTATAGGAGTACAAATTTAATATAACACAAACAATCGTTTGTATGGTGAGACAACTTCTTATTATATATATACACACAAATACAAACATTCTTTTTCAAATTATGTACGCAGATCTATGGCGTTAACGGTTCTTATACTAACATAATGATTTCCATCCAGGATGTTTCCTGCTCCAATCAATAACCTAATTATTCTTTTATGATGTCTATAATTCTATGATAATTCTAGCCACCTGTATTTATAACATATTGATATTCATAATTTCAATAGCTTGAGAACGACCTTAGAAACTGGGTTGAAACGTCGCGACTATATGTATTTGTGTATATATATAATAAGAAGTTGTCTCATCATACAAAAAATGATTTGTTATATTATATATACCCAACTTTTAAATGCCTATTCAGCAAGTAAATTTAATATAGGCATTTTTTTTACGACCTTCATACTAAAAATAATAGAAATGGGCCTATTGACAAAGTGCTTTGCGTTTCACACCGTATAGAGACTTGCAGACGGCACCAGTCATAAGCCAATGAAAGACCATTCCAGTGAGTCTAATGATATTCTAGCCTTCAAAAGTAAGTCAAAGATGCAAGAGCGCAAACAAGTTTAATTGCGTATCCTTAATAATGGTTTTGATATTCGCACAATTGTATTAATTGGTCCAGCTAATTAAAACTTCCTAACACGCTTTATCATTAAAATTGAACACAGAAAGTGAATACTTACATATGGTAAAAAGAACTCCAAAGATAGTTGGCTGTGAAAAGACCGCCATTATCTCGTCGGTCTGATTTAGAATGAGTCTGTTAGAAACGGATCTGTGTCAGTTCACTCATTTGTCATCACCACAGGACCAAAGCAGTAGTCGGTGCTATATACGCAGTTCAACCGTGCCGTTAAAATGTACATACGTGCATGGATGGATCCGGATAGTTTGGACGTGGTGTGGGTGGAGGGGGCGTCAGTTTGGGCGACACGTTGAAGCTAGATTTTGTGAGGGTTCAGGGGCCGCGCAGGCCCCGGAAGTTCAGGGGCCCTAGATGCCAAGAGATGCGTTCTAAGCCAATTCTGGCTTATACAGTACAAATGGGAAATTATTTTTAACACATTGCGCTGAAAAAAAAGAATTACATCGTTTATGTCACCAGGATTTCTCAAGCTGCTTTTAATTGCTCAGCCGAGGGTCTACGTTCAGAACAACGAAAATGTAGCGGTGCTGAGTGTTTTAAGCCATTGTCATCCAGTTTGTGGCGTTTGTTTTGATATTGTGTGTACCCATAAGTGAACACATTAACCGAAGGCCATCAAGTTAATAGATAAACGCGGGCCTGGGTGGCCCATCCGTCAAAGCGACAGTCCGATCCGAACCATGCCGTCCGTCGATGGGCCGTGGGTTCGGATCCATCTCAGCCCAAAGAATTTTTGTAAAAAAAAATTTACAAATGCGAAAGAGTTACCGGGTACTCGTCGAATTAATCTCGATCAATGTAAACCCTCAATCAATCACAATGGATAAGCAACATTTTATTAAATACACATGGAAACCCAGATTGCTCAAAGAAGAAAGGTTTCCTCAAAATGAGTCCAGGTTCATATGACCACAGAACATCCAAATATATTATTGGAAGTATAAAGAAAGTAACAAAGGACCAGTAAATTTTATTTACAAATTTTGATTTATATATTAAAAAAATTAAAGTACTTACATGCAAATATTGTACAATGAAAACATAAATCAACAATTAATTACAAAGCTAAGTTCTAACAGTCATAAACAATAGTCGAATAGCACATAGTGTTATGATATTGTTTTTGGTCGTTTTCGGGAATGTGCTTTTCAAGTAAAACGATCTTTGAGTCAAGTAGATAAAACTCGATTTACGGGCAGCCCGTTTGTGGTTGGTTAAAGGGGCATGAGCTGCCAAAATGTTGATATTTTGACGTAAACACAGAATGTTGAAATTATCGGCTATTTTTCTCAAGACGTATAATTCAGAAGCTTTTTAATGCTTCTAGTCCCGAAAATGTACGATAAAGTATTGTTTTGAACTAACTTTGGCTTAGAATGAATGAATGGTCGTCCCGGTTATTTAAATTTTGCTACTTTTCGAACACGTTTTCGGTTCGTACAGGGCACATACTGTATGGATTTTCTTCATTCCAACGCCAATCATTTAGTTTTTCGATGGCCTTCAAAGCCTCTTACTGTCGTGACGATCAGAAATTATGAAAAAAGTGTGAATTTCGGCAGCTCATGCCACTTTAAAATAGGTCCGCTGTTTGAAAAAGACCCGAAAAAACATAAAGACCCTCATCCATTTATCACGAGAATTTAATAAGAGGACATGTATAATCAGGAAAACCAAAGTCCTCCTTTTCCCGGGAGAGGATGGGTTGCTCCTAGGCATGTGGCATAATTCGGCGATCGAATAGATTTAGTCAATCACGAAAACTGTCATCTTTGCGTTGGTGGGGAAAGCCTCGCACTTCCAGACAAGCTCGTGCTAGCTGAACTCGGTACCGTACCAGACTGACCAGCCCGAGGAACACGCCTGCCATGACGACCGTATCCAACCTTCAATAGCAAATTAATATGTGCTTTATTTAAAATGTATTGCATGGAAAGGATTTAATGTAACCTAGGTTTAATTATATAGCAAAAGCTCATATACATATATTGCCAAAAGCATTTGTATTTAAGAAATGTTTGAAACTCTCTTTAAACGTGGGTTCCATACTAATGACAAATTGATTAATTTTTATCATTACCATTTGTATTGTTTGAGAGTAAATAAATTCCAATTGCGTACATTTTCGAACTTTGCTCACTAAAATGAAGTCAGGCATTGAGTTGTTTTAAATGGTAAACAACAAGTAAAAGAAAAGGTAGAAGAAAAATAGACCGATTGTTATATTTATATCGGGAGCCTTCGATACCATTATTCGATTTGCAGCATTGGATTTATTTTGGATTTAAAAAGATATTTCAAATTAACTTTGTTTCAGATTTGTCCGTAATTTTGTTCCACTTATTCGGTCTCTTGACGTTCAAAGGATTTGTACGACTGAATGTTTAGCACATCTTATAGTTATGATTTCAGGTAGAAAAAATCAATATAAGACTATATAATATAATGTTTGGTGAAAGTCTTTTTAAACGTTTTGGGAAATGAAGTCTTAATTATAATATCACTAGAACACAGGCCACAGGAAACAATCGAATATTTGATTAACACAAAATATTAATATTAAAAAAAAAAAAAAACACCCACAAAATATATCAGCCTGATTCATCTTTATTATTTCAAAAAAATATTTCCCTAAAAACAATTAAAGCTTTTGCAAATTATGAAGTCCTCGAGACAATGACTTTGAATTGGACAGCACTGATGGTGAGAGTTAGTACCCAGACAATGACTTTGTATTGGACAGCACTGTTGGTGAGAGTTAGTACCCAGGCAATGACTTTGTATTGGACAGCACTGATAGTGAGAGTTAGTACCCAGACAATGACTTTGTATTGGACAGCACTGATGGTGAAAGTTAGTACCCAGACAATGACTTTGTATTAGACGGCACTGATGGTGAGAGTTAGTACCCAGACAATGACTTTGTATTGGACGGCACTGATGGTGAAAGTTAGTACCCAGACAATGACTTTGTATTGGACGGCACTGATGGTGAGAGTTAGTACCCAGACAATGACTTTGTATTGGACGGCACTGATGGTGAAAGTTAGTACCCAGACAATGACTTTGTATTGGACGGCACTGATGGTGAGAGTTAGTACCCAGACAATGACTTTGTATTGGACAGCACTGTTGGTGAGAGTTAGTACCCAGACAATGACTTTGTATTGGACAGCACTGATAGTGAGAGTTAGTACCCAGACAATGACTTTGTATTAGACGGCACTGATGGTGAGAGTTAGTACCCAGACAATGATTTTGTATTGGACGGCACTGTTGGTGAGAGTTAGTACCCAGACAATGACTTTGTATTGGACAGCACTGATAGTGAGAGTTAGTACCCAGACAATGACTTTGTATTGGACAGCACTGATAGTGAGAGTTAGTACCCAGACAATGACTTTGTATTGGACGGCACTGATGGTGAGAGTTAGTACCCAGACAATGACTTTGTATTGGACAGCACTGATAGTGAGAGTTAGTACCCAGACAATGACTTTGTATTGGTCAGCACTGATGGTGAGAGTTTGTACCCAGACAATGACTTTGTATTGGTCAGCACTGATGGTGAGAGTTTGTACCCAGGCAATTACTTTGTATTGGACAGCACTGATAGTGAGAGTTAGTACCCAGACAATGACTTTGTATTGGACAGCACTGATAGTGAGAGTTAGTACCCAGACAATGACTTTGTATTGGACAGCACTGATAGTGAGAGTTAGTACCCAGACAATGACTTTGTATTGGACAGCACTGATAGTGAGAGGTAGTACCCAGACAATGACTTTGTATTGGACAGCACTGATAGTGAGAGGTAGTACCCAGACAATGACTTTGTATTGGACAGCACTGTTGGTGAGAGTTAGTACCCAGACAATGACTTTGCATTGGACGGCACTGATGGTGAAAGTTAGTACCCAGACAATGATTTTGTATTGGACGGCACTGATGGTGAAAGTTAGTACCCAGACAATGACTTTGTATTAGACGGCACTGATGGTGAAAGTTAGTACCCAGACAATGACTTTGTATTGGACAGCACTGTTGGTGAGAGTTAGTACCCAGACAATGACTTTGTATTGGACAGCACTGATAGTGAGAGTTAGTACCCAGACAATGACTTTGTATTGGACAGCACTGATAGTGAGAGTTAGTACCCAGACAATGACTTTGTATTGGACGGCACTGATGGTGAGAGTTTGTACCCAGGCAATGACTTTGTATTGGACGGCACTGATGGTGAAAGTTAGTACCCAGACAATGACTTTGTATTGGACGGCACTGATGGTGAAAGTTAGTACCCAGACAATGACTTTGTATTGGACAGCACTGTTGGTGAGAGTTAGTACCCAGACAATGACTTTGTATTTGACGGCACTGATGGTGAAAGTTAGTACCCAGACAATGACTTTGTATTGGACAGCACTGTTGGTGAGAGTTAGTACCCAGACAATGACTTTGTATTGGACAGCACTGTTGGTGAGAGTTTGTACCCAGGCAATGACTTTGTATTGGACGGCACTGATGGTGAAAGTTAGTACCCAGACAATGACTTTGTATTGGACAGCACTGTTGGTGAGAGTTAGTACCCAGACAATGACTTTGTATTGGACGGCACTGATGGTGAGAGTTAGTACCCAGACAATGACTTTGTAATGGACGGCACTGATGGTGAAAGTTAGTACCCAGACAATGACTTTGTATTGGACGGCACTGATGGTGAAAGTTAGTACCCAGACAATGACTTTGTATTGGACGGCACTGATGGTGAAAGTTAGTACCCAGACAATGACTTTGTATTGGACGGCACTGATGGTGAAAGTTAGTACCCAGACAATGACTTTGTATTGGACGGCACTGATGGTGAAAGTTAGTACCCAGACAATGACTTTGTATTGGACGGCACTGATGGTGAAAGTTAGTACCCAGGCAATTACTTTGTATTGGACAGCACTGATGGTGAGAGATGGTGAGAGTTAGTACCCAATGATATTGCATTAGTCAACACTGATGGTGAGAGTGAGTACCCAGCCTATGATATTCCACTGCACAATACTCATGTTAATAGACTAGACCTGTGCTGGACAATGATAAACAGACTACAAACCTATGATCAGGCTACTGCTAAAACATAAATATTTTATTTTGAACGTAATTAATAATAACTCCAAAACTTTCTTAAGAAATTCTGTACATTTAGCTAAAAGATAATTTATTCAAAATAATACATTCATTGTGATATGCTTATTGGTATACTTACAATTCGGGGCGTCCTTTGTTTAGGTAACTAAAAAAAAGACAAGAACAATAAGGATCGTTCCCATTTGATTGTAATGTTTTTCTTTAGATTGATTTCTTGTAAAAATTCAAAATACGCTTAAAGCGCCATCAGTGACTAAACTCGATCAAAATGTTGGTTCACTGAAAGTTTTAAAAAATCTTCTAATCAAAGTTTTTTTCAAGGCAATTGTTCATACACGGTCTAATATTTGGCATGGTCGCATTCAAGTATCACCAGAAACCTATGAATGGGTACCACAAAGCCAGATCGTCAGGTTAATTTCCAATGAAGTTTACTGATCTTCCTAAATGTTAATTATGTTGATTCATTGTTTAAGCCCTACTTAAGATAATTTCACTTATATGGTGGCGTCACCAGGTTTAGCGGAGTAGAATAGCGAGCTCTTTTTCCAATTATTTTAGGGTTGAATGGTATTCCAACCCGCGATGGAGGGTAAAATTAGAATTTCTGAAAATCGGACAAGGACGAAACATCATGAAAGCCCCCCCCCCCCCCCCCCCCATCTAATAGGATAAAATAAATAACATTTTAAATAGACACGAGCTGCCAAAATTCACACTTTTTTGATAATTTCTGATCGTCACGACATTGAGAGACTTTGAAGGCCATCGTGAACTAAATGGTTGGCGTTGGAATCAGGAAAATCCATACAGTATGTGGCCTGTACGAACCGAAAACGTGTTCGAAAAGTAAACAAAATTTAAATAACCGGAACGACCATTCATTCTAAGCCAAAGTTAGTTCAAAACAATACTTTATCGTACATTTTTGAGACTAGAAGCACTACAAAGCTGAATTATACGTCTTGAGAAAAATAACCAATAATTTTAACATTCTGTTTTAACGTCAAAATGTAAAAATGTTGGCAGCTCATGCCACTTTAAAATGAATCATTAAAAAGGACCCAGATTCATTCTGTGGATTGCGACTTTACCTTTAAGCCAGTGGACTGGAACTGTGAGGAATTCTTCACGAACTCTGTGTCCGCAGGATTCATGGCATACGTATAATCAGGGCTTTGTATCTTATCAGGAGTTGTTACCTGTGAAACAAAATTGTAAACCACTACTGTAGCAGAACGTTGATCAGAGAGCTGAAACGTTGCAATTTTACTCGCTTTACTTTCTCAGTTTCGCTGGCTAGAATTTTGCCCTATACAGACCATGGGGGTCTATTTCATAAAAGAATTTAGACAGCTGAACGTACCAAGCAATCGTGCCCACATGCTTACCTCCCCTTCGCTTCAGAACTAAGTCTCGCATGGTAAACAACTTCTCTGTTTAGATTGCGTACCAAGCTGTCTAAAATGATTATGCTTTAATATAACAGTTTAGTCGACTATCTTCCCCTAGTGAGCAGAATGTAAATGAGATTTGTAAAATAACCTCTAGTAATGGACTCAAAGTACGTTTGTCTCCATCCTCGGATACCCAGGGTTAAATACTCAACAAGCTCACTCTTTACCCCTGGGCCAACTGCGATTCAAAGCCTCGTTTTCTGGGAACGCCCATTTACTGTCGGTCCAATCAAAAGTTCTCTTCTAAACGTTGAAACTCTTCAGTTTTGGAGACACGTTTATCGAATTGAAGTGTAAACCGAAAAGTCGCCCATCTTTGTTTTGAACATTGCCTGGATGCTTACGTAACGCCGATTCTGATTGGTGGAATTGTAAAGTGAGCGTGAGCGTAAGTTGGTTCCGACGATGGTGTGTCTCCCAAAAAGATTAACCGAGTCTGATAAATTACGCCTACGTTATCTGTGTGTATAAAAACCGACCAATGAGTTTATCAAGCTTTATAAAGGCGCTTGTGTCAGACGTGAAAAAATGCTGTGGACACACCCACCCGTTCTCAGAATTAAATATAGGCCTATTTCTCTGCAATATCAAATGAAACATGTGTATATAACTGACCCTGTATACCGGCAATGCCCTGAACACAGCTCCTTGTTTCATCTCTCCAGTTGTGAAGCTTTCCAAATGGTGATTATAAGCCTGTAGTTATAAGAAATTAGACATTAATTGTAAAATTAGTAGCGCGGCTAGATTGATGGATTGGTTGATTTTTGACGCTGCACTCAAGATTATTTCACTCATATGGCGGCGTTGCCAGGTTTAGAGAGGGAGGAATCCGGTTCATTGCCCGAAGGAAAGTCCGGACTTCGGGAGTACCTAGCAACTCTTCCACATAATTGGAATAATATACCAACCTTTGGTTTGATTAAAGCTTCGAAGAATTTTTTGTCTTCCGGTTCCCGCTCTAAGTCAGCTTCTCGAACATAAGCAGAACGCCGAAACGGTTTCCACCTAATAACAAAAAGCACCGCTATTGTCACGCAACTAAACACATTGTGTAACATTCAGTTTTCAGATCGAACAGGCTTGTTTCAGTAGTATATATGCCTACATGTTAGAAATCTTTTATTTTGCTTTACGTTGCAGACATTTTCCCAACCTAACAACATTTGCTAATACCAAATATGAATTTAATAAATGCATTATCCTTACTGAGTTTATGGGGGGAAATGGAGAACTCCTAGCCGTGTTCCGTTATTTAATAATCTCTGAAATGCTTTAAGTGTTTACTCTCTAACGCCCACTTATTATCCGAACGTAAATAAAGAAGAACACGTAGAATTGAATACAGCTGAATTAGTTTAAAGTGGCATGAGCTGCCAAAATGTTGATATTTTGACGTTAAAACAGAATGTTAAAATTATTGGTTATTTTTCTCAAGAAGTATAATTCAGAAGCTTTTTAGTGCTTCTAGTCTCGAGAATGTACGATAAAGTATTGTTTTGAACTAACTAAGGCTTATAATGAATGAAAGGTCGTCCCGGTTATTTAAATTTGGTTTACTTTTCGAACACTATTTCGGTTCGTATAGGCGTAGACTTTATGGATTTCCCACATTCCATCGAGAATTATTTATTTAGTTTTTCGATGGCCTTTAAGGCCCCTGACTGTCGTGACGATCAGAAATTATGAAAAAGTTTGAATTTTGGCAGCTCATGCCACTTAAAAAATGAAACTATGAAGAAAGAGAAGAAAAAAAACTTTTGAGAAACATATTCGAAAAAAAAAACTAACCTTAGTTGATCAAAAATTAAAGGATATTCCAGTGTATGCACAGTCCGAATTCTCTGTCTAGCACTGGAGGATAGCACTGGGGCCAAAGGACCCTAAAACAATACAAAAGTTAATAGAATACGATATTAGCTCAAAAGTTATCTCCCTTGCACAAAATTCCTGTATATTTGATGTATAATTTTCAAATTGGTAACATCGGTTAGATTGGATCTGGCGTGCTAAAATCGCCGTCATAACTTTGGGGTGTTGTCTTTCTGTAATGCGAATAAAGTTTTGTACAATTTTATAATATCACGAATGAACGGTCAAAATTGAGGTCACACGAATATATATCATGTTAAGACGGTAATAAAGCAGTAACCATATCAGTAGTGTCATCTCATAATCATGGCGGCGCTCAATGCACGTCAAATGTCAAGTGCCAGCCATATATTTCATACTATATATTTCATTGGTTACAAGCCCTTCTAATGACACGCATGCCTGCTGACCTGTATACTTTTCTGTGCAGAACATTTCTGTCGGCCATGTTGATCCCTCAATATACCCGTATGACGTCATTTAGCCATATAAGGAGCGCAAGTCTCAAGGGAATTCTACAAAAGCGGCGCTGCATTGCGTATGTGGCTGAGTGTTTTTTGTTCTAAAATGATATTTACATAAAGCGTTATGCAGCAAAACAAAGCAAATGGCATTGCTACGTCAGCAAAAATGTTATTAATAGCTTCATCTGTCACCGGATATCACAGAATCAAGTGGGAATTCTTGGGAGACTTGCGCTCCATATTGATTTGCAATGTTTCTCTTCGAATGGTAAAATTATCAGAATCAGAACAGATCAAATAATCGTACCTCTGTTATATCGTACGGCAATGATGGTGTTGTAGAAACTTGTCCCGTCACTGGCCACGTAAAAGGCCGATGTTGACCGAAGAATCCAATAAAACGACCTTTTTGACCCCACCATATTCTGGAAAGAAAACGTATTCTATATAGCTTCACCATTGGTTACTTAATCTAACAGTAACACAAAAATGCCTGTCATATCAAATTCAATACATTGTATTATATATAATACAGAAATGAACTAAACAAGGCCAGTTATTCAAAGTTTGCCATATAACATTATTGACGCTATCAGAACGCAATAGAGTAGCATTCACTCCTGAAGGTCCTGTTTTTACATTCATATGAAACCATTCCTCGGACAAAGATAAAAGTACCACAGAGTTCCCACTAATTACTTGGTTAATTGTAGGCCTACTTTATTTCGCTGAAATTGGCCTACCGTCTTTCATCTAAAGCCAATTGACTCTTACTTTTTATTTAGTATTATGAAAAATATAAACAATATTTAGCAGTGTGTCCCTTTAATGAAGTCAGAGTGAATTTAGATTGATTGATTGTTTGGTGTTTTACGCCGCCCTCAAGATTATTTCACTTATATGGCGGCGTTGCCAGTTTTATTGTGGGAGGAAACCGGGCTCTGTGCCCGGAGGAAACCCACGACCTTCCGCTGGTAACTAGAAACCATCCCACATAGGTCGTTCGAGTGAAAACCCAGTCAGAAAATTTTCCAATGTTTTGGACTGAGTGGGATTCGAACCCGCAACCCATTGGTGGAAAGCTGTTCGGATTCCCTTAAATGCAGTCGGAGTGAATTTAGAGTTTACCTGGTAGAGCCATCGGTGGATCCGGACAAGATCGAGTTGGTAGATTCCACGTAGGTAAGGGAAACAACTCTGGTCAGATGGGCTCGCCAGCTTATCACTTGTTTTAACAGATCCTTTAACAAATAAGAGACTTGATTTGAAAAACAAAAAATATTATTAACAACCAATTATACTGCACTGGTACAAAAATTTGCCTCACGTTTTACATTCATGGTTTACCTGCCTAATTGCATTTTTATATAACCTATGAAAAAGGTTGGGTTCAAACAAAAAACATAAAATTGATTAAAGGGGCATGAGCTGCCAAAATTCACACTTTTTTCGTAATTTCTGATCGTCCCGACAGTAAGAGGCTTGAAGACCATCGAAAAACTAAATGATTGACATTGGAATGAGGAAAATCCATACAGTATGTGGCCTGTACGAACCGAAAACGTGTTCGAAAAGTAAACAAAATCTAAATAACCGGGACGACCATTCATGCATTCTAAGCCAAAGTTAGTTCAAAACAATACTTTATCGTACATTTTCGAGACTAGAAGCACTAAAAAGCCTCTGAATTATACGTCTTGATAAAAATAGCCAATAATTTCAGCATTCTGTTTTAACGTCGAAATATCAACATTTTGGCAGCTCATGCCACTTTAAGCGTTGACTTAGGTAGTTAGGTCATTTCGATCAGTAGGCCTAGTTTAAATCCAACATTTTGGTTATTTTATTTCTATAAATACAGTCTCTAGAGTTTTTACCTATGTTCCCATGACTTGTGTATCAATCTTTTTTCCAGAACCTGTAGGCTTGTTTCAGTAGTACATATGTCTAGATGTACGTTAGAAATTGACACGTCTTTTCATTAAATCTTTTTTTGAGTTTTCTTTACATAGCTTAAAAGTAAAGGAATTTTGTCGGATCAGCAATTCTAGCTCTATATCTTAAAATTTGAAAAGTTATACAGGGTTTTACTTGCTATATAGCCTTATTAAAAAAATCTCGTCGTTTTCTTATTATTCAGAAAATCTATCTTTCCATTCTTGCAAGTCAATAATTTCCCTTGTATATAAATTTAAAGAAATTGCAATGACACAGGAACAAACAGAAATGGCCTTTTTGATAACTTATTCCATATGTATGATTTCTGTACCACTAAATAGCATAACGTAAGTGTGAGGGGAAGTTGATTCCAGTTGATCAACTGATTGATTGATTGATTGACTGATTGATCGTCGCACTCAACAACTAAGGTTATATGGCGACAAAAGTACCAACCGACCAAAAGATCTTACCCACCCCCATCCCACCTAAACTTTAACATTAAAACCGCCACAGACCATATGAACGTCAGGAAGGCTAATGTATTTGGCATACTTAATTTTCCTCTATGCTAGGTAGGCGAAAATGGGTATGGCAAAAACCACACCGCCCTCAGCTCGAGGGTTGAACCCTCCTGGAGAAATGTTAAAGGTAACTTGTTATGTGCATTTTATTTTAAAATTTGACCGTGAGATGTTCTCTAGTCACTGTTATTGCTTTAAAGAATGTATTTTTCAAGTTCATCAGCTGATGGTATATAACCAATAGAAATTATCTGTATTGGCTTGCCGCCAAATCGCAAAAACTATGAATGTATTCTAGATTTAATTTATACCAAAAAGGAAATTCGACCACTACCTTTTATAAGAACCATTAAGGAATACAAACGAAATTAGTATACCTTTTCTTCGGATTCAGAGTCTTCCAAGAATTTAGATACATCCCAAAGAGTAAGGTAGCCCTCTAAAAATACAAATCGTGGTCAGATTTTAATATTCCATCACAGTTGCCAGAAGTAATGAACTTTTTTTTTTAGTAAAAATGTATTACATCAATGGATATCATTACAGATATATATGTTTATAAACAGACAATATCTTATATATAGCCTTTCATTGCATATTTTCAATACATAATTTCCTAAATTTGTGATAAACATAATTCATACAATATAAAAGTATCTAAAGATTGACCGCCAATACCCACTATAAACGTAACCTAAAAAAAAAATCAAAAAAAAAAAACGAAATAAGGAGGAAAATCTGAAGGGTGTCAATCCAAACTTTGTTTCTTTCAGTGGGCAAAGTACAGCCTCGACTCCGACCTTGGGAATGACTGCCATTGTAGGAAGTTTCACAAGCTTGGGCGAGGCATAGGCCTACATTACCGCTTTTACAGGCGTATGTAATACAAAAACTCATTTTAGTATAGATGGCAAAGCACATAAGCCAGTACATTTATAAAAGTATATCATCTAGGCCTCGTAGAAGACATTCTCTATTAAAAATCTTATCGATATTTCCATTTTTCTATTTCCCGTATCTAAATTTACAGATACAAAGTTTACCTATCGATATAATCTTGCTAACCTAATGTGTTTTGTCATTGTAACATTGCTTATGTACACCAATGAGTACATTTTTTCACTAAGTTTTAAACTTTGTTGTGTTAAAACACATAACATTTTCTCTACCCGAGACCAGAAATCGTTTATTTTCTTACAATGATAGAAAAAAGAGAAGCCATGAACTTTGTGTCTTATAGGGAATGCGAAAATGTAATATGGCCAACATAAAAAATGTTAGGATTGAAAACTGATGCATGTCTAGCCGTTGTTTGTCAAAATCCACATCCAAAACAATTTCAACAAGACTAATTAAGAAAATCACAATCTTAGATGGCACCTCTGTAAGATGGTTGATATCAAAAATAAAATATATAGTTCTATTTAATTAAACAGTTTCCAAAAGCAGTAGAGCAAAGGCCGATAAAACCAACTCCTTGCACAAAAATAATATTTTCCTTGAATCGGTAACAGTGTATGGAATCAGAAAGGGGGCTCTAATAACAGACAAAAATCAACTGCCGGGAATTTAAAACGGAAAAATTCTTCATCTGACAGTGTTCTGCGTTACCATGGCTACGCGTTTACAGGTTTCCCTGTACTTAATTCTGCGCAGTTTGTTTGTAATCTATGATGGCGTTCTTATGAAACGATTGATTGATTGATTGGTGTTTTGCCAGTTTTAGTGTGGGAGGAAACCGGGCTCTATGCTCGGAGGAAACCCACGACCTTCCGTTGGTAACTGGCAACCATCCCACATAGGTCGTTCGAGTGAAAACCCAGTCAGAAAATTTTCCAATTTTTTTTGGACTGAGTGGGATTCGAACCCGCGACCCATTGGTGGAAGGCTGTTCGGATTGAACGTCCAACCCTCTACCTACTGAGCCACGGAGGCCTCCGTATGAAACGAAAGGTGTTAAGTACATACTATTGTCTCCGGTAACCATTATACTGCAATCTGGGTCTGCACAAACCGCTGTCACTGCTGATCCTTGGCGACGTGTCATTGCGGTTACCTCTCTCAGTAGTATACCCTAAAAAAATATACCAAGGCATGAGCTCAAATATGCTGTATATATTGTAAAAAATCTGTTTATATTTTCGAATATTTTGTCTCTCTTATAGTATAAGATCCCTGTCAGCTTTATCGTAATTCCACACTACTCTTTTCTACTCAGTCGGCATTGCAAAAGTCTCCCATTCCAACACAAACTTCCCATCGATGGTTTGAATCCCACTCAGTCCAATTATAAACAGAATAAGATTTTGAGCGGATTTTTCAATCGATCGTTAGATGTAAAAAGAGTTACCAGGTGTTTGCCGAAGGTTGGGTATATGAATTGTGTCCCTTATTACCAAACGTCACCGGCTGTGCCGTTTTTAATATGGACGACAATCGGTAAGTTTTCCAGGGTACTCCAAACGCTCATCTTTTCGTAGCAATCAGAATTTATGAGAAAAAAATTGGCAGCTCATGCCACTTAAAATGATCAGTATTGTTAAAATATTGGTATCCATTGAGTATAATCAGAGGTCTGTGAATGGGATACTGAAACATCCCATTACACCATATTCAGGGCGTTGACGCCTTCAGTCTGCTTATACTACATTATGGGATGTTTTTGCGCGGTAGATTTTGAAATTGTCAACGGTTGCACAATTTCCATTCTCCACTTACTGGGCTATCATATCTATCGGCAATCTTAGTAACCACGGATCGGAGAATGCTTTGTTTCTTAGACAAGCTTTACCGAGTACGCGACTCAAATCGCTTCAAACAAATCTCGTCTTATTTTGAACCTAATGAAGTTCTTCGGAAACTTGAACGTTTGCTCCCATAATAGTTCATACAAGAAAGAGAATAAAAGCCACGGTTTCTGACTAACCGAGAGAGGGCGCTGTTTATGGTGACCTCTGGGTCAAAAGGCGTCAACGCCCTGATTAAAGTGTAGGTGTAATGGGACGTTTCACACTTCCCCACTCATAGACTTCCGGTATTATTGACTGTAGTTTTCTGATTTGCCTTTATTTAGTTCGAAGGCATTGGTTATGTTGCAGAATACACACCTCAGCTGTCCAGAACCGTATGAAGGAGTCTTGATGAACGGATACAATGATTGGAGGAAATGTTTCAGCTATCATTTTGGCTTCTGGGTCCACTATACTCTCAGTACTCTCTTGTTGGTCAGTTTCGGCAAGCTTGTCAACCTGGGATTTGTCTGAAAGTAGAACAATGTTTCTATCGAACTGTTAAAAGGGTCTTTTCCTTATAGCTTCCTTTAGATAAAATACATCACGTGTTATTTTAGGGGCACTTCTCTGCTACGCTTTTGATTCGTTTTTTCCCCATAAATTCGAATTGTCAAAAGAAGTTGAGCGTTTGAGGTCTTTAAGTCTTAAAGTGGCATGGGCTGCCAAAATTCACACGTTTTCATAACTTCTGATCGTAACGACAGCAAGAGGCTTTGAAGGTCATCGAAAAACTAAATGATTTGAGTTGGAATGAGGAAAATCCATACAGTACGTGGCATAAACGAACCGAAATAGTGTTCGAAATCTAAACAAATTTAAATAACTGGGACGACCATTCATTCATTCTACGCTTAAGTTAGTTCAAAACAATACTTTATCGTACATACTCGAGACTAGAAGCACTAAAAAGCTTCTGAATTATGCGTCTTGAGGAAAATATCTATTAATTTCAACGTTCTGTTTTTCAATAATTGTGACGTCAAAAAGTAGGCCCTAAGGATTTTAAAATGAAGTTTAATGTCTTTTAGCTAATAATTGTGACGTCCAAAAGCAAGGATTTAAAATGAAGTTTAATGTCTTTTAGCTAATAATTGTGACGTCCAAAAGTAAGGATTTAAAATGAAGTTTAATGTCTTTTAGCTAATAATTGTGACGTCCAAAAGTAAGGATTTTAAAATGAAGTTTAATGTCTTTTAACTAATAATTGTGACGTCCAAAAGTAAGGATTTAAAATGAAGTTTAATGTCTTTTAGCTAATAATTGTGCCGTCCAAAAGTAAGGATTTTAAAATGAAGTTTAATGTCTTTTAACTAATAATTGTGACGTCCAAAAGTAAGGATTTTAAAATGAAGTTAATGTAATTTAGCTAATAATTGTGACGTCCAAAAGTAAGGATTTTAAAATGAAGTTAATGTAATTTAACTAATAATTGTGACCTCCAAAAATAGTGATTTTAAAATGAAGTTTTATGTCTTTTAGCTAATAAATGTGACATCCAAAAGTACGGATTTTAAAATGAAGTTCTATGTCTGCTAATGATTGTGACGTCCAAAAATAAGGATTTTAAAATGAAGGTCTATGTCTGCTAATAATTGTGACGTCCAAAAGTAACGATTTTAAAATGAAGTTTAATGTCTTTTAGCTAACAATTGTGACGTCCAAAAGTAAGGATTTTAAAATGAAGTTTAATGTCTTTTAACTAATAATCGTGACGTCCAAAAGTAAGGATTTTTAAGAAGTTAATGTCTTTTAAGTTAATGTGTTGTTAACTTTAAGTCTGATTATAAATGATATGGTTCCTTATTATTTTATCCTGTTTTTCGTCTTCATATTGGGAATTTAGGATAACTTACGTGATCCAACATCATCTTTCTTTTGACTAAGTTCGGTAATTCGCTCTTCTTGGTTTTGGTGTAGTCCATCCAAGTTTCCATTCGCTCCTTCTGACGCCATCTCTTTCGAAGGGGGATTGTCTATCTCAGTCTGCAATTTAGAAATATCATTAAACAAAAGAGATTATTTGATGCACATAATCACAGATTGCACACGTCCGACGCCACATTGCATCGCGGGACTTTTTCGTGATAAATAAAAACATATGAAGAAGTGCACTGCTGGCTCGTTCATGTTAAGGGATTATAAAAATCGTCAATGTTGTGTCAATTGATGTGAAAGCTCTATAATGCCATTACAGTGACCGTTTGTTTTGCCATTACAGTGACCGTTTGTTTTGCCATTGCAGTGACCGTTTGTTTTGCCAGTGCAGTGACCGTTTGTTTTGCCAGTGCAGTGACCGTTTGTTTTGTCAGGTAACGAACCCAAGGCATTGTAATTAATAATAAATCGTTTTGTACAAACGCCCAGTTTTTCGAGAAGGAAGGAGAAAAATAACCTCGTTGGTTTATAAAACTTTGGATCTTTCTGTACGTGACGTTTATGGAACGTAGGCAGACAGATGGCAGGCGAGTGTTTTATTGACAACGCCTCTTCACCCAAGAAATTAGGATGTTGCAAAAGTGGAAAAATCGAACCTCGAGAGTGGGGGAAAGTAATAGCCCATCATAAGAGCGTACATATTTTTGGTACTATAATCTAAAGAGTAAGGCACAAGAATGACCTTATGGTGAAAATCTGTCATATCTGTCAAAAAAAAAGTTTTTTTTAAAGGGGCACGAGCTGCCAAAATGTTGGTATTTTGACCTTAAAACAGAATGTTGAAATTATTGGCTATTTTTCTCAAGGCGTATAATTCAGAAGCTTTTTAATGCTTCTAGTCTCGATAAAGTATTGTTTTGAACTAACTTTGGCTTAGATTGAATGAATGGTCGTCCCGGTTATTTAAAAATTTTGTTTACTTTTCGAACACATTTTCGGTCCATACAGGCCACATACTGTATGGATTGTCCTCATTCCAACGCCTATCATTTAGTTTTTCGATGGCCTTCAAAGCCTCTTACTGTCGAGACGATCAGAAATTATGAAAAAAGTGTGAATTTTGGCAGCTCATGCCTCTTTAATAAGTGCTCGGTATCAAACCTGGATATCTTGAGGCAGAGGACTGGAAGGTTGACGAGAACTGGTCTGTCCGATTGAAGAGATCACAGCTGGGGTCGGAAGACTCTGAGGTTTTGATTGGTCATTTACTGTTGTGCTGTGAATTTCCTCTTCTGTTACATGTCTTGTCAAAGACCTGCAAGACGGAGCAGAAACATAGAATATTATCAACGATCGCATATATTTCGTTAGATACATAGTAAGTGGATTGAACTGCCATTCATATTAGGACTGCAGACTTTCATTGAATGCAAAAGACCGATTTTTAATGTAGCCATCGGTTTATATTGTGAGATCAACATGACCGACGGAAAGTGATCTGCGCAGAAAAGTAGGTCTATGGGCCCCTCTAAACAATTTTTCCAGTGACGTCACTGAACTTTTTTTTACAAAAAAAGCTGGCGATTTCGTGTAAGTATCCTGGTCGCTTTTACATGCAGATTTTTCAGAAATATCTTTAGATAGCAATACCAAGTTTATTTTAAAATATTTGCCTTGGTCCTTTTCATAGACATGTTGAAACAATTCTATGTATCCCTTGTTTGAGTGGCATTTAGAAGTTGAAGATATAAATAGGAAACCAAAACTGTAGGGATTACAACTTCTGGATTTATTGAGCTGCGACGTTTCGGTGCAGATGCTAGCACCGTTATCAAGCATTTTTCTTCACTTTTTCAACCATGCTTGATAACGGTGCTAGCATCTGCACCGAAACGTCGCAGCCCAATAAATCCAGAAGTTGCAATCCATACAGTTTTGGTTTCCTGTTTAATTCTTTGTATGTTATTGTTGATATCTTCAGATGCAGTTGCATTAAACGCAATGTTGTAATAGCAATTAGTGTAGTTACTTAATAAAGGCTGGATCAAGCCTTCGTACTGTCCTCACTAAAACTCTGACCATGTTGACCCCTCTGTCATTTTGTGGCTTGGTCCGTGAATTCTCTGTCTTTTCAGCTTCTGATTGCGGGTCCAAATCAGGAATAAGAAAACTGAAATAGCAACAATCCGATTTAATATGAATTTCACGATGACAATCCAAAATATATTTACTCTAGTACAATAACAGCCCTCCAAAGTATATATTTAATGGAAAAGCCTTTTGCCCAGAGGAAAGCCTGACCTTCGGAGAGTACCTGGCAACTCTTCCACATGCGGCAACCGAGTAAAGAAATCCATTTAGTATTTTTTCAATTTTTATTTGATCGGACCGGATTCAATCCCACAGGCACACAGGTACAAATTATTGTCTAAAATAAAAACTACGGTATGAATTACAAGCAATATATCATTTTATGCCATTACTAAGATCTAGGAGATAGTTGTAACTTTCACAAATAGCACAAGGATTCTAACATTTTGTTAACTATTGTTCTGGGTTGCTATAATTTACGCAGGTGTATATTTACAGCAACTTCTTCAGATTCAATAACTCTGTAAAAGTTAAAGAGACTTCTTATGGTTTAATTTACTTACACTTTATTAACGAGAGACCTCTTGATATCCCAAGTTATTAGGCGACCATTTTGGCAGCCAGTTACAAGATAATTGCCGCCAAATCCAGCAAGGCAGGTAATTTCGTGAGTTGATAACACATTTTCCTGTGTGTGTAAGACGAAAATTAATTAATTACCAATCAGTTTAAAACACTAATCTTATCTAAAAAGTACGATATAGCAAATTAAGAAATAAGTTCAAGAATTGAAGAATAATTCTCATATTCCTCCAAGATATACCTACCTGTACAAAACACTTGCCTTTTGACCCTAGGAGAAAGAACAATCTGCATTTTACACAATAAAATCAAAAAATCTTGCCCTAACATCCTGTATAGTAACCTAAGCTAATGCCCTGTACTGGTTATCCGTTTGTACATACCGCGCATGCGCGAACCTTCCCTTCCGGTCTACCTCTTTCAACTCTTGCCGGCGTAATAGTGAGGGGGGGATGGGCTGGGTTTAACTGTTTGTACAGGTAGGTATATCTTGGAGGAATATGAGAATTATTCTTCCAATTCTTCAGATTCCCATAGATAGTACCTACAACTGTACAAAACACTTGCCTCGCATGCCACAGTCCGGAGGAGGGACTAATACGCCGTACAGAGCATTAACCAAGTTTTTTTGATTCCCGCGTAAAAAATGGTAACCTCGGTATTACTCACCTCGAACTCTCCTGGATCCGTCCTCAGATGTCCAGTGGGTCAGGATGAATTAGATCTTTCTCTGAACGCTCTTTGGGCCGCTACCAACCGAGCGAATACAACCCACCACGTACTAAAGTCATGTCGCGGAGACAAAAGTCCGCGAACTTCGTCGGTGACTTCCAAGACAGATAGATTGATAGGTTGTTTGGTGTTTTACGCTGCGATCAAGATTATTTCACTTATATTGCGGCGTCGCCAGTTTTATTGTGGGAGGAAAACGGGCTGTGTGCCTGGAGGAAAACCACGACCCTCCGCTTGTAACTGGCAACCATAGGTCGTTCGCGTGAAAACCCAGTCGGAAAATTTTCCACTTTTTTTTTTTTTTTTTTGGACTGAGTGGGATTCGAACCCGCGACCCCTTGGCGGAAGGCTGTTTGGATTGAGCGTCTAACGCTATACCTACTGAGTCACGGACCCCAGCCTTCCAAGAAATAAGCCCTCAAAATTCGAGGACATCGTGTAGGGACATCATCGTTTATCAAGCGGCTTGGTAAACGAAGATTGCACAGGAAATATATTCTCTATTAGAGAAATGTGTTTTATTTTACTGATTAATTTATTTCTTGGGAATAAACTTCACTCGGAAAGGAATAAGCAACATTCCTGTGTCGGCTACAAAGACCGGTGGTCTTTGAAGACCGATGGAAGACCGGTGGTCTTCGCAAAGGTCCGCGCTCAAATCTGCAGACTTTCTGCGTCTTGACAAGCAAAGTCAGCACCCAGGCTTAGCCGAGAAATCTTGGCTCTGCCGAATTTTTTTTTCCCGTGTTCGTCATAAAAAAAAATTCGGCAGAGCCAAGATTTCTCGGCTACACCCAGGCTCAAGTGGCCGTACATACTAGGAATAACGGCTGTTCGTGTATTTCTTACTACGGTAATATACACAAGTACTGTCGGCTTCGGCGTTCACATCCTGTCGATCCGTAATGGCGAAAGGGTGTAACAGTCGACTATCCAACAGGCCTATCAGCCGAGTCGTTACTGATTAGCCAATCACAGCTCCTTTCTTTCCCCGGCATGGGAAATCATGAAGATGGCGGAAAGAGGACAATTCCAGCAATTGACGGGAGAAAAACATCTCTAGTATGGTTTATGTTCGAACTTAAGATCTGTAGTCAGAACAGGTACGGTACTTTTTCCGTTTGCTCATTTTGGAAAAAAAAGGAATTTACTTGAAAACCAGTTGGCAAGAAGTCCGTCTAAGATTAGAAGATAACGACATTCTAATGAACTAGGAGCTCGGTCTTGTACTTAGATTGATGATTGGTCTTCGCGCCGCACTGAAGTTATTTAACCTATAAGGTGGCGTAGCCAGATTGTGGGGGAAGGACACGGGCCCGGAGGAAACCCCCGACCTTCGGCATGGCAACTCCTCCGCATACGGCAACCGCCATAATGAAAAAGTTGTCATTTTGCAACGGTAACTGCGAGAGGAAAAGGTCAGGGTAATAATTTAAAGTGGCCTGTACGAACCGAAAACGTGTTCGAAAGTAAACAAAATTTAAATAACCGGGACGACCATTCATTCATTCTAAGTCGAAGTTGGTTCAAACAATACTTTATCGTACATTTTTGAGACCAGAAGCATTAAAAAGCTTCTGAATTATACGCCTTGAGAGAAATAGCAAATAATTTCAACATTCTGTTGTGACGTCAAAATATCAACATTTTGGCAGCTCATACCCCTTTAATAGTAAGCTGTCATGACGCAATGTCACAAGAAAATAACAAACAGCGCACCATTTTAAACTACGAACGGGCTGTTATTAATTTACAACCGCGCAGTAGTGATATCATTTATTGGTCAGCCTTGAAATCTGCGAGCAGGCCGGGTGAGCAGTCCAACCTGACGATTGATTGATCGATGAATTACGCTGCACGCAAAAGCTATTCCGTTTATACGGTGGCGTAGCCAGGTTTAGTGGGGGAGGAAGACCGGGCTTATCGTCCGGAGTAAACCCCGAACTCCGGCAAGTACCTTGGGAGTCTTCCACATACCCATCTTGACGAAGGCTGTGTCAACGCACGTGTGCCCGACGAGTGCAACCTCGCCCTGCACTAGTGTCAAGTCTCATATGTAGTATGCTGTGAAGGTCGTAGGGGACCCCCCCAAGACCAAACCTCCTAAAACCAGATCCCATTAATTATGGATGAGGGCTCACAATACTGCCAAGAGCCTGAATCCAGGAAGATTAGTCCTCGCCAAGGTTGCTCGTTGACGAGGGAAAATTTTTGCATGAAAACAAGCTGAGGGGTTCCTAGATATTACCAGTCGTCATGATCGGCTAATAGTCTTCTGTTTACGTACCCCCCCCCCCCCTCATGTCCTATGACACAACGTGCAGGTCGTCCTGCAGGTCCAAGGAGGGGAAATCTGATTAATGTATTAATAGCTGATTTTTTGCCGCAATCCATGTTATTTCACTAACCGGGCAACTTGTCAGGTTTAGTGGGGGAGGGAATCCCCGATCCTCAGGGGAAAGGGTTGCATGGTTAATGCTTTACGCTGCATTTCGGCTCATTCCACTTATACTGCAGTTTTGCAAGGATAAGTTGGGGAGGAAACCGGGCTCATCGTCTGGAGGCAGCCCCCAACCGTCAGTGAGAACCTGGTAACCCCTCTACATACGGCGACTGAGTGACGAGTCCTCTCAGAAATGTTTTTGTTCTGAGTAAGATTCGAACCCGCGCCGCATGACTTGTGTAAGTAGGCCCCGGACTGACATGCCCACCCAGGCCTGTGTACTGGTTGAAGGGCCTTGGTTTTGAGCTAGGTTTTAACAAAAAATCAAAGGCAACCGGGTGGGGTCCAGGGCCTAGCTTATCAGATGGGGAGACTCCCACGCTTGGGTGATTTCCCGCTGTCAACCGGTCACCCCAGTGGCCCGCTCTAAATTGAGCAGCAGCTGGTAGATAGTCCAGGAGTTCAGAGAAAGTCAAATATTGATCGTCCGTCTCCTGTTGGTTTGACAGTTGGGATGATAACCGCCGGCGGTTCGACTCGCACCCGGGCGTACATCCGTGGCCGAAACATGGTAGGTTTAGGCCTCTTGGAACACCTCTTGGCGTTTTGGCAAACCCAGAACCTGGGTAAGGGCTGTTAGCCTTCCCCCCCACTCTAGTTGTCAGGCCGATCGACTCATGAACCCGTGGGTAGTGTCGGGATCGAAGGCACCGTAATTTCAGGCTCCCCGGTGGACTGACAAATCCAGAGCTTGGGATGACGCCAGTATTACAATCAGCCCACTTTAGTTGTCAGGTGGCCGACTCGTGTGCCTGGACGTACAGTCAGGGTCGAGGCCGCTGTATGCTAAGCCCCCAGGTGGATCGACAATTCCAGAGCTGGGGTGATGTCCGTAGGCCCCCAAAGCCACTCCAGTTGTCAGGCGGATCGACTCGTGTGCCTGGGCGTACAGTCGTGGTCGAGGCCGTCGTATGTTGAGGCTTCCCGTCGGCTCGACAGATCCAGAGTTGGGGTGAGGCCCGTAGGGTGACCAACCTACTCCGGATGTCAGGCGGGTCGAGTCCTGGACCTGTGCGTACAACCCTAGCCGAGGCTGCCGAATGTTTAAGCATCCTGGTGGCTCAACAGACCCAGACTTGGGGTAACGCCCGCAGGACTCGCCCACTCTGGATCGACTTGTGTACATGGGCGTACATTCGTGGTCGAGGCCGCTGTATGTTTAAGCCTCCTGGCGGTTCGACAGATCGAGAAGTTGGGATGACGCCCGAAGGCTCAAACCACTTCAGATGTCCGGCAGTTCGACTCGTGTACCTGGGCGTACAGACGTGGTCGAACCGCCTTGTTCAGTAGTTGAGAAACCCTGATCATACGTATCTTCCGCCGAATCCGTCGGAGACTCCTCTCCAGTGGGCTCCGGTTCGGGATACTGGACGTTCGGCTGGAGGTAGTTCCCTGACCAAGTTTTAGTCTGGTAGTCGCCCTCTAAGAACTGGTCCGACCGTCTCCTGGTCTCAGGGAGCGCCTCCTGGCGGTTCGACGGATCCAGGGACAAGGTTGCCGGTCATTGCCTGATCAACCCGCCCTGGACGTCAGGCAATTCGACTCGTGTGCTTGGGTGCACAGTCGTGGTCGCAGAAGCCTGTTTAGATCGTGAAGATCTGGGCCCCTCGATTGCCGAGCCTCGAGTTATTTTATTTACTCGAGCTTGGCAATTGAGAATTTAACGCCCTCTAACGTTTGTTCCATGGCACACAAACGTTCTGCGTCTGACCTCTGCGTGGGTTCCGGCTGACGGGTGTTCCGAGACGCAGACTTCGTATGGGTAGGTGTAACTGACGTTCGGTCGCTGGCTTGAGACAAACTGTCGAAGATAAGCAAAAAGAACAGAACAAATGTTGATAGCTAATCCCAACAAAGCATCAACTACAGCCAAATCAGAGATAATCAACAAGAGAACACAGAAAATTTTTTTTTTTTTTTTTTACTAACTGGTTATTAATTACTCATTCCTGTTATATTATATTTAGCGTTTTTTTATTTTTATTACAATAAATAATAGTTATTGATTTAGGACTTGCCTGGACCGTTTAACCTCGTCCACTGAGTCTGGGGAGATCGCGTGATCGCCCCCCCCCTCTTCGAGGACCTCCTCGATTTTGAAGAAATGCCCGCCTTACTGGACCAGGAAGAACTGCGGGACCTGCTACTCTTCCTCTGAGGCTTCGCCCCTGATGATATTCTTGGCAGACATTCGTGGGGTAAGTGCCTCCACAGGCACTAGACACCATTTTCCATCACAAATTTTTAATCTAAAAATAAAAACGAAAAAGATTTAAAATTTCGTAATGGAACGTAATTTATTTAAACAGGGACGCACCCCGCTTTAAAAAATCGCCTATGAAAATATGTAATAGTGTTTGTATGGGAGGGTGGTGAGCAACAACAACCCGACCGCGTGGTGACGAATTTTGGACCCACGACAGCATATATGTGGGTTGAGATGGGTTGTCCGAAAACTCTCCAAAAACAAAAAAAATACAGGACATTTTTTGGTCAGAAACCCTCTAGTAATCTAGGGGAGGGTATCTAACCGCTAGGGACAGTAAAATTTCCTACCAAAAACGATTCAGAGAGAAGGATTAGTAAGAAAAGTATACTTAGTAAAATTTGCAGTGTTGATCTCTTCTCTGCAGAGTTGAAAGAGGTAGACCGGAAGGGAAGGTTCGCGCATGCGCGGTATGTACAAACGGATAACCAGTACAGGGCATTAGCTTAGGTTACTATACAGGATGTTAGGGCAAGATTTTTTGATTTTATTGTGTAAAATGCAGATTGTTCTTTCTCCTAGGGTCAAAAGGCAAGTGTTTTGTACAGTTGTAGGTACTATCTATGGGAATCAGGTAATCAAGTCGGCCATGATGGCATACACTACACAGCGATTGACGTAATTGCCCGTCTTGAACATTAATACAGGAAAAGTGCCGCTCTGAAAAACGTAAGGCCCATGTTAACTCAATATTTCAGCACTTTACTTTCCCATCACTAGGAGAGTACAGATTTTGTAACATTTCCAATATATATATTGTATTTTGGGATAAGACAGAAAGAAGCAAAGAAAATTGTTTAAGACAGATCATAAAGACAGACATAATGTTGACAGTAATATAAATGTAAATATTCATAATATCCTATTTAAACAAAACTCCTTTCTGTCTTTGAGACCATGGTTTAATAGTCCACTGAGTCTGGGGAGATCGCGTGATCGCCCCCCCCCCCCCCCCCCTCTTCGAGGACCTCCTCGATTTTGAAGAAATGCCCGCCTTACTGGACCAGGAAGAACTGCGGGACATGCTACTCTTCCTCTGAGGCTTCGCCCCTGATGATATTCTTGGCAGACATTCGTGGGGTAAGTGCCTCCACAGGCACTAGACACCATTTTCCATCACAAATTTTTAATCTAAAAATAAAAACGAAAAAGATTTAAAATTTCGTAATGGAACGTAATTTATTTAAACAGGGACGCACCCCGCTTTAAAAAATCGCCTATGAAAATATGTAATAGTGTTTGTATGGGAGGGTGGTGAGCAACAACAACCCGACCGCGTGGTGACGAATTTTGGACCCACGACAGCATATATGTGGGTTGAGATGGGTTGTCCGAAAACTCTCCAAAAACAAAAAAAATACAGGACATTTTTTGGTCAGAAACCCTCTAGTAATCTAGGGGAGGGTATCTAACCGCTAGGGACAGTAAAATTTCCTACCAAAAACGATTCAGAGAGAAGGATTAGTAAGAAAAGTATACTTAGTAAAATTTGCAGTGTTGATCTCTTCTCTGCAGAGTTGAAAGAGGTAGACCGGAAGGGAAGGTTCGCGCATGCGCGGTATGTACAAACGGATAACCAGTACAGGGCATTAGCTTAGGTTACTATACAGGATGTTAGGGCAAGATTTTTTGATTTTATTGTGTAAAATGCAGATTGTTCTTTCTCCTAGGGTCAAAAGGCAAGTGTTTTGTACAGTTGTAGGTACTATCTATGGGAATCAGGTAATCAAGTCGGCCATGATGGCATACACTACACAGCGATTGACGTAATTGCCCGTCTTGAACATTAATACAGGAAAAGTGCCGCTCTGAAAAACGTAAGGCCCATGTTAACTCAATATTTCAGCACTTTACTTTCCCATCACTAGGAGAGTACAGATTTTGTAACATTTCCAATATATATATTGTATTTTGGGATAAGACAGAAAGAAGCAAAGAAAATTGTTTAAGACAGATCATAAAGACAGACATAATGTTGACAGTAATATAAATGTAAATATTCATAATATCCTATTTAAACAAAACTCCTTTCTGTCTTTGAGACCATGGTTTAATAGTGGTTTGAACATTCTAAGAGCTACTTTTGGTGTTTTAGAGTGCACTTATACGTTAGTTAATTAATTGCGGTCAATTTCCCTATATGTCCAGACTGACAGCCTGGTCATGTAATTTTGTATACTTCTGAGCCTCTGTAATCATTAGGAATATAATCTTTTGCGTTTGTAAAAAAAGTATTTTGGTTGTTTCCCATTGAATATGTAAGTGGACAGGGGGTGTTTACCAGTTATTTAAATCTTTAGCAAAGGTAGGCGTAATGACATACATTTCTCGGCTTTACATCTAGGTCAACACTGCCAGACAATCAGTTATAAAAGTATGTCACAAAGCAGTTACCTTGTTGGAAATCGCAGAGAATCCTTTACCAACAAGTTAACTGCTTTGTGACATACGTTTATAACTGATTGTCTGGCAGTGTTGACCCAGATGTAAAGCAGAGAAATGTATGTCATTACGCCTAGACAATTCGCGAATTTTATTGGAAGTGAATTATATTAAGTTTATATACTTTTATAAACTAATGTGATAGAATTGTACTGGAATTTCCAGACGCCTATGTTAAAGAGCACAATATTTGTATTCAGCCTGTCAGTTCTCAACTTTGCTCAGCGTGTGTGTAATTGGTAATCTTTTGGAAGACTATAATTTGGATGGGATTTCTCCGTTTATTTGGGGTATTCTATTATATTCTATTTGCTAAATGCTATCAGTTATACAGTCATTTATGTGATTCGTGAGTTTACAAGAGAGGTTTCCGGGATTCTATTTTGGGGATTTGCGAATTATATTTCGTGGTTTTCGGATCGAAGTCATTTCTATATATATATTCTTTCCGCTGTTTGTATAATATTTGCCTGCAAATACATTACTTTATGTTATTTATTATGAATCAAATTTTTTACATAAAATCGGCAAGTCGTTTGTTACTTATTTGTTAACTATTTTGCTTGTAACAAAATTGGGGGCTTGTCCGGGGAAATGAACCCGGGACCTCTCGCTCCTTGGAGGACATGGTCTAAGATGATCTGGTTATTCATGAAGGTTATAATCGGAGTTGCATTATTTGATTTGTCAGGTATCCGAGAAAGCTGTCTACTACCTGGGAACAAATGACCCTGGAAAACCTTACATACCACCGAAAAACCTTTGAGAAACAATGCACTCACCTTCCTGAAAACGCTAGATGACCTCACTGACGGATGACCTATTTGAGGAAGAGGTGGACCTTTATTGAAAGGATTTGTTGGACTTGAAGTTTCACAGTTATCTTGAGTCCAATAATAAACATCGGAAAACTCACAAAGCACGGTGAGCTCATAACTCTCGTTAGAATCCTGAAAAACAAATTAGGTTTGAGCTAATGCAAAGGAATAGGAATAAAAAATAAAACGGTAAAGATTCAAGGCAATGAAAGAAATTGCTAGCTTCAATGACAAAGTAAAAGGAAACATTTTCATTATCATACAAATATAAAGGAGAGATTTGCATTGGATGTGTCACTTACTCTATGTTATAGAGATATCTTATTTTAAATAAATTTATGAGCAAGCTAAAAAATCATAACCTAACAAAGCAGATAACAAAGGAGATTGGACGAATTTCTGAGTACCCAGGACACTTAAAGGGGTAGAAAACAAAAAAAAATCACTTCAGAAGAAGTGCGTTAATATTTCCTAATACCATCGGTACCAAAGACATGTTTTGCGATTTTTTTTACGCCTGACAGTGAAGATAATAAAATATCACAATACGCAAAACAAATTAGTTGACTTTCAAAATCTCCCATTTAAGCCTAAGTTAAGTTCATCCTCTTTAAGGCCTTCGTAACTCACCAATATGGCACACAGACCAGTTTACTGCAAGCCATATTTACCACAAAACTTTCTTTAAAATTCAATGTAAGTTTCGAGAAACTGAAAGCAATTTTCTTGAGATAGGAATACTTTGAAGAGATTGAAATTAACCAAGCATGCTTCTTCTGAACCATTAAGTATTTTGGGGTTTTCTTCTCCTTTAATGTAAATGTAAACGCCCACTACTCAGTCGCCCACTTCTCTCGCCCATTAGAAGAGATATTCAGTATTTTGGATACCGTCCTAATATTGTGACACGCTTCCCTTTTCGGTTAGAATTCGAACAAAATGGAGTGAGTGAGTGATTGGGGTTTTACGTCCTGCTCAACAGTATTTCGGTTATATGAAGACGTTGTCTCCTTGTGGATTTCCACCGCTCTTTTAGGTGCTGTCTCACCGAGACGACTTGCCGAAGACAACCAGCAAGCCCCCTCACCCAGTCACAGTATACTGACACCGGGCCAACCAGTCGCTGCTCTAACTCCTATTGCTGAGCGCCAAGCGAAGCAGTAACAGCTACCACTGTTTAAGTCTTTGGTCTGACTCGACCCGGGCTTGAACCCGGATCTCCCAGGCCTGAAGCGGACGCTCTACCGACTGAGCTATCAGGGCTGGTCGAACATAATGGAAAATATTTGTAATCTCTGTGGTCCAACTATATAGTACTGTCCCAAATTGGTTGAATAAGTTCTGCTATTTTCATATAAATGTATCAATACAATAACAACCAATTGAAATCTTACCAGAATAACGTTAATGACATTATTCCATCCCATAGCTAAAATAACCCTTTCTCCTTCCAGATTGGAATATTCCAGACCAGTAATACTAAGATCCTCCTCACTGCGCTCTCCTGTTTTCCATTTAATCTCTTGACCAGATCCAAAATCCCAAACTTTAAGCGAACCTAAGAAATATAGCATCAATATGGGAATTACAATTTTATTCAGTTTCGTCCATTTTCTGTCATCTTATCTATGTCTTGATGCAAATCAAATAAAATCTTTGTTGTCATTTGATATCCTTTTGAAAATAAAATAAACAAACAAGAACATGTTATTTACGTCCAATAGAAATAAATTAAAAGATCACTTTTATTTGACGTAATTTCCGGTCCCAGTCCGCCATTTTCAAGGTTACCTAACTACAGCTACGCGTGGGTAGTTGGCACGCACGGATTGGCCTTCAAAATGGCTGATATACTACCCACAATGCAAAGTCGTGACGTCAGTGCAGTGATCTAAACACATATACACCCTTACATGTATTGCGAAGGGGGATATCAAACATAACTCACCATCAAATGCCCCTGTAGCCAATCGATATCCGGACTTGTCGATAGCTATGGCTGTTAGTTCTATATTTGGTCCATGAGAGTCCGATATTTGATAGACTAATTTACCCGTCTCCATTTCCCACACCTGGAGGTAAGAAAACACATGTTAAATTGTGGGTTATATAAGTCTGCTGTCAATTTAGTCTCAAGCACGGTTCAAAGTGAGTCTGTATACAATTTAGTGCCAAGCAGAGTCCAAGCTGAGGGCTGTTAATTTAGTCTCAAACAAAGTTTAAACCAACTCTGCGATCAAACAAAGTTCAAACACAGTCTACTGTAATGTTAGTCCCAAACTTAGAGAGCCCAGCCTGTGTCAATTTAGTCCCAAATAAATGTTGAACCTAATTTAGTCTAAAAAATATATACTAAACAATTCAGTCCAAAATAAAATTAAAAACTAAATCTACGGGTTCGAATCCCACTCAGCCCAAATGCAATTGAATTATTTCTGAGTGTTTTTCTTACCCAGTCGACGGGAGAGTTGGCGGGATTTCGTCGAGCACCCCCTTTTCCCCGGCCAGGCAACGTCGCCATATAAGTGAACTAAACCTGAATATGCCGTAAAACATCAATCAATCTACCGAACAAACGATCAAATAGGCTATAGCTAGACTCCTTACAGTACTGTTCAAATCTCGTCAATGAGAGGCGATTTTTGGTCAATTATTTTAGGAAGTTACTGGGGTGACAAAGAAGGATACAAAGAGATACCCTTCAAGCTATCGCAATGACATTTGATATCTCTGATTTAATTGTGACGTCACTGGATATCTCGCCCATGTTGCTGGAAGACAGCTATTTGATATTTGCCATGGAGAAAACCTGGAAAGCTGAAAAATTACTCTTGAAATTTGAAGCATGTGCCAGGCTTAGTTACACAGCATGAATTTTAAAAAAATGTGACTAACATACACATAGACAATAATGTTATAACCTTACCTTTATTACTGATTCTGTGCAAACTGTAATGACCTGGTTTAACTCCGTGTTGTAGAGAACCTAAAACATAATTTCTATTATAAAGTTATAGCAAATAAGCTGAATAAAGAAGAGGCTCTGTAGGATGAGCTACTGTGGTTTTATCTTAACGGATCATCTATCGAGATTCGGTCTCATTACGCCTTCACACGTTTCCACAAATTTTGAGGCATGGCGATGTCAACATGGAAGCGGCCCATCGTCCAGCGAGTACGTCAAGTCTTCTCCCCAACCCCCGAATTCCATGGTCAAACGAGTAGTTTACAAAGCCACCCCCCCCCCCCCCGCTCCCACACTGCAGCGATTAAATCTAGGAGCTTCCAACAGTCTATATAGTACCAAGTCACTTCTTGTCCCCACACTGTAGGGTCTCGAACACACAAGCCATGCCGAGTAAGTAAGGGAGACCGCCAGTCTGATACGTCAAATACCCTATGATAGACTGCGGTCCATTTTAAATGTTGCGACCAAAGATGTATCTGCGAAACGAACAATTTCCATTTCCACTTGAGGGTCAACAAAAGTGTCCCCGTGATAATGTATTGAAAAATTAGCCATTTGTATTCAGCCACAAAATACGGTGATTTACCGAATAAAAAAGCGCAGCCTGTCCAAGGCATGTCGAAGCCTTGTTTGTCCAGACTGGCAGACCCTCTCTCCCCTACACCCAAATACAAAGGTTTTACCTGACTAATGGGCCTGTCGTGTGTGTGAGGCACTTGCATGGTATCCTGCACAGATCTAGTCAGTGGCCAAGCATCTATAACACTTGAACCTAAAACACAAATACCAGAAACAAATGATTCGTTAAATTTTTTGTAAATCTTAGAATATTGGATCTAAATCTAGATTATTTTATGGTGATCATATAAAACTGAGAGGAACTCTATGTTTACCATCTCATGTTCAATCTCTTTTGATGGTACAACATAGTCACCCATCTGCTCTTAGACGGCTAAATGGGTTCAATAAAGAAGCGCCCAGATTATAGCTTTTTCAAGAAGTACGATTGAAAAGGGTGTATGTTTACGCTATAGATAATTTTGGTTTAGAAAATGTTTTTCAAGGCGTTGTTCAAATTGTATGCGATTGACGTCCTTTCTCGTTGCAGACACCTATCTTTCGCATTGCGGTATAGACAAAATGGGCACGATTTCAACGTCAGTTTGATTCCACAACTCAATGTAGCGTTATCTTGCCATACACAGAGGATACTGCGCAAGCGCTAATTCTAAAACCGAAAGGGTATATTGTATATATAGTTTATTTTGTATAAGTACCTGTTACAAGCTTTTCGTGTTTGTTATCAAATATCATTGAATATATCCTCTTCTCTCCGGGACGTTCCTCGTTATCTGTAAAGACCTACGCAAGAAATGAAATAAGGAAAAAGATACAAAGATAAATTATCTTTTTCTTGGAAACATGATACACAAGGACACTTATTTATGGATAACCGCTTCTGATTTTATTTCGTAGCGACGTTTCGGTTTGGGTTCTTAGACCATTCTCAAGCTAGTGAGGTACACAATTCAGAGCTCAACATGTTTTCCGGGGTAATGTAACAGGGTTTCAAATATGGTTTGCATCTTAAAGATAAATAAAACATGTTTACGCAGTAATTAAGGACTCTGCTGAGGGTCTGACTAATTATATGAATTGTGTACCTCACTAGCTTGAGAATGGTCTAAGAACCCAGACCAAAACGTCGCTACGAAATAAAATCAGAAGTGGTTATCCATAGATAAGTGTTCTTGTGCATCATGCTTCCAGCTTCTAAATGCCACTCGAAGAAGACAAGAAAAAGATAATTCTAGATAACTAGATTTTTTAAGAGTTTTCAATTTTGTGGTTAATTAATTGAAGCGGACGAAAGTATCGTTATATATACATTCAATAGTTACCTGTAAACTGGTTAGAGTATGAATGTCCCATACTCGTATAACTCTAGCAGTTGACAAACTGACAATGTGCTGGTCTTTTTCGTTACAGCAAATATCCACTATAGTAAATAAATGCCCGAGTAACTTGCCTGAAACAAGAGTAAGATAAGGTATAAACCTCTAACCACTTGGTAAAGGGAACAATGACTGTCACCATTCAACTGCAGCGTAGCTTTATAGTTTACGCAGTTCTGGTATTACATATGTTAGCAGTGTGAGACACTAGGCCAATGGCTATAAACTACGGTTTAACACACGAGAGCTATGTGTTAACGTCTTTTGCTACATGACCTCTGTATACACGTAGACCTAGAGGCTTTGGAGACCTTTCCGTAGGTCTGGGCAATATGTTGGCGGTTTTGAGCTTGAAATAAAATTACATCATACCGGTAGGTCTTGACCAAATGTGGGGATGCCAAAGTCTGATAGCCTTATCCACACCCCCTGTAGCTATGATATTAGCTTTGGCACAATAGTCAAATGCATTGACGCCTTTGGGAATAGCCACTCCTCGAATCTCCCTGAAACAGAATATATGGTTTTGTTTGTATAAATTGTTCCCCGAAATTAAATCCTGCAACAGGGGGTTATCGCTACATATTTTAAGAACAAATTAAACTTGACATGAGCTGCGTTGCCAGGTTCAGTGTTTTTATGTTTATATATTGGGGGAGGAAACCCGGCTCTGTGCCAGAATAAAAAAAACCCAGACCTTCGGTGAGTATCTGACAACTTTTTCACATTCGGCGATCGAGTGACAAATCTACTCTTGAGTTGGTCTGGGTGGGATTATAACGTCAACTTCGTTAAATTATGAGGTTAAGAGGGAGAAAACAAAAATCACTTTGGGGTTCAGAAGAAGCCCGCTAATATTCCCTAACCAACGGTACCAAACACACAATTTTTCGATACTTTTTACCACAAAAGCTCTAAAATGCACTCGTACAACCGGCTATTTAAATTTTGACCTTAATTATCACACTTCATCGGTTTGTGCAAGTTACTCACCCATTGTCATATATCCTGTCCAGTTCTTCCAGAACAAATGATTGAGAACTGCTGGGAGAACATGAGGCGAAACATCGGAGTTCAGGAAAATAGCTAACCTGTAGTTGGAATAACAAATGAAAGGACATTTTCTAAAAAAAAGTATGGTTCGCGTTTTTGGGTGATTCCACTTTCTTGAAAATGGCGGCCTGATTGGCATTAAGAATCGAACCAGTTTCCAAAGAGCAAGGCCAGAGCAGACGTGAAAATTCGAATTGTCACTGTAATATCTTTCCAGTAGTATTGTCAGTATAAATATATAAAAAAAAAGTAGCAGAAAGCCATGCACAACAAGTATTTTCTTTCTTCTGAAAATTCAGTCTACGTCTGTTTAAAGTGGCATGAGCTGCCAAAATGTTGATATATTGACGTTAAAACAGAATGTTGAAATTATTGGCTATTTTTCTCAAGACGTATAATTCAGAAGTTTTTTAGCGCTTCAAGTCTCGATAATGTACGAAAAAGCATTGTTTTTTTTAACTAACTTTGGCTTAGAATGAATGAATGGTCGTCCCGGTTATTTAAATTTTGCTTACTTTTCGAACACTATTTCGATTCGTATAGGCCGTAGACTGTATGGATTTCCCTCATTCCAATGCCAATCATTTAGTTTTTCGATGACCTTTAAGCCTCTTACTGTTGTGACGATCAGAAATTATGAAAAAAAGTGTGAATTTTGGTACCTCATGCCACTTTAACTGCCACAAGTTTATAAAGAAACTTATTGACAGCAAACTCATTTTGGGAACGGTTCTGTTAGAAATGTTTGAAACTCTCTTTAAACGTGGGTTCCAAAAAAAGGTGTCGAAAGCTCGTGTTGTTCAAAAACAACTGAGGACGTGGTGATGTCTTAATTTTTTTTGTCATTAACGGTTATGTTGTCGAGTTATCTGGTTAAGAATACGCAACAATAATGAAAGAAGTGACCTTGGCTTATATTTTTATATTTCTTCTGCTTACTTTTAAAACCCAGTCGTCGTGAAGTTTTCGTCTTCGTATAGGCCTTAAACCAAACAGAAATATAAGAAGCATTATACACAATAATAGACCTACAGATGATTAAAAAAATAAACAGCAAATTTATTTTTTTAAAAGAAAGAATTGAGTTTTTAATGTTGGAAAAATGGCAAATAACAGAGGCCATCAATAATGCAGTGTAGAAAAGAGCCGATTGCCAAAATCAGTATCAATCAAATCAAATGAAAGAAAAAACTATAGTACAGCATAAATAATAAGCAAATTACACTATGAGGGTTATAAATTGACCCTGACACAAAGCCGTTCTCATTTTAGCTGTAACAAAAAAAACTTTATTTTGCAATGCCAAGATCACCACTAGAGGAATGAGAACCGACTTTGAACAAATTACAGGCTAGCATATCAAGTATGGTTGGGTTTGTGATCATTTCACAACGTCAGATTTGCCAAGAAGTACCAACAAACCGGAACAACCAGTGGCTGTCAACGTCCAAGCTCAACACATGTTACCACTAATGCATCGCGAAGATTGAGAAATTGGTTGGGTGCCTCCTATCTGATCACACGTTGCTGGAAGCCAGAACCGCCAAAACTGTTTGAGGCCAAAGACGTTTGGCCAGTGCTTCCACAGTGACATTCCCACATTGTGAAATCTGTAACTGTTAGATGATAATTCAGGATGAATTACATCTTTTGTAAAAGGAAATCCCTTGAGTTAAGAAAGTGAAGACTTACGACGTTAATTTATTCGGATCAATGATCAGGTTTGTATTCCTCTTGTCTACTCCTTTGCTGTTTTTCATGGTAAGATCTTTACCGGATATTCTCAGGACGTTAATGAACCCTTGGTCATCTCCGAATAGGATTGTATCCTCCAGTGTTTGGCCTGGAATCGGCACATAGGTCATGCACTGTGGTGAATGCTCAATCGGCTTGATGGCAAATATACTCTGAAACAGTTCAATATACGGTTTCATATACTTTTGATTTTGATTGATTGATTGATGTTTTACGCCGCGTTGCCAAGGAACGGAAAGGGGGGGGGGGGGAAATCGGACTCTTTGCTCGGAGAAAATCCCTGACCCTCGGCGAGTACGTGGCAACTCTTTCACATTTATATTGAAAGAAAACCCCACGCTGAATGGGATTCGAAACCGGGGCCCATTGATTGAAGGCTTATGCCATCTTCTCGAGCAAATTTAAAATCCCCATGGACCCATTCCGTGTTTTTCCTTGGCGAACTACTACACTCCAACCCGTAAATCAAACAGCGCCCCCTGTTGGGAATGTAAGTGTTGTCACTTGTTAAACAAAAGCTTAAGGTGTATACAGCCGCCATTACGTTATTTCTCAGCTGTGAAATAGTGTAAATGCCCATGGTTTTGATTAGCTGTGAAAAGTTTTAACTCGCATCCCGGTCAAAATGCATTTTCGATCAACTGGTTGGTGTGTAGTAGTCCTCCAAGGTAAAACACGGAATGGGTCAATGGATTGATTGATTGTTTGGTGTTTTGAGCCGCGCTCAAGATTATTTCACTTATATGGTGGCGTTGCCAGTTTTATTGTGGGAGGAAACCGGGCTCTGTACCCAGAGGAAACCCATGACCTTCCGCTGGTTACTGGCAACCATCCCACATAGGTCGTTCGAGTGAATGGGTCAATGGGGGTTTTCATTTGGCAGGAGAAGCTGGATCTGTGTTCGAATAAGTGGCTGAGTTCGCTGACTGAGGTACATCAGCCATTACGTTTCTGGGTACCTGCCACAAATAACTATATAATTAATGAGAAATCATTAAGGCGTCACCACGAAGTAAATTAGTTGTGGACAGCATGAGCTTTCGACATCTATGCTGGTGTTTTTATCAAGTGTAGCGGAGTATAGAACCCACATTTAAAGAGAGTTTCAAACATTAACTATATAGTCTTCTTAGATAAGTTTGAGTATGGAACCCAATTTGATCTTCAAACATTAAGTATATAGTTTTCTAAGATAATTTAATACATTCATGAATGGTAACACCATATAATTTTGTAGTTTATTTGCTTGCGTCTTCGCATAATTTTGAAACTTATAACGTTACTGCGCTTAGATGGGAGGGGTTGGCTTCAGCCTGCAATATCTGTATAACTATGTGGCGCATGCAAATAAATCGCATCTACAATTAAGCAGAGTGATATTACCTGAACCCATTTATATTACTATTACATCATTTGTGATATCCTTTTACACGATAGGTGCACCGTTTGAAGGTGCAATACGAGGTTTTACACAGAAGAAGAAGTGAGTTGCTCAATAATTTCGGACTTATCCATTTACCTGATTCTTTCCTTTGGCCCTGCTGTCCCAGATCATTATACTTCTTTCTGTACAACATGCTACTCTCCTTAAGGCGGGGAGATAATCACAGCCAGTCGACCAGGCAGATTCCTAAAGCAGAGGTCCAACCATCAATATGAGATCGACGTACAGTTAACATATGTTTTAAACTCAGATTGTTGGATTGATTGATTGGTGTTTGGGGCTATTAACACCCGTTTTTAGCGAGTACCTGACATTGTGAGAATCAATGGCTATAAAGACCTTCACGAACGAACAGAAATATTTGAGTAAAACAACATATCATCAGCACATGCATATACTCTGATGAATAGTGACTGTGAAAGATGAAATAGTTGTATTTCTGGCTGTTGAATGAAATGACCTTGAATGAACTTGATAACTTACATTGATGTCTGTACAGGCCTGTAAACGCATCTGCAAAGATAGGACACAACGTAAATAATCTTTTGTCATGGCTTAATTGACCAAACACGTTTACCCATCCCAAATAGGTCGTCCGACACAGTCAGAAAATGTTCCAATTTTTTTTGGACCGAGTGGGATTCGAACCCGCGACCCATTGGTAGAAGGCTGTTCGGATTGAGCGTTCAACGCTCTACCTACTGAGCCACGTTTTAGTGTTCATAAATATTTAGAACAAAGTAGCAAATGTTGGGGTATAATATGTGTACGACGTCTGTAAAACAAGTAGAAAGGTATTGGGATACCATCCATACGATGTCTAAGATAGAAACATGTTTGGATACCATATGTTTGACGTAATAAAAAGGGGAAGAAAGGTATTGGGATACCATGCATACGACGTCTAAGATAGAGACATGTTTGGATACCATATGTTTGACGTAGTTAAAACACGTAGAAAGGTATTGGGATACTATGCATACGACGTCTAAGATAGAAACGTGTTTGGATACCATATGCATGACGTCTTTAAAACAAGTAGAAAGGTATTGGGATACTATGCATGCGACGTCTAAGATAGAAACATGTTTGGATAGCATATGCATGGCGTATTTAAAACAAGTAGAACGGTATTGGGATACTATGCATACGACGTCTAAGATAGAAACATGTTTGGATAGCATATGCATGGCGTATTTAAAACAAGTAGAACGGTATTGGGATACTATGCATACGATGTCTAAGATAGAAACGTACTTGGGTATCAAATGTATGTCTTTCTATCCAGGCAGAGACGTGTATGGATATCATCTTCCTTGAGACAATGTAGACCTCGACCCCTTTGAGCCTTTTGGTGTGAACTCAATCTGCTTTATTGATTAATCAGGATTTAGAACATGCTTACCTTCCCATTCCATACTGACAAACCACCCTTCTGAGAGACGCTGATAAAAATATCCGAACTGGGTATATACCGTATACATTGTACGGTATCACGTCTTTTTCTGTCCCCTGCAAATGGACAAAAGTGAAAGGAACCAAGAAAAAATGAGTACAACACAGGCACGCCGAGTCAGAAAACTTCGGAGATTTGAGCATACGTCAAAAACCCACAGACAAAAAGCAGGTCATTCTGAATGTGGCGACCAATGTACCCGCGAATCGAACTCTTTGTATATCCTCTTCGGAGCCTAACAAAATTGTCCCATCGATAACGTACGGAAAGGAAACACTATATTTGTTAACTTTCAACTGTAATCAGTTATACTTGAAGCATTGGAGAAATCCAGATATGTACCGAAACAATGTCTGTCTTCCTATATGTTATACAAAATGTCGTATACCGTGGTAAATAACAGATATATTAAAGTGACATGAGCTGCCAAAATGTTGATATTTTGACGTTAAAACAGAATGTTGAAATTATAGGCCATTTTGCTCAAAGCCTATAATTCAGAAGCTTTTGTGTGCTTCTAGTCTCGAAAATGTACGATAAAGTATTGTTTTGAACTAACTTTGTCTTAGAATGAATGAATGATCGTCCCGGTTGTTTAAATTTTGTTTACTTTTTGAACACGTTTTCGGTTCATACAGGCCACATACTGTATGGATTTTCCTCATTCCAACGCCAATCATTTAGTTTTTCGCTGGCCTTCAAAGCCTCTTACTGTCCTGACGATTAGAAATTATGAAAAAAGTGCGAGTTTCGGCAGCTCATGTCACTTTAACTCCAATTTATAGATAATTTTACGGCGAGCATACGGCATCCGTGAAACTAACACTTCCCATATACAAGGAACCGAAGCACCTGTAATCAGTTATAGGTGACGCATTTGAGAAACCCAGTTGTGGTTCACTGGTCAAATAACACATATAAACAAATAGCTTTATGAATGAATTTAGCATTGGATTCTTTTTTATTATCGACTGTTGTAAAATATATTGACATCTACTTCCTTTCACCATACACTGTATATACTCAGTCCAAAACTACGGCGGTTTATCTTTTAAAACGCGCTGACTGCGGAGGCGTGTCAAAACCGAACGGAAACTTGCGAAAAGAACCGACGTTTGTACTGAATGACTATGTAGAAATTGTGCCCTTAACGATAACCAAATTAAAGCCCGTCAAGATAAAATATAAAACGTCTGCAATCTAGCTGTTTAGAAAGACGGGAAAACCTTACCAGCAGCCTCTCCGACTCGTTGTCTTTTTGATACAGTAAAAACGCTAACTTCCTCCAAAGCTTGTTGTTCTTCTTCTTCTATAGTCGATTGGAAATACCCGAACAACTGGAAATAAAATAATGATTATATATTTGTTTTTTGTTTTTTTAATTTAACATCTTAAAGCTAGAAATACCATGATTTCTGTGGCTTATTAATAATCAAAAGTGTTTTATAAAAATTGTCCTTGAAATAATCGACTATGTATTTCTAGGATATTACTTATATGGTGGCGTTACCGGGTTTAGTGGCTCTTTTTTTCCAGGAGGAAACTCCCGACATGATCTGACATTTGCCACAGTCCTTATGTTAATATTAATCATTAATGTTCATGGGAAAGACATCGGGGGTAATGAAAATCACAAGATTAATTTTATATTAAATCGAAATCAGTGTATTCTATCACGAGAATTGGTAGATATGTTATCTTTCTGATTAATAGACTTGTTGCCTAATGGCGTCAGAGGAGGGATAAACTGGCGCATGACAAATATTCTGCACTGGAATGTATAGGGATACAGTCCGGCTACAAAGGGCTTGACAAAGTGGTCACTTCAAACAAAGATACCGCTTCAAGCCCATAATTTCTTTGACTAACGTCATTAAGCATTCGGCATATTGACTTCTTGCTTTTAAAGGGACATATGTTGCCGAAATTCGCACCCATGTACTTGGGTTGTCAAGTAAATGAATCAAATATCAATTGATTCGGTCACCTGCTTTGTTAAATAAATGAAGCAGAAATAACCGACCGTTTATTGCGTTTTGTTAAAGTGGCATGAGCTGTCAAAAATGTTGATATTTTGATGTTAAAACAGAATGTTGAAATTATTGGATATTTTTCTCAAGACGTATAATTCAGAAGCTTTTCAGTTCTTTTCGTCTCGAGAATGTAGTATAAAGAATTATTTTGAACTAACTTTGTCTTAGAATGAATGAATGGTCGTCCCGGATGTTTAAATTTTGTTTACTTTTCGAACACGGTTTCGGCTTGCACAGGCCAAGCAAATAACTTTAAGCTATGCGATAAACGAAGGAGTTATTTGTAAACCAAACAAACCTTAAAGTGACATGAGCTGACAAAATGTTGATATTTTGGCGTTAACACAGAATGCTGAAATTATTGGCTATTTTTCTCAAGACATGTAATTCAGTAGCTTTGGATACCATGTCGTCACGACAGTACGAGACTTTGAAGGTCATCGAAAAACTAAATGATTGGTGTTGGAATGATGAAAATCCGTACAGTATGTGGCCAGTACGAACCGAAAACATGTTCGAAAAGTAAAAAAGAATTAAATAACTGGGACGACCATTCATTCATTCTAAGTTAATTCAAAACAATACTTTATCGTACATTTTCGAGACTAGAAGCGCTATAAAGCTTCTGAATTATACCTCTTGAGAAAAATAATCAATAATTTCAACATTCTTGTTTTAACGTCAAAATATCAACATTTTGGCAGCTCATGCCGCTTTAAAAAAAGAGTACAAAATAAGAGCTTTCCGCCGATATTTATCTTGGTATGTTAAGATTTTGAAGGAACAACAATCCACCAAAATGTTCACATGCATGTCCGTTATTATTGTGCATTTCTTTTAATTAGTTGCAAGGTTGGAAGTCGATTAAAAAATTGTACCTACATGAAATGTCTTTTTTTATGTATGCTATGAAACAGACATATATAACATATATAGGCCTATAGGGTCCATATGTCTAGTCGATATCATTAACACGAATGATTTGATATAGTTTTAGTGTTATTTCCATGTTAAATGCTATATTAAAGGACAGTTTTTTCATCAAGATGGTCAACATATGAATTGAAAACAAGATTTATTCAAATCCGTGAACTAAAGTGTTAGTTGGGGGCGGGGGTGGCGGGGGGGGGGGGGGGCGCTGAAATTCAATTATCTGCAATGATACGCGACCTTTGGTCAAGGTGGGTTGTGGTATTAACAAGGAGGGATACAGAAATGTTGCCTGGGCCCCCTCCGAATGACGGATTTGAATAAATTGTGACGTCGTTCTATTCAATGTCCATCTTTTTAAAATAGGTCTACTTATGGAAAAACACAAAAACTCGGTAAAGTTGTTCATATTAATGATATAAAGTTTAGATTTGAACCCAAAGTCAAATTCAGTTTTTTGCACAGCATGAGTTAAAGAAAAATTAGGTTTCACTTAAAACACATTGTAATCAGTTACCAAACTTGCGACTTATTAAAAGAGAGGAAAAGGAAAGAAATTATTATATACTGTACAAAGGAGGGTTGGAGTGGAGGGGGGGGGGGGTACATTTTTCTTTCCAACGTTACCAAAAGCATATCGCGACGAGTTTTGCTCTTTACAGTGCTGTAAGAAGGTTGCGAAGCGTTATCAGAGAAAGAATTACTGACTTGGCAGTCATCTTTACAGATGTGTGTCTCGTTCGGCCAATCAGCATCACGAACAGTTTACCAGTCACTGCACACGCGCAAGAGAAATTCGTCAACTCTGAGAGCCTGCCATTTAAACCTAGGTTAATTTCAATCAATACACTCTATCTTCTCTGATATACATACTGGTTTGCAAATCAACCTTTTGAGAAAACGCGACAGGCTGCATTGAGTGTCAACGCGACTAGCGGAGGTCGTTGTAGGAATTGCAAAAGGGTAGTCTAACTGTTGGGGCTGATATTGCAGGTTATCGTGATACAACATACGATAAGCTCACATGATAAGTAATTGACTAATACTTCTTCCTTTCAAATTTTACTTGTTAACTGCGCCCACCGGTGTCGATCTGGTTTTCTCTGACAGATTCATTTTCAGTCCCCCCCCACCCACCCCGTGTAACAAATTTATCCCACCGAAGACCTAAATTGTCTCAAAAATGACTGCTTCATAAAAGACAGAAAGTGAACTCTGAATGACTTTTTTCTAATATATATGCAGACACAATTGCTAAGTGTCTAGACATGACGTCACGAGCCATATATGGTTGTCGTAATATGGTGGGCTATGTACAGTGGCTGGTTTAAGCCATCGAAATGAAGTATTCAATGTGAGGTGGGATAAGGTAGGATAAGATGCTATATGGGAACGCGTTCGATACAATTGCTTGCTTTTTGCATGTTTTTTTAGTTGGGTTTTCTCCCCCCTTTAAATTAGACGGACACCCATCTTCGGTTCGTAGGGGTAACTGGTTTTACCGATATTTGTTTTATTTCAATGCCAAACCTTTACTTTTTCTAGGTACTTAAAGGGGCATGAGCTGCCAAAATGTTGATATTTTGACGTTGATACAGAATGTTTAAATTATCGGCTAGTTTTCCTAAGACGTATAATTCAAAGACTTTTTAGTGCGCCTAGTCTCGGGAATGTACGTTAAAGTATTGTTTTGAGCTAACTTGACCTTAGAATGAATGAATGGTCGTCCCGGTTATTTAAATTTTGTTTACTTTTCGAACACGTTTTCGGTTCGTACAGGCCACATACTGTATGGATTTTCCTCATTCCAACGCCAATCATTGAGTTTTTCGATGGCCTGTAAAGCCTCTTACTGTCGGGACGATCAAAAATTATGAAAAAAGAGTGAATTTCGGCAGCTCATGCCACTTTAAGCACTGAAGTTCTCTTGACAATCGGAATTCATTGAAAAAGATCGAATTTTGGCATATCTTGTCATTTGAAGTTCCTCGTTAAAATCAAAGAGTTATGCGTAAAGCCACACTACATAAGTGAATCCTCTTACCTCACTCCAATCCACTTTGGCTTCAGGATTTGTCGTTATTTTTCTGTAAATTGCCTTCAAATCCTGATTTTTGATGTCTGACCCAAACACAGATCGTATGGATTCACAAAACTGGTCAAATCGCAGGTTCTCTAAATTGAAAAAAAAGGAATTAAAAAAAACACGTTAAAATGTGCATATCGCATTATCCAAACGATGTAATTAATAGTAAGGTATCCAGTGACCATTCTAAAGCAGAATCCAAACACAATATACGCCCAATCGTATTCTCGCGAGATCTCCTTTAGACGTGGCTAAGATAGACCTTGTACGCCTTTACCGGACATAGCGCAGGGATTTTTGCGTGACACCTAGGGTAACATTTTTAAAAGCTAGAAAAATATAACAACCCTGACATCAGACTTTAATACTTCATACTTTGAATGAAAGAAAACGTTAAACTAGTAAAGAAAAGGTAGTCAATTCACGAAATACATGTAGTCCCATTTTGACGAAAACAGGCAAAATGGCGACGTTCCTGTCTACCCGACTCACTTTGAACTGGCCACTGTCATAGGCTCCAGGGGGCGTTTCCAATAGTTGCTAGTGTTTGAAATGTTCGATGTTACTTACGATATCTCGAGCCGAGTTTAAGAGAGCAATAGAAAAGCGGGTATATGCGAGCAAACTGATGTGTGGCTCTACCTGACCGGCAAAGTAAGTAAACCAGGATAGAGACACACGAGTGTGGCTAGTACCAGGGAAAGGTATATTCTTTCGATAAAGTTCTCAACCCCCCCCCCCTTATCTCCCCCTTCGTCCCCAATAAAATTGACAAAACGTAATTGGGAGATGTTCAGGGTCGTTCCTAAATAAATGAAATAGGATGGTCTGATGACCCCCCCCCCCCACCCCTTCACTCCCTGTTAGAAATACACCTATACCTTATACGTGTACTTTTGAAGACTGCTAATTACATTTTTGAACACTAAAACACACGGGCACAGTGAAAATCTTCTAGTCTAAATGAAATAGGAGCGTATCCCCCCCCCCCCACTTACCCCTTTTTAGAAATACGCCTATTCCTTACGAGTTTTATTTGATTCCTACACGACAGGTACAAGTGCCCAATTACAGGGCAGATAACAATATAACAAGGATACCTTAAAACATAGCAAGGTACAAATAAATATGATAATACATATGATCACACGTGTAGAAGTATGCTAATTATATATTTATGATCACTAAATAACACGGGCACAGGGAAAATCTTGTCTAAAATAACCATGGAGACAAGTTTCTAATTGTGTTTAAAAGAGGTATATCATTTAGACCTTTATACCCCATAAACTGTTGTAACAAATCTGCTAATTATACGTGGGACTAAACACGTGTGTTTAAGAGTTAAAATAATTGTGCTTGTGTTATCATTTAATATTTGAAAGAAACAGAAAACGAAAGTTTATTTTCACCTGTGATTAACTGCCGTCTCTCCTCAGGTGTCACTTCCGTGTCTTGGAATGTAAGCACTTTTATCAGTTCGTGAAATTCCCGTAGTTTTTGTTGAAAAGTATTCACAGTGTAAGGACGCTGCAGGGTTACATTACCGCGTTCAACCACCTCTGCCATGTTGCCGTCCTGCAACTGTCTCGCTTATCAACAAGTAGAAAAAACAGGTATTCGTTCGATCTTGTATATTCCGTGATTACATGACGCCCATATCTAGGGCTACGGTACCACACAAGCGCTGGTTTTCCCCTCAAAACGTCCTAAAATCCACATCTAGCCTACGGGAATCTCAGTTGACATTTCTAACATGCACCTCAGGAGCTATACGTATTCCATATATATTTATATCACCGTAATTCTCCAAAATGAACCGAGTGATTGCGGACTTCAACTCGGCTTCAAGTTGAGACGGTATAATGGGTTTAATTGTGTCACGATATGGCTTGGCAACTGACCAAGGTAGACCCAAAACACTGGCTAAACCATATCACCAACAACTCGGCGGGAGGGCTTATTGAAAAATCCTTGATTTTAGTTAACACGCCATCGACAAGTTAATTCAACACAACGAACCTAAGCCTTGCAAAAACGAAAATCGAGACGTCATAAAAAGCCCTGGTGTGGCGATTGACTTAAACGGTTCGGTGGATTCAGTCGTGTAGCAATTCAAAACAACTTGAGTTCAATAGCATAGGGTAGTTAGGACGAGATTTAACCGACCACTTGGCCTACTGTTTATGTGTACGTTCGTGTCACATAGTTAATCCATACTCCACGTTCAGAGCTTCCTTGGCAACTATACAGTATTAAGGGCCGGCCGATAGTCTTAACTTCAGCGTTAGAGCCGCAGTAGCTTTATTGAGATCATAAGTGGTTGGAGTAGACCGCAAACAAGACACAGAAAAAGAACTGATTTATGCAGGTACAATGCGTATATTCTGTAACCGCATGTAACTACTGTGGTAAGACAATTAACTGGTTAGGAAAGAACTGATTTATCGATTAAAATAACGCCGTTAACTAAGGGATTTCAAACATAACGAATGCCTAATCGGCCGAACGATAAATCACAGTCTTAGCAACACAGTATCAGCTCATCAAAGAGTTCAATAAACGTTGATTTCTCAACAAGCTTCTAAACGATTCAGCCCACTCCTTATAAGTTAACCAGTCGACTGTAAAACAGATCACCCAACGCCAATCATTTCGTTTTTCGATGGCCTTCAAAGCATTTTACTGTCGTGACCATCAACAATTATGGAAAAAGTGCGAATTTTGGCAGCTCATGCCACTTTAAAACAGAATGTTGAAATTATTGGCTATTTTTTCTCAAGACGTATAATTCAGAAGCTTTTTAGTGCTTCTAGTCCCGAAAATGTACGATAAAGTATTGTTTTGAACTAATTTTGGCTTAGAATGAATGAATTGTCGTCCCGGTTATTTAAATTTTGTTTACTTTTCGAACACGTTTTCGGTTCGTATAGGCCACATACCTTATGGATTATCCTCATTCCAACGCCAATCATTTAGTTTTTCGATGGCCTGTAAAGCCTCTTGCTGTCGTGACGATCAGAAATTATAAAAAAAAAGTGTGAATTTTGGCAGCTTATGCCACTGTAAAGTGGCTTGAGCTGCCACAATTCGGATTTTTTTCAAAACTTTTGATTGCCGTATGAAGTTGAGCGTCTGATTGATTGACGTTTTACGCCGCACTCAAGATTATTTCACTTATATGGCGGTGTTGCCAGGTTTTGTGGTTGACGGAAACCGGGCTCATTGCCCGGAGGAAACCCCCGACCTTCGGCGAATACCTGGCAACTCTTCCACATACGGCGACCGAGTGAAAAAACACTCAGAAATTTGTGAATTTTTATTTGGCCTGAGTGTGATTCGAACCCGCGCCGCATCGATGGAAGGTCTGTGTGGAAATGAGGGACGATCACTCTAACCCACTGGACCACCGAGGCCCCCTGATACCTTGAAAAAGTAAGAAGATTTACATGGAGATAAAAAAATCGGCAAAGCCAATTACAAGAAAAGTTACTTGAAAATATGTGCTAATAATAATGGTCAAAATTGAAGTAGCCGGTTTGTTTGTGTATTTTCGAGTTTGCTGCTTATAAATACAGCTGAAAGTGACATGAGCTGCCAAATATAAGAAAAATTTCGTTCAACAGAAAAGCTTGTTTTTTGGTTCATTTTATCAAAAAGTAGAAAGTAAGAGCGTTCTGTTGATACCAATAGGGTCTATTGTAGATGTACGCTTAGGTTAATTTTATAAGCAACTTAACGTTCAAAACTAAAAAACATACATCCCGGCTATTGGAATTTTGTCCGTAATTTGCACTTGTCTTCAGTTCGTACAGGTTACTGACTTTACCCATATTTCTTGTTTTTTAAGGTAGGCCTATTTCAAAATTAATGAAAAAATACAAATTGTGGCAGCTCATGCCACTTTAATGTAGATTGATGAATGGAGAAAGCTCCTATTTCGTACTTCTTGGTAAAAATAGAACAATTATCTACTTCGGTTTCAATAAAAATGTTCGCTGTATTTGGCGGCTTAAATACAAATTAATCATTATTCGTGAGAAAAAAGTTTTAACTTTGACAGCGCAAGTATACACAGTTTTGAGGGTAAAATGACATATGTTAAATACAGAAATCTCCCCGTGATGATTTTGAAGTGCAATCTTTTTCAATAAAAAACGGCCAAAATCCAAATAGATTGAACACACACTAGGGTCACTCTGAAACTTAGGGGATTTACGTGCGTGTCAAAGCCGACCGGTAGCGAGCGAAGATAGCCGAAGGGAGTTCCGACTGACACTAGGGCCTTCAGAGTTATCTCCCTTACACTGTTAACATTTAATGTTTGTCCAAACAGATTTTTATATAGTCCAGCATAGGCCTAATTGTAAAAATGACACGAATTAATCTCAATTGCATCCTGGTATTATTATATCCCTAATTTTAAATGTCTGCGTTTGAGGAAGACGCCTGCCATCGCCGTCATGCTAAATACGTAAACGTAAATATCATTCGATTGGGGAATATCTTTGATTTTCTAAGTATAAACTATTTACCCTGTTCACAGCACAATGTTTTCGGGGACCTCGGTGGCGGAGCGATGGTATCTCAATCCTAGACAGGCCTTCCATCGATTCGTCCACCGAATCCCACAGTCCATAGACAATTTTCAAGTCGAGCACCCTGTGGTAGTGTTGAGTTTACTCACCTAAGGTCGACGGTTTCTTACGGGCAAACTACCCGGTTTCTTTACTCACTAAACCTGGCAATGCTGCCCTAGGTATAAGTGAAATAATCCAAAATGCGGCGTAAAACATAAATCAATCCAATTTCTTTCTGTTGCGTATTTTTCAAAAAAGCATTCAACAAGCAACGTTCCGTTAAATAAAATGTCTTGCTTAACACAGCCATTATCAAAGAAATTTGATATAACTTGATTAAAGTATTTATGTTAGTTTATGCATGTGTATACCAGAGCCTACAATGAAGAGCATGATATAGCTAAGCAAACCATGACGATAATTTATAAATTAGCCCAACAACATCAAACCGTCATGCTTGTAAAAATGTATTCGCAAATATAAATCACAGTCAAGATTAAGTTTTTACAAATGTCTTCTTTTTAGTCGTGGATAGATTTTAAAAAGGAAAAACAAATGAACAGAGAAGAAATTCAACAAATTTATGGATATTAACAATCTTAATATTTCCACAAATACATATACTGCAGTATGTCATCTTCAGGAAAATTGTCATTTTTAAGGTATTCTGTGGATTAACAAACTACATTTTAAACTATATGCAATTTAAAAAATCTTGGCACTATAAGGCCCTGCATTTTAGTATAGGGGAGACCGGGGCGCATTGGGCCACTTTGCAAACTTTTGAAGTGTGACAGAAAAATGATGCACATAAAACTAAAAGAAAACATTTATATGAAACACAATGTCAATCTGATTAATATCCTTGCTTCATTTTTGCTATTTTATGTATATTTACGAGGACATAGGCATTTACATTTTTTCAAAAAAGTGTCCCAATTTACCCCTTGGGTGGGGTAAATTGGGATTGTCTATGGGGTATATTGGGACAGTGTCAACGTTAAAGTAAAAATGAAATTAACTGATTGCTTGAAGGAATTTTGCTTCTTTATTGTTTTAACAAATGAATAATAGCCTACAAACAGTGTCTGTCAACGATAAAGTTGAATACAAGCGATTAGACAAAATGGCCCTTAAAAGAATTTTAGTTGGCACTATAAGAGCATGGGACTGATCAAAATATAGCTTTATTAAAATGCTGCTTGAAAAATCACATGCAACTGAAAGAATGGTTGTACTAGACTTAGTCATTGAAATATAGGGGAAAATCAACATTATAGTTGTATTGTGGTGGAAATGTAAGCATTATGATACCGTTATCCTATGGCCCAATGGACCCCGACAGTTATGTCCCAATATACCCCGAATGACCCCCTTTGCAATTTTGTTTCTCATGGTAAAAGTAGTGAAGGGAGGTTCATTCAAAAACTTTTAGACAGAAACTATGGTTTTACCACATTATGATAAAATAGACACATAAAAACTATGGCATATAACAATGCTAGAAATTGAAAAAATATTTCACCAGTAAAAATTTACATTTAGTCTGAAAAAACAAAAATGTTACCCCTAAAACTTTCCTGTGCTTCCTAAATCGGTCTACAACAGAATGTCACATCGCAAAAGAGGTTTGCCCTCATCTGATGATGTCACTTTAAGTATCCTGATATAAAAATAGCCTATAGAGAGCTTGTCTCACTGTACCCCATGTCCCAATGCGCCCCGGTCTCCCCTACAATTTAAGCTGCTTCAGACGTTTGTACTGCCGTACTTACTTACTTCCATGATTCCAGGACATACAAAAATTTCAACGTTAGAATTTACCAGGAAACCCAGAAACTAAACCGTATATGCGGTAAATAAATATAGAGCAAAGGCAGACTGGGTGGCTGTTGAAAGTATAGCAAAAAATGCGAATCACCATAGGCCCTACACCAATCTTTGAGCTGAAAAGTGACAAGGCTGCCAAAATTCGAGTTTTTTTTCACAAATTCTGATTGTCTATTTCAATTGAGCGTTTGAAATATATCTTGAAAAACTAAAGGATTGGCGTTGAAATAAGAAATATTGGTATAGCCAATAACCCGTGCGAACAGAAAATATGCACGAATAACGGACAAATTCAAATGGCCCAGATGTATGAGTTAATTTTGAAGGGTCTGCTGCTGATAAAATAACATTGCAAGCATTACCATATACCACAGGCGTAGAGCGACTTAGTATATACTAAGTCGCTCTACGCCTGCGGTATATGGTAATGCTTACAATGCTACTGATAAAACCACCTAAACGTACTTCTGCAAGATTGCATGGTATCAACGGAAAGCTCTAAGTTTATACACTTTGAAAAGAGTGACCTACAAATCTAATCTTGATTGATTGATTGATGTTTTACGTCGCACTTAAGACGTTGTCAGGTTTAGTGGGCGAGACAACCGGGCTCATTGCTCGGAGGAAACCCCCGACCTTCAACGAGAACCTAGCAACTCTTCTCCATACGGCGACCGAGTGAAAAAAACACTCAGATATATTCAAATTTTTATTTGATCTGAGTGTGAATCGAACCCGCGCCTCATAGACGGAAGGCATTTGTGGGACTGAGGGACGATCACTCTAACCCATTGGACCACTGAGGCCCCAAATTTAATCTTGAACTACATTGCTATCTTGGAAAAGTTAATATATCAAGTACGTTACATAATAAAAATTTTGTTAATAATCATACAATTTTTTAAATTAAAAACAAATCGAATTCGGAATTAGGTAATTGTAAAAAGGAACGAGTTTTTTTTGTAACAACGTATCGATGTATACAATCTTTGAACGGCATTCTTGATAACTTTGAAACGTTGACGCGTTTAATAAACGATCTATCGACCGGCTGACGGAAATCGCAACTAAGAATTACTTTCAATCAGGAATAGGCATTTGAAAACGTCAATATCGTCTTATTCCGTGAAATAATAATATGGAACACTAGTAGACCTTCACACACCATAGGAGTGCGTAATTGCCGTGCATTGTCTTTAGTCATGCCTAATTTTCCTGGTGTTTTCCAGATCCCCCTCGCTTCTCCGTGACATTTCGCAACTTAACGAAGGACTTTTTGCCTGGGTGTATAACGCGGTTAGGTTGGCGCACGCCCCATTCCACGCCCAAACATGATTTTATTGGGCTTCGCTTTGTTATACAGGCATATTTGCGCCAACAACTAGATTAGTGAGGTGTTTTTTGCCAGAGTAGTAACATTTTTGAACGAAATCTTCAGGCCATTATAGGAGCATGTTTGCACTCTTGTGTTTGATGAGGGATGGGATGTGTTTTCATGCGGTCAATATCCGAACCACATAAGTGGCATGAGCTGCCAAAATACAGATGTTTCCCGTTAAAGCGAAATTGTCAAATTATCGGGATTTTTTCCCGTGCTACTAGATCTATAGTCTCGAGAATTTATGTTAAAATAGTGTTTTGAACTTACTAATAGGCCTACAAAGACCGAGTGTTCGTCTCTTATTTGACTGATGTTTTGTTTTCGATCACTCTTTCGGCCACAAACTGTATAAATTTCCATTATCCCAACGTCAACCATTAAAGTGACATGAGCTGCCAAAATGTTGATATTTTGACATTAAAACAGAATGTTGAAATTATTTGCTATTTTTCTCAAGACGTATTATTCAGAAGCTTTTTAGTGCTTCTAGTCTCGAAAATGTACGATAAAGTATTGTTTTGAACTAACTTTGGCTTAGAATGAATGAATGGTCGTCCCGGTTATTCAAACTTTGTTTACTTTTCGAACACGTTTTCGGTTTGTACAAGCCATATGGATTTTCCTTATTCCAACGCCAATCATTCAGTTTTTCGATGGAAATTATGAAAAAAGTGTGAATTTTGGCAGCTCATGCAACTTCAAATCAAAGGATCCAAATCAAAGATATTTCTTTCTACATCATATTGTCCATGCCGCTTCATGCCAATGGTGTGGAAACATAATTCAAACCTTCTGATGATGTTCTGGGTTGATGCACAAAAAAGCAAAAAATAAATAAATAAGCGAAATCATCGAAACCAAAGCTATTGTGCGTAAATATGGACGACATCCAAATGTCAAACTCTCTATATGAGCAATCGACAACCTCGTCCATCTCACGTGTCAATCAATAACGTCATGGCGATAAGAAAAATCCGTACGAAAACCAGAGGATACCATCATTAAAGAAAATGATTATATGGCAGATTAAGTAATAACTCTGTTTTATCGTTTGTTATTTGAATAAGCGCTGTTTTAGGCAAGAATACCAATATATACAGGATAACACAATAAGAAACTTGTCTCCATGGTTATTTTAGACAAGAAGATTTTCCCTGTGCCCGTGTGTTTAAGTGATTATCAAAATATATACAGGAAATGTTCCAGGAAATTCTACTGACTATAAAGGCCAAGCAAGCTCCTGTCAGTCGTGAACCTAATGAAATATCATGGGTTTCAGTTTATTACAACAACTTATGATTGGGTATAATGGTCTTAATGATATACCTATTTTTAACACAAAATTAGAAACTTGTCTCCATGGTTATTTTAGACAAGAAGATTTTCCCTGTGCTCGTGTGTTTTAGTGTTCATAAATGTATACAGGAAACCTGCAACACAACACGGCAGTGTTGAAAACCGCAAAGTCTTAAAGTATCATTCGCTCTTGTCGACTGATCCAGTCGTCCGTTAATATAATTCAAATTACCATTTTTTGATATTTAGAACGGACTGGTAAACAAACCAATTACTAAGTCATATCAACAGAAATGAAGCATAATCCGGAAATTAGTCGTGATCTCGTGAGGTCGTGGATTTTCGAAATAACATATCAGGCGTTGATGAAAGACGTGGGCATATTGGCAAAATGGTTGACCAACATTGATTAAGTAGAGTAAACCTATATGAAACAGAATAAGCTAGGATTGTCCGTCATTTTTATTGAGAAGCACGTGTACAAAATAACTGCTTTTTATACCAATTTCGATGATGTAATGTTACGGTTTTACATGCAACAAAGAGCATTAAATGCACTGGTTTGCACTATTTCAATTTTTGACTCGTATGGTGAAGTGACCTTGACGATATTGTTTATTTCAACGTCAATCCTTTAGTTTTTTCAATATAATAAAAAAGCTCACTGCGACGCGGTTCGAATCACACTCAAACCAAATGAAAATGTAAAAAAATTATAAGTGGATTTTCTACTCGGTCGCCGTATGTGGGGGAATTGCCAGGTACTCGCCCAAGGTCGGGGATTTCCTCCTGCCAATGAGCCCGGTTTCCTGGCAACGCCGCCATATAAGTGAAATAATCTTGAGTGCGGCGTAAAACATCAACCAACCAATCAATCAAACGCTCACCTTCCCTTGCCATGACAGCTCATTAGATAAACAGAATACATTATAAACTATTATAAACTAGCTTCAAAGCACGGTGGAAATATTCACATCACTCGGAAATCGACAAATTAAAAATCGTTGGTGCAAATGTGAGGTTTTCTTAGCCCGGATTATCGGTCTTACGGCGACTGGTATTATATGGCTGCCAATGTGTCTTGTCGCCTTATGACGAACACGGAGATTTCCCAGATTTCTCGGCTAAGGTTTTATCAAACGTCTGAACCCTGAGTAATTCAAAATTTAGCACATAGAGCCTTAGCCGCACTCATGTGTCTCTTTCCGGTGTTACTTACTTGCCGGTCAATCATAGGTTAAAAACGCACTTTTGACTTTTGTAAAAATGACCAGAGTTAACGTATAAAGCGAGGAAAACTGTTCGTTTTATGTTCAGCTGTGGAAAATTAACTATTCTCGTATCTAAAATAAGCCAACAGTGGACGTGGGAACTTTTGACCGTGGCATATCTCCACTTATAATTCGGTTGGTAAATCCAACGTCCATACCAATTCAGCTCAAACCAATCAACAATGATGAATGCGGATAGTTTATGATCTTGGGGTCATCTCAGACCTACGAAGGAGCGGTCACTATTCAACTTCTCTCGTAGGCCCTTCGGTCAAGTTGTAGAGTATGTATATCTCCCAAGTCCATCGCCATCAATCATTCACGTCGGATTCCGTCTACACGCCTCGCGCATAGCTATTACACGGACGAAAATCAACAAATAAACATGAGTAGATAAACTCTTGCAGGCAGAATATTTTGTTTATATCACATGCAATTATTTTAGCCAGTGAAATATGAGGGCTGTATAAGGGATACAGGTGAAGTTGGGGAATAGGTCTAAATCCATTTCACGCTCATTTCAGACGGACTTTACCGGAAACCTGGCGACCATCTGTGAAGACCGGTGTGTTGTGTAACAGACCAATGCAAGTGTACAAATGTAGTTCATAAGTAAACGTTGAACTCCGATTTTCGGCATGCAGTTAAAGGGGCATGAGCTGCCAAAATGTTGGTATTTTGACGTCAAAACAGAATGTTAAAATTATTGGCTATTTTTCTCAAGACGTTTAGTCTCGAAAATGTACAGTAAAGTATTGTTTTGAACTTACTTTGGCTTAGAATTAATGAATGATCGTCCCGGTTATTTAGATTTTGTCTACTTTTCGAACACGTTTTCGGTTCGTACAAGCCACATACTGTAGGGATTTTCCTCATTCCAACGCCAATCATTTAGTTTTTCGATGGCCTTGAAAGCCTCTTACTGTCGTGACGATCAGCAATTATGCAAAAAGTGTGAATTTTGGCAGCTCATGCCACTTTAAAGTAACTCGTTGCGAGATTTGATAACGAGATTTAGCATATACCACATGATACATCGATCCCAGGTCCCGTTTCTAACATGAATTTCTGGTAACATGAATTACGAGTCAAAATTACAATCCCACGCCACATAACAAATTAGAGTCATTTTCGAGATGTTGACTCTAAAAGTGTACATCTGCCATGCTGTGTGTTACTGAAGTGGCATCATTCAATTGTCCATTATACTATAGACAATTTCGATGAAACAAAATTAGCTAATTGCTCTCATTTTTATCAATTAACCGAAAATGACAGCTTTTCATTGATATCGGTATCGGGAATATGATTTAAGGTAGGTTTTATAAGCGAGAAAATGTACTCATACAATGCGTTTTCAAGTTATGATCCGGAGACGAAGTATGTCTTCTTTTTTTACCAATTACACTCATCTGTGGGGGTTGGGAGTGATGGGGGGGGGGGGGGGGCACCACATGTACTTGCAATTAACTCAAAAACAATCCCTAGCGAGGTATCATGGTGTAGAAGCTATATATAAAATTTGGAGAAATTTGAATGATGCGTTTTCAAATTATGTTACGCTACGTACGCCCTGACAAGCTGAAACCAATGTAGGCCTACACCCCATCTTTCAACATCAATCCTAGTTTTCCAAGCTGCTTGAAGAGCTCAACTTTTGTTGACTATCATAATTTATAACAGAAGACCGAATTTAGGCAGCTTAGGACACTTAGCAGGTTGTTCTTTTTTAATCTTCAGATTCGTTGTTTTCTTTTTCATGTATATACACATGGCAGGTGACAGTATATCATTGACTGATTGATTTACAAATAATGCAAATAATTCCCCCAATTGTACTACAGAATTGTTGTTGACTAGATTATACATTTTCAATAAGTTTGGGTAATTTCGCAAATATTTTGGTGTGCATATGGAGAGAAACCTGACATTCTACAGAAACGTTTAACATGTGCTCTACCTTTCAGTTGGTTTCTAAAAAGACGTTGATTATGCCGTCCATGGTCTAAGGCGTATATAGCTTGAGGCACGAGTCGGTCAAATCTTAATTTTTAGGCTTCTTAATGCGATATATTCCCGGGCAATTAGCTTTGGATAACATTAATCACCATCTATTAAGTCCCTAATGACATTCGTTGAAAGATTACTGTTTCATAACAGCTATTGATGTAGAATTCCGATATAATCTGATTAATATGCTATAAAAATCGTGACATCTAGAAAAGTTTGGCATCACCATTTTTTTTATTACGAACGGTGTAGGAATCTGTTAAGTCGTAGTCTCAGAGGGGTTGCAGTGAGCAATCGACAACCTCATCCATCTCGTGTGTCAATCGATACGCAGAAGGAAAAAAAAGCCTAATGAGAACTATTTAATTGAACCCAAATGTAGCGTAAGATCGACAAATGCATCAAACGCTAACCGTCTTTTCTCGGAATCCTCAACACTCCCCTCGTTATGTAGCTCGGATCCAAGTATTACCGGTACGGTTAGACCGTTAGACGACAAGGCCTTCTATCAAGCAACCGTTATATAGCTGACGCAACCATATAGTAGCATCATATTGTAATAAGACTGTAAACGAAACATCCAACAATCATTGGTCCGACAAAAAGTTGAGTATATACTCAAGGGTACAATGTATAGAATATTGTAATAAGAATGTAAATGAAACACCCAACAACCGTTGGCCCGACAAAAGTTGATGAAATACTCAAGGGTACAATGTATAGAACAGTAATCTTAGGAAAAATCCACGCTCTTGGGAAGAGTTTTAATGATTTACTCGATAAATTCTCCCTTGCATACAAGTGAAGCCCATTTTTTTTATCTACATGTACAAGGTGGTTCTAAAAATACTGCACAAAGATAGACATTTGGGGAACTGGGTATATCTTCGTATGTCACCCACTCTAAAACTAAGCACCCGTAAACACCTAGCCTTCCTCAGGTCAAAGCCTCTCTCCGTACCCGCAGCTGTTGTATCACTGGAGATCACAGGTTAGCTGCAATCGGTTAACGAATATGTATAATGGCGTCATCGGAGATTTCAAAGAGAGTTTTAGACGATGTTAATATTGAAGGCCAGACTTTTGGAAAGTACAAGCCTGTACAGAATAAACAAATTATCTTGCTTTCTTGGCGATTAGATACGCCGATACCATAGAACAATTGATTACAAAATACATTCCCAAATTTGGTACTAAAAACATCTTATCATATACATTGGGAAAAAGACCATGTATAGCTAAAAATCCGCCAAAAAGCTTGCTAACTTTGACTGAGGGATCTTACATTTAGCTGGCTAACTTACTGAGAGGAAACGGTGTTTGAGTGGATGAGATATCTGATAGACCACCAAACTTTTTTTACTCCAAAGAACAGCCAAAGAGGATAAAAGGATCGGTGGTTGAGTGGATGAGGCATCTGGCATTCAGTGCTGGCCATCTCAAAGAGGACCGTTGGTTGAGTGGATAAGGCATTTAGAGCTGGCCAACTCTAAGAGGATCGTTGCTTAAGTGGATAAGGCTTCAAACATTCAGTGCTGGCTAACTCTGACTGAGAGGATCGTTGGTTAAGTGGATGAGACATCTGACATTCAGTGCTGGCTAACTCTGACTGAGAGGATCGTTGGTTTAGTGGATGAGACATCTGACATTCAGTGCTGGCTAACTCTGACTGAGAGGATCGTTGGTTAAGTGGATGAGACATCTGACATTCAGTGCTGGCTAACTCTGACTGAGAGGATCGTTGGTTAAGTGGATGAGATATCTGACATTCAGTGCTGGCTAACTCTGACTGAGAGGATCGTTGGTTAAGTGGATGAGACATCTGACATTCAGTGCTGGCTAACTCTGACGGAGGGAATCATTGGTCAAGTGGATGAGACATCTGACATTCAGTGCTGGCTAACTTTGACTGAGAGGATCGTTGGTTAAGTGGATGAGACATCTGACATTCAGTGCTGGCTAACTCTGACTGAGAGGATCGTTGGTTAAGTGGATGAGACATCTGACATTCAGTGCTGGCTAACTCTGACTGAGAGGATCGTTGGTTAAGTGGATGAGACATCTGACATTCAGTACTGGCTAACTCTGACTGGGAGGATCGTTGGTTAAGTGGATGAGACATCTGACATTCAGTACTGGCTAACTCTGACTGGGAGGATCGTTGGTTGAGTGGATAAGGCATCTGACATACATACAGTACCGTCTAACTCTGACTGAGAGGATCGTTGGTTAAGTGGATGAGACATCTGACATTCAGTGCTGGCTAACTCTGACTGAGAGGATCGTTGGTTAAGTGGATGAGACATCTGACATTCAGGGCTGGCTAACTCTGACTGAGAGGATCGTTGGTTAAGTGGATGAGACATCGGACATTCAGTACTGGCTAACTCTGACTGGGAGGATCGTTGGTTAAGTGGATGAGACATCTGACATTCAGTACTGGCTAACTCTGACTGGGAGGATCGTTGGTTGAGTGGATAAGGCATCTGACATACATACAGTACCGTCTAACTATGAATGAGAGGATCGTTGGTTGAGTGGATAAGGAATCTGGCATTCAGTGCTGGCTAACTATGACTGGGAGGGTCGCTGGTTGAGTAGTTAAGGAATCTGGCATTCAGTACTAGCTAACTATGACTGAGAGGATCGTTGGTTGAGTGGTTAAGGAATCTGGCATTCAGTACTAGCTAACTATGACTGGGAGGGTCGCTGGTTGAGTGGTTAAGGAATCTGGCATTCAGTACTAGCTAACTATGACTGGGAGGGTCGCTGGTTGAGTGGTTAAGGAATCTGGCATTCAGTACTAGCTAACTATGACTGGGAGGGTCGCTGGTTGAGTGGATAAGGAATCCGGCATTCAGTGCTATCTAACTTTGACTGGGAGGATCGCTGGTTGAGTGGATAAGGAATCTGTCATTCAGTGCTGGCTAACTTTGGCTTGGAGGATCGTTGGTCGAGTGGATAAGGAATCTGACATTCAGTGCTGGCTAACTCTGGCTGGGAGGATCGCTGGTTGAGTGGATAAGGAATCTGACATTCAGTGCTGGCTAACTCTGACTGAGAGGATCGTTGGTTGAGTGGATAAGGAATCTGGCATTCAGTGCTGGCTAACTCTGACTGGGAGGATCGTTGGTTCAGTGGATAAGGCATCTGACATACATACAGTACCGTCTAACTATGAATGAGAGGATCGTTGGTTGAGTGGATAAGGAATCTGGCATTCAGTGCTGGCTAACTTACTGAGAGGAAACGGTGTTTGAGTGGATGAGATATCTGATAGACCACCAAACTTTTTTTACTCCAAAGAACAGCCAAAGAGGATAAAAGGATCGGTGGTTGAGTGGATGAGGCATCTGGCATTCAGTGCTGGCCATCTCAAAGAGGACCGTTGGTTGAGTGGATAAGGCATTTAAAGCTGGCCAACTCTAAGAAGATCGTTGCTTAAATGGATAAGGCTTCAAACATTCAGTGCTGGCTAACTCTGACTGAGAGGATCGTTGGTTAAGTGGATGAGACATCTGACATTCAGTGCTGGCTAACTCTGACGGAGGGAATCATTGGTTAAGTGGATGAGACATCTGACATTCAGTGCTGGCTAACTCTGACTGAGAGGATCGTTGGTTAAGTGGATGAGACATCTGACATTCAGTGCTGGCTAACTCTGACTGAGAGGATCGTTGGTTAAGTGGATGAGACATCTGACATCCAGTGCTGGCTAACTCTGACTGAGAGGATCGTTGGTTAAGTGGATGAGACATCTGACATTCAGTGCTGGCTAACTCTGACTGAGAGGATCGTTGGTTAAGTGGATAAGGCTTCAAACATTCAGTGCTGGCTAACTCTGACGGAGGGAATCATTGGTTAAGTGGATGAGACATCTGACATTCAGTGCTGGCTAACTCTGACTGAGAGGATCGTTGGTTAAGTGGATGAGACATCTGACATTCAGTGCTGGCTAACTCTGACTAAGAGGATCGCTGGTTAAGTGGATGAGACATCTGACATTCAGTGCTGGCTAACTCTGACTGAGAGGATCGTTGGTTAAGTGGATGAGACATCTGACATTCAGTGCTGGCTAACTCTGACTGAGAGGATCGTTGGTTAAGTGGATGAGACATCTGACATTCAGTACTGGCTAACTCTGACTGGGAGGATGGTTGGTTAAGTGGATGAGACATCTGACATTCAGTACTGGCTAACTCTGACTGGGAGGATCGTTGGTTGAGTGGATAAGGCATCTGACATTCAGTGCTGGCTAACTCTGACTGAGAGGATCGTTGGTTAAGTGGATGAGACATCTGACATTCAGTGCTGGCTAACTCTGACTGAGAGGATCGTTGGTTAAGTGGATGAGACATCTGACATTCAGTACTGGCTAACTCTGACTGGGAGGATGGTTGGTTAAGTGGATGAGACATCTGACATTCAGTACTGGCTAACTCTGACTGGGAGGATCGTTGGTTGAGTGGATAAGGCATCTGACATACATACAGTACCGTCTAACTCTGACTGAGAGGATCGTTGGTTGAGTGGATAAGGAATCTGGCATTCAGTGCTGGCTAACTATGACTGGGAGGGTCGCTGGTTGAGTAGTTAAGGAATCTGGCATTCAGTACTAGCTAACTATGACTGGGAGGGTCGCTGGTTGAGTGGTTAAGGAATCTGGCATTCAGTACTAGCTAACTATGACTGGGAGGGTCGCTGGTTGAGTGGTTAAGGAATCTGGCATTCAGTAGTAGCTAACTATGACTGGGAGGGTCGCTGGTTGAGTGGTTAAGGAATCTGGCATTCAGTACTAGCTAACTATGACTGGGAGGGTCGCTGGTTGAGTGGTTAAGGAATCTGGCATTCAGTACTAGCTAACTATGACTGGGAGGGTCGCTGGTTGAGTGGTTAAGGAATCTGTCATTCAGTACTAGCTAACTTTGACTGGGAGGATCGCTGGTTGAGTGGATAAGGAATCTGTCATTCAGTGCTGGCTAACTTTGGCTGGGAGGATCGTTGGTCGAGTGGATAAGGAATCTGACATTCAGTGCTGGCTAACTCTGGCTGGGAGGATCGCTGGTTGAGTGGATAAGGAATCTGACCTTCAGTGCTGGCTAACTCTGACTGAGAGGATCGTTGGTTGAGTGGATAAGGAATCTGGCATTCAGTGCTGGCTAACTCTGACTGGGAGGATCGTTGGTTGAGTGGATAAGGCATCTAACATACATACAGTACCGTCTAACTATGAATGAGAGGATCGTTGGTTGAGTGGATAAGGAATCTAACATACATACAGTACCGTCTAACTATGAATGAGAGGATCGTTGGTTGAGTGGATAAGGAATCTGGCATTCAGTGTTGGCTAACTTACTGAGAGGAAACGGTGTTTGAGTGGATGAGATATCTGATAGACCACCAAACTTTTTTTACTCCAAAGAACAGCCAAAGAGGATAAAAGGATCGGTGGTTGAGTGGATGAGGCATCTGTCATTCAGTGCTGGCCATCTCAAAGAGGACCGTTGGTTGAGTGGATAAGGCATTTAGAGCTGGCCAACTCTAAGAGGATCGTTGCTTAAGTGGATAAGGCTTCACAGTGCTGGCTAACTCTGACTGAGAGGATCGTTGGTTAAGTGGATGAGACATCTGACATTCAGTGCTGGCTAACTCTGACGGAGGGAATCATTGGTTAAGTGGATGAGACATCTGACATTCAGTGCTGGCTAACTCTGACTGAGAGGATCGTTGGTTGAGTGGATAAGGAATCTGGCATTCAATGCTGGCTAATTCTGACTGAGAGGATCGCTGGTTGAGTGGATAAGGAATCTGACATTCAGTGCTGGCTAACTCTGACTGGGAGGATCGCTGGTTGAGTGGATAAGGAATCTGTCATTTAGTGCTGGCTAACTTTGGCTGGGAGGATCGTTGGTCGAGTGGATAAGGAATCTGACATTCAGTGCTGGCTAACTCTGGCTGGGAGGATCGGTGGTTGAGTGGATAAGGAATCTGACATTCAGTGCTGGCTAACTCTGACTGAGAGGATCGTTGGTTGAGTGGATAAGGAATCTGGCATTCAATGCTGGCTAACTCTGACTGGGAGGATCGTTGGTTGAGTGGATAAGGAATCTGTCATTCAGTGCTGGCTAACTTTGGCTGGGAGGATCGTTGGTCGAGTGGATAAGGAATCTGACATTCAGTGCTGGCTAACTCTGGCTGGGAGGATCGCTGGTTGAGTGGATAAGGAATCTGACATTCAGTGCTGGCTAACTCTGACTGGGAGGATCGTTGGTTGAGTGGATAAGGAATCTGACATTCAGTGCTGGCTAACTCTGACTGAGAGGATCGTTGGTTGAGTGGATAAGGAATCTGGCATTCAGTGTTGGCTAACTCTGACTGGGAGGATCGTTGGTTGAGTGGATAAGGAATCTGGCATTCAGTGCTGGCTAACTTTATCGAGTTGGCGAAAAGATTGTTGGTTATTAAAGTGGATAAGGCTTTTGACATTCAGTACCGTCTAACTCTGACTAAAAGTAGGAGATTTCCCACAAGACACAAGACAATGAGTTTTGTCAACCGGTGGCTAAATCTCATTGAAAGATTCGTCAGTCGACTTGAAATGCAATCTGGTAAAGCTACAAACTGAAAGCATAACAAGCTATTTATGTTTGATTGGACAATCCTTCTAAGGATTAAGCCGTTTAGCTGAATCAACTCTAACAATTGATTACAAGACATAGAATCGATACATAATCAGTAATGCCTATAAAATAATTCATAATAATCCATATCTAATAATTCTTGGCCTTATTATACCCGTAGATGACATTGAAAGGTTTAAGACATAGGAAGGTGGTGATTTTCTTGTATTCAACATATCCTGAAATATTAAGACCATCCAGAGCTGGTGAATATTTTGTTACGATTTTTTTTAAAACTTCATAGGGACATAGGGACTAAATGGGCCTTCAGTTTTGACTTCAAAGACTTTCATACAAGGGAATTAGTTGTACAAACAATGGTAGTATCAAATATCCTACATGTTCGATGGCTATTGGAGGGCGTTGTGTTGGCTGACCATGGCCAGAAATATTCATTGAGGAAATTACATCTTTCATGTTCTACGGTTTAACCAACGGCAATTTGATTTCTATTTCTTGGATATAACTGTGGCTTTAATACATAGTGTGTAGCAACTCCGGATCGATTCCTTTGACGGCGAAGCTTTCAAAGGTCTATTGGGAACTCTCGTTGAGAGTAATTACACCATCGACAATACGGCCATCAATCATTTCCTATCCAGCCATAAACAAGCTTTGTCAATCAGCACGAATCAGAAAGTAACCTTTGTAGGAAGAGAGCTTCAAAGGCAAAAGGGTGAGATTGGAAAATGGAACCAAAAGAACCGGACAGAGAAATATAGGTCAAGTTGAAGGTTGTTGATACAGGCAAACAAATGCATGCACCATTCCCTTCAGTTACCCATATACTGTACCATTCTAAAATAAAGTAAAAAATAAAAATAAAAAATTTAACCCTAAAAAACCAGGGAGCTTTTTCTAAACATATTAATGTCCGACGTAAGTCCAACACAAGGCCTTTCTGTCATTGTAGCATATACCTTCAACATTACGTTACGGCCAGGAGCAAAGTTATGTGGGGCGTAAATTTGTTGAGAAACAGGGGGCTGGTCGCCATTCGCCGTGCAGTCCAAAAACCTTAGATTTTTTCAATTCTTATTCGATGCAGCAATAGTAAAACATGGGTGTATTCTTGGGCATTTGAGTTTTCTAGCACATCCATCCCAACATATTAGTCTTCAATATATCCCACTATGCCAATATCCAAATTCGCCGACGATTCGCGGCAAAATATCGCAGCCGATTTCCCCGAAAAAGAGAGTGGACACACTAGTCGGTTTTCCTTACGAATTCGTCACTTTTAAAAACATATACCGCATGTGATAGCACTCGCCTCGGGGTCTCGCAGTCTCGCAGCCTCGCCTCGCGATCTAACTCTTGGCTTTAAAGGGCCAGATCGCGAGATGAACTGTATCGGCTTCCATACTTCATAGGTATTAGCAAACTTTTCTCACGTCATAAAGTGTCAGAGGTTTGTTTGTGACGTCATCTGTACTGCATTTTGGTTGGCTGTTACCTAAAACTCGCATGATGAACTCAGACTGGGTTCACGCATTCGTCCTTACTTCCGTCGAGCCAGGCACACTAGGCGAATTTATCGGCGAATAACTTGAATAAATTGGCCTGGAAATTGCTTGAAAATTTTTTCTCGTGTATTCAGGTCGTTATCAAATCCATTCTTTGCTTACAAGGTCTAATTGAAATCCTTCACTCGGTCAATTGATGATAGCGTACAACCAAAGAGAGTAGATTGACAAGAGTGGTCACTTCGTTCAATCAGCATTGCCGGCATGTTCTTCTGGCCCCCTAGCGGAAGGGTGTTCCGACAGTACACGATTCGACTGTATGGCGCCCCCTATAGAAAGGAGGTTCCTAAAAATCGAAACGTGTCAGTTCAAATTCAACATGGCGCGAACGAAGTGACCACTCTTGTCAATCTACTCTATTGGGTACAACTGGACGGAGTCGTTAAGAGAATCAGAATTGGCACTCTTCCAGACAGGATGTTTGTTTATGAGCTGGAGAAAAGTCTGGATTGATTGTTATGGGTTTAACGCCGCGCTCAAGATTATTTCACTTATATGGCGGCGAAAATTTAAGTGGTTGAATCAGACAATCCTTTATTAACCAAAACTTGACAGAAACACAATAGTTAAAACAAACCGGTAAAATAAATGTGTAAATTATTTTTGGGAGTATAAAAACATGATATATATCACAACAATCTCCAAAATAACAAATGTTTTCAAAAGAAGTATGTCATAGAAATATAAACAATCTATATAAATAAATAAATATTTGTTTTCATCTTCACAAAATTGTGTAAATACAAATATTTTATCCAACGAGTTCTTAGAGTGTTCTAAAATCATATCGGTTTATACCATAATGATTAAAAATTTTATCCAAGTTAGTCGCCTCTTACGATCAAGCTTGCCTGGCAACTGTGGGTCAATTCTTATCTCCCCGGAACCCAGACGGGGGAGAAAAGTCTGGAAGAAAACGTCCTTTGTCAACATTGTGTGGGTTTGTTTTTTATTTTTTAAGAAAACTTAATTCCACTGAACTTAGTTTAAAGAAACAAGCAGTTGTCTCATCCATCACACCCTTACTCTTTTATCAGTCCTTTTCAAGCACCGCTGAGTTTTTCCAATTGGCGAGCTGTCAAATCCAAGGAAAAAATCTATCGCCATGCTGTTGACTCTTCTTCGAGCGGCGTGAGGCTGTCTTAAGGATATTACGTCACAGCTATGCGATTATGAAAGCTGCTCAATAGGGAATTCGTCCCATTCTCATTTCACATTGATTGATCTGCAATCATTCTGTTTTTTAAGTGAGCGGACACAAAAATGTAAAACCGGAATTAATATCGCTTCGGATTCACCATTTTTTTTTTATATCTCTCCACACGTTTGACTCTTAAATCGTATGGCGGCTTTGCCAGGTGAAATGGTTTAGGATCTAGGATGTGTACCCCTGGAGGTTTGGCGAGGGGGGGGGGGAGGTCTGCAACCTTCTATTATCTGAGAGTTAATACGTAACAATGTCGGCCTTGTTTTGAAGCTGTCCTCGGTTATAATCAAATAAGTAAACCAATAAGGGGACGAATGGTAAACAGCTTCTTGCAAGGTTTAAAGGGACATGTCCGAAACCAGCGAAACGATCATCGTTACAATGTATGCCATTCGGCTGTAGTTTATACATGTACTGACTAAGGTCAAGCTTTTGTCAGTCGTCGATCGTTTAGTTTATTACAACAATTGATGATGGGGTATAAAGGCCTAAATGATATACCTCTTTTTAACACAATTAGAAACTTGTCTCCATGGTTACTTTAAACAAGAAGATTTTCCCTGTGCCCATGTGTTTAGGCATAAGTGTTCTTAAATATAAAGAAGAGGTTTCCTAATGGCCATTGGCAACTTTCCTATCTCCCACGGAGCGCTGGGTAGGATTTCTTTGTCTACTTTGATGTGGCAGCAGCGTGACAGTGCCTTTTGTGGCTTCGCATGTGGTGGAATCTCGGCTCTTTGTTAAAGTGACATGAGCTGCCAAAATGTTGATATTTTGACGTTAAAACAAAATGTTAAGATTATTGGCTATTTTTCTCAAGACGTGTAATTCAGAAGCTTTTTAGTGCTTCTAGTCTCGAGAATGTACGATTAAGTATTGCTTTGAACTAACTTTGGCTTAGAATGAATGAATGGTCGTCCCGGTTATTTAAATTTTGTTTACTTTTTCAACACTATTCCGTTTTGTATAGGCTACATGCTGTTTAGATTTCCTCATTTCAACGCCAATCATTTAGTTTTTCGATGGCCGTCAAAGTCTCCTACTGTCGTGACGATCAGAAATTATTAAAAAAATGTGAATTTTGGCAGCTCATGCCCCTTGAAGCATTGCACCAATATGACTAAACTGAGTCATGCTCGCGCAGAAAACGAACTCTGGTGCTGAAGAATCAAGAGGTCATATTAGTTCGGAATATATTATTCCTGGTCTCTGTTCATGCTGGGCTTGGTTCTGGTGTGTTCTTGGTTCTTCCAAATGTGATAATAGATATATAGTGCTGCAATGGTATCCCAGTTGAGGTGGTGAATATGGACGGTAATAATGTGTTATGGAATGTGTTATCCTTATGTAAAGGCCATCTTATTTTTCATCGCTCAATTTCATTTCACTGACAAAAATCGGCATTTTCACCACAATCTCTTCTAGTTTGTGCTGTTTGAATCATAGGCCTACTTGTAATTTTATGTTTGCTTCCCTTTGCTATTTTACTTTCGCGACAAACAGTTATGGATAACCATTTTTTACTTTCGGGAACGTATCAATTCCTGTCGACTGAAGTTAGATACCTTCATCGTTTAACATTAACCTTGGAAATGGTGTCAAGGTCACGAGAATATACGGCCTTGAGCTTAAATAGATCTTTGACATAAAGGTGGTACTAAGTTCTTTTCGAAATTGAATGTGTAATTACGTAAATTTGAAGAAAAAAAAGGGATGTATAAAAACCGAGAAAACTTTTCATGGTTTGCAAGACAATATCATTAAAATGTCTTCTGTAAAGCTAATACGATAGGATGGAGTGGGGAAAAGGTTTCTACAACTGGTTGAACTGGTTGTAGTAAATATACAATTCTCGTGTCGAGATTTGTTTTCCACCAGTTGTTGCACTGACTTTTGGCAAGTCTCGTGTCTTTTCACAATTTGACAAGCACGTCTTGTGTCTAGATTTCTTTTCGATGCTGGTTTTTTTACTCGAACGACCTATGTGGGATGGTTGCCAGTTACCACCGGGAGGTCGTGGGTTTCTTCCGGGTAAAGCTGTTGGGAAACCATGTAGTCTCGTGTCAGATTGTTTTTCCGCAATTGGTTGAACTAAATATTGTAGACAGATAAGTCTCGCGACGAAATTTTGTTGTACTAGTGGTTGAACTCGTCGTTGTAAAGAGGGACGTCTCGTGTCGAAATTTGTTTTTCATAAGCGGTTGAACAGATCGTCGTATGGAGGCCATACAGTCTCGTGTAGAATTGTTTTTCCTCAACTGGCTGTTGTAGAGAGACACGCCTCGTGTCGAACGGTTGAACAGAATGCAGTATGGAGACCATGCAGTCTCGTGTAGAATTGTTCAACTGGCTGAACTAAATGTTGTAGACAGACAAATCTCGTAAATGTTTTACACAAGTGGTTGAACTGGCTGTTGCCGAGAGACAAGTCCGTCTGGAGATTTTGGGTTTGCAGTTTTTTTTACCCACCAGACACATGTCATTACGACCTTAATTAACCGAAATGATTCCTCGAGACTAACGATAACCCAGTAAGGTGATTTAGTCTAGGTGATAAGGTTTAACATGTATATGTCTACGCGCCTCAGTCTTTCGGAGTAAACCTAGATAAGGAATTCAAGAGTTTTCCGTTGGATTATCCCTTTTTCTTCGTTATAAAGTATCTTATAAAGCCTTGAGAGCGGCGTAAAACATCGATCAATCAATCAATCGGTACAATGCACCTTCGTATAAATCACGTCTCCATGCACTGTGGTCTACTCAATGTGATTGATTGATGTTTTACGCCGCTCTCAAGATTATTTCAACTTATACAGCGGCGTTCCCAAGTTTAGTGAGGGAGGAAACCGGGCTCTTTGACCCGAGGAAGTCCCCGACAATGCTGTTGTGTAAATATATTTGATAGAACGTTTCAACTTGATATTTATTATAAGCATTATATAATTAAGTGTGTTCCAAGATTTTTTTTAAATGTCAATTCCTTTTCAGCCAGTAAAATCGCAACAATCTTATACGGCGTGTTATTTAGTTTTATATTAACCTTGTATTCTGATATAACGTTACACTTTCCAAAAATTGCTGAAATCCTCTGCACAATGAAATAGAAACAGACGCGACCTTGACATTTCTATTTGATTTATTGCGTTCGGGTACACACAGCATAATCCAAAAATCAAAAGTCCAATGTATTTGTCTAATCCGTGCTATAAATTGTTCCATGTCGCACGCGCAGTTACCTTGACAACTAGTCCCTTTCCGTTGAAAATGCTGTCCGGGAACCTTTGGAGAATGTCAAGTCGTATTGTCATTTCTACAGTACGTGTCATTGCCTCGGATATAGAAATATTAAGTCAGCGGAATTTTACAGAATGTGATGGTGGGAACCAATGAACTATATAAGTGGAATGGGGAATCACGTGGTATTTCATTTGCACCAAACGCCGCCATTACTAAGAGATGGTGCTATATCGATGCAGATCGGGCATGCACGCGTTCAACAACTATCAATGTCAGATTTATAAAGTCATATCCAAACCAGCCAATGAGACGTGTCCATTCTACGAATATGGTTCATTGGTGGGAACAGTCATCCAGCAAAGGGCTAGAGGTTCGATTCCAGATCAATTTTTTCGTCGGACCGTTCTACGTAGGCTATAGTAATCTTATGCCGAACACACCTCATCTAGTTTCATGTAACCGGCCATACTCTGGGACCCGGGTTCGATTCCCATTTCGGGCGTCACCCCAAAATCGGAAGTAGAATTTCTGCTATATTTTCAAGAAAGTGTAATCCCAAAATAACGAGAATACTGCCAACCTATATGTTTCCTTAATCGAAGCGCTGTTCGTGAGTAGACGTGTTTGAGCTTCCGGTGTAGTGAAATCCAATGTAATGGCTTATGAAAACTATGTTATATGGAGAGAGAGAAAAAACTAGACATAACTGAGATACCCCCTGCTCTGCAATTAAAGTCTGCCTATCTTAGAATTGTAGGATCAAAATAATGGTCAGTGATAAGTGATGAGAAACCAACAATGAAATTCAAAATGCAAAAACACAGAATATGATGATAATTCTGCTGGCATGTAAGCAAGGAGCCCAAGCAGAGATGCAGATATGACTTTACATGAGGAGATGATGACAGCAACAGACTGCATCAAAATTACAGGAACTTGCACCAACCGGACACCAACATGTATCAACAACGGACGGACGGACAGACAGACGGACGGACGGACGGACAAGCCAATTCCAGTATACCGCCCCCAAACTTCGTTGCGGGGGTATAATGACAACGATTGATTGATTGTTTGGTGTTTTACGCCGCGCTCAAGATATGTGGCGGCGTTGTCAGTTTTATTGTGTGAGGAAACCGGGCTCTATGCCCGGAGGAAACCCACGACCTTCCGTTGGTAACTGGCAACCATCCCACATAGGTCGTTCGAGGGAAAACCCAGTCAGAAAATTGTCCAAGACTGAGTGGGATTCGAACCCGCGACCCATTGGTGGAAGGCTGTTTGAATTGAGCGTTTAACGATCTCCCTACTGAGCCACGGAGGCCCCTATATAATGACAACTAATATTGTCGCATATACTTGTGAGCCAGCCTTTGGAATAGTGAGATGAGTATAGCCCTTTAATACGATTATTGGTCAAAATACTTCCGCTCCACCAAACACTGTTCTATTTCTTGAAACAGAAAATGAAATGTAAGCATCAAGCATCGAGCCTTTAATTCGATGATGTGGGTTTCAGCGTTCGGTTTATTCATTCTTTAGCGCTCGCGTTTAACTCAAACCTGCTAACTGTAAATTAGGCCAGGTCTCTGGCTTCAAAATGACTTTTCTTTCGGACGCCTGCATTTTGGCCGCCAGTATGAAAAATATGGCGGTTAGTTCAAAAACAAAAGTCATTTTGGAGTTTCTTTCGGACGCCTGTAGGCCTATTTTGGCCGCCAGTATTAAAAATATGGCCGTTAGTTAAAAAACAAAAGTCATTTTGGAGTTGGAAAACCGAACTAACTATACATACACTGATGTCGAAGCAACTGTAGTCAGATAAATAGTAGTGACGAAATGCTAAGCCTTCGATTTGGATTTTTTAACCTCATTTATGTTTACACGTCCCGGAAAAGCAATTCCATGCACTTAACCGTTGTACTACTTGTTCTTTTAGAAATGCTTTTGTTTATTTTTCTACGCTGTGTCGAAAGTAATGCTTACGAAGTACAAAGGCCTCAAAAGATACAAACAGGTATTAAACCCTATCGTCCCTGTGGAGACGAAATAAATAAATGAGATTAAGACTCCCGCAACCAGTCGGAGCATGCGCATTGAATAGTTGAAACGGAGTAAGGTAACCTCGCCCGATAGACAGAGTGTAATCAACTAGTGTACACAAACGCATTATCGGAAGTAGGTAATAGAGTTAGTCGACATTAAGTGGCTTTGTTTAGTCTGCCTGCGCTGTGATTCCCTAATTGGAGTAGAGTATAAACATGGAATTTCTCGAAAGCGTTGGTATCATTGATATACATGTAGGCCTATATTTATAGCGTGTGTTTTGGTGTTCGCAGATATACAATTATAGCGCAGCTATAGTCGGGGCTGAATTCCCTTATATCTGTCTTTTTTTCCCATTATATATTTTTTTAATTTGAGTTTACCAGATTTCTTGCCACAGCTGAACATCCGTACAACCCGTTACCAGGTTTAGTGGCGGGGGGAGAAACCAGGATCTTTGTCCGGGGGAAATCCCAACATTCGGCGAGTAGCTGAAGTCAATTTAATATGTACAGGCAGCGATTGATAATCCATAAACAATTACTGTATAAGTTGAAACATATGTTTTTGACGTTGCTTTAAAATTATATCAGATCCTGCTTGTCTAAGGACACTAAGCCTTCCTCAACTGGGAAAATCAACCTTAGAAGTGCGAAATTGAGTCTTGATAATCGAAACAAGCCTTCAAACATGGGACCAATCGAAGAGACAACAACAACGTCATCATCACAACAGGGATCACATGAAGAGGTGAATGTTAGTAACATTGAATTGAAAACATTATTGATGGATATGAACAAAAGTATAACTGAAAAACTAAGTTCTATTGAAAACGAAGTTCGGAGTATAAAATCTGATGTGAAAATCATATCTGATAGAGTATCTTTACTGGAAAACAAAATGCCGGACATTGAAAACAGTGTCATTTTCTCATGCGATAAGGTTGACCAACTTGAGAAAGATTTACCTAAGACAGAAGACAAATTAAAATCTCTAATATCTGAATTACAAAAAAAAATTATCCGCCTTGAGATTCATGATCGTAAATGCAATCTACTGTTTTATGGTGTCCCAGAAAATGACCAGCATGAGGACACAGAAAAAATTGTTCGTTTATTCCTGGAAAAGGAAATGGGCCTTAGTCCTGAATGGGCTCAAACTTTTTTGATAGGCAATGTCCATCGACTTCCCAAACCCAAAAACCCTCAGTCTTACAACACAAACTCTCCCCCAGCTATAATAATGAGACTTGTGCATTTTAAAGATAAAGAAATTATTCTTAAAAACACTAGTAATCTCCATGGAAAGAAAATGAGTGTGCGCACGGATTTACCCCCTGAACTCAAGAGAGAGCGAGGAAAGCTAGCTAGCTGTGCATACGAACTACGTACATCTCAGGGACGACAAACACGTATCCGTCTCGTCGACACTGCTGTTGTACTAGAGACACGCCCTGGGAATGGAGTGGGACCCTGGCAGGTTTATAGTGACTGATGTGCCGAATTCGGTTGTTAGAACAATGGTAAATCTATCGTGAGTAAAGTATCTAGTTATGATAGCCCTTAAATGACTTATTGATTCATGTATAAAGGCCAGCTATAGACAAAACAATCATTCTGCAAGCCCTTTGTAAGAATCACCTACTCCGGTAAGGAGCAAATTTCCTATAGCCTTTCAGTGTACAATGTAAACTGTGATAGACAGGTGATGTGTCCCTAAATCCAAAATAGACCTTACACTGTATGAACTAAACAAACTGCACAAACACAGTTTTACTTGTGTAAAGTCATAATCCAATACTTTATATATTAGTATCCGAACTATAGGTAATGTGTAAATACAATATCTAGTCACTCTTATACTTATTCTGTATAATTATTTCATTATACAATATGTCCAAACTATGAAAAATGTCTGAACACAATATCTGCAAGTGTAACTGACGTAAAATGAAACCTGTTTCATTATATTTTTGCTATACAAAAATATCTCCACAGTTTTGCAGTATATCTCAGTATATCTCTCCATAAAAGTGTATGAACTTTACAAAATGTCTAAATTCAATGTTTACTCAGTCTTCAATCTAAATTTAACCCATTACACAATCTGTCTGAACCATAAACTATAGAATTAAGTACAATATCTACAAATATTTGCAAGTGTGAAATATCAATTTATTCCATTACACAATCTGTCTGAACTATGGAAAATGTTTATATACAATATCTACACATTTGTGCAAGTGTGAAATATCAATTTATTCCATAACACAATCTGCCTGAACTATGGAAAATGTTTAAATACAATATCTACAAATATTTGCAAGTATGAAATACAATCTGTCTGAACTATGGAAAATGTTTATATACAATATCTACACATTTGTGCAAGTGTGAAATATCAATTTATTCCATTACACAATCTGTCTGAACTATGGAAAATGTTTATATACAATAACTACACATTTGTGCAAGTGTGAAATATCAATTTATTCCATTACACAATCTGTCTGAACTATGGAAAATGTTTATATACAATATCTACACATTTGTGCAAGTGTGAAATATCAATTTATTCCATTACACAATCTGTCTGAACTATGGGAAATGTTTATATGCAATATCTACACATTTGTGCAAGTGTGAAATATCAATTTATTCCATTACACAATCTGTCTGAACTATGGAAAATGTTTATATACAATAACTACACATTTGTGCAAGTGTGAAATATCAACTTATTCCATTACACAATCTGTCTGAACTATGGAAAATGTTTATATACAATATCTACACATTTGTGCAAGTGTCAAAATATCAATTTATTCCATTACACAATCTGCCTGAACTATGGAAAATGTTTAAATACAATATCTACAAATATTTGCAAGTATGAAATACAATCTGTCTGAACTATGGAAAATGTTTATATACAATATCTACAAATTTGTGCAAGTGTGTAATATCAATTTATTCCATTACACAATCTGTCTGAACTATGGAAAATGTTTATATACAATAACTACACATTTGTGCAAGTGTGAAATATCAATTTATTCCATTACACAATCTGTCTGAACTATGGAAAATGTTTATATACAATATCTACACATTTGTGCAAGTGTGAAATATCAATTTATTCCATTACACAATCTGTCTGAACTATGGAAAATGTTTATATACAATATCTACACATTTGTGCAAGAGTGAAATATCAATTTATTCCATAACACAATCTGTCTGAACTTTGGAAAATGTTTATATACAATATCTACACAGTTTTGCAAGTGTGAAATATCAATTTATTCCATTACACAATCTGTCTGAACTATGGAAAATGTTTAAATACAATATCTACAAATATTTGCAAGTATGAAATACAATCTGTCTGAACTATGGAAAATGTTTATATGCAATATCTACACATTTGTGCAAGTGTGAAATATCAATTTATTCCGTTACACAATCTGTCTGAACTATGGAAAATGTTTATATACAATAACTACACATTTGTGCAAGTGTGAAATATCAATTTATTCCATTACACAATCTGTCTGAACTATGGAAAATGTTTATATACAATATCTACACATTTGTGCAAGTGTGAAATATCAATTTATTCCATAACACAATCTGTCTGAACTATGGAAAATGTTTATATACAATATCTACACAGTTTTGCAAGTGTGAATATCAATTAATTCCATAATACAAAGCATCTGAACTATACATGATAAATAAATATAACATCTACACAGTTTTACTTTTATGAATTTATGTCCATTACCCAATGTATCTGGACTATCTGAACCCCAAGGTACCTGAACCATACTCAATGTCAAAATACAATATATATTCTGTTATACTTGAGTTAAATCTCTATACATATTGTACATATTGTCTAAATGCAACGTCAACACACTTTTCCTTCTGTAAAATCCCAGTTTTTTCATTATACCATGTATACATGTAACTAAACGAGATCTCTATATACACAGCTTAACCTGAGTTAAAGCTCAATTCATCTATATCATTACACAAAGTAAATACAAAATGTTAATTCCAAGCTACTAATTGTATAACTAATAACTCCGTTTTATGAAGGTGATACTTTTGAATTCAAATAAGTAACCCTTAGTACTTGTAACCCGTTCTATCCAATTCAAAACAGCTACTTTGCATATATACAGTACTAACCTTTCTACTTCTACTGATAATATAATATATAGCCAATATTTACAACACAGAGCCGTATGTAAAGCTATGCAGTTCTTTTGTATATATTGCGACTATCGCATGTTCAAATGTTTATGTTTTTGTATATATGTTCTTGTAATGTTCTGTGTACAAATATGTTTCTATCTTTCAATAGCTTTTTCCAATCATGTGATCATTCTTTCCAATGTACACTTTGACAATGGCTGATATTTTAGATGTCAATTCTCCACTCTCTGGGCCATACCTACCATTTTCCAATGAGTGCTCTCTTCCTGAACAAACCAATTATACAAACCTAACCCCTGACCATTTCGATCTTCAAATGATAGAAAATATGTCTTTTAATCCAGTAGAGCTTGACGAATTATGTCAGTCTAAGTCTTTAACAGATGATCAGGAGTATGAGATAAACCATTGGCATGACATTAATACCCATCAATCCAAATACTACACACAATCCTCCTTTATATCTGATCCTCTTCTTGCCAATGTCAAACACAGCAACTCTCTTTCTTTTATTCATTTTAATGCCAGAAGCCTCAGCAAACATTTTAGTGAAATATCTGCGTTTATCCACAATCTCAGCCATGATTTCTCTGTATTGGGCTTTTCGGAGAGCTGGTTATCCCCCTCAACTCAGTCCCTGTATGAATTTCCCGGCTATGAAACAATATCGATCAACAGGTCAGATCGGAGAGGGGGTGGCGTAGTATTATGTGTCAATAAAAACATAAATTCTTACCACATACGGGAAGACTTGAGCTTTGCGGATGAATACTCTGAGTGTTTATTCGTAGAGTTAGAGTCTCACGAAACAAAACATATTGTGGGTATTATCTATCGACCTCCTGGAAATGATGTCCATGCTTTTAATAATAAATTACTCACAATATTGAACAAATGTCAAAGCGACAAAAACAAGTGCATAATCATGGGCGATCTTAATATTGATTTGTTCAAAACTGACCATCATCCTCCTTCCAAAGCTTTTTTAGAAATAATGAAATCTCACTACTTCTTTCCTTTAATAACCAAACCCACTAGGGTACAATCTTTTAGCGCCACACTCATTGATAACATCTTTACGAACATACACGATCACAATCTACTATCTGGAATTTTTCTTACAGACATAACAGACCACTTTCCAATTTTTCATATACTAAACTGTTCTTCGTCTCACAATCCACCAGAAACTCATATATCTTATCGTAAGTACACTGCCACTGAAAAAAATAACTTCATCCAAGAAGTACAGAGGGCTGATTGGGATGCACTCCTACATGGTGTTAGTGATATAAATGTTGCAATTGAATTGTTTACAGATAGGCTGTGTGATATACATGACGAGTGTTTCCCCATCACTGCTCCAGCTAGTAAAAAGACAAAAATCATTAAACCATGGATATCAACGGGTATTTTAAATTCTGTTCATGAGAAAAATAAACTTTATAGACTCAAATTAAAACTTAATACGCCTCAAGCAAAGATCAAATACAGAACTTATAGAAACAGATTAAATAACACAATACGTCTTGCCAAAAAACATTACTTTGAAAGAAAACTAAATAAATTCAATAATGACACCAAAAATACCTGGAAAGTTATTAATGAATTAATGAACAGAAAAAAGTCAAACCAATTGCCAACCTCTTTTAATATTAATGGATCCGATGTGCAAGACAAAGCCGTGATATCTGACGCCTTTAACAATCATTTCACAACTGTGGCAACCGAACTTGATGATAATATTCCTACTGTCGACAAACATTTTTCTGATTTTCTTGGGGTCCCTATTAATGAATCCTTTTCATTCGTCCCAACCATTCCTGCTGATATCAAATCCGTTATATATGAGCTAAAATCCTCCTCTGCACCAGGCCTTGACAATATTAGACCGTCAATACTCAAACTTGTTGCTGAAATTATTTCCCGACCACTTTCTCATATCATTAATTTATCATTTTCTTCTGGTACTGTTCCCAGCTGTCTCAAATTGGCCAAAGTATCACCAGTCTATAAATCAGGAGACTCAAACATCATTAAAAATTATCGACCCATCTCTGTTCTCCCATCACTGAGCAAAATTCTGGAAAAAATAGCTGTAAGACAAGTGCTTAGCCATCTTGACAGATTTGATATTATATACCATAACCAATTTGGCTTTCGCAAACATCATTCTACTTCGTTCGCGGCACTGTTTCTTTATGACAAACTTGTAAAAGCCAGAGAGGATAATAAATACAGTGTAGCTACCTTCTTAGATCTTGCAAAAGCGTTTGATACTGTCAATCATAACATACTCTTGAATAAACTTAGTCATTATGGATTCCGAGGTCTATCCAATGCCTGGTTCGAGAGCTACTTGTCCCATCGGTATCAATGTGTTTCATACAATAAAACTTTATCATGTCACCAGGCTGTGAAATGTGGCGTACCTCAAGGTTCTGTCTTGGGCCCTATACTATTCCTACTCTATATAAATGACGTATCTCGTGTATCTAGCATCCTAGATCTTATTTTGTTCGCCGACGACACTAGCCTGGTCTGTTCATCAGATACAGTTACAGACGTCATTCACGATATGAACAAGGAGCTCCGTAAACTGCACACCTGGTTTTCGGCCAATCGTCTTTCACTAAATCTTAACAAAACTAAATGTATTCTAATCCCGCCTCATAATAAGAAAAAGTTTCCACAGCCACTACCCCACATAATTTTAGCAGATACCGAAATTAATTTTGTCACCGAATTTAAGTTCTTAGGAATATACTTTAACAATAAACTGAATTGGATTTCTCATATAAACCATATCTGTAAAAAACTTTCTCGAAACATTGGCCTAATACAACACCTTAAACATTCGTTAAATAAAAAATCTCTATATCTCTTATACTACGCTCTTGTTTATCCGTACCTCACTTATGGCAATATATTGTGGGGTTCCACTTACCCGACTCATCTCTCTCCTCTTGCTATTTTACAAAAACGCGCGGTACGTACCATTAACTTATCATCCCGACTTGATCACACCGCACCAATATTTGTAAAACTTAATATTCTTCCACTTAACTACATAAATCTTTACTACAACAATATTTTTTGTCATCAATTTTTCTACCGACCAACTGAAATTCCACAGTGCTTTTCCAATTATCTTTTGAAACAATCAGTTGTCCATTCACATGTCACAAGAACTCAGTCTTTAAATTTTAATAGGCCTTTCTACAGAACAAACTTATCATTTTATCTCTTTAAATCTGCTGGACCCAGGGAGTGGAACAAACTGCCCATTGCCATTAAAAATATTGTATCTTCATCGCTGTTCAAATCCAAATTAAAAACTCATTACATTGATCAGATTGGAAATCTTTGATATCAACTGCACTTTTATGATTTATATATTTCTTATAACAATGTCACCCAAATGCAAAGCGCCGTGAAAAGACATGTTTTCTTTTTTAGGGATATAACAAGCTTCCTGGAGCTTTATTCCCGCCTCATTTATGTATTGTTTTGTCAAATTTCTGTTATTTTTTTAGAGGTGAATAAATAAATCTTAATCTTAATCTTAATCTAATAGATATCAGGAGTGTCTCGGGGGTCATTGTTGGGGCATCTTATGTTTATAATTCTTGTAAATGAATTGTTCAGACAACTCGATTTGCTCTCTACATGCAGATGATGCCAAAGATTATCACCGTAGTTTTGGACTGAATAGAAATAGCGCCAGGAAGCATATTTCAAAATATTTTGAAACAAACGAATATAGAATAAAAAAATAATCCCAGATCAATCAAATGCTAAATTCATCTATAAAGTTAACGTCAATGCATTACAAAAGGATTCCGAAAAATTCTACTGACCAAGGCTAAGCTCATGTCAGTCGTCAACCTAATGAAATATCATAGGTTTGGTTTGTTACAACAGTTTATGGGGTATACAGGTCTAAATGATATACCTCTTTTTAACACAATTAGAAACTTGTCTCCATGGTTATTTTAGACTGTAAGATTTTCCCTGTGTCCGTGTGTTTTATTGATCATAAACATAAAGTTATTTGTTTATAAATTAGATAGGTTATTAAGCCCTGTAAATCACAATTTGACATGTGTAAAACAAACGGTTTTCTCGGCCCATACAACTAGATTGGAAGGTAAATAGTCCTTTGTTTGTTAGTCTTGCCATTACCTTGTGAAGTGTCATGAGCTTCCAAAATTCGAACTTTTTTTTTTTTTACAAATGTTAATTGTCACGACAGTACGCGGCTTATAAGAAGTCACCAAAAAGCTAAATGGATGACTTTGGAATGAGGAAAGTCAGTCTGTGTGATATACAAGTCGAAATAGGGTTCGAAAAGTAAATAAAATTTAAATAACTAGGACGGACGTTTATTCCTTTCAAGGCCAAGTTAGTTCAAAACACTACTTTAAAGGGGCATGAGCTGCCAAAATTCACACTTTTTTCGTAATTTCTGATCATCAGGACAGTTAGAGGCTTTGAAGACCATCGAAAAACTAAATGATTGGCGTTGGAATGAGGAAAATCCATATAGTATGTGGCCTTTACGAACCGAGAACGTGTTCGAAAAGTAAACAAAATTTAAATAACCGGGACGGCCATTCATTCATTCTAAGCCAAAGTTAGTTCAAAACAATACTTTAACGTACATTTTCGAGACTAGCAGCACTAAGAAACTCTTGTTTGCACGTCTTGTAAAAAACAGCCAATAATTTCACATTCAGTTTTAACGTGTAGATTTTGGCAGCTCATGCCACTTTAAGAATGGAGGTAAAATTAATGGTAATGTTTGAACTTAGACCTGATCTTACCAGTAGCTGGTTGGGGTTAACAAACGTAACCCGCGGATTTCAAGAGTAGAATTACACTGTAAAGACAAGCGAGCGTCTTGTGAGACGCCTTTACCAGTTGTCCTTTTGTTGAGGTTGGAGCTGCCAAAGAAAAAAGATCTTGACAACGAATTTTGAGAATTCTCGTTAATCACTCCATTCGGAATGTTGACTGACTGACAGTTATCTTTTCACGCTTTGAAATCGGAGTTTACCCTTCACAGTTTTGTAAATACAGTAAGACAATACGCGGAGAGTGCGAGGCTTAGAAATGATATCTATACTCTGTGGAGCAAAAACGCCCTTCAAAGTGAGACAGCAGATTCTCACTGATACAGCACGTCACATTGAATCAACAAACATTATTTTTATCGAATCAACACGCATGATTTTTACCTGTGTGGACTTTTAAGGAAAAAAATTCAAATTTGGGGGAGGCGATGCAGATTAAAGCTTTTCTTGGATGCTTTACCAAGATTTTATTGATGGACTTCCCATGTTGTATGCGTTTGCTTCATTGAAGCACACACAATTATTTCACGTATATGACGGCGTTTCCAGGTTTAGTGGGCTCTAATCGAGATCAATTTACAATGGTTGAAAAACAGAAACTTGGACCGTTGACCTATATAGCCTCAGCGTTTGCAAATCACGGAAGAGTTTTTCTCATCCATTCTTGGACTACATTGTAACGGACAGAATAAGCCTCTTTCAAGTTTGACCGAAGTCGCACGAGATCACGCGAGACCAGTGCTTAGGGCGATTAACTTTCACCGAACGGCTGTCCGATTAGCGTTAGTGCAGATTCTAGTTTTACTTATAATCCAATTTGCTCATGGTGGTATAAACAAACGATTCTTTAAATTGTTGAAAAAACAATGTCTTAATAGTTTAAAATTAACATCAACTGACCTGTACAAATTAGAATGTTTTTATTAAAACTGAATCCGGATATTTGTTTCACCAGAAGTAGCACCTTAAAGTGAACGCTTCAGGTAAAATACATTATACTTCATCTTAAAGACAATATCTACCTGGTCCCAAAACATGATTTATTTTTTATGACTTTTCTACAAGAAGCTATGGTTAATTATTCTCAGATGTTAAGCGACTGGGTGTCATTGAACCATGTTCACAATGGCACCTGGTATGCTAAACTGCTATTGGTGTATTTAGTTCAAATAAACCAATCATATTGCCAGTTGTAAGGTGTGCACATGTTTCAGTGACATCCAGTCACTAAACATCTGAGAATAACTAACCATAGCTTATTGTAAGAAACTCATGAAAACCAATAATGCGTTCATGTATAACGCCACTTTGTAACGAAAAAAATATTGAAATTCGAACGTACCACCTTGCTATTTACTGGAGTAAAAATCTCTTTATGCAATGAATTCATAGAGGGGCTTCTGCATAATACAAATACTGGATTTATGTTAACTCGACTTTTAATAAACGCTAACGACTAGAAAGGATCGGGACTAGGATCATATGGGGGTTATCTGCAATAACATCCTCTGAAGATATTCGACGCCGGCATTAACTGGCTGTCTAGTTTGAATGGAGCGAAGTTTTTAGTATAAACAGCACGGGGCACGTGGGTCGATGGCAGTGCAAATACCGTTATAATACCGGATGACACGTTGGCGCAAAAGGACGGACATTTGAAGGCCCACTCGCCGCTGAGCCCCTTCTGGAATTTGTGAATAAATCGAACTAAAAGTAAAAGTAAACAAACCAGCTGCAAAGGAATTGAAAACAATCGTTCTATTAATCGTTCTATTGAATGGTCTTTCAGGCGAACGAAAAGTATTAGTGATCACTCAACACGTTGCCATTATTTGCACGAGAGTAAAATTTGACTTTCGTTTGTAATCCGTAATTCTCCTCAGACGGACGGTGCCGATATAATGACTCAAGTTATTTTATCAATCTCTCATTAAACCTCACATATGACGTCACGTCATTGTATTGTTCAACCGCTCCATTACTTTTTTAGTAAAGAAGCCAGATCAGCAAGTAATGGTACGAGAGTATAAAACTACTGCAGCGAGATTTTTAGTTTTCCATAGCGGAGTTGTTCGGATATTCCGCTGATAGATTGATTGGTTGATTGATTTATACCGCGCTTAACATTATTTTACTTATATGGTGGCGTTGACAGGTTTAGTGGGGGGGGGAACCCGCGACCTTAGGCGAGTACCTGCCAACTCTTCCACATACAGCAATCGAGAGAAAACTCATTTTTCATTTTTTTATTACTTGGTCTGAGGTGGGATACGATCCCGCTTCGTATTGATGGAACGGATGCGCCGAGCTAAGCAAACGGCCGTGTTCGCTGGCAATTGTTCCAACTAGCGCTTAGTTCATAAAATTAGACAATGGGTGAATGAATAGATATCAAGACAGAAAAGTCCTCTATTGGAACGGTGAAGGCAATTTTCGTAAGAAAAGACTGACTACTTGAAGCACGCAATTATTTGATAGGGGTTGTTCTGCAACCCTCGCTGCCATACAGCTCGTAAGTGGATTACTGTTTGGTATAATAAATATGTCCATTTAACATAACTACATGGTATAATAAATATTTCCATTTAACATACTTATGTCGATTTAAGTTGAAATAGACATATCAGCTGGAATACGACCGTATTTAGAAACCGGAGTAGGAGCGTAACATTCCAACAGCCAAACAAAACAGTTGATAGGTCTACCAGAAATCGAGGATCAGAATAAAAAATATATTTTTTTACTCACCACTTCACGGAAACTGTTGTGGTACATGGAAGCAACAAATGTGTTTCTGCGGACTATAGTTTCGTGGTCATGCACTGGCCCTTTTAGGGGTGTCTTGGTTGACTGTTTATAGATAGTTCATCAACCAAATTGAAGTAGGAACTCTGAAGCAATTGTCGATAAGTTTCGAAGGTTTGATGCATGGATTAAGTCACAAACAGTTTGTTATGGGATTTATTAAGGTCCCTTTTTCTGTTTTGTATTTCTGAACTCCAACGTGGGATAATCCCTATAAAAGAACAGGTGAATCCAAGGTGTCCGTCTAGTGACAACATAGTAACAGGTTCTAGCTATACGCATACTGATTGGATCGTTCACCTTTCACTGAACTATTGAAGTGGCATGAGCTGCCAAAATTCACACTTTTTTCATAATTTCTCAACGTCACAACAGTAAGAGGCTTTGAAGGTCATCAAAAAACTAAATAATTGGCGTTGGCATGATGAATATCCACACAGTATGTGGCCTGTACGACCCGAACGAAAAGTAAACAAAATTTAAATAACCGGGACGACCATTCATTCATTCGTAGTCAAAGTTAGTTCAAAACAATACTTTATCATACATTTTCGAGACTAGAAGCACTAAAAAGCTTCTGAATTATACGTCTTGAGAAAAATAGCCAATAATTTCAACATTCTGTTTCAACGTCAAAATATCAACATTTTGGCAGCTCATGCCACTTTGAGCTATATAAATACATCGAAACCAAACACAACTCAAATTCAACCCCTTTATAATAATAATGATAATGTACATGTATGGCCAGCAATGAACAATATCCGATTTTCGCGCCGTGATTGTGTGCATGGTATCAAGACCGTGTGTCCTTGCACGAAGGCTGCTCTCTTATGGTTATTTTTAAAAAGGCAATAGCGCTGCATTACTAAAAAACAATGTAGGCTTATTATTTTTACAGAATAGATCTCTCCATTCTAACATTAAGTAAAAAACTAATTATGTCATTCTATGTTGATATTTGAACTCTAAACTAGTGCACCGTGTTCTTCACATAGATCGAGTTCGATTATGCATCCGGCGTACACCGAACACAGGAAACTGATAGCCCAAAGACTTTATTCAGCGGAGTATTTGTGTATCACGTGACCGATTTAACCGCGCCACGTGATCCCCAAGTAGGCAGAGTGCGCTCGGATTTCAAGATGACGCCCATGTTATTCATATGCAGATAAACAAGTAGTCATGGCAACCGTGACGTTTGCTTACTTCCGTTAGTGCCCGCACGTTCGATTTTAACACTGAAGACCAAACTGATTTTGCTTACGTCAGATATTACCCTCGGCGTACGCCGAACACATAATCGAACTCGACCCAAGTGGCCAGAGTGCACCCGTATTTGAAGATGACGCCCAAGTTATTCATATGCAGATAAACAAGTAGTCGTGGCAATGGTGACGTTTGCTTACTTCCGTTAGTGCTTGCACGTTCGATTTTAACACTGAAGAGCAAACACACTTTGCTTACGTCAGATACTACCCTCGGCTTACGCCGAATCCATAATTGCACTTGACCATAAAGTCTGCCGTGCTGTCTAAGATAGTCATATTGTTCTCGATTTTCTATCAATCGAAACACTTCTGAAAAGTTAAAAAATTTCAAGGCATTTGATAATTTATTTCAAATAATGTCAACGCCGAGGTCTATAGAATCTCGTTGTACCTAATCGAAGGGCTAACGTAGAGTTACTAGCTATACTCCGGTTTATTCTCCTTTGAAAACTAGAAAACTAGTGCATTCTGTTTCTATAAGAAACCAACAAAAAACTAGGGACTATTAAGTCTGACATATCTAAACTATGCGACCAACGTATATCGATGTTGTGATGACCAGTCCAAAATATGGCCGTCGGTAAATAAAAAATACTTTAGAGTCGGAAACTCAGGCTAAGATGGAATTTGAAAAGGGTAACATCATTTGTCTATGAGTTTCTTTTAAATCAAGCAACGCAACCGGTAGAAATCTTGGTGCATCCCACTCAATACTTAGACCTGCTACTAACAGCAAACGAAATCATGCTATAAGGACCACAGTAGCCTGGTGTTACTTTCTGGTACCTCATGTGAGCCTTTGTACGATTTTTCTTTGGTGTGAGCGGCAAAATCGATTGGGATGCACAGTAAATTTTGATGGGTTGCGTTGTTTGAATTAGAAAAAATTAGGTGATTATCTAAGTTACGTTTTTCAACGGGTTACACTTTCCAGCTCTACTGGCCGGCACAGCACTTATATATATTTATGATCACTAAAACACACGGGCGCAGGGAAAATCTTCTTGTCTAAAATAACCATGGAGACAAGTTTCTAATTGTGTTAAAAAGAGGTATACCATTTAGACTGTTATACCCCATAAATTGTTGTAACAAACCAAACCTATGCTATTTCATTAGGCTTACGACTGACAGAAGCTTAGCCTTGGTCAGTAGAATTTTCTGGAATCCTTTTGTAACACATTGACAATGGTTACGCATCTTAACTATGGCAAGAACATTGGTAGACTGAGATTGAACCCCATAAATTTTGCCCCCCCCCCGGCACAGGCAAAACTATGCAACAAACAACAAACAAAACGGCCATAAACTCCATTTCCCAACCTCTACAACCAACAAACACTACGGTTACAATCTCCATCTCACAACCTACAGCCAACAAACAAAACGCTTATACATTGGTCATAAAGTTTGGACATTTCCAACTACTCCTCCAGAATCTAGTTCTGAGATCTGGTTAGATTTACAACGTCTTGTCGCGATCTGGAGTCAATCTTTCCGCTTTATTTGTCCCTCACAATAAATCATTCCGATTGAAATGTTATAGAGAAAGCTGGATTTGACTGGAAGCCGCGTGTCTCTATTTTAGGATTGATGTAGAGTTACTAAATTGATTGGTCTTCGTCCAAGACCTAAGAGGGCCATATCCGTGTCATATTGGCCTCTTGACGATCCATGTAGCAAAAGGCAATATTTCATAAATACTGTATTTGACTCACAGTTCCTAAGTGTGGAGGAAATGAACGGGTTTACATTTCATGAGATTCTTATTGAGTTTTCTGTGGTAGATAATAAATTGATTTGATACAACCTCCAGGAACTTTGAAATCCAGATCAATTCGGATAAGTAGCTAGGATCTATTTTCTGGAAGCATATTAATCAAACGCACTTGTCACGAGCAAGAACATCGAATTTTACCCCAAACCAGTTCTGGAGTATATGACAATATATTAATTTAGAAATTCACATTGCGGTATTAGATTATATTCCAGTGAGTCAGAATAAAGTTAATCAAGTGTCAACCTTATCATTAATAATCCCTGTGGACATGTATGAATCGACTAAAGATTCTTGAGGGAAAAAATAGCTAAAGAAAAACGCAATTGGCGCAACGTAAGGACACGAAGGCGAGTGCCATTCATTGGAACGACATATTTTCCCCGATCGCATTGAGCATTTTTTTGGTATTCCCTTCTCGGGAAGACGAGGGTTGTTTCTTACACAGATTCCCCGGCTATGCAATCAGTTGTTCACAAGAACCCTTATTATCGGCCTTAATAAGCAGTCACTGAAGGCTTATCACGGGAAATACATTCGTAGCCCATCATCAAGTAACCGTGATATGCAATCAGACTCTCGTTAAAAACTCATTGGTTATAGACTGGAACTGACAGGGACCAATCCATTTAGAAAGATTAATAATTCGCGACTTATTCTTATTGACACTCCCTTGATTTATTGTGCCAGCTATTGTAGCTTAAACCTTTTTTTATCGGAATACATTCTATTCGATTACCGTGCTATAGAAAGTGGAAAGAAATCTCACCAATTTGTCCAGGCGCTACAGACCGTGCAAAAACGACTAATGACAATTGACATCGTTTGTCAATATCAATACAAACAGTTTCCATGGTAACCAAATCAAGTTTCAAATCACTGAGGAGTATGCATTTTGTACACAAATATGTTTCTGTTATTTTTGATTGATTGTCTCTGTTTAGCTGTTTGGCTCTGAAATTAAGATTACTTCATACACTAATTTGACGGCGATGCTAAGCATATATTATGAGGAAACAGGCGTTGCCAGGTATATTAAGGGAGAAAATGCGCATTGGCAGGTAGATTGAAGGAGTGAAGATGAAAACAAGCGTTACCAAATGGATTAACGAAGAACCCAGCTGTTTCCCCGTCGATTGGTCGGTTTAGAGAGAAACCCTGCATTTTCAGCATTGGAAATTGTCAGCAATGGAATTTACACAATTCCCTTTCTATCCTCACTAATGTATCGAACTATATGTTTTCAGTTTCGATGTGAAGTGGTTAAATAGCAGGGATAGCCAACGGACGTAGTTAGTAAGCGAATTTAGCAAAGAAAGTTGAATTCCTCCACCATGATTGGCTAGTTCCTTTTCAAGGCCGTTGATCGCTGTGTGTACAAAATTGACAAAGTGCACCAGCGGTTATGATGAATGAACTATTCTCTGTTTGTACGAGCGTACAGGTCGAGATGCTGATAACCGTTGCTGTGTCTGCTTAATCTATCTCACCGAGTACAGATTCACAAATTGTGCTGAAGCAGTTTGTCGCTGTAGTCCCTTATCTCCAATAAGCAAAGTCTCCAGCTGCCCTCAAACTTCACAAATGACTACAGGACAACTGGATAAAAAGACTGATTGGGACATTTAGACCTATTAGTACCATGGGCGAGATTTTGACTTTTCCAGTGTTTTTCCGTATTAAACAGCATTTTGGACAAGCGGAAACTTGGTTTTGAGACGAGAGATTCTGCATGTCGAAGAAAATCAAGCGTGTATAATAAGAATCACACCTTTAAGCAAAACGATTTGCAGAGAAAGTCGAAAAACGCATGTAAACTGTCAAATCACAAGGGAAACATTGAGAATGTTTCCACCGCGGAGAAAAGGTTCTCACCGCGGAAAAAAGGTTCTCACCGCGGAGAACATTTCAACCGTGGTAGAAACGTTTCAACCGAGATGGAAACGTTCCCCCCGCTCGAAATTCAAATTATTTCTTGTTTCCACCGCGGTGGAAATATTTACACCGCGGAGAAAAGTTTTCTCCGCGGTGTGAACTTTTTCTCCGCGGTGGAAACATTCTCACCGCGGTGGAAATGTTTCCCTTGTGATTTGACAGTTTACATGCGTTTTTCGACTTTCTCTGCAAATTGTTTTACTTAAAGGTATGATTCTTATGATACACGCTTGGTTTTCTTCGACATACAGAATCTCTCTTCTCAAAACCAAGGTTTAGCTTGTGCAAAATGCTGTTAACGACGGGAAAACACTGGAAAAGTCAAAATTCCATACATGGCACTAATAGGTCTCCGTACTACTCTCTCTTAAAGAGAAACGAGGTGCCAAATTATGCTACATGTCCGTTGAAGCAATACTTTTAAATTGTCGACTTTTCTGAAGAAAGAAGCTTTTTACTGATGCAAAATAACTTTTTTCAAAATGAATGATCTTTCGTTCAGGTTATAGTTTTTCACCTATTTAAGGAAAAAAATTTAAAATATTAAAAATGTGCCTGTTATTTTCTTAGCCATTTGTTTATCATCATACCAGATATGACAACCGTGACGTAAATATTGTACTCGTTATGCTTACACAACTATATTTTAGCACATGTGGCTTGTTGAAAGCTACGTTCTAAAATAAATGCATTTTTTTAAAACAACGAGTTAACAGCTTTCGTGATAAACTTTTCAGTTTAAGAATTAAAGCGTTATACTTTTCTTTTAAAAGGAATGGTATTCTGAAGGAAAATACATCTGTCCGTGAAATGTGATACCACAAAAAACCCGAATCTTCTATGATAATCGTTACGCAATACTTGTCTGGAGCGAGCAGGTTTAAACTGTCATCAACTCGCCTCCTGTATAAGAAGTCTCACTGGATCTCGCTAACTGAGCTTTGACTTAACTTTCTGGTCGTTATACGTTAACTGAATTAACGATTTTCTCACGAGCGACTCGAGTCGTTGTACAAGAGCCAGATTTCTGCCCTCGGCTGAGTCACTCCCTGGCTCACACTACTCCGTTCTCTTAAACACAAAAAGCCGCAAATCCACATTTGTCTTCATAGAAAAAAAATTAACTCAAACGATCGAGGCTGAAGTAAAAAGGATAGACGTTGTCTCCTATCGTTCGCGTTAGACAGCTGTACAGGCTAGTGGGTAATGATGGTAAAATCGAGTAAATTTAACACTCTCTGATATTAGTTAACAAGGCGAATTTGCTGGAGCCCAAATGGAGCTAAACGCATTAAACGTAAACATAACGCGCATCAAATATTAAAAAAAAATAACAAACTGCCGTAAGGTGAAAATATAGGGGGTGTAGAGCGAGAAAACACGTTCGTGGTATAAATGCCAATCGTTGATTACAGCTCAATAATGGGTTATTCTTATTTAATCCGGTTTTAGGTCACAAGTTGGATACCATTAGTCAATCCGGTTTCAGGTCATTAGTAGAAGACCATTAGTCAATCCGGTTTCAGGTCATTAGTTGGATACCATTAGTCAATCCGGTTTCAGGTCATTAGTAGGATACCATTAGTCAATCCGGTTTCAGGTCTTTAGTAGAAGACCATTAGTCAATCCGGTTTCAGGTCATTAGTAGGATATCATTAGTCCATCTGGTTTCAGGTCATTAGTAGGATACCATTAGTCAATCTGGTTTCAGGTCATTAGTAGGATACCATTAGTCAATCCGGTTTCAGGTCATTAGTAGGATACCATTATTCAATCTGGTTTCAGGTCATTAGTAGGATACCATTAGTCAATATGGTTTCAGGTCATCAATAGGATATCATTAGTCAACCGCTTTCAGGTCATTAGTAGGATACCATTAGTCAATCTGGTTTCAGGTCATTAGTAGCATACCATTAGTTAATCCGGTTTCATGTCATTAGTAGGATACCATTAGTCAACCCGATTTCATGGCATTAGTAGGATACCATTAGTCGATCTGGTTTCAGGTCATTAGTAGGATATCATTAGTCCATCTGGTTTCAGGTCATTAGTAGGAAACCATTAGTCAATCCGGTTTTAGGTCATTAGTAGGATACCATTAGTCAATCCGGTTTCAGGTCATTAGTAGGATACCATTATTCAATCTGGTTTCAGGTCAATCCATTAGTAGGATACCATTAGTTAATCTGGTTTCAGGTCATAAGTAGGATACTATTAGTCAATCTGGTTTCAGGTCATTAGTAAGATATCATTAGTCAATCTGGTTTCAGGTCATTCGTAGGATACTATTAGTGAATCTGGTTTCAGTTCATTAGTAGGATGCGATTAGTCAATCTGGTTTCAGGTCACTAGTAGGATACTATTAGTCAATCCGGTTTCAAGTCATTAGTAGGATGCGGTTAGTCAATCTGGTTTCAGGTCAATAGTAAGATACGATTAGTCAATCTGGTTTCAGGTCCTTAGTAGAATACCATGTCAATCCGGTTTCAGAAAGTTAGTGGGATACCATTATTCAATCTGGTTTCAGGTCAATCCATTAGTAGGATACCATTAGTTAATCTGGTTTCAGGTCATAAGTAGGATACTATTAGTCAATCTGGTTTCAGGTCATTAGTAAGATATCATTAGTCAATCTGGTTTCAGGTCATTCGTAGGATACTATTAGTGAATCTGGTTTCAGTTCATTAGTAGGATGCGATTAGTCAATCTGGTTTCAGGTCACTAGTAGGATACTATTAGTCAATCCGGTTTCAAGTCATTAGTAGGATGCGATTAGTCAATCTGGTTTCAGGTCAATAGTAAGATACGATTAGTCAATCTGGTTTCAGGTCCTTAGTAGAATACCATATCAATCCGGTTTCAGAAAGTTAGTGGGATATTACTGACTGCAGCTTAGTGAGATATCATAGCCGTTTAGCTTTAATCGGACCAAAATATAGCAGAGGAATACGTGACGTTGTGAATGGCGTGCCAAGGCAAATTAGTGAGTTTATTGATTGCAGTATCAAACTGCCACAGATCACATCCTTTCTGGAACACTTTCCAGTAGCCAGAATACTGTCAAGCACTCACGTCGTTGGAACTTCTCTTTTGAATTAAGTGCAAGTTAAGGGCAATTCTGTTTACACCGTAGCCTCTACCGTCAGCATATCTCATCGGCAAATAGTCCGCGTAGAAAAGGCCACAAGACTATCGTATACCATCTGCATGTGAGAACGGGTCCATTAGAATCTACAGGCCGAACATCTGACAGACCTGTATATATTCAAACCACCTCATTTAGGGAAATCGTTTAACATTATACACAAGGTCTGTTTGTGCCAGATAGTTTAACGTCTAAGATTTGTTAGTGTGATATGACCAGGTGTCGATACGGAATTCATAGCAGGAGAAAATCTACTATTGCATTAATAGTCTATACGAGCGTTGAGGAAGCCATTATCATAGCAAAAAAGTAATGTAAGGTATTGGAAGAAAGTCGCCAATAAAGGACGAAAACACATTTCTAAACAAACTTTGAAACTTTGAGAGGAGCTTAATAGCTTACTCAAAGGTGAGACAATAACCATCAACGTAGAAAATAACCAGATTTGTTTTGTTAAGATCGGCGTGAGTACAGGCGCATGACTGCAACATCGAGTAGGGCCTACCTCATACGAGCTGTTATCTTCGGACCATTAACGTAAATCTATCACAGGCGAGCAATCGACTGGACAGGTCCCTGTAAAGACCACGAGAAATCGGGTATATCCGGTGCCATTTGAAGTGATCACGGCAGATGGGTGACCATCGCTTACAACTGGCTGTAATCATAATGAATGGTCAGCCCGTTAATTCTCACTTTGTTAAGAGGAACTTTTGGCAATAAACATCGAGATAAGAATCAATGCTATGTTTACCTTACATTCAATGAGAAGCATTTGACCGGCATCATTACCAAAGTGGATGTACGATGCTCTGACAATAAGGTTTGGCGTTTATCCACAAGCTAAATATGTGACGTTGAAATACAAAATGTCCATACAGTAGTAGAAAAAATGCTGGAAAAGTAAACAATAATTGAATAAGTAATTGTTAACGGTGTAAGAACTACATCGAAGCGTCGTCACCCAGTAAACCAAGAAGTTGTTATTCATAAGTAATTCTCTACCTAATAGTAAAAATTAAATAACCGGGCCGAAGTGTCATTCATTTTTTAACTCATACCGCTAACCCCACATTGACGTACATTTTCAAGCCTAATATCTCTAAAAAGCAACTGGTTTTTCATTTTAAGGGACATAAGCTGCCAAATTAGACCTCTTTCATAAATTCAAATCGTCAAAATAAGTTGAGCTTTTGCAGTACCTCGAAAAACAAAAGGACTGACATTGAAATAAAAAATATTGGAAAAGCTAGTATAGCGGACAAATTTCAAACAGCCTAGATGTATGAATGCTAGCCGAGAAATCTTGGCTCTGCCGAATTTTTTTTTTCCGTGTTCGTTCGGCAGAGCCCAGATTTCTCCGCTATATGAATGCAATTTTAGGTCTTCTTGTCTACAAACACTAACTAAACGTATATGACCAAGATTGGTATCGCCGAAAAGTTCTTATTTTGTACTGCTTGACAACACATTATCGCTATAGTTGACAGCTCATGCCACTTTGACCAGAACTGCACGTTACAAAAGAACTCTTCATATGTACAGCACGTGATCGACGTATCATTGAGAAATTATATGCCATCGCTATCAAATATCGCGTCGTGTTACATGAACTTTAGTGCCAAAAAGCTTCTAAATTGCTAATTTTCTAGAGAGAAACAATGATAATTTCAAAATTTCGTTTCAACGGAAGAAGAGTATCATTTTGGCAGCTCATGCCACTTTAAAAAACCATTTCGAGAAATATCAGGATACATGTAACGCTGTGATTTATGAAACTTATACAAACAAGACAACATTTATTCACCTTGTTCTCAAAAGGGCTTTTTGTGATTTCTGTTTAAAGAGTTAACAATGATTATTCACAGATGTATATTTAGACGATGCTGCAGAAGTATATCTCCACCATAATTCAGCTTCAATGATTGGTTTGGTGAACTAAACACCCAGGCTATATTTTTGCTGAATTGTCATTTTCCAAGTGTGTTTGTTGTGTTGTGTAGGGTTTTTTAGAGTCAAATAATTTAGTAATAAATAAAAACAACAGAAATGTATAACCGCTTATAACAGTGTTTAGTGAACTTTTGACAGTGGTCAACTACTTCCCACTTTCTCGTCTGCGGATAATTATACTGTACGAATATGTCCAGAAAAGGGAAGAAAAATAGACCAGTAGAAACAAGGTATGAATCAGATTATTCACATGATGTGACTTACGGGATGTCACTTAGATCAGATATGGAATGTGACTTCAGATTAGTCATAAAATGTAATTTCACATAAGTCACGGGATGTCACTTAGATCAGATATGGAATGTGACTTCAGATTAGTCACAAAATGTAATTTCACATAAGTCACGGGATGTCACTTAGATCGGACATGGGATGAGACTTCAGAGTCACAGAATGTAATTTCAGATTAGTCAAAAAATGCAATTTCAGATGTCACTTAGATGGGATATGGGATGTGACTTCAGATCAGCCACGGAATGCGATTTCAGACTAGTCAAAAAATGTAATTTCACATAAGTCACGGGATGTCACTTAGATCGGCCATGGGGTGTGACTTCAGATTAGTCACAAAATGTAATTTCAGATAAGTAACGAGATGTCACTTAGATCGGACATTAAATGTGATTTCAGATTAGTCACAAAATGTAATTTCAGATTAGTCAAAAAATGTTATTTCAGATGTCACTTAGGTCGGACATGGAATGTGACTTCAGATTAGTCACAAAATGTAATTTCAGATGTCACTTAGATGGGACATGGGATGTGACTTCAGATTAGCCACGGAATGCGATTTCAGACTAGTCAAAAAATGTAATTTCACATAAGTCACGGGATGTCACTTAGATCGGACATGGAATGTGACTTCAGATTAGTCACAAAATGTAATTTCAGATAAGTCACGGGATGTGACTTAGATCGGACATGGGATGTGACTTCAGATTAGTCACAAAATGTAATTTTAGATAAGTCACGGGATGTCACTTAGGTCGGACATGGAATGTGACTTCAGATTAGTCACAAAATGTAATTTTAGATAAGTCACGGGATGTCACTTAGATCGGACATGGGATGTGACTTCAGATTTGTCACAAAGTGTAATTTTAGATAAGTCACGGGATGTCACTTAGGTCGGACATGGAATGTGACTTCAGATTAGTCACAAAATGTAATTTTAGATAAGTCACGGGATGTCACTTAGATCGGACATGGGATGTGACTTAATAGATTATTGATGAGATAGGATTACCGATTAGTCACGGAATTTGACTTAAACGTACTTACTTTCACTAAATATTGTGAATTAGCCTTGTTGTTTTCAATTCTATCGCCATATTTAAAGACCTAAATATATCTTCCTGTATTTGACAGTAGATCAAAAGATTGAAAAAGAAATGTCACCAATCAGCTAAAGATGCGGAACGTGGAAAAACTCTAAGCCGCTGATGGGGCTCACTTCGATTTCCTTTATTAATGCTGGGGTCGAACACGTAACAAATGTTGATGTTTTTAATACTTCGATGGTTGTTATCGTAGTTGGGTTATTAGTATATCTAGAAATGTTTCGTCTTTTTTTTCATGTCATTATATCTACATATTGTTATTACACAGTGGGGACAACTGCAACCTAATCATTTAAAGATTGGATTCCCACGTTCACTATTTTTTAGATAAAAACATACGAAAACCCTGTCTTACATGCAAAGCTTTCTTATACTTGGTGGATGTGCCAGATTATCAAAGAAAAGGTCATTCCTGTACCTCACTCAACACATAGCTGAGATGTAAGAGTACGTTAGAGGGGTTGTCCAAGATTGCCTATGCGCCATCGGAACGGGATTTAGGCTACCGAAGGCACGGGTAGGATGCGTTTCCACGTTAGCTTTTGACTCAGGGACAAAGATATTCTTAGCCGTTGTCGCAAAATCTATTTTCGAATGAACATGCCACTTAAATGTACGGCTAATTTAGTATCTTAAAAACAGAAAGTAAACGTTCTCTAGAAAAACATCAAAATCAAGATCTTGACTGATAGACATATTCTAAACTGTTAAACGCCCGCGGTTAATGTTTCGCAGGTGCTATGTTCGCTCTTCGCCAACAGTGAATTTAAAAAAGTCGTTTTAATGTTGCGGTGAAAGGTTACACTCGAGGTTTGAAGGCTATAGTAAAGATATGTATATACAATATATCAAAAGCGGTCTTGAGATAATTAGTTGAGTGATTTACAGTCGCCGCTGAAAGACAAGGTGATTTGTCAGAGATAGATTTTTCTCGTAATAATTATACGTATTTAATGAAGGCCGCCTTTACTTTCATTTTCACTTGTGATGAGTTTTCCAATTTGTCTTCAGGCATTAGAGATACTCTTGGGTAGAGTAATTAATCTTCTCGGTGAGTTCCGTCCCTTGATCTGACTGGCCAAAGGTCCTTTGCGGTCGGGATCCCCGTCTACTTATCGTGTCCCGCTGGGCATACTATCAGCCTAATGACTGCCAGCTATCGTTGTTCACTATCCCTATCGTCTGTAATACTTACTTCAAACCAACGGGATAACAGCTCTTCGTGGAGTGGCAAAGTGCCTCACATTACACAAACCCAATCTGACTTTAGTCGGTATGTTCATCGGACATTTTCAAGTCAAATCCATATGTAAACCTGAAGCCAGATGACGTCACTGGAAAAGGGTAAATTAAATATCGGGTGATTCAAAAGACAGATTTGCTCTGACGTATCCGCATACACTGTTAGATGTCTTTGTAGCGACACGTATGACTACACGCAATTGCTTTTCTGTGTAGAATATTTTTCGTCCGCCATGCAGAACCCCTCTAACATATTGAAACGAGGACATTATGCAATCGGAACAATGTGAGAAATTCATTAAAAATCTAACCTAAACTCTAGAGTTAATGCGCGAATTCGGAAATGAAGTTAATGTGATTATTGGGTTAATTAGTAGCAATGTACTTTATATATGCAAAATGGTTTTACACCATAGTAAGGCTTGTCGTCAAAAGTATCAAACCCTACATTTTAGCACATTCGGTTACCGAAGAGTTCAACCTGGAGGTCAACTGATCATGTGACCATTAAAAATGAGTCGAGTTGAAAGGGAATGTCGCCATCTTGCGTAATTTTGTCAAGAACACGAGACTACTGTAAAAGATTGACTCTGTTTTCTGTACTTGTTTTACGTTCAATTCCAAGTAAACATATTCCCTTGATGTGTGCTGTGAACGTGATAATTCGCATTAAAAGCCGAAGTTACAACTTTATAGTTGACGATGTGTCTCTTAATTTAAATAGGCGTCCCGTTTTTGTCTTATTTCTCCGCTGTTCGAATACGATTACTGAGTCTTATTCAAATTGGCTGAATGGAAATATTTAATTCAGCGTCAATCGTTTATTTGATCACGGTTAATTTGCAGAGCAGCTGTGCAAGGAATTGAAATAAGAGAATACCTTGAATGAAGTGGGCAAGCTGAGCTAGTTGTGGGGCTGATGTATATCTTGGATGTTGATGTTACAGTTCAATGCCCACTTCCCGGATACACTCCCTTCAACATTTGCATTTTCAATTATCACTCCGATCGAGTCTGGAATTGTCTCCAAAAACAGTGGACGAGAAATGCCTGCCTGGGGAGAGCGAGGGGACCAGACAAGTCTTTGGCTCAGTGTGCCAGAGAGAGGCAATGGGAATTACACACACAGACCATCAAGTAGATTAATCATCTGACAACCTGCCCACTTTGACAAATGGAGGCCTCTACCCCACAAAGCAAATGGTATAATAATCGCCCCCTCTAGCCGACTCTACTGGTCGACTCGTCCCAACAATCGTTGGAGCATACCAGGCCGCGGTGGCGACTCTGTACCCTTCAAAAGAAGCATTGACGGCAGGCTGGCAAAACTAATCAATCCTCTGTCAGTTGAAAGGCATTGTACGGAGAAAAAAGGTCTCGTCACCATGACACACCCTGGGGCAATACCGCAGGCCAACTCAATACATATCTGACCTATATAGTCCAATAGTTGGCACGTAGAAAAAGTTTCAGCATGCTGATAACGTGGAATTATTGGACAGATAACCCGTATTTTAGGCTGTATTCCTTGACAATAACACCGAACAAATTATGCCTGAATACTTTTCGCGGAGTAAAACATTCCGGTCTAACAGATGACAGACAAAAATTATATGTTTTGGTATATTTTTGAGCCAATGGGTTAGATTTTCAGTGTATTTTCACAGGTCATTCAAATTACTGTCAGTTTTAAAACTAAGTTATTTGTTTCCAATAAGAATTTATTTAGTGCACTTAGTCAATCCGCGTTTATAAAAAAAAAAGATTGATCTAACAGATTGCTAAGTTTAGCCATTTATAGCTAATTTATTCCAAACGGAATTTATTTAGCGCACTTTGTCAATCAGGGTTTATAAAAAAATTATCTAACGGACTGCTAAGTTAAGCCACTTAGTGTAGAAAATTAGTGGAAAATTGTGATTTTATTACTGTACATGTAGGCCTATTGAATTTAAACCGTAGAAAGTTTGAAAAATCTCAATGAACATTTTTGCTTTTTAAAGAAACATGATTGATTGATTGATTAGGGCTTAGCCGTGCACTCAAAGCTCTTATGACGCTAAACTACCAAAGACCATTATGTCAGAAAGTCGACTTATGAGTTTGATATAGTTAATGTTCGTCCGTCAACAATAGAAAAGGCCCTAACTTCTTGTCTGGGGAAATACAGAACCCCATCTGTTCGTTTTAATGTTAACAGTTCTTCATTCTAGAGGCAAGCCAATCTGACTAAAGTCGAGATGCTTATTGGAAATATGCCCAATAAGCATCTCGACTTTAGTCAGATTGGAGGCAAGCGTGTCTATAAGATAAAACCAGCTTTTGCCATTTTATTTAAATTTAAGTCTTTGTACATTGACTAAGAAGGCTTTGTCGAAAAACAATTATTTTCTTTATGGTATCTGGGGGCTGTTTCTCAATACATGTACATTTACGCGTAAGTCCAGTGCAAGGCCTAACTGCATCTACATGTACCATAGCAACATATACTTTCAACATTACGTTATGACCAGGCGCAACGTTAAGACGGGCGTAATTGTGTTGAGAAACACCCCCCCCCCCCCCACCCTGATAGTTATATACAATCAAAAGTCATTTTAAAATATTTTTCTTAAAAAAATTTATTTCACTTGAATTACATCATAAGTGAAGCGGAAAATCGTAATGTACACGTCCAAATAAATAGACTAATGCATGAAAATTGTTCATTTAATAGCCCACACATATATAAGCATGTATGAAAATTGCATTGTACATTAGCTCACACAATGAGGTGTGAAAATCGTAGCATAAGCCTACACACAACGGCTGGCGTATGATTTCTCTTGTCTAAAAGACATTATTGCTTGATTAGTTTATATAACTTACAGCTACGTTGGCTGACGTTTACACACCGTACAAATAGAAAATAAACAAAATAACATAGCATAAGGGGTGTTACATTTAGTACATGAAAACTTCATGTGAATATCCACAATACAGCTGATAAAAAACATCAACAATTTACAACATTTAATAATAAGACCCTGTTTTGTCACACTAAAATAAGCAGTGAGTCTTGTAGGTAATTCCACCTACAAATAATTACAAAAATCACCTTTATATACCAAGTATAAACTGTAAACAAACAATGACGATAAAACAACTATCCCTAACACGTTACAAAAAGTTTAGCATTTCAGATTTTTCATTGATTCTGATGATAACCGACCAGGATTTTTAGAAAACGTTGAAGGTATTTAATTCAGAAATTGTAACATTTAAAAAAAAATGTCACTAATTTAATTTTCAAAGAAATAACATGATCCAGTCAAAATTTATTTAGAAAGATTTCATTCTTTGGATTTTGATTGAAATAAATAAGCAGGTCAAAATTAAATGAAAAATATCTCATTGCAAATGAAATAAATACAGGTTTCCCCCATTCATGCAGCTGTTAAGATGTGCCCAGAAATATATATAATTTACATGTAAAAATTTATAACCGGAAAATCTATTAGTTCGCCAAGTTACTTATGTTGATCATTTGGTGAATCTAAAACATTTTTTTCGTTAAAATGGTCTGTAAAGGACTAAACATAAATGCATCTTTTTTTCGAGGCATTTAGTTATTGATAATGTTGTCCTCCAACCATTTTTATACTGTTTTGAGACAAAATGCGTATGCTTTCAAAGACATTTATGGTAATTTAATATCAAATAGACATAGTAAATGATTGAAACTTATAACATGCTACCATATCTACCATTACTTTTTAATTTTTAATAAACTCATAAAATACATTTAAGACAACAAAAAGGGAACTGCAGGCCCTAAGGTTGCAAAAAAAAAAAACACTTGAACTAATTCTCGTTTGATAGAAAAGATTATAACAGGGTGTTGAATTCACCCATTTTCTTATTTACTATTTAAAACGTTAAGTAATTTTCGTATAGATCACTACATGGTGCTTCGTTAATCTAATGTCTGATTCACTATTTATTAAAACCATAAATATTGAAACCATCAACAAATTCTCGTTTGAAAGAAAAAAATACTACAGGGTGCTGTATTAAAACACTGCCTTTTATTATTTATACCATTAACTAATTCTCGTTTCAAAGAAAGGGTCACTACAGGGTGCTGTATTAACGCTTAGTCTGTTTTGCTTTTTCGTATCTTTTTTTAACAAAAAATGAAAATTAAGTCTTTGCATATACATACTCAAAAATAAAACAACATAAGTGACCCTAGGGCATTGGAGACATAAGGTGTCATTGATGATGATTTAAAAAAAATGTGCAAAATATTAACCACATAAAAGCTTGTGGCTTTCTGTACAAATGAATGGCATGAATGCATAGAGAACCACATGCCATATATGTAGATATATGAAATGTTATGAAACGCCTCAACAAAAACAACATACACTTCTTACAATTCTATATCATCTAGTTAAAAACAGTTTTATACAAGAAATATACTATTGACATAAAATATAAAAGATTAAGATTAAATTTTACCCTTTAATCGAGCATATAGGATGAAGGAAGAGTAGGATGGTTGGGTTGATTGATTGATTGATGTTTTACCTAGCACTCACGATTATTTCACTTGTATGGTGGCATTGCCAGGCTTCGTTGGGGGGACCGGACTGGAAGATATCCTGATCTTCAGCTAGTATCTGGCAACTATCCACAAAGGCGTTGAAGGGAAAAGCCCACACAGAGCACTCAAATCAGATGACAAGCTTGTATTGGTAAAGCATTTAAAGAGAAAGGTCGGAGACAAGTTTTCCTGTTCTCCTCTGTTTGCGATCACTGACCATTCATAATAATAAACTTGGTTACTTTAAAATGAATTCCATACCAATAGGAATGGTGTGTACACAAGTAGTGCAACCCTTCCAAAAATACCCGAGTGAGTAATTAAGAGAGTTATTCTAACCATATACTCTTCCTCCAAACCATGAAGTTTGCATTTGGCTTCACATTGGCAAGATTATCCAATTAATTGTCATACATTTATGAAGATTTTCCTTTTGACCGTCTTCTTCAGCGTTTGAAAAGAATTTTTTGCAATATTTCCTGCAATATGAAGGTATTCCACACTTATTGTCCTACAGATAGCTTACTGGGCAGTGGGACTGAAGTCGCTGGAGCTGACAAAACCTTTCAATTGTTGTTCATTAACAAGAGACAAAATATCGTCCGTCCCTTTATAAAGAGTGTTAGGAAAAAGGGTAGTCCTTCCGAGTGAGCCTTTATAGGAAGGCTTCCCATGTTATCAAAAAACCCTTATTTCCAACAGGCATTTTTATAATTGAGTATTCACAATCACATTGGTGCAGGTGGTATATTTCACAATTTAGTTAGACTGGGAGCAAAAACAAGATCTTGAAATAGCTGGCGAAAATGTTGCCCTTGTTGCGGTTGCCTGAACTTGGGCGGAGACCAATTGAAGGAAGCCCAGTGACGGGACTGCACAGCCACAGCTTTTCTCTGAAATCCCTCAATTTCACCATGAAAGTGTTAGTATTGACTTGTAACCATGGTAATTGGTTAAACAATATACGCAAATTAATTCCCACATATAGGCTGGACAGAGCCCTAAACGCTGTTTATAACACTGCAGTTATCCATCATAATATCAGAGAGTATTATACAGATCTCGCCAAAGGCGGGCCTATCGCGAGGGTTTTCTCTCGTGCACTTGCGAATAAGATCGGTCACTTCCTCTGGACAATGGTCACGGATTTCCAACGTGACATCACCAGCTCTCATACCTTTCAGCACTTCTTCATCTGTTCGACCTTTGTGAGGCATATCACCAAAGTGAAACACTTCCCACATGAAAACACCATATGACCATACGTCACTTTTAGTGGAATAATCTTCTTCGAGGACAGCTTCTGGAGGCATCCAGCGTAGAGGAATAAGGGCTTGGTGATATAGGTAATATTCTGAGGCATAAATGTCCTGACAGAGAGACAAACTGGAAACCTTCACATCCAAGTGCGATGTTAATAAGATATTTCTTGCCGCCATGTCTTTGTGAATAAAACGGTAATTAGACAAATGCTCCATACCCAGGGCGACTTGTTTACAAATACTGAGTTTTTGTTGGGTTGTGAGAGGTGGAACTCTGGCCATCGATTTGCCGTTATCCTGCCGTGTGGCTAATAAAAACTGCTTTAGATCCCCCTGACAGAAAAAAATAAAACAAAGCCACATTAATTCTTGCCTGTGAGCTACTTGGAAGATTAAAGAACAGATAATGGAGTCTAAATTCAATAGGTGATTTGCCAATTACTTGAATATGACGTAATTTAGCAACGTCACAATGGCGGTCAAATGTGGGAGACCGGACAAAGCATTCGTCTGTTTTTAACTCAAAATTTTCAACATTTTTACAACATATTTTAATACCGAAACCCGATATTGAGACAGTATATGTCTGAAATAATCAAGTAATGCGAAAAAATCTTGTATGGGACGGGAGCTCCAATGAATATAGCTAAAGTCTAATTGGAAGATGGGCTTGTCCGGTCTAAGTTTGGTGCCACGACGTCATGTCATTGTTGCGCGAAAAACTGGCAAATGGTCTATTAAGGCTTACAGCCAACATCAAAGAGAATGCAAAAACCAGATTCAATAAATCTTCGGAAATCCCATAGTAACTGATGAACGAGCCAAGAGCCGTAACATAAATCTGTTCACTTAGTAATGGCTTCTTGTTACATCTATTGGCTTTTGATATAATCAGAAACGTGTAAAAATTGTTGGACTAATAAAAGCTTTTAGCAGTTGAGGATTCTTAAAGGATTTACGAACAACCTTGGGAAATATTTTCCAATTTGTGTTGTGGAACAGTCTGACCCAAGAAAAAAATGAGCACATACAAAATTCAATTCTACACTCAATGATGTTTCCGAAAGTTAATAAGCCATGCAACAATTAACTACTGTTGTGTCCATACACTCAGAGTGGTGATGTAATACACAATATTTGCTGTGTCAGTGCCTTCTTAAAGGCAGTTTGTACACATCTGAGATCATGTATGACGTCACGTTTTCAGAGTAGATACGAAAACATGCATATTTCCTCGTCTTCCCTTTCTTGACTACCAGAGAGCTAATGCAAAGTCTTTTTAAGTTTCAACTTATTTTTTTCAAATATATATTTAGTCCATAAACAAACACAAACCAGCTTCAAGGCCTGTTCATAAACCCTTTAATGATAGCCCAGAAATGTATATCAGTTTCATCATGGTTATGGTGGAATATAGTGCAAATTGATTGATTGATTATTGTTTTACGCTGCACTCAATATTGTTACACTTATATGGGGGCATTGCCAGGTTAAAGTGTGTGGGGGGGGGGGGGGGGGAAACGGGCTATTTGCCCAGAGGAAACGCCCGACTTTTGAGGAGTACCTGGCAACTCTTCCACATACAACGATCAAGTGAAAAATCCCCTCAGAAATTTTTAAATTTTTATTTGGGATTCAAACCCGCCGCGTATTGATGAAAGGCAATTGTTGGACCGAGGAACATGATTGATGAAGTGTAAAGTCCACTTGGAATTTTTTATTTGAATTGAGTGGGATTCGAACCCACACCTCATCGATGGAAGGCCTGTGTGATTAACAAACTATCGCTCTGCCTACTGGGCCACCAAGGCCCCGCAATATTTATAAAAACTTCAGATTTGTCACAAATATTCTTGGCTATTTAATTAATGGCTATTTTGCCAAAAATGGTAAATTGTACAAACACGAGAGGTTTTAATAAAAAGAAAAAAAATTACCCAATCACAATATTCCGTCATGATAAAGTGGGGCTCAGATTCTCGGCACACACCCAACAGTTTGACAACATTAGGGTTCTCCAGCCGAGAATACATGTCCATCTCTTGACGAAACTCAAAAAAGATGTGTTCATCTTTGGTAAGTAGTGACTTGACGACAACAAGAGTCTCTGCTTCTCCGTCTTTTATCCCTTGTGCCTTCGCCAGGAAAACGTTCCCATATATACCTTTGCCTACAATAAAACCCACAGTCATCAGCGCACAATGCTAAACACAAAAGCCATTTTGATAATTTTTTTCCAATATACCCAGGATCACCGAGTAGGTTGGGGTGACATGGCACATTTTGATCGACAGAAAAAAAAGTTAAACTATTTGCTTTGTGCCTTAAACAAATATTCGGAAGATGAAACTAAAGTGTCAGTAATCGGAAAAGTTTTCGTTAAAAATGTAAAAGTGAGTATTGTTGTTCACGTTGGGTAACTTACCCAGCATGCCAATAGTATGAAGGTCGTGCCGAGGAAACTGTAGTCGATCGTAGCTTCCCCGACGACTACGAGACTGAGACTGTGATGAATGTGAGGGTTGAGAACTCATTCCAGAGATATGGGACCTATTTTCACTGTCGCTCTTCACTTGAGTAGTCGATTCTCGATCTTGGTCTTTATGTAATAATTCCATTTGTTCTCTGGCTAACTCTCCATTCTCCCCTTTGCCTTGAAACAACAACAACATACTAATTAATTGATTGCTTTACGCAGCACACAATCATTTCACTTATTTGCCAGCTTTGACCCCTTAAAGTGGCATGACCTGCCAAAATTCACACTTGTTTCATAATTTCTGATCGTCACGACAGTCAGAGGCTTTGAAGGCCATCGAAAAACTAAATGACTGGCGTTGGAATGAGGAAAATCCACAGTATGTGGCCTGTTCGAACCGAAAACGTGTTCGAAAAGTTAACAAAATTTAAATAACCGGGACGACCATTCATTCATTCTAAGCCAAAGTTAGTTCAAAACAATACTTTATCGTACATTTTCGAGACTAGAAGCACTAAAAAGCTTCTGAATTACACGTCTTGAGAAAAATAGCCAATAATTTCAACATTCTGTTGTAATGTCAAAATATCAACATTTTGGCAGCTCATGCCCCTTTAAGGAGGGAAGAAACCAGGCTCTTTGCTCCCAGAAAACCCTCAACCTTTGGCGAGTAGCCTACACATACCTAGCAACTCATTCACATACACAGCAATGGGAGTGAAAAATCCACTGAGAAATGTTTCAATTTTCATTTGGTCTTAGTAGGATTTGATCCCGCACCACATTGATGGAAGGCCTGTGTTTGCACTGAGGAACTATCAATCTGAACTAAATACCATATTCTATAAATTATGGTAAATTGCATGGTAAACTATGTTGTGTGTGATAAACGATGGTGTTACTAATGATAAATAATTAAGACATCACCACGTCGTCAGTTGGTTATGTCTTAATTTGTTATCATTAGTATGGAACCCACGTTTAAAGAGAGTTTCAAACATTTCTTACATCGATGGTGTTACTGTTCAAAAACACCATATTATTTTTAACAGGACATTTTAATGGTAACTCACCAGTCATAGCTTTACGCGTTCTCCTTTGCATCAACAGGCGATAACTACAAAATGCTGTTAGTCCAATAACGAGAGCTAGATAAGCGCCGGCGCTACAAACAGCGATAATAACGGTCTTCATCATTCCCATTCCGTTGACGCCCCCAGCAACACCAGAGGTGGAATCCTTGTTCGCTTCTTCTTTCTCACGCAGTCTGTTGCGATATTCTGTTGCACCTAAAATTGTACCGCGGGAAGGGTTATATTTAAATTGTCTCACGGTCAATCTAGAAAATTAAGGTAATCAAAAGTTGAGACAGTGAACACTGAAGAAAAATTTTCTTCACTAAGAAAAGCATGAATTTATTTTCTGATTGTGTGAAAAAAGAGGGGTTGGTATTAATTGTGATAAAAAGAGGTATATCATTTAGACCTTTATACCCCATAAATTTTTGTAATAAACTAAACCTATGATATTTCATTAGGTTGACGACTGACAGAAGCTTGGCCTTAGTCAGTAGAATATTCTGGAACACTTTGTAATACATAGATGATGCTTACGCATAAATAAGCTATTGCAAGAATATGGACAGACTGAGATTGAGCCCCATAGGATGATGGGAAAAGACAGTGAAAATTGTGTCCCCCCAAAATGTGTGGATAAAAACACCTTATGTGAACAACGTTTTCCAAAAAAAAGTGTCATCTTGCCATTTTCAAGAAAGCTGTGTGTAAATCTATGTGACATCATCAGGCTTGGGGGTAATTGATTGATTGATTGATATTTATGATAGGCAGGGTGGAGGGTAGATGTATATTGACACTGTAAGACTTACTAGCCACATCGAGGTAAACTTCCACCCTTGTCATCCCCCCACTGTTATTAGCCGTGCATCCATACTTCCCTTTGTCTTCAAGTAAGACGTTTTTCACAGACAATGTTCCGTTTGGTAAAACCTATAATAGAGTTGAAAATATAAATAAAGTTGATAAATATTTAAAAGGCTGTAGTTTTGCGCCAAATTTTATTTCAGGACTACAGAGATGCATCCTCGGATACCCAGGGTTAAATTCTAAACAAGCTCACCTTTTACCCCTGGGCCAACTGCGATTGAAAGCCTCGTTTTCTTGGAACGCCCATTTACTGTCTGACCAATCAAAAATTATCATCTAAGCGTCGGAACTCTTCAGTTTTTGAGACACGTTTATCGAATTGAAGTGTAAACCGTGTAAAGTCGTCAATCTTTGTTTTGAACACTGCCTGGATGCTTACGTAACGCCAATTCTGATTGGTGAAATTTACGCCACATTTTTGTGGCGGAACCAATCAAAGTCAACATGCATATTAAATTAGAAACAATGGATTTGGTTCGAATTGTCCCACGGGTAAAGTGAGCGTAAGTTTTAATCTTGGGTTTCGACGATGACAAAGATGTTGCTATGGCTGTATTAGAATCTACTTCCACTTTAAAATTGATAAATTAAGTTCTGTCTGAAATTTCAGGAAATTTAAAGGGGCATGAGCTGCCAAAATGTTGATCGTTTGACGTCAAAACAGAATGCTGAAATTATTGGCTATTTTTCTCAAAATGTAGAATTCAGAAGCTTTTTAATGCTTCTAGTCTCGAAAATGTACGATAAAGTACTGTTTTGAACTAACTTTGGCTTAGAATGAATGAATGGTCGTCCCGGTTATTTAAATTTTGTTTACTTTTGAACACGTTTTCAGTTCATACAGGCCACATACTGTATGTATTTTTCTCATTCCAACGCCAATCATTTAGTTTTTCGATAGCCTTCAAAGCCTCTTACTGTCGTGACGATCAGAAGTTATGAAAAAACTGCGAATTTTGTCAGCTCATGCCACTTTAATCTTGCAGATAAATTATTAAAATCCAATAATAACGATGAGATTGAGTGATTGATTGTTTTTGAGTAGGCCTATGACTACGATTTTGAAAAAAATCCATAGAAATTCTCTTGGTTGCAGCCATCCTACATTTTGACAAAAATTATAAAATTTATTAATGAACACATGTTTCTAACCAATAGGAAATAACTGAAAATCATAAAATTTGTTATGAACTCGAAATAATTCTAACAGGAAATAACTGAAAAAACTACCAAAAGATTGATTGATGTTTTATGGCACACTCAATATTATTTCACAAACATGGCGGCGTTACAAATTTCAGAAGACTGCCAAAAGATTGATTGATTGATTGATGTTCATTGCCCGGAGGACACCCCCGACCTTTGGTGAGTACCTGGCAACTCTTCCACATACGGAGAATGAGTGAAAAATCAACTCCGCAATTTTTCAATTTTTATTTGGTTTGAGTGTGATTCGGACAAGCTCCGCATCAATGAGAGGCCTGTGTCCGACTAAGGAACTATCACTTTAACCGACTGAGCCACCGAGGCACTCTGACTGTCATAAAGAAATCTGTTTTTAAAAAACAAATTCGACAAGTTGTTTAAAAATGGCTACCTGGAATCGTTCGCTGTTCAGTGCATTGCTACGACTATTCCTGTCCCAGACAATGGTTGGTCTAGGATCACCGACAGCGAGACAATGTATCATAAACGTCTGCTCCTCTTGCACCGTCATATTTTGGGGTCTCACTTGAAAGACTGGCTTCACTGCGGAAATAATAGTTAGATAAAAATATTTAAAATACATCTCCCAGTGCAAACATTTAATTTCTGTTTAATGAGGATGAGCCCCGGCCATAGGCTACTAATGCTTTTCAATGGTATAGAAAGTAAACCCCAAGATGGTCCTTCAGTATCGATAACACATATGAAAAGAAACCCTTTCTATCATTTCCATACTTTCAGGCTCAAGACATATTAACTATTCGGGGTCAGGAATAAGATACATTTAGAATTACAAAGTAATATGAATTAGTTAATTTCAAGTATTCCATTGTTTTTGTGGCAGTCATGAGATTCATTAGATCCTAATTAATCCTAGATGTATTACGTGGCAGTCAATAACAGACACACAGGCGGACAGACATCCTGATGGCATAAAAGGTTTACCAATAACTGGAAGATCCGTTAATAATCCATGTTCTTTATGAGTGATTAATTGATTGATGTTTTACGTTGCACTCTAGATTATTGCTGATTGCTTTGTTGTTTTCTGAGTTTTAGGTATTGTCGTGATTACATAATGTAGAAATAAACTATAGAATGTCGGCTTCTTACAGTTTATCAGATAGATGAATATTACTAACACTTTCACAACTCACTACAGTAGGGTTGACCCATGTAGGACCTCTGTTCACATTAACCCGAAACCGTCTGTCAGACAGTAAACAATGTACCACAGTATTTGCATGTTAATTGTACATTTTTCGCTAAAAATCAAACTATCACCTTTCTAAGTCAATCAAGTCTTGTTTATCTATTTAGCAGAAGTTTTAGCAAAAATGTTAACAATTCTACGCAAACAGTCCCTTTAAATCTTTGATAATTGGAGTACTCACCAACAACAGCCACTTGGATGGTGAGATTGACGAATCCTTGATTTAGACTATGTACCACGCACATGTACGTCCCGGCATCTTCATGACGAACTTTATTAAACAGTAACATTCCATTCACTGCAGTGAGATGTTTGGGTAAATCCAAGGCTGGTTCCTTCACCCAGCGTATCGTGGGTTCAGTTTCTGCCTCGGCACGACAGTGTACAGTCCCCTCATTATCATATTCTAAATATTGAATAGGAGCCAGTGGAAGGATTTTCAGTTTTCCTAAAAGAGAAAAATAAAAGATACTGGTTTGAGTGGATTTAAATATTTCCAAATCTAATCAAAATTAAGTGTAGGCCTACTTAATTTATACAAAACCATGCATAAATCAACAACAATCATTTAATGAATTCTTATTTTACGTAAAACGAAATTTTAATAGGAGAGTTCAGCTTACATGTAGTTTATGATGATATCGATGTGCTACATATAATGTGATGCCACAAAAAGTATTTCACTGATATTGCGGCATTGCCAGGTTTAGTGGGGGACCGTGCTTTTCGTCCAAAGGAAAACCTGACCTTTAATGGTACCTGGCTACTCGAGTTAAAAAATCCAGTTAGACATTAATCGAATTTTCTTTGTCTCAGTGGGATTAAGCCCACGACCCATCGTTAGCTTTAATACTTTTGTTAAACCATTGATCGCGGCCCTAATGAGAAGAAACACATGCTCTTACTTTTAACAGTCAGGTAAGCACTGCTTGACAAGACAGTCGGATGTCCGCTTGTGTTGAGTTGACAGGCATAATTGCCAGCATCTATCAACTGTGCATTGAAGATTTCTAGTAATCCAGATGCCAGGTCCATTCTGTGCCGAGGATACTCCAGCTGAAAAACAAACACATACATATGTATCAAACTGAATAACAAACACATATTATTAAACATTTTTGAAACTGAATAACAAACACATATTAAACATTTTCAAATATCGTTTACCAGAAAACAAAATTTACATCAGCTAAAAATAGGTTTCCCATAGGGCATAATGAGGGGCCCCACGCCTCAAGTCCCTGATAGGCATAATTAAGGGCCCCACACATCCAGTCCCTGCTGGGCATAGTGAGGGGGCTCTACAGTGCCTTCAGTCCCTGCTAGGCATGATGAGGGGCCCAACACACCCAGCTACGCATAATGAGGGACCCCACATTACCTGTCCCCTGATAGGCATAGTGAGGGGCCCCACACCCACAGTCCCCTGCTAGGCACAATGAGGGGCCCCACAGCCCCAGTAAAGCATAATGAGGGACCCCACACTCCCTGTCCCCTGCTTGGCATAATGAGGGACCCCACACTCCCCGTCCCCTGCCAGGCATAATGAGGAACCCCACACACCCTACTAGTCAAAATGAGGGACCCCACACTCCTTGTCCCCTGCTAGGCATAATGAGGGATCCCACACCCCTACTAGACATAATGAGGGACCTCACACCCTGTCCCCTGCTAAGCATAATAAGGGGCCCCACACTCCCTGTCCCTTGCTAGGCAAGAAAATCATTACCTGTCCAGAATTTTTTGTTTATTCCTTAAAAAAATGACAAGAAATAATCAAAAGCTTTATCCAAATAAGACAGATATAGTCTCTAAAATGAAATATGATGTATTTCATTGACAGTGTTTACTTCCAGTGGGTTTCTCTTTCCTTCCACCAACTACTTAAGTTTCTGAAATCTTACCGGATTGATTAGATTGTTATCTTTGGTCCAAGTGATGGTTGTCACGGGATACCGTGTTCCGGTAAACTGACACTGGAATTTCACAGTCTGCTCCTCTTCCACTTGTTTAGGTTGCGGTGATTTGGTCACAATAGGAGGAACTGTAACATATGATATTGGGAATACAACTACTCATGTGTTATGTTAAACTTATTAGTGAAACAATTGGTGTTTTTTAACATATTATTGTAAGAACAATTTAGATTTATCCAATGTAATAGAGCACAGTCCTATTTCTCTGCTATAGCAGTAGAACGATTATTTCATTAAAGACGCAAATTTTGTAAGTGTTTATACATGGACAGCGTAGGTCTGATTTGATTTCCTCGATTGATTGATTGGTTTTTTACGCTGCACTCTAGATTGTTGCCAGGTTTAGTGGGGGAGGAAATCTGTTCTTTGCCAAAAAGGAAACCAGGATCTTTGGCGAGTACCTGCAAACTCTCTCACATAGGGGGATCGAGCGAAAACCCCAGTAAGAAATGTTTGACGGGAGGCATGTCCAACTCAGAGAGTATCACTCTTCTGATTGAGCCAGCAAAGTCCCTAAAGCATTGGAATCATAGACTGCCAGACAAAACGCTCACTAGTAGACCAGCAGAATAAGCATTGGTAACATAAGACTGCTTGACAAAACAATTACTACATGACTAGCAGAGTTATAAGCCTGCTTTAGTAAATAACCGACATTAAAGGGAACACAAATCCAAATAAAGGTGAGAATCGAACTCGAGACTTAACGTCATCCACCCTCCCACCGATCTATACCTACAAAGCCTTGATTGTTCTCATTAGTGAAAAATGATTTTTTCAACAAAATTAATCTTATTGTTGAGTTATTGAGAGATTCATTGATTGTTTGGTGTTTTACGCCGCGCTAAAGATTATTATATGGCGGCGTTGCCAGTTTTATTCTGGGAGGAAACTGGGCTCTATGCCCGAAGGAAACCCACGACCTTCCGTTGGTAACTGGCAACCATCCCACATAGGTCGTTCGAGTGAAAACCCAGTCAGAGTTATTGAGAGAAGAACCATGGTGGGAGGAAACTTACTTGACACAATCACCCAGACGCTTTTCCTTTTTTCTCCTGCCATGTTGTTAGCGACACAGGTGTAATTTCCAGAGTCACGCTGTTCGGCACTGTCAAACACCAAATTATCTGTCAACATGGATATTCTACCAGATTTACCCACAGGAAGGCCATTTCTGTCCAACCACCTGCAAGAATAGAAATACATGTGAAATCTGACATAGTATATATTGAGCGGCAGATAGCCGAAAACGTGTTCTCCTTGATGTTGCAAAAAATTCAATTTGGCGAGAACAGAGACCGTTTGTCTTAGGACAGAATCTTTGTTCCCCATGGAAAAACTGTCAAAATAATAAATCAGAGCTATTAGGTAATGTTTGAGTTTGTTTTGTCTTTGAAGATTGAATCTTTTTCATTATAAGTTTGATTACATGTGGTGGAATAGACACTTGTTTGTTTCAGTTTTCTACAAAAAGAAACTCATCGTGGTAAATAAAAAAAGTCATGCATTGATTATTCAATAATGTGGATTTACAATGAATTAACATGGTTTACTTTACTTTCCCATGAAATTAGCCAACAAATCACTCATTAATTCAATTGCACCTGCAATAAATAGTTGGTGCCCTGATACAAGCAGAGGCTAAGATGTAACCAAACGACATCAGCGTTATGTTCCCTTGACGCCCACCATATACTTGCAAAAGGTGGCTCAGCTGATATGAGTAAGCCCTCCGACATAAAAATTCTAAATAACTTTTGCGCTACGCCGTGTTGGGATCTGTGTCAAATGGAGATTTTACCGTATCCGGTGTGCTAGGATACCCGTTACGAGAAATTATCGGATGACAATTGACCAATCAGATTGCAGAAGAACTTCTGTGAGGGATAATAGTATAATATATATTTATGATCACTAAAACACACGGGCACCAGGAAAATCTTCTTGTCTAAAATAACCATGGAGACAAGTTTCTAATTGTGTTAAAAAGAGGTATATCATTTAATTTATATATATACTTGGTTAAGTCAATTCTGGTGCATTAAATCCAGAAAACATTTTAGAATTTAACTGCATGTTTGGATTAAAACAGCAGAAAAACAAGTAAAATATTCTATAGCCCTTGGTTAATAAGATTCAAGGTGAAACAATCTTTTATTTTTTATGATTTTTTTGTCCTGCTCTTGCAGTTCCAAGCAAATTTCTTGAAATCAATTAAAGTTAATTTCATATTTCTCGTCAACTTTTCAATAGATCTGAGATTAAGTTTTTGATTAGAATCTTGCACCACTTTTAACAGAAAACCCGACTTGTAAAATAGACAGTTTTGTCTTTGAACTGATATCAAATGAAAGCCTGAGACCATCGCTTTGGCAACTGAGCGACAAATGATGTCGACTGAGCCAACGAGGCGCCAAACAACTGCAGGCGTACAGAGGGGTTTTTGGATTCTTGTTTTTCTGGTAGCGCAGTTATCTACCATATAAATCTGAGTTGCTAAGTGCCTTTCAAATTTAATCCAAGGCTATAGATCTCACCACAATTCTTGAACAATACCCCAATACCGCACTGTCAAGTTTTCTGGACTGTTTCAAATCAACTTTCGAGGTTGATGTGCCAATTAACCTTTTAACAATATACTAACAAATTCTCATCACTTTGAAAGCCCTTGTCCATGTCATTTAGTTTATTATTTTAAAGCCTGTCTTCCATAGGACCTGTAGTAGACCCATCAAGTGAGGTCTGTATTCCATTGACTGGCCAAAAAGCAGACAGACTGAAGTCATCACCACCAGCATCATGGTCAAACCAAACAGAGATTCCCTTCACTCAATGTCTTAAGTTGAACAGGCTATCCAAATAAAACTTAAAACAAACTATGGGAACTATTAGCTAAATTAAAGGGAAACAGAAGGGTCATTTACCAAAAATGTTAAACAATCTATCTGTAATACTATAGGGACTACATGTGTTTAAAAACTGATTTAGCCAAATAAAGTTTTGTATGGAGGTTGACTGGGCTAATTAAATATACCAAATTCCCTTTCAAATAAATGTTATATGGAGGTCAACTGGGCTAACTAAATATATCCAAAAAACTTATCAAAGTGGCATGAGCTGCAAAAATTCACACTTTTTTCATAATTTCTGATCGTCACGACAGTAAGAGGCTTTGAAGGCCATCGAAAAACTAAATGATTGGCGCTGGATTGAGGAAAATCCATACAGTATGTGGCCTGAACGAACCGAAAACGTGTACGAAATGTAAAAAAAATTTAAATAACCGGGACTACCATTCATTCATTCTAAGTCAAAGTTAGTTCAAAACGATACTTTATCGTAGATTTTCGAGATTAGAAGCACCAAAAAGCTTCTGAATTATACGTCTTGAGAAAAATAGCCAATAATTTCAACATTCTGTGGTAACATCAAAATATCAACATTTTGGCAGCTCATACCAAGTTAAATTACATGTTGACGAATAAATTGTTTATGGATGATGACTACATGGTTAACTAAATAATCCAAAAGCACCAACAAAATTGTATGTAGTCAAATAAATTTGATATGGATGTTGACTGCATAGTTACTAAATAATTCAAAAGCACTGATAAAATTGCATGTAGTCAAATAAATTTGATATGGATGTTGACTGCATAGTTAACTAAATAATTCAAAAGCACTGATGAAATTGCATATAGTCAAATACATTTGATATGGATGTTGACTGCATAGTTAACTAAATTACCCAAAAGTGCTGATGAAATTGCATACATTCCTATAGTATTAAATTGAATGCTTGAGTTGAAACAGCCTAGATGCATGTGTGATAGTTTCTATGTTTGATGAACTGCCAGGAACGCTGAATCACTCATCAGGCAGATCTGGTCAATGCCAGATGAATGCAGGCAGTGGTGTGATAGGACATGTGGTTTGGTGCTGACAACTGCCAGAGGAGAGCCCACTGATAGAGCAGGCCTTTCCAGGCTTTTGAACCAAGGATTTTTAAACTGGACATAATCATATTGTCCTTTGACACTTCGTACCATAAACCTGTCAGTTCATGATCGACAGTCCAAACAAATATAGTCAAACAGTACACAGAGTCAACCTGTTATATCGGGCCATTCACTTGTCGTATTGCAGACACAGAGTATTAAAAAAGGAGGTATGAGTTGCTGAATTTATGATTTTCTTTTTCATAAATTCAGAGATAAGTTTTATTTGAGTCGAGTTTAGGCAAACAAATTAACATAAGCTCTGTGGAGCTTTTCCTACCAACTATAACACAGAAAAAACAAATAAAAAAATAAAGGTAGGGCAAAAAGCATTAAAAAAATTTCCGTTACAGTTAAGGGTAATTATATTACTTCTATGGGCAATTATATTACTTGATTGGTGTTTTACAACACACTCAAGATTATTTCACTTATATGGTTTAGTGAGGGAGGAAACCAGGCTCTTTGCACGGACGTAACCCCCGATATTCGGCGAGTACCTGATAACCATTCCACATACGGTGATCCAGAAGAAATTTATCAATTTTTATTTTGTCTGATTGGATTCGAACCTGCGCTGCATCGATGGAAGGCCTTTGTCTGAGTGATGGACATGTTTGTCTGACTGATGGACCATCACTCTAACAGACTGAGACACCCAAGAAAGGGAAGAAAGGATCCCCTGAGAAGGATTAAATTGTCGGTACCCGCATGTTCATTTGCTTCAGTCTCTTTGATAGGCGTGGTCTGCTGCTAATATAAATATACAATAAGTATTCCACAGTTTGTTAATCTTACCGTAATATTGGCTCAGGTTTTCCATCTGGTTTAAAACATTTGATTTGGAACTTCTCATTGACTGGAATCACAATTGGGAAGTTTGGACGAAGACGGGGCTCAAATGAATTCCAGTTGAATTCTTCTAAATCTGAAATAAGAATAAAATCGAAGTTGTAACAATGAATGTTATTCTTTAAAATGAAACTTTCTTAAATCCCATTGGTTGAGAGTTTGAGAATAAAACAGGTTATTTTCAAAGCGTTTTCTAAATCCCTTTGGTAGCGTGTTTGGGAATAAAGAAACTTATTATCAAAGTGTTTTCTAAATCTCTTTGGTAGCAGGTTTGGGAATAAAGAAACTTATTATCGAAGTGTTTTCTAAATCCCTTTGGTAGCAGGTTTGGGAATAAAGAAACTTATTATCAAAGTGTTTTCTGAATCCCTTTGGTAGTGTGTTTGGGAATAAAGAAACTTATTATCCAAGTGTTTTCTGAATCCCTTTGGTAGTGTGTTTGGGAATAAAGAAACGTATTATCCAAGTGTTTTCTGAATCCCTTTGGTAGCAGGTTTGGGAATAAAGAAACTCATTATCAAAGTGTTTTCTAAATCTCTTTGGTAGCAGGTTTGGGAATAAAGAAACTTATTATCAAAGTGTTTTCTGAACGCCTTTGGTAGCGTGTTTGGGAATAAAGAAACTTATTATCCAAGTGTTTTCTGAATCCCTTTGGTAGCATGTTTGGGAATAAAGAAACTTATTATCCAAGTGTTTTCTGAATCCCTTTGGTAGTGTGTTTGGGAATAAAGAAACTTATTATCCAAGTGTTTTCTGAATCCCTTTGGTAGTGTGTTTGGGAATAAAGAAACTTATTATCAAAGTGTTTTCTAAATCTCTTTGGTAGCAGGTTTGGGAATAAAGAAACTTATTATTTCTGAATCCCTTTGGTAGTGTGTTTGGGAATAAAGAAACTTATTATCCAAGTATTTTCTGAATTCCATGACTGTAAGCATATATGTAATTCAAAAGCGTTAATAATGTCACATTAATTACACCATTAAACCATGAATACAAAAAATTAATACATTGAGTTTCTACTGTTAGAAAAAAAGGTGTTCAAACATGGAATCCGCGAATATATTTTATCCAATAAGTTTGCAATCCATAAAGGCTAGTCACGTTTAAATTAACCCACTTTCAAAATGCTAACACTGCAAGTAATACCTGAAGATAAACTTTATAATATTTTGTATAAAATTCACCATCAATCGTACATTTCCTTGATGAATTTCATATGCGGTTTCTTTGTTGACTATCCTATTTTATAACATACCACTTAAATGGTATGTTTCTTTGTTGACTATCATATTTTATAACATCATACCACTTAAAGGGTATGTTTCTTTGTATACTATCATATCTTAAAACATCATACCACCTAAAGGGACATGTCAGAATTCTTTAATACACATGAGCCGGGCTGGTCGGTGATTGAGCAGGCATTTTTGCCCTAAATCTATACTCCAAGTAAACCTCTAGTGACTATGGTAAGTGGAAGGGCATCTTTTACATATCCGAAAATCAGTCATTTGCTGATTAAAGAAATTAGGCAAAACTGTTTTTTATATCTATTACTGGCCCGGTAATATATCTGCCACATATAGATTCACCTTTGACTAGTTTACTGTTGGGTGTTCTATTTGCAAACATACAGACAGACGCAACAATGCTATCCTGGCTAGAAACCCCTTGGGTGTAAGGTTATGTTTGAAGCTCGCCCCACAAATTAGACAACCAGCTGTCTAATTAGTCTGAACTGACAAAGCAAAGAGAAGAAAAAAAGTTGGTAGTAGGATCCCATAACCTTCCTCCGGCCCAGTCATTTCCTTTCACGTCGTCTTCAACACAAAATAAACAAGTTTCTGTAGGGCCAGAATTACAGACCCCCGACTGTAATATGAAGTTACCTAACTAAATAAACTGTCAATCAAAGGATTGAGAACTGGCCGCCTCCCTCCACAAAGTACAGCAGTCTTTTTCATTTTCATTACTGGTCGGCAATATCAAATTAGTATACACACTGAGTATTGTTGACTTTTCTTCTAAAGCAATTTTCTCCTCTGCTGAGATTCGGCCTAACACAATCAGCATTCATAATGTACAGGAAGTTTAGGAGATTCTCATCCATTCCAGCAATTATTCCGGATTCCCTTCGCTAAGGGAGCATATCAAGTTATTTGTTTGCTTATTGATTGATTTTGGAAAGAAATGGACACTAGGAAAGATTACCTGTGCACAGACCTCAAGAACATACATGTAAGCAATGTGCCAAATCCATCAGATGACTAACATGTGTCCAACAAGGACCTGCTTTACTAGGATTGCGTAAAGTTAATCGAAGGCTTTTATAAAGGAATTGTGCCATGCGTAAGTTCTTATAGTTTAACACACATTTGAGACAGCCTCAACTTTAGTGGAATGAGCCCAAGAGGATTGAATTTTATTGAATTGGTCAATATATTAGAATATTCAGACATCCAGGCAGTGCAGATCATGTGGTCTCCAAAGCCCCAACAACCACTGTCAATCTTTGGTGAAAACAACTCAGTGTGTGTCATTTTGTTCCAAAAGCACCAACAAAATTGTATGTAGTCAAATAAATTTGATATGGATGTTGAATGCAACAAAAGGTTCCAGTTAAATCATAAATCACATTCACACAAAAATCCCCTATAAACCCATTTTAAAAAGTAAATATTACTTTGTTTGAGAACTACAGTCTATCAAATATTTACAGCTTTGGTGTGTCCACATAGCCAAAGTTTATGTATGTAATTTTCAAATTTATGCACCATTTTAAGCAGGGAATCAAGTGGGTTTAAGTGTCCTATCTAATTGGTTAGCAGCAGCTAAGAAATAATCTTGCATGAAACAAAATGTCAATGCGAATCAAACCAATTTTAAATATTTTTAAAAAGGTTTGGGTCGATATCCTTTGACTATTGATTAGTCATTGTTTTTCGCCACACTCAAGATTATTTCCCTTACATGGCAGCATTTCCGCAGGTTTAGTGTGGGGGGGGGGGGTATGGGAAAGGGTAACCGGATGCTTTGACCAGAAGAAACCTTTGGCATTCAGGGAGTACCGGACAACTCGCCAACATAGGGTCATCCAGTGAAAACTCAACCTAAACTTTTTCTAATGATAAAAAATTAAGACATCACCACGTTGTTAGTTGCTTTTTACACCAATAGCTTTTCACACCTGTACCGGTGTCTTCGTCTAAATTTTTTCATTTAGTAGATTTGGACCCACAGCCCATTGTTGCAAGGCTTGTGTCCGATTGAGAGACCATCACGGTGATGACTGAGCCACTGAGGGCCTAGGCCATGATGAAAGGCGTGTCATTTCCAAACCTTTATTTGAGTCATGGGAAATCTGTAGTGGGCAAGATTCAAGCTATAAAACCACATGTAACTGATTGATATGAAAGTCTTGTCAAAGTACACATTCTACACTCCGTTTTGTAATACTGCAATGAGTCAACTACAAAGGCTGCTGTTCAGGAAACATCAGGTCTTTGAAGACGGTGATTAAAGAGCAATGCCATGTGAACCATTTCCTTTAGAAAATCAGAAAAAAGTCTTTTGCAATTCTTCCTTTTGACAAGGTGTATACAGCAGCCTCGTTTGACTAGCTATTGGTTTTTTAGACTAACCATAACAAAGGGATGTCTTCAAAGCCTGTCGTTGTAACCAAGGACATTCGCCAATATACTAACTGTAGAAATAATGGCTTGAGGATGGTGAATCTACTTGGGATATGAATTAGTCTGGGCAGACGGGAGAAAAACCTCCCAGCACATGGCTGTGTAGATCTGTAAACAGTTTGTACCCCCTGTCCATTATATCTTTATTTCTCTGTCAGAAAACGTGGAATTGAAATGTTCGTTTGAGTGGCTGAAGTGGCAAATGTAATGCTGTAAGCTTCTTCACTCCGCTTCTCAACATTCAACTGTAAATCACTCCATCTTTTTTATAAACCAACGAGGTTCATTATTTTTGGCTTGCACATTCTATACACTTATGTAGATTCACTTATTCCCGGGATTTGCTTACAGCTGTACATGTATACAGAGTTGAAGGAACTGTAGTTTTTACTAATGGACTCTGGCTTAATACGCTAGGTTAGTTTGTAGAATAAGCCATGTGGTTTGGACAGACATGTACCAAGCCCAGCATAAAACCATTCTTTAACTCAAGCACTTCTTCTTTTATGCAATTAACAAGAGAAAAAAAGGGCCACCAAAAGCATATGACTTATGTCTTTCATTTTGAGCAGGCATATGAAATTGTTACCTCACAGAGAGTACCTGGTTAAAAGCAGAAAAAACCTTTCCGTAAAACAAATTGATTGATTGGGAATTGATGTCCTAGTTACCAGCTACAGTCATATGGTGACAAAAAATACCAACTGACCACAATGACCCTCGCCACATACAACCACTTAAATTTTAACATTAGGTTTCACATACTATAGACTTTCAGGAAGGATAGTGTGATTCACATACTCAGTATTACTCCTGGCTAGGTCAGCAAACATAGTTACAGCACAGCTACAATGCCCCCAACTCAAGGTCTGGACAGACAGACGAAAAATCGTTTATCAATAAACTTAATTTTTAGGAGCTGGTGTAGAAAACATTTCAAACCATTTGATTACATCATCTTTTCTCATCTCTCCTCCAAGATTAAAAATCTTGTCTTAATTTACCAAGCAATGTACTTTTTAAACCACAGAAAGTTTGAGTGATTGATGCTTTACACGTACTGCACTCACGATTATTTCACTAAAAGGGCACCGCATCGAGTGACCCATCTATTGAAAGCCAGAGTCGGAGTGAGAGACTCTCTCTGCCAACTAAGCCACAGAGGCCCATAAACGATAGAGAGAAACCTTTATTGACCTTACTTTTAGCAGTTACATATAATTAACCTGTTCTGCTAGATATTCATCAGACGAGATTGTGTATGGAAATCCATGTATTATATCAGGAGGCGAAATAATTGGCGAAGGGGGGTTGCTGTCATACCACAGTCTTATCCTCCAATCACTGGCCAAATGGGACTAACATCTCCTACAGATATCAGCTAATATCAAATGGCAAAATTCCCAATTACACAAGGCCTGACAGAATAATGCATAATAACGACTATTGCTTGGCATGACTTGTGTCCTGGGCTTCAGAATCAGAAGTAGAATACTAATGAATTTCTAGATGTGTAACATGTCACTATGTCTGTTTTCACACATTAATTCAGCCATATTTTAGCCAAAAACTTAAGGTTTAAAAAGACACGAGTTGCAAAAATTCACACTTTTTTTTAAAATTTTCGAATAACTAAAATAACTACAGTCTGTGGCCTGTAAGAATGGTAATAGTGTTAGAGAATTAACCAACATTTAAATAACCTAGACGTCAAGTGCATTAACTTTAGGGCTAAGTTAGTATGTGAGAAAATTTACCAGAATTTGGTTTACACTGATTTTGTTAAAACATAGATTGATGAAAAAGTTAAATGAGGTGTGATTATGGAAAATGACTTCTCTATTGAATGGTACAAACTGATATCACACAAAGCAGTGTCCCTAATAAAGTTGTATAGCTTAATACTGATTGATGTTTTTCATCACACTTTCACAATAATTTTGCAATGTTGCCAGGACTGGGGAATGCAACCATCAACCTTTGACTAGTACCTGAGAAAATCTTCCACATAGGCCAATTGAGTGAAAACCCACATTTTTCTTGGACTCAGGTGGGATTTGAACTCAAAACCCATTGCTGGAATGCCAAAGTTGGACTAAGAGACAATCACTCTGAGGAATGACCCACCGAGGCCCCCCTGTAGAGGTTTAATGAGAAGGATACATATCGTGAGAGAAAATAGATAAAAAGATAAGGTTGCTCTTAGAGACACATTGCAAGGGATATCCAAGCTGACATGCCTGCTTGATTAACTTGGTGATTTATATGAGACCATGTTGCCTTTGGGGATTCAAAGGTGTTATATTTCTTAATGAAAAGATGAGCAGCATCATAGAGCAGTAGAAATGTCAGAATAGATATCAGATGTACTCAGTAGAAAAATTAGCAGTTAGAAAAAAAAATGCAGGAGCTACATGGTTGCATTTTTGGAGTTACAATCATGTTAAACATTGACTTTGATAATTATGTTGGAACTACATCAAAACAGCACCCACTAAACCAAAAAGCGGCTATCCATGAATAATTCTTCACCTACATGTACATGTATTATGATCATGTTATTGCCATATGTCAGACAAATCTTCGATGATATCACATGTAATTCAGAGCTTTCATTTTTTTAGGGATGGGGGGGGGGGGGGGGAGGGTGCTTATAAAGACTATCAAAAGATGCAATAACATGAGCAATGGGACAGTTTTGTTGAAACAGAATTATCTAGTTTATGATATCAGCACAAAACTTGCATTTTGCACTTATTGATGAAATGAAGAACAATTAGCTAATTTGATTTCAGCAAAATTTTCGTTATCTTTGGCACCTTATGGCACTTTAACATCAGATGTGCTTGGTAAGAGGTGTCACGTTTTGGTAGAAATATGGTTAAAGGGTTTTAGCAGTTTCAAATTTTTCAAGTCATTGATGGGAGGCTGGCGTGGGACTGACAGACTATCCCTGGAAAATCAGTTATTGGTTCGAATTTTTACTGCTATAGTGCTCTGTTGAAATATTGCTAAATGGTTTTAACAGTTTTTCTCACTCAATATGTGTTATTGGAAGATCAATGGTGTGGGGTAGATGGGGCATGAAATCAACTCAGTTGGATATGGATGGAAGTATCTACTGGCCAGCTGTTGGTATAAGGTAGCCAGATTTCATCACCTACGGAGGAATCTAACGGGCTATCTGCTCATGTAATTTACTAAGCAAACTCACATCTTTAGGGGAATATATACGGCCTGTTGATGAGCTCCTAAAGCTAGTCTACGACCAAATTTACTCTTTATAAATAAACAGATAGAGCTACATTTCATTCTATCTATGTGTACCAAATGTAATCTGCAAAAAAGGGACACATGGCTAGTTCATTCAGAATACCTTCATGAACAGGTACAAGATACATGCACATGTGTGTCAAAAATAATCTGAAATAATCAGGCATACAATTAAATGTATTGTCATTGACCACTCTGAAATGTATTTGTAGATGACATCATACTTGTTGTTTGAATGCTTTCGTAGTCATTGCAATCAATCATAGAGACACGGCAATGAACTTCTTTCCCAATTTCCATAAAAAAATTTTACAAGTTGGTATTGACATTTATTTATTTTTAGAAAAAACGATCGTCTGTAATATTTTAACATTGATTGATTGATTAGGCCTTATTGTGTCACTTAACAGCTCAGGTCATATAGCGACTAGTGTACCAATGTCCAAAAGATACCCCCCCCCCTTCCTCTCTGAATTTTTAGACTAGGCTCCACAGACCATAGATCGGCAGGAGCAGAATGCTTAGCTGTTGAGTGCCAGGCATTAGATCTCTCCCATTACACTTGCCAGACCATGTTGTTCAAGTGAACTGGTATGTAATGAGCAGAGTGGAACACACATGCTCTACATCTTACCAATCTGGTCACCATCATAATGCTCCAACTGTCATTAATAATCAATCAGTCTCGGAGAGACAAGTACACTAAGAAACTCGATCCCAGCAGCATGTTGAAAACTAGAGCTTTAATGATTTATGAACAGCTTTGGTTAATATATCTTATGCTACTTAAAATTTGTTTTGGAGCATGTAAGTCTGACCAAAAATAAAATAAATTTTCGGGCGTAAAACATGCAAAATTTGTTTTACTTTAAATCCATCTTTAAAATTATGAACATTAGAACACAGGGGCGAACAGAATTCTTCTTGACTAAAATAACCATGGCAACAAGTTTCTAATTGTGTTAAAAATGCATCTTTATGAAGGTTATAGAGATTTTTTAGTTTTATGCAGTGACTAGGCCGTTGTTGTGTATCGCATCACTACTCTGAGCATATCAGTTTGTATTCAACATAGTTTAAAGTGAGCCAAATACCCTCTTTAAAGTGGCATGAGCTGCCAAAATTCACACTTTTTTCATAATTTCTGATCGTCACGACAGGAAGAGGCTATGAAAGCCATTGAAAAACTAAATGATTGGCGTTGGAATGAGGAAAATCCATACAGTATGTGGCCTGTACGAACCGAAAATGTGCTTGAAAAGTAAACAAAATTTAAATAACCTGGATGACCATTCATTCATTCTAAGCCAAAGTTAGTTCAAAACAATACTTTATCACACATTTTCGAGACTAGAAGCACTAAAAAGCTTCTGAATTGTACGTCTTCAGAAAAATAGCCAATAATTTCCACATTCTGTTTAAACGTCAAAATATCAACATTTTGGCAGCTCATGCCACTTTAATGCCCAGGTGTATATAGGAAAAGGGAATAATACTTACTTGCAAGTCCGAGATCAACGGAGAACTCTTGATTGCGGTCCGTCCCAAACCTACTCAGTGCTTCACATCTATAACTTCCCTCGTCAGCAGGACGGACTCGTGGAAAGAACAGCGAACCATTATTGTAGATCAGATGCCTGTAAATAAAATACATCTACTATAGTATGACTTCAATGTGCTGGTTTCTCTGAACAATAATACCCTCAACAAATTTTTGCTCCAGAAACACTTTATGCAATGGGAATTTTAATTTGCTTCAGGAGGGGAGGGGGAGGGGGATTCACATGGTAATTGTACAGATGGGAGAGTGGGGGGGGGGGGGGGTACCAGGTGTCAGGGGGAATTTAGTAGGAGTTTGTATATGCATCAAGATACAGAAGTGGGGGGAGCTTCTAAGGGTAGTGTGTTTGCATAGAGACGGAACTTCAAAATGTGTTTGTGTCAGTGGGGCAGAGAGGGGGTGGGTGCTTTCCCAAGGTGTTTGTATCAGTGGAACCGAGAGGGGGTGGGGGCTTTCCCAAGGTGTTTGTGTCTGTGGGACAGACAGGGGGTGGGGACTTTCCCAAGGTGTTTGGGTCAGTGGGACAGAGAAGGGGTGGGGTCTTTCCCAAGGTGTTTGGGTCTGTGGGACAGAGAGGGTGGGGGCTTTCAAATTGTGTTTGAGTCAGTAGGACAGAGGGGTGCAGAGACTTTTACAATGTGTTTGTGTCAGTAGGACAGAGGGGTGCAGAGACTTTTACAATGTGTTTGTGTCAGTAGGACAGAGGGGTGCAGAGACTTTTACAATGTGTTTGTGTCAGTAGGACAGAGGGGTGCAGAGACTTTTACAATGTGTTTGAGTCAGTAGGACAGAGGGGTGCAGGAACTTTTACAATGTGTTTGTGTCAGTAGGACAGAGGGGTGCAGAGACTTTTACAATGTGTTTGTGTCAGTAGGACAGAGGGGTGCAGGAACTTTTACAATGTGTTTGTGTCAGTAGGACAGAGGGGTGCAGAGACTTTTACAATGTGTTTGTGTCAGTAGGACAGAGGGGTGCAGAGACTTTTACAATGTGTTTGTGTTGGAGGGGGTTGGGACGGAGGGGGGTTGTGGCTTTCACAAGGTGTTTGTGTCTGTGGAACGGAGGGGGTTGTGGAGGGGGCTTCACTCACCCATTATTAATGTAAAATCGCTGTTAGTGGCTAGTCATAATTCTAAGTTATAGGTTTGCTATAGGAGTTTATAATATAATTGAAATTCCCATACCTAGAATTGTTTGCCAATTTTTCATAGTTGGTATACCAGTTGATTCCAGTTGCATTTAAAAAAGGACAATCCAATACAGCTGTTGCTCCTCTCCGAACCAATATTTCTTCTGTGAATCTACTCTCGATCAGGTGGGGTGTATTTGGATCTGTAAAAAATGAGGTTCAAATTAAGGTCAAATTTTAACTAGCAATAAACCTGGAGCCAAATGACGTCACACATAATAAGGAGTCAGTTCAATCCTTGATGAACTAGTAGACAAACAGGGTCACCAGTTCAGATATCCTGCATGTAGATGGATTGATTGATGTTTTATGCTGCACTCAAGATTATTTCACTTTTATTGGGGCGTTGTCAGGTTTAGTGGGAGAGGAAACCGGGCTCATTGCCCGGATAAAAACCCGACCTTCGGCAAGTATCTGGCAACTCTTCCACATACGCCGACCAAGTGTAAAATCCACTCAGAAATTTTCCAATTTTTATTTGGTCTGAGTGTGATTCAAACTATTGCCGTATCGATAGAAGGTCTGTGTGGGACTGAGGGACGATCACTCTAGCCCGCTGGACCACCGAGGCCCCCTCCTGCATGTAGAAGGTGTGCCGGAAACTCGTATTTTAAGGGGGGGGGGGGGGGTAAAACACCCAAACCCCTTCACAGATTACCTGGTAGCTCTTCTTCACAGTATGATTCAATGTAAATGCACTCATAACTTTTGATAAATTTTTCTTTTGACAAAGTGAGATTAGAACCCACAACCCATCGATGGAAGGCTTATGTCAGATTGAAAGACAATCAGTCTAACATCTAGGCCAGTGATTCAAGGAGTTCTCCTTAGGAGGCATATTCAAGGGTTTTGTTAAAAGGCAAATGTTCAAAGTCCTTACAGCCACAGACAGTAATAACTGAGGAAACTTGAGACCGATGCCATACATCACATAAGCCACACTAGAAAAGTTGAAATAACAAACAAATTAGAAAGAAAAACTTAGCGTTACATCTCGGTAGAAAAAACAATTTCTTGAATTCCATATATGTTTGGAAATAAGATCTACGTTCTGTTTTAAAGAAAAACAAATTAATGCCAATAACAAATAAAAGCAGAGTTTAGGGAATGCAACAATAGCAGCTGGATGCCCACAGCATTGCAAAAAAGTCACAACTGTTATCACATCAACATAGTACATGTACACAACAGATTTCACAATACTAAAACACTTTCAGGAAGGATGACAGATGGGAAAAAATTTAGTTATCATAGCTTGAAGAAATCCTGTCAGTCCATCAAAAATGTGAAAAAAAAAGGAGAGGTCGCCCAATTAGGGAGAGCTACCAAGTACTCACTAACGGTCAATGGTTTCCTACCCTACAAAACCTGGAAACCCCAGCAAATCAGTGAAATAATCTTTTAAATACAAAATGATACCCAAACTTTTAAATCATGGAAAAAATAGAAAGTACCTCACGTGTAATGTCTGGGAAAACACAGAAAAAAATGTCTTCTATATGAACTGTAAACCAAATCATTGATTTTACCCATGCTGTGCCTTAAAAATACTGTTAGTTTTGCAATGTGTGTGTCTGTCAGTAGAACGGAATTGCTAACAAACAATCACACCTTGTTCAATGAATATCACAGGTGCCTTGGCAAAAATAGTATCACTAATAAAACAGAAAGTTCAGGTAAAGTCTTCACCTCTAGGCCTAATGATAATCACAGGAATAGGAAGCTTTTGAAATGCCTGGTCATTTACTGTATTTTTCTTGACTTCAGGGGCTCGTTTCATAAAGCAGTTGCATCACAAACAAAGCGTAGTTGCCAATGGATACCATAGTGAAGAGATACTTAGTCATGGCAACTGTGATTGATCGCACTTTGTGACGGCTTCGTGAAACGGCCCTCTTGTCAAACTTTTAAAGATTAACTTTGATTAGACAGTCAGTGGAGGCAACAATTTGCAAGAAAAAGTTGACCGGGAAAAGTATTAGTGAATTCCTTCCCTTGTGAGTTCATCATATCTTGTAGGACGGTATAAACATAAGATATCAGCATCCAAACTGTATGTTTTCTAATTCTACAAAGGCCTCAACAAGTCGTGGAAACCCCTTATGCAGACGGGCACGTTTAAATTTCGAGGAAGTAAGAGTGATTGTCTTAGGTTGTCAAGGCCTCAAAATGTGGGCAATCAAGTTTAAGGCTTGACAAATTTCTCTGTGCAGAGACTAGCGTGCTTTGCATCTGCTGATCGGACGAATGAGACATGCCTTTTGTGGCTTGCTTTGAAGAGGGGTTACCTAGTAAGCAAGTCTTTCTCTGCAGAGTAATATTCCCCAAAAACGTAAACAAATTTGTTCATTTGTTAAGAAAACCAATTTACATGAGGCTTTTCGAGTCCCTCTTACCAGATTCTCAGTCTACATTTCTCAGATAAAGGACGTAAATTTATACTGAGTCGATACTCACAGGTCTCAAAAGGGCATCAGGGTTTGTTAACATAGTCGCTTAGTGGGTACCTGATAAATCTAATTTTCAATTTCAAAATAAAAATACTAAATGACGACAAAATTTTAAATTTTTGGTAAAAATAGAAAATTCCTCACTACTTCTGTCTGGGAAAAATACAGAAAACCGCCCACTGTTTTTTTATGTAAACAGTATTCTGGATTTTCGCGGTGAGTGTGCGTTTTATATACAGATTATCAGTTAAAAAGTGTTCCGATTAACGAAAGCCCATAAACATTAGAAGCTAAAATTACGCTTAAAAAGATGAGAAATTTAAAAGGAATGTGTCTACGCTGAGCATTTGTCATACTGTTTAGAGTTTAACTTGCAATGAATCTTCATTTCCTTTGTTCATTGCCTCTTTAAGATGACTGGAGAAACAGTAGATTGACAGCATCAATTTATTGTTTTGCACTTTGAACAAGTATTCTAACACATGAACAATTGTTCTACAACCAATTAGCTATAGGAACAACAACTATTCTCGTCAGCATCTCCAAATTCATTAAGTATTGCTTACTTTATTTAATAAACGAACCTGTCAAATCTAAAAGCTTTCCCAGATTTTTCTTCTAGAAGGATATTTCTAGAAGGATATTTATCACAGCTAAGAGCTTTAAAAGGGTGAGCATGCCTACAGCTTCCAAACACCTTAAGGGTGAGTCAACTAATAAAGGACACAATTTACTTGACAAGCCGGAGATTAAAAATAGTAAATAGAAACAACAGGCTTTGCATGAAATATTATATAACTTCAAGATCACCTTCAATAAAACACATAACATGGTGCGGTGAAAAGGTGGTCTGATAAAACACATAACATGGTGCATTAAAAAGGTGGTCTGATAAAACACATTAAACCTGGTGCAGTGAAAGGTTGGTCTGATAAAACACATTAAACCTGGTGCAGTGAAAAAGTGGTCTGATCATACACCTAACATGGTGCAGTGAAAGGGTGGTCTGATAAAACACATAACATGGTGCAGTGGACAGGCTGGTCTGATAAAACACATAACATGGTGCAGTGAAAGGGTGGTCTGATAAAAGACATAACATGGTACAGTGAAAGGGTGGTCTGATAAAAGACATAACATGGTACAGTGAAAGGGTGGTCTGATAAAACACATAACATGGTGCAGTGAAAGGGTGGTCTGATAAAACACATAACATGGTGCAGTGAAAAGGTGGTCTGATAAAACACATAACATGGTGCAGTGAAAGGGTGGTCTGATAAAACACCTAACATGGTGCAGTGAAAGGTTGGTCTGATAAAACACATTAAACCTGGTGCAGTGAAAAAGTGGCCTGATCATACACCTAACATGGTGCAGTGAAAGGGTGGTCTGATAAAACACCTAACATGGTGCAGTGAAAGGGTGGTCTGATAAAACACCTAACATGGTGCAGTGAAAAGGTGGTCTGATAAAACACATAACATGGTGCAGTGAAAGGGTGGTCTGATAAAACACATAACATGGTGCAGTGAAAGGGTGGTCTGATAAAACTTATAACATGGTGCAGTGAAAGGGTGGTCTGATAAAAGACATAACATGGTGCAGTGAAAGAGTGGTCTGATGAAACACATAACATGGTGCAGTGAAAGAGTGGTCTGATGAAACACATAACATGGTGCAGTGAAAGGTTGGTCTGATGAAACCCATAACATGGTGCAGTGAAAGGGTGGTCTGATAAAACTTATAACATGGTGCAGTGAAAGGGTGGTCTGATAAAAGACATAACATGGTACAGTGAAAGGGTGGTCTGATAAAAGACATAACATGGTACAGTGAAAGGGTGGTCTGGTAAAACACATAACATGGTGCAGTGAAAGGGTGGTCTGATAAAACACATAACATGGTGCAGTGAAAGGGTGGTCTGATAAAACACATAACATGGTGCAGTGAAAGGGTGGTCTGATAAAACACATAACATGGTGCAGTGAAAAGGTGGTCTGATAAAACACATAACATGGTGCAGTGAAAGAGTGGTCTGATGAAACACATAACATGGTGCAGTGAAAGGGTGGTCTGATAAAACACATTAAACATGGTGCAGTGAAAGGTTGGTCTGACAAAACACATGACATGGTGCAGTGAAAAGGTGGTCTGATAAAACACATAACATGGTGCAGTGAAAGGGTGGTCTGATAAAACTTATAACATGGTGCAGTGAAAGGTTGGTCTGATAAAAGACATAACATGGTACAGTGAAAGGGTGGTCTGATAAAAGACATAACATGGTACAGTGAAAGGGTGGTCTGATAAAAGACATAACATGGTACAGTGAAAGGGTGGTCTGATAAAACACATAACATGGTGCAGTGAAAGGGTGGTCTGATAAAACACATAACATGGTACAGTGAAAGGGTGGTCTGATAAAACACATAACATGGTGCAGTGAAAAGGTGGTCTGATAAAACACATAACATGGTGCAGTGAAAGAGTGGTCTGATGAAACACATAACATGGTGCAGTGAAAGGGTGGTCTGATAAAACACATTAAACATAGTGCAGTGAAAGGTTGGTCTGACAAAACACATGACATGGTGCAGTGAAAAGGTGGTCTGATAAAACACATAACATGGTACAGTGAAAGGGTGGTCTGATAAAACACATAACATGGTGCAGTGAAAGAGTGGTCTGATGAAACACATAACATGGTGCAGTGAAAGGGTGGTCTGATAAAACACATTAAACATAGTGCAGTGAAAGGTTGGTCTGACAAAACACATGACATGGTGCAGTGAAAAGGTGGTCTGATAAAACACATAACATGGTACAGTGAAAGGGTGGTCAGATAAAACACATAACATGGTGCAGTGAAAGGGTGGTCTGATAAAACACATAACATGGTACAGTGAAAAGGTGGTCAGATAAAACACCTAACATGGTGCAGTGAAAGGGTGGTCTGATAAAACACATAACATGGTGCAGTGAAAAGGTGGTCTGATAAAACACATAACATGGTACAGTGAAAGGGTGGTCTGATAAAACACATAACATGGTGCAGTGAAAGAGTGGTCTGATGAAACACATAACATGGTGCAGTGAAAGGGTGGTCTGATAAAACACATTAAACATAGTGCAGTGAAAGGTTGGTCTGACAAAACACATGACATGGTGCAGTGAAAAGGTGGTCTGATAAAACACATAACATGGTACAGTGAAAGGGTGGTCTGATAAAACACATAACATGGTACAGTGAAAAGGTGGTCAGATAAAACACATAACATGGTGCAGTGAAAGGGTGGTCTGATAAAACACATAACATGGTACAGTGAAAAGGTGGTCAGATAAAACACATAACATGGTGCAGTGAAAGGGTGGTCAGATAAAACACATAACATGGTGCAGTGAAAGGGTGGTCTGATAAAACACATAACATGGTGCAGTGAAAAGGTGGTCTGATAAAACACATAACATGGTGCAGTGAAAGGGTGGTCTGATAAAACACATAACATGGTGCAGTGAAAAGGTGGTCTGATAAAACACATAACATGGTGCAGTGAAAGAGTGGTCTGATGAAACACATAACATGGTGCAGTGAAAGGGTGGTCTGATAAAACACATTAAACATAGTGCAGTGAAAGGTTGGTCTGACAAAACACATGACATGGTGCAGTGAAAAGGTGGTCTGATAAAACACATAACATGGTGCAGTGAAAAGGTGGTCTGATAAAACACATAACATGGTGCAGTGAAAAGGTGGTCTGATAAAACACATGACATGGTGCAGTGGACAGGCTGGTCTGATAAAACACATAAAATGGTGCCCTTGTCTCCTCAGAGGAAACCCCCGATCTTTGGGGAGAATATAGCTTCTATCCCACAAAGAGTAATCATTTGAAAAACACAGTCAGAAATTTGAACCCAGATCCATCTATGTGAGCCTTGTGTCAGACTGAGGGACTCTAACCAACTGAGCCACCAAGGCTCAGTCTAAGTCAGGCATTGTACAATGTAGCTGTGCCACAATTGCTAAATCAGGCATTCTAAGGCTACCATCTTGCATATAGCTTCTTTTTCGATTTGAGAATACTGTATCACATACCTTTGAGATTAAGGAGAAGGTTTGATGAGCTGTCTCTGGCACCAGCAACATTTTCAGCTCGACACGAGTACACTCCGTTATTTGCTGGAGATAGGTCTGTTATCCGCAGACGACTGCCTTCATCTAAAGTTTTGATTTGGTTATTTGGAAATATCCTAAAAATGTTACATTGAAAAATGTTAGTTAAATAATATATAACTTATATGTATTTATTTATATCTTATAACAAACTTATAACTTATTATCCTGATTTCCGTAATAAAATTACATGGTAAAACCATGGTGTTTTAGAACATACATAACATGATTTACCATACAATACCATGGTTAACTATACAATACCATGGTTTACCATACAATACCATGGTTACCTATACAATATATCTATCAAGTAAAATCATCCCAAAAGTATGATTTTAAAAAGGTTTTAGCATTTCCAGTTGCCTTTGAATGTGACATCTTAATGTCATTTGGGAGTTGTGGGGTAATTAGAGAGAGCCTTATTTCTATGTCTACTGACTTCCCATGGTGCCTGTAAAGTTGTAGCCATATATACATCTTCCTTGAGGAGCTGGGACATACGAGTGGGGTTTCATGACTACTTTTCAGAGAGGTCTCCTAAGTTTTACGCATGTGGAGACCAAAACAAATCACTATAAACAAATTTTGACTACTTGGCTTTGCGTGAAAAGAAAAAGTTTTCAATCTATTTGACTTAAGTAACCACTGCAGAAACTAAATCACTCGTGTCAAATTTTGAGGGCAGTATATCCCATGCAATTGTACGGCTATCCCTGGTATAACACGTTATTGTGGCATGTTGCCAGTGTCAAGAGAAAGGCAAGTTGCCAGTGTCAAGCGAAAGGCATGTTGCCAACGTCAAAGGGACGAGAGGTTGCCAACGTCAAGAGAAAGGTATGTTGCCATTGTCAAGATAAAAGCCAGAATCAAGAGAAAGGCATGTTTGCAGTGTAGTGAAATAGGTTTGTTTTGCCAGTGTCAAGAAAAAGGCATGTTGCCAGTGTCATAAAAGAGGCTTGTTTTGCCAGTGTCATGAAAAAGACTTGATTTTTTGGGTTATACCGTTTAGGCCACCTTAAGGTTAGTATTTAACCAGTGCAACTGTGAATTTAGGATGAGGGTAGAATGGAGCCTGATTAGAAAGTGCTATTCGGCCAGGTGGTTAAAGAATTTCACAAGTGAAGACTCAGTATAAACATTTGTTGGTTTTAACAGATGTAGTGTGAAATCTCTGTGTGATGAGTGTTGAGAGGATGAGACTAGAATATAATTCAAACATCAAAGAGCCTGTTACATAAAAATACAACCACCCACTTTGATCTCAAATTGCAATACCTATTTCACACTGACAATATAAACAGTTGGTTTTGAGAAGAATAAGATTGGGTAGACTTGTCTACCTACGCCTGAGGAGAGATTTTTAATGATTTAATAATATATATTTTATTTATGCAAATTGAACTTTAGTCTACAAAAAGTTTTCAATGATAGTCTGAAGAAGTTATGTTTGTTACTTGTAAACCGACTTTAAATAGTATAGAGTTTCTAGTATCTTGTAACTCTGAAGTAACTTAAACTAAGGGATTAAGGGACTTAGGTGAGTGAGTGAGTGATTTGGGTTTTACGTCCTGCTCAACAGTATTTCGGTTATATGAAGACGTTGTCTCCTTGTGACAGGGCGGATTTCCACCGCTCTTTTAGGTGCTGTCTCACCGAGACGACTTGCCGAAGACAACCAGCAAGCCCCCTCACCCAGTCACAGTATACTGACACCGGGCCAACCAGTCGCTGCTCTAACTCCTATTGCTGAGCGCCAAGCGAAGCAGTAACAGCTACCACTGTTAAAGTCTTTGGTCTGACTCGACCCGGGCTTGAACCCGGATCTCCCAGGCCTGAAGCGGACGCTCTACCGACTGAGCTATCGGGGCTGGTAAGGGACTTAGGAACTAAGGGATGTGTAATCATAAATGATTGAAAAGTGCTTGGCAAGTTAGTGTATGAGCAAGTTAAGCGTTTGATTTAAATGGTCCAATATTACAGGATAGTAACAGGACCTTTGGTTGGTCCAAACAAACAATGATTAGGCCTAACATTATTCTGCCTCAACAAGAAGCTTAAAAACATGTAGGACATCTCTGGCTAACCATATCTTTGCTTTGGAAACCAGTTTTGCCAATTCAGCTTGCCCTGATGGCAACCGACCCAAAAGTTAAGTTCCAGCACTGAACGCCAACTATTTAAACCTTGATTCCCATAAAGCTCAGATCTAAGTTTTGACAATGATAGGCGACGCTAACTTCCTCGTGAAATAGAATCATAAAGTGGCAAATATAAGGAAAATTTCGTTGAAATATTTTTAGCTTAGTTCTCTTCATTTTTTTCAGGTCTTGATTGCCTGCAGGCCAAAAATCACTTGCAAAATGCATGAGGACAAGTGGGAAGTTCTAGCATTGTCATTACTTACTAGTCTAATCAGAGCCATAAAATATCAGAGTTGTAAAGTAACAAGTACCTGTATGCATTTAACTTCTGTTTGTACTTCAATAAATTTAAGCCCAGACAGGGAAGGAGACAAAGATTGCACATGGAGAATGAAAGAAAAGATTTGGCGATGTTGGGATGAAGAGAAGAATGCATGAGTGTAGGGAGAGGAAGATCAAACGTTGGGGCATCAAGGATGAATCAATATGCTGACAGAGCATCAACATGCTACATCCTTTATACAAAGGGGCAGTTGAGTCTGACTGTGTACATCCATAAAGCCTTTCTAAATCCCACCCATTCAAAGACAATATGACAATTTAGAGATAGGCATCTTAGCTGCGCTATATAATTTGAGATGTTTACAAGCTTGGTGGCTCCCCATCCCCTCCCCCCAATTTAACCCGACTGAATACATAAGTTGAAAAGGTCTAAATGATATACCCCTTTTTAACACAATTAGAAACTTGTCTCTGTGGTTATTTTAGACAAGAAGATTTTCCCTGTGCCCGTGTGTTTTAGTGATCATAAATAACTGGTAGAAGAATGTATTGGGTCATATTTGTCTATTTTATAAAAGTATTGGGTATATGTGTTATTAAGACAATTCTGTAATAACAGATTTAACCAAATCAGCTCCAACTGTAATATATTTAGAGACACTAAAACAGACGGACACAAGGGAAATCTTGACTAAAATAACAAGTTTCTAGTTGTGTTAAAAGGGAGGCCATTAAGACCTTTATACCCAGTCATACATGTGTGTTGTAATATACCAAAACCCATGATATTTTATTAGGTTGAAGACAGACAGTTGTTTGGCTTTAGTCAGTAATTTTTGTCTGAAATACTTTGTTATATATTGCCAAAATTGTAGGAATCTACATGTATGTTTGTACAAGATAAAACACAAAGTGTTTAAATTTGAAAACTAATACTTGCAGACAGAGTCTTTTTCCATATTTATTCTAAAATTGATAATCTATCATATATATTTGTTTGAGTCCCCTTGGAACAGATACGTTAAAAGACCGATTGATTGATGTTTAACGCCACACCCAGGAGTATTTCAGTTATATGGCAACATTGTCAGGTTTAGTGGGGGGCAGGCTCTTTGCTCGAAGGAACCCTAGACCGTCGGACATTAAATGAATGATACTTCTAAAGACTCACCTAAATTTATTTCGATACCATAAATATGATGGTTGTGGATTACCAGTGACCTGACATCTCAACATCATCTCAGTACCAGTTACTAACTCAGCCTGTGTTTTCGGTCGTCTTAACTGTACTTCAGCTGTGTCATTAATCCCTAGAAAAAGAAAAATACAATGAGTTATTTCAAATGACTCGATGAAACCTAGGTAAACTGAAAACCAAAAATAAACTGGATATCTATCAGTATGAATTCATTAATTAAACTTAGGTAAACTGAAAACCAAAAATAAACTGGATAGCTATCAGTATGAATTCATTATTTAAAGGGGCATGAGCTGCCAAAATGTTGATATTTTGACGTAAGCACAGAATGTTGAAATTATCGGCTATTTTTCTCAAAACGTATAATTCAGAAGCTTTTTAGTGCTTCTAGTCTCGAAAATGTACGATAAAGTATTGTTTTAAACTAACTTTGGCTTAGAATGAATGAATGGTCGTCCCGGTTATTTAAATTTTGCTACTTTTAGAACACGTTTTCGGTTCGTACAGGGCACCTACAACGGCTACAGTATGGATTTTCCTCATTCCAACGCCAATCATTTAGTTTTTCCATGGCCTTCAAAGCCTCTTACTGTCGTGACGATCAGAAAGTATGAAAAAAGTGGGAATTTCGGCAGCTCATGCCCCTTTAAACTTAGGTTAACTGAAAATAAAAAATAAACTGGATATCTATCAGTATGAATTCATTATTTAAACGATGTCACTCTAATATTTTAAAGACAGAAAAAGCATTCAAAAATATATAATGTAATTTCATTATTTTTCTTCCCATTTGAAATCTATCTTCTATTGATAATTGTTTTACATCCCACTCCATAATTTGACATATACATGTATGCTGGCATTGCCAGGTTTATTAGGGGAGGAAACTGAGCTTTTAACGATCTTATAGTCATAAATTAACCATGAGTAAAGAAAATCAAAAATTTCCATTTTTGTAAATTTTAGCTTGCGGAACAGATATCAACAGGCTTGATGTTTTATGCTGTACTCAAGATTATTGAACTTATATGGAGACTTTGTCAGGTTTAGTGGGGGCAAATCCAGGGATGCATCTAGTAAAACCCTTAAAGGCTTTCTCAATACGGCTTAAAGCTGGTTTGTCTACTGACTAAATGTTTATTTGAAATGTTTATTTGAAACAAAACAACTTTAGCATCAGTTCCCTGGTAGTCAAAAAATGAGTGTTGAGAAAAATATGCATATTTTTCGTAACTAGTCAAAAATGATGTTGTATACCACATTTCCTGTGTACAAGCTGCCCCCAATACGCACTAACACAGCAACGATCGTGTATTACGGTAATACCTGAGTCAATTAGAGGACTATGCATGTTGCTAAATCCTCAATAACAAAAAGGTTCTGAATGAGATTTAAACTTTTTACACATCTCAGTCCAGGGAGATTATTGACCAGCAGTTAATCCTTGAATGTTTTACAAGCTCTCTCTTGAATTAAGATGAGAATTTGCACTCTTCTACTTTTTTCCAGCACTTGAATTAACTCAGACATTACCGTAGGTCATCCCTTTGAGGGTGCGTACACAACGGAGGTAGTGTTTGACGTCATGTCACTGAGATAATTAACTTTAGCAAGCATAGTAGAACGGCATATGTAGCATTGGATTTTGTATGTTCTGCGTCAGGAATTTAATGTTTGTTTTGGTCAGACACGGAAAGTATGTGATATCAAACAAATTTAACGCAAATTATATAATATTGCCAAAGGTTGTGCATAAAAACTTTAACTAGCCCTCCTTGCATACCTGGAGCCTGTTTCACAACGCGGCGTAGGTGTATTTTTTGCGTAACTTTCATACTAACGTATCTCTACAGTATGGGTTGCTAAGGCATTTACGTAAAAACTTACGCTACGCCGCTTTGTGAAACAGGTCCAGGTGACTCTTCCACATTGCGTGATAAATTGAGAATGCATTCAACATTTTTTTCAGTGAAATTACTAACCACATCTAATCTATGTAAGATGCATATAAATCCCTTGCGACAAGGCCACCAAGGTACATGTACACCACTGTTTGAGTTTGAAGTGGAACAATTGACCTCCACTGAGATCATTGCAATATATCACTTGGTAATAAATCAATTCAATCATAATATATCCACTTTCAACAGCTTGATAAACATCTAAGTTTGAAAGGATAGAGCAAGCAAGTCTGTGGGAATCAAAAGATAAAAAAAAGTCATGCTTGAATATTAAATCCTGGACAGCAATATTAAAAAGTTTTACAATTCTTAGAGAGAATTTTTCTTAACATTAGATTTGAGTTGCTGTTCAATGTTGAACACATTAAAAGTAGTCCTAAATGATTGAGGATGCACACAGGCTATATTTCTGGATACAAAAGGCAGAAGTCGGACATTTGATATTTGCTCTTGGGACTTTTTGTAAAAATGTGTTTTGAGAAATGAAAACGTGTAAGCAGTTTAAAGACTTCAGCTGCTTGATAGGACAATTAGGAATTGGTTAAGAAAAAAAATGATTTGTTTAAAAAAAATTGCAATCATAGAATTGTAGACAAAGTTTGAAAAATTCAGTTAATGAGATTTGTTATTGCCATGTTTAATACTGTTGCTTGTGCAGCATGACATCACTAAGTAATAGCAACAATGACGTATTTCCCATTTACAAGTAAATGTACAAGTGTGAGATGGTCAAAACGTGGCCCTATATGTTTATAGCCCAACAGAATATCAGGAATTTTACACCGATTTGAGTGTCAGTTCACCACATAGTGCATTCAAAAGATGAATGAAGTTATTTTGCCACTGTTGGACAAGGTTGACCATACTGGACACACATTAAACCCTAATTCTTATGCTATGGCTGGTACATAGTAGATTGATTGATTGATTGGTGTTTTACACCGCACTCAAGATTATTTCACTTAAATGGCGGCGTTGCCAGTTTTATTGTAGGAGGAAACCGGGCTCTATGCCCGGAGGAAACCCACAACATTCCGGTGGTAACTGGCAACCATCCCATATAGGTCGTTCGAGTGAAAACCCAGTCAGAAAATTTTCCAATTTTTCTTTGGACAGAGTGGGATTCGAACCCGCGAGGTACATAGTAGAATGGTATGTACACTGTACAATGGGTAAATTATGCTTTCCTTCAAGATTTTATATGATTGATTGATTGATTGCTTGATGTTTTATGACGCACTAAAGATTATTTCATTTATATGGTGGGGTTGCAAGGTTTAGTGGGGAAAGAAAGCAGGCTCATTGCCCAGAGGAAACCCTTCCTTCGGCTAGCACCTAGCAACTCTTCCACATATGGCAACCAAGTGAAAAATCCACTCATAAATATTTTAACTCTTATTTGGTTTGAGTGTGATTCGAACCCTCGCTTCATCGATGGAAGGTCTGTGTGGGACTGAGGGACGATTGCTCTAACCCAGTGGACCACCGAGGACCCTGATTCAATATGAACACTGTAACAGAAAGTCACAATTGGCGTATTTTATGTAACATTCCACTCAGAAATCTAATAAATCAGTCTTTTAATTCCCATGACATCATTACGTTTCTAAATTTCAGCCTAATGTCCTTAAAACTGGAGATGACTTGCTGTAATTTCTTAATAAATCAGGGCTCTGAACCTGCTTAGCCGAAGAAAGAATAATATTTATTTCAAAAGATTACAAAATCCCATCTCTAAGAGGACGAACAAAGACCGTTTGTCATCTGAGTTGAAATGTAGTAAAAAACCCAGCAAACTGGGGACCGATAAATATAGCCCTCAGCCCAGCCCTCTTAATTCACCATGGTAAACGGCAATGTTACAGTGATCGCTGTTGTAAGGTCAAATATCCACAGGAAAAAAAAAACTCAGCAAGCAATCTATTGAAGTTTTTCTTTTTTGTTGCAGAAAAAATACTTTTCCATGACAATTGTTTGCAATGACAAATTCTAAATATTAAGACTTACTTCAATCTTAGTTTTGTTTTACTTTTTTTAAAAAATGATTTTGACCGCTACATGAATTATTGTAAAATTGTATTAAATAATCTTCAAATTGGGATAACCAAAAATTTTAGACAAGGATAACTACATGTATCATCAAATACATATCACCAAATATGTCATCAACCTAATGAAATATCATGGGTTTCCTCTCCAGCTAAACCTAGCAACACCACCGTATAAGTGAAATTAGTGCGAGAAAAAACATCAACCAATCATATTCATAAAGATATTCAATTTACATAAATTTGCTAAAAAAATCATGAAGATTACCGAACAGAAATTCAAAATCATTCATAAAATCTTCGAGAAAAAAGTGTCTGAGATGGACAACATACATGTATGCTGAATTGCTAGAAAACATCAAGTAAACAGGATGGGCCTGTACTTGTATTTTAAGTGAATGGGAATATTGGTTGTGAGGCGTTCGGCCCCCAAGCAGTGTTCTCTTGTTCAGCATTGTCACAGCTGGGAGGCCTTTTTAGATTTACCTTTACATCAATCATGGCTGTCAGTGCAATTCAAACAGGCCAACAGTTCTTTTATTATTCACAAGTCGATTTGTAATGGAGCTCGGTTCAAACTCATGTATGCATGCAGTACCATATATACCCTGACCACTCTAAATACAATATCATATATATATATAAACACTAAAACACACGGACCATATATATTGACAGGTTAAATTTGCTACGAGTTGCCCAGTTGGAATTCACTGAGGGAAAATCAATCGAGATTTAATGGTGGAAATGTCTTTATCCCACCTCACACAGAATAAATGGAGACCTTGTACAGGACCATATTACGTCTCCCTGCTGATCAATACAGGGCGACTACGGTACCATATATGGCTTATGACATCTCCTATTTCCATGGTTATTTAGTCAAGACGATTTTCCATGTGCCCGTGTGTTTATAAATATACACAATGTTCAGTAAATTTTTAGGAAGATGATCGGAATATTAAACAACATAGGTCTTCACTGGGAAAAATATGTTACGGGGTATGTTTGAGGGAGGATACAAAAATATATTTGGTCAGTGCACATTATAGTTTTGGCTCAGCTAATGCCTCGCCCAATATTCATGTTATTCACCCCATATATTTCCGTACCCCCTCCCCACCCCATTGAACAAACCCTGTAACTATTAGTATCAATTAAAAATTCTTCTGAATAAAACACCAAATTGTTCAGAAATAATATTTAATATTTATTTTAATAATATTACAGTTTGGTCGATATAGTCAAATGGAATGAATGCTTTAATTTCCATAAATCTTTGACAGGCGAATGAGGTCAGATAAGATTAATGAAGAATGATTGAAGAGTCAGTCATTTGTCGATATTCAATTTATTCTATGTATTTGAAGCCTACAATAGAACTATAGGGGAAGAACTCTGAGTAAAGACTCTTACGGCTTACGGATTGACGCTTGCCTCTGTATATGGCAGAATGACGCTACATTGAGTTTATGTATCAATCTGACGTGAGAATAGTGCTCATTTTTTTGATCATGACGCAATGTGTAGAGGTGTGTCAAAACCTCCGCAACAGAAAATTGACGTACATGTAAATGCCATACAATACGAACGACGTCATAAAAAGGTCATTCTAAGCCGAAAGGGTCTATTGATATACAGCTATGGAGTGAAATAAAGAGGTCTTTATCATTTCAAAAGTAAACTCTGTTAATTCTAAGTCTTGAAATCAAACTTGACATCATTTAACCAGCAGGAAAACTCATTTCTGTCAAAGAGACTGAATCATTGCATGTGCAATGGCTGTTACATGTACATGTAATTGAATTCCTTCTCTGGGAAACATTTTTTTAAATTAATTCTGAAGTTCGATGAATTCATTATTTCTGAATAAACTTTCAAGGTTTTCAAGGTCATTTGTGAAAAAACAATTGAAAACAATCATAGAAATTTTTTTGCATTTGTGAATAAACTTTCAAGGTCATTTCTGACTTACAAATTCAAAACAATTATAAATTGACTAGCTATTCTAGCCAAAAACATGAGTTTTGGTTTATTACAACAACTTGTGATTGGGCATAAAGGTCTAAATGGCATAACCCCTTTCCGAATAGTTTTTCCCTCGATCATCGTATGTTGAAGAGTTGCCCGTTACATGTACTTGCCGAAGGTCAGAGCCCAATTTCCTCCCCTTCTAAACCTGAGGCCACCATATGGGTGAAATAATATTGAGTGCGGCATAAAACATCAATCAATCAATCAAACTTTTTAGCACAATTAGAAACTTGTCTCTATGGTTATAATATATATATCAGCCAGTTAATTGAAATGCTAACTAATTCATTTATGACATCACTCTTAATGACCAATAATCATTGATAGCCATCAATGATATATCAATGAGAATTTGACCTATATAACTAAGGTTAAAACCTGTCCATACTTCTTTTAATACCAAGGCCTTGTCTGAGTGAATGAGAGCAAATTTACAATCGTAACAAGTTAAAAATGGCAATAAAATTTTACACAAACGGAATGGGTTTAACAGCAACTTCATTATTATTTCTATCTTATTGTGATGAATACTAGAGCAAAGATGCACATAGGCCTACAACATGTGCTCGTCTGTGGCAAAGAGATAGGTTCCTATAGTTTCAACCCAGCTTTACCTCCGCCGTAACTAACACCAGCTTTGTAGGACAGGGCCCAGGCAGGGGTGACCAGACAACCTTCTTTCTGAATGGAAGACCCTTCCCTTCAACCCTGCTTGCCCCAGATGATGTATGGATAAGATGGTGTGTGTCAGGAGAGGATGCTTTCTCTCCCTGGGGCATGCTCCTATTGCCTGCCAACGAGTTAAGATTTTAACTCTGATACTAAGTCGCTCATTTTTCAGAGTTGAAGAACTAGCCAAAGAAAAGGCCAAGTGTGAATAATCGGTTGAAATACTGTAGGAGATCTTTAACAGTGACAAACCAGTGACTCACAAGTATAAAATAAACCATTAGATTTACTCCACGTGTACCTCTATGAAGATAGAAGCATAATTATAATTTAATGAATTTTAAGTTATACATGTAACACAAACATATCATAATGAGAAGAACATAAGTTACTTAATTAATTATACAAGTTTGATGTATTAATTACATATATATGTAATATATGCATTCTTCAAACACAACTACATGTACTTGTATTTTTATTAATGTTTTTGTCCGAGTAGTAAATCAGTGACTGGGGTTTTGAAAAGCATCATGTACATAAAAATTAAACATAAAATCAGTCTTGAAATTAAATGAAAATGACTGGCACCAGATATGCCAGAGACTAATTATATTGCTTAAGATAAAGATTACCTACATGCAAACTCGTTTAAGCAGTTTTTTGTTCTCAACACAAAGCATATGCTGAATGACGTTATTAATGTTCATGTCCATTTAGCGGAGACTCTTGTCATAGACATGCATTGGTTGCTATACTCTTATCATGTGTAATTGTGCGGGGCCTCAGTGGCTCAGTTGGTTATAGCCATAGTCCTTCAGTTCGGCAGAGGTCTCCCATCGATGCGGCGCAGGTTCAAATCCCACTCATCCAAATAAAAATTGAAATGATTTTTCACTCGATAAAGTACATGTATGTGGTAGAGTTGCCAGGTACTTGCCCAAGGTCAGGGGTTTTTTACGGGCAATGAGCCCGGTTTCTTTCCCCACTAAACCTGGCAACGTCGCCATAAAAGGGAAATAATCTGGAGTGCGGTGTAAAATACAAATCAATCAAAGTAATTGTGCATCTGTAGTTCTGATATGGAAAATAAACTTTCTTTTGCTAATTTTGACCAAAAAGACTGGATTCAACTAGCACACAAATCACAACGATACCTGCTATTAATTATATTACCCGGTAGTTCTCATCGAATTGAACAAATATTTCAGTTTGTTTCTAATGTAGAACAGTTAAATGAAACCAGGGTCCATTTACCTGGCAGAATTTGGGACTGTACCTTGTGGAAACAGCAGCAAAGGCTTAACATTTTCTAAAATTTTAAGGTTTTTCAAGCCACAAGATCAATTCAATTTCCTCAGTTTTTCTAGCTTTAACATATTCCATTTTCTTCAATATCAGGTACTATACAAACTTATCAAACTCAAAGTTCACAGAGTAATAATTTAATGACAATTTTTGGAATTATTTGGTGATGACGTTTCGGTGAAGTTTTTGCATCATTACCAAAGTTAATGTAGGCCTAATAGCTACAATGAAACATCATCACCGAATCTACCTTAACGCTGTTATCCATTTAGCAATTTTTCACCTTAATTTCAGGATTAAGTTTGCTCAGAAATGCATATTGCCTGCCTCATTATTGGTATATTACATGTAAATACAAGACCTACATTAAATAACAATAAGGCCTATACATGTTTATAAAGTAAAGGGATAGAGATTTAGGGGAAGGAATAAATCCAGTGTTACATTTAGATGGTTTGACAATGGTAATGCGAACCGCAGTTGTGGCCACACATAAATAGGGTAACCCTAAAGGTCAAAGAGCAGCTTCATTGAGAGGTTCGCCTAAAGGAAAAGCCACCCAGAGCCATATTAGCAGAAGCCTGGTCTTGCCAAAAGAGCCAGCTGTGAATAAGAAGGTGGCAAACATGTGACAAATCACACATCTTTACACTGCAATATTTCACAAGTATGTGAGCGGGCATAAATCAGCCAGAGAATAAAGCCCATTGAGATCCCCTCAAGAGAGATGGCTCGTTTGGTCTAGTTAAAAAACCTCTCTGTGAATGCCTACATCTGCAAGTGTGTATAGAACTGTTGGGACGCTTTTAAAAAGACTGGTGGATGTAAAAGCAAACATAGACATGGGTCATCTCCACTGTATGGTTAATACAGGATGGTTGATTAAGAAACTTGACCACTCGTAAAGCTGTATAAGAAAATCGCAAAATTTGAGTTCAGATTAAAAAAAAAAAACGAGCATCAGTATAGGAGGGAGAATTACAGTCAAATGGCCAACTGGATTGATACAAGATTGCCTTAAAGAAAGAAAAGATCCACTGTGTGTAGGTCAACAGTATGTTTTAATAGCGGTCAAGTGGATGTCTGAGGTTGTCAGAGGGGGTGGGGGGGGGGGGGGATTCATAACCTCATAAACAACTTACACACCGTATAACCTTATCCTCGATATCTATCTATGTCATTGATGTTGTAGAAATTAAAGTGGCATGAGCTGCCAAAATTCACACCTTTTAAATAACTTTTGATCGTCACGACAGTAAGAGGCTTTGAAGGCCATCAAAAAACTAAATGATTGGCGTTGGAATGAGGAAAATCCATACAGTATGTGGCCTATACGGAACCGGAATAGTGTTGGAAAAGTAAACAAAATTTAAATAACAGGGACAACTATTCATTCATTCTAAGCCAAAGTTGGTTCAAAACAATACTTTATCGTTCATTCTCTAGACTAGAAGCTTCTGAATTGTACGGCTTGATAAAAATAGCCAATAATTTCAACATTCTGTTTTAACGTCAAAATATCAACATTTTGGCAGCTCATGCCACTTTAAAGTGGAGCTGCCAAATATGGGGACATTTCATTGAAACAGACTTAGCTTATTGTTCATCATTTTTATCCAGAAAAAAGTAAGGTAGTTTTTATGAGCAAGTTACAAAAATGTTCAAATGTACACTTATATTCTGCCTTCTGCCTATTTGAATTTTGTTAGTTATAAACACCTTTTTAAAGTTTGACTAAAAGACAGTCTCCTGTCTGTCGCCCACCTAATGAAATATCATGCGTTTTAGTTTATTATAACAACTTATTATTGGGTATAAAGGTTTAAATGATATACCCCTTTTTACCACGATTAGAAACTTGTCTCCATGGTTATTTTAGAGAAGAAGTTATTCCCTGTGCCTGCATGTTTTTTGTTTAGGTTTATAGCTTTTACCAGTATTTCTTATCTCAACACCGACCTTTTATTTTTCAAGTTATTTCAACTGTTTATCTTCTCTTAACAATCAGAATTTATAAAAAGCACCTCATGCCACATTATTACATACATTTTCTTGATCCCACATTCCAGACTTCAACCACACCGGATAAACTAGCTTATATACACCTTGGAAATGCAATATTTTTACATGAGACAGAATTCAAAGCATTTAATTAAAGCTATGTATCTCAAAAAGACATACTTGTATCAGAAACATCCAATAAAGAAAAGTTATGACAAAGTGAATAATAAATGCTTTGTGAGCTATTCCTTTACATCCTACTGCTTTCTGTTTTCTTAGCAGGCCTGTGTGACTTGACAATGTGTTGGTTACAGGGAGAACGGCATGTCCTTAAAAGAATGGACAGCTTCCCCCTATCACAGACCTCTCCACAATATTAACAGAAATGTTTTGACAGGCGTCCTCCATTGCCATTTGTATTATCGCCAAACACAATCAACCCTAGATAGATAAAAATCCAATTTCTTGTTACCCTGTAAAATTTATTAGAGACATTTTGTTGAGCTAAGCGTCAGGCTCCATTTTATACTTGTCTAATGATTCTACAGGTTTTTTTTAAAGGATCTAAACAATTTTCTTGTACAGCGTTGACTTTGAAATGATGGTAGTTAGAAGGAATGTGATGGAGATGATAATGCTGGTCTTCCCTTACTGTTACTCAAGATTATTTCACTTATATGGTAGAGTTAGCGGGTTAGGTGAGGAGGGGGGACATTGCTCTTTCGTGACAGGACATTCCCCCCCCCCCCTCCTCTATTGACAACATTGGGCAATCAACTGAAAAACATGCTCAGAATTGTTTCTGCATTGGGTCGAATTCAAACCCATGACCTATCGATAGAAGGCCTCTGTTGGACCGAGGAACTATCACTCTGACAGCTGAGCCAGTTAGGGCATGTGGAACTCAAAATAAATAATGTATCTCCGGGTTTTGCGTGTCTTCCATAATTCTGGGGTCCAATGGCCCTCCCATCAGACAAAAAGTAGGGTCGCATATAACTTATATGGGATCCAATTAGTGCTGAAGTATTCTTTGTTGTCTAATATTTTGCTAATTATTTTGCTATACATTCGGCATCCTATTGGACCTGTTTTTGGTCTGAGGGTCAGAGATTTATTTAAAGGAGTGCCCACGGGAACAAGTCCCATTAACGAGTTGCAACGAGATGCACTGATATCTGTTGGATGACAAAAGGGTAGGGATACATATAGCTGAAGCATCAAGAACACCCTGTGTGTGGTAAAAATCTGACAAGCCAAGACCTATAGATCGTGTCTTCAGAATCTACACTGTAAGGGCACATTCCTTGTATGCAATCTACAGAGGAACTCATATTTAATCTTTGGCTTTGCCCACCTCTGTTGATATGGTAACACAGCAAGAAACAGAGCGAGTCTATGTGTGTGCCAATTGAGAAGCCCGCTGGTAAAAACATACCAGAAAAAAAAGACATAAATCTAGCCGACAGAAAGCAAAGGGGGGAACATTTCTTGCTTGCAGGTTTGGGGAATTTCTGCAACCTTCTTAGAAAATATCACTTAACTGGCTATGCTTGGTCTTAATGATGATTTAGAGAAAAACTTGTCTTTTGTAGACATTGTGGGTCGCTACAATTCAAATGAATTAAAAACTAGAAATTTGAAAACACAAAATGGTGACAAACTTGAATTTTGGCCAAAACAGAAAGTGTAACTTCTATCCGGGAAAAATATACTAAAAGTGTCAACTTTTTATTCTCGTTAACAGTTTTGTACATTTTTAACCGTGAGGGTGCCGATAAGAATATCTAAATGCCTATTTAAATCCTCATTTTACCCTATTCTTATAACCGCCTAGTAATTACTCTATTCCTCATTTCCTTCCATTGTTACAACAGACAAGCAATTTCTTCCATCCTCGCTTTTCCTATTCTTATAACTGGCTGGAATCCAAGAGTCTGGAATGGGAGTTTGGTTAAATATATTATTACAGACAGCCATTAATCAAGTCAGCAAAGAGACATCAGTCCAAGGCACATATTGTATAATGCATAAACGGTTCTGGGTCAAAGGACTGCATCTTTATGGGAAAAACTATAAGGCCTTCACAGGAGCAATATGTCATACAGAGTAATTGGTATATATTCCTCTAGCACATATAGGGGCTTTACATCTAGATTGTCTCTTTTAAAATATCCAGCTATGTCCATAGAAAATTAAACTTGAGATTGAGAAGGAACTGTGACCATGTTAATGGGGTCGGATCACGGTGATATATTGCCCTATGAAAGCGAGAAGTAGTTTTTTTCCTCCTTGTAAAATTTCCCTCATAAATCATGGCCAAGCCTTTCCTGTATTGCCCTATCCACTAAAACGTGTATATCATATGTAGACAGTATATTTCAAATTACAATAATATGTTAAAAATGCTATTTGTCACAAGAGTTTTGGTAAACGGAAGCCTGACGTGCCAGAACCTCTAGGACTCAAAACTTAAAATGACATTTGGGCACAAAACTTTTAAGCTTCTTTGTCTGAAATTAAACTTATTTTCATCTCCAAGCTATTCAGAAATAGAGACTTGAAACCCAAACCATACGGTTTGAATTCAATATTTTAGCAACAGTATGTAACTGAAAATGACATTTGGGCACAAAAGTTTTAAGCTTCTTAGTCTGAAATTAAACTTATTTACATCTCTAAGCTAGGTCTCTAGATTTGAAACCCAAACCATAAAGTTTGAATTCAATATGTTAGCAATATTACGTAACTGACGGTGACAGAAAAAATAACATTTGGTCATAAAGATTCTACAAGGAAATAGTTGTTGAAAGTAAATCTGTTTTAAGAAAACTAATAGCCAACTACGTGTAAAAACAAAATTAAAATGCATGCAATAGTTTCCCCATTATGTAGAGGAAATGGTATCTTTAAATTACTTACATGTAATGGCTAACGATTTATTTTGGTTGCCCGAAATATAGACTTGAATTTAAATTGGATTTGCCACACACCATCAACCTATGAGCTACCTGTAGTATAATTTACAAAAAAATTAAATCCATGCAATAGTTTTTTCAACTTTGGAACAGGCATGGGTGGACTGACAGTCCGACAGCAGTATACTTCTACAGCCCTATCAACAGTTGAAAATGGGTAAAAATATTTTGGGGTAATAAGTGACACTAACAAGTGACAGATGAAAAGTACATATATACCAATTCCGAGTAAAAAGCTGTCAACCCCTACAAACGCTACATGATGTATTAAGTTTCGGGGGACGCTTGTCTAAAAATTGAGTCACCAAATCGCCTTACGGCCAGTGCTTGACAAATACCAATTTTCACTAGACCAGGCAGCAATAATTCATTCCCCACTCATTTCTAGGCTTGTTTCCTATCATCACATATAAGGGACTTCAGTGAAGAAACCAGATACCAGGCCACTTTAAAACAAAAACAGAAGCTCCTTTAGAGCATTTTGACATAGGACTTTACGCAAACCAAACGGTCCATTCAACACAGGCTACAAATTTCGCTCTGGGAACCAAAATTAACAGCTGTGGATTTATCAAAATATTTCTATTTAATAGAAAATCTTAGATTGATTGATTGCTTGGTGTTTTACGCTACACTTAAGATATTTTGCCTTATATGGCGACATTGCAGGACACCGGGCTCATTGCCCGGAGGAAACTCATGACCTTCGGCGAGTACCTGGCAACTTTTTCACTCACGGTGACCGAGTGAAAAATTAAATCCACTCAGATGTTTTTTTAAACAAAGTGAACATTTTTTTAAAGGCCCACTTGCCGCCGTAGCCTGTTTAAATTTGCTAAGAAAACCAATTTACATGAGCTTAGTACGACTAATACCACTAAACTTAAACATAGGACACATAAAACATGTCTAGTAAGCTTTAGAATGTAGAAATGGGGTGAAAAACAAACGAAGAATCGAAGCCTGATTACAACAACAACGATCAGTGTCGGTCAACTTTCGTGTTGGATTACCCTCATTTCAGGCCTTTTTATCTGTCGTTTACACTCAAACAATTACCAGCAGGCTTTTCCAGTCGCTGTTAACCGATCGTCAGTCTGTATTTCTCAGATAAATAGGCCTACGTAAAATTACACTGTGCCGTTAGTTCACTCACTCGACTGAAACATAAAATCGCCAATAGGGGGCAGTTTGGTTTGTTTACGTTCCGGGTACCTAACAATTCAAATTTTCAAATTCAAATTAAAAATACAAAGTGACGTCCAAACTTTTAAATTTGGGTAAAAATAGAAAGTTCCTTACTTATATTGTCTGGGAAAAATACAGAAAACGGTCTTTCTTTTTTAATGTAAACAATATCCCTGATTTTCGCGGCAAGTGTGCGTTTCAGGTAAAGAAAAGTCAGTTGTCAGAAATCTTGAATTTTCTGACTAAATCAAATGCCTTTAAAGCCTGGAGGAAATGTCAGAGAAAAAAAGGCATGGTAAATTTATAATTAAAAAAAAAAACAGAATAATACTGAAGCATAATGATGTCATCCATAAAAAAATTATGGGATATTTGATATTTGGTCCTGGTGACCCGGGTTTGATTCCTGGTACGGGAGTGATGTTTCTGACGTCTAACAAGACATTGCAGCCAAAAAATTACAAAAAACTGATAAACTACCTTTCTTAAAGACACAAACAAACTAAGCTCATGCAACTTTAATTAAATTACATTTGAATCACACCTGAATCTGTAAAAAAGATATATATCATTGCCTATGTTATTATGTTAACAAGCGAGAGAAAATGCTAGGGTTTTAATATGGAGTAGGACACTGTCACTCAAGCTCATTGTAATGTATTCAATGTCTTCATTCATCCGTGATCAATTAATACCAGGTGATATGTAACATTGAATGAGAACGTGACCTACATATCAGTTTTCTTTTTGAAGTCAATGTCAGTGTAATTTATCAGGTCGTAAATCAACCAAGACGTCAGCGTAAATTCCTTACATAATAAAGGGTAGTTATTTAACATGACGTTTCTGGTTAATTAAATGAAGCAACTGTATTTGATATTGAGACCCTTTTACGATCCCCCCACAGGCCATATCACGATGTCCCAATCAAAACTGTTAGATCTAATGCTAATGGGGAGAACTTATAATATGAATCCCCCCTCCCCTCCATCCTCCCCCCCCCCCCCAGGAATCATTAGTACTTCTTATATGACCCCCCCCCCCCTTCATCCTCTACCCGGGAATCATTAGTACTTCTTATATGACCCCCCCCCCCCCTTGATCCTCCACTCGGGAATCATCAGTAAGGTTCCTGAAATGATCAGGGTTTGTTTTGATTTGTAATAAAAAGGACGCCCTGATAAGTAGATCCATAATTCATATGTGTACCTACATTTTTATAAAAGGTTAACGAGATGTGTAGAGGGACAGGTCATAATATTGATCACAATTGTTCTGGAGAAATGATTGAATAAACAAAACCCTGTTACATACCAGTCTTCATTTGATTGATTGATTGACGTTTTACTCTGCACTAAGCTGAGTGAAACCTGCCCCAATATGTCTAGAGAAAACCCCTGTTCTTCCATAAGTACCTGGCAACTCTTCCACATAAGGGGATCAAGTTAACAACCAGTCAGAAAGTTTTCAATTTTTATTTTGGTCTCTGAGGGATTTGAAACCATAACCTATAGATGGAAGGCCTGTGTCAGAATGAGAGGCTCACACAGCCAACTGTGCCTCAGAGGCCTAGTCTAGATTTGAAAATTCTGATCAGGTTGTAAGATTCCTCGTGGATTTGGATGAAAATTGGAAATATAGATTTGTATTCAACTTGACGACCCATTTAACTTTTTGGGCGGAAAAAATATTCAAAGATACCGATTGTGTCTAAATGACATATGCCCCCCCCCCCCCCCCCCCCACCACCACCCTCCTTTTTCGCTCTTCCCGTGTGTTTAAATGTGTTCTTAAATATATTTAGCGTCATATCTTTTTTTGACGCAAATTCATAGTTAACAAAAAAAATGAGACGACGGGTTTCAATGAAACAAATTTATGTAGAGAATTAAATAAATTTTGATTGATTCATGTCTCATGCCACACTCACGATAATTTCACATATAAATATGGTGGCGATGCCAGGTTTAATAGGGGAGGAAACCCGGCTCTTTGCTCGGAGTAAATTAGGAGCTCTCTGTTTATATTTAGATATATAGTTTTTCTAGGCTTGAATTCTCTTGTCAATGGGAACTCATAAGAGAAGTCAACTGATGCCATTTTTAATGTCAATTGTCACATGAGGGGGAAATAAACAAGGGTGTTTCAAGTTAAAAGGTAATTGTATTGCCTGAGAAAAGCCTGTTTGTAAGAGGAAATACATTGTGTTAGGTGTGTGATAGTCCGCTATTTCCTCTCCATTCCAACAGCCATAATGACGATAACAGGGGTATACAGGTTACTGCTGAGGAGGGGAAAATGACACCCTTCCCATTATTGATTAGCTGAGAGGAGATGCACGGCATGCCAAGCCAAGCAAACATACAGTCTATAGCTCAGTGAGTATATATTCAGGGGATAAAAAACAGTAAATGCTCCTGAATACGGCCAGGTACATACAGTATTCTGTCAGGCAGTCTATTAGAGAAATTTACGTTTACCTCCACTTAGAATGCTTGCATTTCTTTTCTATCAAATTTATCTTCCGCTAGATTGATTGATTGATTGATTGATGTTTACACGCCACACTCAAGATTATTTCCATTATATGGCGACAATGTGGGATTCGAACCCGAGGTGAAAAGCTTGTCTCAATGACCTTTCTGTCGACCTTGCCACTGAGGCTCCCAAAGGTCAAAGCAAAACATCAGTTCGTAAATATAGGCAACACTCACATCTAGTTTTTCTTTATAAAACATTAAGGAAACTAAAAAATTAAGACGTTTTTGGACACCCTTTTTAAGGCACGAATTTTGGCATTTGTTGATGTCAAATAAAAATAAACGTACAAGTATGACGGCCAAAAAAGGTAGGAGAGGATACCAAAGGCACTGGGTCTGTACAATTACAGGCCTGACATAAACCGCATCAAGTTAACGTTTTTATATGTTCTAATTTAAAACATGCTGGCAGAGGGAAAACCTTTTTGACTAAGATAAATTTTGAGATGAGTTTTTGAAAAAGAATGAAAAAAAGCATGCTTTACTTTTTATCTGCCTTGTAAGACTTCCAGTAGATGGAAGTCTGGAACATTATATATCTATAAACATTATGTACAGTCGTCAACCTAATGAAATGTCATAGGTTTGGTTTGTTACAACAATTTATGGGGTATAAAGGTCTAAATGATATACCTCTTTTTAACACAATTGGAAACTTGTCTCCATGGTTATTTTAGACAAGAAGATTTTCCCTGTGCCCGTGTGTTTTAGTGATCATAAATATAAATTTAGGAACACTAAAACATATGGGTAAAGGATATATGTATTAAATATTCTGTTTTACAAATCACTAAACTCTAGAGACTAAATATCGTCCACAGACCCTTAAAGTGGCATAAGCTGCCAAAATTTAGATTTTTTTCCCCAGAATTTTGGATTTTCGTGGGAGCGTTTGAAGTACCTTGAAAAACTAAAAGATCGACGTTAAGGTAAAAAATATAGGTAAAGACAGTTACACATACGAACAGAAAATGTGTGCTAATAACGAGTATAATTCGAATAGCCAGGATGTTGGAGTACATTTTGAGTATTTTTTGCTTATAAAAAATACCTTAACATACATCTACAAGATCTACATCTACAAGATTGATATATGGAGAAAGCTCCTATTTCATACTTTTTGACCAAAATGAGGAATAATTTGCTCATTCTGTTTCAACAAATTTCCCCGATATTTGGCAGATCATGTCACTTTAAAGGAACAAGCACGAAACAAAAGATCATTAAAATGTGTGCTATACGATTGTTGTTTTCATATAGATGAGGTTTCCAGATGGCCATTGGTTACTTTCCTAGCTCCCTCTGGCTACTGAATAGTGAGTTTGGGGAATCAATTGTCTGCATAATGACTGAGAATGGACCATAGTTAGGTGTGCGGTACAAGTACGCTGTGGCTGCGCGTGTGGTGCATTTTCAGCTGTTAACTGACTGTCAGGCAGAAAACAAAGCAGCAGGGAATTCCCTACATAACTCTTTAAATGTGTATGTTTGGCGGAAAGTTGACTTACAATCTATCATCTGAGATTGATCGCTTTTTATTTTTCTACTAATCTTAAAGGTCAACGGAGAATCACAACAAACTTTTGTGGTGTCTCCATTTAAGTATTCCACATGATACTTCATAGGCAAATTTTATCAATTTTTAACTTTGTAACAGACTAGCAAAGGGAATACCGTCTGGAAGTTTGATTAATTAATGGGTTTAAGTGAATACTATATATGACTAAAAAGAGAGTACATGTGCAGGCTAGGTACTTAAAACATTCCATAAGAGGCTGTATTGAGCTCAGGTAACACAGTTAAATAACTGGAATTCAGGTATTCACTTCAATAAAAACAATCTCCTAAGCATGTACCTGATAAACTTTTTTACCAACAGCGAAGAGCCATCTATAATCTTAGCTTAGTTTGATCTGAAAAATTTATTGATTGTTTGATGTTTGACTCACAGAGTGGTGTTGTAAATCTCTGATTTCAAACAGCTCTACATAAAAGGGGGAGATTGTTATTGAGCCTAAATAGGCCCTCTGAAGTCTGCAGAAATTTATATCATCCAGGGGCTCATCCAAGTTGCGCCAGTCGCAAACGCATGTTAAATTAGAGGAACTTGCGCATGGTCGTAAATATGGAGGCGCAACTCTAGGCTGTAAACCTAAGCGTAACTTTGCGGCAGCTAAGTAGAACAACCCCATGGAGAAAAACAAATAAAGGGCAAGTTGAAATTAAAGGCCTGTCAAAACTAAGAACAGCTTTTAACCTAAGATTTGGAGGTGATAATTACTACTTAATTAGTCTCAAGTTTGGAAGCTGATTAAAAAAAAGTGTTAGTGAAATCTCATCCATTGATTTATTCCGTGTTAAAATTACGAGATGATGTGAATAATTTGACGGAGCTTTTCATATTTTTCTATGAAATGGTTCCTATATAAACCATCAATCAATCTAAAAATGAGTTTCTATCCTGGGAAAGTATTTGCTTTAGCATTTGCTATGTATTCAAGTATGTCTTGCTTTTAGGAAAATAGTGGCGTTTTCTTTTGGAAATGTCAAAAAATATTTTGTAACGTTTTTGAGGAACAAACACGTGTGACAGTCTCTGTAACTGAGTATTTATTGATGGGCTTAACTTGATGATATGGGTTGAAAACAAAGCCAGGCATTAACTTAAACATTGAAAGCCTTAGTAGAAGTGGTTAGCCCGGATTGCTGTAGTATCCATTGTACTGGGAATGAATAGAGAAATGTGACTCAAGGTGACATCAATCTCCAGAGGTCAGACAATGAAAGGCGAGCTGTGGTAAAGAACGCCTCCATTCTGAGTAAGAGAAAGACTGACCGTTGGCCCTTTTATTGACTGGGCACAATGTTCAGGCAGCTAGGGAAATATTTTCATTCTGACCACTATGGGTCAAGATGCAGTGGCTCCCCGGATGAAACACAGTAACGTTAGCTCAGTACAATCAATGAATACCCTGCTTTCCTGTTAAATTGACACCAATGGTTAACTAAAATTTGTGATATTTCATTACAGATGTAAAACGAATAAATAAAAAATGCGGATTCTGTAACTGTAAGAATATGTATCTATCCCTGGGTTTGTCTTGTCAGATTATAGCATGAAAACAAGGCTGGACCCTTACTATAATTACATGTAGAATGCATTTAGTGCTTCAATTTTTAAACAGAATTTAAGAATTTTGCAGAAAAAAATCAGATAATTTACTAGTACAATTTTAATCTTTGTAAGAGCATATATGTCTAGGCCTATATCATGGGTTTAGTTTATTACAACACCTGATGGTGGGGTATACATGTATAAATGATATACCTCTTTAAACACAATTAGAAACAGGTCTCCATGGTTATTTTAGACAAGAAGATTTTCTCTGTGCACGTGTGTTTTATAGTTCATAAATATAGAATAAACAGTCAGGGCATGTAGAGGTAGTCTGACACATATGACAGGTTAAATATGGCAACTGGAGATGGACAGTAAGAAATCTCTCCACCACTGTATCATCCCTTATCAATACATCAACATAACTCAATAAACCAACTCTGGACCAGTTTGTTTTCTCAGTCACATAGAGCATCTCAAGGTGCCCAAACCAAATGAAATATTAACTGGTTATAACTGTTAACTTGTAGCTACAAGTAGCTAGAGTGCATGAATGATATCCCTGGTTACTATCTTTGAGCATAAGCTAATAAAAACATATTCGCAAATTGACAAGGGGTTAGAGCGCAGAGCAAAAGAAAACAGTAGATAAGAGTCATAAATAGACGATACCAAGGGGCTACAAGAAAGGGAAAAGAGAAAGGTAAAATATCCATCAACTCTGCAGAATACAAGCCAGGAAATAAAAATCATCACCGTTCTCCTTTCTTTTGGACTTGCATTATGGGCAGGCATGTGAATCAATGGCGACGGCCGAACACGTTTGCCAAGAGGTTACGCAAAGTCCATTTCGAGAGAACGGAGACCTTTTGTCTGTCAACTGAATATACGTTCTCCATGGGGAAAAAAATAACTAAGGAAATCATAAATCAGACCTGCAATATTTGCAAAAACACTCCTCGTGTGTGAAAGTTAAAGTGAAACTAAAGGGAAAATCTAGACCAAAATAGCAGTGGAATAAGAAATTGTTTAATTAGTTAAAGTCTTTTAGAAAGTAAGTATAACAGTATTCTCAATTTTTGGGGGGATTACACTTTCTTCCCAATATGTGTACCAAAGTAATATGTTGGAATTTTTTAGATTTTTAATTGGCCTCATACCCACAATGCCCTGAGAATATCGGAAATCCCTGACCCATCGAGAACAAAGAGAAGGTATTCCATTAATTGTCCCCAGAAAACAAAATAGGATGGTCTATATTGCACATGCCATTTGATTTCCAATAATGTAGAAATAGACCAATGTATAAACAGAATGGGTTGACCCACTAGACATCATAATATCATAATATAGTATACTAGTAAGAAAACTCCGTAAATATTATAACAGTTTGATTGAATATTTTGAAATATAGGTTATGAACATTTAACGTTGATTGATTGATTGGGGTTTAACATCGCACTCAACCGCTAAGGTTGTATGGCGGCATAAGTACCAACCAATCAAAAGATCACCCTCCTCACCGACTTATATCTAAATTAAAATCAGGAAAGCTAATGTATTTATGAACACTAAAACACACGGGCACAGGGAAAATCTTCTTGTCTAAAATAACCATGGAGACAAGTTTTTAATTGTGTTAAAAAGAGGTATATCATTTAGACCTTTATACCCCATCATAAATTGTTGTAATAAAGTAAACCTATGATATTTCATTAGGTTGACGACTAACAGGAGCTTGGCCTTAGTCAGTAGAATCTAATGTATTTGGTGTACTTAATGTTCCTCCTAGATGGGTCAGCAAACATGGCTAAAGCAGAGCCACAATGCTCAAACCGGAGTGTGAACATTTACAGAGTTTCTTTATTACAGTCTGTGTTAGTACTGTATGTATACTACAGGAATCCAGACTGGAGCATTCAGCTTATTCCATATCTAATAAAGCAATGTAAACTGGCCCATTGAGTTAATTTGATAGTGGGGTTAAGTGGGGATTTGATATGAGACTACTTGTCACTAGCCTCACTATGTGTACATAAGCTTTTCTGAAGCCAGACTTTATCAGATTGTTATCAGCAAAAAAGGTTTAAACACCGTGTTTAAGTGGATTGTTTAATAGCTAGCATAGTCTTGTTTAAAATGATCAAACACTGTGTTTGAGTGGATAGTTTAATAGGTAAGATATTCTTTAAAAAAAAAGATCAAAAGCAAGAATTATCCTGGAAAATTAAAAACAGCATTTTGCCGGTACATTCAATGACTGCACTGCAACCTGTACAATTAATAAGTATGTTGACTCAGTTTCAGGGAGAAAAATGAAGAGAGGCAGAAATGTTGATATAATCAGGGGGATGTCAAAACACAATCGTGTGATAAAGAAACGTCAAAACTTGTACTTTTAACAGCCAATCTTTGCATATATATATACTGGCTAAGGTCAAGCTCCAGTCAGTCGTCAACCCAATGAAATATAATAGGTTTAGTTTATTACAACAATTTATGATGGGGTATAAAGGTCTAAATGATATACCTCTCTTTAACACAATTAGAAACTTGCGTCCATGGTTATTTTAGACAAGAAGATTTTCCCTGTGCCCGTGTGTTTTAGTGTTCTTAAATATATATATATATAACCGGATTAGAAGATTCTCCCTGTGCCCGTGTGTTTTAGTGTTCTTAAATATATATAACCGGATTGGAATTTAAGTCTCAATTTATTAATACACTGTTCAAAATTGTTATAAGCACTAGGCAGGTCTAGAGTACTTTGTTTCATGTATTGCTATAGTATAGTAACTAATAACAGACCAGTACATATATCTTGAAGACAGGCCTTATCTATGGTGCAGGCAAGTGAACACCATCTATCATCCACAAACTAAGTAGATAGGGTGGAAGGAGGCTGAGGTCTGGCGGATCAGCAGCAGGGGTAAAGCTGGTCAGTTTACTGTGGGATGGTTCAGTGGGGGTGATGGCCAGATAGGAGGGGGGAAACTGCTGTATGAGATACAATGCAGATAAAACCCAGTGCTACAATCAGGAAGAGAGATACACAGGTCTCTGACCTTCACTGCCAACTCCATGTGCAATGGTAATTTGTGAAGATAAGAAACTCCAAATCAAGAGATGAAAATGACAGAATGGAGATAGTCCTCAAATGAGTTCTTGTCAGCTAACTACAGCAGTAACCCTTAAGATGAGCAATGCCATTGGGTGGCTTGGGTAGCTAAATTGTTACAACATCACTGATGCAGACAAGCCTGTTATTTCATACCAGATGACAGGTTATCTCCCCGGGGTATGACCTCTTCTGTGAAAGAACATTGCATCAGAGTTTCTTTGTAGTTATTTATTTATATTCCTTCTCAAAACATTGAAAACCCAAAATTTAAAAAAATCCATTAGGACCAAAATTCTTTTGTACTACATGTATGTATAAAGGTGTAAATGATATACCAGTACCGCTTGGTATTTTAGTTCGCCCCTCCCCCAATTAAGGGCTATTAATATGCTCAGTAAAGGAAACCAGGCCATTCATATTCAATTTACATTTCATCATTTAGTTTGTTGTACTCTAAATCTAAACAAGAAAGATACATGTATTTCAGTCTGGAGAGTTAAATATAAAACCAAATTTTATAATAAAAAGGCTCAAAGTAAGCAAAAGCATTTGCTAAAGGCACACTATAAACTGAAATTAAAATTATTGTTCATAATAAAAGTTTCATTTACAGTTTTCTGTAAGTTTCCCAAAAAGAGTAAGCTAGAGGCAACTTTCTATTTTTACAAAAATTTCAAAGTATTTCTAATTTGAAATGTAAAGATTAATTTTTTTGGTGTCAACAAAAACTGAAAAGAGGAGTCTGAGCATGTACACAAGGGCCTGAAATGATACACGACAGTCAGTTTAGTGACCAGCCTAATAGGACAGGCCAACAGAAGGACTAAATCTGAAAAATACAAACAAAAGATTTGGTATGATGGACAGAAAAATGTCTGCAAATAAATTTGAGACTGTAAACTAAGACCATAAGCCCAGAAATGTGTGTCATCAAATATAACTGTTGGTGTTCGGACTGAATTTTTACTTGTCTTTATCCACCAGTTTATAGACCCTATAAACATAACGGATTTGAGTATTTAATCTGCATTATGTTTACTGATCATAAACTTGGGTAAATTTGATTTCTCCCCAAAAGTAGAATGGGTATGGCGAGTGTGCGTTTAAAGAAACGATATGGATTTCATGAGAAGCAGCCCAGACATGTTATAATAAGGGGATATGATAGGACCTTAGAATTAGTGTCGTCCACGGACTTGGGCTCAATGACTTATGACCAGCCTGAGGCTAAGAGATCAGAGACTTAAGGTGGAGAGGAATTTCTAGGTTGAAAATAGTCCAATTGACAAACAAGACAGTCGCCTCAAGCTACAATCCACTAGTCCACCTTGTGTCAACCTTCAAAAACTAATTTACAATTGAATATTGTCAAAGAGTAACAGATACAGTTTATCATAACGTGTATAGCTGAATTGATCTGAAAGTCCTTGTCAAGGTTTAGAACTTCAAACGTAAGTGGTCAGACTTCCATCAGCACAAAATCACACTTGCGACAATGTCTTCGAAAGAAGGACCTATCATTCGTGTGTTCCCCAATATCGATTAAGAGAAAGAGTTTCGACATAATTCCCGTTAAAGTTTTAGATATTGTGATTTTATAACTAAGGTTGTTCTAACAAAACTTGTGTTAACAAAAAAATGTATTAACGATAACACACTTTAAAACTATTGATCATTGCGATAAACTGAAATAATGTTATGAAAAAGCGAGAAAAAAAATCTTTCTCTCCCCCCTCAAAAAAGTTGTTCGGTAGACATTTTTTAGGGTTTTTTTTGTTATTAGGGAGCATTTTGGGTAGATAGGGTTATGATAAACAGAGGATATTTTGGTTAACCTAAAAAAATCTGCTTGGGCTTTATGTATTTAACTTTTAACCTTAAACATTGAGAGTTTTAGGCAGTTGCCTACCAGATGAGCTTTTCTTACACATGTGTTTTATAAACAAGTAGCAAGTTTTATCAACAACATGAGTCAAATTGCCATAATCTTGTAACAATTCAAGTGGTGGTAAAATTGTTAAAAAAGCATGTTATTCAGACACTTAACAAAAGCAATTGCATAACCTAAACAAAATCCTCACTTTTCTGACACTTAGTATAGGAAAACAATTAATTTAGGGTTTACTGATAAGCATATGCTTATATCTGTTTTAATTAATGGAGAGAGAAACAAATGAGACAGATGACAATGCATGGATCCTAGTTTGAGCACAATAGATCTATGTAGTCTAAATATTTATTTCTTTAAATTATTTATCTATTTTTTTTTAAATATACTTCAAAGCCATCTTACATGCATTATGCATTTTTTTGGTGAAGAAAAGTACCAAGTATGCTTTAAATCAAACTATTCATTTGTAATTGACTTGTTAAAAACATAAATAATTGCGGGGCCTCTGGAAAGTAACGATTGCACCTGAAAAGTAAAATTTGCACCTGAAAAGTCAAATTTACCCAGAAAAGTAAAAATTGCCTCAGAGATCTGTTCCAGGCCCTGGCCCTTCAGTTTAAACCAAACATGTTGACCCCTTGTTACCAGCGGAAGTGCTTTATTAAAAAAAAATGTAAGTACGTGATTGATTAATGTTTTTGTCATACTCAAGATTATCTTACTTGTATTGGACCGTTGCCAGGTTTGGGGGAGGAAACAGGCCCAAAAGAAACCCCAATTTCAACGAGGACCTAGAAACCCTCAGAATGTTTGTGTGAAAGAAATTTGGAATTAGAAGATCAAAATTTGTACTCACATTGAATATCTAAGGTGGCTTCCTGGCTAACAATGGAATATGCACTAGGGACATTTGTTGTTGCAATACATCGAAATCCTCCATCGTCTTCCCCACGTAAAACTCGTAAAATCCTCAAGTTACTGTCCTCTTGGAACCTTCGACTTGTATTTGTCAAAGGCTTGTCATTTAAGGTCCAATGAAAACGTATATTAGTCCTATCCGACACATCACACTGTAGTCTGGTCTCCGTACCCTCCACTACGTTTTTACTCTGAGGGTTCTTGCTGAAGAAGAACACTGGGATATCCTGTCCACTCACAAACAATACAACTGAAATCAAAGAACGAACAAACCAGGTGAAATCATTTATCATAAATAAAAATCATTAACAGGTATTTAGAAAAGAAGATTTTCCCTGTGCCCGTGTGTTTTAGTGATCATATTCATGAACACTAAAACACACGAGCACAGGGAAAATCTTCTAGTGATCATAAATAATGTGAGAATCATGGACATTACAGGCCTCCATACAAAGAATTTTCAGGTAATTGTTAAATACTGTAGTTCTCCTGCTTTTGGAGCCAGGGATTTTTTGATCGTCAGAAATCCAGTGTTAAAAGATCGATCTCATCAAATTTAAATTTGATCAAGTATCAGGTTTCAAGTTCCATATATCCATGATCTTTTTAAGACTTAATATATTTATGAATATTAAATCACAAGGGCGCAGGGAAAATCTTCTTGACTAAATATGGTAAACATGCACGACCTACGTTACTATGATGGCAATTAAAATGACATTTATTTTCTATTTGTTAGATAAACAGTTAAAAAATCATACTTCAGGAAGGCTCTGAACGGAAGCACATAGGGGCAGACCAAACTCTTTATGCCTAAATGTGAGCAGGGGCCTAGAGATAACTGATCGGGTGTACATTTCGTTCTTCAGATGATTCATGGAAGTTTCCATGTGATTGTCAATTTTTTCAGAATATGTACCCTATTAATAGGTTTTGTGTCGCAAACTGTTTCCGTCGTCTCTTGAATAATATGGAGGCCATATTGAATTATGTAATATTTTTGCCTATAACATAGAGGCCAACACAAAGTAATAATGTTGTTTTGATGAAAGAAATAAACAATAGGATTTATGGAGAATACATTGGGACCAGACAAAGTTTAAGATAGGCTTATCAGGGATTTACCGGACCCTTAAAACCTGCATCTCTGACCCTCATCTGACCCTGACCCTGCATCTTTTTTTCACTAGGACCCCAAAATTGCAATGAGAAGGGTCAGATGGGATTCAAATAAATAGCAAAATATTATACAAATCAATCATGCATATTTAAACACTAATTGGAACCCACCAAATGTATATGGGACTCTACTTTTTATCTGATGGGGGTCCAATGAACTCCAATATTTTGAGAGAAAGGGAAAACCCTGGGCTTATACAGTATTGGCTATAAGAGACAGTGTGTACTGTTCCAGGAGTAGACCTACTTAGCACCCTTACACCAAAACCGCCATTCTAACCCAAGATCACAAAGGCAGGCACAGAAAAGTTGTACCACAAAAGCTTGCCTCACATGAATAAATGCATGAGGCACTGCAGTAGAAAAAAAAACGTCCAGAACAATAAATGAGCCAAAGGTCACACTGAAGAAGTGTGTCGATTAAGACAGTTGAGAATAGACAGTAGAAAACTCCACTTTTAACCCAGACAAACACTGGGCCATTGATAAATCACATCCCTCTGAAACAAGATTACAACTCATTTTTCATCCAGACCAAGTTTTCTTTTGGCATGTGTTAATTTTAAAGGGGCGGAATGGTTCTGGGGATGGGGTTTCATTGGAGCCAGACATGTTTTTTCAAGAAGGTGTGGGGCATGCCAAACTCTCCTGATTTTTTGTAAATATCTTAAATCGTTCTTCTCAATCTTTTTTTTTTTTTCGATAAGGCTACTTAAATAAACCTTTATCTATGAATAGTAAAACATACGGGCACAGGGAAAATCTTCTTGTCTAAAATAACCAGGGAGACAAGTTTCTAATTGTGTTAATAAGAGGTATATCATTTAGACCTTTATACTCAATCATAAATTGTTGTAAGCTTTATTAATATCTTTCATCATTCAGCAAGATATGGTAGACTACTGTTCTTTTGAATAATAATTTACAAAGAAAATAATTATAACTCTTTTCCTTTGTTTATTTGCTCTTCTAAAGCAAACTAAATGTAGATTAATAATGTTGTCTTTTGTTTATTATCTCCAGTCATTGTTGGTAAATTCGTTAAACATATACGTATTATACAGCCGGGATAGGGAAAGACGATCACTGTTTAACGGATTTCTGGTGCAGGCCTCCTGGAGAGAGGTTGTCTTTAACATTGTGCCCTCAAGTTTTGAGAAAGAAAAAATCATCCAAACAACATTTATCACCGAAAAAGAAAAATGTTGTGATAGTTATGAATGGCCGTGCAAACGTATATCTGTCTTCACATGTGTTGGAGTCATCGGAGATATCATTAGGGGAGTCGGAGTGTCAGATAGTCCCTTGACTCCCTTCCCTAACAACACCTACTGCTACTGTACCCAGATTATAACATGTAATCTTTACGTTTTGTTCTGTATCTTTCTGAAGGGGAGTAGGCCTATAGCAGTAATCTTGTTATTTTAGAAAAAACATTTTCTTGAAAAGAACAATTCCGCACATGTGAAATCCTGAGAATACTGTTCATTACAAGACAAATGTGCTAAGCTTATTGTTACCCATCTGCGCAAGAATAACATAGTTACATAACTGACGATGTCTCGTAAAAATCACAGACATGTCATCAAATACATGTAGGCTTATACATGTAGGTTTTAAATTTGTTTTTTTGGTTTTTTAATTAATTATTTCTGAAGGGAGCCTCTAACTTGTATCGTTTTCTAGGCCATATTTTTTCACTTTGAAAGTTATGTGGATATGTTTCATGTTCATTGACATGAGAATGGCGAAAGATTCAAAGGAATCGTAAGATCCTACATGTATGTTACTTATGAACATTACAACCTTGGAAAGTGTTTTCCAATTTGCGTTAAGGGGCCTTGGTGGCTCAGTCGGTTAAAGTGATTGTCTCTCAGTCAGACACAGGCTTCCCATCCATGTGGCGCAGGTTCGAATCTCACTCAGACCAAATAAAACCGAAAAAATTTCAAGTGGATTTTTCTGATTTTCGTATGTGGAAGAGTTGCTAGGTACATGTACTTGACGAAGGTCAGGGTTTTCTTCAGGCAGAGCCTGGTCCCCCACCTCCTCTAAACCCGGCAACGCCGCCATGTAAGTGAAATAATCCTGAGTCCAGCGTAAAACATCAATCAATCAACGAATCCAATTTGCGATAAATGTGTTGAAGAACATGTAAGCTTACAATACCAAGTCGAAAATTAAATTTTAAGAGCAGCACAAACGAAATTCAATGGCTACATTTCTCACTAAAACAAGATCTATTGACCATTGTGATTGATCAGTCTTGCCTATATTGTTTGTTTTAAGGTAGGGTTAATGATAAATGAATGCATATTTGATGATCTATACTCCATTCATCTAAGATTTACTGATAAATCACATGAGAGCAAAAGGGGGAAGGTGAAAAGTAGTCTATTATTAGGTTCACATAACTTGAATTTTGCACCAAGAAATCTTAAGTATTGTAAAGCGAAATTCAGATAAGCCAAAAATATAGGTAGGCCTACAACCCTTTCTATTTGACCTGACTGGCAGGGGATCTTTTTAACCATTAACAAACTATTTATGACTATTTAATTCAGTTTACTGACTGGTCTATAGTCTAGTGTTGGGCAATAAAGAGAGCAGCAAACCTTGGCATTTGTCAAGGAGAATTGCTAGCCCAGACCAGTTGAATCGGAACACAGCATCTGAGCCTCATGTTCCAAAACTAACCCATAAATTCCTTCTTATCACTGTTTTATTGCCTCTCTAGAGGTATCAGTAAACCAAGTGCTATAATATATTTAAGCTGCTGTAATCCCAGGTGGTACTAAAAACACAGGCTACTTTAGACCCATAAAAATACAGTCTACAATTCAATGAAAAAGAAGATTCAATGACTTTGCTTGTACAAGAGAAATGCTTGTACTTGTGAACTTAGAACTAAACATTTTAATTAGCTAATATGAATCAGTCATTTTCCCACACAAATTTTGTTCTTGTAAACACCAAATCCACCGTGGACAGAAAGTTAAAGGCATATTCTCTCCACTAAATTCCAGTGGTTGGTTTTCAAAAAGTATTAGGCTTTATATCGGTTTAACTTTGAAACCCAACAATTAAATTCCTTTGTTACACAACGTCATTTAGACCTGTATTAAAGCCTAATACGATTTTGAACTATTCAGCCCTAAATACTGTTTACATTGAAAATGCAGTTGTATGGTTTACTGAATTTTTCCCTGACAAAAGACGTTCCTTTTTTTCCAAAATTTTAAAGTTTTGGCATTAATTTTATTTGATTTGTTTGAGGGGCACAAAACGCCTGCAGATAAATTTGATTGATTGATTGATTGTTTGGTGTTTTACGCCGCGCTCAAGATTATTTCACTTATATGGAGGCGTTGCCAGTTTGATGGTGGGAGGAAACCGGGCTCTGTGCCCGGAGAAAACCCACCACCTTCCGCTGGTAACTGGCAAACATCCCACATAGGTCGTTCGAGTGAAAACCCAGTCCGAAAATTTTCAAATTTTTGGACTGAGTGGGAATCGAACCCGCGACCCATTGGTGGAACAGATAAATTTGAGACTTTAGTATGGACAGAACGATATGGGATGAAGGTAATCCAACAATCAAGTTAACCGGTTACTTACTGATCGTTATTGTTGTATTCGGGCTTCAATTCAATGCATGGTTTTAGACCCCCATTTATAAAGAAATTTTAAAAATAACTGGGGATACCTACTGTGCTCTATGTTTAATTTTAGTGGTTTTACTTGTAGTAAATTTGTGTAAATTGGCATTCTTATTAAGTGTCCGAAAGGTTACGTGCGACGAGTGGGCCTTCACATGTAATTCACAATGACACTGAGAGACAGTACAGTACATGTGAAGACCGTTATTAAAGTAAACTGACTTTCAAGGAGTTTTAGACGTACAGATGATATGATGCAGTGACAAGTACCGGTACCGTTTTTCAGGCATCCCTCATAATTACTACCCTTATTTGAGAGAACTTATTTTTCTATACAAATGCTTACATGGCACTTTAAAATAGAAATTGAAACAAACAATTTTCCCATCACTATTCGCTAACCTGAATAAATGTAGCGCTGCTTGAAAAGTGGTATTCCATTTAATATCTGTGCTTTATTGTTACAAAAACATATTTTTAAAGCACCTATTTTCAAATATCTGGGAATATCTTGCATGGTGCCGGACATACTGTCAAGTGGCTGTGTGTAGAGAAGTGGAGAAGTGATGTACAGGCTGGGTTTAGTAGTCATTCATCAAACTTATTTAGTTGAAGAGGAAGACGATAAATAATACAGTAGACATAAATCTTGTGTTAATTTGGTTTCAGACAAAATAGGGTCGCAGCACAGTCTGACTGGCTTGTAAGTGTGAAAACTTAAGAAAGTTTATGTGAATATAAGCATGGCCCCTAAGTTAAGATAGGTAGATAAAGACACCAATGGGAAGAAACTGATATTGTGACATGTGAGAAAGGACACCATGTGGGAGCACAGTTACATCAACACATTGTGAGGTGTCAGCTCTCAAAATTCCAAGAAGCGATATAAGGCAATGCTAGAGTAAAATCAAATATCCACACCCTAAAAATCTGAATTAAAAAGGTTTGTGTGTGGGAATGGACACCGTGAGGAAAAATGGGGATGCCCCGATATGGTGGCATGACAGGGAGGATTTCCCACGAGAGAGTCCCACAGTTACACCACAATTCTTTGAGGACTAGGAAGAGGCGCAATGCGATAGAACGGGACACCAAAATGTGATTGACTGATTGTTTTATGTTGCATGAAAGACTTCACTTATATGGCGGCGAGGGGGTGGCAGGATTAGTGGGAAAGGAAACAAGACTGTTTGCTAGGAAGAAACCCCTGACCTTCCAAACAGGGCTATCAAATGAAAAACTCACTCACAAATTTGCTACTTTTTTTTTAAATTGTATTTCGAACCAGCGACACATTGATGAGAGGTTTGTTTCAGACTGAGAGACTATCCCTCTACGGACTGTGTCATATGGCAAGAGGAAAAACAGTGTTAAATACCACAGAATCAAATGTGTTAAATGTTAAATTGAAAATCTGCTGGCTTGACAGATACTAGCTACATTTGAATCCAAATTTACAACAAAGGGAATTTACACGGAGAGTTCCTTTACAAACAATATTTTGGTAAAGAAAATCATGAATTTCAAGGCATTCAGCATCTGACCAAGAAGATACCTTGATTGTTTCTTAAACTGTTTTCCCATATCATTCACAAAGGTCAAATAGACAAGGAGGCCACTTCTGAAGGTTAGAGGTTAACTGCACTACTTTTACAGCAGAGTAGCACACACATCTTAGAACAAGTTCCTTCAAGAAAATAACACCTCAGGAACAACCCATAAATAACCCCTGTTTTGGCATACTTTCAACCGGGTATCCCAGAAACTTCCTAGTTTGCACATCTTTTCTCACCAACAGGGCCGTAAAACAAAGAGGGCTTGTAGCCAACTGAAGGCTAACTTCAAAACTCTGAAGTGATCCCATAGCAAACTTAAACTTTTATAGTTTAATTCATTTGTTTTTACACTAAAGTGACATGAGCTGCCAAAATTCACACTTTTCCTAAATTATTATGATCGCCAAGGCAACGAGAGAGATTAAAGCTCATGCTAAGACTAAATGGTTGATGTTGGGATCAGGAAAGTCTGCAACCAATTCAAACAAAATGAATGTTTGAAAAGTCAACAAAATTTAAATAAATGGGACTTACATTCATTTATTTTAGGTCAAAGTTCAAAACAGTAGTTTAAGGCCCATTCTTGGGACCAGTAGGCTAGCATTAAAAAACAAATTTTGTTTTTAAATTATATCTACGTTTCGGCAGCTCATGCCACTTTAATGATCACAATAATATTGAAGAATCAGTGAGTGAGCAACTCAAAGTGACTTTAATTTTCTCTCACTTGTTCCAGGAATGAGTTACACATATCTCTATCTGACCACTCACTGAGGCAAGATGTCCAGAGGAAAAAGAAATGACCTAAGGCTGAATTGATTGCTAGTGTATTGGATTTGTGCTGGACAATGGTGAGTGCAGTATGATGTGACAGGGGGAGTGACAGGAATGGTAATGAATCAGCTATTGATGGGTGACAAGCTGGCGGGTGATAGATGCACTGCTTTTGTTTGCATTGTCACCAACTGGCCAATGCTCACTGCACCCTAGGGCTCATTTCTGCTTGACTGACACTGGGAGAGCGCATACCTAGTATACTGGTGATCCCAACACACAACACCACCTTTATAGACGGACATTTCACAAAATAAAGATAAAACAGTGCCCAGAGAGAATAACTTAACTTTAATCCCTATTATACTCTACTTTACATACATTAAGCCAATTGCCTATGTGAAGACAGTAACAGATTTGCAATAAAAAACGCTTAACAGAAAAATAAAATCCTAAAACTAAAAGGAAGGGTTTTATTAGATGTTAGGATTTACATGTATGATCTGAACGAGTGACTTATTGTATACTCAGAATATTCAATATTTCACCACTTGACCTATAAAATCACGCAGGTAATCTACAACTATGAAAAATGGTTCACAAATCGTAAAATAGTCTTCCAAAAAATACATCAAAGATGCATTATGACAGATTTGAATTTACTGCAAGGAATTTCAAACGAATAATAAAAAGTGAAGATAATTTGCCAGATTCAAAGCCAGCTTGTTTGCAGGAGACGCATGGGACAAACACATACACTGAAATATTGGTCTGCAGGCCTGGCCAACACTGATTTTTATATTTCGGTGTGCTTATAATTTTGTTATTGCAAGTTGAAAAAAAAATCTTTGAAGTGGCATGAGCTATTTCAATTTGGACTCTGAAGATTGGTACCAGTTAAATGCTTTCATGTTGTTGTTCATCAAAATGAGGAACAGTTTTTGGAGTTTAAGGTGATTGATTTTTTGCCAATCTAAAATCCGGTGGTACATGATCAAACACCACAAGACGCTTGATTTCAAATTTTGTCATATGAAATTTGGAAAATATATCAAAATATATGCCATTATAAAACATTTTTATTCATGATGTTTTTTCAAAATGATAAACTTGTCATGAACACAGGCATCAAGTGCTCATTCCCAACAAAGCCTGACATACCGCATAAGCCAAAGAATGGGAAGTGCTAAATAAAAATACTTTTGAAATTTAAAATTAAAATTTTAATCACAGACTTTTGTTCAATTGATATTCACACATTTTTGTTTTCATCTTATGGCCCCTTCCCAAAAAGTTAGGGTTAGGAGTCAGAATAACTTTGTTATTAAAGATTTTTTTTTTACATTAACAGTAAATAGTCAAACCCTTTTTTAGTTTGCAGATTTGAAACATATGTTTGTCATTGTCAGAGGAAAAGACTAATTTCCCCCCAAAAGGAGGTTTGGAGATTTATAGCATTCAAGAGAGCTGTGAGGTCTTAAGGTGTTTGAGCGACTTATTTGTGTCTTCAGTACAAGTAACATGGCATAGTCAGGAAATAAAGAAATTGACTTTCGCCTCTCATTGCTCTTTAAGGAATAAATCAAAAGGAAGGGAGTCAAACATCAGGAGTCAGCAGAACTACATGAAAGAGGATTCTTAAAAATATGACTGAAAAGCATATAGGATTATCAATAAATGTCCTTTTTCCATTTCAGTTCCCATAAGTATCCTGGCTTGAGGAGGGCATTTCAAATATATCATTTAAAGTATATATACCAGGAACAAAAATACTGGAAGTTTATAGGATGAAGTTAAATAGTATGTACAGCAAGTTTTAAAGTTTTCTTTGTGTGTCTCCAGAAAGGTATGCCCACATTTTTCCTAGAACAGTCTCTATAACTTAAAGTGGCATGAGCTGCCAAAATTCACACTTTTTCCATAATTTCTGATCGTCACGACAGTAAGAGGCTTTGAAGGCCATCGAAAAACTAAATGATTTGCGTTGGAATGAGGACAATCCATACAGTATGTGGCCTGTCTGAACAGAAAACATGTTCGAAAAGTAAACAAAATTTAAAGGGGCATGAGCTGCCGAAATTCACACTTTTTTCATAATTGCTGATCGTCACGACAGTAAGAGGCTTTAAAGGCCATCGAAAAACTAAATGATTGGCGTTGGAATGAGGAAAATCCATACAGTATGTGCCCTGTACGAACCGAAAACGTGTTCTAAGCCAAAGTTAGTTCAAAACAATACTTTATCGTACATTTTCGAGACTAGAAGCACTAAAAAGCTTCTGAATTATACGTCTTGAGAAAAATAGCTGATAATTTCAACATTCTGTGTTTACGTCAAAATATCAACATTTTGGCAGCTCATGCCACTTTAAATAACCAGGACGATCATTCATTCATTCTAAGCCAACGTTAGTTTAAAACAATACTTTGCAGGGACTGATCCAGGGAAAATTTGGGCATACCATTTCGGTTCAAAATGTTCCACCAATAAGACAAAAACAACATCTCTGGCCAAAAAATCAGCATTAAATGCTATTTTGACATTAAAATCTGTTGGTTTTAAGAATTTGGGCGGATTTTTTGCTTGTGAGTTTGGGCGCCAATACCTGTATACAGGTATCAAAATGTCTCTGGATCAGTCTATGCTTTGTCGTACATTTTCGAGACTAGAAGCACTAAAAAGCTTCTGAATTATGCGTCTTGAGAAAAATAGCCAATAATTTCAACATTCTGTTTTAACGTCAAAATATCAACATTTCGGCAGCTCATGCTACTTTAAAACACTTTCTCTTTGTTAGTGAAAATTCTACCAGAAGAATGGTGTCATCGGTCACTACAAATGATACCGATATACATGTACCCGTATTTGAACTTCTGTCAATAATTTCCTCATTTTGCTTTAATGAAAAGTTAAATTTTGTTATTGACAGTAAACATTTAAAATCATGTCTAAATACCATTAAAGAAAAATAGAATTTTAGTTTATGATTTTAGATGCTGCTTAATTTAACTTATTTATATTTTGTAGACCCTCAAAGCCTTGAACGACAAAAAAAAAAAAGACAAAGACCGTTGAAAATTGTATTTGAATCTTTAGACCAACTCTTAATTCCACAGTAAAAAGTTTACTATAGTATTGAAAAACTTTTGTGTTTCTATATTTCAAAAGGTCTGTTTCCATTATATAACTTGCTAAAATAGTGGTTCGATAAGAATAATAAAGGTTTGATAATGAAAACAAAATGTTCGTTTAGGTGATGAAAATATCGCTGACCAATAACCCAGTGGTCAGCACATTGATAAGGTATTTTGGGCACATATTAATTCCCCAGCCTTGAAATCGAAACTGACCAGGCAGTATATAATTAGATATATTCTCTAGTTTATATTAAGCACAAGAGCTGACGATGGAATACTGGTCAATATAAAACAACCCAAGGGAAGTCATTTAGAATGAGATACAGAAGAACGGTCTATTGCAGCGGGGATGTGACGGCAGACGGGGGAAGAAAGCCCTAAGACCGGGGAAAATGTACGCCTACTTCAGAGGGCCTACAACCAGTTAAGCCATGCTCGCTTATACGTCGTTAAGCTCCCATCGGTAGATTTCCATTTATACCGAAAAGGCACATTTTCCTTCTCTGTTTGTCTTTAAATATGCTACTCACCGTGTATAGTTGTTAACAGAAGGACAGGAAGGCCTCTGTAAATTAAATCCTTTTCCATGTTGATTTTGTACATCCCATTTTCTAAATGTAAATCCAAATTCCCGTTGTTAATAACGCACGTTTACTCTCACCGACTCGACCTTCCTCCGTCCATGTCACTTCTCGTGTTTACTGCACGGCTTCATTGAAGCTACCGCCTTTACGGGCACACCACTGACGAATGCACTCCCAAAATATAATCCAATGAACAAGCCGAGATCTTTAGCGCGCTGTGAAAAGCAAGTCGCATATAATTCAATGGCCTGGTAAAAATACTAAAATGAACTTATCTTCACGCAGAATGTGGTGTTTTGATAGCAAAATTTCTAAGGGGTTTATCTCCAATTATTGGCGGATGGATTTCTTAGAATGCCGATTCGGCCAATCACAAAGCAGCCTCTTCTCGACTCAGCATCTGTATTGTTTACAGTTTGGGAAAAGCACATGGCGTGTGAAGAGGCAGCTGAAAGGACGTCGGAACCTCCCTCGACGCGTCGGCAAAAGAATTGATCCTAAAGATTTTTTTCTGGGGAAGCAAGGATTGAAGCCAGACAATACATTAACGGTTGCATGGGTCGATATTCTCGCGAGGATATGTATGACTGAAAGTGGTATTTGTTCACTTTCGCGAGTCATAAAGTTTTGTATTTATTTATTGACAATGCTCCGACCTAGAGCTCCAGTGTTTCGATGGGTGATCCAGACCTATAATGATCCGATGGGTGATCCACGGTTTAAGGCGACTGAAGGACTTTTTTACTTGATCTGAGACATAAAACATACGGAGTGAGAATATCATTATAGTTTGATGGACGCAACAAAACCTTTCGATAATTTGTGCTTGTAAACTCAAAACAAAAATATTAATTTGAAATGAGTGCAGCCTAATCCAGCACTCCAGTCCAATGTCGGGTTGTTTGGCACGTGTTTATATAGGCCTACCATTCTGACAATTTAATTAGATTTTATTTTTGCTATGTTTAGCCTAATTTTTGGGGATTTTACTCTGTTGGTAAGCCCTCGTTGATACCGGCGCGCTTCTTTTCGAAAATGGCAGAGCTAGTTTATGTCGGCAGTGTCTCTAAAAATATAGACGCGTTTCACATATCAAATGCACATTCGTACGATTATTTGAGACTACATTTCTAGGGGACGGTTAAGAGATACGAAATTAATGAGCCAAATGACGTTCTCGCACCATTGAGACCAGGTTTGCTGAAGGCACGGGTAGAATCACAGTAAATATTATAATCACAATACTCGATTGATCAATATTTTACGCCGCATTCAAAATTAAAAAATATTTCAATTATTCATTCGGCTTTGTCAGGTTTAGTGGAGGAGGAAACCGGGCCCTTTGCCCGGAGGAAACTCCCGAGTATCGGACAACACTCTCACTCAGAAATTAAAAAAAAAAAATGGAATTTGGTCTGAGTGGGGTTCGATCCAGCCCCGCGTCGATGGAAGGCCCGTGCCTGACTGAGGAACTTTCACTCTAACCGGCTGAGCCACCGTGCCCCCCCCCCCCCTCCCTGAAGAATACTAGAAATAAAGACTAATGTCCTGATTATAATAGGCGTGAGACTGGGCTGTGGGTAGAATGGGTCTCCACCTTGGTCATTGAATCAGGGGCAACGGGATTCTCGCAACAAATTCGATATAAGCATTTATTTTCGAATAGTATCAGGGGATAGAAAGAATCATTAATTCCATAAATTACTTCAGCCTTTTACGAGTGCCGCAAATATTGAAAAAAAATCTCGACAAAGAATGACATATCGGTATGTAGTTTTGTACACTATATGAGAACGCCACAAAGCGTAAGGCGTCAATGTAAAATCCGAATTTTGGCAGCTTATGCCACTAAAAATGTTTGGTAATTGTCGAAAGAGAACAACGAATCCGCAAGCTATATGTTGTCAGAGTTATGACCATTTATCTAATTTCATCTTAGAGACATCCGGGTTTAGAGACCCCTGAGTGCATATAGAATAAATCAGGGCACGAGCTGCGGTGTTGGTGCTTTATGCCATGTTCAATATTATTTTCCAAGGACTCTACATGACAGGAAAATGAACTAAAAATTGTTTATCCATGCATTGCTGTGGAAAGAAAAACAACACGTAACACTGCGCAACCTCTTGGCAATGAGTAGGCCTATACATCAGGCAAGTTAAAAAAAAACCCTCACAATATTAATCAATTATAACAATTATAATATCCCTTCTCACTTCATGCTCGGTTACCCAGGGTTAAATTCTCAACAAGCTCACCTTTTAAAGTGAGCGTGAGCGTAAGTTTGTATCGTGGGTTCCGACGCAATCGAGATCTCGTGTCATTCTACGAGATCTTCAACACGAGACTTGATATCTCAACGAATGGCAGTAGGATCAATCTCTATTTTAGATTGGTTCCGACGATGTTCTCACTTCAGCTGCAGGCCCGGGTTCGGACGATGTTCTCACTTCAGCTGCAGGTCCGGGTTCCGACGATGTTCTCACTTCAGCTGCAGGTCCGGGTTCCGACGATGTTCTCACTTCAGCTGCAGGTCCGGGTTCCGACGATGTTCTCACTTCAGCTGCAGGTCCGGGTTCCGACGATGTTCTCACTTCAGCTGCACAAAGCACAAATATTTGGAGAGGAAAAGTTTTTAGATTCTAACGTTTGAACTTGAACCTATAGAAGGGGGCGTGAAAAAAGTATTGTACCATTTGTGTTTCAGTATGCTAAGGCCAGCAGGAATATGGCCCGGATTATGATAGAAAAATACAAATGTCTTCAGTGTAAAATGGCTCGACTTTGAGCCAACGGTCAGTCATTGCTTATAAAAGAACAAGAGTTTGAAACATCTACCAGTCCGGGTTAAACTGCCTTACCAAGGAACCAATAACATGTTTTTACTTTCTTTTCCCAATATCATATTATGTTTAATTTCAGTTGACCCGACTTTATGCCATTGCTGAAGATCCGTGGGCCTACAATTTGGTCAAAATTTTACAAAGTTGTCCAGAATTTTTTACTGACCAAAGCCAAAGTCCTATCTGTCTTCAACCTAATGAAATATCATAGGTCTATTGTAACAAACTATGATTTGGTATAAAGGTCTGCATAAAATACGCGCCCCCCCCCCCGCCCCATACCCACCCACACCTTTTGTCAAGAAGAGTTTGACCGTGTGTTTTAGTGTTCCTAAATATATTACGTAAACAAAAGTTCTACATTTTCTCTCTAATATTATTCATTATATACTTATTCTTACCATGCATCTTTCATCTAGATTCTGATCTTTCTCTTTAGCAGAATTTATGTTAACACGTCTTAACATGTTTGTAAAAGTATAAAAGATACAAACAATTCCCCCCCCCCCCCCCCCCCCCCACCACAAAATCCTGTATCCGCCACGGTTGTCTTAAAGGAGGAGAAAACAAAAAAAAACATGCAATTGTATCGAACGGGCTCCCATAGACCATCGTATTCATGTGTGTGAGTCTTGCACGTGGTTTACGGTGTGAAAATACAATGGAAATGAATCTGCCAGACAAGCTCGTGCTCGATCGTCAGTGGAGCGCGCCATTGACGGTTTGAAATTGACCGGAAAAAGTATTAGTAGATTGCTTCCCTTGCGAGCTTACCATATCTTGTATGGTTATAACCTGCAATGTCAGCGGTAAGACTACCTTTCTGAAAATTCTACAACGATCCCCACAAGTCGCGAAGACAACATATGCAGCCTGTCACGTCTTCCCAAAAGGTTGATTTACTAGCTAGTGTACATTTCAGAGTTGTTAGAGTGTTCGTCTTCTCTTATTAGCGCCTCGAAATGATCGAAATTAACCTAGGTTTAAATGGAAGACTTTTAAGTTGACCAATTTCTCTTACGCTAGCGAGTGATTGGTGGCCAGGCGTATGCTGATTGGCCGATCAAGACAAACAGCTAAGCTCTGCTGTGAAGATGGCTGCCGAGTCAGTTTAGACGTTCTCTGATAACGATTGTTAACTTTCTTATAGCACAGTTTGGCGAGGAAAAATCGCAGAAATATGGTTTTGGTACCGTTAGAAAGGAAAATGTGTCGCGCCTGTACTGTAATTACTTAGTTCTTTCCTTTTCTTCCCCTTTAAATTACGAAGGCTTTTGAAGTGAGTAAAATGACGCCATCATTCCATTTGTTTGATGGCACACGCTAAAATCCAGAAAAAATGGTAAGTTTTAAGCAACAGAAGGGTGTCGGTACATTGAAAGGATTCAAAAAGTTAATGACTTTATGTTAAAACGTTTTGGCATTACTGAATTAGTAAATTAACCGACACTGATTGACCCGGGTCAGTAATTTCCCTGATGATGATTGCAGCTTGCTTACGTTTTGGCATCCTTCCCTTTTTTATTTACAGTTTGATTTCATAGGTACCCACATTGTCAACAAACACGGGGTCTGGGCAGGCGACGGGCGCCATATAATGATTTCGACTCGTATGTCATCTAAACCAGGTGTTATCTAAGGTGGCGATGAGGCGAGCGAGGCTGGGGCGGGGGAGGAGGGGGTGTAATCATGAGAGTGAGCCAAAAGACTAGCCAAGGAGGGATGGCAGTACCCAGGAGTGGGGGGGGGGGGGATGAGGGACGAAACCATCAGAGTAGCAATGGACGGATGATACCAGGCAGGAGTTGGGGTTGGGTGTTGAAGGCATCGAAGTGGATGAAGAAACTAGGCAATGAAACGGCGTAGTATACACTATACACTATTAAGAGCTAGGGTAGGAGGGGTGGGTCGGGGGGGGGGGGCTGATGACGTGTGGCGCAAATCATTACATTTTGATGGAAAGCGCCATTACAAACAAATCCCCCACCCCCTCCGCGGGTGTCACAGTCAACAAGTGGCAGTCCGAAGAGGGCGGTAACATGTTTAACTTTGCGAACCACTGGTCTAAAAAAGCTAACGAGGGGGATTTCATCTAATAATACAGACGACAGATATGATTTGTGGGACACAAAAAAGCCTGAGAATAAATTTGAGATTGTAATCTCACTGGCATAGGAAGTGGTTGGATTTTAAACCGGGAGGGGGGGGGGGGTATGTTTGGGCCCCCATACCCAAATATTGAATGGCTTTCTTTTACACTGACATTGCATAACAGGTAGATGGTTATTTAACGGGTGGACAAAATGTGGTCCCCTTTGCTTTCATGATTAACTAAACACTAATTATATCGCAACTCTATAACATAGTGAACACGTCATTAACAGTCGGATGGTAGGAATGCTAATGCAAATATATAGTTTTTACGTCCTGCACCCAAATTGTGGCAGTTTTAGGCAAATGGAAGTAGAATAGTAGAATGGATGACAGATCTAACCAGATAAACGAAAAAATTAAACAAATGAACCCAAACGATGCTAGTTATACCCCAAATGAAAGCCGAATTGCCCAAAAGAGCAACTTAACCCAAATGAGAATTGGGAATACCCATTACTGATGATAGGTTAACCTTCATTAACTGCAAAAATGAATACGTGCAATTATTATTACAACTGGCGACCGATTGATGGATTGATTGGGGCTTAACGTCGCACCCAAAAGCTATAAGGTTATATGGCGATTGATTTATGTTGAAATAAAGAATACACCAGTAACTCGTACGAAAGAAAAACGTGGAAAAAATCAAATTGTCATTTAATTTTTATTCACTATAATACAAACTCATATATATACAAAAGCACTATTTTGGAAAGGTTTCTAAGATACCTTTCTAAAGGTTTCCCATGAGATAATGATTCATATATTAAATTAACAGAACACAATTTAGAAAAGGTGTACACAGATCGTAAAGAAAAGGACACCTTCGGCCAGCAATGTTTCGACTTATTGCTCGGGGCTGATGCAGACTAGGGGAGTTAATAAATAATCAAACATATAAACTTTTTCTCTCATAGAGTGGCTTCCCCTAAATGCGAATGTTCGGTACAACGATCTAAAACCGTAGGCCTACAGATCTCTTAGCCATAATTGTAGACGATAATAAGTGAATACGACAGGTATTGATATTAACACATAAGGTAAGATTGGAGCGTGTTCTTATCCAGTTTTGCCTTTTCAATAATATCCTGTCAAGACATAACAGTTATTCCCGAACTTTGATCCGCAGTATAACTGTGTTTTGATTTTCCCTTCGCTTACATAAGACAAGACATTCTTAATGAGTAAGCTTATATTGGTTTCTAGTATTAGTTAAAGCAGCCAACTTCCTTGATACAGAATACATATACATATATATTATTTCCTACCGGAAACGAGCTATGGTAGCCGAGTTTTGCACCCAATGCTTTTAAACCAATGCTTTTTAATAACCAAAAGCGCTGGAGCCTGTTTCACAAAACAGCGAAAATGTATTTTTGGCGTAACTTTCATACCAACGTATCTCTACAGTATGGGTTGCTATGACAGTTACGTAAATACTTACGCTACGCCGCTTTGTCAAACAGGTTCCAGAGCCTAGTTTCACAAAGCGATCTTAGCTAAGTGTGATCTTAACTACCATGACAACCAATGCTAAAGGTATACGTTGTCATGGGTAATGAAGATCACCTTAAGCTAAGATCGCTTTGTGAAACTTGGCCCAGTGGTCTATTTAAGCTCTTTTTGTTGTTTAAGTGCAGAATAACCGCGTGAATTTATCGTCCCAAATGGCGTCAAAGTGAAACACGTATATATTTTTCATATTTAATAACACACGACAGTTACGTTTATGAAATATAACGTTGACGAGCAGCACGAAATAGTCAACCTCGAACGTCTCCCTTTCAAGTCTACATTACAAGGCCATCGTTGCTCATCGATATGCCAAGCGGACTACGTTTTTCCGCAAAGCCACATTTTTCTGAAATTAAAAAAAAAACTTAAAAGGCCACTCACCTCTGTTGTTCTTTGGATCATTCAAAAGAAAGCGAATTTATCGAGCTAACTATAAGTAAAATCACTAGATTTAAACAGAAAATACGCCCAGTTATTCTTTTAATGTATCATTCGTGGTCTACAAGCATAACGAAAAATGAAGTCTTAACACCAACCCCTCGATCTCAAACCGGATAAATTCAATGCTGGATAACACTGATTACAGGTTTCTTTGCTTTAATTTTACATTAAACTCAAATATATTAGCTGGATTTTTTTGTCCGTAAAATAGTTTTAGCGTTTAATCGCTTATATACTGTTTAATAATTCTGTCAAATAAGTTCGATTTTAATTTATAAAAATTGGTCATTGCATATACAGTCGACGGCTTGCATAGTTCACTATAACATGTCCTGTCATCTATTGATGTACACTGCCTTTCACTGTTTTTTTTTTTGCAAACATTGAATTGAGCTATGTGTGTGTTGCTGTGAGTCTAGTTTAATTATGCAGGAGCCTGTTTCACAAAGCGACGTAGCGTAAGTTTTTACCTAAATGCCATAGCAACCCATACTGTAGAGATCCGTTGCTATGGCATTTACGTGAAAATTTACGCTACGCCGCTTTGTGAAACAGGCCCCAGGCCATCATATTTTATACTTACGTACATCTTTCTTTATAGTCTTTTTCGATTCCATCCTGTTTATATAATTGTTGTGAGTTGGTAAGCCATCATTGACATTAAAACCTTAGATTGCTTAATTGATTGATGTTTTACGCCGCACTCAAGACTATTTCCCTTATATGGCGGCGTTGTCAGGTTTAGTGGAGGAGGAAACCGGGATCATTGTCCGGAGGAAACCCCCCGACCTTCGGCGAATATACCTGGCAACTCCTCCACATACGGCGACCGAGTGAAAAATCCACTCAGGAATTATAAACCCTAGAAGTTGATCAACTTAACAGGAGTGTTTGGTGGAAAGGATAGAAATTGACCCTGATAAATTTTTTAACTGGCAGCCTCTGTACAACCAATGGTTCTGTCCCTTTGATAGCCAAACGCTGCTCAATTCTGCCAAGCCCATAGTTAATATTAGTTTAAAAAACAAATTGTTTCCAGATTAGGTGAAGAAAATGAAAGTGACACCATATGTAAAGAAGGGCTTACATGTGGAAAGTGAACGTAACGGCGATTTCACTAATATGTTTTTGAGACTTGTTTTTTCTAAGAGCTACTACTGAAGTTTGACACTCAGACCAAATGAAATTTGAAAAGGTGGATTTTTCACTTTGTCGCCGTATGTGGACGAGTTCCCAGGTACTCCCTAAAGGTCGGGGTTTCCTCTCGACAATGAGCCTGCTTTCCTCTCCTACTAAAACTGGCAACGCTGCCATATAAGAGAAATAATCTTGGATGCGGCATGAAACATCAATCAATCCAGCATAAATTTACATATTTACTTCGAACGATCGACAAAGGTCGACACACAATTCGGAATTGTATACAGCCGTTTGGGTGAGTCAGCGAACAAACAATAACCTTCGGGAACGGTCTGTTGACGTTTACATAAAATATAGAAGACTTACAAAAACAATCAATTAAGAAAGAAGAGAAAGAGAGCTTACTACGTGTAATAATATTCATATTTGTTTTATTTAAACTCTTTCTACAATACAATGCAATGTAAAACGTATGAGTTGTAAACTGCTGGTTTACGTTTTTACTCGTCTGGTGTTTCAGGCATATATAAACATAGCTTCAGAAAATCCTAGTTGTCGCGACAGCAACAGGGTTTGACGATCACCAATAAACTAAATTACTGAGGTTGAAATGAGGGGAATCCTTACAGTATGTGACCTGTACGAGTCGAAATTAGTGTCCGAAAAGTGAACAAAATTTGAATAACAGGGACCAACGATCATTCATTTTTGGGCCTTAGCTATGTAGTTCAAGAAGTTTCGAGAACATTCTTGAGACTAAAAACACTAAAATCGCCTAAAATGTACCTCTTGACAAAAATAACCGATAACCTAAATATTCTGTTTTAACGGCAAAATGTCAACACTCTGGCAGCTCATGTCACTTAAATAATTCAAGGCTGAAATGAATTCAGTTGATCAGGGTGAGTTGCGTGCGAAGTAAGTACGTACATAACCTTGTCTTTTGAGGACTCCAGGAGCCGGTTTCACAAAGCGGCGTAGCGTAAGTTTTTACGTAACTGCCAAAGCAACCCATACTGTAGAGGTACGTTAGTATGAAAGTTACGCAAAAATACATTTACGCCGGTTTGTGAAACAGGACCCTGGAAACTGCGTTTTATAACTTGTCTTTTTCCCTAATATACTCATCCTGGGAATTACTGTGCCCCGAATACCCGGATTATACTAAACTAATGGAGTCCCAGCCAATCAAAGATTGATTTACTCGAAATCTTCCAATACACCACTGACAACAATGATTATCTGTTATCAGTAAGTTGAGGTTATTTTAACTTAATTGCATTGGGAGGGAGAAGTGGCAGAACGTGTCAATGTATGGATGGAAACAAAACTGTATGTTATCCAGTACGTGAGGAGACGCCAAATAATTAACCAGTCGGTGTCATTTTCTTAACTCTCTTATCACCTAAGTTTGTGTTCTTAAACAGTTTCGCGATTCCTAAGTCTTGGAGAAGTTTATTTGGCGAAAGCGAATTCCTTACAGCCCCATCGATTATAGTGCCACAATCAGAAAGAGGACACAGGTGGATGCTTTCCCAAATGGAAAACAATTTTCTAAGTTAATAGTCTTTCTTGTGAATAATCCGCTGCTATTGAGTAAAGGTGTATTGACTGGGGTTAAGAAATGATTGTCGCCCTGGTGAGCCGTGTGCTGTGGAATGAAGAATCTATGGCCGAAGATACCACTATTTCAGACCTAGGTGAAAAGCTAGCCCAATTTCGAATGAATGGTGAACATAAATAAAGACATTCATATTGGTATATATACTTAGCGCCATTAAAAACGCACGGTTGAATTTTATGTTTCTACCCCAGTAAGGCTATTGGCCATTTACGTTTTGTTGTTTATTGTTAGTTCGAGTTGAGTTGCAATAACTGGATAACCTGTGGTGTTCCCGACGCGCCTGTCGTGAACATTACGCAACATTTCCTAATAACCTCCATTGAGTGTTTCACCGTCACTGAGAACGGCTTTCAGGGCTCATTTGTCGTGGGTTCAACACTTTACACGAAGCTCAGCCTAAAGACGAACAACAGAATCAGAAAACGTTACCATGCCTCGACTTACGACACAACAAAGGGAACGTGCCATTGGCATGTTACAGGTGGGTCTCAGTTGTGCCGCCGTAGGACGTCACATGCAGTGTCATCCCTCCACAATTAGTCGCTTCAGAATCAGGGAACATGGAACTGGCAATGTTGCCGACCGACCACGCCCTGGTCAGCCAAGAGTCACTACAGCCCGCCAGGATCGGTACATCGGTTTGTTGCACACACGTGACCGATTTCGCACCGCGACACAGACTGCTCGTGAGACAGTGGGAATTGGAAGGCCCAGGGTAAGCCTCAGAGCCATCCGACGCCGTCTCCAACAGATACAGATGCATGCACGCATCCCCTACCGAGGGCCCATATTGACACCCGCCGCACGCCAAAACCGTTTACGATGGGCTCGAAATCATCAGATATGGCGTATCAATGATTGGAACTCTGTCCTTTTCTCTGGCGAGTCTCGTATCTACCTTGATCGTCCTGACCGACGTCAACACGTGTGACGCAGACGTGGTGAACAGCTCGCAAATACATGTGTGAGGAAAGGAAATCGCTGGGGTGGATGTAGTGTTATGGTGTGGGGAGGCATCACTTCTCGCAGACGAACTCCCCTTGTCATTGTTGATGGCAACCTGAATGCTCAGGCTTACGTGGATAACATCCTTCGACCGGTGCTGCTTCCATTCCTCCAAGCCAATGCTGGCGTCACGACGTTTCAGCAAGACAATGCGCGCCCACACTCTGCAAGGTTGACACAAGACTTCACAACAGAATAATGTGAACATCATGGAATGGCCAGCTTACTCCCCCGATCTATCGCCCATAGAGCACTTGTGGGAGCAGCTTAAGAATGTCGTTGCACAACGTCAACCCAGGCCACGCAACCGACGTGAATGGATCCAGGTAGTGTAGGAAGAGTGGGACCGGATCCCACAGCGCAGAATAGCCACACTCATCAGGTCCTTGCGTCGCAGATGTACTGCTTGCGTTGATGCCCGAGGTGGACATACCCATTATTGAATGATGACACCTTCAATTTCTGTATCAACGATTTGTTTGCAAGGAATAAAAGTCACCAGGGTTTCACATATTGTCAATTCTTTGTCTCATTGTGACCAATGCCTTGTTCTTCAATTTAAGAGTACTTAAAATAATTTACACTTTACATTTCTCAAAATATTTTACATTCTTTGGGTCGTGCGTTTTTAATGGCGCTAAGTATACATAACCTTGTCTTTCAAGGACTCCAGAAACTGCGTTTTATAACTTGTCTTTTTTCCTGATATACTCATCCTGGGAATGACTGTGCCCCGAATACCCGGATTATACTAAACTAATGGAGTCCCAGCCAATCAAAGATTGATTTACTCGAAATCTTCCAATACACCACTGACAACAATGATTATCTGTTATCAGTAAGTTGAGGTTATTTTAACTTAATTGCATTGGGAGGGAGAAGTGGCAGAACGTGTCAATGTATGGGTGGAAACAAAACTGTATGTTATCCAGTACGTGAGGAGACGCCAACTAATTAACCAGTCGGTGTCATTTTCTTAGATCTCTTATCACCTCAGTTTGTGTTCTTAAACAGTTTCGCAATTCTAATGTCTTGAAGTTTTTTTGGTGAAAGCGAATTCCTTACAGCCCCATCGATAAAAGTGCCACAATTAGAAAGAGGAAACAGGTGGATGCCTTCCCAAATGGAAAACAATTTTCTAAGTTAATAGTCTTTCTTGTAAATAACCCGCTGCTACTGAGTAAAGGTGTATTGACTGGGGTTAAGAAATGATTGTCGCCCTGGTGAGCCGTGTGCTGTGGAATGAAGAATCTATGGCCGAAGATACCACTATTTCAGACCTAGGTGAAAAGCTAGCCCAATTTCGAATGAATGGTGAACATAAATAAAGACATTCATATTGGTACATATACTTAGCGCCATTAAAAACGCACGGTTGAATTTTATGTTTCTACCCCAGTAAGGCTATTGGCCATTTACGTTTTGTTGTTTATTGTTAGTTCGAGTTGAGTTGCAATAACTGGATAACCTGTGGTGTTCCCGACGCGCCTGTCGTGAACATTACGCAACATTTCCTAATAACGTCCATTGAGTGTTTCACCGTCACGGAGAACAGCTTTCAGGGCTCATTTGTCGTGGGTTCAACACTTTACACGAAGCTCAGCATAAAGACGAAAAAAAAAAATCAGAAAACGTTACCATGCCCCGACTTACGACACAACAAAGGGAACGTGCCATTGGCATGTTACGGGCGGGTCTCACTTGTGCCGCCGTAGGACGTCACATGCAGTGTCATCCCTCCACAATTAGTCGCCTCAGAATCAGGGAACATGGAACTGGCAATGTTGCCGACCGACCACGCCCTGGTCAGCCAAGAGTCACTACAGCCCGCCAGGATCGGTACATCGGTCTGTTGCACACACGTGACCGATTTCGCACCGCAACACACTGCACGTGAGACAGTGGGAATTGGAAGGCCCAGGGTAAGCCTCAGCACCATCCGACGCCGTCTCCAACAGATACAGATGCATGCACGCATCCCCTACCGAGGGCCCATATTGACACCCGCCGCACGCCAAAACCGATTACGATGGGCTCGAAATCATCAGAGATGGCGTATCAATGATTGAAACTCTGTCCTTTTCGTCGAGTCTCATATCTGCCTTGATCGTCCTGACCGACGTCAACGTGTGTGGCGAAGACGTGGTGAACGTTTCGCAAATGCATGTGTGAGGGAAGGAAATCGCTGGGGTGGATGTATTGTGGGGGGGGGGGGGGGGGGCATCACTTCTCGCAGACGAACTCCCCTTGTCATCGTTGATGGCAACCTGAATGGTCAGGGTTACGTGGATAACATCCTTCGACCTGTGCTGCTTCCATTCCTCCAAGCCAATACTGGCGTCACGACGTTTTAGCAAGACAATGCGCGCCCACACTCTGCAAGGTTGACACAAGACTTCACAACAGAATAATGTGAACATCATGGAATGGCCAGCTTACTCCCCCGATCTATCGTCCATAGAGCACTTGTGCGATCAGCTTAAGAATTCCGTTGCACAACGTCAACCCAGGTCACGCAACCGACGTGAATGGATCCAGGTAGTGCAAGAAGAGTGGGACCGGATCCCACAGCACAGAATAGCCACACTCATCAGGTCCTTGCGTCGCAGATGTACTGCTTGCGTTGATGCCCGAGGTGGACATACCCATTATTGAATGATGACACCTTCAATTTCTGTATCAACGATTTGTTTGCAAGGAATAAAAGTCACCAGGGTTTCACATATTGTCAATTCTTTGTCTCATTGTGACCAATGCCTTGTTCTTCAATTTAAGAGTACTTACAATATTTTTCACTTTACATTTCTCAAAATATTTTACATTCTTTGGGTCGTGCGTTTTTAATGGCGCCAAGTATAGCTAGTCATGTACTGACCCCCAGGGTTTTAGTCTCAACAAGCTCTTCGTGTACCTGCGCAAACTGAATGAAAAAATTAGTGATAGGATAACGATCCCAGGAGACAGATTTGGACTGGTCAACAACGACTGTACTGAAATGTTTTTTGACTCCAGCATGTGCCTCCACATTTTCACTGACAGGTTACATGAGGAGAAGAAAAAAAAACTAGTTTTACCATGGACGTTCCTGACATTTTAGTGATAGAATAACGATACCAGGAGACAATTTGAGACTGATTAACAACGACTTAGCCCGGATTATCGGTCTTACGGCGACTGGTATTATATGACTGCTAATGTGTCTTGTCGCCTTAGCCCGAATCACTAGGGTAAAATAATATCGATATAACTGTGGAGAAATATATGACGAACACGGAGAGAAAAAAAAATCGGCAGAGCCCAGATTTCTCGGCTAAACAACGATTGTACTGAAATGTTTTTTTGACTCCAGCATGTTCCTCCACTTTTTCACTGACATGTTACTTGTGGAGATTGCCGAGCATCTTACGCAGGACTTACATCCAGACATATTAACCAGAGGTTATCCGAGCACCACAGAATAATTTCGGGGAGAAAAAAGGCTCGCGTCTCAACATTTCAGATATTGTTGACTTTGAAGTTCTTCTCGTATACGATAAATAAGTCGTCTATCTTTGTTTTGTTAACTATAAGCATGTTTAAATAAGGAGAATTGTCAATGGTTCAATTCCTACCACAAAAGCCTACATGTATATCACATTAGAAGCCGCGTTTTCCCTCCAGTTTGCTTGATTGATTGGTTGATTTGGGTTTTGCGCTGCAATCAAGATTATTTCACTTAGGCCTATATGGTGGGGTTGCTGGGTTAAGTAGCGGAGGAAACCGGGTTCATTGCCTTCGGGGAGCACCTGTCGACCGAGTGAAGATCCACTCCGAAATCTTTCCATTTGTGCTTGGTCTGAGTGTCATTTGAGCCCGCGCCGCATCATGGACGGTCTGTGTGGGACTGACGGACGATCACTCTAAACCACTGGACCACCGGTGCCCCGTATCCAGTTTGCCCAGGCGTCAGTGAGTGTGAGTGTCCGTTTTAAACGTGGGTTCCGACGATGCTGGTTGGCTTTTACACCCAGTGTTGCGTAATACAGCGCTGGTCAGCTCGCAGCTTTTATCATTTCATCTCTATAGTTTTAATCATAAGTGTGAGCCAAAGACTATCTCGGATAGCTATATAAGATATCCCGAGAGACAATAATAAGACAATGATAAATTAGTTACTCACACCAGAATCTGGTAATTATGTATTCGCAATAGACAAACTTAATTTATTGCTAGTCCACTATCTGATGCTAAATCCTTGCTATGACGTCACTATATTTGAAAGCAGTTTATTGTGTGAGTAGATAAAACCCCTAGCGCAGCCAAGTCATACACGATTGCTTGCTATATATATAATATCATGCAGCTCAATTTCCATGTCTGTGTCAGCGTACATGCAGGACATCTTTACGACTAAGCGATCCTAGATCATAGTTGCGAAGTCACACTAGTGTTCCAGCAAGACATTTTCTAATATAATCGGCCAAATCGTCCGGTGATCAACTATATTTTAGGTTCGGTTATGTATTCGGCGTACACCGTAAGCCGACGTAAGCAAAATGTGTTTGCTCTTCGGTGTTAAATCGAAAGTGTCGTCACTAACAGAAGTAATCAAACGCCATGGTTGCTATGGCAACTTGTTAATCTGCATTGAATCCATGCAGGATCCTTTAAATTATCGGGTTCTTTGCCCAGAAAATAGCAATCATAAATTAATCACATACTAAAATCATCCATAAAGTTATGTGTTTGTACATATTTCCGATGCACTTTTAAGTGAAATAATCTTGAGTACAGCGTTGTCAAACATTAATCAATCTATCTATATTGGCCACTCTATGCTGCCAAATTTTGGCGCACACCATTCAACAGAATGGAGCTGCCAAATAATCAAATTATACTATGTACTATGCTGCCAACGATAGAGTAGGTTTCAATACCAAACTTTTGAAGCTTGAATTTTCAAAAATATGCATGCTAAAATATACAGCGAAAACACAGATTTTGTTTGGTCAATGTCAAATAAATTCAGCATTTTTCGAAATTGTTACTGTAACAACAATATTGTTTGAAAACGGAAAACAACAATTCGATAGTATAACACTTTGTTTTTCTTCGATTTCACCATTTTTATTCAATACCCAATTACACGGTTTTCTTTTATTTAACCTTACTGTTAAATTTTCTAACATTCTATCTTGTGGTAGACCATGCAAGATCCATTGTCCCCCTCTGTTTTTTACTTTGTTTTCTTCATAGCTGTATTTTTCTAACAGCTTAATTATCCATGTAAGTGTCATTTCAACAAAAAATGACAGAGATTAGAATAGTATCGACAACAATAATAATTTTCTTCCTGGTGAATAAAATAAAACGAAAATGAAATATAACAGTAAAAGCGAATATTAACATAAATACAAATATTTTATGTGTCGTCGCCGTAAAGCTGTCTTAATACGAGGTTTATTTATCTATTTATTATATATATCTGTATTTCTTTTATCTTTTTAAACACTAAAACACACGGGCACAAGGAAAATCTTCTTGTCTAAAATAACCATGGAGACAAGTTTCTTTGTGTGTTAAAAAATCTTTTATCTATGTACATGTGTGTTGACAGTCTTGTCTCTGTTGGTTCAATTTGGCACAATAAATTTGAATAGTAATAGCAATCAAATCAAAGGACATGAGGACCAATAACGTTCGACTGTCCTCAGGTGACGTCACACAGGGTTTGTCGAATCCAGAAGCTTTTATAAAAAGAACTTATTTTTTCAAATATTTTTATTAAACAAAAAAATACATTTCTTACTACATGCTCAATTTAACAAGTAAAGGAGATGTTTAAGAGCATGTTTGATTACACGGTGCACTTGTATTTTAAATGAGACAGAGAGGGGGGGGGGGGGGGCGTCAAAAGTGGAGGCATTGACACATCAGGGATCGTGTATTACTTCATCAATCTGAGAGCAGGCATACACAAGGAGGACGTGTTTGATGTCATTTGGCACGGAGCTCATTAACTTTAGTAAACATCGTATGGCTATAACTGTAGCATTGAATTTGGTAAATACTGCGCCCGAAATTTATTTTTCTTGTTCGTCTGACTTAAAAGTACATGTTCTACATCACATTTAACGCAAATCACAAAATTGCTCAAAGTTGTTCATAAAACCGTTAACTGATATTTTTACAGTGTAATATATATTTGAACACTCAAACATACGGGCACAGGAAAAATCTTAAATAACCATCGAGACAAATTTCTAATTGTGTTAACATGAGGTGTATCATTTAGACCTTTATACCCCATCATAAGTTGTTGAATAAACTAAACACATGTATTTTATTAGGTTGACGATTACAGTGTAATATACAAAAAGAAAACAGTTATGCACCCCCCCCCCCCCTGGAAAGTCTGCACTGACCGATAAAATCATTGGTGCAGGGAGATTGTTGGCAAACTGATGTTACAGAAACGATTGTGATCATAAAGGGCAACATTCTGGCGATAAGAAGTTACCATTAATGGCAACATCAGTTTGCCAAGAATGTCTCTACACCAATGATTTTATCGGTCGGTGCAGACTTTCCAGGTGTTGATTTTTTCTTTGTGTATTCATATGCATGTACAATCTGTTGATTAATTTGAATCTGGCTCCAATAGTGGAATGGGATAATTCAAATGTTCCTACATGGGCTTCTTCAATATCACACATGGACAATTTTATAGCTGTCCACAGTATTTTGAAAAAAAGTAAAGCTCAAAATTTATCATAAGACTGTATACGTCAGGAAAGTTCCCTTACTGTACCTATGTGGAACTATATCCTCATTCGTTGTCGCGTCCAAATAACTTTAATCCACTCAAAAACATTTCGGAGGGGCTGTTTCACAAAGCGAGGTAGCGTAAGTTTTTACGTAACTTCATGGCAACCCGTACTGTAGAAATACGTTGCTACGGCAGTGAAGTAAGAACACACGCTACCTCCTTTCAGGAAAAAGGTCTCAGTTGATTTCTTTTCTTTTACAGCAAATTTAGTATGGTAGAGACATTGTATAGTCCTCTGGTTAGTTTAACGTAGTACACAAGTAGTGTTATTCCGAAAAACAAAAAGTTCATACTGACTCAATATTTCTAATTTCATTCAGTCGTCAGGTGTGAGGTACATTAGCAACAACATTGGTAGCCTTTTTGAATTGCTGTTGCCAACGAATGCGTATTTGGCTCAGTGGTTCGAAGAGTTTTTCAATATCCAGCAGTTCCACTGATTAGTTTAACGTAGTACACAAGTAGTGTTATTCCTAAAAACGAAAACTTCACACTGTTCTTAGCAGTTAGATACATACACAAATGTAAACTTATTATCGGTAGATCTACAATAAAACGTATGTTTAAAAGTGGCCCTCCCGACAGATTAACACTGTAATTGAACAAGTTGATTTGAATATTCACGCTGTACATTGTGTTTCCCGGCAGTTGTAATCTAAAAATAAGACCATCGGATGGTTGGCCAATTGGTAGTGTTACCCCGGATTGCCACAAGATCGATAACAAAACTCACTCTAATTGACTCTTGGATTGAATTGCATCTTTCTCTTGGACGCTTTCTTAGAGTAACAGACAAAGGAATTGATTGGGAGACAACGATAGAAGTAAATAGATCCAGCCTTGGAAGAGAGACGTATTCTCTATTAAGTCTGGATTTATTGTCTTCTTGTTGAACGGAGCGATTCAATTCACTATTTCTTTTCCCGGAATATACACAGCCTGTGAGAGACCATGCCAGTAAGAACGCCATTTCCAGTAAGAAGGAACAGTGAGAGGGCGTTTATGCGTGGTTAATGCATCAGTTGTTAAACTATGTTTAAATTATCGCTCCTATCCTAACCAGAAGCAGTGTTTTAACGTTTTTTTGTGGTTATTTAATAACATTTAACAGTAGTCAGTCTGTTAAAATGGCTTGAGCTGCCTAAATTTGACTATTTTTTCTCCTGAATTCTAACTCTTATGCCAGTTTGAAGCTTTGAAGGTCATCGAAATACTAAATGATTGACATCGGAGTGGAAATTCCATGCAGTTTTTTGGCCTATGAACTGAAATAGTATCTGGAAAGGAATTAACATTTAAATAATCCGGACGAAGTTTCATTCCATATAAGCTTAAGTTAGTTTAAAACAAGAATTTATCGTACATTTTTAAGACTAGAAGCACTAAAAACTTTTTAGTCTAGGAACCTAGACAATGCTTTCATCATCATGTTTTCACTTAAAATATCAAAATGTTGGCAGCTCATGTCGTTTTAACGGAATTGAAAGTCTGATCACCATTAAACTCCTTTGAAAGGCAAATATTTGAGTATGGTCTAAACGTAACACACCTTTGTGCATGTCTGTGTCAGCGTACATGCAGGACATCTTTGCAACTAAGGGATCCTAGATCATAGTTGTGATGTCACACTAGTGTTCCAACAAGACATTTTCTAATATAATCGGCCAAATCGTCCGGTGATCAACTATATTTTAGGTTCGATTATGTATTCGGCGTACGCCGTAAGCCGACGTAAGCAAAATGTGTTTGCTCTTCAGTGTTAAATCGAAAGTGTCGGCACTAACAGAAGTAATCAAACGCTATGGTTGCTATGGCAACTTGTTAATCTGCATTGAATCCATGCTGGATCCTTTGAATTATCGGGTGATTTGCCCAGAAAATAGCAATCATAAATTAATCACATACTAAAATCATCCATAAAGTTATGTGTTTATACATATTTCCGATGCACTTTTAAGAGAAATAATCTTGAGTACAGCGTTGTCAAACATCGATCAATCAATCTGTATTGGCCACACTATGCTGCCAAATTTTGGAGCACATCATTCAACAGAATGAAGCCGCCAAACAATCAAATTATACTATGCTGCCAACGATAGAGTAGGTTTCAATATTAAATTTTTGAAAATTGAATTTTCAAAAATATGCATGCTAACCTATACAACGAAAACACAGATTTTGTTTGGTCAATGTCAAATAAATTCAGCATTATTCGAAATTGTTACTGTAACAACATTGTTTGAAAACGGAAAACAAGAATTCGATTGTATACCACTTTGTTTTTCTTCGATTTCACCATTTTAATTCAATACCCTGCAATTCCATGGTTTTCTTTTATTTAACCTTACTGTTAAGTTTTCTAATATTCTATCTTGTGGTAGACCATGCAAGCCCCATTGTTCTCCTCTGTTTTTTTAATTTGTTTTCTTGAAAGCTATATTGGAGGCCTCCGTGGCTCAGTAGGTAGAACGTTGGACGCTCAATCCGAACAGCCTTCCACCAATGGGTCGCGGGTTCAAATCCCACTCAGTCCCAAAAAATTGTAAAATTTTCTGACTGGGTTTTCACTCGAACGACCTATGTGGGATGGCTGCCAGTGACCAACGGAAGGTCGTGGGTTTCCTCCCACAATGAAACTGGCAACGCCGTCATATTACTGAAATAATCTTGAGCGCGGCGTAAAACGTAAATCAATCAATTAATCAATCAATCGAAGCTATATTTTCTAACAGGTGAATTCTCCATGTAAGTGTCATTTCAACAAAAAATGCCATAGTGATTGGAAAAGTATCGACAACAATAATAATTTTCTTCCTGGTGAATAAAATAAAACGAAAATGAAATACAACTGTAAAAGCTACAGAATATTAACATAAATACAAATGTTTTGTGTCATTGCCGCAAAGCTTTCTAAATACGAGGCTTATTTATCTATTTATTATATATATCTGTATTTCTTTTATCTTTTTGAACACTAAAACACACGGGCACAGGGAAAATCGTCTTATCTGAAATAACCATGGAGACAAGTTTCTTATTGTGTTAAAAGATCTTTTATCTATGTACATGTGTGTTGACAGTCTTGTTTCATGTTGGTTCAATTTGGCACAATAGATTTGAACAGTATTAGCAATAAAATCCAAGGACATAATGACCAATGACGTTCGACTGTCCTCAGGTGACGTCACACAGGGCTTGTCGAATCCAGAAGCATTTATAAAATAATTTATTTTTTTCAAATATTTTTATTAAACAAAAACATACATTTCTTACTACATGCTCAATCGACCCATTAAACAAGTAAAGGAGATATTTTAGATCATGTTTGATTACACGCTGCACTTGTGTTTTTAATGGGTCGGGGGGGGGGGGGCGTCAAAAGGGGGAGGCACTGACACGACAGGGATCGTATATTACGTCATCAGTCTGAGAGCAGACGGAGGACGTGTTTGACGTCATTTGGCACGGAGCTCATTAACTTTAGTAAACATCGTATGGCTGTAAATGTCGCATTGGATTATGTAAATACTGCACCCGAAATTTATTTTTCTTGTTCGTCGGACTTAAATGTACACGTTCTACATCACATTTAACGCAAATGACAAAATTGCCCCAAGTTGTTCATAAAACCGTTAACTGATATTTTTACAGTGCAATATATATTTGAACATAAAACACACGGGCACAGGGAAAATCTTCTTGTCTAAAAAAAACCAAGGAGACAAGTTTCTAATTGTGTTAAAAAAGGTGTATCATTTAGACCTTTATACCCCATCATAAGTTGTTATAATAAACTAAAGACATGGTATTTTACTAGGTTGACGATAACAGTGTAATATACAAAAAGAAAAAAGTTAAGCACCCCCTGGAAAGTCTGCACCGACCGATAAAATCATTGGTTTAGGGATATTGTTGGCCAAATGATGTTGCAGAAACGATTGTGATCATAAAGGGCAACATTCTGGCGATAAGAATTCGCCAATAATGGCAATAAGCTATACAATTTATTAAGGATATCGTTAGCCAAATCAATAGTGTATTTTAACAAAATAAAAAGACGCTTGCTTACAGGGCGAACATATTGAAGTAAAAAGTTTCTTTTGAGTATGTAGATCACATCCCTAGAGCAGAAGGTCAATAGCGTGTATAGCCTCCATTAGCTTCCAACCTGCGTCTTACCCCTTCAGTAAGACGTCAGATCTGTTGAAGGGGTAACTGCGCGGATTTGAATCCTTTAGAGCACATTTGGGATAGGATGGGCAGAGACATTCAAACCCTAGAGCATCCTGTACAAAATCTGCAGGAATTGGAAGCTGCATTACATCGGTATTGGCGGCAGTTACCCCTTAAACAGATCCGACGTCTCACTGGAGTGAGACGCAGGTTGGAAGCTAATGGAGGCTATACGCGCTATTGACCTTCTGCTCTAGGGATGTGTTCTACACACTCAAAGTGACATTTTTACTTCAATATGTTCGCCTTGTGAAGCCAGATGGACTCTGAAGATTCATACTTACAAGCATCTTTTTATTTTGTTAAAATATACGTTTCATTTGGCTAACGATATCCAGAATAAATTGTATGGCTTATTGCCATTAATGGTGATTTCTTATCGCCAGAATGTTGCCCTATATGATCACAATCGTTTCTGTAACATCAGTTTGCCAACAATCTCCCTACACCAATGATTTTATCGGTCGGTGCAGACTTTTCAGTGGATGCTTTTTCTGTGTGTACAATTAATTTGATTGATTGATTGATTGGTGTTTTACGCCGCGCTCAAGATTATTTCACTTATATGGCGGCGTTGCCAGTTTTATTGTAGGAGGAAACCGGGCTCTATGCCCAAACCGGGCTCTATGCCCGGAGGAAACGCACGACCTTCCGTTGGTAACTGGCAACCATCCCACATAGGTCGTTCGAGTGAAAACCCAGTCAGAAAATTTCCAATTTTTTGGACTGAGTGGGAATCGAACCAGCGACCCATTGGTGGAATGCTGTTCGGATTGAGCGTCCAACGCTCTACCTACTGAGCCACGGAGGCCCCCTGATTAATTTGAATCTGGCTCCAATAGTGGAATGGGATAATTCAAATGTTCCTACATGGGTTTCTTCAATACCACACATGGAAAACATAGACAATTTTATAGCTGTCCACAGAATTTTGAAGAAAAGTAAAGCTCAAAATTTATCACAAGACTGTATACGTCAGGAAAGTTCCCTTACTGTACCTATATGGAACTATATCTTCATTCGTTGTCGCATCCAAATAACTTTAACCCATTCAAAAACATTTGGGACGGGCTGTTTCACAAAGCGTACGTTTTTACGTAACTTAATGGCAACCGGTACTGTAGAAATACGTTGCTACGGCAGTGAAGTAAGAACGCACGCTACCTCCTTTCAGGAAAAAGGTCTCAGTTGATTTCTTTTCTTTTACAGCAAATTTAGTGTACATTGTTATACATTGACAGATGAATTAAGTTTAACCAACATTCTCAAAATCTAGTAGTTCCACTGATTAGTTCAACGAAGTACACAAGTACATGTAGTGTTATTCCGAAAAACAAAAACTTTATACTGACTTAATATTTCGAATTTTATTCAGTCATCATCAGGAGTGAGGTACATTAGCAACAACATTGGTAGCCTCTTCGAAATGCTGTTGCCAACGAATGCGTATTTGGCTCAGTGGTTCGGAGTGTTTTCCCAAAATCCAGCAGTTCCACTGATTAAATTAACGTAGTTCACAATTAGTGTTATTCCGAAAAACAAAAACTTCACACTGTTCTCAGCAGTTAGATACATACACAAACCTAAACTTATTATTATCGGTAGATCTACAATAAAACGTATGTTTAAAAGTGGCCCTCCCGACAGATTAACACTGTAATTGAACAAGTTGATTTGAATATTCACGCTGTACATTGTGTTTCCCGGCAGTTGTAATCTAAAAATAAGACCATCGGATGGTTGGCCAATTGGTAGTGTTACCCCGGATTGCCACAAGATCGATAACAAAACTCACTCTAATTGACTCTTGGATTGAATTGCATCTTTCTCTTGGACGCTTTCTTAGAGTAACAGACAAAGGAATTGATTGGGAGACAACGATAGAAGTAAATAGATCCAGCCTTGGAAGAGAGACGTATTCTCTATTAAGTCTGGATTTATTGTCTTCTTGTTGAACGGAGCGATTCAATTCACTATTTCTTTTCCCCGAATAAACACAGCCTGTGAGAGAACATGCCAGTAAGAACGTCATTTCCACTGTGAAGGAACAGCGAGAGGTCGTTTTTTTGCGTGGTTAATGCATCAGTTGGTAAACTATGTTTAAATTATCGCTCCTATCTTAACCAGAAGCAGTGTTTTAACGTTTTTTGTGGTTATTTAATAACATTTAACAGTAGTCATTCTGTTAAAATGGCTTGAGCTGCCTAAATTTGCACTATTGTTTTTCCTGAATTCTAACTCTCATGCCAGTTTAAAGCTTTGAAGGTCATCGAAATACTAAATGATTGACATCGGAGTGGAAATTCCATGCAGTTTTTTGGCCTGTGAACTGAAATAGTATCTGGAAAGAATTCGAAATTTAAATAACCCGGACGAATGTTCATTCAATAAAAGCCTAAGTTAGTTTAAAACAATACTTATACGTACATTTTTGAGAGTAGAAGTACTAAAAAAAAATCTGAATTGTTATTCTAGGATAACCCAGCCAATGCTTTCATCATCATGTTTTCACTTAAAAATAGGCCTATCAAAATTTTGGCAGCTCATGTCGTTTTAACAGAATTGAAAGTCTGATCACCATTAAACTCCTTTGAAAGGCAAATATTTGAGTATGGTCTAAACGTAACACACCTTTGTGCAGCCGGCTCCTGTATCTCAATTCAACTTACCACCGGGATCCACTCGAAAACCCTGGGTCGAAGTCAAGATTGTTTCACTTATATGGTGACCTTTGTCAGGTTGATGGGGTAGGAAACTTGGACGAAATAAAAATTTATCCCACCGAAGACTTTAATTGTACGATATTCAAGCTCTCTTTCTCACAATTGACTGTTTCATAAAAGGCAGAACACGAACCCTGAAAGTTTTTTTCTAATATGTATGATACGGGCAGCTGAAATAGGGTTTAGAATGACGTCACGAGCCATATATGGATCAGCACGTCTACGTCATCTGGTAGGCTATTTACAGGGTTTCAACGAGACTGGTTTGAACGGATGAGTGAGGTGGGATAAAAGGCTATGTTATCAGAGATAAAAATATAAATTCCTGTGATCCATTTAACTGCTGTGTCAGTTGTCAAGTCAGTTTTCAGTAAAATGACATAATTAAAATAACATTTTTCTTTTTAAAATAATTAAAATAGTAAAACTTTGGTTTAGTTTTAGTCTTACCCCACAATAACATTGAGAGCTTATATAAGCAATCAACTTTTATATTTTTGTAGGCATTAAATGAACGTTATTTCTATACTGGACAGGGAAGGGGACAGTGAGGTTAGCTGTATTTTTATAACAGATTAAATATCCATGTAAGTGTCATAGAGATTGGAAAAGTATCAACAACAATAATAAGTTACACTGTACAGTATTACAAATTCCTCCGCTTCATATTCATAATGGCGGTCAAATTTTACCCACCATGCAATGCAAAGTCATATAATAATTATCCAGACAGGCGATTTATAACATACAGCGTTTGGTCAAATTTTAAGAGGTGGACAGTTTTCTATAGGATGTATTGCAGTTCTTAAAGCTGCAATATGTTTACTCCTCACGAGATTTCTGTCGCCAGTGTCCGTTTCACTGTCTTCATCGTCCCCATCATCACTTTCATCACTTTGAGTACCGTTCCACAACAAAGGAGTACTGATTGTCTCCCTTGGAAAACAATCTTTCGTGTTTTGATACTTAACATCTATCGTGAACGGAACACTTTGGTTTTTGTAAAACGACGGCGCCACGGTCCCATCAAAGACTTTGGAGCGGTCGGAAAAAGCATCTCGTTTGTCTCTAGGAGTAGTGAGTGCTTCCCCTTGAGAAGAATCGCTGATCACAGACATGTCAGTCGTACTTCCAATGCTGACGTCTTGACTAGTTTTGCGGTTCCCCTCCAACACTGTGGAGGTTTTTCCTCCTTTTTTCGGTAAAGAGCAAGAAAACCCATAATCGCTAACACTTCTTATTCGATACAGATGTTTCCCATCGCCACCTGAGCCATCGGTCGATTTGGCCGATTTCGTGTCCGGTGCAGACGTATTGTCTAAGTCTGTGTCATCAGACGCATGGGAGGCCTCTAGCACAGTGCTCAATTTTCGCCCTTCTTTATTTCGTTCGCTACCATGAGAAATAAACACAGATAAGAGATTCTTGTCCTGAGGTGGTGAGTTTTGAGTATGTGTCGATGATGAACTTGTAGGGGAGGTCTTTGTGGTGTTACTGCCTAAAGATACTCTAGAACTCCGTTGGCACTCAGACCATTGTGTTGCTATAGAAGCATCCATGGAATTCTGATGCATGTTATGGAGTGCAATGCTGTTATTTCTCGAATGTATTATGGACCTCGATGACACGGCTCCTTTGTATTTGTTAGCCTGTTTAGTGCAAATGCCGTATTTTGCCAGCATTAAAAATAAATCTCTCCGAAATTGTTTTGTTAGGATGGCATAAAGGAATGGGTTGGCACAGGAGTTAAGTGGGTAGAAAAATACTAACAAGACCTTAGAATTTGTTATATCAATCAATGGCAGACCAGCTGAAGCAGTTAGTCCAAAAAATGCTATCGGAGCCCAACAAGCAAAGTTAGTAAAGACCAGTAAAGCCATACGCTTAGCAATGGTAGCATCACTGCTTCTAGCAGTGGAATCACTACCTCGAACTCTCCAGTACATGTTAACATAAGAAGCGCATATCACAATAAAAGCTAGGCCATTTAGAATGAGAATTGTTAAGACATAGGCGATGTCTGAGTTTTTAGATACCTCCATCGGCAGGCAAATGCTGACTGTACCATAGCCACTGACACCGGCCAATGGAAGTGCTGCCATTGAGATAGCGTACAGCCAACCAATAGCCATTATGATGCTGGCTTGTCGCATCTTTAACCTTTTAGTCAGATGGATTGCGTGACTGATGGCATACCACCTCTCAAGAGTAATAACAGAGAGAGTATACACAGAAAGCTCACTGGAAAACACCGTTAGAAATCCTGCTGTCTGACATCCGCCCTCGTTTTGCCATGCGATTGCGTGATTAAAGTATTCTCCAAGAGTGTGTATGTCAATTGATGCTAAAATAAGCAAATAAGCTCCCATTAGGAAATCAGCAAATGCCAAATTGCACATAAGGAATTTAGCAACACTTAGTTTGCTATTGTTACTCAAGAGAACCGCAATGACCACTGTGTTCCCCAGAAGAGCAGCAAGAAGCACAAACCAAACGATGACTCGCAGCCACTCGTAACCCATCACGTCTTCACAAGGATTAAATGCATCTGGCTCGGGGGTACACACAACCTTTCGTACATCTCTAAAAACGTTTCCACAATTTATATGGGTGTGACTGTCATTTGGGGGAATGGTCGTACCTTCGTGGTATAATCCATCCGGACGTTTTTCTGAAGCAAAAGGATTTAACGGGTGACTGGGTAGGATTTGCCCAAAACCACCACCGGGAAGGGGTTTAGGAGTCATATGACCTATAAAACCACCAAACCCCGAGTCAGTACCATTGCCGTCGTCGACGAAAGCACCTAATCCACCATTGTCATCGTTTTCCTCCATAGTTTTGTCATACAGGTAGTTCATCTCGTCAAACGACCGCCTTCTCCTGAAGTTTGTGAATGAAGTCATTTGCTCGACCCCTATTGTGGTCTGATGTTGAGTTGTAGGTAATACAGTTGTGGCACACTTTGACCGCACGGTCTCTTGAAGCCTCTCATATTTCTCCCATTCATCTGGATTCTGAATTTCGGGGTTTTTAAAAGCACAGCAATGGTGGGGGTATGTCAGCTTTGCTACACTCAATTTCTGGTATCGAACAACCAACGGAAAATGTCTCAACGAAGGTGTGCGTTCCAGGATCAACTCTTCCAAATCATCTAGCCCATCAGTTGGTAATTTTGTAATGCTTGTGGCAGATAAATCCCTATGGAAATAAAAGGAAACACTCAATAAATTTTACCTGCACAATGCGGTTTTATTATACTTGTGATTATTTAATTTATTCCGGCATGAGCTGCCAGAATTCCAATTTAAAAAAAAAAAAGTAAATTCGATTGTAAAGAAAACTTCAGCGTTTGAAGTATAGGGAATAACCAAAGCATTGAAGTGTAAAAATGTTCAATCCAAGATGCCTACTGATACGGGACAAAACTCCTATAGCCGAGAGGGTTTTTTGGGAGAGGGGTTGTTGCTTTCAAAATTACTGTAACGTACAATTGCAAAATAAGCCAATTTTGTTTCAAGGATATTTTCTAATACAGTTTAGAATTTTGCACAGAAACATCTAAAACTTATTTCAACGTTATACGTCTCAGAAAGTATATTGAAAGAGGTTACTTACAATGTACTTAATTTGCGAACACCATAGAATGCCTTCTCTCCAAGTTTAACAAGTGCTCTATTCCCAGCCAAGTATCTAAAAGCAAACAGTTACCGTTATAAAAGCCACATAAAGGGAATTCGACTTGCCTCTGGAGCCCGTTTCACAAAGTGGCGTAGGCTAAGTTCTTACCCAACTGTCATGGTAACTCATACTGTAGAGATGCGTTTTTAGGAAAATACATTTACGCCGTTTTGTGAAACAGGTTGCATCAGATACAATTTAAGTTTTGTAAGTGCACCATAATTGCATCAGTTACAGTTTGAGTTTTGTAAGTGTATCATAATTGCATCAGTTACAGTTTGAGTTTGGTAAGTGCACCATAATTGCATTAGTTACAATTTAAGTTTTGTAAGTGCACCATAATTGCATCAGTTACAGTTTGAGTTTTGTAAGTGTATCATACTTGCATCAGTTACAGTTTGAGTTTTGTAAGTGCACCATAATTGCATCAGCTACAGTTTGAGTTTTGTAAATGTATCATAATTGCATCAGTTACAGTTTGAGTTTGGTAAGTGCACCATAATTGCATTAGTTACAATTTAAGTTTTGTAAGTGCACCATACTTGCATCAGTTACAGTTTGAGTTTTGTAAGTGCACCATAATTGCATCAGCTACAGTTTGAGTTTTGTAAATGTATCATAGTTGCATGAGTTAGAGTTTGAGTTTTGTAAGTGTATCATAATTGCATCAGTTAGAGTTTACGTTTTGTAAGTGCACCATAATTGCATCAGTTACAGTTTACGTTTTGTAAGTGCACCATAATTGCATCAGTTACAGTTTAAGTTTTGTAATTGCACCATAATTGCATCAATTACAGTTTGAGTTTTGTAAGTGCCCCATAATTGCATCAGTTTCAGTGGGAGTTTCGTAAGTGCATTATTACATGATTTTAAAACATAGTGTTCGTTCTGTAAGTGAGTCACAACATCAGGTTTTAGAATTTAGTTTTTTTTAGGGCATCCCACAAACACTATACTCACAGTTTATTGACCAGAGCTCCTTGGAAAGCCAAATTATCAACCTGTTCAATTTGATTGTTTTCAAGGTTCCTGTGGTAACATAGAATGATGGATAAATTGATTGGAGTTTACGTCACATTCGAGATTGATAAAGAGAGGAGCTTGGTGTCTTTGACGAATACATAACGTGTAGAACTTGATACTTAAAAGGACTCATCGCCTAAGTGTGTTGCGATTTTTCCTTAGCCCTTAAATTAGTAGAAATATACTGTAGATAGTAGTAATCTCGAAGAAAGGACTGCAGGTCAATTTTCCGCCAAGCAAGTATATATCGAGAGTTATTTAGGAAAATCCCTGTTTCTACTGTTTTCTGTCTGACAGTCAGCAAACAAACAGCCGAGAATGCGCCACTGGCCCAGCTAAAGAGGCTGTAATAGTGCGCAACAAAGCAGCTAAACCAAAACTAAGACGACAAAGAGATTTCCAAATAGAACACGCCTAGCCGTCAATAGGAGACAGGCAAGTTGCCAATGGTCATCTGGAAACCTCATCTCTATATACACAGCACTCAAATAGCACAAACTTTAGCGATCTCTTCAATCTATATGGACATGCTCCTTTCAGTAGATAACATCTGTGAATCAACTGATTGTCCAGCTAAGAATCGTATGTCAATGGACTACTGTCTTACCATTGCATTATAAATAATCGGTCGTCTGGGAGTTAATTATTAAACAATTTCTTTGTTCATGTCTTTCAGTGGTTCAAGACCAATAGATTTACTCCTTCATTATTCGCCATGCTATTAAATGGTTTTAGGTTTATCGTGGCGTGACCTAGGCGGCCGACACAACCAGACATTTTCCATAGGAATCAACTTATTTGGGCCAAGGTGCTTTCAGGCTTTGCCTTCTGGGGGATATCTACCATTTTGGGGTCACCTTAATCTGCGAGCATACCAACATGTCCGCTTCTTGCCTTAGCCTTTAATGCGTAGCTGTGGTAAGTTGACCACCAACATGGCAGATTGATCTATAATCGATGAACCAAATTGAAATTTATACTCACAATGTGAACGTCTTTACAGTAGAGAAGGCTCTTGTCTTTACAGAACGGAATCGATTTACACTCAAGTCACTGAGGAAAAAGATCAGAAAAAATTGACCCACGGTCAGACAAAAGGAATGTTCATTCAAGGTGGCTATTGGGAATTAAAGACAATGCCAAGAAATAATGATATATGATGATAGAATATGTTGATTATTTTTATACGTTTCCTTAGAAAAATCCTGGCGGACTAGGTATTTAGGCATTTCCAGTCGTCTTCTCAGCCAAGGTAAAACAAGGAAAACACTTTTTAAAACGAAATGGAGATTTTACATTGGCTTGAGAAGATGATTCCCGATAGCAATCGTCTAATTGGCGTCAGAGTGCTTTCAGACTAACTGTGGACTGTTTTCGCAACATTCAAAGGGAAACATCTTAAGTATGTCAATTGTTGTGTGTCACAAATAATAGTGGTTAGTTAATAATATAAGAACATTAAAACGTCTCAATTGATTCACATCCAATAGGACCAATGTCATTGGGAGGGCCTGACTGACTTATCTTTGTGTTGCTCCTTGTCACCACGGTTACTTCTTATAATTATTGGCCAAAAATCACCTATCTTTGTCGATAATTATTTTTCCAGGCCCACTGACATTTGACCTCAGGGATATGAATAACTTTTGACGTCAATCGATGTATTAGCCACCTTCCTTATGGAATTAATACGGGAAGACATCTAATGCACTAAAAACGTGAATCTAATCATGATGATGATATCAACGTGAAATTACTCACATTTCTTGCATAACCCCTAGATTTTGGTAACTTGTGTTGAACTGGGAAAAATCCGGCACCTCAGTCAGTCCACTTCTTCTTATGTATCTAAGGGATTGAAATTTAAGCCACAATAAAGCCTTTTTGGTTGATTGATTGATATTGAACGAAGCACTCAAGAATATTTCACTTAGGCCTACTTGGCGGAATAGGAAACAGGAATCTTTGTCCTGAGGAAACCGCAGTGGAAACCTTCCGCGAGTATATAGCTCTCTGGTTTCAATATCTTAGCCAGAGGAAGTACAATGGTTTCCCAAAGTTGATGACGAAAACCTAATGTTTTTTCTCCTTAGTTATTCTAGTGCGAACAAAAACTTGGATCAGTTTGTTCTAGAATGTAACGTAGAATGCAAGACTAAGACGCAGGGAATGTGGAATAATTCTTGTTTGTTTTCCTTGCCAAGCAGATCAATCTTTGTCAATTACGAAATGTGATATAATGGATTTTAATGGCGTTTTCTCTTTACACGCCATCAATTATTCACTTAATACTAGCTATTGTATATCATAATACAGCCAGTCCAGTAACACTTTACCAAAATGTCAAACGCATGACCAAGAACCACTGTTACACCAATGAATAAAATGAGTCATTGGTGTTAATTTTAGATAATGCATTAAATTTAGAAAAAATTATAAAAAAAAGCAAAATGGAAATTTAATTTAAGCACATTAATACATTGATTTTTAAATTTAAAATGATATCTATTTAAGAAAATGGACATATACGCATATAAATCAGAAAACCTAATCGATGACAACATCAAACCCAATAAAGACAAAGGTAGAACTTACAATGTATGGAGGGAGGCAAAGGAACTTAACACTCCGGTTTCAATTTGTTTGAGTTTGTCACAACCGTAAATTTGCCTGAAATTTCACGTTAAAAAAATATCACAAATAAATCACAAACTGGAATTAGTCAAAATATTTATTTCTTTTTCAAAAACATAATGAGGGTGGAGAGTTAAAATTTATCCTCCAGAAAATTAATTGTTTTGCGTTTGGTTGATTGATTGGTATTTTACCACGCACTCAAGTTTATTTCATTTATATGACGGCGTTGTCAGGTTTAGAGGGGGTATGGAAAAGGGTCTGTTTTCCAAGAGGAACCTCTTTCACATACAGCGATCGAGTAACAAATCCACTCAGAAAGTTTTTAATCCGTATTAGGTCTGAGTGGGATTCGATCACGCGCCGCATCGAGGAAAGGCATTTGTCGGAACTAAGGCTAAAGACTCTAACCGATTGAGAAAACGGCTATAACATAGCTATAAAAGTCAGGACTGCGTCTTACAAAGCTGGCTTTAAGATCAACATAGGCCTTGAAAAGGACAAGTTTGAGACCAGGGGGGGTATTTCATAAACAGGTTTAGACGGCTAAACTGACCTAGCCGACTAGAATACCAATGCTTTAACATTACTGCTTAGTCGACTATCTGACCGTAGTCGGCTATTTGTGGTTTATGAAATACCCCCCTGAGCGTAAGTTCCTTTATTTTAACACAGGTTTACGTCAGATTGTTACTACGCCAGCTTTGTAAGACAACTCCCTGGGGACGTTTTATCATAGAGAGTTGCGTACAAACGAGTTAAGCGCCTTATTCTATTGGACATTATATACTGAAAAAGTCATCTATCAAAGTGCCACCGTTCTGATGTCTCGCCTCGTTTCTGCCAGGAGAATCCCCTAAATCTGTTGGATTAAAGAATCCAGCATATCGATTATTTTCAGTCAGAGTAAACACAACTATAAACGTAACATTATGTCGCATAAGCTGCTATATATATAGGAAAGTGAAGTTGATAAAAGATCACTTATGTGGAATGCATACCAGATAGTTGTAGGTAGTACAGGGTTTTCCTTTTGTGGAAAGAGCTCGGACAACCGCAACCCACCCTCGCACACACAAACAAATTAAACTACTGGCTTACACCGTGTGTACTCACAGTGGCATGAGCTGCCAAAACCCATCTTTAAAATAAATACGGATTGTCAAGATCATATAAGGGTTCCATATTCACCGAGAAACAAAATGATTGGCATTGGAATATGGAAAATCGATATAGTCTGTGTACGAATTTGAATTGTTTTCGAAAGGTAAACAAAATTTGAACAACCGAATGGAACGTTAATTCAGACCTATTAAAGTTAGATCGAGATAGTAGCTTTTAAGTTGTACTCCGAAAAAGTCTTTAATTATAAAATTTGGTTTAAATCCAATAAAATCATCATTTTGGCAGCCTATAACTTATAAGATCATTTGGCTCTTATCTATATCAGAGCACCCAGATTCTTCCACTCTTTATTTAAAATTAATCAAAGTTGAAAACCACCGGCGAGTGAAGGCCACATCCTGAACTGATCGGGATTCATTAAAGACATCTTCATTCTATATTCGTGTCCTGTTAACAAACGTCTTAAATAGGATTACCGGATTGGGGAGATTTGACGGATGTACTTCCTTCGCAATGATTTGTAAGCCACAGGCTTAAACGGAATGTCCCCAGTGAATACACTCTCTAAATAGATTTATTTAATGATCTGGTTAAAACCGACCGTTAAACGAACGGGCCTGCTCAAAGTAATTCCACAACAAAAAGCTATACAAAATAGTTTGTTTGTTTGCTTCGCCGACCCATGAGATTCTAAACTCGCGGTTACTTACAAGATTTCTAGCTTATCCAGGCCATAAAATGCTTCCTTCTCGATGGTCACCAGTTCTCTGGCATCTTTTATGTACCTGAAACGCAATCATTAAGTGCAAATTAAGTTCCACACGAGTAAAATAGTTTGAGGTCATTGTAAACGGAAGCTTATTTTGATTCGCCAGCGTTTCATGGCTGGTTGTTTTAGTCAGAGGATTAGAATTTACAAGGACATAAAAATGTTGATTGATATTTTACGACGTACTCAAGATTATTTCACTTTATGAGACGCGATGCCATGTTTTAATGGGAGAGGAAACTGGGCTGTTTGTCCGAACTGGTTCGAGTTAAGTCCACACGAGTAAAGTTTTATGAATTAGAAAAAATAAAACGGTAATATTAGACTTACAGTTCTTTTAGTTCTGGTAGATGAAGAAATGCGAAACTCTTGATTTTTGTAATCTTGGATGAACTCAAATACCTGAATATGAAGAAAATAGGCATTTAGCGAAAACTAGTTGATCTGAAGATAATACGAATTACAAAAAAGCTTCAATACACTTCAAAAAAGCAAATATGTCACTAATAAACATCCCATCGCTTTCTTATTCCCATAGATCTATCAAACAGTTCATAAAATAAAACAACCTGTATTAAGAAATATTTCCTTAATTCTATAGAACAGTTGATTATAAAACAAAATGTATTTCTTTGGTTGTTTGTACAACAATCAAGAAGTGCAAAATATGAGCTTTTCGTTGATACCTTTTTCGAGGATTTACGTTTAGGTAGTTTTGTTATAAGCAGCAAATCCTCTAAAATATTTTTTATATATCCTTATTGCGAGGTCAATCCTTTCGTTTTTTAAGGTACTAAAACTCAACTTCTCCTCACAATCCGAACTTTTTGCAGCCCCTTTAATCGGTAAATCAATTCACGAAAATATTCATGCTATATGTTATATGGAATATAAATTTGTCTAATCCAAAAATGTCTCAAACTTTAATAGGCAAAGGAAATTTTCGAATGATTATCTCAAAATATTAAGATTACACCATGCTTTTTGACGAAGTTTCCTCGCTGCTTTATTATGTTACAGCATACTCGCCGTTGTAGGATTTCAAACATTTGTAAAGAAAGCCAATTTACACCAGTTAACTTTTAGTAAAACCACTTAAATTAAACATTGGACAGATTATGCATTGTCAGGTTTCAAATGTTTAAATGGGGTTGTAGAGCGAACGAATGGCCTGAGCCCGATTCCAACAACAGTAATCAGAAACCGGTTTGCTTCCGTGTTAAATTACCTTCATTTCAGACCTTTTTGCTTGTGGGTAACACTCTCAAAATTTGTCGACAGGCTTTTTGTTTCTCTTGAACCAGATCCCCCGTCTGCATTTCTCAGACAAAGTTCGTAAAATTATGCTGTACAATTAAAACACTCATACGGTTTAAGTTATCCGAGCGCTTATAGAATCGGGGTTTGTTTACATTGCGGGTACGAAAGAAATCAAATTGTCAATTTCAAAAATATAAAAAAGATGCTAAAACTTTTAATTTTTGTTCAAAAATGATAAGTTTCTAACTTTTTTTCTGTCTGATAAAAACACAGAAATCAGTCCACTGTTTCTAATGTAAACTGCAGGCCCATTCTGGATTTTGGCGACGAGGTGCCTTAAAGTTGTTCAGTGGATTAAATAGATTGCCCTTTTGATCACACACGCATACACTTCGATTCTGACCATAGAGACAAGATTCTACGCGGATATATTTCAGTCAGAAAGACTTGGGATAAAACCAACGAGGGCAGATTTTATTGCCTAATTGGCTTACGTTTTTAGATCTTTGCCACTGGAACTGGTCGTAACATCGTGTGTAGTAATTTTCTTGCTAATTCCCCGAATGCTAATTGGCAGCGGTGGGTACGATTTTTATTGACAATCTTTACGACCAAAAAGCTTTAAAATTCTACCGCCTCTCGAAAATCATGCAGAATTGTTTTGCCTTTCTAATAAAATCAAAGCAGCATGCTAGTCATTTGGTGGTCTCATGGGGTTCTGATATCGCAAGACACAAAAATATACACTTGGGTTTTTCCAGTTTAACTAGTACGTTAACGTTGAAAATCTTGCAATAATATACAGACTAGTCTCACGAGTAGCCAACTGAAACTGAATAAACTAATTGTTCGCCATTTTATAAAGAAGTAAAAAATATGAGCTTTCCGTTGCTACTAATCTTGATCGATTGATGTTTTACGCCGCACTCAAGATTATTTCCCTAAAATGGCGACGTTGCCAGATTTTGTGGGGGAGGAAATGGGATCATTGCAAAGTTACTTGATAAGAGGATAAAGCCCTATTCTTTTTTATTGTAGCTTTGTTGCTGTGAAAAAAAAATTTCTTTTTTCGCAACGCCATCTTGATAGTATGGCTTTCTAGTCATATTTCTGGCTCACAAAAAGTAAAGGGGGAGGGGAATCATATGACGTTCCCACCCCTTTAGAGAGTTTGTGTGTGTGTGTGGGGGGGGGGGGGGAGGGGGCCATATTCAAGGCATTGACGCCCTCTGTTGGTTAGTAAGAAACCGTGGCTTTTCTTCTCTTCCTCGTATGAACTATTATGGGATGCATAAGAAAAAAGATGGCGAACCTTTTAGACGTGACAACACTACTTCATGGAGCAAAAGTTAAATTTTGTGAAGAACTCCATATAGTTGAAAATGAGACAAGGAGCCTTGTTTGGAACGATTTTAGTAGAAACTTAAATATATGATTGATTGATTGATTGTTTGGTGTTTTACGCCGCGCTCAAGATTATTTCACTTATATGGCGGCGTTGCCAGTTTTATTGTGGGAGGAAACCGGGCTCTATGCACGGAGGAAACCCACGACCTTCCGCTAGTAACTGGCAACCATCCCACATTGGTCGTTCGAGTGAAAACCCAGTCAGAATTAAATATATGAGTCGCGTGCTCGGTAAAACTTTTGTAAGAACCAATGCATTCTCCGAACTGCGGTTACTTGGATTGCAGATAGATATAATAGTCCGTTAAATGGAGAATGCATTTATTTTGCGATTTGAAATTGCGCAATCCTTGACAATTTTAAAAAGAGACCGCGCATAAACGTCACATAATGCTGCACATGGCGTCAGTGTCCTGAATGGGTAATGCGATTTTTCACACACGTCCCTATTCATAGACTTCTGATATAACTTATTTGGTTACACTGTGCCATCCTATGGCCTCGAGTGAATACAAAAATTGTGGGCTCATACATGTTCAATCCCCCCCCCCCGTCCCAAATCACAACATACCAGCGGATGGGAGATTTAATTCTGTTTTTTCATTCGACAAATGACTATTTAGAACTAACGGCAGATAAATTGCTAAATTGTATTTACGTTGATATTTTACACACCAAGACTTCGTTTGACGTTCTAGTTCATTAAAATAATGCTAACAATATGTAATTAGTATTGAATGTCTGTCATATTGGCTGCCAGGCAATTCCCAGTTGAAGCCTTTCGTTGGTTTCCAGAGTCCATTTATAATTTGGCGAACACAGAAGGAAGCCTTTAGAATGTTGTGTCCACTCGATGGCTTATTTCTCCATTAATGGAATATACATTGTTTCCCGAAACTTAGATACACGTTGTGATAATGTATTTCCATTGCCGCCTGTTCCCTTTGGCTTATACGAGTTAACCGAGAGCGTATGTTCCAATCAACACCTTGTATTCAAAGCCGATGTAAATCTAAGGTCCAAATGAAGTGAAATAAACAGCCTCAATCAAATAAGGCGTTGACTGATATATGGGCAATACGGATTTGTAATTACAGTTAACATGTCTAGAACGTGCTTTCTTTGCCCAGCGTCGCTATTTCCTAAACACATAAAAGCATCCATTTATTTTCCGTAAAATAACAAAACGTGTGCTTAGGATTCTTTGTATAAAAGGAACATGGATGTATTTGGTTCGGTGTTAATAAATATTCTTGCCATGAGGTTCAGTGAAACTTGTGAGACAATTACTGAAGATTGAGTAAGACGTTTATGTATCTGAATGAAAAGCGTTGGATAATTCTCATTCAACATTTTCGCGTGAATTTCTGGCAACATCCTTATCTTGTACAGTCGTTTAAGATTGGGAAAGGGATATATAGCATACCTTTTATTCCAGCCAAAACACAAAAAACCAATTCAATGTAGAATAAACCACACAATTATAGGTACAAATGATATACACGTACTCAAGATAAGTCCTCTCTGTAGCCCACGTTTTTTGGCTAAGAAGATGAAAAAAACGTTCACCTGGTTTTGTGTGTCAACGAATTAATTAGTTGTGGCGAAATGTGTTAGACATTGTCCAAGATACAAATATTTTGGTTTGAGTAGTTAAGTAATTATGTAAAAAGTTGTCAAATTGTGAACAGTGTTTTTTTTCTCGATAAAATTAGCCCCCCCCCCCCTCCCAAAAATATAGTAACAAGGCGGTAAGCTGCTACCCATATCTAAGACAACTAATTAATCGTGGCTGTTATCTAAGGTAACATTGTCGCTTTGGGGGTAACGTACAGGTATTAAAGTGTGTGGCCCCGACGTGCTTGCGGCTGTGCTGGTTCGACTGACACTGTTTTTCTTCCAATTCATCTTGCAGATTCCACTAGCTATCGTCTGTTGGAGATCGAGTCAACGCTCGATACCTCCCATTGTACGAGGGCGGTTTTCATCTTAAGCAATATTGGAAACTGAGGTACGTGAATAGAAGATAACACAGAGGATAAAACCGTCCATGTTCAGAGTTGGTGTGTTACCATCAACTCTTAAGTTGACACGTGAGGCATCTTAGCCAATTGGAAAATCTTTATCGTTTATGTTTTTACTAAGAGACTTATTGGATTACCAAATCAATTAAAATATCCCAAACCCAGCTAATTTTGCGATGCTTTCGATCTGGCATCATCAGAAATAAGGATTGTTAATACAGTCGAATCACATCAATCTCATCCCCAAAAATAATAGATGCATGCGGAGCTCAATCCTCTGAATGAAAGTGGAATTTGTTGTTTTTGCCTACAGATTATTTCACTTATATGGCGGCGTTGCCAGTTTTATTGTGGGAGGAAACCGAGCTCTATGGCCAGAGGAAACCCACGTCCTTCCGTAGGTAACTGGCAATATCCCACATAGGTCGTTCGAGGGAAAACCCAGTCAAAAGGTTTTCCATTTTTTTTAACTGAGTGGGATTCGTACCCGCGACGCTTTGGTGGAAGGCTGTTCGGATTGAGCGTCCAACGCTCTACCTACTGAGCCACGGAGGCCCTCCTACTTTCCATATGAGATATCACTAAACATAAAGAAGATAAATGTAAGCCCACAGACACAAATCCAGATGACTCTGGATGTCGATGGAAAACCGAACGACTCAGTATGGGCAAATACATAATCCATGGTCACATTCTCATTTGATTCATTGATTGACGTTTTTTGCTCCATCACCATTGGAAATATATTGTTTTTTTATCCAGAGTTTTATAAAAAAGCCCTTTAATTTCACCACGACCGATACCAACTCTATAGTTGCATGTACAACCTATTCCAGAGCACATATTGGTGTTCGATAATTTGCACCAAATCTACCCAACCCTTAATGCAAGGATGATTATTTTTACCATTGGGTATTGACATTTTCTGATTGATTGACCAATAGCATAACAAACGAACTAATAGCTCTCCTGGATCGTTTCAATATTTGATGCAGCTTTGTGTTTTGCCAAGGCAAATGTTTAGGGTCAGCGGCAGGAATTGGAAAGGTAGCTTTTCTAGTTATCCAATCGGCTTGGATGAAACTAACAAATAGAACGATGTTTGATTAACACAAATAGCCAATTAAAGCACTCGATCCCTATTACTTCGAATAACAACACGAGTATAGAATTATCGGTGTCCAATCATCAACTCACTGATAAATATTTTGTCTCACTGAATCTAATTGGTCAACATTTGAGCGGCCTCACATATGACGTCACCAAGTTAGGTGTAATCAAACAATGGGGTCTATGAGATATTAAACGATTTAATAGTCAGTCGCTTTATAGTGCGCTGAAAATTATATATGTTGTTAATAATGCCAGACTTATTATTGACCTTAGCCTAACAATTGTATTTTCTAAGCTATATAACAAATGAAAAATGTGTAGAGCATAATTATTCAATTACATGTATGTATATACAGACATCTGGTATTTCTTGCTAACTTATCAAATACAATTTCCAACTGGATACACGTGGCGATTTGGCTGTAGACAAGGTAATGCCATTCGTTATACCTATATTATATTTATGAACACTAAAACACACGGGCACAGGGAAAATCTTCTTGTCTAAAAGATATCACTTTTGGAAAGTTATTCCAAAACTTACCCTTGATCTTTGACATTTTGGTTTTAATAACACTATAAGACACACCTAACGCATAATGAAACTCAACAAATACACGAGTTGAAAGCTAACTATTAAAAAGGACATATCGCAAATGTTTGTAGTGATGTTTCGCCGACCTTCAGATTAGGACAAAAATAAAAAATATAATCAAAATAATCAATACCGTACGTAGTAGGACCGCATGTCCGGGAATTCCCTGCCGCGATTGTCGTCTGACTGTTAAAAACAAACTGCCGTGAATGTATTATATGTGCAGCTAGTGAACGTATAGTATGCGCAACTGAAGCTGGGCCGGTATTCACAAAGAAACTTTTCACTTTTAGACTAATGGTGTGTTTCCACGGACCTGCGTTAACGCGTGCGTTGACGGATGCGATTGTTTAACGGATAGGGTGAAGTGTTTCCACGGACTTGCGTTAACGCATGCGATTGTTAGTGCGATCTGTCATATGGTTACGGTCAAAAGTCAAGGTCATATCCCTTACAACAATTTTTTTTTCGGTTTTGGGAAAGAATGTGAATAAGTGGACATCTACATGGCCTATTCATACAACATGTATTTATAACGCAAACGTGAGTCAGTAAAAATGAGTAAAAAACCTCACTCGATGTTGTCTGTGGAATTCGAGCTGACAGCAAAAGGTCATCAGGTTCGGAAAGCCCCTTCAATGACGTCATGATTAGCGAAATCCCTCGTCCGATGCGTTAAAAATGGGACAAGCTCCATTCTCCGTCCGTTAACGCGTGCGTTAAAAAATATCGGACTGACCGTGGAAACACTCTAGCGTATTTCTGTAGTTCCCATTCTTTGGTTTAAATCGCATCCGTCAACGCACGCGTTAACGCAAGTCCGTGGAAACACACCATTAGGTCAGCTGAAAAAACTAAGTTTTTCTAAAATCGGACTTAAGTTTCAGAAAAAAGCCATATTCATGAAACGTCTTAAACTTAAGTTTTGCTCAAATTTGACATAAATATTAAGACTGGTAGGGAGTAGGCTTAAGTCTCATCTAAAAACTTAAGTCTGTTTATAAAACATGGTGACTGTCTAATCAATACAGCACAAACCAGGATTTGTAAACAAAGCAAGAAAATAGACATTAGAATAATTAGATGTAGTGAAATTTAGTTAAAAACTGACTGAGGGGTTTTATTTCGTACCACACGCCTAGGCACCTCCTTAAAAAACTTAGCTCCACCTGTGAAGTTAGTTTTTTATAAATAAAATTCTAATCCTTCACACCAATCTCCAGTGGCCAAAGGGAGCGAGGAAAGTTAACTATCGTCATCTGGAAACATCTGTTTATAGACAGCAGTTGAATAGTACCAGAAGCCAAATTTAAAAATCTACTGCGCATGAACGTCGCATAATGTAGTATAAGCAGACTGAGGGTGCCAGTGCCCAGAATATGGGGTAATATAACCTTTCGCACTGACCCTTTTCATAGACTTCTGATAGTACACATTGTAACGATATTGTTTTTGGTCGCTCTGGTCAGGTCTAGGTTCGTACAGATTATACAGTTCGTACAGATTGTAGAGTATTGCAAAGGATTGATGGTTGGCGTTTTACGCCGTACTCAAGAATATTTCACTTATAAGGCGGTGTTGCCAGGTTTAGTGGGGGAGGGAACCGGGCTCATTGCCGAGAGGAAATCCCCCGCAGAAGGACGAAGCGGTAAGGTGCCCATATGTACATATAAGTATTCAAACGGGTGGGCAGTAAAAATGAAAACAAAATGAAAAAGGCCCAATCAAAGATAAAAAACAATGCAAATAAGGCAATGAATTACCCCGTCGAAATGCCGTCAAATTACTGTATGTTCTCGTCGTCTTAACCATACATAGCATCTTGGATCGACTGATCTGGAAGAGGTGCCTGGATTTCCTCCACACAAATATCCCGGTTGCCTCACCAACTAAACCCGACAACGCCGAATGATGCGTGAAATAATCTTGAGTGTGATCAAAACACCAATCAATCAAACAATCTTTATGAAAATATAATTTTCTAGCTTTGTTCACATCACAGTTTATCCTAATAATATCCCACGGTCTTTTCGGAATTACTTGCAAAGATATCCACCGGCACGGAACCGTCTCATAGATTTGGTTCGGCCTTTCCACTGTCCTAATTTGTCCAATTATTCTATGGCAACAGCAGGGTCTAGAGAATGGAACTGATTCCCAGTCTCAATTCGAAGCATTCCGTGCGCATAACTGAGTAAAAATCATATCTTCCGAGATTACACGATCTTCTTTGGAATTAAAATCCGACGAAGATCGGTGTTTTCCGTATTTACGGATTGAACCGGAAGTTTATATGGCATGTATATTCTTGTGAAAGGAAGAACTGCCAAAGCATATTGCATTTTAATACACCTTTTGTCTGGTAGAATGTAAAAGGCTTTTGAAAATTGTTATGTCCGAAGTAAACCTTGTTTATATTGTTCTTTGTATCGTCTGCGAGCGGCCAAAACATAAGGGCGCTTTCAGAATCGTGTCGCTCTATGGAGAGAAGTTTGACACTCTACAGCGCCTTGTTATGTTGCTTGCTCGGTTTGAGGGGTGGACAAAATTTACAATTGTGGAGAAATAGTTTTTTTGTAGCATCATAGCTTTGTAGTAAGTGTCCTATCAACGAGTTTACTATCCGGTATATCCACCCTTTTCTGGTAGACCTTGTATTTCTAGAGAAAATGAAATATGTATGAGTCCACTAAACATAGACGACAGGCAATCTGGCTACTTAACTCCATTAACACCTACGGTACAACGGGAAGGAATAATGAGTAGACAATTATAGACCAAAGTCAAAACTCTGGAGAAAGAAAGCTTTGAAATGATTCCATATTGCCGTTTAATAAACAAGCATAAGAAATGAAGAGGCCGATATTTTACACAGATATATGCATAGAGGGATAAAGTAGATTGCTTGTCTTTATTTCACTAAAATGGCGGCGTTACCAGGTTTAGTGGGGGAGGATACCGTTTTTTTTATCAGAAACCCCCGACCTTAGACGAGTACCTGGCAACTCTTTCACATACGGCGAAAAATCTACCCATAAATTGTCCAGGTTTTATTTGGTCTGCGTGGGATTCTAACCCGCGCTGCGTCGATGGAAGGCCTTTGTCTGACTGAAGGACAATCACTCCACCCACTGAGCCACCGAGGTCCCAGAGAAGGACTAGAGACTGCAAACTGAAAGGTAAACGAAGGTAGACACAAATCTGTTTTGATAGAGGGTTCGCGTTCAAAATTATTTTTCTTATACGGTGAAATTATCGGAAAAGAAACTGGGATAATTCTCTGACCTGTGGCAGAGGAAAACGCCACATAAGTCAAGCAAGAAAATTTGCTGAACGGGACAAAACCATACAACATTGGATTGAATACCGGACTTGGCTAAGGAAAAAGGTACCGTTTCAAATAAATTGAGCTAAAATTGTAAGAAAAACAATACGTTTAGAAAATCTTGCGAAAAGAGAGATATATTAAATATGCGTGGGCAGTAAACTTGCGCTGACTGATGTAATGCGATTATAGTTATTGTGATGTGCCGGTAGAATATGAGGGGAATGGAGTGTAGAATATGAGGGGAATGGGGTGTAGAATATAAGGAATAATTGATCGATTGTTTGATGTTTTACGCCGAGCTCAAGATTATTTAAATTAATTTATATGGCGGTGTTGCCAGTTTTATTGTGGGAGATGTAACGTTTTATAAATCCAACCAAAATATTCTTAAACCTATACCATTTACACTCTTTTAATTTTAGAAATCAACTAAATCGACTTTAGTAAAAAAAATATAGCGGCCTGGCTTTGTGTGATAGATTGTTGGGTTCTGGTAGAACATGAGATCATGCTAGTGGAATATGATCAGAAAATAAAATGTTATAGAATAAATAGAAAACTGCACATTTAGGTGAATGAGATTTTGTTCATATGTTTGATGTATTCCAGGCCTAGCCATATTTTGTAATCTATGTTATAATGTGAACGTGATGTTTGCTATAAGTAAAACATGTGGCTAACGTGGGTTATTATTCGCTCCAACAGACATAAACATAAGAACATGTTCAAAGAATCAGTCATCGCCAGAGAAATAGACACAACCTATTTCTGACGGTGCCAAAGCTTGTGGATTTCTTAACAGCTGGCGAGGAAGGGTGGCTCAGATCTCTCTATCCGATTACATATTCAGCCCAGGGGCCTATTTTATAAAACTCTTTTAGCCGACTAACTGGTGGAAGCCAACTAAGCGGAAATGTTATACCATAGGAATTTTAGTCGGCTATCTCAGTTTATTTGTCTAAACACACATAGTACATAATTATGCACAGGCTAAGCGTTTGTTGACATAGAGGATACCTAACAAATTAAGTTTGTAGATTACATATTCCATTAGAAAATCGTCTGTTAATTTTTCTGGATTTTAACGGCAAATGTGTTTTTAAGTCAAACTCATAGTTGCAATCGTCAGTCGTAGCCCAATGAACCAAGAAGGGGCTATAAATACGTAATTTCTTCTCCTTTTCGTACCCATTCGACTTCTAAACATAAACTAATAGTTGTTGTAAGTCTAGGTAATATTTGCACCAACTGAGACTGTACACTCATTTCCTGTTTGGATTTATTTCTTTTAAAGGGACTTCTTACTTTTGGTATTTCTCAAATCACCCCTGGGGATCTTGGTAACCAACGTCATTTGAACTGCACAAAGGCTCTTAGTAACAAAGGACCATTGTAGACATTTACAGAGCCCCGTCTAAAAGACGTTTCTCAACTTTCGGATTCTAAAGAACCCGGAAGTAATTTATATAAGTTCCAAAACCCCAAACGAAGGCTTCTCTTGTTGTATCGAAACGTGTACATCAATTATGTTAAAGGTCATAAGACAAGATTCTATAACAGGTTTATTTTTGAAAAAAAAAAACCTGATACATAATGTTTATATGAACCCTGTAAAGATGAATATTTTATTTCTCACACCCAAAATCAACCTTTTCAAGTTTTCAAAACGTGATATATTTTTTTTGTCTCAACCATAAATTATAACTACTGTTCCGGATCTATTGTGACGCCATAGTCGACAAAACGAGAGTATTAAATCGATTTGAATATACGTGTAGCATGGTCAAAAGGTACTCAGAAGTCACCATGCTAGTTTTCAAATCCAAAATGCATTTATATCCTTAATTTTGAGCGTTGGTAAAAAAAACGCATTTCGCAACTTCCCATATGATGTGTTCTCTGTATATATTGCTCCGAGTGACTGTGATGCAAATATGCAAGGGGTCTATCTGTACATGTTGTTTTGCAGTAATTTTGACAAAAAACTTTGGTTTTGTTTGTGACGAAAACTTATATGTGTGAAGCTATAGGGTTTTAGTGTTAAACCGATGTGTGGCATGGCAGAGTGCCGTGTGTCAGCATTTTCTCTGTCCATACACAACGGACATCGTCGAGTGCTATTACCGGAGTAAACTCAATGCAGACTTCTAATTCAGAACAAAGGTACAAAACGACTCTGGTATACGTGTACAATGACACTTGTCTTTATTTGATTGTTATTTCTTTCGGTTCCGTCGGAATTTCACGACACCATAATCGGTACAAAAATATGATGTTAATAAACTAGAACTAGGATGTTAATGTTCGGGTTCGGATGAATCCAAGGGGATATAAATGTAAATAATGATCCATGGGTGAAACTAATGAACGTTTTTGTCCATATTCTAAAGTATGTTATAATTCATTCTTCTAATGTCGATTAATTTCAGGTGGGGAGCGGGTAAATTATAACTATAGTGTGGGCTGCCATAAACCATTGACCATTATGTAAGTTATCTGAGAACAAAAGTGAAAAATGATCTATTTGCAGACATGGCAGCGAAGATTATTGAAGGTACCATGTTTCCCTTTGATTTATCCCGGAAGTAATTAACTATTTTGCTGAACATATTACTCAGAAACATCTGCTGTCAGTAATACCATCCCGATAAATAAAAAAAAGCAGTTTCATTCATTTGATATGTGTCGACATTTATTGTACATTTACAGCTGAACTATTATTACTATTAAAATAATTACAGAGTTTGATGTCTGCAGATGATCCAAATGACATCATTTCTTATGATAATAACTATATTCATATATTTAGTATTCAATTCAACTCGATGAACAACATCACTGTGTCATAGTGTTTAGTTAAAAAGTCACAAGCTGTCAAAATTCGAATCTTCTATTATTCCCAATAGTCCAGAAAAGTCGAGTTGTTAAAATACCTTGAAAAAAGTAGAAAAACAGTGTTGAAAATAAAGGAATATTAAGAAAACCAGTCATCCATGGTTGGTTGGTTGATTGATGTTTTACGCCACACTCAAGATTATTTCACTTATATGGCGGCATTGCCAGGTTTAGTGAGGGAGAAAACCGGACTCATTGCCCGGAGGAAACCCCCGACCTTAGACAAGTACCTGGCAACTCTTCCAAATACGGCCACTGAGTGAAAACTCCACTCAGAAATTTTCAATTTAAATTTGGTCTGAGTGGGATTTGAACCCGCGCTTCATCGTTGGAAGGTCTTTGGGACTGAAGGACGATCACTCTAACCCACTGGACCACCGCCCCCCCCAATGACCCATGCGAACCTCATAATTGTCAAAATTAATAACTGGGTTGCGCGAGTGCATTTGAGTGGGTTTGTTGTTTACGAAAATTTCCGTAAAATATACATCTCCTATATCGCAATCTTCTATTATATACTGAGACGCAATGAAAACGCACCACCGAGTTTGATTAAGTGTGCATTACTCTTCTGAAATCTGATTGTCGGCATGTTTGTAGGACGGTCAATTACCAATGCACAAAAACAACAACAACTCACGGAGGCTTTAAGAACTTGATTTGAAGTGACACGTGAACACAAGGGGCACAAACTGCCGATGGCGTTGAGTCAGTATTGGTCCAACATACGGCCGTCTGGCATGAAGTCCGGCTGAGCGTAGTCGGCGACGTACAGTGTCCGCACTGATGTTCGCATGCCTCCCCCTCTCAGCAGCAGCAACACGGGTAGCTGGCAATGTGCGGTCCTGTAGGTGCTGTCGTACAATGTGTCGATCTTGTGAGGCGTTGTCACACGTTTCCGTCCCGGTCTTGGTCGATCCCTGGTTGACCCCGTTTGCTGGAAACGTTGAGCCAGTCTTACGATGGTCGAATGATGACATCCAAACCTTCGGGCAATTGCTTTACTGGGCAAACCTTCCTGGATTAATGCAATGGCGCGTTCTCCATACTCGGGTGTCAATCTTGGCATATCGCTACGTCTTCACCAGAACAGTAGGAAGTGTACTGACCCTAGTTTCTGAAAGGCAACATTTTATACCCCATGTACGCATGAAAATTTCATGTAACGCGACATAACCATTGAGCCACGTTTACATTTTCGTGTTTCTGCAACATGTTCAGTGCTGCGTTTCCGTGATCACTGAAACACCACCTTTACTTGTTGGCATTGATCTGACGTGGCTTCAATGGGATTAGCAAGATTGATGTACAAGAATTGGACTGTATTCGAAATATACCAATTTTAATGTTGGTGCGTTTTCATTGCGTCTCAGTATAAAAAGGAAGTAAAACACCTTACAGCTAATTGGGGAGACCAGTTTAGGCTCATAGAAAAACAGAAAATTATGTTTTGGTTTACTTTACTAAATGTTTGTGAAATGGTCTTTGTTTCTGGAGAAGAGTTTTCGCTTAAGGCGCTTAAGTACCATGCCACCCCACTGTGAAACTTTCCATAGGAAAGTCCCTATCTTATCAAAGGTTTATATTTAGCAAAGTAAATGAAACGTTTTGTGTTGTGTTTGGTACACCTTGAATAAACAGACGTTCCACTGTGTACGATTTGATCGATTTGGCCGTAAGCACAAAGCGAATATAGGCAAGGTATATTAATCGGAGAAGACGTGTGGGATAGACTAATTGTACCCGGGGTAAATATTGTTTCTGATAATACAACTGATGGTGCTACGTCCTCCAGGGATTTTACACCCTAATTAGATATGTCTCGGCCAATCAACTGTAGGGCTTCTTTCTTCCGGTTCAATGCCCCTCTTTGATAATCTTTGTAACCGTAACGTTCTGTGCAGATCCTGGCTTCAAAGATAGCGCGCCAAGGGAGTAATCAATCAGTTAAAAGAAAGGCCGAATTAACGTGAGAAGTGTTTAGATTTACCAGACATCCGATACCTAAACTGACAGGACTGAAACAGCCACAAGGTCGATCAATCTTAGCTTACATTTCAGTTTCACGTCGTCTACATTACCATGGAAACGTCTCTCCACCATGGTAAAATTTCTTGTGTTAAGAATGAAATACTTTAAAATTTGAAAGTCCATTATACATTGTATTTTACGGACATATTGTTCCTCCTAATAACAGAATTTTACACTCCTGTACATACGATTTCAGATGATATATTTTATATTATTGCTCGGAGTGGTTAAAAAATGAACTATACGGTTTTGCAGACGGACTTAATTTCGGTTATCCATGTAATAAAGGGGAATTCACATACATTTTTGAAAGTCTAAAACACATATAAATTAGTTCCATGGGAACCAATCTGCTTTATAGACTTTTTTGTAATCTTATTTGAAGCTGACCAATTGCCAAAACCGATAAAGTGCAAGCATAGATATACAACTGACGGGAAGTGTTGGTTTTACGCCTTTGGTATTGAAAACAACGTACGTGTACGGTAGGTTATTTTGGCTTATATATGTTGTTAATCTTAACAGGCGTTTTCACCCAATTTATCAATTATATGAGCGTATTTTATCTAAATCAATGACTGCTCTTATATTTAGCTTAGTTATATTGTGTAGTCTATGTTATAATTTAAACAAGCAGTAAGTTAACAGTAAATTGGATTATGTCGGTTTATTATTCGCTCCAACGTACATAAGAGATTCTTGAAAGAGTCAAACCAAAGCTATCACAGCTTTTTTAGTCTAAACGCTGCTTATGCATATGCCAAGGCCCGATGTTTGTCGATATTCAGGGTACACAACATTTCAAAGTTTCATTTTCAAATCAAAACATTCAAAATGTTGCCAAAATTATGGAAGTCATATTCTATGGAAAAATGCAGTGAATCGTCTGCTCTTTTCATCGTGACGGGTGTGCTTAAAGCAGCATAATAGTTATTCTGAGTCTAGGTAACAATTTCTCCCAAATAAAACTGTACAGTCATTTCCTGTTTGGATTTCTTTCTTTCACGTGTGCGTCTTACTTTTGGAATTCCTCAACTTGCCTTTGGGAACCTTGGCAACCAGCGTCATTGGAAGCCTACAAAGGCTATTCTCTTAGTAACAAAAGACCATTGTAGTCAATTCTAAAGCCCGTTCTTAAAGATGGCTTGCGACTTGCGGATTCTCTAGTGCCAGGAAAAAATGTATATAAACTTCTAAACCCCCAAACGAAAGCATCCCTTACTGTGTCAATTAGCATACGAGACACAAGAAGCGTAAATGTCAACAATGCTTAATATAGGTTTTGCTTTATGCCTTAAATATATCTATGAAACCATGGAGTTGGTTATTGTCTCAGCTTTCGGAGGCTTTGTCGACATAGCATAACACCGCCTTTGTAAGCAGTCTGGTAATTAACAAATTCACCGAGATTTCTTAATGATTGGAAAACATCCAAAAATATCAGCGGTTTCTGAGGCTTTGTCGATAGAGAATAACCCTGGCTTTGTACGCATTCTGGTAATTAACAAATTTACCGATATTTCTTACTCATTGTGAAGCATCCAAAATTATCAGCATTTCTAATATAAAGTGACATGAAACTTCGCGGTTTGAGTATTAAGCTATTAGACAACGTTTTTGAAAATAGTTGAGCCGGAATTTTAAAGAACACATATTTAATGTTAAATCATTAACAAACATGTAACTGGTAAGTTATTGATGTCATGATATTTTATATAAGAAACACTTGTTTATAACTAGGATTTGCGTTCAGACAAATATACGGAGTTTTAAATTTCTAATTAACGGCCGGTGGTTCATAATAAGGTGGGTTCAGACAAATATAAGGAGATATAACTGTAAATAATTGCCCATTGGTCAAATCAATAAATGCTTTGGCTCTATTCTAAAGTATTTGATAATTCATTGTTCTAATGCTGATTGTTTTCAGTTTGTGCGGGTGCGCGTGCGCGCGCGCGAGCGAGCGACCAAGTGAGTGAGTGAGTAGGGCGGTAAAATTATAACCATAGAATGTGGACTTCCAAATATCCGAGAACAAACATGGAAAAAATTGATTTATTGGCAAAGATGACAGCGAAATCTTTGTAGATACCACGATTTCCTTTTGATTTAACCAGGAAGTAATTACCGTAACTATTTTCCAATGAATTACATCACGGGAACATAGTATTGAGTAGATAGCTATATGAGAGAACGGCGCCACTTGTGACGTCATACGAGGTGGCAACATCTGCACCTGACGACCCCACATTTATAACATTATAGGAGAGTTCTAAAACAGCCCTGACCCCCATACCTACAACATTATGGCCTAAAATAGATTAAACGAGTGGTAAGGAAAAGGCTAGAGCGTATTTAGGTCACTGACACCAGCCAGGCGTGACAATAAAACAACCCGAGACGGGCGCGGCTATTGGTCGCGCTTGACTACACATCTAATTAAAATCTCCTAACAAGAGGAGACAACAATGGCTTGAACTGTGAGGTCGAGGTCAATAACTAGCAAATCTAATTAAAATCTTAGCTCCAGGTCATTGGTCACGGTTCGCAGCATGTCTAATTAAAATCTAAGCTCGCGGCTATCGGTTCACTACGGTACACATCTCATTAAGATTAGAATCTAAGTTATTTATTAAATTATATCAAGTATATCAATGACGATGCAGTTTTAAAATAAGCTGTATCACAGTCGGTTAATGAAATGGCTATTTACGTACTAGCCTTATTCAGCTCCAAAGAATGAAAGGTTATACTTAAGTATAGCCGCGAGCAATCACGCCTCGTTTCAATTTTAATTTTCTACGTCTTAGTTATTTATTAATGTATATATCGCCACATCTTAGCTTGCGGCTATGGTTCGCGCTTCACCGCACATCTCATTATCCTCATTTCATCGCAATAAGATCTACCCTTATCTGGATTTTACGCGGGGATTCCCCGTTTAAAGACGTATAGTGCATGAAGACTCGCCTAAGTGCGCAGTATGAAATGGGAATTTTCCATCGCGCCCGAGGCCTTCGTGTCTATATTTATACCGACAAAATCGTATAAATACCGGGGTTTGTACAGGCTCAGCTCACATTTCGAAGCGGACCTGGAAGCAGACCACAGCTGGTAAGTAGAATTGCTATATTAGTAACGGTTTATGTTTACCAATATTCCGCGATATCACATTTTAGTCGAAGTCGATGGTCAAAGACCCAAATTTTTTTTTTTTAAATTTCAACTTATGTTTACCAATGTTCTACGATGTCGCATTTTGGTCAAAGTCGATGGACAAAGGTCACACATTTTTCGAAAGTTTATCAAAAATATACTACGTATAATACTTAAGTCATGACCACTGGTCATCAACCCGGAAGTGACCGGAAGTGAACCGAAAGTGTACCGGAAGCGACTGGAAGTTACCGGAAGAAACCTGAAGTGAACTGGAAGTGAACTGGAAGTGACCGGAAATAACCCGGAAGTGACCGGAAGTGAACCGGAAGTGTACCGGAAGTAACCGGAAGTGACCGGAAGTGACCGGAAATAGACCGGAAGTGACCGAAAATAGACCGGAAGTAACCGGAAGTGACCGGAAATAATCCGGAAGTCACCGGAAGTGAACCGGAAGTGACCGAAAATAGACCGGAAGTAACCGGAACTGACCGGAAATAACCCGGAAGTCACCGGAAGTTACCGGAAGTGAGCAGAAATAGACCGGAAGTGATCGGAAAAGGACCGGAAGTGACCGGAAATGGACCGGAAGCAACCGGAAGTGACCGAAAACAACCCGGAAGTCACCGGAAGTGGACCGGTATCAACCGGAAGTGACAGGAAATAACCCGGAAGTGACCGGAAGTGAACCGGAAGTGTACCAGAAGTAACCGGAAGTGACCGGAAATAACCGGAAGTGAACCGGAAGTGGCCGGAAATAGTCCGGAAGTAGCCGAAAGTGAAGCGGAAGTAACCGGAAGTGAACCGAAATGAACCGGAAGTAACCGGAAGTGAACCGAAAGTAACCGGAAGTGAACCGGAAGTGACCGGAAATACACCGGAAGTGACCGGAAATAGACCGGAAGCAACCAGAAGTGGACCGGAAGTGACCAAAATAACCCGGAAGTCACCGGAAGTGGAGCGGAAGCAACCGGAAGTGACCGGAAATAACCCGGAAGTCACCGGAAATGGACCGGAAGTGACCGGAAATGGACCGGAAGTGACCGGAAATAGACCACACTCTGGTTTGGCTAGTATCTACATGTGAATGGTCGCAGGAAGAGATGGTTCGATGCAATATAACTTCCGCTTAATCAAATATGAATGGAATTTCAAAAAAAATTCAAGTAATGTAATGTAAAAGTAATGTCTGGCTTATCAGCGATGCAACAATCAAGCGAATCAATTCTCTATTTCAACACTCTATTCTGTTTAGATTTACCCAACACCTCTGACTGTCGAGACTTAAGGTTCTAACAGGTAAGCCGTTTTTTTTTTTTAATTTATGATGGTTTAACTATAATGGTGATCAGTTCTCTCCGCAATCTGAGGTAAAATCTACTGGTATACATCTGCGACCGTTTCTCTAGGGCGAGCTGGCTTATCTCAGATTCGAAGGTGAGAGCCTGACTGTCCCCGTCATGAGATATGCGTCCCTTCGAACGTAACGTATGCCAGGGCTCGTATGGGCGCTACTCCGTGCGAGGTGACTCGCGCGTTGATTGGGCGTGATTTCTCCGTGTCATCCACTTCCGGACGACTTAATCAGATCGCTACTGTCTAGTTGTAGTTAACTCTAAATATATGTAAGCTTGTCCGAATTCTGCTTATCATCTACTTACATAATCAGATTGTAACCCTCACCACACACCATTTTCCTTAATCCTCAAGGTGTGATGTCACGATTAAGACAGCCAATCAGTGACGTTGTACACAGATTCCGAGAATCGGAACAGAGAGTCAAAGCTTTTTAAACACTATCGGTAGTACCACTCACCACTCGCTCACCTGATTTGCTGAAGAGACGACGTATTTTAGTGTTTCTCCCTTCCACAGACATGGGCTCGATTTGCAACATCTGCGGGGCAGCTTTCACATCTAAAATCCGTCTAAACCAACATATGAGTCGAATTCACCAACGCAAAGGGTATAATTGCGATGTATGCGGCAAAACCTTCTCCAGGAATGACACTCTCTACAAACACGAGGCTATGCACAGGAGGATGCGACTAACTCCTGGTAAGTTATCACCTTGCCACACTTTCGGACTTCGATTTATCATACTGACTATCAAATAGACACTCGGTTATATCAACATTTTCTTATTGCAGATGATCAGCAGCCTTCAACCTCTTCTGGAATCGTACATAACCCGATTGCATGCATTCAGAGTAAGTTTTCTCGTTGGAATTCTTAAATTAACTTCTTTGTAAAAGACTTTGGAAACTTGCAACGCTTTGATTATTGGGTACATGTTATTTAACTAAATTAAAACTGTATATTGTTTTCAGAAGAGCTCAACACGTTACTCTCTGAAACGACAGAAGAGACCTCCACCAATCGTCCGTGCAACTGGTGCGGGAAACAGGTCAAATTGATGCCGGGGAAGAACTTTTGCGTAAGATGCGGAGACCACGGTATACAATGTCGAGATTGTGGACGACCTATGCCTCAACGTTTTTACACCTTGAGTGTGGAAAGGTGTAACGCATGCTGTCGAAAGAGAGAGAATCAGACCGGAAGAGGATCCCAGAAGGTCACCGCTCTCGAAGAACGCGTCAGCACCCATACTTTGGAGTCTACATCCACGAACAAGATCGACGTACTAAATTTTTTGAAAGAGAACGAAACGTCGGTCATGAATACTTTAAATACTGAACTCGACACTCATAACGGTTTGAAATGGAACCTAGTACTTTGCGTGCGTTTAGTTCGATACACTACAGAAGGCGACGAAATGACAACTGAACCATGCTTTCGTAGTCTTAATTCAATTACCACTAACAGTAGTCAGTTCAAACAAGCTATAGCCGATGCCTACCATAGAATGTATACGAGTTTCCAAACGTTTCAAATGGAAGGAAGTGGTTGGGTGTTGGACGAAGTGGTGAATATGCAACTAAACGTTGCGAAGTATAACCCTCTGCGCGGTTCTACCTTTATCCCCACCCCACAGGTCTTGGTTAAAAAAATGGCCCTCGTCAATGTAAAGAACTCGGACGACTTCTGCTTTGCGTGGTCAGTCCTAGCGGCTTTATATCCAGGGGGAGAACACCCGAATCGAGTTCAAAATTACAAACCTTATTTTAACAGTTTGAATTTAGAGGGTCTTAAATTTCCTCTAACTTTAGACCAAGTTTCAAAATTTGAATCTCAAAACGGTCTATCGGTCAACGTGTTTGGTTACGAAGACGACGTATATCCTTTACGCGTGACTTCAAACAGATGCGACAAGCATGTCGATTTGCTGCTGATCTCGAAAGGAAACATTAGACACTACTGCTTGATCAAGTCTTTAAGCCGATTGCTAGGCGACCGCACCAAGCACAACGGTCAAACGTTTTTCTGCGACTACTGTCTACACCCGTATAGCAGCAAGGCTTTGTTGGACGATCATCTACCCAACTGCTCCCCTATGGGAGTGCAAAGAACGGCAATGCCGGAAGAGAAGTTTCTGAAATTCAAAAACATCAGGAATCAGCTCCGCGTCCCATTCACAATCTACGCGGATTTCGAATGCTTCACACATAAAACGGATGAACACACGGCTCAATCGACCAAGTACGAGGAGCACAAACCATCGAGTTTCTGCTACACAGTTGTGTGTAAAGTCCCGCGGTATAGTAAGCCTCCCGTGGTCTATCGCGGTCCCAATGTTGTAGAAACTTTCCTGCGCGCATTGCTGAAGGAAAACGATTACATACGCGGAATTCTTAATAAACCCGTTGACATGATTATCTCCGAAGAGCAGAAGCGCGCCTTTCAAACCGCCACGCAGTGTCATATCTGCGAGAATCCGCTAGGCGCGGACAAGGTGAAAGACCACTGTCACATTTCCGGTATGTACAGAGGTCCCGCTCACAACGAGTGCAATTTGCAATACAGATTTTCTACAACGTCCAAAGAAGAGGCTTACAAGTTTTTCATACCTTGCGTTTTTCACAATGGTCGCAACTATGACACCCATCTATTAATCGAAGCGGTCGGCAAATTAAAAAACTTCAAAATTTCATGCATCCCCAATAACATGCAGAAATACATAAGCTTTTCGGTAGGTAACATTCGTTTTATCGACTCTTTGCAATTTTTAAACGCGTCGTTAGATACCCTTGTGTCGAATATGGCTAAAGACAGTTCGAACAAGTTCTGTCAATTGATGAAGCATTTTCCCCAACCCGAGCAACACAAGTTGTTGTTCAGAAAAGGCGTCTTCCCGTATGCCTACATGACGGATTCTAGTAAATTCGACGAGACGACGCTTCCGCCCAAAGAATCATTTTATAACGATCTCAAGGAGGAAGCCTTGTCTCCAGATGATTACGCACACGCTCAGATGGTTTGGAAAGAATTTGACACGAAAACCTTAGGCGATTATCAAGATCTCTATATCAAAACGGACGTTCTTCTGTTGGCAGACATCTTTGAAAATTTCAGAGATATCTGTCTCGCTTTTTATAATTTAGACCCAGCACATTACTACACCAGTCCTGGTCTGTCCTGGGATGCCATGTTGAAAATGACTGGTGTTCAGCTGGAATTGTTACAGGATATAGACATGCACCTAATGGTGGAACGCGGACTTCGCGGTGGTATATCCGTCATCACCACCAAATTCGCCAAGGCGAACAATCCGTATCTCGACGATTACAATCCCTGCCTACCGACAAGTTACATAACGTATCTCGACGCCAACAACTTGTACGGGTGGGCCATGTCGCAATCACTACCTCTCACAGAAGAGCAGATTAAGATTTTCGATGTGCAATCCATCGCCAACGATGCGCATATCGGCTATATACTCGAAGTGGATTTGCAATATCCCGCCGAACTTCACAAAAACCACAACTACTACCCCCTCTGCGCCGAGCGCATGGTGGTGAGGGATGAAATGTTGTCCGACTACTCTATGGAACTAAAACGTCAGCTCGACATCAAGGGTAAACCAACCGAAAAGCTCGTTCCCAACCTTTATGACAAATTCAAATATGTCATACATTATCGAGAATTAAAATTCTGTCTAGCTCAAGGTATGATTCTAAAGAGAATTCACCGAGGTATAGAATTTACACAATCTACCTGGCTAGCACCTTACATAAATTTTAACACCGGTAAACGCAAACAGGCGAAGAACGAGTTCGAAAAGGACTTTTTCAAATTAATGAATAACGCCGTCTTCGGAAAAACCTGTGAGAATCTGCGCAAGCGCACTCGCATTGAACTGCTTCAGGATTGTGACAAGTTGGAAAAATTGATCGCTAAGCCATCTTTCCAGTCATTTAAGATATTTAACCAAGATCTGTGCGGTGTTGAGATGAAGAAATTGAAATTGGTTCTGAACCGACCTATATACGTAGGTTTCGCTATTTTAGACATTTCCAAAATTCTAATGTATGATTTCCATTATAATTACATGAAGCCGAAGTACGGCGAGAACCTGAAATTATTATTCACAGATACAGATTCCTTGTGTTATTTCGTCCAATGTAAGGATATTTACAGCGACATGGCTGAAAACCAGAATTTGTTCGATACCAGCAACTACTCAAAGGATCATTTAATATTCAGTCAGGCAAATGCTAAGGTTTTAGGAAAGATGAAAGATGAGACAGCTGGCGAGCCCATCTCCGAATTTGTTGGACTGAGACCGAAAATGTACTCGATGACATTTGCGGGTCAAGAGAAGAAGACCGCAAAGGGTATAGCTAGATACGTAGTTAAGAAGAAGTTGAGGCACGATCAGTATAAACAATCTTTATTCGACAAAAAACAATTCACAGCTAGCATGAACTGCATTCGCAGTTTTGATCATAATCTTTACAGCGTACGCATAAACACGATAGGTTTGTCGCCTTTCGACGACAAGCGTTACGTGTTAGACAATGGTGTAGATACGTTAGCTCACGGACATTGTAAAACTGTGACAAACATTGTATAGATGTTACGAATTATGTACCCCGTTTGATATAAATAATTATAGCTTTATTGAATTGTACATATTGTTTGTGTATTGCCAATAAACTTTATTGCCATAACTCATCGAGCAACCCATGTCTTAGTTTTAAAGTCTGTTTCATCGCTTCCTCTCGAGACATTCCATACACGTTTTCCAGAATTTCGCGAGTGTTTTGTATACCGCGGTGTATACTATCCTTGTCCGAGTTTAAACACCATAGGGAGTAGTTCTGGAGCATGCGCTGTTTCATATCCGGAAGATAATCTTCTTCAGCCAATAGTCTGCTCTCCCTTTCCGAGTAACCTTCTCCGATGTACGCTTCCGCTTTCTGACGAACTTTATCCTCCATCATGCCACGTGCGGACATACCGAACAGGTCGTGCCACACATCGCGTTGTATTTCACCGTTTCCGATTTGTCGTTTGAACCAAGGCGGGCTGACCTCGGTGTAGAGGTCGCCTTTACCGGTTTGCTGGAGAAAGTTCTTTTTCAGTCTCTGGTCCTCAGGTGTTGTGGGTTTCAAGTCGATCAACAGGGATCCGTGAGGCGAGCTAGTCACCGCTTCTTCGTATCGTTTCATAAAGTAGTCCCCTTTCCCGGGGTATATGCGTCGCCCTAGCAATGCCACCTGTTGTCTGTCTACCGGGTTGTTGAATAGTACGATGTATTGAGAGTTCAAATCTATGTCTCTGGAGGCTTTACCCCGATCGAACAAGTTTTGCGCGATATACACGACGGATGCGTTGTCGTGGTGAGATCCTTTGGTGAATAGATCGGCAATTCGGGTGTCCTTTTTGACGTCTGACATTAAATCGTCGAAGACTATGACGGTACGAATGGCTCGATTGAAAAACCCATCCTCTCCCAGATCAGGAGGAATACCTTTAACAAACTCTGCGTTGGGTACAGCGCTTTTCATTTCCTCGTACAGCGGCTGCCATTTGCTATAACAAACAATGACGCGATGAGGTTCCGGATGAATTTTCTTCTCCCTTAACAGTTGTACCAACCACATGGTCTTTCCAACCCCGCTGGGACCGACAATACGTATTCTCGCCGGGTGTTGGAGCGTCATGATCGGTGTTATTCGATGGACTGAGAGGTGTCATAAAACGCTAACCCCTTTTATAGGGTCTGAATGTCTTCCGCTCTGACCCAGCTGTTGAATTTTGTAGGCCAACCGACGTATTTGACCAGTTTTTCCGCGCGGTCTCCACGTCCTCTGCTTTTCAACACCTTCTCGATGCGCCACAACGCGTTGACGTCTTTGTCTACTTTCTGTAGTTCTTGTTGGTAAAACATACCTTCGATGGGGTCGTCCATAAAATCCGTCAGTTTGTAAACGGGTATAGAACGCCTACGCCATCGTTTCACGACCTTAAACAACTCTTCGGTGTAAGTGGACGTATAGGCTCTTTGAAAGATGTACCTTAAATGAGAGATTCTAACGGTATCACCCAATTTGAATCGGAAGGGCTGCGTTTTGACTCGTTGAGCCGTGTCTACGTATAGCTCCTTCCAAGTCTCCGCTTCGTTTTCCTCATCGATGTCGGCCGGGGCTTTTTGATTGAGCGATCTGTGAGGTCTGTGATTGTAACCGCTAACGATATCCGATAATGTCTCTAAATAACGATAGGTTTGGTTATGCGTGAAAAACCGATACATATGCGTCTTGATGGTGCGAATGACACGCTCTACGTAATTAGCTTTCTTCTCGTTGTGGGTAACGTAATGCCTTATACCTTTCTTATTCAAGTGGGCTTTCATCCACTTATTATTAAACTCACCACCCTTGTCCCATCGAATCAAGGATGGTTTTCTGCCAGTTGCAAAAATTTTGTTTAAGCCCGATATGACGGACTCGTGTCGCTTGTTAGCTATGGGTTCCACCCACAGATATCTGGAAAAGACGTCGATAGCGACCAAGAGGAAACGGATTCCATCGTTATATTTGGCTATGTTAGACACGTCTGCCAAGTCGAGGTCCCACAAATCATCGATACCCGTGGTGATGACCCTGTTTCTTTTAAATTTATATCTGACGGGTTTTTGAAGACTGTAAGCGTCTTGATCGCTTAACCACTGATCTACCGCTTTGGCGGGTACGCTATAGCCTTCAGCCTTCAACCAGGATCTCACTTTTGTCGGACCGGTGAAGGCGATTGGTTCACTAGGGTTAAAATACGCCCTTGCCAAGTGCTCTCGCCAACCGTCATCAGCCATTACTTTTCGTACAATAACCAAAACCGTATTCATCACATCGTATATATTTCATTTATTGACAAATAACGTGATTCAAACTGGGATAAATACAATTCGAGAAATAACGGGATACAAATCGATAAACGTAACAATCGTTATGACAATGATTCTGATTAAAATCCAACATGATACTACGCAGTGGTACTTTTCTACTAAGTTGGAGCAAAAAGTACAAACAATAATAACCGCACGTAGAGGATAGCCTGCCTTGCAATCGTCGTGGATTATAGAAAACTCGTTTACAATTATAATTTAGAAAATCTCGAAATCTAGTAGAATAATGTTCCGGAGGAAAACCTAAACTGTCCAAGAAATAACCCGTATCTTCTTCGAAATAAAACAACACCCAGTGTTGCCCGGGTAGTCGAGCCGGATCCGTATTGACGATGTAACCCGCTGGTTTTCTTTCCACCCCTGTCGGAAGCTGGTCAGCCGCCATGACGCGACATACTGGGAATCTTTGCACGGCGCATCGCAATTCCTCCGCGTTCATGAAGTTAGTATATTCCTGGCTTTGTCCACTTCGAAGCTGGCCGGAAATTCTCCGTAGATGACGCAGGTCACGGTCTCCGGTAATGGCTTATCGAAGGCCGCCTCCAGTCGTACGGTCCCTCGATTCACGGGTAGACGATTGTTCTCCGACGCTTGGGATGGGTTCAGGGAAAAGCCGTACAAGGCGTAACCGCGCGCAAAGTCGAATAAGTTGATGCTATTTCCAAAATCCTCTCCAGTCTTGTCCACCACGTCGTATAAGCTTAGATAAGCCGATGTGCATAGAGACTGCTCATCCGCGTACTTCATTCGGAGGGGCTGTCCCGGCGTGGTTAACCCGTCTACATTCACCGATATACTGCCGAGATTGAAATGTTTGAAATTGAACGGATTCTTTTTATAGTCTCCGGCTACGGCCTTGGACTCGACGAAGCCCACGACTAAGCGGCTCGGATATTCCGAGGGCCAGATATTATCCCAACGAAACAAGACTTGACCCGAAGATAGGGTAGCCGTTTTCACTTCTGTACGTGTGTAGGGGTATTTCGCCGTCGTTGTTTCTAACAGCTCGCTTTGCGCCAAAATAACATCGGGGTTCACGCGAACTTTGCGTACTTTCAACGCGATTTCGTGGATGAACAATTTGTATGTCTTGTCAGCTTCCGCCGACATGATAACAAAAGACGAGGGGGCTCTGTACAGTTTCACGTATACGTCCACGTTGTTCAAGAGATATCGGGACTGCTGAAAAACATCCTGTAGCAGGGGCCCTTCCATTTCAAAGGGTACGCTTTCTTTGACACGATCGTGACGGTCGGCGAGACCCGCGTTCGAACCAGTTACCGGGTCAGGATTATCTAGATCCATACCTCTGTCTTGTTCAAACATCTGGCATTCTAGTTGGCTACTTTTGGCATCGTAGCCGTAATTTAAGATCGTCTGAGTGTAGGCTTTGTATGGAAAGTTATTGTCCTGTACCGTCAGCAGTTTCCCTTGCGCGGACACATCCACTTGAGAGAACATGGAATAGAGGAGATTGTTGACGGTAACCACTTTTTCATCTTCAGCGGCGCTGGTTCCGTCTGCTCGTTTCAGGCTGGCTTTCACGTATAACCTAGTCGATTCCAAATCCAGATAATCTACTCCTTGGCCCGGGATGATAAACTCAATAGGCGCCTCTTCGGACAGTTGCGAGATAGGTCTAACGTCGATGTGATACGTACTGTTAACGGCGTTCGCGGAGGCAGGCCAGTTAAAAAGGGCCAGCTCCTTGGGTTGGGCTTCACTCATTCTGAAAAATGCGAGGTAACTTCTTCACCCTCCGACGTTTCGGCGGTGTACTAACTGACAAGGTTTCTCGAGGCCTTTTTATACTTTCTCTCGCTTTGATCTCTGATTTCGCTCGTTGTACCGCTTGTTCCGCCGGAGATACCACCTTTATACTGGTTTTCTTTGTCAACGCTTTCTTCTGAGGCTTTTCTCTACAATAAGGTTCCAACGGGATGACGGTTGGGCCTCTGCTCGCTCGACCTAACGGCGTGCCTTTTTCACCGTTTTCGTATATATGAAGAGGTACATTACCCTTCACCATGTTGCGATAAAATCGCACCCACTTGTCAACGTTGCTCATGTTTAAAGTGTAGCGTTAGCGACAAAGGCTGCGTTAGAAATGATGCTGGAGAGCCTTGCTCGTCCATTATATATATTTCTACGGTGTCCACTTCAGTAAGCACGAGAGGATGATAGTACGGATACGAGTAAACTTTAGTTAGTTGTTTCCTAACTACACCCGAGGCATCTACAGAGCGCAATATGGGAAGCGATGTATCTCCTACCAAGGAATGCGCGCAGATATTAGAGCAGATGCGTAATATCGCCTTCGACTGGAAAGCCGGCTGTTTCTTGAGAGTGATTTCCACGAGGGCCACAACCCAGGATGATGTGTCGAAGCGAAGAGTCTTGTTCAGTTTGACCTCGAAATGATAGGGTTTGTTTCCCGGATACAAGTCCGTAGAATCTGTGCTCGCCAAGGTTGTCCATTCGATAACTTCCGTTAGAATGATGCGTCATACGAAGGTAGGCTTTTATAACAGTTCCGCTGTACGGCTCGTGGCAGTAGTTTACATACGTCGGAGGTAAATACGATACATCGACCCGTGCGCGTTTCACAGGCTTCGAACATTGCTTCTACCACGGCTTTTTAGACTATCGACCGTCTCCTACCACGTTTCCGTCAAAGACGTGATGAATCGCCGTATCTATTAGTCTCCGTTTATTTTTTAGTTTGGTCCACTGGAAATAGTTCAAAGACAAGCCTTTGGTCGTTGCGCGATCGTTAAGAAAATAGCGTAAATCTACCCTGAGACTGTTTTGGTATAAACATACGCTGGCCCTCAGTCGATCGTCTATTTTGATTTGTCGCATCGACGTGCATAACGTACGATTCGGTATGACGGTTATGGAAGACTCCGACGAATCGACCGAGCAATTGACGGCTAGCACGATCAACGCTGTCAGCGATATGACGAAGAGTGCTACGACAGAAACCGATATTACTTTTAGCTTCGTGCTTCGGTCCATCAGGCTCGAGTGATGGGTTGCAACTGATTGAATTATGCCGGTCGCTGATTTATATAAGTCTCTGGCGCGTGAAAATATAAGTCCGATGCCAGTATTCTGCAGGAACACCCTGACAGCGCTGTCTACACGTGTGCGACATACCGGACATTTGATGTCGTCCTGGTGGTTCAACAGCTTATACAGACATAAGCGGCATATACAGACGTGGTGACAAGGGCGTAATAGTACTTCGCATATTTCGTTTCTGCAAACACCGCAGGCACCTATGTAGCCTTTTCGCATGCGTCCTACTGCACTACCCATGATAGCGGTAACTAAACAGAAGCCTTGACAGGTATTCATATATATATAGCGATGAAAACAAATACATGATACGAGGTGATACATTGTTTATTAAAACTGAAGTTACACATGATATGGTTATAGACCCCCCTCATTGGATGAGGTTAGATAGTTCATATATAACTCGGTTAATGCAGGGTTTTGACGTCTCATCGGTGTTTCATCCAGGTACTGGACAATTTCCTCCTCGGGTCGCCCAAATTCGGTAGTAGCTCGATGCTTGAATGCGTCGAGGAGTTTCATTTCATTAAAATCTACGAAGACCATATCGATGAGGCGTCGACTTTCATCCGGGTCCAGGGATGAGATGCAGGTGTGTTGCAGTTGGGTGGGGTTGTCAATTTGACAGGCGTGACATTCCAGTTCGCGGAGTCGACGAACAGCCGGAGCTATCATATCGTTGCACAGCGACCACCATAACCCGTCAAAACGTCGAACCACATCTTCCGCTAAAGCGGGTTTGGGCGGAGGCGAGGTTGGTGATGTGGTAGGTGTATAAACACTTTCGATGTCCGACATCATAACAGCGAGCTTTTCCCACGTTTCAATACGCATCGAGACGCCTTTCGATGTAGGATAGCGCGGGCCGTCTTGCTTGTACTGAATCCAATGTTTGAGGTGGACGTACACAGACCCTTCGTACTCCGTACAACTGAGGTGGATGTCGCCGCATATGTGTGTAGCTACGGAAGGTTTGACGTGTCCTACTTGGTCTTTTAAACTAGACCAACCCTCTCTGGTCAGCTTCACTTCGGGATAAGGCTTGTAGCTTCTAGAAATCTTCACGACGTTATCGCTTACGATCACCCGTAGAGTTGATGTAATGTCGAAGACTGCTGCCTTCTTTCTCCCTCTTTTCGTCGGGGTTGGAGCGGTAGACATCTTAGACAAACGATGTAGACGACTCGGTGTTGGAAATCGAGATGACTAGTGTACTGATTTGGTCTCCTTTTTATACGCTCGGACAATTGCAACACTTATCAGCGTCAGCGTTTTTAGAATGATTTGATTGGTTGAGATCAGCTTCCTTCGCGATGTTATCTCATGCGCTAAAACTGTATCAGTCATACCGCTAGAGGGCGTAATGTTTGAGTATTTTTATATACCCTCCACAAACGGTCTTCTCCGCATCGATTATCACGTGCTGCTTCACGTCGTGTCGACGACTAAAGTCTCGTTACAAATCTGGTAATCGCTCTATAGAATTATACATAAAGTTATACAACACAGTCCGAGTATTAGTGGGAAGTATTTCCAGAAGGATAGATTTCGTCTCTTTTCCTGATTTATCCAATCGTGATATTCTTTAATCTCACGGGCAATCTCCTCGGGTAAACGAAGACACACTTCATCCGTGAAAAAATGTAAAACAAACAGACGGCCTTCGTTCACGACCCCGTCATCGAACATTTCATTGACAACAGTTTTATAACTTTCTAAAGTCCGTATGCTGTTGAGCATCTTATCCAACTCGGTTCTATTCATTACGGTATTTTTGAAATCTCGAACGAGATGTTGCTCCGTGAAAGGTGACATTGCGAATGACGAATGCGGTATTATAATGACATTATAAATGTGAATCGTATCTTAATGAGATTTGCAGTTTTAGCCAGAGGAGGTAACAATGGTTTGAAGATTTAATTAGATGTGTAGCCAAGCGCGACCAATAGCCGCGCCCGTCTCGGGTTGTTTTATTGTCACGCCTGGCTGGTGTCAGTGACCTAAATACGCTCTAGCCTTTTCCTTACCACTCGTTTAATCTATTTTAGGCCATAATGTTGTAGGTATGGGGGTCAGGGCTGTTTTAGAACTCTCCTATAATGTTATAAATGTGGGGTCGTCAGGTGCAGATGTTGCCACCTCGTATGACGTCACAAGTGGCGCCGTTCTCTCATATAGCTATCTACTGTATTGTATGGACAAATCTACTGCCAAGAATATCATCTCAATAAATAAGAAAAGGTTTCATTTATTTGATATGTGGGGAAACATATTGTTAATTTCCATCTGAACTATAAGTGCTATTATATAATTACTGAGTTTCATGTCTGCGAATGTCCAAATGACATTCATTTCTGATTATTTATGAACACTATAACACACACGCACCGGGAAAATCCTCTTGACTCAAAATACCACGGAGACAAGTTTATTATTATGTTAAATGGGCTATAATTTCTTATTATAATAAATATAGATATAATCTACATGTATATATAGTATTCCATTTAACGAAGTGAATAACCTGGACGTGATTTACGAGCTGTCAAAAATCGGATTCTTCCCAACTGTCAAGAAGAAAACGAGTGTTTATAATACCTTAAAAAAAAGTAGAGAAACAATTTTGAAAATAAAGAAATTTTGGGAAAGTCAGTGACCCATACGAATCTCAGATACTCGGTCATAATGTTACAAAATCAATGTGTGCATTTAAGTGGGTTTGTTGCTAACAAAAACTACCTACAGATATATCTCCTATTTTGCAATCAACTGAAAATTGTTGGTTTAAAGAAAAATAGGAAATTATGTTTTGGTTTACTTTGCTAAATGTTTGTGAAATGGCCTTTGTTTCTAGAGAAGAGTTTTTGCTTAAGGAAATAGCCATTTAGCAGTACAATGTCACCACACTGTGAAACCTTCCCCGAGGAAAATCCCTCTTTTATCAAAGGTTTATATTTAGCAAAGTAAATGAAACGTTTTGTGTTGTATTTGGTTCACCTTAAATAAACAGGCGTTCCACTGTGTGCGATTTGATCGATTTGGCCGTAAGCACAAAGCGAATATAGGCAAGGTATTTTAATCGGAGAAGACGTGTGGGATAGACTAATTGTACCCGGGGTAAATATTGTTTCTGATAATACAACTGATGGTGTTACGTCCTCCAGGGATTTTACACACTAATTAGATATGTCTCGGCCAATCAACTGTAGTGCTTCTTTCTTCCGGTTCAATGCCCCTCTTTTCTAATCTTTGTAACCGTAACGTTCTGTGCAGATCCTGGCTTCAAAGATAGCGCGTCAAGGGAGTAATCAATCAGTTAAAAAAGAAAGGCCGAATTAACGTGAGAAGTATTTAGATTTACCAGACATCCGATACCCAAACAGACGGGACTGAAACAGCCACAAGGCCGATCAATCTTAGCTTACATTTCAGTTTCATGTCGTCTAAGTTACCATGGAAACGTCTCTCCACCATGGTAAAATTTCTTATGTTAAGCATGAAATACTTCAAAATTTGAAAGTCCATTATATTTTACAAACATATTGTCTCTCTTAAAAATAGACGTTTACACTCCTGCACTTACGATATGAGATGATATATTTTATATTATTGCTCGGAGTGGTTAAAAAATGAACTATACGGTTTTGCACACGTTGATTTTGTAACATTATGACTGAGTATCTGAGATTCGAATGGGTCACTTGCATTACCAATAATTCTTTGTTTCCAACACTGTTGCTCTACTTTTATCAAGGTATTTTAAACACTCGTTTTTCTTGACAATTGGGAAGAATCCGAATTTTGACAGCTCGTGGATCTTTATCTAAACAGTAGACACGTCAATGTTGTTCACTGCGTTAAATGGAATACTATATATAAATTATCTATATTTATTATAATAAGAAATGATAGCCCATTTAACATAATAATAAACTTGTCTCCGTGGTATTTTTAGTCAAGAGGATTTTCCCTGTGCGTGTGTGTTTTGGTGTTCATAAATAATCAGAAATGAATGTCATTTGGACCTTTCGCAGTCATGAAAATCAGTAATTATCTTAATAGTAATTCATTGGAAAATAGTTACGGTAATTACTTTCTGGATAAATCAAAGGAAATCGTCGTATCTACAATAATTTTCGCTGTCATCTTTGCCAATAAATCATTTTTTTCCATGTTTGTTCTCGGATAATTTACATAGAGGTCAAATGTCATTTGGAAGTCCACATTCTATGGTTATATACCCCCCCCCCCGCCTCTCACACACACACGCACACGCACGCACCTGAAAGCAATTAGCATTAGAACAAAGAATTATCACATACATTAGAATATAGACAAAGCATTTATTGATTTGACCAATGGACCATAATTTACAGTTAAATCTCCTTATATTTGTCTGAACCCACCTTATTATGACACACCGGCCGTTAATTAGAAATTTAAAACTCCGTATATTTGTCTGAACGCAAATTCTAGTTATAAACAAGTGTGTCTAATATAAAATATCATGACATCAATTTTTTACCAGTTACATGTTTGTTAATGAGTAAATATTAAATATGTGTTCTTTAAAATCCCGGCTCAACTATTTTCAAGAACGTTGTCATAGTTTAATACTCAAACCCAAAAATTTCATGTCATTTTATATTAAAAATGCTGATAATTTTGGATGTTTTCCAATCATTAAGAAATATCGGTGAATTTGTTAATTACCAGAATACTTATAAAGGCGGTTTTATGCTGTGTGACAAAGACTCCGAAAGCTGAGACAATAATCAACTTCATGGTTTCACAGATGTATGTAAGGTATAACGTAAAACCTATATTACTAGCTAAGCATTGTTGACATTTACGCTTCTTGCTCTCCTATGTTAGTTAGTACAGTAAGGGATGATTTCGTTTGGGGTTTGGAGCTTTATATACATTTTTCTTGGTTCTAGAGAATCCGAGAGTCGCGAGCCATCTTTAAAACCGGGCTTTAGAATTGACTACAATGGTCTTTTGTTACTAAGAGAAAAGCCTTTGTAGGCTTCCAATGACGTTGGTTGCCAAGATTCCCAAAGGCAAGTTGAGGAATTCCAAAAGTAAGACTCACCCGTGAAAGAAATATACCAAGGCCCGAGGTTTGTCGATATTCAGGGTACACAACATTTCAAAGTTTCATTTTCAAATTAAAACATTCAAAATGTTTCCAAAATTATGAAATCTTTGCAAAAATTCAAAGTCATTTTCTATGGGAAAATGCAGTAAATCGTCTGCTCTTTTCATCGTAGTGAGTGTGCTTTAAGTAAAATAATAGTTATTCTAAGTCTAGGTAACAATTTCTCCCAACTAAAACTGTACAGTCATTTCTTGTTTGGGTTTCTTTCTTTCACGGGTGCGTCTTACTTTTGGAATTCCTCAACTTGCCTTTGGGAACCTTGGCAACCAGCGTCATTGGAAGCCTACAAAGTCTTTTCTCTTAGTAACAAAAGACCATTCTTTGGGTTTGGGGGTTGACACTTATGTCAACTTTTTAATTCTTCTGCCGCTTTGTTATGCCCATTTTTATAATTACATAATATGCTATGCTTTTAAACTATTTGCTTTTATCCTCTATGTAACCAAAGGTACTTGGCGTTCATAGTATTAGAAATTATACTCTGCCAATAAGCCGCATGCTATGTTTTTCTGTTTGCCGGGAAAAAAGATTTTGTAATAAAAAATTTTTTTAAGCCCACTTGAGTTGTTTCGTTTTGTAACAAACTTTGTTTATAAGTTTAATAAAACGTAACCTCTCGGGTGGGCCACGCCTTTGCTTAACATGCCGGCAAAGGGAGACTGTCAAGCCTATCTTCGTGCCACACTACACGAAATTACGTGTATATATTCCCTCTTCATAGGTTCGAGGTAATTATTGCTTGCTTGTCAGTCTGCCTTTGCATAGCCTGTTGTTAGTTTGGCCCCACCCACCCACTCCAACATCGGGGTTAACTGCTTGATAATAGGGGGTTGACACTTATGTCAACTTTTTAATTCTTCTGCCGCTTTGTTATGCCCATTTTTATAATTACATAATATGCTATGCTTTTAAACTATTTGCTTTTATCCTCTATGTAACCAAAGGTACTTGGCGTTCATAGTATTAGAAATTATACTCTGCCAATAAGCCGCATGCTATGTTTTTCTGTTTGCCTGGAAAAAAGATTTTGTAATAAAATTTTTATATCTTCATATCATTAGACAATTGCATAAAATATCTTCGTTACCTAATCCTTTTAATGATAATGTACTTTTACGTCACCTGCTTACTGGTATTAAGCGAGTCAATGGCTGCAAACCAAATTACAAGCTGCCCATTACTCCAGAACATTTAAAAAGCATATTAAATAATATAAATCTATCGGTCACTGAAGACTGCCAAATTTGGGCCACTGTTTTAACAGGCTTCTTTGGGTTATTGCGCATTAGTAATCTTACTATTTCCTCCTGTTCTGGAGACAAAACTGCTTGTATCCGGCGTGCAGACATAGAGGTCGTCTCAACTGGGGTAATCTTAACAATTAATAAATCCAAAAGCAACCAATTTCACCAACGATGCCATGAAGTAGCCATTCCCTTCCTACCAGATAAAGCTATCTGCCCTGCCTCCGCTATTCTAAAATTTTTGGCTATCGCGGGCGATTTGCCTTCATCTGCTCCTCTTTTTTCTTTTAAAAAAATGACCTCATGCATCGCTCTGACTGACAGGCAGTTTCGATCTCGATTTTCTTCATTGCTGAAGTCCATAGGCCTAGGTAATGACTACAACACCCACTCACTAAGGAGAGGTGGAGCTACCTGGCTTATCTCATCCGGAGTTCCCATGTCTATTGTTCGGTCTATCGGGGACTGGGAAGTGATTGCGTATTTAAATATATCCGGCCAGGCCTCTCCACCACAATGAATATCCTACAAGGACTTTCTTTCTAACTGGTAACTTTCTTTTTTCTTTGGGTTTGGGGGTTGACACTTATGTCAACTTTTTAATTCTTCTGCCGCTTTGTTATGCCCATTTTTATAATTACATAATATGCTATGCTTTTAAACTATTTGCTTTTATCCTCTATGTAACCAAAGGTACTTGGCGTTCATAGTATTAGAAATTATACTCTGCCAATAAGCCGCATGCTATGTTTTTCTGTTTGCCTGGAAAAAAGATTTTGTAATAAAAAAAATTTTTAAGCCCACTTGAGTTGTTTCGTTTTGTAACAAACTTTGTTTATAAGTTTAATAAAACGTAACCTCTCGGGTGGGCCACGCCTTTGCTTAACATGCCGGCAAAGGGAGACTGTCAAGCCTATCTTCGTGCCACACTACACGAAATTACGTGTATATATTCCCTCTTCATAGGTTCGAGGTAATTATTGCTTGCTTGTCAGTCTGCCTTTGCATAGCCTGTTGTAAGTTTGGCCCCACCCACCCACTCCAACATCGGGGTTAACTGCTTGATAATAGGGGGTTGACACTTATGTCAACTTTTTAATTCTTCTGCCGCTTTGTTATGCCCATTTTTATAATTACATAATATGCTATGCTTTTAAACTATTTGCTTTTATCCTCTATGTAACCAAAGGTACTTGGCGTTCATAGTATTAGAAATTATACTCTGCCAATAAGCCGCATGCTATGTTTTTCTGTTTGCCTGGAAAAAAGATTTTGTAATAAAAAATTTTTTTAAGCCCACTTGAGTTGTTTCGTTTTGTCAATTCTAAAGCCCGTTCTTAAAGATGGCTGGCGACTTTCGGATTCTCTAGAACCAGGAAAAATGTATATAAAGCTCCAAACCCCTAAACGAAAGCATCCCTTACTGTGTCAATTAGCATACGAGACACAAGAAGCGTAAATGTTAACAATGCTTAGCTAGTAATATAGGTTTTACTTTATGCCTTACATACATATGTGAAACCATGAAGTTGATTATTGTCTCAGGTTTCGGAGGCTGTGTCCACACAGCATAACGCCGCCTTTGTAAGCATTCTGGTAATTAACAAATTTACCGATATTTCTTACTGATTGTGAAACATCAAAAATTATCAGCATTTCTAATATAAAGTGACATGAAACTTCTAGGTTTGAGTATTAAGCTATTAGACAACGTTCTTGAAAATAGTTGAGCCGGAATTTTAAAGAACACATATTTAATGTTTATTCATTACCAAACATGTAACTGGTAAGTTATTGATGTCATGATATTTTATATAAGAATCACTTGTTTATAACAGGGATTTGAGTTCAGACAAATATACGAAGTTTTAATTTTCTAATTAACGGACGGTGGGTCACAAAAAGGTGGGTTCAGACAAATATAAGGAGATATAACTGTAAATAATGGTCCATTGGTCAAAGCGATGAATGCTTTGTCTATATTCTAAAGTATTTGATAATTCATTGTTCTAATGCTGATTGCTTTCAGGTGTGTGAGAGGGGAGGGGGGGGGGGCAAAATTAAAAACCATAGAATGTGAACTTCCAAATAATCATTGACCTCTATGTAAATTATCCGAGAACACACATGGAAAAAATTGATTTTTTTGGCAAAGATGACGGATATTATTGTAGATACCACGATTTCCTTTGATTTATCCAGGAAGTAATTACCGTAACTATTTTCCAATGAATTACATCACGGGAACATAATATTGTTTGGACAAATCTGCTGCCAAGAATATCATCTCAATAAATAAGAAAAGGTTTCATTTATTTGATATGTGGGGAAATATAATGTTAATTTCCAGGTGAACTATAATTACTATTAAAATAATTACTGAGTTCCATGTCTGCATTCTTTTCTGATTATTTATGAACACTATAACACACACGCACCGGGAAAATCCTGTTGACTAAAAATACCACGGAGACAAGTTTATTATTATGTTAAATGGGCTATCATTTCTTATTACAATAAATATAGATATAATTTATATATAGTATTCCATTTAAAGCAGTGGATAACATGGACGTGTTTTACTGTTCAGTTAGAGATCCACGAGCTGTCAAAAATCGGGTTTTTCACAATTGTCAAGAAAAAACGAGTGTTTAATATACCTTGAAAAAAGTAGAGAAACAATGTTGAAAATAAAGAATTATCGGGAAAGCCAGTGACCCATACGAAACTCAGATACTCGGTCATAATGTTACACAATCAACGAATACATTTGAGTGGGTTTGTTGCCTACAAAAACTACCTAAACATACATCTCATATTTTGCATTTTGTGAAATGGTCTTTGTTTCTAGAGAAGAGTTTTCGCTTAAGGAAATAGTTATTTAGCAGTACCATGCCACCACACTGTGAAACCTTCCCGAGGAAAATCCCTCTCTTATCAAAGGTTTATATTTAGCAAAGTAAATGAAACGTTTTGTGATGTGTTTGGTTCACCTTGAATACACAGACGTTCAACTGTGTACGATTTGATCGATTTGGCCGTAAGCACAAAGCGAATTTAGGCAATGTCTTTTAATCCGAGAAGACGTGTGGGATAGACTAATTGTACGTGGGGTAAATATTGTTTCTGATAATAAATACATCTGATGATATTACGTCCTCCAGGGATTTTACACACTAATTAGATATGTCTCGGCCAACCAACTGTAGGGCTTCTTTCTTCCGGTTCAATGCCCCTCTTTTAGAATCTTTGTAACCGTAACGTTCTGTGCAGATCCTGGCTTCAAAGATAGCGCGCCAAGGGAGTAATCAATCAGTTAAAAGAAAGGCCGAATTAACGTTAGAAGTATTTAGATTTATCAGACATCCGATACCCAAACTGACAGGACTGAAACAGCCACAAGGCCGATCAATCTTAGCTTACATTTCAGTTTCATGTCGTCTAAGTTACCATGGAAATGTCTCTCAACCATGGTAAAATTTAATGTGTTAAGAATGAAATACTTCAAAATTTGAAAGTCCATTATACATTGTATTTTACGGACATATTGTCCCTCCTAAAACAGAATTTTACACTCCTGCACATACGATTTCAGATGATATATTTTATATTATTGCTCGGAGTGGTTAAAAATGAACTAATCGGTTTTGCGGACGGACTTAATTTCTGTTATCCATGCATTAAAGGGGAATTCACATACATATTTGCAAGTCTAAAGACATATAAATCAGTTCCATGGGAACCAATTTGCTTTATAGACTTTTTTGTAATCTTATTTGAAGCGGACCGATTGCCAAAACCGATAAAGTGCAAGCATAGACATACAACTGACGGGAAGTGTTGGTTTTACGCCTTTGGTATTGAAAACAACGTACGTGTACGGTTGGTTATGTCGGCTTATATTTGTTGTTAATCTTAACATGCGTTTTTACCCAATAAGCCTCTTTGGAGTTTTGCTCAAACCCCGCGAGATCACGCGAGAAATCAGTTTAGGGGTATAACTTTCACTGACTAGCCGTTTATTTAACATTAGCGTATATGGTGATCGGTGGTTATCGTGTGGTTTTGTCTTTGATTCTTTATTTCTGGAGCATTCCTTTAGTCCAAAATTTCTTTGTGAAACTAACTAGAAGCTATCAGTTGCGTTTTTGTCAGTCGACTGTCAATACAATTATTTGCATCGTGTGGATACTCTTCGAAGTTGTCAAAAACTAATGGTGAAAACACAACTACGACGTATTATTTTTGTGTTAGAAATAATAATATGTTTTTGTCCGTCACAAAGAAGTATCTAGTCGCTTTGTATATATCTTGCTAAGTCTCAGAAAAAGACCTTTGTAAAAAGTATAGATTGTAAGCTGAGAATCACAGATAAAACAACAGGGTGACAGCCGATCTCCATAAGCACTAATGTTAATCGGACAGCCGATCGGTGAAAGTTATACCCCTAAACACGGGTCTCGCGTGATCTCGTGGGACTTCCGCCAAACCCGAAAGGGGCTTATTTATGAAATATATGAACGTATTTTAAACTAAATCTTTACGTACAATGACTGTTCTTATATTTAGCTTAGTTATATTGTGTAGTCTATGTTGTAATTTAAACAAGCAGTAAGTTAACAGTAATTTGGATTATGTCGGTTTATTATTCGCTCCAACGTACATAAGAGATTGTTGAAAGAGTCAAACTAAAGCTACCACAGCTTATTTTTTGTCTAAACGCTGCTTATGCATCTGCCAAGGCCCGAGGTTTGTCGATATTCAGGGTGCACAACATTTTGAAGTTTCATTTTCAAATTAAAACATTCAAAATGTTGCCAAAATTATGATACCTTTGCAAAGACAGAAAGCCATTTTCTATGGGAAAATGCAGTAAATCATCTGCTCTTTTCATTGTGGAGAGTGTGTTTTAAGTAAAATAATAGTTACTCTGAGGGTAGATAACAATTTCTCCCAACTAAAACTGTACAGCCATTTCTTGTCTGGATTTCTTTTTTTCACGGATGCGTCTTACTTTTGGTATTCTTAAACTTGCCTTTGGGAATCTTGGCAACTAACGTCATTGGAAGTCTACAAATGCTTTTCTCTTAGTAACAAAAGACCATTGTAGTCAATTCTAAAGCCCGTTCTTAAAGATGGCTTGCGACTTTCGGATTCTCTAGAACCAGGAAAAATTTTATATAAAGCTCCAAACCCTCAAACGAAAGCATCGCTTGCTGCATCAATTAGCATACGAGACACAAGAAGCGTAAATGTCAACAATGCTTAGCTAGTAATATAGGTTTTACGTTATACCTTACATACATCTGTAAAACCATGAAGTTGATTATTGTCTCAGCTTTCGGAGGCTTTGTCCACACAGCATAACACCGCCTTTGTAAGCATTCTGGTAATTAACAAATTCACCGATATTTCTTACTGATTGTGAAACATCCAAAACTATCAGCATTTCTAATATAAAGTGGCATGATATTTCTGGGTTTGAGTATTAAGCTATTAGACAACGTTCTTGAAAGTAGTTGAGCCGGAATTTTAAAGAACACATATTTAATGGTTATTCATTCACAAACATGTAACTGGTAAGTTATTGATGTCATGATATTTTATATTAGAAACACTTGTTTATAACTAGGATTTGAGTTAAGACAAATATACAGAGTTGTAAATTTCTAATTAACGGCCGGTGGGTTATATTAAGGTGGGCTCAGACAAATGTAATTAGATATAACTGTAAATAATGGTCTATTGGTCAAAGCAATGAATGCTTTCTCTATATTCTAATGTATTTAATAATTCATTGTTCTAATGCTGCTTGCTTTTTGTGTGCGCGTGTGTGTGTGTGTGGGGGGGGGGGGCTTAAAATATAACCATAGAGTGTGGGCTTCCAAAAAACCATTGAACTCTATGTAAATTATCCGAGAACAAACATGGAAAAAAATGATTTATTGGCAAAGATGACAGTGGAATTTATTGTAGATACCACGATTCCCTTTGATTTAACTAGGAAGTAATTACCGTAACTATTTTCCAATGAATTACATCACGGGAACATAGTATTGTTTCGACAAGTCTGCTGCCAAGAATATCATCTCAATAGATAAGAAATAGATATATTGTTAATTTCCAGGTGAACTATTATTACTATTAAAATAATTCCATGTCTGCAGAGGGACCAAATGACATTCATTTCTGATTATTTATGAACACTATAACACACACGCACATGGAAAATCCTCTTGACTAAAAATACCACGGAGACAAGTTTATTATTATGTTAAATGGGCTATCATTTCTTATTACAATAAATATAGATATAATTTATTTATGGTATTCCATTTAACGCAGTGAACAACATGGACGTGCCTACTGTTCAGTTAAAGATCCACGAATTGTGTTCGATTTGATCGATTTGGCCGCAAGCATAAAGCGAATATAGGCAAGGTATTTTAATCGGAGAAGACGTGTGGGATAGACTAATTGTACCCGGGGTAAATATTGTTTCTGATAATACAACTGATGGTGTTACGTCCTCCAGGGATTTTACACACTAATTAGATATGTCTCGGCCAATCAACTGTAGGGCTTCTTTCTTCCGGTACAATGCCCCTCTTTTCTAATCTTTGTAACCGTAACGTTCTGTGCAGATCCTGGCTTCAAAGATAGCGCGCCAAGGGAGTAATCAATCAGTTAAAAGAAAGGCCGAATTAACGTGAGAAGTATTTAGATTTACCAGACATCCGATACCCAAACTGACAGGACTGAAACAGCCACAAGTCCGATCAATCTTAGCTTACATTTCAGTTTCATGTCGTCTAAGTTACCATGAAAACCTCTCTCCACCATGGTAAAATTGATTGTGTTGAGAATGAAATACTTCAAAATTTGAAAGTCCATTATATTTTACGAACATATTGTATCTCTTAAAAACAGAATTTTACACTCCTGCACATACGATTTCAGATGATATATTTTATATTATTGCTCGGAGTGGTTAAAAAATGAACTATACGGTTTTGCAGACGGACTTAATTTCTGTTATCCATGTATTAAAGGGGAATTCACATACATTTTTACAAGTCTGAAACACATATAAATATGTTCCATGGGAACCAATCTGGTTTATAGACTTTTTTGTAATCTTATTTGAAGCTGACCAATTGCCAAAACCGATAAAGTGCAAGCATAGATATACAACTTGACGGGAAGTGTTGGTTTTACGCCTTTGGTATTGAAAACAACGTACGTGTACGGTTGGTTATTTCGGCTTTCATTTGTTGTTAATCTTACCAGGCGTTTTCACCCAATTTATCAAATATATGAACGTATTTTATCTAAATCTTTGCGTACGACTGTTCTTATATTAAGCTTAGTTATATTGTGTAGTCTATGTTATAGTTTAAACGAGCAGTAAGTAAACAGTAATTTGGATTAGGTCGGTTTATTATTCGCTCCAGACTACATAAGAGATTGTTGAAAGAGTCAAACTAAAGCTACCACAGCTTATATTTGGTCTAAACGCTGCTTATGCATATGCCAAGACCCGAGGTTTGTCGATACTCAGGGTACACAACATTTCAAAGTTTCATTTTCAAATTTCATTGCCAAAATTATGGAAGTCATATTCTTCGGAAAAATGCAGTAAATCGTCTGCTCGTTTCGTCGTGGCGACTGTGCTTAAAGTAAAATAATAGTTATTCTGAGTCTAGGTAACAATTTCTCCCAACTAAAACTGTACAGCCATTTCTTGTTTGGATTTCTTTCAAGGGTGAGTCTTTTTTTTTGGAATTCCTCAACTTGCCTTTGGGAACCTTGGCAACCAACGTCATTGGAAGCCTACAAAGGCTATTCTCTTAGTAACAAAAGACCATTGTAGTCAATTCTAAAGCCCGTTCTTAAAGATGGCTCGCGACTTTCGGAGTCTCTAGAACCAGGAAGAAATGTATATAAAGCTCCAAACCCCCAAACTACAGCATCCCTTACTGCATCAACTAGCATACGAAATACAAGAAGCGTAAATGTCAACAATGCTTAGCTAGCAATATAGGATTTACGTTATACCTAACATACATCTTAAAACCATGAAGTTGATTATTGTCTCAGCTTTCGGAGGCTTTGTCCACACAGCATAACACCGCCTTTGTAAGCATTCTGGTAATTAACAAATTCACTGAGATTTCTTAATGATTGGAAAACATCCAAAAATATCAGCGCTTTCTGCGGCTTTGTCGATAGAGAATAACACCGGCTTTGTACGCATTCTGGTAATTAACAAATTTACCGATATTTCTTACTGATTGTGAAGCATCCAAAATTATCAGCATTTTTAATATAAAATGACATGACATTTCTGCGCTTGAGGATTTAGCTATTAGACAACGTTCTTGAAAAAAGTTGAGCCGGGATTTTGGGAATAAATATATATAATGTTTATTGTTGTAAGATGTTTTATTTATAATCGTAATCGGTAAGAAAATGATGTGATGATATTTTATATTAGAAACATTGGTTAATAACTGGACTTTGCGTTTAGACAAATACATGGATATATCATTGTAAATAATGTTCCAGTGGTCAAACTAATGAACGTTTTTGTCCATATTCTTAAGTATGTGATAATTCATTGTTATGATGTTGATTAATTCCAGGTGGCGAGCGGGTTAAATATAACTATACAGTGGGCTTCCATAAACCATTGACCATTATGTAAATTATTGGAGAACAAACATGGTAAAAATTGATCTATTTGCAGACACGAGAACAAAGATTATTGAAGGTACCATGTTTTTCTTTGATCTATCCAGGAAGTAATTACTGTAACTTTTTCCCTATTAATTACATCATAAGAAAAGCGTATTGGAAAAATCGGCTGCCAGGAATATCATCTCAATAGATAAGGAAGGATTTGATTTGTTTGATATGTGGGGAAATTTATTGATAATTTCCAGCTGAACTATTATTACTATTACAATAATTACTGAGTTCCATGTCTGCAGAGGGTCCAAATGACATTCATTTCTCATTATTTATGAACACTATAACACACACGCACCGGGAAAATCTTCTTGACTAAAATACCATGAAGACAAGTTTAATATTGTGTTAAATGGGGTATCATTTCTTATAATAAATATAGATATTATTTATATATAGTATTCATTTAACGCAGCGAGCAACATTAATGTGTCTACAGTTCAGTTAAAGATCCACGAGCTGTCAAAATTCGGGTCGTTTTTCTAATTGTCAAGAAAAAACGAGTCTTTAAAATAGCTTGGAAAAAGAGAAACAATTTTGATAATAAAGAATTATTGGGAAAGCCAGTGACCCATGCGAACATCAGATATTTCGTCATAATTTTCGAATAGCTGTGTTGCACGGGTGCATTGGATTGGGTTTTGCTTACAAAAACTACCTCTGCATACATCTCCTATTTTGCAATCTTCTATTTTAAAAGGAAAATAAAACAGCTTTCAGCTAATTTGGGAGACAAGTTTTAAGCCATGTAAGCTAAACGAAAAATAGGAAATTATGTTTTGGTTTCCTTTGCTAAATGTTTGTGAAATGGTCTTTGTTTCTAGAGAAGAGTTTTCGCTTAAGGAAATAGTCATTTAGCAATACAATACCACCACACTGTGAAACCTTCCCGAGGAAAATCCCTCTCTTATCAAAGGTTTATATTTAGCAAAGTAAATGAAACGTTTTGTGTTGTGTTTGGTTCACCTTGAATAAACAGAGGTTCCACTGTGTACGATTGGATTGATTTAGCCGTAAGCACAAAGCGAGTATAGGCAAGGTATTTTAGTCGGAGAAGACGTGTGGGATAGACTAATTGTACCCGGGGTAAATATTGTTTCTGATAATACAACTGATGATGTTACGTCCTCCAGGGATTTTACGCACTAATAAGATATGTCTCGGCCAATCAACTGTGGGGCTTCTTTCTTCCGGTTCAATGCCCCTCTTTTCTAATCTTTGTAACCGTAACGTTCCGTGCAGATCCTGGCTTCTAAGATAGCGCGTCAAGGGAGTAATCAATCAGTTAAAAGAAAGGCCGAATTACCGTGAGAAGTATTTAGATTTGCCAGACATCCGATACCCAAACAGACAGGACTGGAACAGCCACAAGGTCGATCAATCTTAGCTTACATTTCAGTTTCATGTCGTCTGAGTTACCATAATGTCCCTCTACCATGGTGAAATTTCTTGTGTTCAGAATGAAATACTTCAAAATTTGAAAGTCCATTATACATGTACGTGTATTTTAAGGACATATTGTTCCTCCTAATAACAGAATTTTACACTCCTGTACATACGATTTCAGATGATATAGTTTATATTATTGCTCGGAGTGGTAAAAAAAGAACTACACCTGTATACGATTTTGCAGACGGACTAAATTTCGGTTATTCATGTATTAAAGGGGAATTCACATACATTTTTGCAAGTATAAAAACATATAAATCGGTTCCAATCTGCTTTAAAGACTTTTTTGTAATCTTATTTAAAGGTGACCGATTGCCAAAACCGATAAAGTGCAAGCATAGACATCAACTGACGGGATGTGTTGGTTTTACGCCTTTAATATTGAAAACAACGTACGTGTACGGTTGGTTATTTCGGCTTATATTTGTTGTTAATCTTAACAGGCGTTTTCACCCAATTTATCAAATATACGAACGTATTTTATCTAAATCTTTGCGTACAATGATTGTTCTTATATTTAGCTTAGTTCTATTGTGTAGTCTATGTTATATTGTAAACGAGCAGTAAGTTAACAGTTATTTGGATTATGTCGGTTTATTATTCGCTCCAGCGTACAAAAGAGATTGTTGAAAGAGTCCAACGAAAGATACCACAGATTTTTTAACGAAACGCTGCTGATGCAGATGCCAAGGCCCGAGGTTTGTCGATATTCAGGGTACACAACATTTCAAAGTTTCATTTTCAAATTAAAACATTCAAAATGTTGCCACAATTATGAAATCTTTACAAAAATAGTCATTTTCTTCGGAAAAATGCAGTATATCGTCTCCTCTTCATCGTGGCGGGTGTGCTTAAATTAAAATAATAGTTATTCGGAGTCTGGGTAACAATTTCTCTCAACTAAAACTGTACAGCCATTTCTTGTTTGGATTTCTTTCACGGGTGAGTCTTACTTTTGGAATTCCTCAACTAGCCTTTGGGTATCTTGGCAACCAACGTCATTGGAAGCCTACAAAGGCTTTTCTCTTAGTAACAAAAGACCATTGTAGACAATTCTAAAGCCGGTTCTTAAAGATGGCTCGCGACTTTCGGAGTCTTTAGAACCAGGGAAAATTTTATATAAAGCTCCAAACCCCCAAACGAAAGCATCCCTTACTGCATCAATTAGCATACGAGACACAAGAAGCGTTAATGTCAACAATGCTTAGCTAGTAATATAGGTTTTACGTTATACCTTACATGCATATGTAAAACCATGAAGTTGATTATTGTCTCAGCTTTCGGAGGCTTTGTCCACAGAACATAGCGCCGCCTTTGTAAGCATTCTGGTAATTAACAAATTCACCGAGATTTCTTAGTGATTGGAAAATATCCAAAAATATCAGCGCTTTCTGAGGCTTTGTCGATAGAGAATAACACCGCCTTTGTAAGCATTCTGGTAATTAACAAATTTACCGATATTTCTTACCCATTGCGAAACATTCAAAATTATGCAAATGACACGAAACTTCTGGGTTTGAGTATAAAGCTATTAGATAGCGTTCTTGAAAATAGTTTAGCGGGAATTTTAAAGAACACATATTTAATGTTTATTCATTACCAAACATGTAACTGGTAAGTTATTGATGTCATGATATTTTATATTAGAAACACTGGTTTATAACTAGGATTTGAGTTTAGACAAATATACGAAGTTTTAAATTTCTAATTAACGGCCGGTGGGTCATGATAAGGTGGGTTCAGACCAATATAAGGAGATATAACTGTAAATAATGGTCCATTGGTCAAAGCGATGAATGCTTTGTCTATATTCTAAAGTATTTGATAATTCATTGTTCTAATGCTGGTTGTTTTCAGGTGTGTGTGCGTTGGTGCGCGTGTGAGTGCACGTGTTTGGGAGAGGGGGGGGGGGTAAAAATATAACCATAGAATGTGAACTTCCAAATGACCTTTGACCTCTATGTAAATTATCCGAGAACAAACATGGAAAAAATTGATTTATTGGCAAAGATGACAGGGAAAATTATTGTAGATAACACGATTTCCTTTGATTTATCCACGAAGTGATTACCGTAACTATTTTCCAATGAATTACATCACAAGAAAAGCTTATTGGAATAATCTGCTGCCAAGAATATCATCTCAATAGATAAGAAAGGGTTTCATTTATTTGATATGTGGGGAAATGTATTGTTAATTTCCAGGTGAACTATTATTACTGTTAAGATAATTACCGAGTGTCATGTCTGCGAATGGGTCCAAATGACATCAATTTTCAATTATTTATGAACACTGTAACACACACGCACAGAGAAAATCCTCTTGACTAAAAATACCACGAAGACAAGTTTATTATTATGTTAAATGGGGTATCATTTCTTATTACAATAAATATAGATATAATTTATATATAGTATTCCATTTAACGCAGTGAATAACATGGACGTGTTTTACTGTTCAGCTAGAGACCCACGAGCTGTCAAAATTATTGTTTTTCCTAATTGAGAAGAAAAACGAGTGTTTAAAATATCTTGAAAAACGTAGAGAAACGGTGTTGGAAATAGAGAATTATTGGTAATGCCAGTGACTCATACGAACCTCAGATACTCGGTCATATTGTTACAAATTTAACGTGTGCATTTGAGTGGGTTTGTTGCAAACAAAGACTACCTACACATACATCTCCAATTTTGCAATCAACTGAAAATTTTATTAATTAAAGAACATCATTAATTAAAACTTAAGTTTTTTTATCAAGGAAAATAAAACACCCTACAGATAATTTGGGAGACCAGTTTTTAAGCCATTTTGGCTAAAAGAAAAATAGGAAATTATGTTTTGGTTTACTTTGCTAAATATTTTTGAAATGGCCTTGGTTTCTAAACAAGAGTTTTCGCTTAAGGAAATAGTCATTTAGCAGTACGATGCCACCACATTGTGAAACCTTCCCGAGGAAAATCCCTCTCTTATCAAAGGTTTATATTTAGCAAAGTAAATGAAACGTTTTGTGTTGTGTTTGGTTCACCTTGAATAAACAGATGTTCTGCTGTGTACGATTTGATCGATTTGGCCGTAAGCACAAAGCGAGTATAGGCAAGGTCTTTTAATCGGAGAAGACGTGTGGGATAGACTAATTGTACCCGGGGTAAATATTGTTTCTGATAATACAACTGATGGTGTTACGTCCTCCAGGGATTTTACACACTAATTAGACATGTCTCGGCCAATCAACTGTAGGGTCTTCTTTTTTCCGGTTCAATGCCCCTCTTTAATAATCATAGTAACCGTAACGTTCTGTGCAGATCCTGGCTTCAAAGATAGCGCGTCAAGGGAGTAATCAATCAGTTAAAAGAAAGGCCGAATTAACGTGAGAAGTATTAAGATTTACCAGACATCCGATACACAAACTGACAGGACTGAAACAGCCACAAGACCGATCAATCTTAGCTTACATTTCAGTTTCATGTCGTCTGAGTTACCATGGAAACGTCTCTCCACCATGGTAATATTGTGTTCAGAATGAAATACTTCAAAATATGAAAATCCATTATCTAAATAGTATATGGATAACAACTAGAACTTGGCCCTCGAGAGCCTATGGCTATACGAGTAAATTGTATACACAAAGAAAAAAGTTAAGCACCCCCCTCGAAAGTCTGCACTGACGGATAAAATCATTGGTGTAGGCAGATTGTTGGCAAACTGATGTTGAAGAAACAATTGTGATCATAAAGGGCAACATTCTGGTGATAAGAAATCACTATTAATGGCAATAAGCTATACAATTTATTCATGATATCGTTATCCAAACCAAAAGAGTATTTTAACATAATAAAAAGATGCTTGTAAGTATGAAACTTCAGAGTCCATCTGACTTCACAGGGCAAACTTCTTGAAATAAAAATGTCCCTTTGAGTGTGTAGAACACATCCTTATCGCAGAAGGTCAACAGCGCGTATAGGCTCCATTAGTTTCCAAAGATTTGTTAAATCTTTTGTCTTTTGAAAATACCCTTAATGATTTGAATCTTCGGTAATCTTGGAAATACAAACAAATGATTTGGTTATAAGGATACTTAAATATATATGGGAGTCATCAAACGGGTCTCATGTTTTTTATTTTTATTTTAGTCATCTAAAGTGGCATGAGCTGCCCAAATTCAGATTTCCTTTTCGAAAATTCTGTTTCTCCTGAGACGTTGAGAGTTTGCAGTATCTTGAAAAACTAAAGGGTTGGCATTGAAATAAAAAAAATACCATCCAAGTCACTAACCCGTGCGAACCGAAGATGTGTGCTGACAGCCGACAAAATTCAAATTGCAGGAATGTACGAGTAAATCTAGTTTTTTTGTGCATATAAAAACTACGTTAACGTATATCCCAAATGTTAGTATCAAGTGGCAGCTCTTATTTTGTACTTCTTGTTAAAAATGGCGAACAACTAGCTAATTCTGTTTGAACAAATTTTTCCCTATTTTTGGCAGCTTATGCCACTTAAACTTACCGAGAGTTGGCTTCGTCGGCGAGTGTGCATGCTTGACAGTTGGCCTATGCAGCTTTAATGCAATAAAAATTCGATTTTCTATGAGAAGGGCATAGTATTTTTAATTATGCCGAAATAATACAAAAATAGGGTCCAAGTATTTGCAGTAGCATTAATTTGCCGCGACTGTAAAAACTTGACTTGTGAACAAGAAACGTTTCTGATGTAAATAATCAAATTGTTCACATTTATTAAGACTTGCAATAAAAAAGACATGGCCGCCCAGTCGAATTGTGTGTGAATTCCACAACGACATCTACGAACAGCTACAGCCAGCTTCCGATATTCTAATATACTTTTATTTATTGTGATAAAAATATATCAACGACAGTGATTGTGGATTATGAATTTTGGAAAAGATATTATCACTTTCTTATGAGATGGTACGCGATAGAAAGATGGATGGGGAAGAAATAAAATCTGACTGCTGTACTCTGACTATCACAGACTATAGGGCTGTTAACTCATGCGATTCAATCGTTTATCTTCCCGGATTAGTTTACATACTAATGCAGCTCATATCTTTATAGATCGAAATAACTTCAAGTTTAGATTAACTGTTTGCCGGGCACTTTCCTTGAGGATATAAAACATCCCTTTAATTCCTTATTTCCCTAGTGTACGTTTATCTCGCCAAGTTTTTTTACTGTTAAAAGTAGGTCATTATTTTCAAATTAAGGTAGCTGAATTAATTTGAAACATTCTAGGCTCGCTAAAAATGCTTTGTTAAGGTGCAGAAATAGGTTTTCTGTAAACGGGTATATTCACCTTGCAAGACAGTTTGTTATATATGACATTTTGATATGCCAAAAAAAAATGCGATCTGGGAATAGTCCTTAAATATAGAATGGTTGAAATATTCTTGGTCTAACAAAAAAGGAGCTCTGTATGACCGTTGCCGGTTTACAAAAAAGTCATTCCTGCACCTAACACAGCTGCTTTGAGTCGTTAATCCCGGTCGACAAAAACCGTTATAAAGTTATTCCTCGTCCAAACAAGTTAGTGATCATTTTTAGTGATCACTAAACAACATAAAACTATGAAATTGGCTCACGACTAGCTAATTTCTAAAAATCCCCCACATTGTTATAAAAAACTGTCTTAATACATATATTTTCCCTGAAGCTGTGCATCAACCCAAAACCTATTTTATAAACTAATCCAGCGCAGCTAAACGTGTCTAGACCACTAAAATTGTTATGCTTTAACAAGTATTTACAAAAACATGAAATCAAAATAAGAGTAGGTAAAGATTTGAATTTGATTGAGAACCCATGGTGCTGCCTTGGAAAAGACACAGTTATCCCTCGTCTAAACAAGTTAGCCAAGACAAATAAGCTGAAAATACAAATGAGCTGATGAAAGGCATCCGGCATAAAATGTAAAAGTCAGATGTAACGTGTGTTGAGCATACGTAGCTTATGGAACCTAACACAAACAGCTAGTAAGCTTGCCATCAATTTGCTACCGGCGGTTTTGTCACTTTTGCGGCTTACGTATGTCAAGGAGGATTAAACGTTCCTTCCTTGCATAAGACACGTTTTAACGCGGAGATACAGCTTTTCTCGCATCCACGACGAGATAATTCATCTGACAGTTTCAGCTTATACATAGCCAACATTTGATGTCACAAGCAAAACTTCGGTCTTTAAAAATCTCTGACCTATAACGCGTCCGCAAAAAACAGTTATGCTTACGAGTAAAGATTAAACCAAATGGCTTATAAGAAACCCCCCGACTTTCGGCGAGCACGTGGCTACGTTTCCACCTAGGCCGATCGAGTGAATTTTTTTTTAGGATTTACGATTTTTTCTTGGACTTAGTGGAATTCAAAAAAGGGAATCATCGTTGGGATGCTTTTGTCTGATCGCTTTCTGGTCGCCTATTACTTTATGATTGTCTATCGCTTAACTGACTGAGCCAACTAGGTTCAGTTTGAACATGTTGAAAAATAATGTTAGGTTTTAGTTTTAAACAAGGATCCTTCCCGTCATTAAATATGATCACATATTTGACATATATGACTCCTTTAACATCTAGGTATAGATACAATAAGATTAGCCATGAGGATATTACGATGTTGGTCAGTTAGTTTCTACGGGGTTAGGAACAAAGCCTATCGATCTGTTTCCCCCCGGGAAATACAATAGCAAATCACGGGAGATTCGCTGTTATATATCTAAATCAAGATGGCAAGAAGAGTTTTCTCAATTTTCAATTCGCCTCGTTCTAGGCGCTTATGGAATTGGAATAGAATTGCATATTTGAAGAGGAGAAAAAATGAAGAAACCTAAAGCATTGTCACCTGGGTAACGCTATCCACGGTTAGAATTACAGCTTAGTTGCCAGGTAAACGTGATTGATTGTTGTAACTTTATCAACTGAATTAAAGCCGCTAGGAGAGTAGAAAACAACTGCTCAACTTAATTACCGTCGGTTCATCGTTAACAGGCAATCGCTCAGCGGCGAATAGCCAACTCAACTGTGGCTATTTCTTTTCCATGATTTGATATTTAACCGATGAACTACATTGATTAATTTGTTGTAGTACTGGGATAGGTTTCACTTGAACTGTTTGGCATCGTTTCTTTCGTTTATTCTTGAACCGCCAATGACTTGGTAATAGTCCCTTAGACGACAAAATGAATGAGCCGGAAATACACTCCATTGGTGATATGGAATGGAATGATATGGAATCCACGTGGATCTATTCGCGTACAGTGGAAAACTGGTTTATATCACTCTATCCGCTATTCAGAAAACGTATTTAAGACCAGAAAAGCGACACCCACCTAAAACGGTATTGATATCTTGCAATATTATAACACATAGTTTGAGCTTGACCAAATAGTAGAAGGTCATGAGCTGCCAAAAGTTGTATATTTTCGCGAATTAGTATATATTTCTATTGTTTGATACCCTCGTTCGCTTATGCATCCTATCTTGTACAAAAATATCAACTGCCAAAATTTGTATATTTTTTGTGAAATAGGTTGTAAGATTGTGCAACCGCGGCACGTTTGCACCATGCCTTTCAGTATGCATAAAAACATCGACTAAGTCGGGTGCCAATGCGCATCCGTCACATCACTAAACAACATAAAACAATAAAATTTGCCCACGACTGGCTAATTTCCAAAAATCCCACAAACTGTTATAAATAATTGTCTTAATAAATATAGTTTCCCTGAAGCTGTGCGTCAACCCAGAAGCCTATTTTATAAACTAGTCCAGACAGCTAAACATGCCTGGGCCACTAAAATTGTTATGCTTTAACAAGTGTTTGTCAAAATTTGAAATCAAAATATGAGCAGATTCTTCAAAACTTTGATTGTTAACACATGACGCTGCGTTGAAACAGACGAAAAGCCCAGTCTTGTGCTAAATCAATTTAAAAACAATAACAAGAAAAACACATTAAAATTTTGTTCTGTAAACGACTAATAGAGACATCACAAAAATGTCAATATGCTTCGTCTGAACTGCAACAGTTCGGAGTTTTGTTTATAAATATAGAGTCTCAACAAAATATAAGAGTTTCAAATTTATTTACATTGACATTAATCGATTGATTGTTTAACGCTGCAATCAAGCTTATTTCACTTATATGGCGGCGTTGCTGGGTTTTATGTCGGAGGAAACCGGGTTCTTTGTCCGGACGAAACCCCAAACTTAGGCGAGTACCTGGCACCTTACATTGAAACAGAAAATACATTTACAGTCTGTAGCCTGTAAAAACCTAAATGGTGTTCGAAAGGTAAACACAATTTAAGTAACCGGGACGAACGTTCATTCATTTTATTCTTAAATTAGCGCAGGACACAACTTTACCGTACATTTTCGAAACTATAGCACTAACAAAACTTGTAATTCTTCAGATCAAACAACAGACTATTCACAATTGTTTGACGAAAATTGTGCAAAAAACGAACAAAATTGAAAAAAAAAAACATGTATTAATATCATAAAGATGTTTCTGAAGTTTAAGCGCTATATTGTCGTACATTCTCAGAATCGGTATCGACCAAAAACTGCCGATTTGTCATTTTCCCAGAACGTTTTAACTACAATATATGAATTTTTTTAGGTTACATATTTGGTTTGAGCTTTTCGAGAAAAATGCTCCCAACTCTGATGTACGTTTCTGCTTGAATCATGTTACCTTTATTGTGTTAAAAGACATACTTTGTTTGAATTCTGCTTAAGAAAAAATATCCGAAGTAATAGTCGACGCCATTTTGAAAGATATGTTTGGTATATATTTAGAACAAAATCGGTTGAGAGATTTCTCGATAGTGATTTCAATTCAAGTTCGGGGTATTTCCAACAGGTAGTTTTGGGCTTTTATCTAAATATATAAAGGCAATCAAACAGGGGGGAATAAAACCACTCGACCTAAGCATAATGAAGTCTATTGCAAACAGAACAACTTTATGAAGGTCAACATTCTAAAATCACCGAGCACGTCTTAATACAACACATGCGTTTTAGTTTACTCTATAGGAAATTTGATCCCGCCATAATAACAGCCACCCGCGTATGTATATACCAAGATATTAAGATTACAAGGAGAGAAAAAAAGCAAACACACTTTAAGCTTATGCCAATACGTTGTCTGAAAAAAATTATACAAGAAATATTTTGAAAGTAAAGAATTTATCTGTTATTATTATCTAAGTAATTTTCGGGGGGAAATGCTCTGCAAAATCTTTGGAAGTAAGCTATGAGGAATTTTCTGTTTTCATATTAACATTTGGGGAGTCCCTAGAGATGCATGTACATTTGTTCTAATAAACTTCCATTAGAACAAAATGGGTTGATCGATGCGTCGAATGCTTTGGGACACGGATGCAATTTAAATTTTAAGATAAAAATAAAATCTATGAGGCTGAACTTTTAGTTAACCCGAGAAGACATCAGTCTTGATTGCAGTCTCAAGCGGAGTACAACATAGTGTTGAAACTTCCAAATTGTTTTTTTAAGTGCTGTTATACCAAACGTGGTATTTGCGTTGCGAGACAATTTGTTGTTAACAAACATAAAGTATACATGTCTACAACGTCCACTTGTTGAATGCAATGGAAACCTCTGTTTTGTTTGGTTGTTTACTAAATAGTAAAAAATACCGGTTCGGCTTCAAAACAAAAAGTGATATTGTCAATACACCTCCGCGGGATAAACATAAGTAAACCTAAAATACTTACAGAGACGTTGTGTTCTTGGGAATATTGATGGGTATCGTAGTATTGTTCCCATCCTGGCAGTTAACGTCAGTTTCGGTGGAAGCAATGTTACAAAAACAACCCTCTTCACAATCTGTGTAGCTTAATACGGACGTTCCCCATGGGGTAATAACAACAATCAGCATAAACAACCATTTCAAGAACTGCTGGTGCACGATGTGGGTTAACTTTTCATCAAATAGACCCATAATTCTTGCAAGCGTCGTCAGCCATAAAGTAGTTTTGTCTTTCCAAAAGAAGTCAAACTTTTAGATGATGTTCCAACGCTCTTCTCCAGAGCTGCATACTATATAGCGATTCATAGTCCATTTTGAAGCGTTCGTAGTTGTATCGGGACACTCTGCTTCATTTTGGCAAGGTGTTAATCCAGAACATGAACCACATTCCGTTATGGAGTGCATCCCAAGCTGTCCAATATAGTGCAACTAACAGAACAGTAATAAAGCGTACCTTCTCTGCCCACTGAAAATCTGTTGAAAGGAGTGGATCAAGACAGACAGCGCTCATACGACCGATCAATATAGCCAGACTGTTAGAGACTTGTACTAGCCGGATGTTTCATCGTTCATCCATGCTTATCTTGTGCTAGTTTTATGAAACCCTAAATGTCCAAAAATATCTTCCATGAAAAATTGTTCTTAGATAGTGCAGTTAGTTAGGTTCTGTTAGAGCGACTTATCACCGTAGATCTAAAAGGGTGGGCTCTCAAAAAGAACATACCAGAAGTTTGTTGTGAGTTTTCCTTGACCTAGAGATTCATAGAAAAATAACAAGTAATCATTCTTGGGTGAAGGACTGGAAGTCGAATTTTCGCCAAAATGTTAGTTTAAAGAGCTATTATTTTGGGAACTCCCTGTCGCTATTGTTGTTGTTTTAGTAGCCATAAACAAGTAGCTGAGAATACACCACACGCGTCTCTAGAGGACGTTTAGCGTGCATGCTAACCCGGTCATATTCCATAACCATAACAATGGAGAAAATCCATGGGAATTCCCAAACAAAAAAAGCCAATATCCAACGGCCACAGGAGTTAGGAAAGTTACCAGTGGTTACTGGGAACTTCATCTTTATCTAAACAACAGTCGAATATATCTCTCATTTTAACGATATACTTTGTGTCGCTCTGACTGTGTCCCTTTAAGAGATGCATGTAGACAATATCCGTTACCCGTACTATATTGTCACAAACTAACTGATGAACAGAATCGGTTATAGAAACTATTCCACATATTTTTAGTGAATGTTGGCCGATGTCCTTGGAGACCTTTCTTGATTCGGTTTTGATCGAACCTTTGAGAAAATTGTCGTAATATTGACATCTACTATCCGAGGTTTTATTTCTGGAACATTTTACAGACGTGAGAAACTATATTATAAAAATATTAATTCTGCTTTGCTGAACAATCTAAACTATATTTTTAATATACATGTGCCTTTAAATATTTTATGGGCCTCAAGCAAACAGTGAAGGACTGTATAATTGACACAAACAAATTTGGCACAGAAAGTTTTTCATAGACACGCCTATTATAAATATTTGAGAAATAATAACTAGTTTAGAGGTTTTAAAATATTATTAATATGTGTGCATAATGTGAATCGCACTAATAATATGTATACACAATGCCAATCAGACGAATCATATGTATACACAATGTGAACCATACCAATAATATGTATACACAATGTGAACCATACCAATAATATGTACATGCATACACAATGTCAATCGAACCAATAATATTTATGCGCATTGTAAACCATACCAATAATATGTATATACAATGTGAAACGCCGATTTTCCCTATGCCCGTATGTTTAAGTGATCATAAATATAATAATATGTATATATGTTTTTAAACAAAACCCACACATTTTAAATATATATATAATGTGAAACACATCAATAATATGTATCCACAATGTAAACCATACCAATATTATGTATAAACATTGCGAACCATAGCAATAACAATGTATTGAGCCAATTATTCCTAAGACCAATTTGTTATGCGCTGCTAATAATGTTATTAGCCAGAGTTATTTTTTCAAATGTGTCTATTGACTTGCAGTATTAAATATAAATGTTTTTTTTCCTTTTTACCGAATTTGTTTAGTGCGATAAATCACTTCTAAAACCCCAACGGCATCCCATTATTACATGGGAACAATGTAACTGCTTTGTGATTATTGCCATATAAAAACACCCAAAAGGGTAATTTGAAAATGCTTCCAGTTTAGTTCTGCCAGTTCTATTGGAAAGTCTTCTCTGTATATGTCTACACAACTGACCCTTTAAGAAATATGGCATTTACCACTGACTGTGCAAGCTGTTGATATAGTTCCCGCTGGCTGTAGGCCTACACCAATTCTTTTATCCTATATAGAGACGAATAGGAACGCGTTATAAATGTAATGGGGGGGGGATTAAATGCTAACAACAACGAATACATCTTGTCAAAACAAGTACTTTACACTTGGAAGATTTTATAAAAAAAAGTATGAAAAATCGTTGAATTTACAAACAGTTAATTTTGGTATATGAAGTGTCCGTTAGTGGAACAGAACGTTAGATTAAACAATACAATTCCAATATCAGGAAATAATAATGAATTTTAGTGTTGTTTTTTATTGTGCTAACCACTATGTTTACGCATATGTGAGGAAGGCATTAAACGCCCTACAGTTGTAGAATATGCTATCTTACACAGCTCTTACACTATCGCTTAACATCATCAGAACCAAATGTAAAACCAATATCAATGTCTCTTCTGTTCTAACGATTATGGGTCATGGTATAGAGAGATCGGAGCATTAGAAATTTCTTGGTTTTTATCTGAGTGACAATTTATATTGGGTCAAACATATCAATGAAATGGCTAAAAAAAATTCAAGAAATGTTGGCCTGATTGACATTTTGAGACACATCAACAAAAAGTACTACGTTTATTGTATTTCTCATTCGTTCACCCAATATTCATTAATCCCACAAACTTTAACCAGTCATTTGTGTAATATGTGATCTGAGCAAAGAATTCAGCAGCGTGTTTCCAGAATTGTATTCCGTGAATTATATTTCGAGATCATCGGATCTATACTGCTATTCCTACAAATGAACTTTGTGAGTCTTCGGACTATTTGTAACAGAAGGAGTTTATCAACATCTGTGTAGAAAATTTAACTCATACATGTAGGTTGTTAAAACCATGAAAATTCTGAACTTAAAGAATATATATTTTCTATGTTCATATTAGTATTGTCAAACACTCACTGGAAGTTTATCAGCTAAAATAAAGTAAATTTTTTTAAATCAGCTATGATGGGAAATTAGTTCTGACACATTTTCTTGGCAGAAAAATAATCAATCAAAGTCGCCTCATTTCCCGATGCTTGGATTGACATGCCAAAGATTGCAAATATTTAATTACGTCTCATCTGTTAAAGTGGCATGAGCTGCCAAAATGTTGATATTTTGACGTAGAAACAGAATGTAGAAATTATCGGCTATTTTTCTCAAGGCGTGCAATTCAGAATCTTTTTGGTGCTTATAGTCTCGAGTATTGTTAAAGTATTGTTTTGAACTTACTTTGGCTTAGAATGAATGAATGGTCGTCCCGGTTATTTAGATTTTGTTTACTTTTCGAACACTATTCCGGTTCATATATGCCACCTACTGTATGGATTTTCCTCATTCCAACGCCAATCATTTAGTTTTCCGATGGCCTTCAAAGCGTGTTACTGTCGTGACCATCAGGAATTATGTAAAAAGTGTGAATTTTGGCATCTCATGCCACATATCGATATTCAAAACATTCGTTTCGCTTCACTGTGTTCATTCTATATTTAGCATTAGTGGTGATAGTCAATGCACTTAATTTATTGTATATTGCTCCTTTATTTGGAGTGATTGTAAAACCACCGAATGAATATAAAATAACTGTGGTCGAAATTTAATAACATTACGGTCCAAAAGTTTTTTGTATGGTCTCATTATTTTGCACGGTGACAATGTTAACTGGACTGTGTACATTAACAAGTTTTACGAGTTAAGGTAAGGACCAGACGGTTTTAGAACAAACACATAAGCCCTCAGCATAAAAACAATTTGACAATGTAACGATAACATTATCAAAATGACACGTGGCGGAACATAAAGACATACGTACACACACCGAACTTCGGTCAACTACAAATGTTGATGTTGGATTGATCATTTACGCCGCACTCAAGATTATTTCACTTCTATGGCGACAACAATAGAGGACCCTACCAACAAAGAGCCAAAAAAAGATATATATATATATGCAAAAGTTGAGAAGGCGTTTCTTCTTTTTTCTATTTAACTTCTCTTCATCTGGGTGATTTTCTCCATTTCTTTTTCTCTATATATTTAAAATTTCGTCGTCGCACAATAATCGAGACTAATCCATCCTTCTTGGGGTCAATGAACTAAGAGTGACTCGTATTGAAATTTAGGAATCGTTTTTAGGAAGAATTGTTTCATTGTCTACTATATAGCTAAAACTGTCGATATTGACATGTGCAAAACATCTGAAGTTGTCGAAAAATAATATGAAATTAACTCTCAGACGAGCCAGCTGAGTTTTTCCACAATATTTTTTTGCAAAGGTCATATTTTAAAATCAGAGTTGTCAAAAGATGGGACTTAGTTGCTTAGAAAAAAAACATTTGTCATTTTGCTTTATCGATACTATTTTCATATCAGTCGTGGCTCCGATGTGACTTGTCTCAGGTCGGTATAACGGCAGTTATCTAGTTTGATAAATGGTGACTTAAATATGACAAACTACAAGACCTCGAACACAGACAGCCGCTTATAAGAGAGAATCGGATAGCGCTTTGGAAGTCAAATAGACCACAAATCTCGTTAATCCTGCCCATTTGCCAGACAAGATTGTGAGGGGAGAAACAAAATTACCATATCACAACCACAGATTTAGTTGTTGAACGGGAATCGAAGATATGTCCGCACTACAAACTAGCGCTTGGTTTAACACCGGCTGGCTATGTATTAAAAACAATAAAATAAACAGGAGTATAATTTACATTATCACCATTGACAGAAATGGCTAGGCATGTGATTGGCCGAAATGCTCAGAATGTGAGTCTGTATCCGAGTGTTTTCCGTGTATATATCTGATTCTATATCACCCCGGAGTTAAGGTGTCACTCGCTAATATTACCACGGCGTGGAGGTCTTTGTGCGTCACGGAAGAAAGGACAAAAAAGGACGAAAGAACGAAACGCAAGTGTGACGTCAGTTTAGAATGTTGTTTCCTAAGCTGGCGAGGTACGCTTTGTTTGTCTCAGAGATCATGAAAACGGTTTTTCAAAACAGTATTAAATTAAAAACCAGCATAATCGAGTACAGAGCAGCTCTGATTATATTCAGTTTTAGAGGAAACAAGCTGCTCTTGATGGTGATAAATTCGTTTTACGGGTAGATATTTGTTAACAGACATATTTTTTCTCCGCTTGGCATCGGAAAAATATTAACGTCTAGGGTCTGTTTAACAAAGCGGCGTAGCGGAAGTTCTTACGTAGCTGCCATAGCAGCCCATACTGTACAGCTACGCTGCTAGGATAGTTACGTAAAAACTTAGGCTACGCCGCTTTGTGAAACAGGCTTCAGACAACAAATATATACCCGTATACCCATAGAAGGGCGTCATCTAACTAATATTATTATACCTCATTAATATTCATTAGGTTTTACTCCCATTCCATTGGTCCATGCGCACCACGTGGCGGGTCAATATTTTTCGCGGTATGACCTTGAGACGAGTCCGAAAAAGATATTTTATATGACGTCATTAAAGTCGCAGTCTTGATTGGATATAACTGATCACGTGATAAATGGTCGTCTGTTTCATTACCAAAACATGGCGCAAAGTTATCGCTTCGCCGAACTATCGGATGCAGCTCTGCTGATACTTCATGCAAATTGAGATAACAATAATACACCGAAAATACTTCCATCAAAAAGAAATCGGTATAATAAAACACTGATTTACCCGCATCGCAGTCATTACCATGAATTTCGTACCCTGCGGCCTCGGTCAGGTCAGCTTGGCAGCGTCTCACCTCGGGTCCGGTATTCACGGTAATGACTCCGATCCGAGTTAATAAGTGTATAGTGTTTTTCTAGTTAGCAGGGTTCCAACCCCAAACAACACACTTAATTGTAATAGAGCCAATATACATGTAAATAATCGAGTCTATTAACCGTAAACAATGCTGTTAACATGCTACTTATATTCTGCAATCTGGGTTGGGCGTTTTTTGTCCTACTTTGATACACGGCTATGGTTAACGAAGTCTACAAAATACTTCTACAATCACTACGTGGCTTAAAGTGCCATTAGCCATAACATATACGTGAAATTTTGTTGAAACAGAATAACAAAAAGTACAAATCAAAAAGTACAAAATAAGAGATTTCCGGGGATAACAACCTTGAAAATGTACGTTTAGCCTGTGTGATATTATAAGCAACAACGACCCCCCCCCCCCTCCCCCCCCACCCGCCCACCCCCCAAAAAAATATACCCGACCCCAGCTGTTTTAATTTGCCCGTTCTTTGTAGGTATCTTCGTTTAGAATAGGCTGCTGGCTTCATAAATATTATTTATTTCAACGTCAATCTTTTAGTTTTTCATTGTAGTTCAGACGCCATAATGTCTTGACTATTCAATTGTATGAAATAAAATTCGAATTTAGACAATTCGTGTTACTTTCATTGTTTATTTTTTATTACAAGGGTAGGCCTAATGCAGTCGAAAGTTTTTAAACGATCGATTGCCTAGTTGCCAAATATACTGAAAAGTAAGTGTACATTAAGGCCTGTCACTTCAAAACAATACCATCCTACGTCCCATAACGTTTGACGGACGTCTTAAGTCTTCAAGTCTATTCGATTTAGCCTAGCTAAATTCTCTAAGCTTGCCTCCGCTTTTTACGGCCAAGTACATTGATAAAAAATTGTGATAACTTTCTAATGACTTTTCATGTTCTTCTTTGAAAGTATGTGCGTAAAAATAACAAGTAAGGCGAACGAAACAAAAACTATTAACAACTTAGTCACATCAGCTAACATTTTCAGAGCGACAATGAACATATGTCAATAATAATTTACTCTAAATGATTTAACAATCATTTTCATAGTCCGGGCCATTTAGCGCTACACTGTCTTAAGTGTTATGCTGCTAATGAGTTAAAAAAGCCCTTTTGAGATTTCCGATCAACCGTTTTTGTTTGGGAAAGTAAATTCACAAACTCCTAAAATACCATAAAAATGACGTGAGGCATAGAGACAGAAAAAGGCTAATTGTTAGCCATTTTTCTTTATTAGTGATTGATTGTTTTTTTTATTGTTTGGGGTTTTACGCCGAGCTCAAGATTATTTCACTTATATGGCGGCGTTGCCAGTTTTTTTTTGTGGGAGGAAACCGGGCTCTATGCCCGTAGGAAACCCACGACCTTCCGCTGGTAACTTGGTGGAAGGCTGTTCGGATTGAGCGTCCAACGCTCTACCTACTGAGCCACGGGCCCCCTCTTTTATTAAGAATCACTAAGTAAGATGTTTTGAGATCAGTTATTCGGATGTACATAAAAATAGTTTTGACAAGGGACACAAACCCTGAAATGCACTCATGCATCCCGGCTATTTAAATTTGATCTGTTAAGAGCACATATCTTCAGTTCGTATGCATTTCTGCCTTTACCGGTATTTCTTTTTTTTATTTTAGCATCAGTCCTTAAGTTTTCCATTGTGCTTCGAACCGACAATGTCTCTTGACCACTGTCATTTATGAAAAAGTTCGAATTTGTGGCAGTCCATCTTAATATATCTATGAACATGTTTCATATACATATATTGAATTTTCATTCATTTAGTTTAAATTTTCAATGTTAATCGCTTCATGCCTCGTGTAAATTGCAAGTAATTACAATACCGCCTGTTACATGTACATCCCCTAACAAACCCGGGGCCTGTTTCACACAGCTGCGTAGATGTATTTTTGCGTAACTTTCATACTAACGTATCTCTACAGTATGGGTTGCTATGGCAGTTACGCGAAAACTTACGCTACGCTGCTTAGTGAAACAGGCTCCCGGTCTAATTTGTTTCTATATTTTCAAACGGATGAATAATTGCAATATCAATGTGTTTTTTTTTCAATCTTCTCACAGGTAACTGGAACTGGTAATAGTACTGTTAATAAAGCTACAATATATATTTGATATGAAAGTAGACGTTAGGGTAGCTCCTGTGGTCATTTAACTGGCTGGCAAACAAAATTGAAATTCTGAAGCTCTATAATCCTTAAACTTGATAGTCTTTCATTTTTTTACTTGGATAGCTATCGCCTAATCAGAGGAAGGTGTTACATTTTCGCTTGGTCCACATTATACACTTTTTAACTCGCATCGGAGTCAACATATGGAATTCATGGTAATGATTCCGATGCGAGTTAATAAGTATTTTATTATATCGATTTGTTTATATTGGAAGTATTTTCGATGTGTTAATAATGTCTCGATTTCCATTGAATATCTACAACTCTGGATCCGATAGTTCGCGGCTTTGCGCCATGTTTGGGTAATGCAACAGACGACAGATATCACGTGATCAGGGATAGCCATTCAAGACTGCGCATTTAATGACGTCATATAAAATATCTGTTTCGGACTCCTCTCCAGGTCATATATCGAAAGATGTTGACCAGACATACCCGGTATCAATCGAGATCTCGTGCCATTCTACGAGATCTTCAACTCGAGACATGGCTCGAGAGCCGTCGCACTCCATTTTGCGCATAGTTAACTGCAAGAATCTTACTGAGAATTTATAATGTGTATGATATTTAATTCTCTGTTCTATACTGTTCCCAAACATGTAACCCTAAAATAATAACCTGTATCGCAAGGCCTTTAGGCACAAATTCTTGTTAAAAATCAAAAATATAATCGGCACTACATCAGCTCATATATACATTCTAAAACAAGATGGCGGTGCCCATGGATGTCAAGGCAAAATATGATATGGACTTTAAGGTATTTCAAGGTATTTTATATGTAATAGGAGAGTAGCAATCAATATAACAAAACAGGTTATCGGCGGCTTAAACGTTACCTACCAGAATTATATCGGATATCTCTCTACACAACCGAGTCAACTATCAGTGTCACGTGTCGTTGTTTACAATTTTAAGGACGTCGACAGCAGTGGCCTCCCTTTGTTCAAGCAACATGTCACTCAATCGTTTTAGAGTTGATATCTCAACGAATGGCAGAAGGGTCAATCTCTATTTTAGATTGACCCGGTATAATAAGTAAAACGGTATCTGTTATATAGTTAAGAACACAAAAAACACATGGGCACACAAAAAATCTTCTTGTCTGAAATAACCATTGAGACAAGTTTCTAATTGTGTTAAAAAGAGGTATATCATTTAGACCTTTATACCCCATCATAAATTGTTGTAATAAACTAAACTTGTGATATTTCATTAGGTTGACGACTGTCTGTTATACAGTGAAGGCACTACAATGTCAACACTTGGCTAGAATTAAGTGCTTATGACTCAAAATATATCTTCCACAGCCACACGTTTTACTGATGTGGAATGCGATAATGCTTATCTTAGTTTCGCGAATAAACTCGTACCCATGGTATTTTTAACTACGATGGTATCTATGATAGTAATGTGATGAAACGTGATGCGATGAATGTATAGACACTGAAACGTGGCAGGTATTCAGAAGTTCAGGCTAAATATACAGCCCAGAATAAAAAGATAGCGGTTTTTGACAACTGGAGCGCATGTATCTACTACCTCATTCTATTTCACTTTGGTCTTGTCTTCGCTCTGGCTCAGATCTAACTTACGCTGGCATGAGCTGCCAAAATTCACACTTTTTCATAATTTCTGATCGTCACGACAGTAAAATGGTTTTGAAGGCCATCGAAAAAAAATCTAAATAATTAGCTTTGGAATGAGGAATATCCATACAGTATGTTGCCTATACAAACAGGAATAGTGTTAAAAAAGTAAACAAAATTTAAATAACCGGGACGACCATTTATTCATTCATTCTAAGCCAAAGTTAGTTCAAAACAATACTGTATCCGACATTCTCGAGACTAGAAGCACTAAAAAGCTTCTGAAATATGCATCTTGAGAAAAATAACCGATAATTTCAACATTCTGTTCTTACGTCAAAATAACAACATTTTGGCAACTCATGCCATTTTAAGAGATAGTAAAAGTTTTACGAAAACCGTATATTTTATGGCTACTGGCTTGGCACTTTATATGCTGTATTATCTACTGATTGATTGATTGATTGGTTTATTCACCATAAATAAAAAGGCAAACAATGACAAACACAGAAACATAGTAAGGCGGGAATAAAGTCACTAGGACTTGTTCTATCCCAAATTAAAATTAATGATTGAAATAACACGCATGATGGTGGTGACAAAAACAAATGACAAGTTATGAAGAACATACAGCAACTGGATTATTGATAGACATATATATGACGAAGTATAGATGTATATAAATATTTGCAGAAATCAAAAATGATATAGAAAACACTAACATCTAGGACTTAAATAAATAAATAAATTAATAAATTAATATTTTATAACTTTCATAAAGATAGCAGGTAGTCTTTAAGGGCAGATTTAAACATCGAAATTGAAGGTATTTTTTTTAATTCTATTGGCAGTCTATTCCATTCTTGAGGCGCCTTTACCTTTAAGAAGTTTGTGGCAAGACTTGAATTATGAAACGGTATCGAAAAGTTGACATTTTGATTTCTTGTCGGGTAGTTCTGAATTGAGGCCTGGGTCATAAAAAGGGAGCAGAAACCATAAGGTAGCAAATATGGTTGAAACATGGCTTTATGAGTAAGGAGTATAGACAGGTATTGGGTCAATTTAGGTAGCGGCAAAATTTTCAAACACAAAAACAGAGGCTCTGTGTGGTCAAGTCGGCCAGACATAGTAATAATACGTATGGCTCGCTTCTGCAAAAGATATAGGGATTTTGTGTTGCATTTGAAGGTATTACCCCACAAGGATTTCCGTAGGTCAGATATGGATTGATAAGCGAGTTGTACAGTAGGACTAAAGTTTTTTTATTAACAGATTTTTTTAGATATTTTAAAACCCCTATATTTTGTGAAACTTTACTACATACCAGATTTATGTGATCGACCCATGAAAGACGTTTATTTAGAACTATACCAAGAAATTTAATTTTGTCTACTACCTCAATGGGGGTGTTACGTATGGAAAAAGTTGGAAATACGTCACATTTTCTATTTGGATGTACAAACAGTATTTTCGTTTTTAAAACGTTTAGAGAAAGTCGATTGACTTCTAGCCATGTCGAGATTTTACCCAGTTCAGAGTTAACTGTATTCATTATGTGATGATCAGACTCAGATGAAAAACAAGCACTCGTGTCATCAGCGAATAATGTAAACTTTAGAACAGAAGATGACTTAATGATATCATTTATGTAAATTAAAAATAAAATAGGTCCCAGTATGGAGCCCTGGGGCACTCCGAACTTAATATTCTCGGAAAGAGATTGAACCCCGTCAACAGACACTATTTGCTGGCGACCAGTTAAATAGGAAGTGAGCCATATAGCAGACACATTTCTGAAGCCATAGTGTTTTAGCTTTTGTAATAGGATAGTATGGTTCACTGTGTCAAAGGCTTTAGATAAGTCTAAAAAGATAGCTGCACTGTACAATTTTTGTTCCTTGGCTGTTAAGAGATAGTCATATAAAACAGACACCGCATGTGAGGTTGAATGGTTCTGGCGGAATCCGTACTGATTTCGAGAAATTATATTATTTGTGTTTAAAAAGTCCGTTATGGAATTAGCAGCAATCTTCTCTAATATTTTACTTATGCTTGGCAGGACAGATATTGGTCTATAGTTATCAATTTTTTTAGCATCACCCGATTTATGTATCGGTGTGACTTTAGCTATTTTTAGCGAATCCGGTATATTACCGGACTGGAAACAAAGATTAATCATATGAGCCAAGGGCTGAGCAATATGAGGCAAAATACTTTTCAAGTCTTTCATATATATGTCATCAATACCTGGACATTTGGATTTAAGCCCAACAATAGTCGATTCGATAATGCTAGGTGTAACATAAGGAAAAAGAAAGTTTTCATCTACCTCGTTACCCAAGTAATCTAGAAAATTTATATTTTGAATTACGGGAATTTTTTTCTCAAGTTCTGAGGCAATAGAACTGAAATATTTGTTGAAACCGTCTGAGATCAATTGTTTGCTGTCAGTGTCGACTCCATTGATTTCGAAATTTGAGGGAATATTTTTTTTCCTGGTTCGTCCAATTAATTCGTTTACCGTTTTCCATGTCGATTTTATGTCATTGTTACAATTTGTAAACTTATTTTCAAAGTAGGTTTTCCTGGAGTTTTTAATCAAGTTATTGAGTTTGTTTCTAAATGTGCGATAGGCGCGTCGGTCATCTGGGGATTTGGACTTAAGTTGTTTTCTGTAGAGGCGGTTTTTTTCGTGTATTGACTGGAGTAAACCATGGGTAATCCATGGTTTACGTATTTTGGATTGGCGGACATTGGAATAAATTATAGGAAAACTGTTATCATAGGCGTCTGTGAAGTATTCAACGAACTTGTTAAGAGCTTCATGAATGTCATTGCTATCGGTAACTTTACTCCAGTCTATTGATGCTATTCTATCCTTAAATTGTTGAACATTTTGGGGGGATTTATTACGAAAAGTTTGAATATCGTCCTGTTTGACTGGGCTGCTATCTGAGTAGAAACTAAAAACTGGAAAGTGATCAGAAATTTCAGTAAGTATAATACCTGATAAATTACAACGGTCACTAAAATTAGAAAAAATATTATCAATAAGAGTAGCTGAGGAACTTGTCACCCTTGTAGGTTTACGAATTTCAGGAAAAAAATAATTTGTCTTCAAAATTTCAAGGAATTCTTTACAGGAGTTTTGCTGATCACATTTGAGCAGGTCTATATTATAGTCACCCATGAGAATACAGTTGGTATTTGATGGGATTTGTTGTAAAAGGGACTGTAACTGAGCGTTAAATTCAACAATACATGTATTAGGAGGGCGATAAATTAGTCCTATCAGGTACTTTACTCTACTCCCTATATCAAAAGTACTTTCTCGTGTGAGAAAGAAAAATCCAGAAAAACACCAAGGCAGGAGAATTTCCGGTTAAAATCTGATTGGTCAGTTAGCAGGTTATTAACCAATCTTATGTCCGGATATTGAAATCGGCAAATTGGTACTTGGACATATCTGTCGCTGGAAGCGGATGTTGGTGTCAAAAGCCAAAAACAGATAAAGGATCTAGAATTTCTTACCCTTATCTTGTCTGTTTTGAATATTTGATATGTCGTTTAGTTTTATTTAATACCATATCCAATGTATAGATGTAATCAATTCAACTTTAGATCTATGTCACATACACTCGATACAAATCGATAACGGATCGATACAGTGAGAACACTTCGATTTTGGAGCGATAAGAGGTATTGCTTGGTCATTCTCAAAGTTAAAAGCGAACAAAATTGCACTTGTTTCAAGACAGAAAACGTAATTGAAAAAATATGTTTCATTAAAGTGGCATGAGCTGCCAAAATTCACACTTTTTCCATAATTTCTGATCGTCACGACAGTAAGAGGCTTTGAAGGCCATCGAAAAACTAAATGATTGGCGTTGGATTGAGGAAAATCCGTACAGTATGTGGCCTGTACGAACCAAAAACGTGTTCGAAAAGTAAACAAAATTTAAATAGCCGGGACGACCATTCATTCATTCTAAGCCAAAGTTAGTTCATAACAATACTTTGTCGTACATTTTCGAGACTAGAACCAATAAAAAGCTCCTGAATTATACCTCTTGAGAAAAATAGCCAATAATTTCAACATTCTGTTTTAACGTCAAAATATCAACATTTTGGCAGCTCATGCCACTTTAAGGTAGGAATGGAATTTGTTAGATGCATTCTTCCGTGTAACATACATGACTACATTGCCCAGTAAATGTTTTCAGTATTGTCTGAACTGAACATTAATTCATCGCTATGTGAATTGTTGTAAGGTGATTCAACATTATTTCACTTATACGGCGACGTTGCCAGGTATAGTGGGTAAGGAAATCGGACTCATTGTCGGGAGGAAACCCCAGACCTTCGGCGAGAAAGTGGCAACTCTTACACATACGGCGACCCAGTGACAAATCCACTCAGAAATTTGTCAATTTGTGTTTGGTCTAAGGGTGATTCGAACGCGCGCCTCATCGATGGAAGGTCTGTGTGAGACTCAGGAACAACCACTCTACGCCACTGGACCACCGGGGCCCCACCAAGCTTGGAGTACTGTTTTTTTTAACTTTGTCCGTTAGTAGTACTGTCCGTCGGTTAGTACGTTTACGATTTAAAGGCTTTACCTATAATTTTTATTTCAACGCCAATCTTTTAGATTTTCAAGGTACTTCAAATACTGATCTCTTGGCAATCGGAATTTATGAGACGGGTCCGAATTTTTGCTGCTCATGTCACTTTAATCTACCCGTGTAAATTGAAGAGGTCTGTCGATGTTCATGAAACAAGGGGCATGGAAACCATATAAAATACATACATCTTCATTATATCGAAGACCTTTAAAAACGTGCTAATGTCATTGGTTGCGTGGGAACGAGCGAGAATTCCACATGACTCCCAGTCTCTATCCAAATAGCCCAATGAAAACCCTGGTTCACAAAAAGCTATATTTTCATATCCATTATACATGTTAAGAACAACGAATATCAAAATGGTTTGCCGCATTATCTCTGTTAAAGTGACATGAGCTGCCAAATTGTTGATATTTTTGAAAAAAGCGTGAATTTTGGCAGCTCATGCCACTTTAAGTTAATTTTGCAGTCATTCATTTTCATTTGTGTCTTGGCGGAGATTTTCTGGTGCTTCAAACGAGCAGCTATTTGCTGGTTGTCTGGATAGGGGAATCGGATTTATTAAGCTTTTGCGTAAACAATTGATCGATTAATCGAAGAGTCTTTTTGTATATTGGTTAAGGTGTGTGTCAAATGTGATTGATTAATTTATGTTTAACGCCGAACTCAAGATTATTTCACTTATATGGCGGCGTTGCCAGGTTTAGTGGGGAGGAAACCGGGCTCTTTGCCCAGAGGAAACCCCCGACGAGTACCTAGCAACTCTTCCACTCACGGCGATCGTGTGTAAAAACAACTCAGAACTTGTTCAGTTTTTATTCGGTCAAAGTGGGATTCGAACCCGCGCCTGTGTCGGAGTGAGGTACAATCACTCTAACAGACAGGGGCACCGAGACCCCGGGTCAAATCTGAATTAGTTCTCATCTTGATTTTAACCGTGCATTGTTGATAATAGCAAAGAACTTACATCAAATTGGCCAAAATATTTGGTAAGTACATACTTTCTGTTAAAAAATCTGAAGATTTATACCTTTCGTATTCACATTCTACAGACTACATAACCATTATGACTAAATCGAATCCCTGGTGGACCCTGAAGTGAAATAACGTTTGTTTTTATTTTTAAAAACCCAGTTTAGATATGACTAATATAATAGCTGACTATTTTGAGTTTCTTTCCATTAGTCTCGTGCAGATTGGGAGCGTATTAAACACTTGTTTTAATGTGAACTCCAAACAAGCTGATAATTAATGATAATAATAAAGTAATAATAATGCGCATCCCTTAATTATTTCTCATTACATTGGAAACCAGGTTTAAAGAGCGATTCAAAAATTTCTTAACTGAAAACAATTATAGAAATTCGTCTATACAGCTTTTCCGGTAAAAAATATAATTCTTGTTAAAGCGGCATGAAACTAAATAATTGGCGTTGGAATGAGGAAAATCTATACAGTATGAGGCCTATACGAACCGAAATAGTGTTCGAAAAGTAAACAAAATTTAAATAACCGGGACCAGCATTCATTCATTCCAAGCCAAAGTTAGTATAAAACAATACTTTATCGTACATTCTGGAGACTAGAAGCACTAAAAAGCCTCTGGATTATACGTCTTGAGAAAAATAGCCAATAATTTCAACATTCTTTGTTTACGTCAAAATATCAACAATTTGGCAGCTCATGCCCCTTTAATGTTGCTTTAGCAGTGTGACTTTATTTTCAAAAAATATATTTCTCCAAATAAGCTGCTTTCGGTCTGAAATATGTCTACATGATACATTATAGTCTTGACAGCAGAAGATGGCAATGAAGGAATCCGTAGAAAATCTTCTCATTATCTGGAAGTCCTACGAGGGCACAGAAGGGCCATCCTTAGGGTATGTGGAGTAAACGCAAAGTGATAAGGACTATCTGTCACGTTTGTCCATGTGGTTCAACCATATTTACTGATTTGCCAATAGGAAGTTTTATTATAAACACCTTAGGGTATGTGGAATAAACGCAAAGTGACAAGGACTATCTGCCACATTTGTCCATGTGATTCAACCATATTTACTGATTTGCCAATATGAAGTTTTATCATACACACGAATATCTAACCTAATGAAACCCTGAATTACTTTCATGTGACCGCCCAATTTATAGAGCCATAATGTAAGTCTGTACGTCTGTACGTCCGTCAGTCTGACTGACAAGTCCGTCCATCTTTTTGCGACGGCGATAACTTAAAGGCACACTCGCTGCTAAAATCCAAAATTCTGAATTCCGTATTTGAACAAAACGTTGAACCTTTGTTCTTTCATTTTTTAAATAAATCTGGTTTGGTTTGACAAATTGGTTTGGTTTGACAAATTTTTAGAACGTCATTAAGGTTATTTTGATGTGACCAACTCATAACACTTGCTGTTAGTCTTGACGTCAAAAACATACGCCCACTATATGCAGACTTTAAAATACGTCCATATTTTCCCTTATACAAGACTGGTATAAGGAGATGATCAGTTTCAGTCCTAAAAAGGATAGCATCAAACAATTATTGATTTGGGGATTATTCCATATATGAATCACATACCTGTGCTCATTAAATATACGTGGATACACATGTACTGAGTAATAGACCAACACGCTATCATATCGGTAACCAACCATAATAGTGATATGTTAAGACTTTCGTAACGGACTATCATAGTGTCGTTTTAAAGTGGCATGAGCTGCCAAAAGTAGGGAAAAATACGTTCAGCGTTTGAGGTGCCTTGAAAAACTAAAGGATTGACGTTGGAATTAAAAAATAATATTAGTAAAGCTATATAGTAAACCGTATGAACCGAAAATGTAAATTAATAACCGAAACAGTTCAAATAAGCGGGATGTAGGAGTATATATATATAATTTCTTTTTTTTTTTGGGGGGGGGGGGCGTGCTACCAAAACGTCTGCAAGACTGCAAAACATGTTGCGCAATTAGCCCATTCGGTTTCAAAGGAATTTTCTTATACTACGCGACCCATGCTAGTTTAGCACAGAATATCGCGAGGGCACGACTACGATGCCAGAAGAGACGTGTATGTTGCTAAATAACGGATTTCTAGAGATTATTGCGAGCCGAGTAGGCTGGCGAAACGCGATTGATCACCACTCAATAGAGAGCATTTGAATATATTTTTTGTAAGAAAGATTTTTTTATTCATCTGTTGTCTATGTATATCTGTGTGAAAAAAATTTGCGCCTCCGTCCTTTATTCCACAAATACGTTTCAATTTAGCCAAATTAGCCAAACTGAAGCGCTTAAATCCGTTAGAACACTTGGGTCAAGTTTTCGATTTCTGGTATTTATTTCTTCAACAAAAACCCAAAGAACATCAATAGCGGAAGCCTAGTACTTAATACGTCAGATTTTTCAGATGAAGATGTTCTTAGTCTATCTATACACGGTAGCTTTCTATAGAGTGCTGAGTGATGATCACTCGGGCTTCGCCAGCCGACTGCCAGCCTACTCGGATCGCAATAATCTTTTGAAATCCGTCATTTATTAGGCTAAAAGTTATCTACTCTACTTTTCCTGATTGAGTAAGTCTTTCTTTAGATTCCTTTATCGAGATGGCTCAAGGTATAAACTCCAGTTAGTAAATGGAGATAGCGCCAATTTGTTAACATTGTAGCGTGAGGCTGTTGAAGGCCTTTTATTCTTAGTTCAAAATTCTGAGTGAGGCTCAATATGAACTGCTGAAGCCTTTCCTTAGTTCAAAATTCCAAACTTTTTCGTAGATTCTGATTGTCAAAAGAAGTACATTGAAAAACTAAAGGATTGACTTTGAAGTAAATTGTTTAAATAACAAAAAAAAAAAATAGCCGAGTTATTTTTGGAGGGGCTGTCGCCTATAATTACTATCTGAATTTACATTCGCAAAATGGGTATCAACGGAGAGTTCTTATTTTGTCCTTTTTTTAATAAAAAATGTGATAAGAATTGGCAAATTCAAATCAATGGTTGTTAATAGGATATATTTCAAGAGTATTAGATGGAGAAACTTTGCAATGAATGGCTTGATTGATTGATGCTTTACGCCGCACTCAAGATTATGTCACCTATATGGCGGCGTTGACAGATTTAGTGGGACATGAAAGCGGGCTCATTGGTCGCAGGAAAATCCGACCATCGGCGAGTACCTGACAACTTTTCCAAATATGGCAACCGAATGGAAAATCCACACAGAAATCTTTCAATTTTAATTTGGTCTGAGTGTGATTCGAACCCGCGCCGCATCGATGGAAGGTCTGTGTGTCCCCACTGGAACACAGATGCCCCTGAATGACTTGAACGGAAACAGATTCCATACAACAACATCCGTTTACTGAATTCTTTCAACCTCCTTATTATTCAAAGACTTTGACTATCGTACTTCCCGCAGCGCTCTTTGTCATATCTCGGTGGGTAAAATGTCCTTATTTTATCCGGAGTTAAGGCGAATCGTGCTTCCTGTCTGACACCGGTACTCAAATGCCTCATAAGTCTCGATTTATATTGGCTCCAAGTCAAACATTCTTAGTTACTTAGTAACTTAGAAAGTGTCTTAGTTCAAATTCCACTTCATTAGATCATCTCTATCTTAAAGTGTCATGAGCTGCCAAAATGTTGATATTTTGACGTTGAAACAGAATGTTGAAATTATCGGCTATTTTTCTCAAGACGTATAATTCAAAAGCCTTTTAGTGCTTCTAGTCCCGAGAATGTACGGTAAAGTATTGTTTTGAACTAACTTTGGCTTAAAATGAATGAATGGTCGGCCCGGTTATTTAAATTTTGTTTACTTTTCGAACACTATTCCGGTTTGTATAGGCCACATACTGCATTGGTTTTCTTCATTCCAACGTCAATCGTTTAGTTTTCCGATGGTCTTCAAAGCCTCTGAAATTATGGAAAAAGTGTGAATTTTGGCAGCTCATGCCTCTTTAAACAAATCACTAATTAGAAACTTTCCCATAACTCAGTAATGAAATAGGTCAATGTTAGCACTCGCTGCTTTGCACCAAAACCGTAACTTGCTGCCGGTATACGGACTGATATAAACTAAAACGAGACTTTTATTTCAACTGATTGTGTTTCCGCTGTTTACGCCGAACTCAAGAGTATTTCATTTATATGGCGGCGTTGCCAGTTTTTTGCGGGAGGAAACCGGGCTCTATGCCCAGAGGAAACCCACGTCCTTCCGGTGGTAACTGGCAACCATTCCACATAGGTCGTTCGAGGCGATTTACACTGAGACATAGTTTATTTTAGCTGAAGGTGCTGACGCAAATGATTCGTGTACGTGAGACCAAAACGAGTGATATGTCAGAAATGCAGTAGGAATATAAAATTATATATTTAGTATGGATGTCTGGTTAAAACCAGAAATTAGACCCGATATAGAGCTGCGCGAAAGCAAATCTTTTAAACAGAGTTAACAAGTTTACAAATTTCGTGTCGATAGAATCGACAATAATACAAATCTACTGACTGAAGCTGCGTTAAATTAATATGTTTCATTCGTATAGAATTAATGGTTAACAAGTGCACATATTGACTACTTTTCCACACGACCTATATTACATTTTTCTATTAAGTTTCTTATTTGATTTTGTTCATAAATCTTCTGTTTCACGTAAAGACCTTTCAGCAAACCGTGGCCCATTTCCCTCACTTCACCGGCTCACCAGAGAACTGTTTATAATTTAGTTAATTTGGCTTACACGTGCTAGTGAGATTGTAATAACATTTACAGAGGTCCATTCAAAATGGCACAATATTTGTATTTAGTCACTCAGTTCTCAGCTGTGCCAAAGTGTGTGCTATGGGTCAGTTTTTAGAATGCTATATAATGTGTATGCAATTTCCGTGTTTTTTTTCTTATTTGAAATGTTACTAATCTGTTTGCTTACTTTAATCAGTAATACAAACATTTTTTTGCTCTGATACATATTCTATTTGAGCAAGTTTACAAATGACGTGTGGACTATAATTCGTGACCATCGGATCAATACTGCTATACCAGTGCACTTTGTGAATTCTCGGATTACCGTTTTCTATTTCAGAACTGTCAGTTCTCAGTTTGTAAAAGTCATTTTGATATATGTTTCCACAGTTTGTAATATACTTTTTAATTTTATAAACAAAATTTGTACATAAAATCTGCTGGTCTTATGCTACTTTTTCGTTAATTAATTGTCGAGTAACACTTAGAATAGTATAACAATATTTCTTTACCTAAATACAGCTACATTTTAAGAACTGTTTGATTAAGGTGGTGCTCTAATCATTTCTCATTAGCATTTAATTTGTGTTTTTGTTTGCACACATCTTGGGCTCGTAGGGGTTACTGATTTTACCAATATTTTAACGTCAAGTTTTTATTCTTTTTAACGACTTTAAACGCTGACATTCTTGTGGCAAAGATAGTTTATTTAAAAATCCGAAATTTGCCAGCCCAAACCACTGTAATGAAACCTTATTTTTACTTTGCCAAATAACACGTAGACTAGGCGTTATCTCAGATGATTAAAGTGCGAACGACACTGATGACATTTATCCACAGTTCGGCCACAGCTGTACCTCCTACCGATCGCTTAAAACATTAACACCAAACATGCTATATTAATACCGAATCTTTAAGTGTTTATGCAACGATATCCCTTATTAACCGAACGTCTATTGTTTTCGCCTATCTTACAAGCTTGGTAAAAAAAAAAATCGTTCAAGGAACATTGTGTTGTAAGGATTTAGTGAGTGAGTGAGTGAGTGAGTGATTGGGGTTTTACGTCCTGCTCAACAGTATTTCGGTTATATGAAGACGTTGTCTCCTTGTGACAGGGCGGATTTCCACCGCTCTTTTAGGTGCTGTCTCACCGAGACGACTTGCCGAGTAAGGATTTAGAACACAAAAAGTGCGAATAGTCGTGTTAACTATTTATTTATACGTGACGTTTTTTAGACGATGGGTGAAAATAAATCAAATCGTTCAACGAACATTGTGATGATTTAGATCACAAAAGGTGCGAATATTCGTGTTCCCTATTTATTTATACGCGACGTTCTAAGTATGCTGGAAGTACTGACAGAAGTTTTCTGCAAGATGCACTCGGATCACCTTGGGGGTTTACGTACGCCAAATACCCTTGGACAGGCTGTGGGCCATTTTGAATTTGGCTTGGTATCGGGACCACAAATGTAGTGACGGATCCGAAACCCATACCCTCTTTGGCGCCAAGCAAACACTTCCCTATGACTTAATACAAAGAAACAAAACACTTTCAGTTCATCAGTAATCAGTTTTTATTGGATCATTCAGAATTACAGGTATGTACCGCGTCTTACGGGATATGGTTTACCTAGCCCGGATTATCGGTCTTACGGCGACTGGTATTATATGGCTGCGAATGTGTCTTGACGAACACGAAGAGAACAAAAACCGGCAGAGCCCAGATTTCTCGGCTATGGTTTACCTGGCTAAATAACCTATAATATGTAATAGGCAAAGCCTAGAAGTGAGCACAGAAAATAACTTAAAAGTAAACTTAAAGTTCATAATTTATCAGCCTATTTTTTTTTAACAAACCATATGCATATTACTGTATGTACTGCCTAATTCTTTTGTCATGGCCGCACGTCACATCATCTTGAAGTTTTCGCACCAGCAGTGATGACCAATATAATGCATATAGTTTATTCGGTGATGACGTCACCTCCCCGTTTTCAATTGAGGCCAACGAAGTTTTGGCGTTATCGCTATCCCGTGTGACGTCATCATTCGACCATGAAGAAAAGGTCAAATTTCAGTTTTGTGCTCGTCGACAGAAGTTTTTACTGAGAAGAGCCGGGTTTCCTCAGACAATCTATAAATATGTCAAATCATTGGAGAGAGACTGATATAACAGGAATAAAAATAACCATCCTACATGTTTTGTTGTGTGAAAGACTACTGCGGAAACCCAGGAGACGAAAACAAAAACGCTTTCAAGTTCACGCTTTGAACTAATATTTGTGTGATTTTTACATGCCCCGGTTTGAAGCTTCAAAATACGGTATGATGTCACTGCACTAAAAATGGCTTTCAAAAAACTTTCAGAATCTCCCACTTTAACAACAAATGCCGTGAAAGTTGATCAATTGGTTTTGCTTGTCGTGATCTCTAATTAACTTCGAGCTAGTGGGTAAAAAAAATCGCAAGAACATGCTGGGTACCATTAGAAAGGAAAACTTAGCGCGCTTCTTATGGACATGTTACATAAACACTTTAACCAAATTGGACAAAAAATAGACGAGATGAGCATAAAGCGACGAACATAAAATTGCCGACCTTGGCACAACATTTAGGTCCAGTTTGGGTTGTCGACACTTAGAATAACATTGGATGGCGGACAATGGTTGACTGATTTATGTTTTACGCCAGAGACAAAATTATGTCACTTACTTGGCGGAGTCGCCCGGTTTATTGTGAGTGGGGTGGGTGGGGTATCTTAGCCCAGAGGGAACCTTTTCGGCGAGTGCCATTTGCTGATTTTGAAATACTTATATTAGCATTTTCAATTCACAACTTCATGTAGCTTTAGTGTCAACGTAAAGGTCCGTCTCAAAACCTTTTATCCGACCCCCATTGCCCATGTCGCCCAGATTTACAGTTGTACAAGGGTTTACTTTCTGTCAACTTCTTGCAAATAAAACTTTGAACTAACCGATTTCCATCAATTTCAATGGTATTTGATCATTCAACCTTTACAGTGGCATGAGCTGCCAAAATGTTGATATTTTGACATTAAAACAGAATGTTGAAATTATTGGGGTTTTTTTTCTCAAGAAGTATAATTTAGAGGCTTGTTAAGGCTTCTAGTCTCGAAAATGTACGATAAAGTATTGTTTTGAACTTACTTTGGCTTAGAATGACTCTTTAAATAGGTCTTAACAGCGTTTATAATATGGGCTGTGAAACATGAAGGCGAGTGTGTATATAACTTTAAAAGTTCTACATTCACACTTAGCAGAACCCCTTTTACATTTTCAAATAGTAATTGACAAATAAAAGCAAGTTGATCGAATTGGACAATTTTAGAGGAACACTTGTCGTGTTCAAGGTGATAAGAAAAAGCCTATTTTTCCGTCTATGGAGAGCCTAAAACATGGTGTATTTAAAGCCCAGTTTTGTATTTGGGTTGAATTTAATGAAAGTCAGATTTTTTTTATTTATTTGTCTCCTTTTTTCGAAGGGTTTTGAAAAGACACCGAATCCTCTGAGATAATTTTATACATACGGAAAAAAACACCTGTGTTAGGATTTTCCTGGAATTAGAACCTGAGCCTCGCCCCTTATTTCGTCTGAATGATAAAAAATGAGGGAGAATCTGACAAGACTGATAGCCCTTCTCTGTCTACATCATATTCATTGAGACTGAGAGTGTTTTAGTCTGGCGCAGTAAACTACAGTAAAATTTGGTTAAGGTTACAGGGCAAGACAATTTTGAGGAGTTCGGTAGACGAATTTATGCCATTTTTTCAAGAAACGAAAATACGAAAACGAAAATACTGTTATAATCACTTTCTAAAAGACACTTACTAATTAAACTTACAACATGTTGAGACTGAGCGTGTTTTATTCTGGCGCGGTAAACTGCAGTTAAATTTGTTTAGGTTACAGGGCAAGACAGGGTAAAATCGGTAGAAGAATTTGTGCCATTTTTTCAAGAAAGTGTAATCCCCCAAATAACGAAAATACTGTTGTACTCACTTTCCAAAAGACTCTTACTAATTAAACTTACAACATATTCATTGAGACTGAGAGTGTTTTAGTCTGGCACTGTAAATTACAGTTAAATGTGGTTAAAGTGACATGAGCTGTCAAAAAGTTGATATTTTGACGTTAAAATTTTTTTGAAATTATTGGCTATTTTTCTCAAGACGTATAATTCAGAAGCTTTTTAGTGTATCTAGTCTCGAAAATGTACGATATAGTATTGTTTTGAACTAACTTTGGCGTAGAATGAATGAATGGTCGTCGCGGTTATTTAAATTTTGTTTACTTTTCAAACACGTTTTCGGTTCATACATGCCACATACTGTACGGATTTTCTTCATTTCAACGCATATCATTTAGTTTTTCGATGGCCTCTTACTTTCGTGACGATAAGAAATTATGAAAAAAGTGTGAATTTTGGCAGCTCATGCCACTTAAGTTACAGGGTTAGAAAATTTTGAGGAGTTCCCTTGATTTATTAAAGTCTGACAAAATGTTAATCGTATTTCCGTCAAAGTATATATACTGCGATTATCGACAGAACCATAAATATTCTTTTTTGCAATTTAAACGTGTTCATACATAGTTGATATGCATGAGTAAGGCAGCGAATATTAGATGAAGCGTAAAAGTGGAAATTTAAACAGGCAAACATCTTCAAAGAACGATATAGTAAGCATTCTACTCGGTCCTTCGGTAATTCCCGATGCGATCTGCATTACTTCTTGCAGAAAAAGATATCGATTAAACAGAATCGATTTTAGAAGGAAGTGATCATTGTCTCTACATCTGTACAATGGAGAATGATGGATAAAGAACACACTCTAAGAAGCATGTGTTTCTGACAGCGATTTAAATAACAGAGAAACCCATCCTAGATTGATTGATGTTTTATGTCTCACTCAGGAGTGTATCACTTATACGGCGGCGTTGTCAGGTTTAGTGGGGGAGGAAACCGGGCTCATTGCCCGCAGGAAACTTTCGGTGAGTACGTGCCAACTCTTCCACATACTGCGACCGAGTGAAAAATCCACTCAGAGATTTTTCAGTTTGGTCTGAGTGGGATTCGAGTCCGCGCCACATCGATGTAATGCCCGTGTGGGACTGAGGGACAATCACTAACCCACTGGACCATTGAGCCTCCCCCCCCCCCCATGTACAATGGAGAATGATGGATAAAGAACACACTCTAAGAAGCATCTGCAACTGACAGCGATTTAAATAACAGAGAGGGCCATATTAGATTGATGTTTTATGTCTCACTCAGAAGTATATCACTTATACGCGGGCGTTGCCAGGTTTAGTGGGGGAGGAAACCGGGCTCATTGCCCGGAGGAAACTTTCGGTGAGTACCTGCCAACTCTTCCACATACGGCGACCGAGTGAAAAATCCACTCAGAGATTTTTCAGTTTGGTCTGAGTGGGATTCGAGTCCGCGCCACATCGATGCAAGGCCCGTGTGGGACTGAGGGACAATCACTAACCCACTAGACCATTGAGCCTCCCCCCCCCCCCCCCCCCCCATTTACAATGGAGAATTATGGATAAAGATCACACACTTAGAGGCATCTGCTACTGACAGCGATTTAAATAACAGAGAAACCCATCTTAGATTGATTGATTGATTGATTGATTGATGTTTTACACCTCACTCAAGATTATATCCCGTATATGGCAGAGTTGCCAAGTTAAGTGGGGGGAGGGAAGGAACTGGGTTCTTAGTCCGGAGGAAATCCGCGACCTTCGCCGAGTACAGGACCTGACCTCTCTTTCACATACGGCGATCATGAGGAAAAATCTACTGAGGAGTGGGACTCGAACCCGATTAGGATCCGCCAGTTGACTAATTCAGTTCAACGACAGGTCCGTAGAACTTCAAATTTGAAATGATCCAGAAACAAAATAAATTTAACACCTGTCTCTCACTAATTAACAAACCGTCAAATCAAAAGTAAATTTCTCTCAGCCTGGTATTAAACGCATTGAACAACTAAACGGCAAAGTTATAAAAAAAATCAAGGGAATAAACCAGATACGCTTTCTGTGCTGTATCACTCTCGTTTTTTGTCGATGGAATTTAAAGAGACATGACCTGTCAAAATTCAAATCTATTTTTCAGGAATTAGAATTGTCCAGAGAATACGAAAGTTTGAAGGTAATTGAACCAGGGAAAGATGGACGTGGGAATGAAAGGGAAATAAATATACGCTAAGCCTGTGGTTAGTGCTAACCGAAATGATTACAGTTGCGAGAAAAACAGACAATTTTGTCGAAACAAAATAAGCCCATTGTTAGTAATTTTTATAAATAACAAAAGAAAAAAAACGCTTTCTTATGATGGCCGAGAAGGGGCATCGCGTTATAGATACTCAACCAGGCTAAATCGAAATCTAAGACGCGATGAAAAAGATAGCAAGATTTATTTGCGTGTTATACTTTATGAAATCGGCTCATTTCCTATGTAAAACACGATGAAAAATACTTTTCATCGCGTTTTACTTACCAAACCGCCTACATTTTGATCTCAGAAACACTATGGAAATGCGATGGTAAAGCGATGGTAAATACTTACCATCGCTTTACCATCGCATTTCCATAGTATTTCTGAGTCCAATAAAGTCTGATTTCACTTGCACTATGCGACAAAAAAGACTTTTTATGGGATTACTGTTGCATTTTATTTTACAAATTCTCTTTTTAGGATAAGCCACAAACACGATGGAAACGCGATGATAAAGCGATGGTAAATATTAACCATCGCTTTACCATAGCGTTTCTGAGATCAAAATATAGGCGGCTTAGTAAGTAAAACGCAACGAAAAGTATTTTTCATCGTGTTATACATAGCAAGTGAGCCATTTCATAAAGTATAACACGAAAATAAAGCTTGCTGTATTTTTCATCGCGTCTTAGATTTTGATTTAGCCTGGTTGATTATGTATAACGCGATGTCCCTTCTCGGCCTGATAAGATTAAAATAATAAAAGTGTAACTCGATTCCAAATGGAAATTCCAAAGTAAAACGCGATGGTAAAGCGATGGAAAATCCTTTCTCGCCTTTAAAAAAGAAGAGCAAATTCCAAAGTAAAACGCGATGGTAAAGCGATGGAAAATCCTTTCTCGCCTTTAAAAAAGAAGAGCAAATTCCAAAGTAAAACGCGATGGTAAAGCGATGGAAAATCCTTTCTCGCCTCCAAAAAAGAAGAGCTCTTGGTTTTGCCGGCAGCAAATGACGTATGATAAGTTAGACAGGAGTTCGTGGTTAGCAGTTCGTTATTCGAGAGGGAGTAGTCATTTTTCTTACTGATATACCAATTGGCTTATTAACGCAAATAAAAAGGTTTAATTCACTACACATACTTACAAGGGCGTATACTATATACAGTAGTATCTTTACTTAATAGATTACCCGCCAGGGGGCGTTTTTTTTAAATAACTGTCTGGTCTGTTATTCGCTTATTATTCAAGATAGAAAGTCCAAATTTGATACACATACAAACGATGACGTATACTATGCCGTAGTGGCTTTAGCTTATGGATTACCCACCAGGGGGCGCTTTTTTGAATAACTGTCTGGTCTGTTATTCGCTTATTATTCAAGATAGAAAGTCCAAATTTGCTACACATACAAACGATGACGTATACTATGCCGTAGTGGCTTTAGCTTATGGATTACCCACCAGGGGGCGCTTTTTGAATAACTGTCTGAATAACTGTCTGGTCTGTTATTCGCTTATTATTCAAGATAGAAAGTCCAAATTTGCTACACATACTAGCGATGACGTATACTATACCGTAGTGGCTTTAGTTTATGGATTACCCACCAGGGGCGCTTTTTTAAATAACTGTCTGGTCTGTTATTCGCTTATTATTCAAGATAGAAAGTCCGAATGCTTAGGCCGATAGTTTTTACCCAGTATTAACTTTTTGAAATTATGAAATAGGTACAAATCAAAGCTATGTTCGACTGTGCTGGATGTGAAGGGCTGGGCACAAGACAAATACATTTTTGTAATACAACTTTAATTCAGATAGAAGTGCACAGCTATTCTTTTTACTTTCTGGTAAATTTGTGAAATTTCATGAAAAATGTTTAACCACTCAAAAACGTTGAAAAAAAGTTTACATTGCCATGGTAACCATTTGGTAATCCCCGAGTTAGGGCAAACGAAAAACCCTAAATCTAACATAACTATGGTGACCATTTAGCAACATAGTTAAGACGTTATATTGGCTGCCATTACAAAACCACTTAAAAAATCCTCAATAAACTTCTGACAGTAACTAGTAATTGTACTTCAAAGTTTGCCATCATATTTTTTTTACTTGCATTTTTTTGTTCTTCCAGTTCCTGTGATTATGAATGCATTAAACTGAAAATCTCATTTGGCCAACAAAAAAATGACAGGTTATGGCGTATCAAATTTCTGAGAGCCTGAAAGGTGCCATCTCTTTTTTTGTTCAATTTTCTATCCAATATACCACTTGTGTAATTACAAAGAATAATTAAAAAACAAACGTTTCACGTTTAGTACATGTGGTCATCAGCCTGCTTTTGCAAGTCCCAAATCTAACATTGCAATGGTGATCATTTTGCAACGCTGTTAAAATGATATATCGGTTATCAATTACAAAACCACTTCAAAAATCAACCATCCAATATATTAACTTTTAAATACTTTGAAATCAACGACAAAACCATAAATCAGCAATATCAACCATTTGCATGCGATCTGATATAAAACCATATCGTGTGGACAACAAATCGCCCTCTCCTGTTTCATCACGAATAACTAAAAAACTAAGCATTATTTACTTTAATGAATGTTGGTACACATCACAAGCAGCCGATATTGGTCAAGTATGGAGATTTTCATCTAGTTATAATCCTAAACACAGGAACATCGAGAAAACGTCCTAAAAAAAGCCAGACTTTGACGCACTCCCGCTTCTCTAATCTTGTCCTTCAATTAATATCTCTGACTTCCACATAAACTTATTCTGACAGTGATAATTTATCCTTGGAAAATTTCACAAAACGTAAACTAACGACAGTCTATAGCTTACTGGTTAAAAACGATTAAGTATAAGGATTCATTTAAAGTATTCAGGTAATCCTCAGTAAACTTCTGACAGTAACTAGTAATTATATTTCAAAGTCTGTCATAATATTTTTCTACATGCATTGTCTTTCTTCACGTAATTCCTGTGTTTATGCATGCATTAGGCTGAAAATCTCTTCATTTGGCAAAACCCGGACAGGTTATGGCGTATCATGCCTGTATTTGATATTATTTTTTACCAAATACCACCCGTGTAATTAAAATATTAATTAAAAAATAAACGTTGTACGTTTAGTACATGCGATCAGCAGCCCAGGTTTTGCATTTGGTGAGATTATCAGCTAACAAATGTATACAAACACGGACACATCGCAGAAATATAAATCTGATGAAGGAACACAGATCTACAATGTTTTATTACAGCCTCAATGGAGTACGTGGTCAATACAACTAAAGCTAGTACTATGTAGTATACGTCATCGCTAGTATGTGTAGCAAATTTGGACTTTCTATCTTGAATAGTAAGCTGCTACTATATAGTACACGTCATCGTTAGTACGTGTAGCAAATTTGGACTTTCTATCTTAAATAGGCCTACTAAGCGAATAACAGACCAGACAGTTATTCGAACAAGCACCCCCCCCCCCTTCCTGACGGATGATCCATAAACTAAAACTACTGCGGTATAGTATACGTCACCGCTAGTAGGCCTATGTGTAGCAAATTTGGACTTTCTATCTTGAATAATAAGCGAATAACAGACCAGACAGTTATTCAGACAGTTATTAAAAAAACGCCCCCTGGTGGGTAATCTATAAACTAAGGCTACTGCTATATAGTATACGTCATCACTAGTATGTGTAGCAAATTTGGTGGGTAATCTATGAAGTAAAGATACTACTTTATATAGCATACACCCTTGTAAGTATGTGTAGTGAATTAAACCTTTTTATCTGCATTAATAAGCCAATCGGTATAACAGAGAGAAAAAGGACTGCTCCCTCTCGAATAACGAACTGCTATTTGCCCTTCACATCGAGCACAGTCGAACATAGCTTTGATTTGTACCTATTTCATAATTTCAAAAAGTTAATACTGGGTAAAAACTATCGGCCTAAGCATTCAGACTTTCTATCTTGAATAATAAGCGAATAACAGACCAGACAGTTATTCAAAAAAGCGCCCCCTGGTGGGTAATCCATAAACTAAATCTACTACGGCACAGTATACGTGATCGCTAGTATGTGTAGCATATTAAGACTTTCTATCTTGAATAATAAGCGAAAAACAGACCAGACAGTTATTCAGACAGTTATTTAAAAAAGCGCCCCCCTGGTGGGTAATCCATAAACTAAAGCCACTACGACACAGTATACGTCATCGTTAGTATGTGTAGCAAATTTGGACTTTCTATCTTGAATAATAAGCGAATAACAGACCAAACAGTTATTCAACACAGTTATTCAAAAAAAAGCGCACCCTGGCGGGTAATCTATTCAGGAAAGATACTACTGTATATAGTATACGCCCTCGTAAGTATGTGTAGTGAATTAAACCTTTTTATCTGCATTAATAAGCCAATCGGTATATCAGAGAGAGAAATGACTGCTCCCTATAAGTTCGTTAGCTGTGCGCTCTTTTGTGGGAGAGGAGCGAAAGGATTTTCCATCGCTTTACCATCGCATTTTACTTTGGAATTTCCATAGCGTCTTACTTTATGATTACCGTTGCGTAATGCTTCGGAATTTGCACCGCGAAATACTTTGCAATTTCCACCGAGTTACACTTTTATTATTTTAATCTTATCAGGCCCAGAAGGGACATCGCGTTATACATACTCAAACAGGCTAAATCAAAATCTAAGACGCGATGAAAAATACAGCAAGATTATTTTCGTGTTATACTTTATGAAATGGCTCACTTGCTAAGTAAAACACGTTAAAAATACTTATCATCGCGTTTTACTTATTAAACCGGCTATATTTTGATCTCAGAAACACTATGGAAATGCGATGGTAAATATTTATCATCGCGTTTTTATTGTGTTTCTCAGTTGAATAAAGCTTGGTTCTATACGTATTTTGCGATAGAAATTAGGATTGAAAGCATTATTACTGCAACGTACTTTATGGACTGGGTTTTGAAAGAAAATCACAAACACGATGGAAACGCGATGGTAAAGCGATGGTTAATATTAACCATCGCTTTACCATCGCATTTTTATCGTGTTTGTAACTAAGATTGAAGGAAGAATTGAAAGTAAAACGGGATGTCCCTTCTCGGCCATCATACTTTCTGCATATTATACATCTATCTTGGGGATGTACGTTAAGATAGTTTTTATGAGCAACAAAAACCTCGAAAGGAATTACTACACCACAAATTTTACTTGAATTTTGCCCGTTATTATAGCCCTACACCTTCTCTGGACAATCGGAATTTACAAATATACCCGATCTGTAGATTATGCCCACTTTAACGAGACGTAAACATTATTTCTACAACCAGAATGTCAATTCATTCAAGTGAATTATGTATTAAACTACTCTAACGAAAACTCTTGTGACTCGCGTCACTGAAATTATTGTAGGTTGCATTTCATGAGAAAAAAAAAGATTTTCCTAATTTTGAACGATAATATATGGAATTGTTTGCAGTCCAGTTCATTTTAAATAGCATCACCATGGGTGATGTTTAGCAATAGCTGAAGATGTTACGTATACTAATTTGCCGTGTTTTATATCAAAGAAAAATGATTGACAACACGCGAAAAGAGAAATAAAAAGAAAATGGACCAAGCTACTCACAGTTTACTGGTGTTCGTCGAAATATTTGACGGTATATTGAAAATGTTTTCCCCTTCACAGGTGACACTGGGAAAATCTTGCCCAGTACAGGAACAAAATAAAGGACAAATCATTTCGTTTTCACAAACTGTTTCGGAAACGCAAATAATTAGCAGACACGTAATCCATGTGAAAGTCATATCAGTATAGGTATGTGAAGATCGACCAAAGTGCTAGTAATTAAGAGAACACAACTATAAAGCCGGTTCGATTTTGGAAACGTTTCAGTCAGCTGCTTGACGAATTCATATCTCTCTGACTGTTAATGATTTCGCTCTTAGGCTTTATGTCTGTCGCTGACATCCGTCCGAACAAGACAAAAGCTTCAATTCAAAGAAGGATGAGTGAATCCGCCACATGGAGCGATGTTCCAAATCGCCGCAAACGTCCATGCTGTTATCTGAGAAATAGCATCAATGGTGCGGTTCTATGCCCAGGTATAGCTAGTAAATTATTTACGGCCTTGCGTAACTCGGCACACTGAATAAGAAAAATTTTCACAGAGGGAACGAAAAAGCCCTAAGATGATGGAATCCCTGGACAAGTTTTATAATGCTCTTGTGTGGGAATCCACGTCTACCGACTGCAGGTTCACTCCATTTCAAGAGTTTTGTCCCAAACTTCACGAATTTTTCAAAACAAGTTACGTGCTTTAATGCCAACAATCAATCCTGCAATTAATTATACCAGATCCGACGCCACGACTTATTTGTAGCATTTGTACCAAATACTTGCATGTACTTATAGCCTTTGTTGAAAAGAGAGTGCACGGAAGAAGTTGGAAAAACGATGGAGGGATTACTAAACGAAAGGGCCATTAGATTGATTGATTGTTTGGTGTTTTACGCCGCGCTCAAGATTATTTCACTTATATGGCGGCGTTGCCAGTTTTACTGTGGGAGGAAACCGGGCTCTGTGCCCGGAAAAAACCCACGACCTTCCGCTGGTAACTGGCAACCATCAGGGCCATTAGAAGAGTGATGAAGTCGGAATTAAGTTAAAAACATAACATATTTAAGAAGTGTTTTATTCGATTCATGTGAAGGTCAAGGTCAAAATGACGACACGGTCAAGGTGACCTGATGGCAGCCCTCATTATCGTGATAGGTTGGGTGGTTGTTTTAGCTTATTGGCACGTCCATTCGTATGAATGATGTACGCCATACTAGTGAGTAATTATTACCTTGAGCGATTAAGAAAACTCTGATGTTTGAACACAATATAACAATATATTGAATGTCTGTACAGGAGTATATGTTAGTATGATTGAGAACTACTCAACCCCTTATGATGTTCAAACATGCAATACAATTGAGCTTACACCCGTATTTACAGATATGCAAATATACAGTGGCGAGAAATGGGAAGATAGACAGATAGGTCGATATTTGTTAGTCAGGTGTGACTTGACAATTATACTGTCGTAAATACAATGTATATACACTCATATAAATATACATTTATATTAAAATCGGTGTGTATTTATAATATATCTAGCTACATTATCGTGATAGGTACAGGAGACAGTCGACCACATGCCCCACTTGGTGGCTTTAAAGGCCGCCGCTAACCTAAATGTCGCCCAACTACATTTGATGGAAAACTCCACTTTTTGACTGATTAAGCCATTAGGAAAAACAGTTTTATCGAAAGTCAAATTTACGCAAATAGAACCAAAGGATGTAGGTATAGTAAATTTGAGTAGGCTTGTTCCTATTGTAGATTGATGCTAACTTCGCAATCAAGGTTATGTCACTGGTATGGCGGATTTATAGCGATAGAAGAAACCGATCCTTTGCCTGGAAGAAGTCATGACCTCGGCGAGAACATGGCAACTCTTGGGGCAAAATAAATTCATTGTTTAGTGTTTTACACCGCGCTCAAGATTATTTCACTTATATGGCGGCGATGTCAGTTTTATTGTGGGAGGAAACCGGGCTCTATGCCCGGAGGAAACCCACGACCTTCCGGTGGTAACTGGCAACAATCCCCCATAGGTCGTTCAAATGAAAACCCAGTCAGAAAATTTTCCATTTTTTGGGGGGACTGAGTGGGATTCGAACCCGTGACCCATTGGTGGAAGGCTGTTCGGATTGAGCGTACAACGCTCTACCTACTGAGCCACGGATGCTCCCGGAAAAAATACAATGGTATAAATTACTGTCAATCAAAACAATGTTGACATACTTTTTAACGGATTTGTAAACAGGTATGTTTGTAAACAGCCATAAAAACGTTCAACTCAGCATCAAACACTTCGATCAGTATTGAATTAAGTGGAATCTTAGGTTTATTGAACAAAAAAAACAAAAGTTTTCGCAGTTGTGAAAACCCGCAATCTTTCATTTAATACAAACCATACAGAAATTATTTATTTAAATCATAACTCATTATTTTCTGGAGTAATGGCAATTTTGAACTAACAGCCGCCAACATTTTCGGCTGTCAAAAAGAAACGAAATATATTAGGTTATACATATACGATTGATATGGTTCCAATTTGGTATCAACGTTACTTTGTCATTGTATTCAGGAGGAAGCTAGTATAAGGAAAACAAGCGTTAACAGCTGTGTGGGATGAACGAATGACGATCTATTAGCAGCTCGCTGTTTTTCGTTATTTCACTAATGGATCTGCCTTGCGGGGTTTCTTTGGTTGGGAAATTCCTTGACCAAGTTCTGTGCTAATGGCAAAATGTCCACAAATGAAAGGTAACCCATCGGTCAATCAGGGGCCGGTTATTCATATTGAAACATATTTTATCAAGCCATTCAGACAGCTAAACCTGCCAAGCCGACTAAAATTACTACTGTTAGTTTAAATGGCATGAGCTGCCAAACTTCACAATTTTTTCATTATTTCTGATCGTCGCGACAGTAAGAGGCTTTGAAGGCCATCGAAGGCCAAATTAAATGATTGGCGTTGAAATGAGGAAAATCCATACAGTATGTGGCCTATACGAACCGGAATAGTGTTCGAAAAGTAAACCAAATTTAAATAACCGGGACGACCATTCATTCATTCTAAGCCAAAATTAGTTCAAAAACATAACGTTATCGTACATTTTCGAGACTAGAAGCACTAGAAAGCTTCTGAATTATACATCTAGAGAAAAATAGTCGATAATTTTAACATTCTGTTTCAACGTCAAAATATCAACATTTTGGCAGCTCATGCCACTTTAATAGATATCAGCTATTAGTCGGCTAAATGCGTTTTGTGACATGGTGTTTCTTGTTCCGAGTTCGCGCTATAAATATACGAAATTATAGTCGGTATAAATACACATATACCATATAGTCTACAGTGTATGCTCTTAGCTTCATTCTTTTCTGGTCAAGAAATGTTTTGTTTGTTGAAAAAAAGATTCTGTACAGTTTTTGGTACGCCCCCACAGGCATTTCCGTGGTAAACAGCATGAGCAATCATTCGTGTACCAATGAAATTGTTAACTTGTTCGTTCATAGAAATGATAAACAACTTTTCTTAGCTTCAATAATCGATGTTGACGGTTTTCACTGATGATCTATGCACGGGAAAATATTTTACTTGTGGCTGTCTCTAGAACGCTGTTTTAGCCATAGTGCGGGGTATATCCAAAAGAGCTCTACCCCTAACTTAGTTCAAACTCCTACTTTAACGTACATTCCCCAGACTAAAAGGAGTACCTACACAGAAGTATTTTGTATAAAACAAGAGAAATGCAACTCCGAAAACTGAAGCCATAGTTGAATGATATTCTATATTTCGGCAGATCTACGTAGCCATCATCATGAATATTCCTGCGTAGATCTGTTTTGGCAAAGGCTGAATTCGGTAAAAACATACGTACGCATATTCAATATCATGGCGGACAAGAAAAAAATGATGGACGCAGCTGTTATAGAAAATAATATGAGTGTAATTCAATCATCAGTATTATTGAAATAGAATATCACGAGTTTCCCATTTCCACACGACTCCACCTGGCCTACGATTTATCGTTGCAATACATATTGAATAGCCCAAGGTCGCAAAAACAATTAGCAAAGATACATCTTGTAAGTTGTCGGTACCTCTGCTCCCTCTCCTCCTCCCCAGTTTCCTCACCCTATTCCCCTATGAGATATTCAGTTGCAGTGATATCCCCTCCGAGAGGTCAGCGCAACCCTCGGAATAACTTAGCTAATTCTAAATTTTGGAAATTTCGGCACACCTCCTCTAACTGGCACATTCCTAATGTAGATAAGAAAGTACTATTACTTGGGGATTGGGGAATCTGTCTAGAATTAACCTTGACCCCCAACATGCTATGTAGGTAGAATGTTTTTCTGGTGCCAATTAAAATTCCAATTCCTTTTGGACTCTAATTGAAAAATATCAAGGTCCCAAACCTGAGAAAGTTATCTTGAATATTGGTATCAAAACAAGACAACTACTGAGCCAACCATTTCGTTACATCAAATGCGCAATATGATGACAGCGGTTAAGAAGACTTTTTCCAACTAGATCATCTGCTTTGTGGAGATTCAGTCATCTACTAAATTACCGGCCAGTGAAGTTTCGAACCTGAACCTATAAAACTCTTCTGCTTCCAAGATGGAGAGAGTTAAGGTCATACCAAAAATATCTCAGTCAAAATTGAAAGTATCCCCAGACAAAATTCACTGGGCCGAAGATACAGCAAATTGCTTGTATACCCACAGACTACAGACACTTGATTTAAACTAAATTTGGGACAGGGCATGTGCCAACCTACTATCGGCTTAGGAAGTAATATTGCTATTATAAATGTTAGTAATGAGGAACTCACTGCTGATTATATATCTCTACTCAATAGAGGACTTTCATTTCTGCTTTGCCCGAAATCATTATCTGTTAGGGACCTTTTTATTAGTAAATCAGTTCATGTTATGCACTTCTCCAGAATTATAGGTCTGGGTGATATCTACTGATATTCTTTGACGCCTTAAAGCTACACACCCCGTTCTCACATGTATGGTCGCGATTCTGTATCAAAGAAATTTGATGGTTCAGCTAATCCTAGCAACCAACATAACCTTACTTATTCAGAACGTCTTGCCTAAAGTAAGCTAATGGGACAACCTGCCGATAAATGCTCGACAATAGTTATTACATGCATGTCTAGACAGGATTATGATTGAGGAGGTAGAAAGGCAGCTAAGCAACCCTTTATTACCAAAAACTTGATAAGGAAATAAGGCCAGAAAATGTTGGAAGTTGCAATAGAATTCTTCGTTCCCTTGAAGAAACAGGCTATATGATTAAAACGCAGTATTGCTCTTTGGAATCTGACTTTAATTCTAAAAACAGGGTACTCTATATTTCGAAAATACACAAACCCATTGGAAAAATGGCAAAAAAGCCTATAGCAAATTGGCATGTTAGCTTTACCAAAAATACTGATGATTTGTGGCCAAATTATCTTTTCCAGAAAATTCTACTGACTAAGTCCAAACTCCTGCTGTCGTCAACCTAATGAAATATCATGGGTTGTGGTTTATCATAACTTATGATTGGGTATAAACGTCTAAATGCCCCCTTTTTAACACAAGCAACTTGTCTCCGTGCTTGTTTTAGACAAGAAGATTTTCCCTGTGCCCGTATGTTATAGTGTTAAAATATATATACTAGAATATCAGAGCTAATTGACCACTATCTAAAACTTATAGCGAATCGGCATCCTAGCTTTGTCAAAACTACGGATGATTTATTGGCCAAATTGAAATCACAAGATGTGATTTTGGTTACTGTGGATGTGGAGTCTATGTATACAAACATTGACATAGATTCGGGTCTTAAATCCATAAAATCAGCATTCCAAAGATATTCTGACCACCGTCGTCCGGACAAAGACATTTTAGAATTGCTGGAACTTAAAAGGTAACGATTTTGAATTCAATGGGGATATCTTTCAGCAAATTGAAGGATGTGCTTTGGGGATACGTTTTAGTCGTAACTTTGCGTCTTTTTTATGGCTTAGTTGGAGAGTGATATCCTTCACAAATGTCACAAATAACCTTTCATTGACCTTCGAAATCTGGATGACATTTTTATCATTTTGGTTCTTACGTTGGTAGAACTTCATATTTTCATTGATATTCTTATTTCTCACGACCCCAGCATTAAACTACAGCCTGCTATTGATCACACTTCTGTGCATTTTTGGATGTAACTATTTACAAGGGTCATACATATACATGTAATACTACTGGGTATCTAGATTACAAAGTATTCTTCAAGCCTACTGACATGCATCAGCTGCTACATGGTCGGTCATACCAACCTCACCACACTCTCCAGGAAGTCATTAAGTCTCAGGTTTTTAGATTCTATAGAAACTGTAGTTCTTTGGATTTTTTAATTAGGCTTGCCCTGTCCTTTTTAACGCTCTTCCCCCCTAGGGGGTATCCTATTAGGTTACTCCAAAGGATCAAATATGATACATTAAGACAAATCACTTCTCCTGCTTTAGCCCCCGATAGGCTTGCTTCTCTCGAGTGTACCATTACCGCCCATCATTTCTCTCAGGTACATATATGAAATGCCTAGAGACGTGATGTAAACTCGATGTATACGTGACAAATCGCGGAACCTTTTTCAAAAAACAATCTCGCGACTAATATCAAATGGCAGAGAATCTTAATAGCTTATGATGCGTAAGCATTGTCAATGTATTACAAAGTGTTCCAGAAAATTCTACTGACTAAGGTCAAGCTCCTGTCAGTCGTCAACCTAATGAAATATCATAGGTTTGGTTTGTTACAACAATTTATGGGGTGTAAAGGTCTAAATGATATACCTCTTTTTAACACAATTATAAACTTGTCTCCATGGTTATTTTAGACAAGAACATTTCCCCTGTGCCCGTGTATTATAGTGTTCATAAATATATATATACTTATACTTGTTTAAGTATAGTACAATATGCTTACTACTGCTTAAATTGTTCTCGTTAGTTTTTGAGATTACACCGACATTTAGGGCTGGCGATAGGTGCCATACTCTTTGTGTTCCTTACTTTTGTGTTTCATGTAAAAGTCTTCTTATACTATTGTTAGTTGTGATAGGATTTCCTCACCCCCAAAGCTGTCTACAATCTGGTAAGTTGACTTAGATATCAGCCGTGTTGTTACTGATGTCAAGGAATGTTCTCCTAGCTTAAAGTGGCATGAGCTGCCAAAATTCACACTTTTTATAATTTCTGATCGCCACAACAGTAAAAGGCTTTGAAGGCCATCGCAAAACTAAATCAATGGCGTTGGAATGAGGAAAATCCATACAGTATGTGGCCTGTTATTAGTTAGTTAGTTATTTTATTTTATGGCGTCTCCATTCAATTGAATGATGTGCGCCAGTAAGTGGCCTGTACGAACCGAAAACGTGTCCGAAAAGTAAACAAAATTTAAATAACCGGGACGACCATTCATTCCTTCTAAGCTAAAGTTGGTTCCAAACAATACTTTATCGTACATTTTTGAGACTGGAAGCACTAAAAGGCTTCTGAATTATACGTCTTGAGAAAAATAGCCAATAATTAAACATTCTGTTTTAATGTAAAAATATCAACATTTTGTCACTTTAAATATTTCAAGACTATGGCTATGCAAAGTTATGTTAATACGTGTTAGTCGGGTTGATCTGGAATTTTTGTGAGGAATTTTTGGGAGTCTATAAAAGCACATATGTTTGTATTTTCGAGCAGCTTCGATTTCCAGCTGCTCTATGCTGTAAGTTAGTATGCTATGGCATTTTAATGCTATTTGGAATGTCGCTATTCGGCCTGCTATAACTGCTGTCAGTGATACAGTCATTTGTCTGATTTATGAGTTCTATCTGGGCAAAGAGTTTACCTGTGTGTTTACAATATTTTACTCGTAGGATTTAGCAGTGTGGTTCCAGGATTTTAGCAATGTGATTTCAGGAGATTAGTATTTCATGATCATCACATATATACTGCTATACCAGTGAACTTAGTTCTTAGTTTTTATAAGTAAGTCATTTTGATACAGGTTATTTTTACACTGTTTTTGTAATAGTTGCTAGTAAGTATGTTGCTCTGTTTTTTTAGTTTAATATAAAACAAAATTTGTACATAAAATCTGCTAGTCGTTTTGTTACCTCTTTTATTCTTTTCTTCAATTTTCGAATTTTGGCAACCCATGCTGCCTAATGTGAATCTATCGCATTGATGCATTTTTCATATGAACAATTGGGGACAAAATAGGAAGAGTTCATAGGCAAAACCCGATTAATCCATGTATTTCATTTTCAAAAAATGACGTTTTTCAAAGAGAGCTTTACGGGTAATTACCATCATCAAAAATTTTAGGAATTAATGTTTGCTGCAGGAATTGTTTTTGGCTGTTCTCCAACTAATCACAGGAGACGGACAATAGTTACAGTTATACTATATCTTTAGTAGTTGATCTAATACATCGCTATAGATGACTTGCACTAGATAACTGAACTTGAAATCAACTTTGCGATAAAAACCGTAAAATGTAATATAGCCATAGACCAATAAAGTCGTATTATGTTGTCGCCGTAAATTATTTACTTCTGTGTGAAATAACCGATTGACGAAATTTGTAAAATTCTCTAGAGAAACAAATGCGGAATGCCCCAACAGTCAGGTTTTTCTTTTTTTTTTATTACATGTGCATGTGATCATTGGAGCACTTTTGAGTTCATGATTGACGGATACTTTTCGCCACACTCAAGATTATTTCCCTTATATGGTGGTGTTGCCAATAGGAGCAAGAAAACTTCCGAGGAAACCCCCAACCATGACAACTACACTATACTGTGTATTCATCGATTAATCTAAAGCTTCCGACACAGTATGGAGAAGAAGTATTTGTTTAAAGATGTCATTCTATAATGCTAATAGTAAACTATGAAGAGTCATTTTAAGTCCGGTAAAAACTGAGCTATTTAACCCGATGCGACAGAATACGAGTCTAGTCGGGTCTAGTCGGATAGAGATGCGACACACCGTGGAACGTGTTACAATGCACGCAACCGGAATCTGTGAAAGTTATTTAGCAAACGGAGTTATTTAGCCAACGAAACTAAAATAAAGCGTTTTTTCATGTTGTTGTAGTTCGCTCATCACCTTTTTGACAATTCGCTAGGTTTAATTTACGGGTATTGGGCCGACTTGCTCAGTCTGCTGGTTTCGGGAGTTAGTTTATGGTAAGTGGCCTTAAATTGAGTAAACAGTACTGGTAAAAATGATGATAGTAATGGAATTCTCAGTCTATCCTGTCCAGTGTTGTTTGAACATATAAATCCAATCTTTCGATGAGGTTTAGAAAATGAAGTCACAATAGAGGAGTAGGCTTTGATAACGATGTAGCAAATACAACGAAATGTTGTCCCCCAACAAACAAATATGTTGCTATGGCTTTGATAACGATATTAGAGCCACATTGAACCGTCACCCAAATAAACAAAGAAGTTGTGCTAAACCAAAAAGTCGTTACCCACTATTTAAACCCGTGACGTCATTATAGTGTTCAAATGCTCCATTACTTTACATGAACGAATCGGGATATGCAAGTTATGAAGCGAGATTAGCGAGTAAGGCCTAATTTTCAGAATGACATATCCCCCCTCGCCTTTTTATCATATACATCCATGTAACAGTAACTAACCCCCCCCCCCCCCCACCCCCCCACACACACACCTGCTTTTATCTATCTCAAATACTCACAAAGCCTACATACTAAATATTTTAAATATAGAAACATGTGTTGATACTCCAGCAGTCAAATTATTAAACAATCCAATGTTGTAAAGGGACAATTGAGGTTATTAAAGTTTGGTACAGAAAGTAAATCTCAACTCACTGTGCTGTATGACATTGAAACTGTTAGTTCCGAAGAGGATAACAAGTCTTTGTACATGGATAACGGTTTCATGGCCATGTAGTTGCCCTTTATTTCCTGGTATCTTGATAGTTCGTCAAAATAAATTGTTCAAAAAGTTCAGGCTTGTCGATGAACATACAAAGTTTGACTCATCGATGTAGCCATGCATAGTCTGTTGCGTAATAGCAGTGTTATATTGAATTTCTTTCAGTTTCTAATTTCTGTTTTGAATTTCGGAACTCCACCCGACAACAATTTAAAACAGACGAATATACACACAGGCACAGAAAGTAAGCAAAGTTGTCTTTCATTTGACAACATAATAACAGTTAACGTCCTCCCTTAAAGCATATTGATCAGAATGTTCACCTCTCACAAAACGATTGTTATATAAATACAACGAATTCGAACAGAGCTGGCATTTGTTCAATGTATAAATATGCTGATGCATTGGACGACAATGAGAATGCATTGTTACCGTCAGTGATCAATGGATTATGCATACGGTATCACAATCGTGTATAGTTGCATGAAGGATGCTTTTGTCACTTTTAACTAATGTAATATCCCCGGAAGGGCACCATTCTTAAAAAAACAATGGAGCCTTTTTTGTAAGAAATAGAACGTTACTGTGACATTATGCTCTACCCATTTCTTTATTCAATAAAGCATTGGTAATGTTGAAATTTGAACTGACTCTGACATAACATATACGATTTGTGTTTATTGTAACTCGTTAGAACTCAGAAAAAACACTATCTTTTTGGTGAAGATTCTTAATGGAATTTACCACATTCAACACATATGCCCGGCGGTTGGACCTACTTTTGTTTACATCAGTCATATTTACGTATTTCTTTCAGGAGTTCAAGGTGGACATTTTCTAGGGTAGCTACACTTTTCAAACCTCAAAATTGCACTTTAATCGGCTAAAACGGTAATGGTAAATTAGGTAGCAAGTTGTGTTTTCTTATGTTTCACCGCAAAACGGGATGTGCCGTCTTATTGAAAAGTCACAAAGCTCAACTACAGAGAGAAATAATCAATGCAGTCGGTTTACAGTCGTCTGTTTGCCTTGATATATAGGGGAGATAACTCCGATAAGCATACCGGTAACTGTTTGAACAATATCTTAAAAAGCAGTAATTTGTAAATACACGTACGTAGCAAAATACTTTCATTTTTTAATAATTCATTTCTGATTTCGTCAGCACCAGGGCTGCCAAAATTCAAATGATTTTTTTTTTAATTTCAATTGTTAACAGGAGTGCAGCGTGTAAAGTACCTTAAAAACTAAAGGACTGACGTTGAAAAAATAAATACAGATACGGACCACAAATGTGTGCATTTAAGTCAAAATTCAGATAGTCGGGATGTATGAGTACATCTTGGTGGCGGTGGCGGTGGCGGGGGGGGGGGGGGTGGTTATTGCTTATAAAACTACCTTCACGTTAATCTGCAAGATTGGTATCAACGGAAACTTATGTTGTATGTCTTGGACAACATTACGAACAATTAGCTACTTGTATTTTAACCAAATTCTGCGTATATTTGGCAGCTCATTCCAAAGCCTAATAGACATTCTTTGGATTCCTAAATTAATAAGATAATTTGGCAATACTTTTTGGGTTTATTTTTCTGGTCACTAGTTTTTGTTTTACGATTTAATGGTGTATTTGTGCAATGACTAATGTTTTCATTTATTAGTTTAACATATTTAAAAATCCATCACTTTGACTCATATATTCCTCGGTGGCAGAACGATATTCTCTCAGTTCAAAACGAGCATCGATGGATTATGGTTTCTGACCACACTCAGTCCGTAGATGAAAAAAATCAATAAAATCTGAACAGTAACCGTATGCGGACAATTCGTCAAAATAAAATAGATATATTAGTTTGATTATAGAATAAAATAAATAAAATAATTTCACACATGGAGAACATTGAAACATTGATTTCCCGAAGAGCTCTTATTCAAGCATGTATACGGACTTAAAATTAAGTTTACATTTTTATGTGAATTTGCAACGGACGTGGGTTTAAAATGTCTAACGTACGAAATATGACCTGATAAAAAAACGTTTGCAAGATGTAAGAAAATAGCAGCTTCTTGGATTACTTTGTTTCTATTCCTTATTGGATTTAAAGGAGAAGTGAAAAATACATGTACCTAAGCTTGTGACAGTGGATGTTAAATTCTGTCTTTGACATCATACTTGATAACATGCAAAAATTATGGAATATCATAGAGGATAATTTTAAGTGGTCACACAACCAGGTGGTGAGAATTAACAAATATATGACCAGATGACAGTTAGTGAATAAGAACTTCAACCAGGCGACTGACGAGCCTAATCTTACTAAAATTAACAGTTAGTGATTGATTGATGTTTTACGCCGCACTCAAGATTATGGCGGCGTTGCCAGACTTAGCGAGGGAGGAAACAGGGCTCATTGTCCGGAGGAAAACCCCGATCTTCGGCGAGTACCTGGCAACTCTTCCACATACGGCGACCGAGTGAAAAATCCATTTATAAAATTTTCTATGTTCATTTAGTCTGAGTGTCATTCGAACCCGCGTCACATCGCTGGAAGATCCGTTTCGGACTGAGGGACAATCACTCTAACCCACTGGACCAAACAGTTAGTTGTTATTGGATGTGAAGGCGGCCTTACTCAGCGGATTCCGAAATTAATTGCCCGAGTACATTGAATCAAGGAATAAGTAAGCTGCTAGAGTGCACTGATGGAGATGAGCTTAAAGATAAAGACACTTTATCAATAGGCAGGGCATCTTTTATCAACGAGTCGGTTTACAGTTTTCTTTGTTAATCTGGTCTCCTTTGCCTTGACATATAGGGGAGATAACTCCGATAAGCATATCAGCAGGTGTTTGACCAATATCTAAAAAGCCATTGGTTGACTGATTTATTATTTGGAGTTTTACGCCGCCCTCAATATTTTTCACTTAAATGACGGAAAAAGAAGTAAGTTCACATCAAAAATAAATTTTTGAACAAAATTTCACAGAAACGCAATATAGTAAAAACTAGTAAAACAAATGTAAATTATTTATTGAATTATAAAAAAAAGATCACATGTATATCCAAAACAGCAAAACTTCTCCATATATGTCATAGAAATATAAACTTTATATAAATATCTATTTGTTTTCATCTTAATACAATTTTAAATAACTAGATCTTAGAACATAATACTTGATAACATGCAAAACGTATGTAATATCATAGAGTGGTCACACAATTCTGGAAGTGAGAATTGACAACTTTATGAATAGATGACAACTGGTGAACAAGAACTTCAGCCAGGCGACTGACCAGCAAGATCTTACTAAAATTAACAGTTAGTTGATTGATTGATGTTTTACGCCGCACTCAAGATTTAGTGGGGGGGGGGGGCAGGGCTCATTGCCCGGAGGGCCACCGAGACAATCAGAGAGTACCTGCCAGCTCTTCCACATACGACGACCGAGTGAAAAATCCACTTATAAAATTTTCTATTTTCATTTGGTCTGAGTGTTATTTGAACCCGCGTCGTGTCGCTGGAAGATCTGTGTGGGACTGAGGGACAATCACTCCAACCCACTGGACCAAACAGTTATTTGATATTGAATGTGAAAGCGGCCTTACTCAGAGGATTCCCAAATTAATTGCCAGAGTACGTTGAATCAAGGAATTAGTAAGCTGCTGGAGTGCGCTTATGGAGAAAAGCTTAAAGATAAAGACACTTTATCAAAAGGCAGGGCATCTTTTATCAACGGATCTGTTAATTCATTATCACTGGTATCAGAATTCCCGCGAATCCATTCAAGGAAGACACTTATAAGTCTGTAGAGTAATGATGTATTATACTGTAATATATCAAATATGATAGGTGGCGATTTACTGCAGGAGTTATTGATCATCGAATTAGTAACTTAACCGACACTGATTGACCCGGAAAAAATTCCGGGCCAGGATGAGAATCGAACTCACGACTTAGGGTTACCGTCCAATGGTAATTTACCTGATGATGATTGCAGCTTGTTATTGATTATGACTTATAAAAAACTCTTGAATCACTAGAAATGACCATTGCTAGTGGTTTCTACTCTAATAAGAATCTCAATGAAATTAAAATTGCTCGAGGCTTAGCTTTAAAGACATAGTGTCTGTCGACCGTAATTTTACATTTTATTTCCACTTGGGTGCAAACAGAGTCGGAACATTCATGTAGATGAATCAGTCTGATAACTTCGGGGATTTACGTGCGTGAAATACCCTCTGATGGACTGCAGGTCATTTTGAATGTGGCGACCTAAAAGGTAGCCGTGAAACGTACAATCTCTACATCCTCTTGAGGACCCTCCAAAAGAGTCCCCGTGATAATGTAATGGACTGAAATACTCTGTTTGTTAACTTTCAGGTTCGACCAGTTTTACAATTGTAGCATTGGAGGATTCCTGAAATGTACGGAAACTGCGTCTCTTCTTTGCGTACACAATATGTGCTTTACCGGGCTAAATAACATATATAAAAAATATCTTTCTAGATGATTTCAGCGTTTGATTATTTTACTAAAATTCTGTTATTTTGTTTTCCGTCTGTAGTTAAGTATTTTGATACATACTTTCGACGCTATTTGTATTCAGCCCCAAAATACGGCGATTTACCGATTTAAAAGCGCCGACTGTCCGAGGCGTGTCAAAGCCGACCGGTAGCGAGCGAAGATAGCCGAAGGGTGTTGCAACTGGTCACTCGGAACATCCTTCGGCTATCTTCGCTCGCTACCGGTCGGCTTTGACACGCCTCGGACAGTCTGCGCTTTTTATACGGCAAATCACCGTATTTTTGGGCTGAATAAAAATGGCGTCGAAAGTAAATATCAAAATGTTTTAATAAAGACGAAAACATAAAATAAAAATAATTATAAATTTATTAAATGCTAATATCATTTAGAAAGATATTTGTTTATATATTATATTTAGCCCGGTAAAGCACATGTTGTGTAACGCAAAGAAGAGACGCAGTTTCGGTACATTCCAGGAATCCTCCAATACTTCAATTATAAAATTGATCGCGCCTGAAGGTTACCAAACAGAGTATTTCGGTCCCTTACATTATCACGAGGACACTTTCGATGGGCCCTGAAGAGGATATGGAAATTGTACGTTATACGGCTACCTTTTTGGTCGCCACATTCAAAATGACCTGCAGTCTATCAGAGGGTATTTCACGCACGTAAATCCCCGAAGTTTCAGAGTGGCAACTGGTAGAAGAATCGGTTTCCAAGTTTATCTCGTAATATGATTTCATAAAATTAACACCATCTGAATCCTTTCCACAGTTGGCAGAGATTATACTGTTGGACCAAAGAGAAAATCATTAAATCTTTTAATGGCATTTAGAAGTTGAAAGGTTACAATAAGGTGAAGAATTACTTATGGATAACAACTTCTTGGTTTATTGGTGACAATGTCACCCAATAAACCAAGAAGTTGTTATCCATAAGTAATTCTTCACCTTAGAAAATCATTAAGCAAACCAAGTGGTGGGCGGTGTGCAATAGGTCAGTTTCGAGTTTGACTAAAATCACGCAGCATCTCGCGAGACCAGAGTTTAAAGGTATAACTTTTGCCGGCCTGCCCGTCCATTCAGCATTAGCATTTATGGAGATCGACGTTTCGCGTGTCTTTTTGATTCGTCTTTTCTAAACCATTCAATTTGTCCCAAATTTTGCGGGTAACACACAAATATATATATCAAAAGCTAGCATTTTGGTCACTAAAATATGTTTATCCCCCAGCTACGCTATGCTGTTATCAAACCCCAACCGGAAAAACTTCGAAACACAAGTCTCGGGTGACTCCAAAGGAGCTTATTCTCCTCATGAACAGCTCAAATGCACATTAAAGGAAAATGTATCGCTATTTTTATTATTACTAAACTTAAGCACGCTGAATAGTGTCGTAAGAACACTATACATCGGCACGGTAATCTAGACGAGATTAAATAAGACGTTATAAATTCGTTTTAAGCCAACTTTGACAACAATTATTTCGCACGGTCATTTTAATTATACAATGAATTACAATTTTGAGCGTGTCGATGTTACAGACATGTTTTAAAGCTACCATGCGACGACAGAAAAATCCACTCAGAAATTTATAAATTTTTATTTAGTCGGAGTTGGATTTGAACCCACGCCTCGTCGATGGAAAACCTGTGTCGGCCCCAATATATTTGAAGCTGACCGATGAAGTTCACAAAGTGGCTTGATGGAAGTCGATGACAGAATGCTATATATTTTGGACAATATATTTTGACCGTGAGTGGTCCCACCTGCTTGTTTGTGCATTTTTATTAAATAGTGAAAACATTCAAGATCTCCGCTTTAATTGGGTATTTTATCTGTATTATAGGCCGTTCGAGTAGAGTTTATCGTCAGAAGGAATTGACAAATGGGATTTGGAGTTGTTTTCAAATTAAAATATTCACCCTGTTAATAGAAAAACGTATACATGTAAAATGGATTCTGGGGATTGACAGAAATGAACCATCACATGATTCTTCATCTTTCATGTGCAAGACAAATTTGACTGTTTTTTTACAAAAAGTTTTTTAAATTAAGAATATCCTTACATATTTAACTAGATTATTAAATCCTTTAATTTTTGAAACATTGTTCCTTGTCGGAGTGGTTTCTGAGAGCTGCCTCTCCTCCCTTGATCTAAATAAGACTCAATGTCTTACATTAGATTTATCAATGTCATAGCAAGTGGAGATATTATATTAAAGGGGCATGAGCTGCCAAAATGTTGATATTTTGACGTTACAACAGAATGTTGAAATTATCGGCTATTTTTCTAAAGACATATAATTCAGAAGCTTTTTAGTGCTTCTAGTCTCGAATGTACGTAAAGTATTGTTTTGAACTAACTTTGGCCTAGAATGAATGAATGGTCATCCCGGTTATTTAAATTTTGTTTACTTCTCTAACACGTTTTCTGTTCGTACAGGCCACATACTGTATGGATTTTCCTCATTCCAACGCCAATCATTTAGTTTTTTGGTGGCCTTCAAAGCCTCTTACTGTCATGACGATCAGAAATTATGAAAAAAGTTGTTTGGCTCTCAGCTAATCTCTCGATAAAAGGTAAAGCAAGATTTAAGTAAGAGACTTTGAAAGTCATCGAAAAACTTTATGACTGGCGTTGGAAAGGCGAAAATCCATACAGTCTGTGGCCTATACGAACCGAAATATTGTCAAAAAAAAAATAATCAGGACGAACGTTCATTCATTCTAAGACAAAGTTGGAGCAAATAACAACCTAAAGCACATTCTCGATAGTCATAAAAAAGTTTCTAAATGCACGTCTTGAGGAAAATAGTTTATTAAATTTCCACATTTTCTTTTCACGGAAAATATCAACAGTTTGGCACCTCTTGCCGCTTTAAATAAATATGTGAGCGGACAATTTAAATTTCTCAAAATGTGCTTAAAGCTGGGACCCATAATAATGTTGATAACACTGAAGTCTGTAGCGTGCCTAAAATTTGAGATTGGATTGAAAAAGAGGCGAAGATTCTAATGCTTTTAATTGTATTGGTAATTTATTCCAGGCTCTGAGCCTGTTTCACAAAGCAGCGTAGCGTAAGTTTTCACGTAACTGTCAAAGCAACCCATACTGTAGAGATACGTTAGTATGAAAGTTACGCAAAAAATACATATACGCCACTTTGTGAAACAGGACTCTGGGATCGAATGATTTGAATAGGTAGTTAAGTAGGATATATTTATTCTACCACAGAAATGGCAATATCAAAGAAGTAATTATCAAGTGTTATACTGTTGAATTACCGCTTCGACTGGTAATTCGTTAATGAAGAAGAAATAATTAACAGACTGTGAGAAAAGTTGTAGCACAATTTTGAGTTGGTTTTTTTCAACAAGAAACACACATTCATCTCACTACCTATCTGTCCACTGCTAACTGATACAGCCGTGAGACAGATAATCTGCAATCATGAGTTCGATTCTCAGCCTGGTCAAGATTTCTCCGGTTCGAACAGTGTCAGTTATTTACGAATTCAGTAATTTCTCTGACCATGATTGCAGCTTGCTATCTAACTATCTTGTGCCTGCTTAAACTCCAGAACTGCCCCGTTTCAAAGAAATACGGACCTTGACATGTCATTTCTGACCTATATGTGGGTCACATCCTGCAGTGGGTCACACCCTGCTCTAAGACAACAGGTTAATCCTTACCTGTGGGCCAAAAGGGGAAATGTCAAGGTGACATACACAAGTAAATTAAAGTGCCATGGTCTGCCAATTCAGGTTGTCAAGTGAAGCTGAGAATTCTAAGTACCTTGAAAATCTAAACGATTGAATATGGCCAATATGGCGGCGTTGTCGGGTTTAGTTGAGAAGGAAACCGAGCTCATTGCCAGGAGGACACCTCCTCTCCAACATACGGCGATCGAGTAAACACCCACTCAAACATTTCCCAATTCTTTATTTAGCCTGAGTGGGATTCGAACCCGCGCCATATCGACAGAAAGCCTGTGTCGGACTGAGTCCCCGAGGGCAGCCGTACTAACCGAAGATGTGTGCTAATAACGGGCACAATTAAAAAGCCGGGATGTATGAGTATCGTTATCGTTATTATATTTGGGCTTTGTGTTCCTTATAACACTACATAAACGTTAAAAAAATCTAGTTAGTATCACCCAGAAAGCCATTAAAGGGCAGAAACAGTTGAAAACAGGGGTTTAGAAACACAGATTTTTTAGCGCATATCTTAGATTAATACAATCAATATACAGTTTCTGAGTGTTAAAGAACAAAACCTCGCCCTACCACCTAATCTGTCTTGATGTTGGGTTGTTTTGTGATAGTCAATCGTCTGATCACAATGTTTGCTACTCTCCGTTTCAGTAAAATTTCTGAGAAAATTCTATATCTTTATAAGCCAGAAATGGCTGACAGATGTCGGCGATTTAGTACCCGCGAGCTCTACGGGCTTAGGGGGCCTCCGTGGCTCAGTAGGTAGAGCGTTGGACGCTCAATCCGAACAGCCTTCCACCAATGGGTCGCGGCTTCGAATCCCACTCAGTCCAAAAAAAATGGAAAATTTTCTGACTCTGTTTTCACTCGAACTACCTATATGGGATGGTTGCCAGTTACCAGCGGAAGGTCGTGGATTTCCTCTGGGCATAGAGCCCGGTTTCCTCCCACAATAAAACTGGCAACGCCGCCATATAAGTGAAATAATCTTGAGTGCGGCGTAAAACAACAAACAATCAATCAATCAATCTCTCAGGGCTTAGGCAGCCCCTGGTCCTTCGCATGATTGTGCTGTGATTTTGTCTCCCACGTAATCAAACTTTTTTCCCAACTACGCCCAACAACTCAAACTGTCTTGCTGTACGTTTTTTGTGTTAGTCGATCGCCTTATCACATTATTTGCTACTGAATAATTGTTTGACAATAATGTCAACTTTTCAATGCCAGAAATGACCTAGCTGGAACGCATCGCCGGCAATCTCGAACCTTGGAGTTGCCGGGGCCTACAGGGCCCTGGGCCTGGCTAAGATGCTGAGGGAGAGTACACCTATTATCTGAAAGCCTTGAAAGTTTTGGGGTGCGTACTTTATCTACAACGTCTGTAGTTACAGATTCCTAAAATATCCAGCGCAATGGCCTTAAACGGATTTTTTTCCTCCAAAGTGAGCGGATTTCCGAGTTTACAAGTCAAAAATCTTTACATCAAATTTCACCTGTTGGGCCTTGAAAATGGCCTAGAACGCATGTATTCCATTCTCCTGTTTCAGAGCTCCTGGGGCCTAGGCGGCGCGTGGACCCTCGCATGTTGAGCTGGGATGGTTGCCCCCCCCCCCCCCCCAATAAAGTTCCGCCGCCCCTGGAGTAGCACTTTAAAGAGCGTCTAATTTGTACTCTTTAAGAAAAATAGCCGAAATTTCAACGTTCCGTTTTAATAATAAATATTTCTATTTTGAAAAAGAAAATCTTCCAATCGTGCATGTTGTGATATGTGTTTTGGTTGGAGCAAAGCCGCTCCATAGAAGAATCTAAAATCTTCCCGGTAACGATGTACTAAGAACAGAGATATATGCATTTGCAAACGGGATATCCTGATGATGGCTAACTAGGAGATCTTTTGCCAACGGGATATCCTGATGATGGCTAATTAGGAGATCTTTTGCAAACGGGATATTCTGATGATGTTTAATTATGAGATATTTTTCAAACGGGATATTCTTATGATGGCTAATTAAGAGATCTATGGCAAACATGATGTCATAATGATGGCTAATTAGGATATCTTTCGAAATGTATAATTTCCTTCAACTATGGCTTCAGTTTTCTGAGTTGCATTTTTCTTTTGTTTAAGTGGGATATCCCCGTCCCTACTATATAACAACAGTTCTTACCAAGTTTAAACAAGACTCATTTAAAATTGCATAAGGGACTTTTACTGTCTACATTTAGTTATTCTGTCTGCAAAGGGCATTAACTCCGGAATAACTGAACCCACCAGGTCCCAGAAACGTTTTACGCTGATTTTGCACGGTGGGTTTTACACCGCCAAACAGTGAAACGTTATATGTCACAACGAAGACACCATTACAATAGACCGAAAGCCCAATCACGTCACTCAATATGTGATGACAGGGAAATCTATTGGAAAGTGACCGATTGACCCACTTTGTAGCGACACGCGTGACTGTACATCTATACCTTTCTGTAGAGATTACTTCGCATACGCCATTTCATCCCTCATATGACGTATTTAAGAAATCGCTCTATTAAAATCGCTGTTTATTTGGGACATTATAGATACACCCCAATCGCCATAATGTGGAAAAAGTTGTTTTGCAGATCAACCACAAACTGATAAGGTCATAAGCCAATTTTATTGTATAAATCATACACTTAAGCGTGAAAATGCACTAAAGGATTGCTGGGATGTACGCGTGGTGATCTAAGTCTAAATTCATATTGTTGAATCTGCAGTGCTCTTGCGCACTTTTATTCTCGCGAGAATTCACCATATACACGTATCACTGCAATCACTTCATTGAGTAAAATTCATATATAAGTACTTAGGAAACAATCTAGATTTGACCGTGCTTTCGACGGAATATTCCACTCGACACTGCTCTGCTTAAACTAGAGTAGGTCTACTAGATAACGTATATAAACTATGTCCTATACTATATTGATCAATTTTAGGGGGAACAAAAACTTCTTAAAATTTGATCTAGAATTCAAATTCAACTACAAACAAACCATCCAAACAACTAAATATTATTCGTACGTGGATAAAGATTGTTACTTTGTTTTTTCTGTCAAGAAAATCGAAATAGTTTCCATAAAATGCGATAAAAATCGTATTGTCAAATTTCTGACTATTATTTTATCTGTACATTTTAACTGTACTTTCTTTACTTAACTTTTCGCTTTTTCATTTTATTTTAAAATATCGTATTGTTTGCATTCTAGAAAAATATCAAATTATACTTTTTAAGGTGGCATGATCTGCCCAAATCACACTTTTTTCATAATTTCTGATCGTCACAGTAAGAGCCTTTGAGGGCCATCGAAAAACTGAATGATTAGGCCTAACGTTGGAATGAGGAAAATCCATACAGTACGTAGCTTGTACGAACCGAAAACGTGTTCGAAAAGTAAACAGAATTTAAATAACCGGGACGACCATTCATTCATTCTAAGCCAAAGTTAGTTCAAAACAATACATGTACTTTATCGGAGACTAGAAGCCCTAAAAAGCTTCTGAATTATACGTCTTGACAAAAATAGCCAATAATTTCAACATTCTGTTTCAACCTCAAAATACCAACATTATGGCAGCTCATGCCACTTTAACAAGCAAAAATTACAATTGCGTAAAACTTGAATTTGTTTTTATCTCAGTCCGTTTTATGAAACGAATCGGGGCCGAATTTCAATCTCGTTGTGGTTGCATTTTGTTCAAAACAGACGTTGTTTTCTCTCAGACTGCTTCGGGTGATTAATTACGTAGTATAAACGAGACCTTTTATTGTTAGACAGAGTCTGAGAATTTTACCTCTCTGGGCAGAACATTGATTGATGCTTTTCGCTACCCTCGTTGTATTCCATGTGACGACGTCGCCAAGATTGCTGCGTGTGTAAGGTGGGTGGGGAGGGAGGCGGGGGGTGTCTTTATCCGCTGGCGAGTATCTGGTAACGATTGATCCAGTGGAAACCCCACTCATACACTCATACGTTTTTTCTTTGACTGAATGAAATTCGAACCCACGACCAATCGATGCTTGGTTCATTCTCGCCATTAGCGTCGCCATTATTCGATCCTGGGTATTAATGTGTTATATAAACGCAGCTTTAGACTTTAAATGTCTGCCCTCGTACCTGTCAGAAACAAGGACAGCGTGACCTGATTAATATATCGAACAGCTGATATCGGACAGAAGTAATAATGAAAACAAATATTTTGACATTCATTTGTGACCTTTGCTGGACAAACTGTAGAAGCCAGGTCAAGTAAATTCGACTTCGTCCCTTTAAACAATGACCTGCGTTTGGTAAATTTATTGGACTTTGCGCCTTCCCATTTTAACAGATGGGTATAAATATGAAAGGCAAAACCTCCACTTTACCCCTTTTTTGGTCCAGCAGGTAGAGGCAAGATGAAGAGTCTGATTGTATTGTGTGCTACCCTCTTCGCCTTAACACAGGCTTCAAGGTTTAAGTACGATGATGACGAAATGATGATGGCTGATGGTAAGTCCTTATAAATTACTAATATATGCGTCCTGTAAAGTTTTCTAATCCAGTTTCCTAATTTTGAAAATTTTGTATCTCTCACTTGTAGCATGTAATTTGCTGCATTTTAAAACAATGCCATAGCAAACAGTTTTTCGCTAATACGCCCTGAAATTGCTTTTTCTCGCGTAAATTCGCTGCTAGGGAATATTACGATCATGCGAAGCGTGAGTGTTAAAAACAGGGGGAAGCTGGTAACGTAAATGTAAACGATCTACCGATAGCGTAACATATTCTATCCAAACAATCCAAACCCAAAATAGGTTTCCAACTCTTCCTGGCATCAGCTCAAGAATTTATTGGCTAGCTCGAAAAAAAACTACCAAATTAGAATATCAATAACTCGATTAATTCGAAAGATATAAATACAAAAATCGACACACTGTATCCGTCACTTATAATCGTAATTTTTCGTGGAACATTTTTGGAACAATCAAAATGTTCTGCGCCGAACATTTGAATTAACAGCCTACTTCTTGTAATCCTGATAGTATTGCTTTGTGAGACCAAATTTTGATAACTCGACCACTTTTTTTGGGTCCATATGCTGGCAAGAAGCTGATTCCAAATTTGGCCACTAGTATCCCACATTCGCCATTGTAATTATTAACACGTCCGGCCAACGCGCACTTGTAAAATCTATGTTACGACCTCCTTTCCGTTGCTGCGCCACATGTACATACATCTAACTCGCGTTATAAGCGTTCAATAGCGCTTGACTGATAGCGGCCCAATATAGTCCATGGGATAGCCCCAAATATCGGGTCATTGGTACCATTCGAGGTGAATAAGGTTCATTGGTACTTTTTGCAGGCTATGGATAGAAAAACACAATGATCATGTGAAAACCATTATTGCTAGAATTGGCTCAACAGTAGCACCTTGATTGGCAAAAACTATGTAAAGCATAAAACGTAAAAAATGATGATGGAACTTTTTGCCCCGGATTTTGAAATTCATCACTGGATAAAACTTGAGCTATTTATATTTATGTCCAATAAACTGTGCAAACTTTTGTCTATGTATCGTTCCACATGAAGAAGTTAACAAAGTTTCCATTAATACGTATTTAAGCCGACCGATAATATGGATATACGTCATTGGGTTAAACGGGCACCGTGAATATGAGGGAAATTAAAGATCAGAGAAATTTCGACATTTTACTACCATACACATATTGGGGAAGGTGTTCTTTCCCCCGGCAGACGTTAAATGCCGAGTTAAATACGATTTCGGGCTGATATGTTTACTTTTGGTTTCAGCTAAGCTAGAGTTTCTTACAGAGGCTCCAGAGCGAGTCGTTGCGAGCTTACAGCCAAGCCTATCGTCTTGTTATCTTCTGAATTTTATTTGTTTTTTTTTGTCCTGAACACATAATGTAGAAATAAACTGAAAAACTTCGGCTCTTTACAGTTTATTTGATAGATGAATATTAGTAACGCTTTCACAACTCACTAAAGTAGGGTTGGCATCTGTTTTACATTAACTCGAAACAGTTTGTCAGTCAGTAAACCAAGTACCATATAATTCGCACTAATTACTCGTTAATTGTACATGTATCGATGAAAATCGACCTACCACCTTTCATCCGAAGTCAACCCAATCTTATTTATCTATTTAACAGAACTTTGAGCAAACAATATAAACAAGTCTAAACAAATAGTCCCTTTGAAGGAGGGGAAATCTCTAGAAATACATGGGGAGTATCGTCGATAACAACCTTCAAAGTGCTTAAAACATTTCACGTCAATTACCTCCAGTGACCCTCAAGCTAATAAAAACAGACAGAAGTATGTCCTTTCAGTGGCTTATCTGTGTAGCCATTTTTCCGTTTTAGGATGACGTGATGTTGGTGTAGCTATTTTTAGATCAATAATGACGTATTTTTACCGCTCTCTAATGTATAATGGTAGATTTAGGTCCAAAAAAACATGGCGACAAACTTACTTTATTCTCTATTGTAACGACACCTTCAAATTTGAATTATTCGCTTACGAGGGGATAAAACATAGATTGGACAGTTGTTTTGGACTAAATGAACTCTACTCTTTCCATCTAAACTAGTCTTAAGCTTAGATTTTCTATCCCTTTAAACGGTAAAATCTCCCTGCACGTTGTGTCTTGAAGGTTGTCTCCCCTTTGTTTATGCGTTTTTTCTCTGTATTTAGGGTGGAAAGAAGGTGATAACATGGTCAGTTTGAACTGGGATACGGAATGTGATGATAAAGTAAATGACCTTATCCAGGCTCAATTGGAATCCACTTTCCAATCCATTGCCATCGTAAGTATACATTTCAAACTTTTCTACTCCACTACAAGGGTTTTTTTTTTCAGTCAAGCCTATACAAATGCATATATGCGTTTTTTTAAGATAGTCACGAATACAAGGGATTCATTGGTGTTTTACTCCACAGCAAAGATTGTTTCACATACATAGCTGGATTGTCAGGTTTAATGGGAGAGGAAACCGGGCCCTTTGCCGAAAGCAAAGGTCTGTGTCGCAGTGAGATACTATCAATCTGCCGACCGAGTCACCAAGGCCCACCGAGGCACACATGAAAACGTCTTATCCAGCGATAATTCCAGCCAAAAATAGTCAACATTTGTTATTTTTGTTACAATATACACAACATTTCAATGTATATACTAACAACGCGTTTGTCTTCTTCTAATTTTTGTCTTAATATATTGAAGAAAAAAACCAAATCTCCGTCAGCTTATTTTATAAAAGTTTTTAACGCCACTTTGGGTCCCTAAAAAGTATATGGAAAGGGTTTTTTTCGCGGCTACCTTTTTCGTCAAAACAATAAAAATGATCTGCAGTGTGTCTGAGGTATCTCCAGAATGTAAATCGCAGACGTTATCAGACAGCCTGCGTTTGTCAACCCGAGCACAGCAGCAACGTCGAGCCCAGAGCAGTTAGAACAACATACATGTATGGATCACCCTCATCATTGCTGCTGCAGTTTTATGAAATTGCTGTTTTTAACCCCTCAAATTAAGTGGTAATTCCTTCATCTTAATCACATGCTTCTATTCTACCAGGCCACTTTCTTCCGACGACATGATGTTGATATAATTGGTATGTCTCTCATGTACAACGCCTGGGCCCGCCAAAAGATCAACGTTGCCAAAGATCTTATGATGTACCTGGTAAAGAGGGGTTCCAGTCCACAGTTTCACGACATCCCCGTAAGTAGGAATATAATTCACTGCTGTCAAATGCTGACCGCTAAACCCAATTAGTGCCGTCCTCGGCTCTCTTCGCTCATTTCCGCTCTGTAATTCTTGGTATGTTTGGGCTTTATACATATGGTGCCAAAAATACAAATCAAATATTTTACTTTTGACGAAAAAAGAAATAAGAAGTTATCATAATTGCTAAAATCATCCATAAAATAAGCATAGGCCTATGTTTTAGGGCGGTAAACCACAACCTCTTAAATTAGCAGAAACGGAAACGGTACAGTTTCTATACATCTGCATACCTCCAATGATTCCATTATAACTGGTTAAGACTGAACGTGAAAACCACATTTTTGTTGGGCTCACAAGAGGATAATCATAGAACGTGTTCGTGTGGCGGCTACCTTTTTGGTCATCACATTCAAAATGACCTGCAGCCTGCCCGAGGGTATCTAACGTACTTTAATCCCTAAACTGAGTCTCTGACAAGGTTGACCCCATTAATCCATTAATCATTCACTAATATTGGATAGATACTCACCGCTAAAGTACAGAATACTGATAGACATTAAAAACTGAAACCCGTTTTCTGTATTTTCGTCCACCTACAAGAAGTTAGGGTCTCAAAATTAGGCATCAGTTTGTATTTTAAAAATGAGATTGCACACAACAGCCCACATGATTTGACCCAAGTGAGTTATCTAACTGTACGGTATGATTTAACCCGTGAGATTTTCTATAATTGACCAAGGACAAAAGAGGATGGAAAGAGTAAATCAAGTAAAGAAACGACTAGTGACTGATAAGCAGCCGTTCAATGGAATCGTGGGCAAGGCGTTCGTTTGCCCGATTGAAAAAAGGTCGTTGGACGAAGTCTCTCAATTAAAGAAAATGTATTCATTAATAGGAGGTCATTCAGTTGTGGGCAAGGCGTTGTTTGTTAACAAATGTTTTTTTTTTACCATGTTTACGTTGCAGAAACCCAAGAAGACCCAATGGGCCGATCCCGCCAATGCTCTTGTTCTCAGTTTGAGAAATGAAAGGCAAATTGCTGAGAAAATAAATGAGTTAGCCCATCACGCCCGGACCCATAACGATGTTCATGTAAGATTTATGAATATGCACAATTTACGAAAAAAGAAACATTCATATTTTTATACAAATTAATATATCACTTAACGTGATAGGTTGATTGACGGTTATGGCCGCGCTCAATGCTATTTCACTTATATGGCGATGTTGTCAGGTTTAATCGGGGAAGAAAGCGGCAAACTCCTGGGGCCTGTTTCACAAAGTGGCGTAGCGTAAGTTTTTACGTAACTGCCATGGCAACCCATACTGTAGAGATATGTTGCTATGAAGGTTACACAAAAAAAATAAATCTACGTGAAACAGGCTGCAGAGCTTTGGTCAGTACCTTGCCCTTCTCCAACATAGGGCAGCCGAGTGAAACCTTACTCAGAATTTGTGTAGTTTTACTTGGACGGAGTGGGGTTTTAAACCATTGGGAAGTTTTTGTCTGACTCAGAGTACATCACTCTGCCGACGGAGCCAGTGAGAACCCCCTTCGCTATATGAACCCTATCGCCTTTGCTTTAGTTTCGTGTGTACGAATAATTACCTTTAGCATTGTGTTTGATTCTGCAAATCTTGCTATTTCAGCTTCTTGGATTCATCGAGGAGAACCTCATCAACCAACAATCTGATAATGTATTCGAGGTTGCTTCCCTTATCAACAAGCTGTCAAAAGGGGGTGAAAAACTCGGGTTGATGGCCATCAATGGTCAAATGGTGAAAAAGTACCGAGACTATAAAGACTGCTCCAACGACACCGAAAAATACAAGTGGAATTATTAAAAGATGTTTTCTAATTTAAAAAGGTTCGCTCGATAATTGAACGTTGAGAACAACTTGAGATGAAAAAGTAGAGAGTTTTCTGTATTTACCTCAGATAAGGCAAAGTAAACAAACCAGGACAATGCGCATGTGTACAATAAGCAGTAATGTTCGACCTTACTTTAGAATTACAGAAGACGGATTTGGACTGCAGGAGACGAAAACGATTAAATTTGAGATTGTAATTAATCTTAGACAAAAACACCTGAAATGAGTAGAATTGGGACGCTTTCTGCATGTTACTGGTCGTTCGGCAAGTATTCGTACTTCAGTCTTGTGTATGATTGTATATGACCGATTGAACATCTGAACATAACTGAACGTTATCATATGCTTAATGCTTAACTTAAGCAGTTTTACTTAATGTTCTATACAAATGTCCTACACACTACAAAGGCGGATGTGCTTTTAACATATGCAATTATTTTTGTCATTTTTCAATAAATACTTTAAAACCAAAACAAATGTTGATGTTTAGTTTGTGCTAACAAGTCAGTTTATATATAAGCTTCGTCATAGATTTCTAGGTGATGGACATCTTGTATTAGAGACGTGATAAGATATCAAGTTGATTGATTGAACGATATTTACGCCGCACTCATCATTATTTAGATTAAATGGCTGCAACCAGTACAACTGCTTCACTTGTATTTGGTCTGAGTGGGATAGGAACCCGTTACCTATCGGTCGAAGACCAGTGTCGGACTGAGAGGAACTCAGAGACGAAGCGGAACGGGAAAAAACATTTAGATTGATTGATTGATTGATTTTAAGAAATGTGGCGTCTCCATTCATCAGAATGATGTGCGCCAGACAATAAGGTTATAAATAACTTGGATATATATACATATTAAAACATCCATGAGAAGGTATGTGTGTATATACTTATATAAAATAATATCCATGCAATAAAACGTCACATTTACAAAATTCTATTTTTTTGTTCTATAGAGATAACATAAAAAGTACTATATTAAAATATACATTTTTCTTTCTAAAAATTATACATATCTGTAAATATTAACGAAACCTCCCAGACCTTACCAAAAAACTGGCAACAGCTTGAAATATCTTATTTCTATTTTGTTTGGGATTTAGTAATACTTCGATCGACTTTCTACAATCTCGCAGTCTTAAAGCTGCTAAATCAGAGTAAAGAAGTTTTCTTTCAATATCATAATTAATACATGAATACAAAAAATGGGGGATATCGTCTTTGACATGACAGGTATCACAAAGACCCGTAGCGTGTAGGTTAAAACGGTACAAATAAGAATTTAAGGGTAGATGACCAGATAGCAGCTGGTAAAATAACACTTCTGTCTTTCGTGAGTTAAACGTTACATTTTGAAAATTGATACTTGGATTGATTGAATAACAAAATCTACCTTTCTGTGAATTGCTCCAATCGTTTTGGCACAGTTGAAAAAAATACGGTTTTACAGAGCTTAAAATTTCATTGGCTGTCAAATTAACAGTGTGCAAAACATTTTCGAACGTAGTAGCTTGTTTGGCCAATAAATCAGCTTTCTCGTTACCTGAAATACCAACATGTCCTGGGACTCAGGTTAAATTAACTTCAATTCCTTGAAAATGTAAAATCGTACATAAATGAAGAACTTCATATACAATAGACACAGATTTTGTCCAGGTGTAGTTCGCTAGAGCCTGGAGAGAGCTTAATGAATCTGTAAATATTACAGCCCTGGTATGTCTAATATCTAATAAAAAATAAAGGGACATCAATATAGCTACAAGTTCCGCTGTACACACAGACAAATTGTTAGACAGCCTACTACATTTTGTGTAATTCAGTTCAGGTGAACACAATCCAACTCCAACCTTTCCTGTCTCAGGACATTTCGACGCATCTGAAAAAATCTGTAGAAACTGTGACCACTTTGAACTTAGATATTCAAGAGTTACTGACTTAATAACGTGAGGGGGGTCCGGTTTATGAAACTCATGGTGTAAATCAAAAGATATATTTGGAAAGTGTAAATACCAAGGAGGAATAGGAGGGACATGGATTTTCTGTGTAACATAGCGATCACAGCTCGATTTCATCCAGATTTCTTCAGCACGAATGTCGAAAGAGAAGGCGCCTTTCATTGACGGGCGACATGTAACTTCAGAGGATATAATTTCGTATGTTGAATTATTTACAGACGACTTCAATTTAATTAAATATTTTATAAGTCCTGTATAATCGCCTTAAATATAGAGGCCATTCGTTACATACAATTTGTAAGGTATTAAGTGGTGTAGTACGTGAGGTACCTGTACTAATTCTAAGTGCTGTACACTGAATAGAATCGAACTTAGCCTTAATGGATACACTGCCTGAATCGATTGCTTCACTGCAAAAGTCAAGCCGAGATCGTATCAAAGCTCTATATATAAGAAGCATACATGTTTTATTAGCACCCCATGATTTGCCAGATATAGATCTCATTAGATTTAAAACTTTCTGGCATCTGTTATGTACCTTATTTATATGTTCCGACCAGGTAAGGCGTTTATCAAACACAACTCCTAAATACTTAAAAGACGGTGATATCTTAATAGGAAAGTTCGTCAGATACAGAGATAACAACAACTGTGATACATGCAGCCTCTTTCGTGTAAAAAGTACAGCTTCGGTTTTTACCGTCGAAAATCGGAATCCCCAGAGGTTGCTCCATTTTACAATTTCGTTCAGAGCATTTTGAATGTATTTTTTTGCAGTGTAAGTTTTGACTGCTGAACCATATTGCTTTGTCGTCAGCGAACAAAGAACAACGTAATTTAGGATTTAATATAGAGGGTAGATCAATCATTGCTAAGTTGAATAAGGTGGGCGAAATAACACTCCCTTGCATGGTTCCATTCTCAAGAATTACTGCTTGAGATAATTCCACACCAATTCTAACTTGTATAAATCTGTCAGTTAAAAAACTTTTCACCCAACCCAGCATCTTACCCCCAATACCGATAGAGCGCATTTTCATTAATAGACCACATCTCCACACCATATCGTATGCCTTTTCAATGTCCAGGAATACGGCTAGAAGGTACTCTCTTCTATTAAACGCCCGTCTGGTACAAGTCTCTAAAGGTCACAACACCCAGTTTGTGTTTTCTCAGCCAATGAAAATTGACTTCGGTTATACAGGAGCTAGAAGGTGGCTACATAGTGATAGTTTAGTATCTGGGTTATTTGAATATTGGATTGAAACTAACATAGGTCTACTGTACATACTTTAAGCTTTCAATCAATGCCTGATAACAGATTTTTGTGTGTGTTTTTTTAATGTTCACTCAATTTTGAAAATACCAAAGTTTGGCTAGAATAAGTAAGCCTAAAACTGTCAAAATGGCGGTACCCATGTTAAATTGTGTGTAGCTTGAAACCGGCATGCACTATGTCAACTTTATTTGGTTGTAAAGGATTTCTCATGTGTTGATCTATTTGAAAATGGTTGGGAAAAGTCTTAACGAGATTTAGGTAATTAGCCACAAATCAAAACGTTAACATTACCGCAAATGGGAAATGAAACTGTATCATGTAACCTATAGTGAAGTGTGAAAAGTAAGTATTTTGTTCTAAATTTTCAAACCACCACCATTTTTGGTGCCGTTGTATCCGGACTACATATTTGAAATATAAAATAAATGAATTCAGTAAAAAAATTTAAATATTCACCACTTTTTCTGAAAAACAGGCTTTTGTGGACCAGGGCTAGGTTTGAGCAACCACAAGACTCTTATTGTAGGGTGTAAAATACTTGTATATGCCTCAGTAGTGATCCATTTCCATCAATGAGGTCTAGGAATGACATTTCACTTCTTGGAATTATTAATGTTTTTCAAAGCAAATGATTATTTCAAGCTCATTAGCTATTGATGTAAAATAACCAGACCCCCCCCCCCTCCCACCCCCTTCCCTGTGGGTCTGAAATGATATAATCTGTACAAATTGCCCTTTTTATATCTTAACAGGTAAGCTGACATGACTGTGGCCCTGAATTGGACAGTTTTTAAATCACTGGAGAAGTTTTATTAGCTTTCAAACAGTCCAAATGTTAAGAAATCAGACATTTTTTGGACGGGTGGGGTGGGTTATCTCCCCTGGCTCTGCCCTTATGGCAGTCTCTAACCCGGACAGATGCTAACAGTAAACTTCAATCAACAACCCATCATTTCCAGCAAATTTGAAGGGTATTTGATGATTCACCTTTTTATAGCGAGGAATAACATTTTGAATTGGTCCTCAGAAAAACTTTAAAATATAAGCCTGGAAACATGAAGGGGGTGGGTGTGTAAATTACCTCGCAAATTCAAAACGACTGGCCGAAAAGCTTTGATCTTTTGAAATTCAATTTGATATTGGTTAATAAAAGCAAAGTTATTAAACTTGACAAATTTCGAGGAATTATATCCTTGTTATAGTGAAGTGTGAAAAGTAAGTATTTTGTTCTAAATTTTCAAACCACCACCATTTTTGGTGCCGTTGTATCCGGACTACATATTTGAAATATAAAATAAATGAATTCAGTAAAAAAAATTTAAATATTCACCACTTTTTCTGAAAAACAGGCTTTTGTGGACCAGGGCTAGGTTTGAGCAACCACAAGACTCTTATTGTAGGGTGTAAAATACTTGTATATGCCTCAGTAGTGATCCATTTCCATCAATGAGGTCTAGGAATGACATTTCACTTCTTGGAATTATTAATGTTTTTCAAAGCAAATGATTATTTCAAGCTCATTAGCTATTGATGTAAAATAACCAGACCCCCCCCCCCCCCTCCCACCCCCTTCCCTGTGGGTCTGAAATGATATAATCTGTACAAATTGCCCTTTTTATATCTTAACAGGTAAGCTGACATGACTGTGGCCCTGAATTGGACAGTTTTTAAATCACTGGAGAAGTTTTATTAGCTTTCAAACAGTCCAAATGTTAAGAAATCAGACATTTTTTGGACGGGTGGGGTGGGTTATCTCCCCTGGCTCTGCCCTTATGGCAGTCTCTAACCCGGACAGATGCTAACAGTAAACTTCAATCAACAACCCATCATTTCCAGCAAATTTGAAGGGTATTTGATGATTCACCTTTTTATAGCGAGGAATAACATTTTGAATTGGTCCTCAGAAAAACTTTAAAATATAAGCCTGGAAACATGAAGGGGGTGGGTGTGTAAATTACCTCGCAAATTCAAAACGACTGGCCGAAAAGCTTTGATCTTTTGAAATTCAATTTGATATTGGTTAATAAAAGCAAAGTTATTAAACTTGACAAATTTCGAGGAATTATATCCTTGTTATAGGTCACAACACCCAGTTTGTGTTTTCTCAGCCAATGAAAATTGACTTCGGTTATACAGGAGCTAGAAGGTGGCTACATAGTGATAGTTTAGTATCTGGGTTATTTGAATATTGGATTGAAACTAACATAGGTCTACTGTACATACTTTAAGCTTTCAATCAATGCCTGATAACAGATTTTTGTGTGTGTTTTTTTAATGTTCACTCAATTTTGAAAATACCAAAGTTTGGCTAGAATAAGTAAGCCTAAAACTGTCAAAATGGCGGTACCCATGTTAAATTGTGTGTAGCTTGAAACCGGCATGCACTATGTCAACTTTATTTGGTTGTAAAGGATTTCTCATGTGTTGATCTATTTGAAAATGGTTGGGAAAAGTCTTAACGAGATTTAGGTAATTAGCCACAAATCAAAACGTTAACATTACCGCAAATGGGAAATGAAACTGTATCATGTAACCTATAGTGAAGTGTGAAAAGTAAGTATTTTGTTCTAAATTTTCAAACCACCACCATTTTTGGTGCCGTTGTATCCGGACTACATATTTGAAATATAAAATAAATGAATTCAGTAAAAAAATTTAAATATTCACCACTTTTTCTGAAAAACAGGCTTTTGTGGACCAGGGCTAGGTTTGAGCAACCACAAGACTCTTATTGTAGGGTGTAAAATACTTGTATATGCCTCAGTAGTGATCCATTTCCATCAATGAGGTCTAGGAATGACATTTCACTTCTTGGAATTATTAATGTTTTTCAAAGCAAATGATTATTTCAAGCTCATTAGCTATTGATGTAAAATAACCAGACCCCCCCCCCCTCCCACCCCCTTCCCTGTGGGTCTGAAATGATATAATCTGTACAAATTGCCCTTTTTATATCTTAACAGGTAAGCTGACATGACTGTGGCCCTGAATTGGACAGTTTTTAAATCACTGGAGAAGTTTTATTAGCTTTCAAACAGTCCAAATGTTAAGAAATCAGACATTTTTTGGACGGGTGGGGTGGGTTATCTCCCCTGGCTCTGCCCTTATGGCAGTCTCTAACCCGGACAGATGCTAACAGTAAACTTCAATCAACAACCCATCATTTCCAGCAAATTTGAAGGGTATTTGATGATTCACCTTTTTATAGCGAGGAATAACATTTTGAATTGGTCCTCAGAAAAACTTTAAAATATAAGCCTGGAAACATGAAGGGGGTGGGTGTGTAAATTACCTCGCAAATTCAAAACGACTGGCCGAAAAGCTTTGATCTTTTGAAATTCAATTTGATATTGGTTAATAAAAGCAAAGTTATTAAACTTGACAAATTTCGAGGAATTATATCCTTGTTATAGTGAAGTGTGAAAAGTAAGTATTTTGTTCTAAATTTTCAAACCACCACCATTTTTGGTGCCGTTGTATCCGGACTACATATTTGAAATATAAAATAAATGAATTCAGTAAAAAAAATTTAAATATTCACCACTTTTTCTGAAAAACAGGCTTTTGTGGACCAGGGCTAGGTTTGAGCAACCACAAGACTCTTATTGTAGGGTGTAAAATACTTGTATATGCCTCAGTAGTGATCCATTTCCATCAATGAGGTCTAGGAATGACATTTCACTTCTTGGAATTATTAATGTTTTTCAAAGCAAATGATTATTTCAAGCTCATTAGCTATTGATGTAAAATAACCAGACCCCCCCCCCTCCCACCCCCTTCCCTGTGGGTCTGAAATGATATAATCTGTACAAATTGCCCTTTTTATATCTTAACAGGTAAGCTGACATGACTGTGGCCCTGAATTGGACAGTTTTTAAATCACTGGAGAAGTTTTATTAGCTTTCAAACAGTCCAAATGTTAAGAAATCAGACATTTTTTGGACGGGTGGGGTGGGTTATCTCCCCTGGCTCTGCCCTTATGGCAGTCTCTAACCCGGACAGATGCTAACAGTAAACTTCAATCAACAACCCATCATTTCCAGCAAATTTGAAGGGTATTTGATGATTCACCTTTTTATAGCGAGGAATAACATTTTGAATTGGTCCTCAGAAAAACTTTAAAATATAAGCCTGGAAACATGAAGGGGGTGGGTGTGTAAATTACCTCGCAAATTCAAAACGACTGGCCGAAAAGCTTTGATCTTTTGAAATTCAATTTGATATTGGTTAATAAAAGCAAAGTTATTAAACTTGACAAATTTCGAGGAATTATATCCTTGTTATAGGTCACAACACCCAGTTTGTGTTTTCTCAGCCAATGAAAATTGACTTCGGTTATACAGGAGCTAGAAGGTGGCTACATAGTGATAGTTTAGTATCTGGGTTATTTGAATATTGGATTGAAACTAACATAGGTCTACTGTACATACTTTAAGCTTTCAATCAATGCCTAATAACAGATTTTTGTGTGTGTTTTTTTAATGTTCACTCAATTTTGAAAATACCAAAGTTTGGCTAGAATAAGTAAGCCTAAAACTGTCAAAATGGCGGTACCCATGTTAAATTGTGTGTAGCTTGAAACCGGCATGCACTATGTCAACTTTATTTGGTTGTAAAGGATTTCTCATGTGTTGATCTATTTGAAAATGGTTGGGAAAAGTCTTAACGAGATTTAGGTAATTAGCCACAAATCAAAAGGTTAACATTACCGCAAATGGGAAATGAAACTGTATCATGTAACCTAAAGAAACAACGTGGTCAGTAGTGCTTCTATTAATCCTGAAGCCACTCTGAACTGGGGAGTAGATGTTATTTTTAGATAAATACCATATGAGCCGTGAATTCACCATCCGCTCCATAACCTTACAAATACACGAAGTTAAAGAGATAGGTCGATAAGATGACGGATTGGATGGATCCTTACCAGGCTTAAGAACGGGTACAGCAATACCTATTTTCCATGACGTAGGGAGTGTCATTTTGATCCAAATAATATTATATAACATAAGTATCGTGTCAAGACATTTTTCAGGTAAATTTTTTAACATAGAGTAAGAAATACCATCATCCCCGGGGGATGTATCTTTACCAGCACTAATAGCCTGCTTAAGTTCTATTATAGAGAAGTCATCATTTATTGGCATGTCATCAAAATGGATGTTAGTAAATGGCTCAGCTGTTTCCAGCTGTTCCTTTCGAGCAATAAAATCTGGGCTATAATTATCTGAGCTAGATACAAATTGAAAATGTTTAGCTAAAATTTCACATTTTTCATTGTTTGTAACATAGCTTACATCATCAGACACAATACTTGGAATACAATTGGATTTTCTTTTTCCACTGATTGCCTTCACCTGAGCCCATACACTCTTCACGGAGGTATTACTATTTATTCGTGAACAATATGACCGCCAATAAGTTTTTTGAGATGATTTAATAATTCTTTGAGCAGTAGCTTTACACTTCTTATATGCTAATATATCAGGGTAAAGGCGAGTGTGTTGAGCTCTGTTTTTTGCACGTTTTCGTTTTCTAATTGCAATTGTGCAATCGTTTGTCCACCAGGGCACAGGCGCTTTATTTGTTACATTTTCAGAGGTTTTAGGAATGGATTTAACAGCAGCTTTATTAATGATTGTTACAATATTTTCGCCAAAAAGATTTACATCATCACTGAAAACATTAGCAGAAAAATTAACTTCACATTCTTGTTGATATTTAACCCAATCTGCTCCCTTTAATTTCCATCGTGGAGGGGACTTTGTCTGATTACAATGCAAATAGAAGCCAAAAGATGTGTAAATTGGATAATGGTCACTACTACAAGGAGAATTATAATCTACAGCCCAATTTGTAGCCGAGCTAATATCATTTGTACATATAGTAAGGTCAAGACAAGAGAGTTTACCAGAACGTATGTCTAAGCGAGTGCCAGATTTGTCATTAAGCACAACTAGATTATACTCAGATAAGACATCCTGGATAACTTTTCCATTATAATCAGTTGTCAGACCGCCCCATAAAGGATTGTGAGAGTTAAAATCGCCAAGTATAATAGAAGAACCTGTAATCGAGTCTAAAAGTAACTTAAAATCTTTAAAATCCAGTCTGTTACAGGGATTATAAATGTGTATAAGATTTACCAGTTGACCATTTTTCCTAGCCACACGAAATGCTTGACATTCAATACAAGAAAGGGCGGGTAACTCTATCTCAGAAAAAGAAATGCCTTCTCTAAAGAACATTGCTAGGCCTCCCCTTTCTCCAGATAACCTATCTGATCGTTTAATAATGTAACCCGGGAATGTAAAGTCGTATTTCGGTTTCAAAAACGTCTCCTGTAAGCAGATTATATCTGGTAAAAAATCATTATTTGAAAGCAAAAACTTTAATTCTTGTCCATGAGCGTAAAGAGACTGTATATTTTGTTGTATAATATTAAGAGCCATGGTTGGTATGAGGAAAAAACTGAAAATATGAAATATATTGATTGACAACATTATTTACGGGTAGTTTGACTTCGTGCTAACATACTAGCTAAATCAGCAGAATCAATGATTCCATCACCAAGATTACGATGGGCACAGTTGGCAATGTACTCAATAACTTCAGTGCGTTTGGATATTTTTACACAGTGAAATAAGACTTCAGTTACAAAGTTAACTACGTTACATAACGTCATCTCTGAACAATTATCAGTCTGAACCGCCACCTCAACATCAGTTTGAGAAGATGTAGATATCATTGAGGGTTTGTACAAATTTGAAGATTTTGCTGCCACCTGGGGTCTTATGGGTGGAGGGGTGGGGGTCAAAAATAAAGCCTCATTGAAATCAGGGTTTTGTGAACAATTGAGTGGTTGTCTCTCAATGTCCAACTCAGTGTTCCACAAAGATTTTAGGGCCTCAGCTAGCCGAGAAATCTTGGCTCTGCCGATTTTTTTTTTCCGTGTTCGTCATAGCCAAGATCACTTCCATAGTAAAAAAGGGATATTTGTTAAGGAGACCCGCCGAAAAAATCGGCGCAAATCTCACAACAAATAAGCAAAGAATAAAATATTTACCACTGCATTCCGATAGTATAGACCACGAAGAAGGAGTTTGTCAAACTTAGCCGCTGTAAAGTGGTAAACTTTCCCTTGTGCAGTCAATATTTGTTTCGAAGTCCACTGGCTTTCAACCTGACGTAACCGCCATAGTAAAACATTTAAACGACCAGTTAAACTGTGTGGGGCGTCGTAGAAATACTTCAATCATATATCTTTAGTCACTTTACAGCGGCATAAGTTTGACAAACTCCTTCTTCGTGAAATATACTATCGGAATGCCCTTTTCTTCTTCGTCCATGACTTAACTTATAAACTAAGTGCAAATGACAGGGGGTTATGACAAGACAGTTAGACAAATAGATTCCAAGGGGCTAGTCAAGGAAAGGGAAGACGAAAGAGGCCCTGAGAAAGATAGAGAGTAGCACAGTGCATTTACAACGTGCTGGTTTATAAGCTTAGTGTTTACAAGACATATGTAACTACAATGGGAGAAAATAGAGCATAAAATGAAACAAAAAAGAAGAGAAAAAAAATTATTTTATTTTTGGGGGGGGGGGGGGTTAAGAGTGGAATTGCAACAACAACTTCCAACAACAAAACGATATTTACACAACAATAAACAAGAGAATATCTAATTTTACACATCAATCCAGAATGGATATTCCCAAATTAAGATATAGAACAAAACTTAGCTTTTAGATCACAACAGATGCCAGAAAAATACACAAAACAGGTTGATCTGGGAGGACGAGACAAAAAACACGTCTACATGGCTGACCACAAAGGGAGGCAACCCAAAAACATTTAGAGACTGTAGGACTGAAGGAGACAGTTGGAAACGGGTGGGACGGGAAGAGACATTTCAAATCTGGTTGGACGGGAAAAACATTCAGAAACTGTAGGACTGAAAGAGACGGTTGGATATTGGTGGGACGGGAAGAGACATTTCAAATCTGGTTGGACGGGAAAAACATTCAGAAACTGTAGGACTGGAAGAGACGGTTGGAAACTGGTGGGACGGGAAGAGACATTTTAAATCTGGTTGGACGGGAAAAAACATTCAGACACTGTAAGGTGAAGAATTACTTATGCATAACAACTTCTTGGTTTATTGGGTGACGACGTTTCGGTGTAGTTCTTATATCGTTATCAAAGTCAATGATAACGATGATAACGATCATTGACTTTGATAACGATGTAAGAACTACACCGAAACGTCGTCAACCAATAAACCAAGAAGTTGTTATCCATAAGTAATTCTTCGCCTTATTGTAACCTTTCAACTTATAAATGCCATTAAAAGATTTAGAAACTGGTGGGTTGGGAAGAGACAGTTGAAAACTGGTGGGACGGGAAAGGACATTTGGGAACTGGTGGGACAGGAAAGAAGATTTGGGGAAACTGGTGGGACAGGAAAGAAGATTTGGGGAAACTGGTGGGACAGGAAAGGAGATTTGGGGGAACTGGTGGGACAGGAAAGGACATTTGGGAACTGGTGGGACAGGAAAGAAGATTTGGGGAAACTGGTGGGACAGGAAAGGACATTTGGGAACTGGTGGGACAGGAAAGGACATTTGGGAACTGGTGGGACAGGAAAGGACATTTGGGAACTGGTGGGACAGGAAAGAAGATTTGGGGAAACTGGTGGGACAGGAAAGAAGATTTGGGGAAACTGGTGGGACAGGAAAGGAGATTTGGGGGAACTGGTGGGACAGGAAAGGACATTTGGGAACTGGTGGGACAGGAAAGGACATTTGGGAACTGGTGGGACAGGAAAGAAGATTTGGGGAAACTGGTGGGACAGGAAAGGACATTTGGGAACTGGTGGGACAGGAAAGGACATTTGGGAACTGGTGGGACAGGAAAGGACATTTGGGAAACTGGTGGGACAGGAAAGGAGATTTGGGGGAACTGGTGGGACAGGAAAGAAGATTTGGGGAAACTGGTGGGACAGGAAAGGACATTTAGAAACTGGTGGGACAGGAAAGGACATTTAGAAACTGGTGGGACAGGAAAGGACATTTGGGAACTGGTGGGACAGGAAAGAAGATTTGGGGGAACTGGTGGGACAGGAAAGGACATTTGGGAACTGGTGGGACAGGAAAGGACATTTGGGAAACTGGTGGGACAGGAAAGAAGATTTGGGGAAACTGGTGGGACAGGAAAGAAGATTTGGGGAAACTGGTGGGACAGGAAAGAAGATTTGGGGAAACTGGTGGGACAGGAAAGGACATTTGGGAAACTGGTGGGACAGGAAAGGACATTTGGGAAACTGGTGGGGCAGGAAAGAAGATTTGGGGAAACTGGTGGGACGGGAAAGGACATTTGGGAAACTGGTGGGACAGGAAAGGACATTTGGGAAACTGGTGGGACAGGAAAGAAGATTTGGGGAAACTGGTGGGACGGGAAAGGACATTTGGGAAACTGGTGGGACAGGAAAGGAGATTTTGGGAAACTGGTGGGACTAAAAGAGAAAATTTGAAACTGGTAGGACTGGAAGGTATTTCATTGACTGTCGCAAGTTCAAATTTTACTCAGTCCAAGGAAGGTTGAACATTTTCTGAAACAGGTTTTCACTCTATCGCCTTGCTTGATGTTTCACGCCACACTCAAGATTATCTTAGTTATATAACGGCGTTGCCAGGTTTAGAAGGGGAGGAAACCAGGCTCTTTGACCGGAGCAAACTCCCGATCTTCGGTGAGGACATAGCAAATCTTCAACATACAACCATCGCGTGAAAATCCACTCAATTTTTCTACGGCAATCCCGCGGCGGTTTGGTGGAAGGCCTATGTCAGACTGAGGCCTGTATGCCATTACCACTCTGCCGACTGAGTCACTGAGGCCCCCGACCAGAGAAGATAAATTACCGAAATTCAGAATAAAAAAATCACACGAACAGTTTTTTAATTATTAAAAAAAAAGTTACGTAAGTTTAATATCTGGATTAGGGGAAGGGCAAAGAATAGCAGGTACCACGTGGGTCACTCGGTGATGTCGCATCTCTTTAACACTGCGACTCCCAACTCAGGGAACTCAGGGTTCTCCTATTGCTTGTCATTTGGCCTGTTTCAATTACATGACATTCATTCCCATTCCCTTTATTACAATTTTATTGTTTTAAGCAAATCAGAATACATAAGTGCAACTGAATAGTGACTATATCTGATAATCATGGGAGAAATGATTTGGTTTATGTTTTTATAAACAATCTCTGGATGATTAAAGTAGACCTGACCTACCTGGAAAATATTAATTACGACTTTTAAATAAATTATTTGGAAGGACTTCGCGTTTCGGATTTCAACCCCGTTTTAAATGTCCATTAGTCCCATCTGCCTTTTTGATTTGATCTCTAACACACGATCTAAACATTCCTCTTTTCATTTTAACCGTCAATTGTTTCGAATTTCCTTGTAAATTGTACAAAGACAACGTGTCACGTGATCAGCAGTTAGCCCGAGAATTTGCTGAATAGGCTGAACAATTTCAGTTAAAGGCTATTTTTGTATGCAAATGAACCCATGTGACCTTGTAAGACTCTTTTTGAATTTTACAATTTCCCATTCACGTCAGTATCAACTATTAGCTGACAGATCCATCCAGGGTGAGCCTCCCTAATAAAGGTATTGGTAGTGGTATTGGAAAATTTACACCAGTGTTTATGTCAAATAATTGTAAATATACAATATTTAGCAGAAATAACTTACGCCTCTTTCTTTGGAGAAGATATTCAGCTGCAAATTTGGTTCAATATCACTTCTTTAACATGTTGGAGTTGTTCTGCGTTCTAGTTTCCAGAATAACGTTACTGTCAACCATACACGTACACTGTACTCCAGTCTTTTTGTTCGATTTAGCTTTTAGTTCATACGCTTTAATGACAAGCTTACATCACTAGGTAAAATCAAGCGCAGATCAGAGCGTACGTTTTTCCGAGTGCCACGGAACAATCCAAAGCATTCATAATACATATAGTTGCCTTTTCCGCCATTTAGACAACATTGAGTATTAGATGGTCTGGGTTTGAAGGATTTGAATCAGCCGCGTTCTTACGTCATTTACACAGTAACGGCTGTACATGCACATTAACAATAGGAAAATCCTAGCCCAGCTTTCTTCAAGTTTCAACTCTTTTAAATCAATTCCCAAAATATCAGCTCATGTTTTGAGCTGATATTTTGGAATTTATTTAAAAGAATTGAAACATTAACGAAAGTTACAATTTTCAATGTTCGTTTCGTGTAGAGCAAAAAGGCCAAATGCAAATTGAAAAATGGCCGTCATTTTGGATTTGTGTGTTGAAAAAATAGAAAACAAAAATTGAAAATTGAACGTCAAATTTTAATTTTCATTTCATTTTTTTTTAAATGTAGAAAATGAAAAATTGAACTTAAAAATGGTTGTTTCCAATTTTCATTTTGCAACGTCAAAACAGGAAAATTGAATTAACGAACGTTACACGAACCGAAAGTCAGGGCCCAGGTGTCTTTTTACAGAACAAAAACTCGACCAAAAGGTGATAACAGACGAAATGATAACATAAAGGCATAGCAAGTTTTGTCGGCTTAGTTGTTTTAGGCCCTTAGAGTTTTCGTCCCGCTAGATCTTGAATTCATCTTATGCAAAATTAAAATAGAACCCTTAAAGCGGGAAGGGCCATCAGGTTGGCTAAAACGAATTTTCCCACACGTGGTATTATTTTTCCCGGAAAGACGAATCTTAGAAGATGCGTCTGTCCAAATTTCATGAAAATCCTAACGTAGGTTTTCCCGTACGAATTAATTTTCCAAAGGGGGCCCTACCAATTATTACAAAATATTTGAAATACCGCCCAGATCCTCCCCGAGGTTACTGACATGCACATGCGCACTTCATTGTAAACAGTGTTGAAAGGCTAACGCATGCCGAGCAAAGCTGGAGTGAATGACTCGAAGAAGTTGAGTGTTAATGACGGTAAAAACAAAACAGAGGCCGTAATATCCACAAAGCTTTCATCCGAAAGAAGTTTGGAATACCTTTACTGACATTAGTGGATATGAAAAGGAGAGAAACAACGAGGATCGGGCGATAATCTGGCTTGCCTGCTTCGCTGCACTCAGCCGTCAACACAACGGTGCCTCTCACCCAGTACAGGTCTGTCAAATCTTCATTTTATCTTGTACAATTTTTTGTAGGCCTCGTGTTACAAACAAAATTTAGTTAGCTTAACTTTATTTCTTTTCAATTTCATGCAGGGTGATGTATTGGTTAGATCATTGGTTATTGATATTTCATTCGGACAAACTAGCTGACACTGACCAGAGGACAGTGAGTGGTAGTACTTGTACACTACAAGTACAATCAATGTTGTTGTGGTTGCAGGAAAGTTTCAATAAACAATACCAGAAGTCTATGAATGTGGAAGTGTGAAGCGTTCCATTACATAGTGTTGAGGGCATTGGCGCCGTTTGACCCAGAGGTCACCATACACAGAGCCCTCTCTCGGTTAGTCAGAAAGCGTGGCTTTTCTTCACTTTCTCATATGAACTATTATGGGATGCATAAGAAAAAACATGGCGAACATTTTATTTATGATAACAGTACTTGATGGAGCAAAAGTTAAAGTTTCCGAAGAACTTCATAAAGTTGAAAATGAGACAAGAAGACTTGTTTGGAACGATTTGAGTCCAAATGGAGATATCAGAGTCGCATGTTCGGTAAAGCTTTTATAAAAACCAATGCATTCTCCGAACTGCGGTTACTGGAATTGCCGATAGATGCAGTAAGTGGAGAATGAATTTATTTTCTGATTTGAAATTGCGCAACCGTTGACAATTTCAAAATCTACCGCGCATAAACGTCACATAATGTAGTATAAGCAGGCTAAAAGCGCCAGTGCCCTGAATATGGGGTAATGCGACATTTCACACTTCCCTGTTCATAGACTTCTGACAATACATACCGTATATATATTTCCACCTTGCGTTTACTCACTGGCCTGCCAGTATGATATTAGTCTATGTGCTGCAAATGTCATCACTGGGAGCTCTGTTTTGTGAATTTGTCACTACATACTTTCATGGTATGGGTATTTCAGTCCAGTGTGAACACCTCAGCCTAGCCCCAGGTACTTCACTTTAGTAAAGGTCTTACTCGGTTATTTATAATTTCTGACATTTATTGGTCGTCGACCTGGTACCGACTGGCCACAGACAGTACATGTATGAATCCCAGACCAAAACATATTAACTGTAGGTGACCAAGTGTCCTACAAGAGAGTTTCCTTCCTAACGTACAGTATTTCCCAAAGTGATATTTTTTGTGTATGACATAAAGCACCCAGTAAATCTGATATTTATTTTAGCACTGTAACTAAGAAACCTTGTTTTAGTACTTATCATTATTCTTATTTTTTATATTTTGCAGTGATATGAAAACAAAAGATGGAGCTGTAGGCCTATGGATTGGATTCTGTTGGGGAAGTGCTAAAAAATTGACTGAGGCAGAAATGAGGAGTTATTAAGATGTGGCTCACATACATTTAAATCTGTGCCAGCATAATGACATTACAACTTCAACCTTTTTTTTCAGTTGCAATGGGAAACCTTGCAAGATGGAGTATTTATTTGTTTTTGAAATAATCATTTTTGACTGGTCATGATGTTTAATTTCTAATCATCTCTACTAGACTAGACTGCTAAATTCAGTGACATTAACTGAAAATGATTTCTACCTGGATATAGACATGTTTAAAATATGTCAAAAACAACGTTTGGTGGACTGGTAGTTATGGAAAAGCATATATGCTTAGTTAGTGTACACATATTAAATTTGTTTTTTGGTGATTGACTTCACGTTTAAATGCTGGAATTGTCAGAATAAAATTGTGTTCTTAAAGAACCTGTACGATAAATAATCTAGTCTGATATGTTTTATTTTGAAAATCTTCTGCAAATAATCTGAACTAAAATCATATTTGACAGCTTTTTGGCTCTCATAATAAATACAGAATCAAGATGCTTTCCCATTCCTAGCTTAGGTTCTTAGGAACCATTCCACCAATTGGTTTTGGATTCAATTCCCATTTTGTTTTAAAAATGCTGGCTTGGTTTACAACTTGATCACCGGCCCAATGTGCTATGTTGTCATGTCGTTGTGGAGAGTCAAGGGGTTTCCTCCCCAATAAACCTAGCTAGGCCACCTTATACACGAAATAGTCCCGAGTGCGAAGTAAAACACAAATAAATCAATCTTAGAAACCTGCAAGTTCTCAACAATCACACTTGCGTACACATTCATATACCACCCCACTGACCTTGATAGATTCATTCATGTCTGGAGTAAAGCCGAAACTCTCACCCTTTGGCAGGTACCTAAAAATCTATTCAATTTGGACTGAATTGGATTCGGACTTGTGACCCACTTGTGGAAAGCTGGTGATGATGTGAGAATCTATCACTACACACAATCTCCCATCTTCAAACAAAGGCTCATTTGGCAGAGTGATAGTCTCTTTGTTACTAGGTACTTACCAAGGGTCAGGTGTTTCCTCTGGTCAGAGCCCAGTTTCATCCACTAAACTTGGCAATACTACCATATAAGGGAAATACTATTCAGTGTGGCATAAATATCAATCAATCAAAGAAAGAAGGGACCTCGGCTCAGTTGGTAGAGTGATAGTCTCTTTGTTACTAGGTAGCCTACTGACCGAAGGTCGGGTGTTTCCTCTGGGCAGAGCCCAGTTTCCTCCTCCACTAAACTTGGCAATGCTGCCATATAAGTCAAGTAATATTCAGTGTGGCGAAAACATCAATCAATCAAAGAAAGAGGGGTCTCTGTGGCTAAGTGATAGTTTTTCAGTCCGACAAACACTTTCCGTTCATGGGTTGTGGGTTCGAATCCCACTCAGACCAAATAAAATTTCAAAATTTCTGAGCAAGTTTTTCACTCTGTCTGCCTATGTGAAAGAGATACCAGGTACTCGCTGAACATTGGGTGTTTCTTTTGAGAAGAGCTCCATTCCCCCCTCCAGTAAACTTGGCAACGCCACTATATAAGTAAAATAATCTTGAGTGTGACTTAAATCACCAATCAATTAACCAAAGAAACGACCTCAATGGCTCAGTGGGCAGAGCGATGGATTCTCCGTTTGACCCAGGCCTTCCATCTATGTGGGGGGCATCCGTGGCTAAATAGGTAGAGCGTTGGACGCTCAATCCGAACAGCCTTCCACCAATGGGTCGCGGGTTTGAATCCCACTCGGTCCAAAAATTGGAAAATTTTCTGACTGGGTTTTCACTCGAACGACCTATGTGGGATGGTTGCCAGTTACCAACGGAAGGTCGTGGGTTTCCTCCGGGCAAAGAGCCCGGTTTCCTCCCACAATAACACTGGCAACGCCGCCATATAAGTGAAATAATCTTGAGCGCGGCGTAAAACACCAAACAATCAATCCATCTATGTGTCGACTCGCGGCCTCGGGTCATATAAAATTTAAAAAATCTCTGTGGGTTTTTCACCCTGTCGACCAATGTGGAAAACTTACGAGGAACTCTCCGAAGGTCAGGGGTTTCCGCCGAACAGAGCCCAGTTTCCTCCAGCACTAAACTTGGCAACACTGCCTTGTAAGTCAAATAATTTTCTGTGCAGCATAAAACATTGATCTATCAAACAAAGATGGGACCTCGCTGGCTCAGTGATGGTTTCTCAGTGACTGAGTTGCAGGTTCGAGTCCAACTCAGACCAAATAAAATTGAAATATTTCTGAATGAGATTTTTCCTCAATTGCAGAGTAGAAGAGTTGACAGGCAATTGTCAAAGGTCAGGATTTTCTTCTCACACTAAACCTGGCAAGGCTGTCATATTAGTGATATAATCATCAATACATCAAACAAAGTAGAAATGAAGATAAAATCTTTTTTTTTGTTATACATGTATATTTTATTTTTTTGAATGGACAGGAATCAAACTTTTTGATTCGTTTATTATGTTTGAAACCACATATCATTGATGAGCCTTATCATAACTTACATACATAGCAAATGTATTATAAAGTCTCTTCCTAATAGCCCAAATAAGAAATTGGGCTTTCTTTTCTCACCCATTCCTTTTACTGAATTGTCTGTGTTGTTTATAAATAATCAGATCTGTATTCAATTTTTCCATTCAATTTTGTTTTCTTTGATCTTGCTCTTGAAGCAACTGAGAAATCTTTGAAACCTTGTGTAGACAAGACTAACTCCAACAAGTCATAATTTGGTTCGAGATGTTTACTTCGTCCTTGAACTTCTTAATAATACAGAGTTTTTGTCTACGGAAAAAGGCTATGATGAATGCAATGGTTTTAAAAATGGTAGTTACTCTAGTGGTAACTAAGGTGGCCAACTAGATGTATAGCTAACACATCTGAAGAAAATAGAAAATAAACATATTATAGTATTTCCTTAGACAATCTTGTTATCTCATTAGAAATAGTTTTCTTAAACTTTTACTGTTTTGTTCTGTTGTTATTATCATAAATTGTTGAAAGCATAACTTGTATGACATTATCAGGTTTACGAACAATACATCAGAACAATTAACCATATTTAATTGGCTTAGACTAATTTTACATATCGTTACCATATAAGTCTGACTAGCAAATACTTAAATAGTAATGTCGTAAAGACTCGCACCTGCATTACACAGAAGACTGAAATACTGGAACATACAGATTGACACATCGTCGCACAGGTCACACCTGAATATCAGAATGGTAAACAATATTCAGAAATGTGATGGGATGTAGAATCCCTGCATTTATACTTAATTAAGCCTACATTGTGAACATTAACATCTGTTAATCAGAACCTGGAACTATATATGGGAACCGTAAGATTAAACAATACTCAAAGAACTATAAACTAACCTGGTTATGAACAACCAACCTACTTGTAATAACTAGCCTAATCAGCTAAAATGAATATAGGTCAATTACCTATCAACAAACAGTATTTAAACATCTAAGAGAAATAGGCAAGTAAAAAAGTAAGAAACAAGACAATAATCATGAAATACTATAAAGGTGCTACTCGATCATCGAGCATTGAAAATGCTATCTACTGACGAGAAAATTAATTAATTAATAGTGGCAAGGTTAATACCAAATGCAAATGACCCTACGTTGTTATCGAATTGACTAGTAAATGTGAAAAATGCAAATTAGTCATCATCAAGGCAACACGAAGCATGTGCCTGTTAGATACATACAATATCTAGTTAATACTGAACCTTCACATAAAACTTATATGTAAAATATTCCTGACAGCTAAACATCATCCTGAGCCTTAAAAATGTTCAGTAACATAACTACCACGGTGCAAAGACTAACACAAATATGCCTACTTCAAATGCCTTGGAATATATGCCCAACATAAGGCTGGTTCAAACCATGGCTACTTGTACATTACCGAGTAAAAACAGACCAATGTCACGTGATATATGTATATAGGTATGTTGTCAAAAATTAGCATAGTTCTACCACAAACGTACCAAAAACAAATATTTACATGTTGTGGCAAATAAAATGTACCAACCTCCTAAGTCTGGAACGTCAGACTGACACTCAGGCTAGCAGCACAAAGGGTTAACTGGTATATACCACTCAGTATTACACAACTCGACTGAAATAAGTCGTTTAACAAAATATATATTTCTAGTAACCTTTTCTGCTACACAATAGCTGTTAATTATCAAAAATACTCGTAATCTTAGAAGTTAGAGCACCACAAGAACTTACAAGTCAAATTTACATAAATGTAAAGCAACAACGGTCCGTTAGATTACTGTTTACATTACGAGAAGTTCAATTACCGTGACGGCTAATCAAATACACATTTAAAAGAAAGAATTAACCTTAACCACAACTTGACATATGTCTAGATTGAAAGTACAGAGGTTTATGAATATATATGTACGAACCTGATATCCAACATCTCCTTAATAACATGGCAAAAAACAAAAATAGTTTTCTGGAAACTACGACAGTACAGCGTTTCCGGGACTACAAAATGGGGGTAAGGGACATAACTCTGGCATGACAAAAGGTAAAAAAAATTAAAGAATGACAGCCTTATCTTATTTAACATGAGATTGCTAGCATTGTTACATCCACGCCCACATTCGATTGGACGTCCTCGTACAAAAAATAGTACTAGTATATACAAAAAAGTTATCTACTGTTATGCTAATTAAAGCTAGACGCTACAGCTGTCGGAAGACGGTACGGGTTCCTATGTGACCCGGCCGTAGAGCTTGTTGATCGTCGGGTTATATACGGAGTCTCTTGAACATCTGTTGTAGTGATCTGCGGTCTAAGTGTGGGTATAGACACCATCTGAAAATCATCACTTCCAGAAGTGTCTGAGTCACTATCCGAGGATCGTTCTGGTCTCTCTGGAGAAGGTGGTTTTCTTCTTATTACCCGACGTACAGGTGGTGCTGTAACAGTATCAGGTTGAGCGTTTATCCGGAGCTCACTTCGGTTAACGGTTCTTGGCTCACCGAAACCATCTGCTGGCTCGACCTCGTATACATCATTGTCACCAAGTTTCCTGACAACCTTATACACCCTGTTGCTCCATGCATCCTGAATCTTGTGCCTGCCACGAACTCGATTCCTAAGGAAAACTCTAGTGCCTACGGCCAAAGGGTACTCCTTTGTCCTCTTATCAAAATACTTCTTTCTGGTCTCAGCTGACTGTTCAAAACGTTTGTTAGCAAGTGAGAAAGCGTCTTGTAGCCGCTCTTGGTGTTTTGCAACCCAATCGTCCGGACGAAAGTTGTTTTCGGTAGAAGGTGATTCACCGGATAAGTCCATGATCAAATCGATTGGCAATTTTGCATCCCTGCCAAACATGAGGTAGAACGGAGAAAACCCAGTGACTGAGTGAGGGGTAACGTTATATGCATGCACAACTTCACACAAATGCTCGTGCCAGCGCCTCTTCTTCTCCGGGGGCAAGGAACGTAGTAAGTCATGAAGAGTTCTGTTGAAGCGTTCCACTTGACCGTTGCCTTGAGGATGATAAGCTGTGGTACGTGATTTGGTGATTCCATAAAACTTACATAAGGCTGAGATTACCTCTGACTCAAAATTGCGTCCACGGTCACTGTGAATTCTCTGAGGTGGTCCATAACGCAGAAACCACTCGTTTACTAATACTCGTGCCACAGTTTCTGCCGTCTGGTTACGGGTAGCACAAGCAACACTGAACTTGGTGAAGACGTCAGTGATCACCAACACATCTTCCAAGCCATTGGATGACGGTTCAAGGAGGGTGAAATCTATGGCCAAGATTTCAAGAGGTCTGGATGCTGAAATTTTCCCCAGCGGAGTATGGATGGGTACGTATGGCATCTTTGATAGTGTACATCGGGAGCATTGTTCTATCCAGGTAAGTATCGATGAATGCAGGCCCGGCCAGTAAAAGCGTGATCTGACCAAAAGTTCTGTCCTTTCCAGTCCTTGGTGACCCATGTTGTCATGGAGGCGACGAAGAATCTCATCCCGGAGGCATTCAGGGACTACAACCTGTTGAACTTCACCCTTTACTTGATCAATGATTTCTCGAAGCAGCACGTTGCCTTTAATTGCTAGTTTGCTCCATTGTTTCAAAAGGATTAAGGTTTCTCTGGACATCGTCGAACGTTCTTCCTTGGATGGTTTCCGACCAAGCTTCATATATTTCAAAATAGTTCCTATCCCAGAATCTTTCTGTTGCAACTCGGCGAGTTTACCTTCACCAAATACTGGGAATGTAGATATAGCATTTATCCTAACTTGTTTGGGGCATTCTTCTGTTACTTTTTCGGCAACTTCCTGAGGAACTGGACTGGACTGTATGATTGCCGATAACTGATCAGTGACTTCATCCCTGTTGTGGTCTATCCTTGAGAGAGCATCGGCATTGAGGTTATGGCGTCCGGGTCTGTATTTAATATCAAAATCAAAAGACGCTAAGGCAGACGCCCAACGCTGTTCAATGGCAGGCAATTTTGATTTGGTTTGAAGGTAAGTCAAGGGATTATTATCGGTGAATATGGTGAATTTGGAACCTAGCAGATAATCCCGGAACTTTTCCGTTACGGCCCATTTTAATGCTAGTAGTTCAAGCTTCTTGCTGCTATAGTTTTCCATATTCTTTTCGCTACCTCTTAGTCCACGGCTGGCGTAGGATATAACTCGCAATTTGTTTCCTTGACGCTGTGATAATACAGCCCCGAGTCCCTGGCTTGAAGCGTCAGTCTCAAGGATGAAAGGCAGAGTAAAATCGGCATAGCCCAGGATAGGTGCGTTTACAAGTTTCAATTTCAGTTTGTCGAAAGAATCTTGACATTGTTGGTTCCACATTCACCCTAATCCAATGCTCCTTGACTTGGCGTTCTTGTTTCCATTGGTCCTAATACATTCTGATGCAAGCTGGTGTAGAGGTGTAGCGATCTTCGCAAAACCTTCGACAAATCGGCGGTAGTAACTCGCAAAACCCAGAAATGACCGGAGTTCTTTAACTGTTGTTGGTGTGGGCCAATTGGTAACGGCTGAAGTTTTTCCAGGGTCAGTTTGAATACCCGCTCCTGAGATTCGATGACCTAAATATACTACTTCACACTGGAAAAAATGGCATTTTTCAGGTTCTAGCTTCAGACCAAAATCTTGTAGTTTCTGGAAAACTACTTCCAAACGCTGTAAGTGTTCGTCTAATGTCCGAGAATAACACAAAAGGTCATCAAGGTAAACAACAACAGAGTTAAATAATTCATCTCTCATGACATGGTGCATAAGCCTTTGATAAGTAGCGGGCGCGTTCGAGAGACCAAAAGGCATTCTGTTGAATTCATATAACCCTAGGGGAGTCGTGAATGCCGTCTTTCGTTTGTCATCCTCTTTGACCTCTACTTGATAATATGCTGATTTCATATCCATAGTGGAAAATAACTGTGATCCAGATAGAGCATCCATCGTTTCTTCGATCCTGGGGAGAGGATATGCGTCCCTTCTGGTCTGGGCATTTAATAATCTGTAGTCCACACATACTCTAAGGTCGCCGGATTTCTTTCGGACGAGGACTATTGGACTTGAATAGTCGCTGGTACTTGGTCGTATGATACCTTTTTTCAAAAGCTGTTGAAGATGTTCTTTCACTTCTCCTATTTGATTAGGGGCTATGCGTCTATACGGCTGCTTGACTGGTTGATGATCAGTGGTTGGTATGGTGTGCTTGATGACATCACAATGTCCTAAGTCATCCTCACTGTTGGCAAAAACCGAAGAATATCTGACAAAAAGTGACTTTGCTCGTTCCAGTTCTTCAGGTGTCCCTTTTAAATTGGACAAATCTAGCCCTTGAGGAAGACTGTTTCCTTCATTGCTGCTTTGATGAACATTGGAAAGTGGCTGTGTGTTGGTGTCTTTTAAATCTACTGTCTGTCTTGAAATAAAAATTTCTGTACTGGATATATTGATATCAACACCATCACTCTCGATTTCTGTCTGCTTGATGGTTCCTAAGCGAGTTTTGGCCTTTAATGTGACAGTGTTTTTGCTGAAATTGACGACCCTAACATAGAAACTAGGTAGTGTGGAGTCTACCAATGTTCTGCTAACTTGCAAATTCCCAGGAAGAGGAGTTGGTAATGGTTCCACAATGGCACAATGTCCACAAACTTTTCCTCTTGCCCTTACATCTATTTCACATTCTGGTGGTATTACTGTTTCTTCAGCTATCCGAACAAATCCTGAAGAATATACGGTTTCATTAGCAGGAAACATTGCTGAGTATTTCGGGAGAAATTGAAGTACATTCGTGCCAAGTAGTCCAGGTAAGATCTTTTTCCTGTGTTCCATGTTGTCTTTCATGACTAAAACGCCACGATTAGGTATCAACTGCCCATCAACTTCTACGTCTACTTCCAGATATCCAACATATGGCACTTCTGTGTTATTGGCGGCTCGAACTGTTAACCAGTTCTTTGTTTTACAAAGTTCTCCGACTCTGTCTTTAAGATGATTGTTGAAAAAGCTTTCAGTAACCGTCGTTACCATGGATCCAGTATCAACTAAACATTCAACTCTAATCCCACCAAAGCTAGCAGTGGCAAAGGGTGCTTTGCCAACTGTCCTGTTGTACCATTCACTTTTGGAGCTGGCTGATTGTCCCACTGTCTCGCTCCTGACAGAAGGACCTAGTTGTTTAAATGGGCTTGGCTGGCATCTTGGCGTTGCTTCCTTTCCAGCCACCGCTTGTATGATCGGCAATCAGCCTTGAAATGTCCAGCTTTTTGACAAAAGAAACATTTCGTCTCAGTCTGTGTATTGGTCGAAGACAACTGAGCAAGGATTTCACCTTGTCGCTTAAGCTGTGCCACAATATGCTGCTGTTGTTGTTGGAGCTCGGTGAGCAAATTTTCATGGTTGTGGGCAACATCTGTATTGATTTGCATTTGCATAGGTTCCAGATCAAAAGGTACAGGAATGTCCTCAACATATGTACTCATTTCTGAGCTTCTTGCTTTTCGTTGCTGCTGCTCAGGGATCCCAACTTCAATTTCGATACAATACTGCATAGCTATTTCCCTAATCTCTAGGAAAGAGATATCCCGATTGTGTTTTACTTCTTTCTTTAATTCCCACCTGAGTCGCCCATCTCTAACATGTTCTCTGAATTGTTCACGGAGCATTATATCCCTATTTTGAATTCGCTCAGGGTCAACGCGGTTTAATCTATCCAAAAATTGAACAAGTGCATGTGAAAAATCATACAAAGACTCATGCTCATGCTGTTGGCGGTTGCAAAACGCAGTAAGCAACTGAGAGCCACTAAACCGTTCACCAAAAAATTGGCGCAAAGAAGTAAAAAATATCTTCCTCAGTACAACTGAGCCTACATTTCATTTCCGTACGAGCTCGACCATCTAATTTAGACTTAAGAAAATCTACGGCTTCAGTGCCACTTAAGGATTGACTTCGAATGGACGCCCTAGCATCCTCAATCCACTCATCAACGGGGGTATCCCCTGAGAAACGACGCAGTTTCCTTTCTTTAGGTATTACGACGACAGTTTGTTGTGATTTGTTACGCAACTGTTTTATTGTCTCTTGGTCATTTGACTGTGCTAGTTCCATTTCTGCTAACTTTGCCTTTAGGGCTAACACCTCGGCATCTGCCATTTTAAATATTTTTTCCGATTAAACGTTCTTCTGTACCAAATTGTTTAAATGGCTGTAAACTTACAGGTCGTCTCTGGAAGGATTGCGTCTGAGTATCAGTAGGGCCCGGAACACACAGTTAGACTATACATAGTTGACCACCATATTGCTATTCATCATCCCACTTCTGACACCAAAAATGTAGACAAGACTAACTCCAACAAGTCATAATTTGGTTCGAGATGTTTACTTCGTCCTTGAACTTCTTAATAATACAGAGTTTTTGTCTACGGAAAAAGGCTATGATGAATGCAATGGTTTTAAAAATGGTAGTTACTCTAGTGGTAACTAAGGTGGCCAACTAGATGTATAGCTAACACATCTGAAGAAAATAGAAAATAAACATATTATAGTATTTCCTTAGACAATCTTGTTATCTCATTAGAAATAATTTTCTTAAACTTTTACTGTTTTGTTCTGTTGTTATTATCATAAATTGTTGTAAGCATAACTTGTATGACATTATCAGGTTTACGAACAATACATCAGAACAATTAACCATATTTAATTGGCTTAGACTAATTTTACATATCGTTACCATATAAGTCTGACTAGCAAATACTTAAATAGTAATGTCGTAAAGACTCGCACCTGCATTACACAGAAGACTGAAATACTGGAACATACAGATTGACACATCGTCGCACAGGTCACACCTGAATATCAGAATGGTAAACAATATTCAGAAATGTGATGGGATGTAGAATCCCTGCATTTATACTTAATTAAGCCTACATTGTGAACATTAACATCTGTTAATCAGAACCTGGAACTATATATGGGAACCGTAAGATTAAACAATACTCAAAGAACTATAAACTAACCTGGTTATGAACAACCAACCTACTTGTAATAACTAGCCTAATCAGCTAAAATGAATATAGGTCAATTACCTATCAACAAACAGTATTTAAACATCTAAGAGAAATAGGCAAGTAAAAAAAGTAAGAAACAAGACAATAATCATGAAATACTATAAAGGTGCTACTCGATCATCGAGCATTGAAAATGCTATCTACTGACGAGAAAATTAATTAATTAATTAATAGTGGCAAGGTTAATACCAAATGCAAATGACCCTACGTTGTTATCGAATTGACTAGTAAATGTGAAAAATGCAAATTAGTCATCATCAAGGCAACACGAAGCATGTGCCTGTTAGATACATACAATATCTAGTTAATACTGAACCTTCACATAAAACTTATATGTAAAATATTCCTGACAGCTAAACATCATCCTGAGCCTTAAAAATGTTCAGTAACATAACTACCACGGTGCAAAGACTAACACAAATATGCCTACTTCAAATGCCTTGGAATATATGCCCAACATAAGGCTGGTTCAAACCATGGCTACTTGTACATTACCGAGTAAAAACAGACCAATGTCACGTGATATATGTATATAGGTATGTTGTCAAAAATTAGCATAGTTCTACCACAAACGTACCAAAAACAAATATTTACATGTTGTGGCAAATAAAATGTACCAACCTCCTAAGTCTGGAACGTCAGACTGACACTCAGGCTAGAAGCACAAAGGGTTAACTGGTATATACCACTCAGTATTACACAACTCGACTGAAATAAGTCGTTTAACAAAATATATATTTCTAGTAACCTTTTCTGCTACACAATAGCTGTTAATTATCAAAAATACTCGTAATCTTAGAAGTTAGAGCACCACAAGAACTTACAAGTCAAATTTACATAAATGTAAAGCAACAACGGTCCGTTAGATTACTGTTTACATTACGAGAAGTTCAATTACCGTGACGGCTAATCAAATACACATTTAAAAGAAAGAATTAACCTTAACCACAACTTGACATATGTCTAGATTGAAAGTACAGAGGTTTATGAATATATATGTACGAACCTGATATCCAACATCTCCTTAATAACATGGCAAAAAACAAAAATAGTTTTCTGGAAACTACGACAGTACAGCGTTTCCGGGACTACAAAATGGGGGTAAGGGACATAACTCTGGCATGACAAAAGGTAAAAAAAATTAAAGAATGACAGCCTTATCTTATTTAACATGAGATTGCTAGCATTGTTACACTTGCATTAGTTTTGAATAACCATCCAGTCAAGTTGTTCAAGACTGTTGAAAAAATAAACAACAGTGCACTGTCATTATTATGTAGTGAATTTTTTATAACATAAATTATAAAGTTTTATTTTAGATGATGAAAATAAAACCTTGGTGAAGATGCACTTAGAGCAGTTTTACACCAAGTATTATACTGAATGGTTTTCTATGTCACACTCAATATTATTTCATTTATATGATTGATTGTTTGGTGTTTTGCGCCGCACTCAAGATTATTTCACTTATATGGCGACGTTGCCAGTTTTATTGTGGGAGGAAACCGGGCTCTATGCCTGTAGGAAACCCACGACCTTCCGTTGGTAACTGGCAACCATCCCACATAGGTCGTTCGAGTGAAAACCCAGTCAGAAAATTCTCCAATTTTTTGGACTGAGTGGGAATCGAACCTGCTACCTATTGGTGGAATTCATTTATATGACTTTGTTGCAAATTTAGATCGAGAGGGGTACATCATTTAAAATGTTCTCCGTATTACATACAGTTTGACATTTGATTAATTGGAGAGTAGACCAAATAAAGTGGGGTGGATTGGAATGACTTGACAAGTAAAATACCATTCTTCAAGTATATAGATGATTTGTAAATATACAAAACTATTTCTTACTATACTATTTACGAAATTAAGCCTCTTGTATATGTACTTACTATTCGTATGCTTGTCCATTTGCATTCCACATTTACTACCTGTCCCACAATGCCAGTCAGTCACAGAACAAATCCACGCTTAGACTCAGAGTTAGAAGTTCGACCAAGAGTAGAAATAAAACAGGTCGAGACGACAAGAGACGTTTTGTGGAAGATCTATTGGCTTCTAATTTCACCTTCAAATAAAACAAAAAATCACCAATAGTAAGGAAGTACAGGACAGATATAAATTGCCTTTTTTAATAAGCTAAAACCACTGTGAAATAACACCGACACTCGATTTCGATCGACGTGTCGTTGTTGTTGTGATTTGCACACACTCAGCTTGCACTACGAGGCTGGTATTTCATTTAATCATCCAAAGATTAGTCAGTCGCAAATCTACGTTGGTTGCATAATTCCTATTATTCGACAAAACAACAAGAAATCAAGTGAAAATCAACTTACGCTTTGATATTCCTTAGTATTCGAACAGCTCCTTTCAAACATGTGACTTTGTTATGACAAGCAGACGGAAGACTCTACTGCGCATGTCAAGGCGGAGACTATAGAAATTCGTTTCGATAATTGACAGATGAACTTCATGAAGGAAGTTTAATTTTTACTCTAATTACTTAATTAAATCAATGAAACATTGGGTCATTAGCTAAGTTTGCCCACAACTCTCATTTACCACTTAAAACGATTGTGATTTGGACAAAGCCTATAACTTTACTGAAGCTCGTGGCCCTTCCCGCTTTAATGTAAATTATGTATATAGTATATGCATATACTAGAACTGCAATAAGACGAAATGACGAAATGAAATGACGAAATGAAACTATAGCCCTTACATTAAATGTATTCTGCGGTCAAGTTGCATACAATTCTATTTAATTAATTTACTCTCATACACAAAAAAAATGTAAGATTAATGTATCACGCTTTGTTTTCAGAATGCTTCTCACTTATGTTACGAAACAGCATCAGAGAAAATATTTGATCGTTTTTATCATAAACTTGATGAGTGAGTTGATTATTGTGTGTAATAGAACAGTTACTGCTGCCACATAAATCAAGTTAATGGACGAGATTGCGTGAAGACAAACAATCCAGTTGGCATGAACTGCAAAAAGTTTGATTCTTCAAACTTACGTCACGCCAATGAGTTAAACAAGCCCCGGTTTTGGAGAGGCGCGTTTAAAGGGGTGGACACACCAGGCCAATTTTCGGAGAAATGACATTTGTACACAAGCTGGTCGAACAAAGCAATTCCATTAAAATACATTTTGTAAATAATACACCCAACTACGGCTGAAAGTATAACTATAGCGTCTTTAAATTGTAGGGAATTCCCTTAAACGGCAAGACTTCCTGCATAGACTAAATAAGAATAATTTTCAGATATGCTGCTTGCAAGACACACATTTTACGGAAGAAAAATATGAGAAAATAGAATTAGAATGGGCAGCAAAGTGTATTTTTTCATCACATACTAGTCAATCCCGAGGGGTTGCCATTTTATTACAAAATGACTTTGACTACAAAATTGTAAATGTGAAAAGTGACAATGAGGGAAATTTGTTGGCTATAGATATTGTTATACATGCTGTTAGACTAACAATTGCAAATTTATATGGACCTAACAGTGATAGACCAAACTTCTTTGTTAATATTACCAACATGGTTGAAGAATTTGGCAATGAATATGTAATTTTCTGTGAAGATTGGAATTTTGTGCTAGAACCTGAAAAAGATCTTGAAAACTATTTGCATGTAAATAATCCTAACGCTAGAAATACTGTGTTAAATGCTATTGAAAAATACAGATTAATTGATCCGTAGGAAGAATTTGGGGTATGTAAAAGTAGGTTTACTTGGTGGCAACGAACTCCATTTAAACAAGCTCGTCTTGACTTTTTTCTAACATCTGCTGATTTTTATAGACAAAGTAGATATATTGCCAACATATAAGTCAAACCATTCATTAATACCCCTTATTTGTAAATTCAATAAATTGCAAAGAGGTAAGGGCACATGGAAGTTTAATAATAGTTTATTAAAGGGCCAAACATATCTTAATATTGTAAAAGAGGTTATCAGTAGAACCATAGAACAATATACTGTAAAAGTTGATCCTCCTGAAAAAGAAAGCAAAAACAACCTTGTTATTGATGATCAGCTATTATTCGAAACCTTACTCTTGCAAATTTGGGGTAAAACTATTGAATATTCAAGTCGTATAAAAAGGGAAGCTGCTGAACAAGAAAATAATTTGGAACAAGAAATTAACATTATAGATTGATTGATTGATTAGAGTTTAACGCCGCGCTAAAGATTATTTCACTTATACGGCGGCGAAAAAAAAAATTAAATCATCATCACATTTTTTACATCAAAAATACATTGGAACTGAAAAATGACAGAAACAGAAATAATAAAAACTGGTAAAACACTGTAAATCATTTTCGGAGATTAAAAACAAGAAATATCACAATTATCTCCAATGGAGCAACAATAAACTATTTATATAAATAACTATTTTTATAATATACAGATTTGTAAATATGTGTTTTTGTTCTGATAGAGTGTAATGTTAACAGATAAGTTTATACCATAATAATAAAAAATTTGCTCCAGGTTAGTCGCCTTTACGATCAAGCTTGCCTGGGAACTGTGAGCCAATTCTTATCCCGCGGAACTCACACGGGGGCCCAAGGATTAGTCGCTTCTTACGATCAAGCACCTTGGGAAGGCTGAGGGTCTATTCTTATCTCCCCGGAACCCACACGGGGGAACATTATAGAAGAAGAAATAAAAAATGATAGATTTGACCTTTTTTCCACACTTGAACATTCAAAAAATCTTTGGAGATTTTACGTCAAATAAAATTGGAAGGTGTGATGCTCTGCTCTAGAACCAGGCAGCTTGAGTACGATGAAAAACCAACAAAATATTTTTGTAGTCTGGGAAAAACCAACTTTATTAACAAAACTATGCAACGGCTAGTAACAAAAGAAAAAGAGATATTAAATCAAAAGGATATCCTGAACGAGGTTGCACATTTTTATGAAAATTTATATCATAAGTGTGAGTCTGATTTAGAAGACATTGATTTGAGAAGCTTGCAATTAGGAGATTTCCCTACTTTAGACCAAATTACAAAATAAAATCTGGAAGGACCTATCTCCGCGACGCAAGCACTTAAAGCCGTTAACAGTTTAAAAAGAGATAAAAGTCCCGGTATAGATGGTTTTTCATCTGAATTTTACAAAATTTTTTGGGTCGACATTGTATCCTCACCGGACATAAATAAACGTGACCTTCATTACATTGACGCATGCGTCAATATATTTGACAGCTGTCAAATCGCCGGAGATTCGCATCAAATCGCGTGTCCACATCGTTCGGTTCCCAAGCAGACTCGATATGTACTCCGATCAAAAGGTCGACTCTAGACAATCTAAAGGCCGGAGAAGAGTTAAAATTAAAGAGTAGTTGATTGACGACAGAAGTGAGGATACATTTGAACATACGAAAGTTGTCAAGCGTGAAGCTGGCGTAAACACACGAGTTAATGTTGACAGATAAGTTGTTTATGTATATTTAAATGTTTTCATTTATCACGGCATTTTACGTCTCTTCTTTAAGACACATATTGTAAATTAGCGTCTAAGATATTTTTTTGTAATTTGGATTAATTTAGTAAGACAGGGTGCATTTATTTTACAGACAGAACAGATCAATATCAATCTAGCTGGGTTGACGTTACTGTATTTATCATTTTCATCGCTCGCTGCTACTATCGTTGTATGTTCCTACCCGAATTGCAAGTGATATTTGACAATGCACTGCTTCAAAAATCGTTTAGATGTTTCCTGTCACAGTTTCTTATCTTTCATGAGAAGGTGTCTTAAGTCATAGTGCATGGGCTATCTTTTGTTATGTAACACAACAATTATTCGCCTTACAGGTAAAGGCACACTTGCCGCGAAAATCAGGAATATTGTTTACATTAAAAAAGAAAGTCCGTTTTCTGTATTTTTCTCAGACAATATAAGTTAGGAACTTTCTATTTTTACCAAAATTTTAAAGTTTGGACGTCACTTTGTATTTTTAATTTGAATTTGAAAATTTGAATTGTTAAGTGCCCGTAACGTAAACAAACCAAGCTGCCCCTATTGGCGATTTTATGTTTCAGTCAAGTGAGTGAACTAACGGCACAGTATAATTTTACGTAGGCCTATTTATCTGAGAAATACAGACTGACGATCGGTTAACAGCGACTGGAAAAGCCTGCTGATAATTGTTTGAGTGTAAACCACAGAACAAAAAGGCCTGAAATGAGGGTAATCCAACACGATAGTTAACCGACACTGATCGTTGTTGTTGTAATCAGGCTTCGATTCTTCGTTTGTTTTTCACCCCATTTCTACATTCTAAAGCTAACTAGGCATGTTTTATGTGTCCTATGTTTAAGTTTAGTTGTATTAGTCGTAGTAAGCTCATGTAAATTGGTTTTCTTAGCAAATTTAAACAGGCTACGGCGGCAAGTGGGCCTTTAACTAAGGTTTGAATGTACCCCTTCAACGATCTTCTGTGTCTTTTAGCATAAATTAGTACACAAAGAATGAAGCACAATAAAAATACCCGACAGCAAACTATGGAATTTGCAATGTTGACCATAAGATGTTGCATGATCCATCCAAACACGAAAAGTTAATCTCCTGTTGAACTATATATTCGGCAATTAAAAGTCCCATCTGATTAAAGTGGCATGAGCTGCAAAACTTCACACTTTTTTCATAATTTCTGATCGCCACGGCAGTAAAAAGCTTTGAAGGCCAACGAAAAACTAAATGATTGGCGTTGGAATGAGGAAAGCACATACAGTATGTGGCCTGTACGAACCGGAAACGTGTTTAAAAATTTAAATAATCGGGACGACCATTTATTCATTCTAAGCCAAAGTTAGTTCAGAACAATACTTTATCGTACATTTTCAAGTCTAGAAGCACTATAAAGCTTCTGAAGTATACGTCTTGAGAAAAATAGCCAATAATTTCAACAATCTGTTTTAACGTCAAAATATCAACATTTTTGCAGCTCAAGCCACTTTAAAATCTTTAATATATTTCGTAGAATGTAAATACGCATTAAAATTTGTATAGTATATAAAAACCTATTCAATTATAAGCATTTAATGAATTGATATATTGATATTTTTGTAGTTCGTTAGCGTATAGTGACGTTACTGGATGTATGCAAAACCAAAAAATGCTGCAGCCCCAAATGGGAACCATTAGTACATAGCAAAAGCTACATAAATCGAAATTGCCCATGAAGTTGGTCATTCAATTGAGATCTGGGTTTTAATGTTTTTATCAGGTACACGATCGCACAGACGTTGCAATTCAAAACTTCAAAACATGTCACATGCAAAATGCTGTATCTTCAAACTGTATACTCCAGCGGCTGTAACCAATGCAACAGAAAATGCCGGGTAGACGAATGGCCAAAGCAGTAAAGTGGCAAACTATTTGCTACTTTAAATTGAAAAACATTACTGGGCAATGGGTCCCTTTAAACTCAGCTCTTTTTCTGTGTATTTTACATAAAATACATAATTATGGCTGAAATAAAGAATTTGCACGATCAGTAGGCCTAATTCATATTGAAGTTATCCGTAGATATGGACAAAAAAAAGGATTTATTCAAATATGGCATACAAACACAATTACGTTTTGACAATTAAGCTGTGCAAGCAACGGCATATATCCGATAAACTGGAAAATAAAAAGCGTTTGGTACTCACAATAAATACAAACACTGAATGGATTTGGTTTAGTTCAGCGGTTCACTCATAATGTAATTCAATATTATATATTGTCATCGTCACAGATCTGCCGGTCAATACGGTTGTCCGATGACCTGTGACAATGTCATTAGAGATCATTCGGATTAATTCAAATTGCGTTAAATGACTATCAATGTTAGAGCTGAATTAGTTAGTGTATCTTAGAATGTGGGTATAACACTATTCTCGTTATTTTGTTGGGATTACCCTTTTAAAATACTCCACTTAGTCACGCTCTATTCACATAATTTAAAAGCGTTCCTGAGAAAACTACAAGGATTTAACATTATAGAAGAAGAAATAAAAATGGTAGATTTTACCTTTTTTCCACACTTGAACATTCAATAAAATCTTTGTAGACTTTACGTTAAATAAAATTGGAAGGTGTGATGCTCCCGCTCTAGAGCCATGCAACTTGAGTATGATGAAAAACCAACAAAATATTTTTGTAGTCTGGAAAAAACAACTTTATTAACAAAACTATGCAACGGCTAGTAACAAAAAGAGATAGTAAATCAAAAGGATATCCTGAACGAGGTTGCAAATTTTTATGAAAATTTATATCATAAGTGTGAGTCTGATTTAGAAGACATTGATTTGAGAAGCTTGCAATTAGGAGATTTCCCTACTTTAGACCAAATTACAAAATAAAATCTGGAAGGACCTATCTTCGCGACGCAAGCAATTAAAGCCATTAAAAGTATAAGAGATAAAAGTCCTGGTATAGATGGTTTTTCATCTGAATTTTACAAATTTTTTGGGGTCGACATTGGTCAATTTTTGGTAAAATCCATAAACCATGGTTATTTCAAAAATTCCTTATCAGTTACGCAAAACCAAGGCTTCATAATTATTATTCCCAAGAGAGATAAACCATGGCAATTTATTAAAAACTGGCGCCCAATAACACTGCTTAATGTTTCATATAAAATTGCATCTACATGCATTGCAAATAGACTGAAGTCAGTGCTTGACTTTCTCATTAATGAGGATCAAAAAGGATTTGTGAAAGGTAGATACATCGGTGAGAATATTCGCTTACTTTGCCATTTATTACACTACTCCGAAAGGGAAAAAATACCAGGCTGCTTATTATTAATTGACTTTGAAAAAGCTTTTGATACTATTTCGTGGAAATTGATTTCTAAAGTCTTGTTACTGTTTAACTTTGGTCCATCTGTAATAAGCTGGGTGAAATGTCTTTATGGAGGAATAAACTCCAGAGTTATTCAATGCGTTTTTCTATCTTAGGTGTTCTCTTCATAGAGAGGCTGTAGGCAAGAAGATCCTATATCACCTTGTATTTTTATCTTATGTGCCGAAATCATGGCCATCCTTATCAGAAATTAGCATTAATCAGAATTAATGGCATAAGTGTAAGGGAAAAGAAATACAAAATTAGTCTATTTGCTGATGATGCCACAATGATTTTAGATGGCACTGAAAAAACTTTACATGAAACCTTTGATACTTTAAAACTCTTTGGATCAATATCCGGGTTAAAACTCAATATTGGTAAAACAAAAGCTGTATGGTTTGGGTCACTTACAGGTAATACTGATACACTTTGGGACACTTACAGGTAATACTGATACACTTTGCAAAAATTACGATTTACAATGGGACCAAAACTTTAAACTATGAGGAATAAATTTCTGTAGAAACAGGGAGGAGATGGTAATGAGAACCTACAAAGACAAATATAAAGAAATATGTAACTTATTAGAAAACAAGAAAAAAAGATCATTGCCCGTATTAGGACGGGTAACGGTAAGAAAAACATTAGCGCTTCCAAAATTAACAATATTATTTTCCTGTTTACATAACCCTCCTAACTGGTTACTACATGATATACAACAAACTTTTTTTAAAATTTATCTGGAATAAAAGAAATGATAAAATTAAACGTTCGGTTATGTACCAAGACTATAGTGAAGGTGGTGTTAAGATGATTAATGTTCATTGGATTATTAAAGCCATTAAATGCACATGGTTCAGACGTATGCAAAACAACTCTGAATTCTGGTGTAATCTTTTCTTAAAAAAAGGTCAACTAGCAATAAATATTACAGACTATGGAAGTCAAGCCTTACATGACATAGTAATAATCCATTCTGGAGAGATCTTCTGAATGCATGAAGTGATATACTTATTGGTTTTAAAATAGAAGATAAGAGAACACAATGTCTGTGGTATAACGATCGTATATCAATAGGAGGTAAAACAATATGTATCAGTTGGTATAATCAAGGTATAATCAAGGAATTTACTGGGTAAATGACTTGATTTCACCCGATGGGGATTTTCTGTCTTTAATAGAGTTTCAAAGATTGTTTAGAGCCAAAACAAACTTTTTACAATACTATGGTATTATAAGAGCTATTTCAAGCTATTTTTCACCCAAACCTCTTGTTAGATCTGTTTATCGAGGATATCCAGGCCATTATCGATTCTTGTTCAAATTTAATAAAGGTTGTAGAATCTTCTATAATATATATCGAGAAAGATCTATTGTATCACCAGCTTCACATCAAACATGGACACAAATGTTTGGTTTATTTGAGGATTTTAGTTGGGAAGAGATTTGTTCTCTTCCTTCTAAAATATCACTTAACACCGATCTACAATTTAGAATATTAAATGGAATATTGGGTACAAATGATTTTTTTTATATAAGAATAATGTCAAAAGTTCCCCTTTGTGTGATTTTTGCGGAAACGAAATCGAAAATATAGAACATATATTTTGGAAACGTACTATCATTAAAAGACTATGGCAAGATATTTCAAAGTGGTTTAAAAATGTTAACTTATCGTTTGTGCTTGAAGGTAAACTAATTTTACTTGGCTGTCCATTGCAGTCCCCTCTGTTCAATGTTATATTATTAACAGTCAAGCAGTATATATATAAATGTAAAATGAAGAAAAAGGCCCCCCCCCCCCCATTTAAATGGGGTAAAAAAGCAATTCAGCAATTATACTCTTCTGAGAAATTCATGTATTATTCGAATTGCCAAATAGCCAAATTTGATAAACGTTGGGAACTATACAAATCATTAGTAAATATTGTTTAAGTATATCAAGACACATTTTCTTTTAAATGGATAAAGATAAAATGACAATCTATTGTTATCTGACTTCATTGTATATGTATTAGTATTGTTTATTATATTTTATTAATTTTTTTTTGTATTGCTTCGTCAATTGTGTCAATTTTTTTTGTCTTGTACTCTTTTTTAATGTAAAAAAATGTGTAGATTTATGTGACTACTTGTAATTTAAAAAATGGAATAAAAAATAAAAAAATTCTGGAATCCTTTTGTAACACATTGACAATGGTTACGCATCTCAACTATGGCAAGAACATCCGTGGACTGAGATTAAGTGCGGCTAGAAAATATATGCATAATGCAATATAACAGAATTACATACCAAGCCTTTTAATTTAAACTTTGATAATTCAGAACGATACAGGTATTGGTAGTGGTATTGGGAAATTTACACCAGTGTTTATGTCAAATAATTGTAAATATACAATATTTAGCTCAAATAACTTACGCCTCTTTCTTTGGAGAAGATATACAGCCGCAAATTTGGTTCAATATCACTTCTTTAACATGTTGGAGTTGTTCTGCGTTCTAGTTTCCAGAATAACGTTACTGTCAACCATACACGTACACTGTACTCCAGTCTTTTTGTTCGATTTAGCTTTTAGTTCATACGCTTTAATGACAAGCTTGTATCACTAGGTAAAATCAAGCGCAGATCAGAGCTCCACGAGTTCCACGAAGCACATCTGAAGCACTCATAATACATATAGTTGCCTTATCCGCCATTTAGACAAGATTGAGTATTAGATGGTCTGGGTTTGAAGGATTTGAATCAGCCGCGTGCTTACGTCATTTACACAGAAACGGCTGTACATGCACATTAACAATAGGAAAATCCTAGCCCAGCTTTCTTCAAGTTTCAATTCTTTCAAATCAATTCCCAAAATATCAGCTCATGTTTTGAGCTGATATTTTGGAAATTTATTTAAAAGAATTGAAACATTAACGAAAGTTACAATTTTCAATGTTCGTTTCGTGTAGAGCAAAAAGGCCAAATGCAAATTGAAAAATGGCCGTCATTTTGGATTTGTGTGTTGAAAAAATAGAAAACAAAAATTGAAAATTGAACGTCAAATTTTAATTTTCATTTCATTTGTTTTTTAATGTAGAAAATGAAAAATTGAACTTAAAAATGGTTGTTTCCAATTTTCATTTTGCAACGTCAAAACAGGAAAATTGAATTAACGAACGTTACACGAACCGAAAGTCAGGGCCCAGGTGTCTTTTTACAGAACAAAAACTCGACCAAAAGGTGATAACAGACGAAATGATAACATAAAGGCATAGCAAGTTTTGTCGGCTTAGTTGTTTTAGGCCCTTAGAGTTTTCGTCCCGCTAGATCTTGAATTCATCTTATGCAAAATTAAAATAGAACCCTTAATGTAAATTATGTATATAGTATATGCATATACTAGAACTGCAATAAGACGAAATGACGAAATGAAATGACGAAATGAAACTATAGCCCTTACATTAAATGTATTCTGCGGTCAAGTTGCATACAATTCTATTTAATTAATTTACTCTCATACACAAAAAAAATGTAAGATTAATGTATCACGCTTTGTTTTCAGAATGCTTCTCACTTATGTTACGAAACAGCATCAGAGAAAATATTTGATCGTTTTTATCATAAACTTGATGAGTGAGTTGATTATTGTGTGTAATAGAACAGTTACTGCTACCACATAAATCAATTTAATGGACGAGATTGCGTGAAGACAAACAATCCAGTTGGCATGAACTGCAAAAAGTGTGATTCTTCAAACTTACGTCACGCCAATGAGTTGAACGAGCCCCGGTTTTGGAGAGTCGTGTTTAAAGGGGTGATATTTTCCATGCGAATTTCCATTGTTGACAGTGAATTCCTAGTGTGTCCACTTCAGCGAATTTTTGTTAAGCGAATTTAGAACGCAAGATAATCTCAGCCAGGCACTTGTATCCTCACGTTTACAAACATCGCGTGACCTTCATTACATTGACGCACGCTAATAAATTTGACAGTTTTCAAATCGCCGGGGGTTCGCATGAAATTCGCCTAGTGTGTCCACTTTACAGGGGTGGCACACTAGGCGAATTTTACTCGCCGGCGATTCGGCCGAAACTCGCACAGCCGAATTCGCCTGAGAAGCAAGATGGACACACTTGGCGAATTTCATGCGAATCTCCGGCGATTTGAAAACTATCACATATACTGACGCATGCGTCAATGTAATTAAGGTCACGTTTATTTATGTCACGTTAGGAAATGTCTCTGCTATTGGCTGAGAATATCTTGTTTTATAAATTCGCTTAACAAAAATTCGCTGAAGTGGACACACTAGGGGAATTCACTGTCAACAATGGAAATTCGCATGGAAAATATCTAACATGATTGATGTCTGCGAATGGATTCGGCCGAGATTTGAACGAACTTCGCCGACCCGGTCACACCAGGCGAATTTTCATGCGTTTGATCCGGTCAATAAATTCGCAGTGAATTCGCATGAAAAACTCGCCTAGTGTGTCCACCCCCTTTTAGATAGTTTTGATAAGCAACCGATGCACATAAATTGCACTCATACATCCCGGCTATCTGCATTCTGTTCGTTAATAGCACACATTTACGGTTGGAACCGACCACTGGATTTACCGTCATTTTTTTCAATGCCAATCCTCATTTCGTAAGGTACAACAAAGGCTGATTTTTTCTTGAAAGAGAAATTTTTCTTTTGAACATCTGAATTTGGCAGCTCAAGCCACTGTAATTAATTGCTCACGTAAGTATTTATGCAAATGACAGATAGTCATAGGGCCCTTTTTACGTCCAAATTAATCAGCATGAACAAAATATCTTATTACGGTATCCCTGGTAGGTCACATTGCATTTTCATTTTGTCCGTTATCAGACCAGGTCTTCGATTCGTGTTACCAATTTTTTTAATTTAGCGTCAATTCTCATAAACTAAGTTGTTCTTTATAACATGTGTTTGATTCCCAAGCAGAATCGATATGTACTCCGCTCAAAAGGTCGACTCTAGACAATCTAAAGGCCAAACAAGAGTTGAAATTAAAGAATAGTTGATTTACGACAGAAGTGGGGATACATTTGAACATACGAAAGTTGTCAAGCGTGAAGCCGGCGTAAACACACGAGTTAATGTTGATAGATCAGTTCTTTATGTATATTTAAATGTTTTCATTTATCACGGCATTTTACGTCTCTTCTTTAAGACACATCTTGTAAATTAGCGTCTAAGATTTTTTTGTAATTTGGATTAATTTAGTAAGACAGTGTGTATTTATTTTACAGACAGAACAAATAATTAATCACAATATCAATCTAGCTGGGTTGACGTTACTGTATTTATCATTTTCATCGCTCGTTTCTGCTATCGTTGTATTTTCCTGCCCGAATTGCAAGTGATATTTCAAAATTCGTGTAGATGTTTCCTGGCACAGTTTCTCATCTTTCATGAGAAGGCGTCATAAGTCATAGTGCATGGGCTGTCTTTTCAGTTAACTAAGCTTTGAATGTACCTCTTATAGCGATCTTCTGTGTCTTTTAACATAACTTAGCACACAAAGAATAAAGCCCAATAAAAATGCCCGACTGCAAACTATGAATTTCCAATGTTGACCATACGATGCCATATAATCAATCCAAACACGAAAAGTTAATCTCTTACCTGTTCAATTATATATTCGGCAATAAAAAGTCCCATCTCATTAAAGTGGCATGAGCTGCCAAACTTAACACTTTTTTCATAATTTCTGATCGCCACGGCAGTAAGAATCTTTGAAGGCCAACGAAAAACTAAATGATTGGCGTTGGAATCAGCAAAGTCCATACAGTAGGTGGCCGGTACAAACCGGAAACGTGTTCGAAAAGTAACAAAATTTAAACAACCGGGACGACCATTCATTCATTCTAAGCCAAAGTTAGTTCAAAACAATACTTTATCGTACATTTTCGAGTCTAGAAGCACTATACAGCTTCTGAATTATACGTCTTGAGAAAAATAGCCAATAATTTCAACATTCTGTTTTAACGTCAAAATATCAACATTTTGACAGCTCACGCCACTTTCAAATATTTAATAACTCGTATTTCGTAGAATGTAAATACGCATAAAAATTTGTATGGTATGTAAAAACCTATTCAATTATAAGCATTTAATTAATTGATATATTGATATTTTTGTAGTTCGTTAGCGTATAGTGACGTTACTGGTGCAGATGTATGCAAAACCAAAAAATGCTGCAGCCCCAAATGGGAACCATTAGTACATAGCAAAAGCTAAATAAATCGAAACTGCCCATGAGGTTGGTGGTTCAATTGAAATCTGGATTTTAATGTTTTCATCAGGTACACAATCACACAGACGTTGCAATTCAAAACTTCAAAACATGGCACATGTAAAATGCTGTATCTTCTAATGACCAATGTCGCCTATAAAAACCATACACCAGCAGCTTTATCTAATGCAACATAAAATGTCGGGTAGACGAATGGCCAAAGCAGTAAAGTGGCAAATTATTAGCTACTTTAAATTGAAAAAATATAAATATTACTGGGCAATGGGTCTCTTAAGTTTAAACTCAGCTCTTTTTTCTATGTTTTTTAGATAAAATATATAATTATGGCTGAAATAAAGAATTTGCACGATCAGTAATTCATATTGACGTTATCCGTAAATATAGGCAAAAAAAGGATTTATTCAAATATGGTATACAGACACAATTACATTTTGACAATTAAGCTGTGCGAGTTCAAACGACGGCATATATCCGATAAACTGGAAAATAAAAAGCATTTGGTACTCACAATAAATGCAAACACTGAATGAATTTGATTTGGTTCAGCGGTTCACTCATAATGTAATTAAATGGAACATTATATATTGTCCTCGTCACAGGTCTGCGGGTCAATACGGTTGCCCGATGACCTGTGACAATGTCATTAGGGATTATTCGGGATTAAAATTGTGTTAAATGACTATCATTCCAGCTATGGCACATTCCTGAAAAATTGCAGAAATTCTTCTACCGATTTTGGGTGAAACGGGAATCGAACCCGGGTCCCAGAGTATGGCACCTATCGCCAGCACTAAATGCCGGCTGCCTTAATATCCATCCTGCTGATAGAGATGTTTGAAACTCGTTTGAAATAAGTATCTGTATATAAACTGGGACGACCATTCATTCATTCTAAGCCAAAGTTAGTTCAAAACAATACTTTATCGTACATTTTCGAGTCTAGAAGCACTATACAGCTTCTGAATTATACGTCTTGAGAAAAATAGCCAATAATTTCAACATTCTGTTTTAACGTCAAAATATCAACATTTTGACAGCTCACGCCACTTTCAAATATTTAATAACTCGTATTTCGTAGAATGTAAATACGCATAAAAATTTGTATGGTATGTAAAAACCTATTCAATTATAAGCATTTAATTAATTGATATATTGATATTTTTGTAGTTCGTTAGCGTATAGTGACGTTACTGGTGCAGATGTATGCAAAACCAAAAAATGCTGCAGCCCCAAATGGGAACCATTAGTACATAGCAAAAGCTAAATAAATCGAAACTGCCCATGAGGTTGGTGGTTCAATTGAAATCTGGATTTTAATGTTTTCATCAGGTACACAATCACACAGACGTTGCAATTCAAAACTTCAAAACATGGCACATGTAAAATGCTGTATCTTCTAATGACCAATGTCGCCTATAAAAACCATACACCAGCAGCTTTATCTAATGCAACATAAAATGTCGGGTAGACGAATGGCCAAAGCAGTAAAGTGGCAAATTATTAGCTACTTTAAATTGAAAAAATATAAATATTACTGGGCAATGGGTCTCTTAAGTTTAAACTCAGCTCTTTTTTCTATGTTTTTTAGATAAAATATATAATTATGGCTGAAATAAAGAATTTGCACGATCAGTAATTCATATTGACGTTATCCGTAAATATAGGCAAAAAAAGGATTTATTCAAATATGGTATACAGACACAATTACATTTTGACAATTAAGCTGTGCGAGTTCAAACGACGGCATATATCCGATAAACTGGAAAATAAAAAGCATTTGGTACTCACAATAAATGCAAACACTGAATGAATTTGATTTGGTTCAGCGGTTCACTCATAATGTAATTAAATGGAACATTATATATTGTCCTCGTCACAGGTCTGCGGGTCAATACGGTTGCCCGATGACCTGTGACAATGTCATTAGGGATTATTCGGGATTAAAATTGTGTTAAATGACTATCATTCCAGCTATGGCACATTCCTGAAAAATTGCAGAAATTCTTCTACCGATTTTGGGTGAAACGGGAATCGAACCCGGGTCCCAGAGTATGGCACCTATCGCCAGCACTAAATGCCGGCTGCCTTAATATCCATCCTGCTGATAGAGATGTTTGAAACTCGTTTGAAATAAGTATCTGTATATAAACTGGGACGACCATTCATTCATTCTAAGCCAAAGTTAGTTCAAAACAATACTTTATCGTACATTTTCGAGTCTAGAAGCACTATACAGCTTCTGAATTATACGTCTTGAGAAAAATAGCCAATAATTTCAACATTCTGTTTTAACGTCAAAATATCAACATTTTGACAGCTCACGCCACTTTCAAATATTTAATAACTCGTATTTCGTAGAATGTAAATACGCATAAAAATTTGTATGGTATGTAAAAACCTATTCAATTATAAGCATTTAATTAATTGATATATTGATATTTTTGTAGTTCGTTAGCGTATAGTGACGTTACTGGTGCAGATGTATGCAAAACCAAAAAATGCTGCAGCCCCAAATGGGAACCATTAGTACATAGCAAAAGCTAAATAAATCGAAACTGCCCATGAGGTTGGTGGTTCAATTGAAATCTGGATTTTAATGTTTTCATCAGGTACACAATCACACAGACGTTGCAATTCAAAACTTCAAAACATGGCACATGTAAAATGCTGTATCTTCTAATGACCAATGTCGCCTATAAAAACCATACACCAGCAGCTTTATCTAATGCAACATAAAATGTCGGGTAGACGAATGGCCAAAGCAGTAAAGTGGCAAATTATTAGCTACTTTAAATTGAAAAAATATAAATATTACTGGGCAATGGGTCTCTTAAGTTTAAACTCAGCTCTTTTTTCTATGTTTTTTAGATAAAATATATAATTATGGCTGAAATAAAGAATTTGCACGATCAGTAATTCATATTGACGTTATCCGTAAATATAGGCAAAAAAAGGATTTATTCAAATATGGTATACAGACACAATTACATTTTGACAATTAAGCTGTGCGAGTTCAAACGACGGCATATATCCGATAAACTGGAAAATAAAAAGCATTTGGTACTCACAATAAATGCAAACACTGAATGAATTTGATTTGGTTCAGCGGTTCACTCATAATGTAATTAAATGGAACATTATATATTGTCCTCGTCACAGGTCTGCGGGTCAATACGGTTGCCCGATGACCTGTGACAATGTCATTAGGGATTATTCGGGATTAAAATTGTGTTAAATGACTATCATTCCAGCTATGGCACATTCCTGAAAAATTGCAGAAATTCTTCTACCGATTTTGGGTGAAACGGGAATCGAACCCGGGTCCCAGAGTATGGCACCTATCGCCAGCACTAAATGCCGGCTGCCTTAATATCCATCCTGCTGATAGAGATGTTTGAAACTCGTTTGAAATAAGTATCTGTATATAAACTGTTGTCCGTTTTGTGTACGTATTACTCCTAACGATGGGCTGTTTTACTAAACGGCAAAATCAAGTTAAAATGAGTTACGTGTCATTCTTCGGATTGCTAATGGCGCTTTGACTTATTTGTTCTTAGACTTGTTTAATAATGTTTTATAACATTTCTGTAATATCAAGAAGGTTTTTGTATCCTAAAATAATTCTGGGCAATGACTCGTTCATCATGTTTGTCTGTGACATGACATCTTTCAATTGTTCGAATTTACCTAACAATGGCCTCAGAAAAAATAAGGCATGCGGTGGCGTCTTAAAAGATGTAGATTACCTTTTTAGACAAATATAGGAATTATTCATCCAGCGTCTATATAATTAAACACCCTGTCATAGTTCCCTGTATATACAGAAATAACAAATTCGTTTGATATACTCCACTTAGTCACGCTCTATTCACATAATTTAAAAGCGTTCCTGAGAAAACTACGATACCATTTGCGTTTCAGTATAACAAGGCCAACATCCATACAGCCAAGATAATAGTAGAATAATACAAACTACTTCAAAGCAAAATGGCTCGACCTCTGACCCAAAGGCCAGTCATTAAAATGATTGATTGATGTTAACGCCGCAGTCAAGATTACTTCACTTGTATGGAGGTTTTGACAGGATTAGTGGGGGGAAGAAACCGGGCTCATTGCCCAGAGGAAACCCCCGACCTTCGACAAGTACCAGGTAACTCTTCCTTTTTCAAGTTTTTTTGTTCAGCCTGAGTGTGATTCGAACCCGCGTCGCCTCGATGGAAGGTCTGCGTGGGACTGAGGGATGATCACTTTAACAAGTGTAACCCACTGGACCCCCGAGGCCTTCTTATAAAAAGAACAAGTGTTTAAAAGATATACAGTGATTGTGGCTAAACTCTGTCTGTCTTCTACCTAAGTTTTTCTAGGGAAACACAATTTTCACCTTTTCCCATGATCCTATGGGGTTCAATTTCAGTCTACCGACATTCTTGGCGTAGCTGAAGATTGTCAATGTATTGCAAAGTATTCTAGAAAATTTTTGTTTATTATAACAGCTTATGATTGAATATAAACGATGTAAATGATATACAAGATTTGGCTGTGTGTTTTATGATTTTTAAATATATAACCGTCGAAAGTCTTGTTTGGGTTAAGGTGTTAAATTCGGATATAAAACTGCCAACATTTTTTATTGCGTTCCACTCTGGGATTCAACAAAATGAACAACAAAAGGAGTTCGATATGAGAACTGTTTGAAGCTCTCTTTAAACGTGGGTTCCATTCTAATGAGAATTAATTAAGGCTTCACAACGAGATAAGCTTTTTGTGAACAACATAAGCTTTCGACAACAGTGATTGTGTCTTCACCAAGTGCAAATGAATTCAGTATTCAAAAACATTATTCTTTTTACAGGTGTTTATATTCATGTTTTGAAATATTAAATTCAAGTGCAATGGATATAGAAAATGTGCATCAAACGATTGCTTTGAACTAACAATGCCCTACACCGAACGAACGTTCGTCCCGGTTGTTTAAATCTCATTTTCCAACAGTGTTTCCGTTCATATTTATGAACACTAAAACACACGGGCACAGGGAAAATCTTCTTGTCTACATACAGAATGTGTCTCATTTCAACGTCATTTATTAGTTATTCAAGAAACTTCAGACCTTTTTTATCTTTTCAATCAGAAACTTTTTGACACAAGGCAGATTAAATCATGTCGCTTAAATCTATTTATATTTATCCCTTTGTTTCTCTACAGTGTCAAAAATTAAAAAGTCAGACGGACTTCGACAAGGTCATTAAATGGCACAGTCCCTCTTTACATTACGCTCATCTGTAAATAGTTGCATACTATAGTTTTTAATAATGATTAAAGATATAACGGGCGAATGGTTACCTTTATTGAGATTAAGAGTAATTGCGCATCATCTTCATTTAGTAACTTTGATTTATCTTTATTAGCATCTTTATTAAATCTAACAAAATAACGAAGGCTTCACCACGAAGTTTTGTGAGCAACGCAAGCTTTAAAACCCAATGTCGATCGACGATTTTAAATCATGGGAATAAATCCTATCTAAAAGAAAAGTGTGCAAAACGCCAGTTAAATGATTGATTAATTCTAATTTTAAATAAGATAAACAGTTCTTATATATTTTTGTTGTATTGAATTTGTATATATTTAGGGAAGCCTTCCAGAATTTAAAGGAAAAAAATCTCTTTGTCTTCGTAAAAGCGTATTATATCTCAATTTCGACTATTTTGTTCAAATTGCATTTTTATCTTAACATTGGCAAAGTAATTATGTATATTCGCATTGTTTATTAAATGTGTGAAACGGATAAAAATCTGAGAAACAGTACTGTTTTCGCTACACAACGTATATAAATACAAATATGTTTGAGCATGCCACAGACACCTCCCATAACCATTGTATGTGGCTTTTAGTTGATTACAAAATTTAAAAAACGAGAGACCCCTACATCTACAGTTGCATGCAAAGTTATTCAACGTATTGGAAAAGTTATCACTCACTAAGAAAATTCTACTCAAATTCTTTTCACAACAAAATCAGTGTCGTAAAAAGATTACATGAGCCACTATTATGAGATATTTGTGTAATTCAAGTCACATATATCACGCCCACATCACTGGGCTGTAGCAAAATTATTCAACCACCAGCGCCCCCCCCCCCCCCGCAAAAATAGATTTAAACACACAAATAATGCAAGTTAAGCGTTCTTTGTATAAAAATATAATGTACGCCTATCACAATTTTTCTTTACACAGCAACTATTTTCCACATACACCACAAATTAAAATAATCATAGTAAATTTTGAATATACAGAATTTTGAATAATTGCTCTTAATACAACGTGTCAAGATAATTCAACAATCTAACTTTGCTCCTCTTAAGTTGCTTCATACCACTAAGCCTGTCTGGGATTCTTGGCAGACGAAATCTTAACACTGGATCATTTCATGGATATGTTTATTAGGATATAGGCATAACCAAACACCGGGGTGATAGGATACGGCGTATTATACAAACGTTTGTCTAAAGTGGCATGAGCTGGCAAAATTCAGACTCTTTTTCTAAATTCTGATCGTCAGGTAAAATGAAGCGTTTGAATTACCTTACCCAACTAAATGATTGATTTTGAAATAAAATATATTGTTAGACCAAGTAACCAGTATGAATCGAATTTGTGGAAAAATAACAGACAGAATTCAAACAGCGGGTTGCATGAGTTCATATTAAGGTGTGTGATGCTCATAAACAGAACCTAAACGTACATCCCAGAAAGAGAAAGCTCTTATTTGATACTTCTTGATAAAATTGACTAATAAATAGCAAATAATGTTTTAACTGAATTTTCCCTTTATTTGGTAACTCGTGTTGGTTTAAGTTGATAAATACTTCTCTGAACATGTTTAGCATGTTATTATAGTTAATTAACTTAGTCCAAATAACAATAGACAACACATATTTAGAACGACGCGTAAAACTGTTTTTTAGATATTCTTTCGATTGATCCCACACAGTGCACTGATTTATTTATAATAGGTTAACTGGTGAACTTAACTTTGAAGAGCAGATCTTTGACAGCTTAAAAGGATTACCCTGAGCAAAATATATAAATCGAATTCTGAAATCACACATTATAAGTTTTATGGACTAACCATGATTATAGATAGGCTTGTTGACGTTCTAGTTGACTGAAATATGGCAGACGCAAAGTAAGTAACCGTAGCTATCCTTCAAAACCTGTTTTCGGGTGATGTTTTTTTCTATACCAAAATAACATATGTATAATTTGACGAAGTCTAAAAATGAAATACGAGACTTATTAACTTCTACGATGTATTGACTTTAAGGATTACCTTTCAATGTTTAACCTTGTCAGATTTCCACGGAATATTGTCTGAATACTAAGACGAGTAACTTAAAATATTTGTGAAAACTTTACATGAAGTGGCATGAACTGTTAAATATAGTGAAGAAATAGTTTTATAAAGTAGAAAATAAGAGCTCTACCTTGATACTTACCGAGAAGATTTTCGTTTAGTTAGGTTTAGAAGCAAAACAACTCCCAGAAATGAACTCATACATCAGACTGTTCGCATTTTGTCCTTTATTTTACCACTTCTTCTGTTCGCGCGTTTTACTGGCTTTACCAATATTTTTTGTTCAATGTCAATATTTTAGTTTTTCAAGGTATTACAATAGCTGAAATGCTCTTGACAATCAGAATTTATTGAAAAATTCTTAATTTTGGCATTGCTTGCCAATTTAATATTAGCTTTGTTTTAAAATATGTAACGTACAAGTCACACTAAAAAGAAAAGAAAAATTCGTGTGAAAAGCGTCTAAAACTCATAACCTTGTTCGACGCTTTACGACGATTGTGGAAATGTATTAGCGCTGTGCCGTGACATCAAATTCGACCTTTCACGTCACATCTCAGTACGTCTTTGTCACACTATGTTATCATAAACAGAAAAGGTTTGCACACATTTTCTTTTTAGCCCATACTATCAGATAGTAAATAATCTGTTCTTCGCAAATTTGTTGAGAAATATGTGCAACCATTCCGTTCACGAACATAATTATGCTTTTGTGTTTATATTAGAAAGAGGACATCTCGGGAGAAATCAAAAGCACGAAGAAACAATGAAAACTATGAAATTTACCAGCTTATGAATCTCCTTCCTTTATCAAATCAATGTCTTGGTAAAGTGGACAGGTGTTCAATTCTTCGACTTACACGATGTTACATCGAGCTTCGTAAATGTTTATCGGATGTACCTTTAACTTCAAGAATTGGACTAACTGGTAAAAATAATAGCATGTCCGCCTATAAGGCCAAATTTAAAGGCATCGAATATATTATATAAAGCTTATCAGTTTTTTTTGCAAGGTAGCGATTAGTTATAGCACTCACACTACTTACCAAAATAAAAGACCTGTGAAATCAACCTTAAGTTTGATTGATTGATTAATGAGATTATTTCATTCCGGGACGAACTCTGGCCTTCGGCGAGTAGGGCGACAAATTGAAGATCTACTCAAAATTTCTTGGATTTGTTCACCCATCGACGGAAGACCTGTGTCTGTCGGAGAGACTATCACTGTCGACTGAGCCACCGAGGTCCCCAATAATTTATGAATTTATGAACACTAAAACACACGGGTACAGGGAAAATCTTCCTGTCTAAAATAACCACAGAGACAAGTTTCTAATTGTGTTAAAAAGAGGTATATCATTTAGACCTTGATACCCCATCATAAGTTGTTGTAATAAAGTAAACCTATGATATTTCATTAGGTTGACGACTGACAGGAGCTTGGCCTAAGTCAGTAGAATTTTCTGGAACACTTTGATAAGATGTATGTTTGCATTAATGACGCTCTGTAAAATGAACCACGTATATTTAGTAACCACAGTAACGTGCAATACCTGTGAATTTAGGATATCATTTATTTTACATTGCCCTTAGATGAAGTGAGAGGGATGAAGCGAACAGAACTGTTGGATGACTTACATCTAAACTGTGCAGATGGGGTATACATTTTATTTTTCACTTAAAATAACAATTTAGATAAAATGCATCATATTTTCATTTAAGAAGCGTATCCTTCTGGTTTGAAGTAAAATTCTTTTGGTGGACGACGGTGAGTCTTTGTCCGGGCTCTAACTCAGTTGCTATTCAACTGGCAGCTTTATTACTCACAGTGAATATCCTTAGTGTACCAGAGGTGCGCACTGCCATGTTTATTTTGCGTTATTTTGAAGGCCATTGAAAAACTAAATGATTGGCGTTGGAATGAGGAAAATCCATACAGTATGTGGCCTGTCCGAACCGAAAACGTGTTCGAAAAGTAAACAAAATTTAAATAACCGGGACGACCATTCATTCATTCTAAGCCAAAGTTACTTCAAAACAATACTTAATCGTACATTTTCGAGACTAGAAGCACTACAAGGCTTCTGAAGTGTACGTCTTGAGAAAAATAACCTATAATTTCAACGTTCTGTTTCAACCTCAAAATATCAACATTTTGGCAGCTCATGCCACTTTAACTTTAATGTTGAAATACTAATAAAAAAGTTAGAAATTTCTTTGCATTTGAAACCCCAGGTTTATTCTATATTTTACATTTCCAACTACATGGGTCTAAGGTACATCGGATATGCCTTTAGTAGTTAAGCATAAAATAAATTATCCGAAATCGGAAGTTCAATATTCATAAATCAAACAATCAATAGTTTTGTCAATGAAAATGAAAGGATGGCCACTTTGAAACATGATTGCAGCATAAATGTGAACCAAAATAAACTGGAAAAAGACAAATGTTCAGTTACAGATACTACGTGGAGTAACATTGACTGTATCGTGTGATTTTCGAATCCTGTACATTTCTGAAGGAGCTGATCACGTGATAGGTTTCTCACAGGTAACAACTACTGGCCAATGGTGTGAGCTTTTACTTCATACGGGATTGAGCTTTCATTTATATACGGGTCTTGCCTTTACCGTTTGTAATATCTTTGCACCTTTGTGGTGGAGGCATTAAGGATTTGCTTTAGCCATGTTTGCTGATCTAGCAAAGAAAAACACAAAGATTAAGATGGATAAATGTATAGACCTTCCTGACGATCTATAAACAAATAAGTAAATAAATAGATAAATCGATTGATAAATAGATCAATGCATCAATCGATGAAACTGGATATGTATTCTCCAATTTCAGGCCGAAATGGTAGGCAAGAATTTAATTGATTACATTAGTCCTAACGATCACGATCGATTTATAACCAAACTGCTGACCGAAGGACCTAATGGTATTTATTAATCCTATAATTTGACAGTAAATAATTAAATAGAGGAAACAACATTTATCGTCAATCTATGTTAAAATAAAAACAATAAAGCTAAAAATGAAAATGATGCAAAAAAAGAAAGACGAGTTTCATGTCTATTTGTACTATCCAAGAGTATTACATTAGCTTCAAGTTGAAAAGGTCAATGCACTGATGTAAATGTCTTTTTTCAGCTCAATCCAGAATAGCAGTAAACCTGAAGATTGTATCCAAAATGCACAAACGTTGTCAAACCAATTCCGTAAAGGTTAGTAATGTATTAACTAGTTGAAGAATCCATGGTTTAATTTTCAGAAGACGCGGTATAAATATATTTGTTATTTAAGCCCGTTGAATGTTGAAACTATTTTAGTGTCTTGTATATCGGCCCATTTCATACTAAAATGTGTCACGAATCGATTATGCTGATATAAAGCAGACGGATTCAGTGTATATAAATAACTGATATAGTTGTGGCTAAATGATAAGTTAAGAGAGGTAACATGACAAACGTTACTGGTTAGGTGGGACTATATATACGCTTACTTGTATCACGGTATATGGATGCTTACATCTTAATTCAGACAAGATACCAGAGACAATATATCGGACTGAAACGCCATAAGGATTAGTAAACCACAGAAATGGCTTTCCGAAAATCGTATCCGGAACTCAGAATCTGGCGTTAAGTTTCAACACGCTGGTTTCGAATAACATACACGTGTGTGAGACCACCATAGAAGACTTCATGTACCTACTTCCCTAAAGCAAGACATCAAGAAACCGAATAAACCGATTTGGTTCTAATAAGCAGATTTGGATCTGAATGACCCTATTAATTCTGAAATATAATTAGTTTGCATTATCAAGCCCGAACTAAATATTTATTTAACATGACAAACAAATTAAACTATATTATAACAACGCTTTGAAAAATAACGATATTGGCAACCTGGTTAGATATTTTTTTCCTCGCTTTCAGGCTTTCCAGGTGTTTTCTTGTCGCAAAGATGTGTTATCAATGAATCATAAGGCGCCTCGTTCTTGTGTCTTTCTACTTGTGCTTGTGCCATTTTTGTGCAGTTTCGGAGATATACAACCAAAACATTTTGTTATGAGGTTAGATTTGGGACTAACAATCATATTCATTGGACCGAGGTGAGTTGTAATTGGGGAACTACAAAGTATCCGTATTCTCGTTATTTTGGGATTACACTTTCTTGAAAATATGGTAGAAATTCCTCTACCGATTTTTGGGTGAGGCCCGAAACGGGAATCGAACCCACGTCCCAGAGTACGATTCCCGTTTCGGGCCTCACCCAAAAATCGGTAGAGGAATTTCTACCATATTTTCAAGAAAGTGTAATCCCAAAATAACGAGAATACTGTTATACCCACTTTCTAAAAGACACTAATTAATTAAACTCATACAAAGTATCCCACAACAAGGTTGTACGACGTGCGCAATTTAAAACATACGGCGTCTGACACAGTGTCGTGTGATGTCAAACGGAAAAGTAACAACCCCTACGGACGAGTCAGTGTTTGCATCCTGGTTAAAACGTGATCAGTGAACTATCGTCTCTCATTTTTCTGGTTGACGTTCTAAACGTCACAGAACATTGTGTCTGACGCCATATGATTCCGATTTTGCATGTCGTACAGTATGTGTAGCCTTGTTGTGTGCCCCGCTCCCCACTCCCCAAATTTCACTGGTTGGCATGCAGATTTATTTTTGGCTGGCTCAATGGTTTAAAAACTAATTCGTCAGACATTTAACCAGTAGGATCAATCCGTACAAAAAGTAGCAAAATTACTTTGACAGACAGGCCATTTTTGTTGGCCAGTGCCATTTGTCAGCACAAACTGGTTCGTCTGCGTGACGTTTAGAGGGAATGTGTTCTTGCTAATGTTCTGTGGTTTGCACCATTTCGATTGTGGTGCGTTTCTTGTTAATGAATAGAGTGTCGAACAAACACATATTTGTATTACTGTGCCCTTTTTCGATCCCCGCCTCTTATTAAGACTTGCCCGATATGGGGAAGGGGGGGGGGGGGGTGCGATAATTATTAATTAGCCAAAACTAGGGCTGATCGAAAATCTCTTTACTGAAGAGGAAACTTCAAATAATTTTATACACCCATTTTTTTCCTGTTTAGCCATTACAGTAACTATTTGGAATTTGTAGTTCCCATGCAAATTATACTGTTTACTTGACTAAGCCTTCGTATGCAGGGACAGTTAGTTCGCAGTTAATTCATAGATTCTGTCAATTCAGTAAGAAGCTTTGGGCGATTGGTGTTTTGCGCCTCAATCAACATTATTTCACTTATATGGCGGCGTTGCCAGGTTAAATGGGCAAGGAAACCGGCCTCATTGCCCGGAGGAAACACCCGACCTTCGGCGAGTACTTGGTAACTCTTCCACATACGGCGACGGAATAAAACAAATTTGTTTGAGTGTGATTCGAACCCGCGCCGAATCGATGGACGGTCTGTGTAGGGCTGAGGGACGATCCCGCTGGTGCATCGAGGAAGCTTTGACGGTCATCGACAAACCAAATGTTTGACGCTGGAATGAAGCACGAACAAACGGAAATAATCTAAATTCATTCTAAGCACAGTTCAAAGCACCACTTAAGCGTCAAATGACCCAGGCATGTAGGGGTTTCATTCTGTTTTAACGGGAAAATATTAACAGTTCAGCTGATGGCTCTTTAAGATGCGGGCTATTCTTATATATTCTCAGTGCCAAACAGTTCCTGGGCTTAGCCGATGGAGATGTCGTTGGGAAGAAACTGTATAACTTTTGCCATCCATCAGATGTCTTGAAGTTAGGAAAGGCTCACAATGATTGTGAGTATATTCTGTATGAGGTGCATGTGTTCTTTCCATCAACGTTTGCTGGGCCTTCTCTGACTATTAACTGTCTCATATAATTAGTCAGGGATCTTGAATATAAACAAGATTTGAAAAGAATTATTGGGCATATAAGTTATACATTCTTCATCATCAAAGTATTGATTGACTGATGTTTTACGTCGCACTAAAGATTATTTCACTTATATGGCGGCGTTACCAGATTTAGTGAGGGAGAAAGCCGGGGTCTTTACCGAGAGGAAACCCCCGACCTTCGGTGAGTACCTGGCAACTCTTCCACATACGGCGATCGAGTGAAACATCCACTTAAGATTTTCCTATTTTGTCTGATTGGGGGTTCGATCCCGCATATTATTGTTTCTGGAATACCCGCTGACCAGGTGTTTCTCTGACGTAAACGATTTGGACTTGCTGGAGTTTTTCATTAACTTCCGATATTGATGTTATACAAATGCAGTACTAATTGACATCCCGTTTACAGTTGTGCATTCAACGTCTGCAAATGTATTCTTCGTGTACGCCGACATGGATACATACAAATTCAGCTACCTAATACAAAATCGCATGTACACATCATAAAAAGGTTTTCATAGCATTACCATCAATCTAAACTTGAACAGTGCCGGTACATTCGAGTAAAACGTTACATTTTTTTCTCGGTATGGTCACCTAATTTACGGATGGAAGGATTATTTATCTGTGCAGCCCTGTAATTTGAGTTAATAAAGTCTGCTGTAATGTCCTTAGCTTTTTATCATGGTGTCGTCTTGAATAAAGCTTCACTTAATTGGGCGACTTTCCTAAGAAATAATGTCTCGTTGGAACAATAGCGTGACGTCACAACTATCGTTTACCAATATTTAACGGCATTTAAGAGGGTTAAAGTAGCATCCCTCCCCCTCTCCCGTCACTTGCGTGAATACCATCACCATATTTCTCTTATTATGACATATGTACTGACTTCACTTTAATAGAGTGTACACTTATACGGACACACCGCCTGGGTTTGTTAGGATTCTCGGTTGACCTCCAGGTTAGTAGAAAATTAAGAAGTGATCAATCTAGGAGGAAAAGCTGTATTCAAAGGAAAGAAAATCCAGCCAAACATGTACATTAATTAAATAGAGCAGCCTAATAGCTTTTGATAGAAATGTGCAGTTTATTCGTATGATTTTTTGCTGATTTTTGAGAGATTTTTTAATTCAACTTTACCAGTGCAAACGACAGTAACAGTAGATCAGCCATGTTGATTTCGGCAGGCCACCTGCTGACGGAGCGGGCCAATAAAAGTGTAAGTTTCAGCCACGTGTCTCACTTCAGCTCAAGCTGGCTTTGAATCCACTACATGGAAAGGGCTGCACTGCTATTCTCCATTTGAAATACATTAGCGCAAAATCCAAATTGGCCATATTCCATAGTTGAGGTGTTTTTTAAATTAATTGAAATAAATAGTATACGACTGGATTTGGTTTTATACGTCAAGTAATGAAATACTGAATATTATGAGCATATAAAAATCAGATATACAGATCGTCATAGTAAAGCACCGGACTGTCAGCCCTTTTACGTCAGGCGAGTATTTTGTAGGCGCGAGAATGGCGTCACTTATCCGATTTGTAGCTATACTTTCAGATGCCGTTTAACTCTTTATTGGTGCAAATATCCCTTTATAATTGCTATGGAACTAAAGTCCATTACCCGATATGTATGGTCAGCTTCGATCACTCTGTGTGTTTTCTTTTCTTTTAACTTTCCGCCAAAAATGTATATTTATAGATTCTGTTTATCGCATAACTAAACTTGAAAAGGGAAGGAAACTAATTGAAAATTGTACCATCGTAACGTCATTAGAAGAACTTATAAATAGACAACAGCCGCAGCACTGCTGAGTTCGGCGAAGTTCTCCGTTAAAACAATAAATTATATCCATGTCAATTCCACTTGAATTTCAAGGATAAAAACGCAGACTAGTTTTAAAAAATAAATAAATTAGAAACATCTAAAACATGATTCGTTTTTATCAAACAAAAATTTCGTTAAAATTCGTTCTGAAGTTATCTAGGCCACAACTAGCCTGTTCCCGTTATAGCGAAGAGTTGACCTACATGTATATAAGCCTAGCTGACTCGTCACTCGATCGTTTGGCTTAGGCAATTCGTTAGTTTAAATAGGGACTTTAAGGTTGTGGGATTTACAATTTAAGTAACTAATAATCTTTCTCGACTTTATACGTGTGCGAATTGACTGGGAAATCTCTATGTGCCATAGTACATATCATTTTGTCAAGCCAATCGAGAGACAGACTAACATGAAAACAACAACAACACAGTCCCACTGGCGCGCGTACGAATAATTTTCCCACGCTCTCAGTCAATCATTTTCATTGAAAGTGTTATGTAACTAGTTACGTGCCATATTTACGACATTGCTTTAAGTACGCGAATAACAACACAGTTATGTGAAAAAGTTATTTAGGGAATTTCCTGTTGCTTTGTTTTCTGTCTGACAGCCATTAAACAAACAGCCCAGAATGCACAATACGTACAACCATAGCGGCTTGTACCACACAGCTAACCAGGTCGTTTTTCAGTCAGTAAACAAAGCAGGCAAAGGAATTCTCAAATAAAACCAAGAGAGTTAGGAAAGTTACTAATGGCCATCTACATACCTCATTTTTTATCAACAGTTTACTAGCATACATTTTAATACATACGAGTGTAATTTATGAGTATTTATGCTTATAGAAATTACATCTCAAAGATTGGTATCTAAGAACAGCTTTGATTTTGTAATAATAACTAACTAGATCAGTATTCTCGTTATTTTGGGATTATATTTTCTTGAAAATATGGTAGAAATTGATCTACCGATTTTTGGGTGACGCCCGAAACAGGAATCGAACCAGGTCCCAGAGTATGGCACCTGTCGCCAGCACTAAATACCGACTGTCTTATCCATTCAGCCAACAGGCCTCCTCTAAAAAGGAGGTAATTGACTGGTAGATACTACAGCGGACATTTAGTACCCCTCTGGTAACGTAATTGAAACAGCTCTTATTGCTGAATGCATGAGTTCTTCCATATTTTCAAGAAAGTGTAATCCCAAAATAACGAGAATACTGTTATACCCACTTTCTAAGAGACACTAATTAACTAAACTAACTAGATCATTCTGTTTCAACCATTTTTCTTCTTGTATATGGCAACTTATACTCATTCATGTTTATTCACATACATGTATGTACTGTTGTTTTTTTTTAATAATTTTCAACCGTGAGACCAATTTGTTCTATTTTTGTTTTATTCAGTGCTACATACAAACTTCATGGAGACAGAGTGCCGTTTGCTCAAAAAGCACGGAGGTTACAGATGGGTTCAAGTGTGTGCCCGTATTTTGTATTCAAAGGAAAGGAAAGTTGTGGCCGAGTATTTTATCTTGACATAAACTACAAGTCTGGTCACAATATCGAATTAGGTATGTTCCAGAGCAGACGTACTCAAGTATGAAACTTCGGGGGATTTACATGTATGTAAGAAATCGACCGGATGCGAGCGAAGACAGCCGAAGTTTGTTCCGACTGAGACGTACTCGTGCGTTTGTACGGGTTTACGTGTTCGACAATGCCAAGCACACAGACAATTAACTTCCCTGTGGATAGCGTGTACAAAGACTAGTCAAAGCAATCCAGAGACACGTGAAACAATTTTGAACAGTTTGAAAGTTAGCCAATGTATCAAGATGGCGGTTGTCTTCCATTTGTCAGGAACATTTTCCCAATGGCACATCGATTAAATCTAGTTCACGTGGCTTTTCTCCTTCTGGAGTATTTTAAAAGCTGTTTTCAACATTACAAGATGAATATACGGACCTTGATTGGGGTTTAAGCTATTTTGAAGAAAATGTTAAGACTTTTTTGTCGTTTGATATTTTATGTAGTTCATCCTCGAATACAGAGGCTAGCCACAGAATAATAATGTACGTATCTGTTGTATAACGATAGCTCGTGTCATTTTATTCGCAAGTTCACGAGACGTGATGTGTACCCGTCGTAAGACACGTACAAATTCTGTGTTTCGTTTTATTAAGCAGTTCCGTCTCATAGCACACTTTAGCACGTCCTTCAAAAAATTATCTTTAGGGCTTGGAAATCCAGGTACAAGCCTGGGTCGAGTCAGACCAAAGACTTTAACAGTGGGAGCTGCTGCTGCTTCGCTAGGCGCTCAGCAATAGGAGTTAGAGCAGCGACTGGTTGGGCCGGTGTCAGTATAATGTGACTGGGTGAGGGGGCTTGCTGGGTGTCTTCGGCAAGTCGTCTCGGTGGCGAAATCTGCCGTGCCACAAGGAGACAACGTCTTCATATGACTGGAATACTGTTAAGCAGGACGTAAAACCCAAATCACTCTGAAGGGGCGCTCGTTAGATTCTCTTAGATCAATTTACTAATTCAGTAATTTCACTGATGATGATTGCAGCTTGCGTTCGAATACTAAAATAACCACGGAGACAAGTTTCCAATTGTGCCAGAAAGAGGCACACCACTCAGACCCCCACATTCCACCACAAACTGCTGCAACAAAGCAAACCTACGACATCCCACCAGGCTGACGACCGACAGGAGCTTGGCCCTAGTCAGCAGAATCCTCTGGAACACTTTGTATCACGTTGACAACGCCTATGCATCCCAAGCCACGGCAAGAACACCGTCAGACTATACACCATAGGGTCATGGGAAAAGACAGCAAAAGCCCCGTCCCCCCACACCCACCCCACCACTCTCCCAGAAAAACCCAGGCAGAAGACAGACAGGGGAGACCAGTCCTGACCAGTATGTCCCCCAAACTCATATAAGCAATGACTGCCCCTTGGGTCAGAGGCCGAGCAAGTCCACCCTGAAGCAGTCAGCATTCTTCTACTACAATCTTGGCACCGAAACACAAATGGCACCACAGCTTTTTCACGACATCCTCCCGGACCATAAGAGAATCTAACAAGCTAAACGTTCCCAGTAGGTTCAGGTAGCTCAGTTGGTAGAGCGGTGGGACTGGAACCCCAAGTCGTGAGTTCGATTATCACCCTGGCCCGGATTTTTTCCCGGGTCAATCAGTGTCCATTAATGATGGTTGCAGCTTGCTTTCAAATAGATATGTGCATAATTTCAATTAAATAATAGACGATATATCAATTATTGAAAAAAAAAACTGCACGCAGATATGGACTCTATTCTACTACATTGTGCAAATATATGCAATTTAGCAAGTGGTTCGTGGGTCTTTCACACACGTGTTGAAGTGCCACGTGACCGGTTGTGTACATTGCGTAAGAGACAGGTTTCCATTATCCAAGAATACAGACATTTTTGTTTATCCTGTAAAAATATGATTTTGAATTTATCCACCTTTTCAACAATGCGGGGATCCTATTGTCCAATATTCTTCAACAGAAAATAAAGACACCTTTGTCAAAGTCAACGAGGATCTTGCGGGGTTTTACTCTACTTCTAATGATGCATTATCATTGTGCATTATCAACGGTGCATTATCAATCCTGATGTCACCAAATGGCTTCGAATTTCAGTATTCTTGTTATTTTGGATCACACTCTTTAAAAATGGCAGAAATGCTTCTATCGGTTTTGGGAATTGAACCTCGGTCCCAGAGTAGGGCAACTATCGCCTGTACGAAATGTCTGCTATCTTATCCATATTTTGGCAAATCGGCATATTTCAAAGGACTATCAACATGATACGTTTTGTAAATAAAAATCATATTTATTGCAAATATAACTGGCCGTCAAAATCCATTCTTCCAATAAAAGTTTACATGTATTAATCATATATATTTTTTCTGTATGTAAACGATAGTTGTGACGTCACGCTATTGTTCCAACAAGACATTATTTCTGAGGCCCAATTAAGTGAAGCTTTATTTAAGACGACACCATGATAAAAAGCTAAGGATATGACAGCAGACTTTATTAACTCAAATTACAGGGCTGCACAGAGAAATACTCCTTCCATCCTTAAATTAAGTGACCATGCCCAGAAAAAAAGGTATCGTTTTACTCGAATGTACCACGCGATTTTGAATTACGTAGCTGAATTTGTACGTATCCGTGTCGGTGTACACGAAGAATACATTTGCAGACCTTGAATGCACAACTGTAAACGGGATGTTAATTAGTACTGCATTTGTATAACATCAATAACGAAAGTCAATGAGAAACTCCAGCAAGTCCAAATCGTTTACGTCAGAGAAACACCTTGTCAGCGGGTATTCCAGAAATAATAATATCCTCGGCGCTTCGCGTCTCGGACATTATTTTTCAGGAATACCCGCTGCCTCAGTATTTCCCTTAAACGTACACCATTTGACCTTTGACTAAGTACTATCTGCAAGATTGCACAAATTGTTTGAGATTTAAACCAAATATCTTTATAATACACCGGCTTTACGAACAAAATAATTATACAAATTAAAATTGAATAAAACAGGTGACACTACAATTGCTGTTAATAGGTCGTTGATTGTAACTGTTCGTGCCTAATTGTGCTGCATCTCACTGAGCACAAAGCCAGTTTGACATGTCTTCTGTGGTATGAAATGTATCCCTTTTTGTATGTTGTTGTTGTTGTAAGATAAACGCATCTCTAGAGTCCAAGTTACTGCATCGGTTCCAGTCCAGCAGGCTGGAGTTATCTTCAGCAGGTTCTAATCTCGTATCATGTAAGTAGTTAAACGTATTTAATTTGATTTGATTGTTTTCACCAGAACAAGTGCAATTGTAAATATACACCAAATCATTGGCGGGAAGAGAAGTCCCAACAGGGCTTCTCGTTATGATTAATACTGTATACATATACAGTACAGGTAACGATAGTGATTTATTGGTTGATGTTTTTATGCTACAATCAGGGTTTAATGAGGCTGATAACTGGGCTCTTTACGAGGAAAAACCCGATCCTACATGGCAACGTTTTGACATAAGGCAATTGTTTGTTTTTTTTGGGACTGATTCGAACCAGACTGATTAAACCTTTATACCCCATCATAAATTGTTGTAATAAACTAAACCTTTGATATTTCATTAGGTTGACGACTGACAGGAGCTTGACCGTAGTCAGTAGAATTTTCTTGAACAATCTGGCAAGAATATCGGCAGACTGAGACTGAACCCCATAGGAGCATGGGAAAGCAAAGTGACCATGTTGGTTCCCTCCAGAAAAATCTTTCCACCAATGGGTCGCGCGTTCGAATCCCACTCAGTCCAAAAAAAAATGAAAGATTTTCTGACTGGGTTTTCACTCGAACGACCTATGTGGGATGGTTGCCAGTTACCAACGCAAGGTTGTGGGTTTCCTCCAGGCATAGAGCCCGGTTTCCTCCGGGCATAGAGCTCGGTTTCCACATAAGTGAAATAATCTTGAGCGCGGCGTAAAACACCAATCAATCAATCAATCCAGAAAAAACTAGAAAGAAGACAGACATGGGAGTTTTATGATGGCTGATTTGTGCCATTTCGCGTTTTTGCTGAGAGAATTAGGAGGCGAAAACGCGAGAATACGAAATTAAACTAAAATCTCGCCTCGAGAACGCGAAACAAAACTAAAATCTCGCCGAGAGAATGCGAAAACACGAGAAAAAAATATAATCTCGCCGCGAGAATGCGAAAACTCGAAAACTAGTCAAAAGTGCTCGTTTTGTGCCATTCATTCTCGCGGCGAAAACTAGTCAAAAGTGCTCGTTTTGTGCCATTCATTCTCGCGGCGAAAACTCGAACTAAATTTAAAATCTCGCCGCGAGTATACGAGAAAAATACAATCTCGCCGCGAGAATGCGAAAACTAGTCAAAAGTGCTCGTTTTGTGCCATTCATTCTCGCGGCGAAAACTCGAAATAATTCTAAATCTCGCTGCGAGGACAAGAGAATAAACTTAATTTCGTTTTCTTATTCTCGCCGAGAAAACGAAAGCGGAGAGAGCGAAAGTAATCTGCAAGCATGCGTATTGTGTCAATAATATAATAAACCGATATCGTCGAACATATTAACTTCCCAACAGTGACGACTAGGAGCCGTCATATTACTCAGATGAATGAACTAAATCAAAACTCATTGCAGCTTATTTAGTGACTCTCTGTAGTATTTTTCCATGGCCTGGGGCATATTTATTTGGTGTAGGCCTATAGTGATTTATATTTTCTTACATTATAGAGGACAACAGTATATATTAAAACAAACATTCATTTTGTCAGAGTTGTGAGTGGGCCTAGTAAAGTAAAGGTCACCGTCTATTTTTAGGCTGTTAGCATGGCGACGTTTGTATTCCTGAATTGACTGTGGTATGCACAGATTTATATATTATAATAAATCCGATATTCCACAAACGGGAAATCCGATATTCCACAAACGGTGTGATAGCTGTGTGTGCGTGTGTGATGGGGGGAGGGGGGGGGGGGGGGGGGGGGTGGGTAGGAATACTAAAAACCTTCCTACACATGTATCGTCAGTATGGCAATGGGAGAGTGTTTTTTCTTATCATTAAGTCGTTCTGTAAATATAAAATAAATTGGTTTCTTTATGGTAGATTTTGTAATTAGCAGCTTTTACTCATATGACTCTGAAGTTATTCTGTATTTCGAAAACGAAAGCAGATCGTTCAGGCGGAAGTGTAGACAGAATGCGCGCAAGCGTGCTAGCCACTTGTAAGCTACTTTCGTTTTCTTGTTTTCTAGTTTTCGCGTTCTCGAGGCGAGATTATAGTGGCACAAAAAAGCAGTGGCACAAATAAAGCGATATTGGCTTATTTCTTGTTTTCGCATTCTCGCGGCGAGATTATATTTGTTATCGTGTTTTCGCATTCTCGCGGCGAGATTTTAGTTTTATTTCGCGTTCTCGCATTCTCGCCTTTGGATTAGAGGTCGAGCAATTTCACGTTGAAGTAGTTATGAGGACGACACAAACACTGTAAACAACAAACATTTAGTTTGCAGTTAATAGAAAAGAATATTTTGAAAGAACCGGTGTTTTTTAGGCCAAATGATGATTCGAAACAACGAAACTATCACTGTGTCTACTGATCAAACCAATCATTAAAATACTAGTAACAGCTTGCCGCTTATACCCATCTTGGCTATCTAATTTAAGGTAGATCACAGCAATTTGAATTGTGTTTGTTATTAACACACATCTACGGTTCATACGAGCTAAAGTCAATCTTTTAGTTTCTGAATATGCTTTAAATGCTCCAATGTTTTTGACAATATAAATTTGTGATTCTTTTATATATTGTAAGGTATGAGTATATAATTATAATTGTTTACCTGGGGTTTGTTTATAGTTTTCGTCCGTATTTCTTCAACATTTGCAGAACTGCTTCAGGAGTTCTCGACACTACTAAAAAAAGAAAACAAAAAGCATATAAAATCCGTCAAGTGTTCCCAATTTGAGTGCCAATGGTGAGCAATTTGCAAAATCTCCTTTCCCGTGTACAAAAAGCTTTCAGGGAAGAAGCCCATTGACAAGCCGATGGAGTACAAAATGCACTTCTATCTCCGGCACAGATTGTCAACCAGTAAACGATTATTCTTACGCGAGTTTTGAAATACATTAATAAGACATACTCTTACATAATGTAGGCCTATTCAGTGACCGCGGAGCAGAGGGGGCCGGGGGGCCCTGGCCCCCCCAAATTTTGGCCTACCAATTATTTTTTTTTTTTTTGGCAAAATATTTTTTTGCAGTTTTCTTACATACAAATATGGACTTGAAATAAAGTGGCCGAAATTCGATGAGTTATACGAAGTGTGGTAGGGGTGAATCTTTTTTAAACTACCGGTATTGCATTTTTACATGCATATAAGATGATTTAAAAGATCAACGTCCTCGTAGTTTGGTATGTGAGATGAAAGTTGTCAATCAATTGACACAAAATACAACACGTTCCAAATGAAAGCGTTAATATTGTTTACAGAGCAAAAAATGGTTTTATACGACTGGTATTATTTTGCCAAAACAAAACGATCTTCAATCCATCTTGTGCAATTTTAGTATTTTTGTTTTTATTATATTTGCTTTCTCAAAATATCAAAAGTAAATGAAATGTTGGTAAGGTTCTTGAATAATTCTTCTTGTTATTTTTTTCGCGGGAAAACAAGGTTTTGGAAAGTGTTTGTAGACAACAGATCTTTGAAATACAGTCAAACCTGGACAAGCGACCACCTGTAAACAGCGACCAACTGTCTTAAGCGACCACCCCACGACGCCCCCGAACGAAATCCCGTACTTAATACACTGTATAGAGCGACCACCTGTCTAACGCGACCGCGACCAGCTGTGAAGCTGATAAAGTATACACAAACCCTGTATTAAACGACCAAAACTTGTTTCTATAATCGCTAAAACGCTCCACGTGGTCTTAAAAAAACAAAAACCGAGGCTTTACCGCGCATGCTTAATCCCGCTGTAGCAGGCAATCCACGATTGTCGTAATGACTGAAGCCTACAATTAAAGCCAGACACTAGCCATTTGTATTATACCTGTGAATTGCATTATACTAAACAGAATTGACAAAAAAAAAACATCTCAAATAAAATTATCAATAGATATATCGCGTTTGGGTTCCTTTTTAATCCTATACAATCGTAGAGATGTACAAAAATCAGTGAAATAAGTCAAAATGCAATCGCCTAAGAGTGGCAAAGCCCTCATTTTTCATAAGAAAAGATGACAGGTTATCGAGATGTCGATTGTATAAAACCTGGATTAAGAGACCACCTGTCTTAAGAGACCACTTTTCACGTTTCCCTTAGTTGGTCGCTTAAACCAGGTTTGACTGTATACATTTCCTGTTGCCCAGCGAAAGGCTAGAATTGGCCGGTATTTTACAATGAACTTCAGAATAAAGCAGATGAGTGCCCTAGCTGTTGTATTCAGTTTACATTGTCCGAGAGGTGTAATCACAGTTAGGTCATTTGAAAGTAATATTCTGTGCAAATTATTTATCACTGTGATAAACACTTGAGCTCGTTTTCAAGTCTTCGAATTCTCCATTTGTATCATATCAAATTGTGACTAAGACATTTATAGTTTTCTCATGGATGGTGCTGTACAATGTCAAAACGCCACAGTGGGACAATTAATGACTTGTTCCAAGCTAAGAGATCGAAAAAGTAAGTGAAATGTTGTTCTTATGTTTATCGAGAGAATGTTTTCAGTGAGGCTTTAGTGGTGCAGCTAACACATGTACACATTCTTTACAAATGAGTCGACCGAAATTCTTAAAACAGAACACATACAAAATCCTTTCAGTAGTTAACAATCCTACAGCTTCCAGCTAATTTATTCTATCATTTGACATTGGTTTCATTTTGAATTTTGCACACCACTGCTGACACCTTACCATACTGTATGCCGGGGAAAGTCTTTACACAGTGAGCCGAACTTCCAAGTAATGAACTGATAGAAACTTATCTGCATGGGGATCCTTAGTCCGCAATATGTTGAGTGGATTGAAGGATAAATTCTGATACGCCACGTCAACATAGGGTACATTTGAAAAATCTAAGAGTTGCTCTCGGAATTTTAAAAAAAATGATAACTCGCAATTTTTAAACATTACTCACCTAAAATTTTGTCAGAAAGCTTCTTTGATAATCCCTTCGTAGAGCTAAACCATCATTTGTGATCATACACATCGCCAAACAACGAAATTCGCTAAGTTTAAATTCCCTTTGCGTTATCACCACATTTCCCTGACAGCCGTTACCGGTTGTAGTCGTTACCGATTTGAAAGTTCGCGGTAGATGGCGGTGTGATCGCCCGAGAAAATTTTTAGTCAACAGACGGAATTCAAACTTAGCGAAATTGGCTGCTTACAGATTTTAAGGTCACAAATGATGGTTTAGCTCTACGAAGGGATTATCAAAGAAGCTTTCTGACAAAATTTTAGGTGAGTAAAGTTTAAAAATTGCGAGTTATAATTTTTTTAAAATTCCGAGAGCAACTCTTAGATTTTTCAAATGCACCCTATGTTGACGTGGTATTGAAGAAGACCGTGCGGGCGTATCAGAATTTATCCTTCAATCCACTCAACATATTGCGGACTAGGGGATCCTGGACCTTGAAGTTGCCCCGCTGCAACTTCAACAACCTCTAGTTAGGATCCCCTTCTTGGAGCAATAACTCACAGTTTGTGATATATCTCAGTTTTCCATTTCTCCATCAGCGCAAATTGAATAGCGATGGAGGTTGTGGTGTAATTCGGAAGTGTTTTAACAGGGTGTCTACCATTTTTTAGCTATCAAGCGATGGGTTTTTGAGCTGAATAAGTAATGCCAATGCCTCGGAGCTTCCGGTGCCGAGGCGGTCCCCGAAACACCGCTTCTTGAACTGGGGTAAAGTACCGATATTAGACATTTCTTAACTGAATGTAGTTATAAAAACAAGGAAGCAAATCATCATTTTTATTTCCAGAAAATCCTCAGAACGCATCTCCGGCCGTCTAGCGCCTCCGAGCTTCCAGGGCCTGGGCGGCCCCTGGACCCTCGCCTGTTTGGCTGTGATATTTGTGTATGTCATTTTTTAACTACCAAGCGATGGTTTTTTTAGCTGAATAAGTAATGCCAATGCATCTGAGCTTCCGGTGCCGAGGCGGTCCTCGGACCACCGCTTCTTGAACTGGGGTCAAGTGCCGATATTAGACATTTCTTAACTGAATGTAGTTATAAAAACAAGGAAGCAAATCATCATTTTTATTTCCAGAAAATCCTCAGAACGCATCTCCGACCGTCTAGCGCCTCCGAGCTTCCAGGGCCTAGGCGGCCCCTGGACCCTCGCCTGTTTGGCTGTGATATTTGTGTCTGTCATTTTTTAACTACCAAGCGATGGATTTTTTAGCTGAATAAGTAATGCCAATGCATCTGAGCTTCCGGTGCCGAGGCGGTCCCCGGACCACCGCTTCTTGAACTGGGGTCAAGTACCGATATTAAACATTTCTTAACTGAATGTAGTTATAAAAACAAGGAAGCAAATCATCATTTTTATTTCCAGAAAATCCTCACACCGCATCTCCGGCCGTCTAGCGCCTCAGAGCTTCCGGGGCCTAGGCGGCCCCTGCACCCTCGCCTGTTGGGCTGTGATACTTGGCCCCCCCAAACGCAATTATGCTCCGCGGTCCCTGCTATTGGACGATCGAGATTACTGGCTATTAACGTTTGTTTATCCACACTGTTGTCTCCCTGCTTCGCCTTTCTGGCATTAAATACGCAAATTCTGTATAAAATGACAAAATTATGTGCCTACACCGAGCAACTCGTTTGACGGATTGCATCAGTTTAGGTCATTTGTTTTTAGTTTACATTCTCAAATTTCCCATCATGTTTTATGACTTTCAAATCAATTGTTGGTTGATTGACTGATGTAAGAAATGTTTGAAATTCTATTTAAACGTGGGTTCCATACTAATGATAAAAAACTAAGACATCACCACGTAGTTAGTTGTTTTTGAACAACACGAGCTTGACGAAGACACCGGTATAAGTGTCAAAAGCTCGTGGTGTTAAAAAACAACTAACTACGTGATGTCTTAGTTATTTTTACCATTAGCGATTGATTGATGTTTTACGCCGCACTCAAGATTATTTCACTTATAGGATGGCGTTGCCCGGTTTAGTGGGGGAGGAAAGCGGGCTCATTGCCCAGATGAAACCCCCGACCTTCGGTGAGCACCAAACAGCGACGGAGTGAAAAATCCACTGCGAAATTTTTCAATTTTTTTATTTGGTCTGAGTGTAATTTGAAACCACGCTGCATCGATGGAAGGTCTGTGTTGAAATGAGAGAGGATCGCTCTAGCCCACTGGATAACCGAGGTCCCCATCCGAGCAATTAGAGATCGTGGATAAAACATGACTGACTGGCAGAATAACAAAGCATGTTCATTTTCAGAGTACAAAAGACAGCAAAGTAAGCAATATAATCTACAATTTACCATAAAGCCTCGACGACAGCCAAAGCTAGTTGGTCGTTCACTTCGGATATTCGGGCCACTGTATGAACCCACACAGACCTATCATTCTTGACCAAGATTCGAAAAGTTATCTGCATGTAACCTGTCCGTAACACTAAAAAAAGTTTTGTTAAGGTATATATATATTTACTCATTTTAAAATATTAAAAAAATAATTTTTAAAAAAATTATCAGCTTGTTTACATTTTAGTTTTAAGACAACTCAACCTACTAAAAGAGGACCGAAGTTCTCCATCGCCATAAAACAATTCTTCCGCGAATGTAATGCGCAATATTCTGGGTAACACTTTTTTCTAAACGATAAAGAGATATTTTGCATGAGCAACTTGACTTATAATGCACGATGAATTTAATCTTGACTTAACTGAAAGCTCACCAAAACTTAAGAGACTGTAAGTTAAGGATATATGAACAACTTTGGTTTAAATTTCTTATTTTCCTTAAAGGCGCACTTGCCGCCGTAGCCTGTTTAAATTTGCTAAGAAAGCCAATTTACATGAGCTTACTACGACTAATACCACTAAACTTAAACATAGGACACATAAAACATGTCTAGTTAGCTTTAGACTGTAAAAATGGGGTGAAAAACAAACGAAGAATCGAAGCCTGATTACAACAACAACGATCAGTGTCGGTCAACTTTCGTGTTGGCTTACCCTCCTTTCAGGCCTTTGTATCTGTGGTTTACACTCAAACAATTATCAGCAGGCTTTTCCAGTCGCTGTTAACCGATCGTCAGTCTGTATTTCTCAGATAAATAGGCCTACGTAAAATTACACTGTGCCGTAAGTTCACTCACTCGACTGAAACATAAAATCGCCAATAGGGGGCAGATCGGTTTGTTTACGTTCCGGGTACGTAACAATTCAAATTTTCAAATTCAAATTAAAAATACAAAGTGACGTCCAAACTTTTAAATTTTGGTAAAAATAGAAAGTTCCTAACTTATATTGTCTGGGGAAAATACAGAATACGGTCTTTCTTTTTTAATGTAAACAATATTCCTGATTTTCGCGGCAAGTGTGCCTTTAAAGTGGCATGAGCTGACAAAATGTTGATATTTTGACGTAAACACAGAATGTTGAAATTATGGGCTATTTTTCTCAAGACGTATAATTCAGAAGCTTTTTAGTGCTTCTAGTCTCGATAATGTACGATACATTATTGTTTTAAACTAACTTTGGCTTAAAATGAATGAATGGTCGTCCCGGTTATTTAAATTTTGTTTAATTTTCGAACACGTTTTCGGTCCGTACAGACCACATACTGTATGGATTTTCCTCATTCCAACGCCAATCAGTTTGTTTTTCCATGGCCTCCAAAATCTTTTACTGTCGTGATGATCAGAAATTATGAGAAAAGTGTGAATTTTGGCAGCTCATGCCACTTTAAATTTCTTATTTTTCTTAAAGTCTGTTTAGGACATGTCCTGGATTGATCGATCGATGTTTTACGCCATACTCAAATTTATTTCACTTATATGACTGCTTTGCAAGCTTTAGTGAGACAGGAAACCGGGCTCTTTGCCCGGTGAATACAGACAACTCTTCCTCATTTACGGCAATAGAGTGAAACATCCACTCAGAATTTATTTGGTCTTATAGGGATTCGAACCCGGGCCCCTTGTATAGAACGTATAACAAAAAGTCCGAGCGTAAAGCATGCAAATGTAACTGCTTTTTTGCAGGTTTACGACATACCAGATTTGCAAGAAAAAACTTACATTCTAAATGGCTGTTACCAAGCGATGTTACGTCAGCAGGATGGCAAAGTTCATACAGTCTTTTTCCAATCAGATCCATATAAATAAGGTTAAACATAGAAAGATCACTACAAACAAACAAGAACGAGAATTAAAAACATTTTCAAAATAACCGTTTTCTGAGTGGTAAACAGTATTAATTAAATGAACATTTTTTTATTATTTATTTATTTTTATTTTGGGTGTGGCTAGCAATATACGATTGTATTGGTTGAAAAAATTTCCCTTAGTGTGGAGAATTTTTTTTCGGGTGTGGCTAGCAATATAGGTCTGTATGGATTAAAATATTATCCTATAGCGTGGAGAAATTTAGAATACATATTGGAAAACCTACGTAGGCTCACAATAAAGAATCGAGAACTGTAAGTCACAATGCATCACAAACATATTCGGGTATAATCTCATCTGCTGATGTAGGCACATTGTGTAGGGAATAGCATATATATAAATACTAGTTGCTTTCTTGTCAAATTTTCCTTCATCTGTCCCAAAGGTCACTGACATCTGGAAAGGCTGCAAAAATAAAGCATAAAATGGAACAAACATGTTTGACCTGAAAACATACATAGTCACTGACTATATATAACAATGAATATACCTTAGCACGAAACGCCACAGGCAGAACTTAAGTAAATCTTGAAACAATCGTAAAAAAGAAAATCAAGATCGAAAAGTATTTTTTCTCTGATGTCTTTCTTTCTTTGTATTTATTACGTCAACTTATACGAATCTAACACGAACAGTTTTTTTCTCTTACCATGCTGTTCTCAAATCGAAGTCTCGATTTTCGTTGAGAGAATTTGTTTACTACCCTCACTGTTAAGGACTTCTGTCGCACGCGCATGCCATCTATAAAAGATTAAACACTAGTTAAAGACCCACTTGCCGCCGTAACCTGTTTGACATTTGTTGAGAAAACCAATTTGCACCAGCTTACCACAGCTAAAACCACTACAGTTAAACATAGCACACATAAAGCATGTCCAATTAGGTTTAGAATGAATAAATTAGGGTGAAAAACTAACGATGAATCGAAGCTCGATTACAACAACAACACCGATCAGTGTTTGTTAACTTAAGTGTTGGATTACCTTCACCCAAGCGTTTTTGTCTGTGGTTTGCACTGGGCATGCTTTTATAGTCCCTCTTACTCGATCGTTAGTATGTATTTCTTAGATAAAGTTCGTAAAAATATACTTTGTCGTTAGATCGCCCACACGACTCAAACCATTACGGCACTTTTGCACACGACACGGTTCGAAGTTTGTTGACATTACGGGCACCTAACAATTCAAATTTTCAAATTCAAATTAAAAATACAAAATGACGTCCAAACTTTTAAATTTTGGTAAAAACAGAAAGTTCCTAACTTATATTGTCTGGGAAAAATACAGAAAACGGTCGTTTTTTTTTAATGTAAACAATATTCCGGATTTTTGCGGCAAGTGGGCTTTTAACATTTCTATTTGCTTTACATGCAGTCATTTAGTACAAAATATTTGTTTTAACTTTTTTTTTTGTAAATTTAAAGTTGAGTTAGTTAATAAAAGAGGAAAGAGTTATAACCCAAACCCCCAAACCATATGTGATCTTAATTTAAAAAACTAAACTTGGCTGTACGAATAGATACAAGAAAAATAATATATGTCGCATGTTTATATTTTTTTTTACTTAAAGTGGCATGAGCTGCCAAAATTCACACTTTTTTCATAATTCCTGATCGTTACGACAGTAACAAGCTTTTAAGGCCATCAAAAAACTAAACGATTGGCGTTGGAATTAGGAAAATCCATACAGTATGTGGCATGTACGAACAGAAAACGTGTTCGAAAGGTAAACAAAATTTAAATAACCGGGACGACCATTCATTCATTCTAAGCCAAAGTTAGTTCAAAACAATACTTTATCGTTCATTTTCGAGACTAGAAGCACTAAAAAGCTTCTGAATTATATGTCTTGAGAAAAATAGCCAATAATTTCAACATTCTGTGTTGACGTCAAAATATCAAGATTTTCGCAGCTCATGCCACTTTAACCTACTCTAGACATTAAAAGTAGTGTAATTGACATATACATGTACTTTAAGTGTTTTTGCACTGGATAACTGGGTCAAAGGCCGGCTGTACCTTTGGGTAACTGAGAAACAAATAGCGCAGTATAGGCCTACTGCCCACACACATTTTTCTAAAGAAGAGACCATGGGGTCGAAAGCCAAAAGGCAGTCTTAATTATAATTTAGAAAATAATTCATATTCAAGTTATTAAAAGTAGGAACACAAAATTTAAGGCTAGTGGCATTGACTTTTTTTCTGAAAATCCAAAGAATGCACCCGTTCCAAAACTACATTGTTATGCTGAATATGTGTGTAAGTCTTGGGGAAGCTTTCACCAGATTCTGTTTTACAATTTTCCATCATAAATTGTTTAATTGATTGATTATTTGGTGTTTTACGCCGCGCTCAAAATTATTTCACTTATATGGCGGCGTTGCCACTTTTATTTTGGAAGAAACCGGGCATACATGTAGCCGATATGTAAAGCTTGGGAAAATTCATGCGTTTCAGAGAACCGGAACCAAAGTCGAAAAGGGCGTTTGTGTTCGTATTTAATGTAAACGATTATATATATTCTTGAACACTAAAACACACGGGCACAGGAAATATCTTCTTGTCTAAAATAACCATGGAAACTAGTTTCTATTGATGGAAAAGCAGACAGACAACTAATTTTGAATCCGACTTCTCTCATCGGTCATAGCAAAGATGAAACAATGTTTTATATTTTATTAGGATATTCTATAACATTTAGCCATAGTCACCCAGTTAAGTTACCCGCTGCATATATATTAAGTTTTAACACAAATTTAACACCATTAAAAACTTGTCTCCATGGTTATTTTAGACACAAAGATTTTCCCTGTGCCATCGTGTTTGTGTGTTCATAAATATGAAGTTCAGTTCAATGTTTCCGCTTTCCAGAAAGTATGTCTGCCTTGTCTGAATTAATTGTTACCTACCCGAGAATAACTCCAGATTCATCACAGCATGCATTGATTCATGGTCCTCAGGACTTATATAATCAAATATGCTTGTTCCGATCGTTTCAACCTATAGAATTTAAAAACATTTCAGAAGTTTGAATTATTGTTCACCGAATAATTGGTGAATTTTACTTTAAATGAGGATTTGATTGACTTATAAATTTATGTTTTGGGCCCCACTTAAGATTTATTCACTTATATGTCGGCGTTGCCAGGTTTAGTGGGGAAGGAAATCAGGTTCGTTGCCCTGAAGAAAACCCGACCTTTGGCGAGTGCCTGGCAACTCTTCTACGTACCGCGTTTTTATTTGATTGATTTTTTAATTGATTCATTTATATTTTACTCCGCTCAGGGTTATTACGCTTTTTCGTCGGTGTTAAGCTGTTCAGAAGGCTAGCAACATTTATACGGAAATACAGTTTTATTTTCTTTTTCCATTGAAAGAAAAAAAAACTAGAAAATAATGACAAAATATACTCCTGATGTTTTCACGAAGATGACAAATATATTAAAATCCTCTCTCTATGCGTTTATTCAGGTTTAAGTCTTGTATATGTTGCAGTTGGATGCTTAAGATATGAGGTGTTGAAAGCAAAGGAAACAAAATAGTCAAAACTGCGGTGGCTCATAGGGGACATAATTAGCATATATATTTACTGTATTTCTTCTATGAATTAAGGAATTATTTCTGAAAATGACAATTTCGACCCATGCGGAAATTAGTTTCCATCCATACGGAAATTAATTCGCATCCATGCGGAAATTAATTCGCACCCATGCGGAAATTAATTTGCACCCATGCAGAAATTAGTTTTCACCCATGAGCAAATTAATTTGCACCTATGCGGAAATTATTTTCCACCCATGCGGAAATTAATTTGGACCCATGCAAAAATTAGTTAAGCATGCTGCTTTTCGGTGGCTAACCTACTCTGAATACGTAATTATGATATATTCTCTTTGTTACAAGAAAACTGTCTGTGCTAAAACAGCTTTAGACATGACCATTGAACTGACTGATTGATTGCTGTTTTACGCCACACTTCCATGTTAAGTGTGAGAGGAAACAGGGTTTACTATCAGAAAAAAGCCCTCAACCTTCGCGGACTAACAGGCAGCTCTTCAATATATGGCAAGGGAGTGAAAACCCCAATGATGACTGCGGCCTAAAACGTCAATGTATCAGCCAGCCTAGCCGTCGGCAAACCGTTTTATTTTTTCAGTTTAAGCCTATACAGATACATACAGTGTAGACGTTTATTGTTGATTTTCCACGGCTTTACAAATTATGTGCATCAACCAGCCTAGCCATCGGGAAATCTGTTCATTTAATTGATGGTTATGCCCCGTTCAAGACAATTTTCCTTATATGGCGGCTGTGCCAGGTTCCTTAGTAATGAAGTTATTATACTACTTAATTGGTAATTGCATCTGTATGTATGCATGCATGGAACAGTTCAATAAAAACTGACGGCATAACGAGCATAATACCAGGACAATGGTATCCCTGAAAAACGTAAGGCTCTATGTAAACTCCCCCAAAATTGACACCATTAGCAGAATGCAGAATTTGCGATTTTCCGTATTTATAAAACGTTGAAATATGATAAAAAGAAAAATTATATACACATTAACAAAATAAAAAGATGCTTGTAAGAATGAAACTTCAGGGTCCAACTGGCTTCACAGAGCGAACGTATTGAAGTAAAAATGTCAATTTGAGTGTGTAGAACACATCCTTAGAGCCGAAGGTCAATAGCGCCCATAGCCTCCATTAGCTTCCAACCTGCTTTTCATCCCTCCAGTGAGACGTCGGATCCGTTGAAGTGGTAACGGCGCGGATTTGAATCTTTATAGCACATTTGGGATAGGATGGACTGAAACATTCAAGCGCTAGAGCCTCCTACAAAATCTGCAGCAATTGGAAGCAGCATTACATTGGCATTGGCGGCAGTTCACCAGATCCGCCCTTTATGATCACAATCGTTTCTGTAACATCAGTTTGCCAACAATCTCCCTACACCAATGATTGTATCGGTCGTAGCAGACTTTCCAGAGGGGTGGTTAACTTTTTTCTTTGTGTATATTTAGTGGCAGGGCATTAGGCTGGCATTAATATCAACGGCCATGGTATTAGAAATTGGGGACTGAAGAATTCATATAGCTGTTATCGCTGTATATTATTCGAAATTAATAGAGAGAAAATGTAAATTTTATGTGTAGCTAAAAAATAGCGTCTGTCGCTAGTTGATTTGTTTAATGTAGATATCTTCGATGATAAATTTTGGTCGCAGGCCAAAACTAGTTTTGTGAGGGAATTTTATTTCGTCTTACATCTTTTCTTAATTCATATTTACGTAGTTGTTCTTATTAGATCACGAGTCATCTATTTATGTAAACAGGCACGCACGCTGCTTTTCAGTGGCTAACGTAGCTCTGTCCTTGAACAGCTTTAGATTGATTGATTGATTGTTTGGTGTTTTACGCCGCGCTCAAAATTATTTCACTTATATGGCGGCGTTGCCAGTTTTATTGTAGGAGGAAACTGGACTCTTTGCCCGGTGGAAACCCACGACCTTCCGTTGGTAACTGGCAACCATCCCACATAGGTCGTTCGAGTGAAAACCCAGTCAGAAAATTTTCCAATTTTTTTGTAACTGAGTGGGATTCGAACATGCGACCCATTGGTGGAAGGCTGTTTGGGTTGAGAGTCCAACGCTCTACCTACTAAGCCACGGAGGTCCCTTAAAACAGCTTTAGACATGTCCATTGGATTGACTGATTGATTGGTGTTTGTGTCAAAATTGCAAGGTCAGTGGGAAACTACACGGAGGAAAGCCTTCGGTGATTACCAGGTAGCTCTTCCACATATGGCGAGCGAGTGAAAAGCCAAATACTTTAATTTTTATTTGAATTGACTGGGATTCGAACCCGCGACTTCACGATGTAAGTCCTGTGCCTGATTGGCGGCGTTTCCAGATTTAGTGGTGGAGGAAACCGGGCTATATGCCTGGAGGAAACCCCTGACCATCAGCGAGTACATAGCAACTCTATTGCATACGGCGATCGAGTGACATATCCACTCAGAAATGTTTATTTTTCATTTATTTGGTCTGAGTGGGATTTGAACCCGCGCCGCATATTTAACTGGAATAGGAGCAAACATGGGCTGTCTTCGATGGCTTCCCATCGGCTTTGACAAGCCTCTGGCAGTCTGCACTTTTTATTAATCACTGTATTTTGAGGTCAAAGTTCCAAAAGATTTAACTACCGATGAAAATAGAAATGTAAAATAATCGTTAATCAATTCAATTAAATGCGAAATTTATTCTTAAAATTATTTGTTTATAGATGCTTAAAGCCAGCAAGCCACATCTTGAGTAACACATAGACAAACACCGTTTCGGCTTTAATTATAACTGATTACGACTGAAAGGTTACAAAATAGTATATGTTATCAATCGAGTGTTTTCGTATTGCCTTGGTATTGGCCTGATGGTGGCCGTATTGGCAATACGAAACACTCGATTCATAATATTTTTATTAATAGACTGTAGAAGTTTAATTTAATGCAAGCTGTCAAGTTGAACAGGAGGTCGCCCACTGAACATTTAATCCTGCCCTAAACAAAATGACGTCCAACCTTTTTTGAGCTCTGTGTTTTTTTGTTCCTGGATCAGTAGAGAAGTTTCTTCCTCTTCCGCTGTCCTAAAACGGCAATCGGATTCACTAACAGTAGATTTTCTTCCCACTATAATATCCTGTCAATAAAACCTTGTACAACGGGCTATGATATAGACATTATGATATCAACATCTGCCGTTAGCATTGCAAGCATTACCATATACCGCAGGCGTAGAGCGACTTAGTATATAGGCAATGTAACCGCGACCGCCATCTTGTTTTTTCGAGTGACTTCCGGTAGGATCTGTCAGTGCGATCGCCGATGTCAGGGTCCGGTCAGTTTCAGGTAATTTTCTTTATATTCGGTTTTTAGCTGGGGCGATTGCATGTAATTTTTGTTTTCCTCAGTGATTACTGAGTCTTTCTAAACCCTCATTTAAGCCTGACATTCTCTGAATTTCTTTCACGCTAGGGAATTCCCTTTTACAACTAATTACGCTGAAAGGTATTTCCCCACTTTGACATTAAAAAAACATATGATCCAAATTCCGCGTTTTGTTGAAATTTGGTAAGAATCTAGCCAATCATATGTACAGATAGTGTGCAAAGTTTGCCATTAATGCGACAAGTAGAACTCTTAAAATATATGCTTAGTTGACAGCTCCTCCAAATATATACTGAATCCCATTAACAACTATTCATAAATCATTGTTTACTGGGGGGTTTATTTTCTTCTTTTACCAGCTATCGCCACAACTTTCTCTTTACATGTTCGAAGTGAGAAATTTACAAAAATATTAATGGGAATGGGATTTTTAATATTGGATTCATGTTAATAGCTGTCATAAGTGGGATGGTTGAAGGGAACTAACAAAAGGTTGAGCATTTCTATCTCTCCAGCAATTTGTGCCACTGTGCAAATTAAAGTGGCATGAGCTGCCAAAATGTTGATATTTTGACGTTATATCAGAATGTTGAAATTATTGGCTATTTTTCTCAAGACGTATAATTCAGAAGCTTTTTAGTGCTTCTAGTCTCGAAAATGTACGGTAAAGTATTGTTTTGAACTAACTTTGTCATAGAATGAATGAATGGTCGTCCCGGTTATTTAAATTTTGTTTACTTTTCGAAGACGTTTTGGTTTGTACAGGCCACATCCTGTATGGATTTTCCTCCTCCCAACGCCAATCATTTAGTTTATCCATGGCCTTCAAAGCCTTTTACTGTCGTGGCGATCAGAAATTATGAAAAAAGTGTGAATTTTGGCAGCTCATGCCACTTTAAGTAATCCTTTATGTGGTGTAAAAGACAAATCAATCAATCAGTCTTGGGTTAATATTTTCCCCCAAACTTATGATATGGCAAGGGCATTTGGGATTCTACCAGAAGATTGGCCTGTAACCGTAGCATGTGTTTTAGTGTTCATAAAAAATATATCTATATAAAATAAACTACATAATTGGAAAAATCACTCAGGTCTATTTTCTATTAAAACAACAAAATCTATAATTGTCTGCATATGACTATCCTGTGACAAATTTAAAAAGGTCCAGTTATAAAGCTTGGTTTATATACATATTTTATATATTTTTCATATTTTTTTTTCAGGTCACCAACACTAATGATGGATAAGAGAGGGCCAAAATTGTTACTGGGCTTAAATTTTGAAAATAATACACTGGTTAAACATGAGCAAGTCAGAAGTAGTCTTAGTTGGAGGACAACGCAAAGTTAAATAGCTAAAACACAAGTTTAAAAGATCAAAATATTTGTATTTCTGTACTCAGATGAATGTACAAAAAAGGAGACAATGTTTTATTTAAAACAATAAACAAAATGTAAATATAGTACTGGGTACTTGTGTAACATATACAGTGCACTACAAAATAAAAAAATAAACTGTTTTTTTTTCCTATTTTCTTTGTGTCTAAAACATGACTGAAATTATCAGATTTTAAATATTTCAGTTTTTGGTTCTTCATGCACTAACCAAAGGTTATTTCATCCCTATCGTTGTTGCGATAAGACTGAAATAATGTTAAATCTTCTCACACTCACTCATCCATATCCTTCCATTGAAATGCATAATGATCAAAATTCACTCACACATCTTTATTAGAATTTGATTGTTTATGATGTATCATTGGCAGGTGTGTGTGGGTCAGGCCTGTTATCCGAAGTGGGGGTTCAAAAAGTATCATTTAAGAGATTCAAATTTTCCTGCGTTCTCGTTTACTAATTCAGTAATTTCCCTAATGATGATTGCAGCTTGATATGTTTTTTAAGTTTTCAGCATAATTCAAATGTCAATATTTTCTCTCCAAATATTTATCATCTCATTGATTAATGGGCACACCACCCTATTCTTGTAGATCTTTGGTAACGCCATGCCATTCTTGTAGAAATATTTCATAATTCAGTAATTTCCCTGATGATGATTGCAGCTTGATGTCTTTTTTTATTTTTCAGCACATTTCAAAAGTTCATATTTTCTCTCCAAATATTTATCATAAAACACTTAAAATGATAAACAATCTCAATGATTTGGGCACACCACTCTATTCTTGTAGATCTTTGGTAATACCATGCCATTCTTGTAGAAATATTTAACAAACACTTTGATGTGGTGAATATCATCTCCAGTCCCCAAATTTTGTGAATAGAAACTCTAGTAGAGGTTGTCCTATTTCTGAAAAATAATTGCACATTTATCCTTTAATGCTTAAGAATACCACAGATTTCCATTTCCATCAATAAATTTTATATATCAGAAGACATTGTTTGGAAGAAAAGTGTAATTTAAGTTAAAAGTATAAGCAGGAGTTAAACTGTTAACTAAATAATACTAGAAACTTTGTATTTATGACCTTTTATTCAATTTTATCAACAGCCTCATTGCATTACATTAGATAATTGGTTTAGACCAGCTTTAAAACGAATTGATAAGTTAACGTTAAGAAAATCAGTATATATCACAGTTTTTCTTTCAAAGAAAATCAATAAATTTTAAATATATGAAGAAATTGTTTGGAAGAAAAGTGTACTTCAATTTAAAAGTATAAGCAGGAGTTAAACTGTTAACTAAATAATGATAGAAAATTTGTATTTATGACTTTTTATTCAATGTTATCAACACCGTCAATGCAATCCATAGATATTTGGTTTAGACCAGCTTTAATAATTGATAAGCTAACCTTTCTGTACAAACACTTTTACTTGTGAATTAAATGTTCTGATTTAACCTAACCTTCTGTTGGTTACTGGCAACCATCCCACTTATGACAGCGATTAACATAAATCCAATATGAAAAGCCCCATTCCCACTAAAAATTCCACTACGTACATGCTAAGGGGTAATCGGTGTGAGTTGTGGTGATAGCTTGTGGTGGGAAATCTCACTAAACTATGATTTATGAATAGCTGTCAATGGGATTCAGTATGTATTTGGAGGAGCAGTCAACTAAGCATATATTCTAAGAGTTCTACTTAGCGCATTAATGTCAAACTTTGCACACTATTTTTAAATATGATTGGCTAGATTCTTACCAAATTTCAACAAAACGCGGAATTTGGATCATATGTTTTTTTAATGTCAAAGTGGGGAAATACCTTTCAGCGTAATTAGTTGTAAAAGGGAATTCCCTAGCGTGAAAGAAATTCAGAGAATGTCAGGCTTAAATGAGGGTTTAGAAAGACTCAGTAATCACTGAGGAAAATAAAAATTACATGCAATCGCCCCAGCTAAAAACCGAATATAAAGAAAATTACCTGAAACTGACCGGACCCTGACATCGGCGATCGCACTGACAGATCCTACCGGAAGTCACTCGAAAAAACAAGATGGCGGTCGCGGTTACATTGCCTATATACTAAGTCGCTCTACGCCTGCGGTATATGGTAATGCTTGCAATGCTACATCTGCCGTCTGCTTCTGCCAAACTCTGGGACGTCACATGTTAATTGCGTCTTTCAGCCACACTCCGTGAACTCGGCCAATATGACTTGAACTCGGCCAATATGACTTGAACTCGGCCAATATGACTTGAACTCGGCCAATTTGACTTGAACTCGGCTAATACAGCCCTACGGGTTATACGAATTTGATTCGTCTGCTGATATTACCCGGCCGCGAAGGTAGTATTCGGGTAATAACTTTCACAGTCAATTAATAAAAATATAATATAAACCTGGTTCATTGCGATCTCACTGGAACACTTGTGAGGCTCCCAAGATAATATGGAAAGCGTTCGTTGCACAGGGGCCAGTTCGTTCATAACTCCATGAACCGAAGAAACATTGAAGTCAGTCCTTATAATTTAATTACTAACACATATACTACCTAAAACAATAACACATTTTCACAGGGAGTGATAGATTTTATTTTCAAGAATCCAAACAAACCAACGCGCACAAAGCTACATAAGCTCTTGTCCGTGACGTTTGGGAATGCACTTCGGTAGATTTCAAGATGTAAAAGGCACATTTGTTGTCGTATAAAGGTACACCACACGACGCCATAAAAGACACACGCATCGACGTAAAAAAGTACAATGGTCGCCGCGAAAGGTACACTCGTTACCGAAGTCTTTTATTCTCGAAACAAACAGAAACTTAAATATACTTTGATTGGTCAGTCATGTTTAAAATGTCTAAATGATAATCTATATCCATACAAAAAAGTTAAGTCCGAACTCTCACAGAAGATCTCGCACGTTGTGTGTGTCCCTCCAACTAAGACCTTCAGATTTATTTCTCGGATCGTCGCAAAATCAGGCAAACGGATATAACTGTGGTTGAAATGATTTATGGCGCTTGGTGTGCGTGTTCACGGTTTTCATTTGCTTGCATCGCAGTTGCTTTATAAATCAAATATTTTACTTCAAATAGAAGAGATAATTAACAATTATATCTGTCGAAATACAGAAAACCATATTTTTCTAAATTTAAGTTTTCCGTATTTGACGGCGATTTTGCCTTCAAATGCATGAAATAAAAATCAGGATCCAGGACAGTTTATGTTATCAGTGACATTGGTCTGGCGACTAAGTTTTTTACGAAAAAAAATTCAATGCAAAACCAACCAGCGTGTAGCTTAAAAACAGTTATAGTTTAGCCCACCTACAGACACCTTAGCTTTTCGTATATATGGTGTTGAACAATTACAAGGTGGTGAGGCAAATTAACCCTGTTTACCCTGGTATGATGGATGGAGTTTAAAAGCACCCACTGGTCAATTCTTTTATCAGTAGCCTGCTTCCGTGTCAAATGCATTAATTTCAAGAATAAAAAAGAACAATATTTAAAATGGCAAGAGCTGCCAAAATGTTAAAATTATTGGCTATTTTTCTCAAAACGTATAATTCAGAAGCTTTTTAGTGCTTCTAGTCTCGAAAATGTACGATAAAGTATTGTTTTGAACTAACTTTGGTAGAAAATGAATGAATGGTCGTCCGGGTTATTTAAATTTTGTTTACATTTCGAACACGTTTTCGGTTCGTACAGGCCACATACTGTATGGATTTTCCTCATTCCAATGCCAATCATTTAGTTTTTCGACGGCCTTCAAAGCATCTTACTGTTGTGACGATCAGCAATTATGAAAAAAAGAGAATTTTGGCAGCTCATGCCAATTTAAAATACATTATACTTCATTGGAAATGGGATTTTATATGTTCTATATATCGTTGGTAAAATTAACTTTTTTTTTATAAATATAGAACCTTTCTTTTTTCTTTTGACTTACACCAGGACAGATCCTGTGTTGTATTCTTTGACATTCATGACATTCATTTACTTCTGATAAAAGTAAAACGCATATTTTCTCAAATATTTCACCAGATATTATCGGGGCTTGACGTTGAGAAAAACTATGTCATTTGTTTGTCCCATAGTCCATAGTTAGCATAAGCCGCCAAAATTCATGACATTCATTTACTTCTGATAAAAGTAAAACGCATATTTTCTCAAATATTTCACCAGATATTATCGGGGCTTGACGTTGAGAAAAACTATGTCATTTGTTTGTGACATAGTCCATAGTTAGCATAAGCCGCCAAAATTCTGATTTTTTTCAAATATTCTGATTGCCAAAAGAAGTTCAACGTATGAAATACCTTGAAAAACTAAAGGATTGACGTTGAAATAAGAAATATTGGTACAGTCAGTATCCTGTACGAATAAATAAAGTACAAAATTCAAATAGCCCGGGTGCAAATTTGGGACTTGTGCTGCTTATAAACCCACCTTAACGTACATCCAAGATTGCTATCAACTGAAAGTTATTATTTTGTAATTTCAGATAAAAAGAACCCACAATTTTGTTTCAACGAAATTTTCCATATAATTGGCAGCACATGCCACTTTAGGAAAAATACTTTCAGAAAAGTTATTACATTAAGATGCTTTATTACATTACTGGTTGTCACAAGGCTCTCCTAACTGAAACGTTGTCAAGCCCAGGAGCTTCCAAATCTCATTGCTGAATCTGTGCAAGGAATATGTGCAATAGAACGCAAAGTTCACAATGTACATGTATGCTCAATGAAGGAAAAATACAAAGGATATAGAAAAACTATTTTCACAATACCTTCCAAATACAAAGGATGATGCATTATGTATACATTTTTAACTAAATTAACCACACTTTTTACTAAGACAAAGTCTCAGTCTTTTCATTGTGAATTGTATTCATTTAGAGATAGTTTAACTGGTTTTACCTCTACAAACGTCTGTACACTTTATAAATATAAGCCAATTTACGAACACCAAGGAAAAAACATATTTATCCGTTTTATCTATTTTTCACGATATATACCATGCGGTTCATAGTTTGATTGCTATCATATATGTATAAACTCACTTCTTAGGGACTCACAGTCTCGTTTACCATCTGTACTACTTGTATTTCTGAGTTTGGTTTGCCCCTTTTTGTAGAGTCCTTTTGATTTCAACTATTTTACTCTCGGATTGAAACTTGCCTGTAGTAACGGTACAACGGGCAAGGTCTATGATTGTAACGAACCTCAAAAACACCGTAGATTGCTTGCTACTAAGCCTTCCTAAAATTTAATGAAATTTGACCATGTTTTTTTTTAAATTCATGTAAATTATATATTATGTAAATTGGTCTGAACCAGTCACCACTAGAAATAAGCAATTTAATATTGACTTAAAATTAATCTTCCACGTAACCTACAGAAGTATACCAGCATGGTAATTAATTCACTTTGACAAACTCTCAAACTATAGTTATCTTTTTTCCAGTTACATCGATTCACTCTTTACTATGAACATTAGTATTCCATTGAATAAAACATATATAATTACTCTTTGGCAGTCAAGCTTGAAAAAAATATTAATGATTGATTGATTGCTTAGGGCTTAACCTCGCACTCAGCAGCTAAAGTTATATGGCGACAAAATCACCAAACAACCAAAAGATCTTACCCACCCGCATCCCACCGAAACTAAAAAAAATCAACCTCCACAGACTATATGAACGTCAGGAAGGCTAAATGTATTTGGCATACTTAATTTTCCTCCATGCTAGGCGAAAATGGCTATGGCAAAAACTCCAGCCCGAGGGTTTAACCATTTGGAATAAATGCTACACTGTAACCGTTTACCGTCAATTCTACAGTAGAATATTTTAAAATTAACGGTAAATTGCCGTTTTATACTTCAGTGGAAGCTTTACGGTCGTGTACCGTAAAATGACTTTGAGACGGAGTTGTCGTTTCCGAGCTAACGAGATCTGATCTCCTCGGTTTTTTCCGTGAAGGATTCGTCCAAAATACGTCATTGCGGATCGAAGGGTGCGAAAAAAACGGAAGTGCGCATGCGCACACCGAAGCGCTAGTAAGGCATGGAAATGTGGCTACCATACTTTCATATTTCTAGTTAGTGTAGTGGTTAAAGGCTAAGGTTATGGCTAGTGCGCAAATAGTTCTGCGCAGCTCCTGTATGGGAGGTTAGAGGTTCGAATCCCGCCGTAGGCGATTTAATATAAGAAAAATTTGTCGTTATAGGCTAAGATAGTTAATTTAACATAACTGTATTTGAAAGCGTAGATTGAGATACCTGCCCTAAGGGAGAATTTTCATCAGCATTTTTTCAATTTTTTTCAAATAAATATATCTTTGTCAACTTGCAGAAGTAGTCAGTTTTACTATTTCGTTGGGGGTACATAACATTTGAAAATCTACATTAACAGATCCATGCTGGGGTTGACGATTTAAAGTCCTGTATTTCTTAGCCTGCTGATTTCATAATGTTTTTTCACATTCACTGATTAGGAATGTGGCTAGTTGTTTTTACGGTCTACCCTTATTTTTACGGTAGAAAGTTGGCAGCCCAGCTGCCAGTAGTCTACCGTTAAATTTACGGGTTACATTTTACAGTGTATGGGGGCTTTTATGGTAACGATAAGAAATTATTGGGTTCTAAGAAAATTTGATATTCAGATTCTATCAATATAAATTAAAGTATTTTTAAAAAGTAAGAAAAAGTAGAAAAGCAAGAAAAGATGCCTGAAGTTCAGTGTGCGCATGTCATAATTACAATGCCAAATTATCCAGATGGATTCCATGGGTTTTATCCGACCGACCATGTTTTAATATCTGGTTTCCAAATTAAATAGCTTAAACTCGTCTGTATGTATTTCTTAGTAACTATTTACTGCATTTTCTGGTTCAAACTTTATCGGAGGGTGCTATGAAAGCAGATAATCTGACAGTCCGCCATGGGTCCGGAAGTAGTATTCTTTCAACTTCGAATGTGTATTTCATACTATACTCAAAGGGTTGTAACAGTTGAATTTTCGACAACTGGTAAAGCATAACGTTTTGTAATTTAGAACAATTGTGTTTCTTTTTTGAAAATATGCTAATAAGAACCTCCGTTATGCTTACGGCCGTACATGATTAATTTGTTAAGAGTTTATTGGAAGATACTTTGAAAAAAATAAAATAAATGAAAGCACTGTGAAAGCCTACTTAAAGCGGCTCCACAGATATTAGTGCTTGAAGTATCTGAAAATTAATGGATCTACGTTGAAGTACAAACAAAAATATTTTGATCAAGCAAAAAACTCCTACAAAGATCTGAGCTCCTTACAGGCAAAATTCAAATAGCCTGGATGGACGAGTACATCTCTACCATTGTTATCAGAACTTTTATTTTGTTGACGATCAATTGCCTAATTCTTTCTCATCCAAATTTCCCCCTCTATTTGACAGCTTTGCCACTTTAACTTTGCCACTTATGACCAGAACACGATTAAGAGTAAGAGGTCGCAGGAATTGCGTTTCGGGATTGTCCAAGAGGGTAAAGGCGCCCTCGCCGCCGTAGTCTTTCTTATATGTGTCAAGAAAACCAATTTACACGAGTTTATAAGTAAACCCACTAAAATTAAACATGGGGTATATTACGTATGTATAGTTCTGTTTAAAACGTATATATATATATATACATATGGTGTCACAAAAACCTAATGAGATTAAAGCCCGAATACATTTTGCACATTTTGCATTATACAAATGTGGTTTTCCATATTTTTCAAGCCAAATTAAACTACAAAATCTCTATTTTTGGACCAAAGTTTGAAAATTATAGGAAAAGAAAACTAGTAAAGTAAGTACAGGTACGTTACTTTTTCTTGCCAAAGGTACTAAAACCATATCGCTCCGGGCTTTGCAAGCCAAACTGTGCTAAAACCGTAATCAAAGAACGATTTATTGACTTGGCAGCCATGTACACTGCAAAACTTAACAACGTTTCTCGTTCAGTCAATCAACAGACGCATAGCTCACCAGCCAGTGCACTGCCCTTGGATCCAAGCGTCAAAATCGCAATAAGCGAAATTTCGACGTTTCAACAGGAACGCCTATTCACTGGCAGACCAATTAGAGGCTTTGTTATAGGTTAACGACAAGGTAACTTTGCAGAGGACACCCACATTTCATACCATTTTTCGCCAACAGTCTTAATTGGCATGAGGTAAAAATTCACAAGTTGTTTTTCTAGCAGCGCTTTTCACATACAATCGAGAAGTCGTCCATCTTTGTTTTGTTCGCAACTGACATGTTAAAGCAACGCCTAATTGGGATTGGTCAAGTTTCCAACACAAAATTTTGGAACCCATCAAAGTTTACATGGATATCAAATTTGAACAGACGCTTTTACCTCCAGTCGACCCACGGGTAAAACTGAGCGTGCGTAAGTTTTAATCGTGGTTTCAGTGCACGCGCGCAACAGAAATTGGTCAACTCTGGAACTGCCAATCAAACCTAGGCTAATTTCTAAAACAGACACTAACTTCTCGACAATATATGCTGGTTTGTAAATCAACCTTTTAGGAAAGCGTGACATGGGTACATTTGGTGTCTACAAAACTTGTGAAGGTCGTTGTAGAATTGCAAAAAGCCACATCTGCGGCTGATATTGCAGGCCATATACGATAAGCTCTCAAGGAAAGTATTATGACTAATGCGTCTTTCTGTCAATTTCTACTTGTAAATGCCGATCAAACAAGAGTATTGAGATTACACCTTGAATATTTACGGAGTGTCCTTAGTACTTTAAAACAAGAGTTAGTCAGACAGATTCATTTAAAGTTTTTTTTCACACGGTAAACCACGCGAAGCTCTATGGGAGCCTGTTCGATACACTTGCATGCTGTTTTCTTCTCTTTGAAAATGGTTTCTTGTTCCTATTTTTGCTGCCTGGCAGTCTGTAAACAAACATCCGAGATTGCATCATACACTCAACTAAAGAGACCGTAAGCGTATGCAACAAAGCCGCTCAATTCTTATAACACAAACATCAATTCACTATTGAAGTTCGATACCCAGTGGTCCATGGGAGATAGACAAGTTACCAATAGTCATCCCAAACCCTCATATTTTTATTAACAGCCGTAGAAGAGCCGTAAAAAATAGCGACCGTATTTCCATTATTCCTGGACATGTCAACTTAACAAAAACTTGGTATACCATTTACGATTCAAATTCTGAATTTGTTTTTTGGTGAATGGAATTCAGCTTTAATTGGAATACTTCTTTATAATATTTATAATATTATCCTATTTCTTTATTACATATAGAATGACAGTCCCAATAAATATGAAAATGACCATTAGCATAGACTAACACAAATTAAACCATTTCTATACCTAGACAGAGTTTTTTTAAATGTGTTAAAAATTGATGACAAAATGATATCCCAATTTGAAATATTTTGGAAATCTTGCCTTGTTTATCGCAGATTACCCATAGATTGCGACGAAAGAGCTCACTCACGTTTCCAAATTATTTAAAGTGGCATGAGCTGCCAAAACGTTTATATATTTTTTCTTACAAGCACACTCTTAAATTATCGGTTAATTTATCCAAAATGTGCAAATTAGAAGCACTATAGTGACGTCAGTTTAGAGAGTGTGCGTGAAAGTAGTGTTTAGAAGCAAATGACGTCCCGGTTATTTAAATTTGGTTAACATTTCGAAAAGAATTTCGCTCAAAGATTCAACCAATTTAATTTATTTTAACGGCAATCATATACGCCTTCATGAGCTCCGATTTTTTATTTTTTTTTGACAAACGAAATTCATTAAATATTTCCCGAATTTCGACAGATCATTTCGACTGACCATGCCAAATGTCAGTAATGTTGACATGAAATATCGTAAATTTGGACGAACATGTTTACCTATATAATTGTTGGTATAAAGTACTCTTTCTCGGGTTTTCCAAATATTTTTCAATTTGATGTAGCTGGTGGCCAGACGAACTGTCGAGGATTTGTCCAGTTTCCACTCCGCGATATCGAGATCCAACATTCCTCCCAATACTCTTATTACATACTGTTCATCTTGTCGTCGTCGCTTGGACGATTGGCGTGATTTTTCGGCTTTCACTTTCTCGCAGCTGAATAATAAAACAATAAGTTGAAAATATATTTTTGTTTGTGTCTAGGGTTTTAATAAATCGAATAAATAAATCAGTACACGTAAAATGTGTCATCTGAATTACACGAGTAGATAAACAAAACAAAACAAATATAAAAATTAGACGTATCAATTTTTCTCGCTCAAATCAATTGAGGGACATACGATTCAAGAGTTTCATTTGGGACGTTTTTAGTTTTGACAATTTTGGCAAAATAATACTTACTCCATATCGAGACCAGTCAACCTCAAGGTGCCAAAAAGCTTCTGAGAAGAAAATTATCAGTACCATTACATCATGTGTGTCTCGAATACTATCGTGTATGATTTATCTATTCTGGGGAAATGTCTAACTAACTGTCCTCATTTAAATATAAAATGATCTACTTCTCTCTAGTGCGTTTGGGTAAAAGCAGCTCTTTATAAAACAAAGTTTGTTAGCGTCATTAATGAGACCACTTTAGGGGTAAATTTACGTGACCTTGCTCTCATAAACTGAACTGTATATACTATTAGGAGATGTTAAATTCTGACAAAATATTTGGCTTTTTTGTGAAATCTTCTCTACAAATCGTCAGGAACAGTGCAGAGATGTTGTGATATCTACAGGGATAATAAAGTCATATTTTCGTTATATTAAAAAAACAAGCATTTTTCAATCCACTACATATGTTTATGAACATAAAAAACGCGGGCACAATGAAACTCTTCTCGACTAAAATAGCCTTTGAGACAAGTTTCTAATTGTGTTAGAAAAACAGCATGTCATTTTGACCGTTGTACCCAATCATGAGTTGCTGTGATAAAGCAATGTGTTAAAAAGAAGGAGAATATGTCATTTAGTTATTTACCGCGCATGTGCTTCGTTGTTGACACTTGTTGGGTATCGAAATCTATTACTGGATAGATCAAATTCAGCTAAAAAAAATATTTAAAAAAATATTTATTTATGAGCACAAAAACACACGGGCACAGGGAAAATCTTTGGGAAAAGTGGGAGACGTAAACAACGAATAGGACGAAAGTGCAGAGATAGAGGGTGCCGATGTGGATGGATCGGATGCTCGAACAACAAAAGACAACGAGTATGCTAAACAGAAAGGAATATGATCATCTGGGAATACAATAGGAAAAAAGGTGTTGACCGGGAAAAACGAAGAAAAAACTAAACAGTCACAAAGTAAAAACAAACTGAAAAACATCCAAAATACTAGACAAATAACTGAATTTTGTGAAGGAAAAAACCTCTTCAGGTAAACCGATAGCCCAATTTACCCCACCTAGTGCAGAAAGGCCAGAGAAAAAGGTATGAAACTTGAGAATAATAACCAAATAAACAAATGTTTCGTGTATGTACTCTTAACGCAAGGGGCTTAAGGAATAAACGAAAACGCACATCTCTATTTAGTTATTTAAAACAGAACACATGTGACTTATGTGTTATCCAAGAAGCGTTTGTATTAGATGAAGATTTAGAAGATTGGAAAAATAATGAGGTGGAGAAATGTTGGCTAATTCCTATACAAATAAAAGTAGAGGTATATTGATCATGTTTAGTAAAAACTTAGGTCAAGTGCAGATCGAGGAAATCAAAGTAAATACATTTTCTAGCAGAATTCAGATTTACAAGTTTGTACTGGACGAGGAAGTATATGCAATAGTAAATGTGTATGCCCCAAATGAAGATAAGGAGAAAATAAACATGTTTTAAAGAAATTACCTCTTTGCTAAAACATCTTTTAAAGTTAGATGAATGGAACTGTTTGATAGCTGGAGATATGGATGCCAACATTGATGTAGATAAAGATAATATTGCCGGTAAAATGCATAAGGCTTGTGTTGTGCGGCAATTCAATAATTTTAAAAACGAGTTAGAAATGTTTGACCTGTGGCAAATCATAAATGTATAGAAAAACAATTGACGTGGAAGAGACCCACCCCATTTACAGCCAGAAGATTAGATTATGTTTTTGCTAATGAGAAGATGTTGCTTAAGACTCTAGCTGCTACAATTAATGTCAATTAATGAAGCCTCGGAAATTGGGAGGAGTCCTGGTTTTTGGAAACTCAACAATGATTTACTGAAAGATGATAGTTATGTAAAACTAATCAACTGTGTTTTACTTAAGACAGAAAATGTATATGGAGATTTAGTGGACCCTCAAACCAGTGGGACGTGTGTAAGGAGCAGGTAAAGAAAGCTTCTATAGAATATAGTGTTAAGAAGGCTAGGGTTCGCAAAATTGGTTTGAAACATATAGAGGGGCACTAATGAGAGCAAGTGAAAGAATGGCAGAATATGTTAGTGAGGAGAACGTTAGGTATTATCAAAAATTAGAGAAAGATTATGACTTAATGTTAGAATATCAATTGAAGGGAGCACAGGTACGGTCCAGAACAAAGTGGGTAGAAGAAGGAGAAAAGAATAAGTCGTACTTTGTAGGTTTGGAGAAAGTTGAGACTAAGAAGAAGATTATACATAACGTGAAAACTATAGAAGGTAAAATGTTCACACCTGCCCCCAGAAGTCACAGATGAACTTTATAGACACTTTTCAGCCCAATTTAAAGACGATTCTAAGTTTGAAGAAGAGTCTTACTTGCATTTTATCGCAAATGTTAATCTGCCTAGTGTAGCTTCAATTGTTCACAATTTGTTAGACCGATTACTACACTCGTACATTTGGAAGGACACAATACATACTAACCGTATCTTTCAGGCTATCGTATGATTGCTTTGATTGGTAAATAAATTGTATCTTTGTTTTTAATGTTCTTATTTATCTTTCTCATACGATATACCCTAATACTCTGATAGCATGTACTATTTTGTATATATGTGTATATATAGAGTATTTTTGGAAAGGTTATTCCAAGGTGGGGATTGTAACCGTATAATAGTTTTTATCTTCCATTAATTGATCGCTAAGTAATTGATTTTCGGCCACGGCGCTCAACCATATTCAGGGCATCAATTTATTCCGGTTAACCGCACACTTTCAGGTCAGCATACATGAAGCATCTCAAATCGCTTTAAACTGTTCAATGCATTTACTTATATGGAACGATCTTTTCCTGTTGTTTTTTTCTTTTTGCTCCATGACATTTACAATAAAATCTTGTTAAGCTTGTGTATTTAAACTTCTGAGCTCTGAGGTATTGCCACTGACTTTTTAACTTTTTAAGGCACACGATTCGACGATAACCTTGCGTGTTTGTGGGGATTCCCACACATGTTTCTGAGTATTTTATTGCTGTATTAGTCTTCCATCTCCTCGTTTTATATGTATCTATTTATTTATTTATTTTAAAGGAGTGCCCACGGGAACAAGTCCCATTAACGGGTTCCAACATCACAAACATACATACATTTTTATATACAAGAGCAATAACAACATAAGAAATAAATACAATGATATACATTTTGATAAAAATAAATTTGGTGAAGAATTGTTACATTAGAAAATATACGTGCACGCTTAAAATGCCGACTGGGCGTGAACAGGTCAACATGTTTATTTGTATTTACATGTATAATAACATTTAAGGAGTCCATTGCCCTTGGTAATGGAGAAAATTTATATACATTTATTCCCCCCCCCCCCTTCTTAGACGGAACACCGGACAATCCCGTAAGACTCGGGAGGGAACGTTAAAACAAGTTTTTCCTAAAATATTAGGACAATCATATTAATAAACTATACAATTTGTAAAAAGGTTATGTCCAGATATTTTCTCCTGTTGGATAGCGAAGGGAGGCAGAATACTCCTCACTGCTGTAATGTATGTTAAATTTGAAGCACAAAAATTTAATAAATTTTCTTTGAACCCTCTCTAATTTGTCTATGTGTGTACGCTGCCAAGGGCTCCATACCACGGAACAGTATTCCAAGTGGCAACACACCTGAGATATATACAAGGACACAAGTGTTTTAGTCCCGTAGAAATTACCACTGTTTCGTTTAATAAAACATAGTGACCATCGACCAGTCAGGCTTCTTGAACCCCGAGGTCAAGAACTTTACGATCCTCTATCGAAATAGACTCGCTTTCGTCATCAAGAGATTCACGCTCCCAAAACGGAATGGAATTCACCTGAGCGAAATTAGGTAATACATTTTGCATGCTATTGCCAGGAATAGTGCCATTAAGTGACCATCCAAATAAGGTAAGCGTGGCATATGGCTGTTTCGTATCTTTCGGATAACACCTACCATCTAAAAGGAACAAGGAGATGGGAACTATCCATATCAATTAAAATGTCTGCTTTAGTGTTACTTAAATTTGGATTAATTGGTGAGGATATTTCCCGATATCTATGGAGTGCTTTGGATATCGGACAGGTATTTTAGGACTACTACTATTTAACTTAGCAACGTATAATTTATCCAAGGATTCCAATGGAACAGATACTAAAGTGGAATTTACCGCATTACTTTTGTCCAGGGTGTTCATTTTATATTTAGTTTCCACACCCTTCAAGGCAAGTCGACTAGCAAGACGTTCAGTAATAAATGAATTTGTTGAACCCGCGTCTAACAAGACGAGAGCTTTATTGCAAATTGTTGCAGTTTGGAAATAAATTTTCCATTCCAAAGATCGTCAATAATATGCATCGAAACAAGATATGGGGTAGCATTGCAAGCATTACCATATACCGCAGGCGTAGAGCGACTTAGTATATAGGCAATGTAACCGCGATCGCCATCTTGTTTTTTCGAGTGACTTCCGGTAGGATCTGTCAGTGCGATCGCCGATGTCAGGGTCCGGTCAGTTTCAGGTAATTTTCTTTATATTCGGCTTTTAGCTGGGGCGATTGCATGTAATTTTTATTTTCCTCAGTGATTACTGAGGATTTCTAAATCCTCATTTAAGCCTGACATTCTCTGAATTTCTTTCACGCTAGGGAATTCCCTTTTACAACTTATTACGCTGAAAGGTATTTCCCAACTTTGACATTAAAAAAACATATGATCCAAATTCCGCGTTTTGTTGAAATTTGGTAGGAATCTAGCCAATCATATGTAAAAATAGTGTGCAAAGTTCGACATTAATGCGCCAAGTAGAACTCTTAAAATATATGCTTAGTTGACAGCTCCTCCAAATACATACTGAATCCCATTGACAACTATTCATAAATCATAGTTTACTGAGGTTTCCCACCACAAGCTATCACCACAACTTTCACCGATTACCCCTAAGCATGTACGAAGTGGAATTTTTAGTCCGAATGGGGCTTTTCATATTGGATTCATGTTAATCGCTGTCATAAGTGGGATGGTTGCCAGTAACCAACAGAAGGTTAGGTTAAATCAGAACATTTAATTCACAAGTAAAAGTGTTTGTACAGAAAGGTTAGCTTATCAATTATTAAAGCTGGTCTAAACCAATTATCTAATGGATTGCATTGACGGTGTTGATGAAATTGAATAAAAAGTCATAAATACAAATTTTCTATCATTATTTAGATAAAAATTTAATTCCGGCTTATACTTTTAAATTTTATTACACTTTTCCTCCAAACAATTTCTTCTTATATTTAAAATTTATTGATTTTCTTTGAAAGAAAATCTGCGATATATACTGATTTTCTTAACGTTTTAAATGTATTACAATGAGGCCGTTGATAAAATTGAATAGAAGGTCATAAATACAAAATTTCTAGTATTATTTAGTTAACAGTTTAACTCCTGCTTATACTTTTAACTTAAATTACACTTTTCTTACAAACAATGTCTTCTGATATTTAAACTTTATTGATGGAAATGGAAATCTGTGGTATTCTTAAGCATTAAAGGATAAATGTGCAATAATTTTTCAGAAATATGACAACCTCTACTAGAGTTTTAATTTACAAAATTTGGGGACTGGGGATGATATTCACCACATCGAAGTGTTTGTTAAATATTTCTACAAGAATGGCATGGTATTACCAGAGATCTACAAGAATAGAGTGGTGTGCCCAAATCAATGAGATTGTTTATCATTTTAAGTGTTTTATGATAAATATTTGGAGATAAAATATGGACATTTGAAATGTTCTGAAAAATTAAAAAAGACATCAAGCTTCAATCATCATCAGGGAAATTACTGAATTATGAAATATTTCTACAAGAATGGCATGGTGTTACCAAAGATCTACAAGAATATGATTGTGTGCCCATAATCAATGAGATTGTTTATCATTTTAAGTGTTTTATGATAAATACTTGGAGAGAAAATATTGATATTTGAATTATGCTGAAAACTTAAAAAACATAAGCTGCAATCATCATCAGGGAAATTACTGAATTAGTAAACGAGAACCCAGGAAAATTTGAATCTCTTAAATGATACTTTTTGACCCCCCCCCCCCCCCACGCACTAGCAAATAACAGGCCTGACCCACACACACCTGCCAATGATACATCAGGATATGGATGAGTGAGTGAGAGAAGATTTAACATCGGTTTCAACATTATTTCAGTCTTTATCGCAACAATGATAGGGATGAAATAACCTTTGGTTGGTGCATGAAGAACTAAAAATTGAAATATTTAAAATCTCATAATTACAGTCATGTTTTAGACACAAAGTAAATAGAAAAAAAAACAGTTTATTTTTTAATTTTGTAGTGCACTGTATATGTTACATAAGTACCCAGTACTATATTTACATTTCGTTTATTGTTTTAAATAAAACATTGTCTCCTTTTTTGTACATTCATCTGTGTACAGAAATACAAATATTTTGATCTTTTAAACTTGTGTTTTAGCTATTTAACTTTGCGTTGTCCTCCAACTAAGACTACTTCTGACTTGCTCATGTTTAACCAGTCTATTATATTTCAAAATTTAAGCCCAGTAACAATTTTGGCCCTCTCTTATCCATCATTAGTGTTGGCGACCTAAAAAAAAATATGAAAAATATATAAAATATGTATATAAACCAAGCTTTATAACTGGACCTGTTTAAATTTGTCACAGGATAGTCATATGCAGACAATTATATAATTTGTTGTTTTAATAGGAAATAGACCTGAGTACTTTTTCCAATTATGTAGTTTATTTTATATAGATATATTTTTTATGACCACTAAAACACATGCTACCATCTCAGGCCAATCTTCTGGTAGAATTCCAAATGCCCTTGCCATATCATAAGTTTGGGGGAAAATATTAACCCATGACTGATTGATTGATTTGTCTTTCACACCACATAAAGGATTACTTAATTTGCACAGTGGCACAAATTGCTGGAAAGATAGAAATGCTCAACCTTCTGTTAGTTCCCTTCAACCATCCCACTTATGACAGCTATTAACATGAATCCAATATTAAAAATCCCATTCCCATTAATATTTTTTGTAAATTTCCATTTCGAACATGGGAAGGGTTAATCAGAGAAAGTTGTGGCGATAGCTGGTAAAAGAAGAAAATAAAACCCCCAGTAAACTATGATTTATGAATAGTTGTCAATGGGATTTAGTATGTATTTGGAGGAGCTGCCAACTAAGCATATATTTTAAGAGTTCTACTTGGCGCATTAATGTCAAACTTTGCACACTATTTTTACATATGATTGGCTAGATTCCTACGAAATTTCAACAAAACGCGGAATTTGGATCATATGTTTTTTTAATGTCAAAGTTGGGAAATACCTTTCAGCGTAATAAGTTGTAAAAGGGAATTCCCTAGCGTGAAAGAAATTCAGAGAATGTCAGGCTTAAATGAGGATTTAGAAAGACTCAGTAATCACTGAGGAAAATAAAAATTACATGCAATCGCCCCAGCTAAAAGCCGAATATAAAGAAAATTACCTGAAACTGACCGGACCCTGACATCGGCGATCGCACTGACAGATCCTACCGGAAGTCACTCGAAAAAACAAGATGGCGATCGCGGTTACATTGCCTATATACTAAGTCGCTCTACGCCTGCGGTATATGGTAATGCTTGCAATGCTAGATATGGGGTATATCCAAATCTGTTTTTAATATATACCTAGCCTGTGGGTAGCCTTAGCAGGCCCAGCCTTGTACTGAAGAAGTCTAGATAATTTCCTTTGCTTATCAGTGCCTTTACAATCCACGACTTCATCGAAAGCGACAATAAAGGCATGATATTTCAAAGGATCTCCCGTTAAACTGTTCAATTTCAACTTTTGATATTGCCAAAGCGTTGATCAGCTCATTAGCCAAACACAAGTTTTTCAAGGATAGAATCAAAGACGTTACCTGAGGATATGGTGGATTTCCACCAGTCACGAGCCTTACGAACTTCATTAACGTACGCATTTTCCACTTCACGGAACCATTGTTCACTTTCCTCTATTGAACCATCTTTCTCCAACAAAGCATGGTACTGATCGTGCGACGCTTCGAATTCTGCAAAAGATAGCCGTAGCCTTTCCAAGCGATCTTTTACGCCATCTTGATTTTCCTCCGCCACCAAACGTTCCAAGGTTCCAAGATGTCTAGTTATAGCTGCCTTCCGCTGTCGTCTTACTATTCTCAGTTGATTAATGTACGTCTCAGAAGACATGTTTATTTACTGATACGTGCAGGGGATTGAAAGAAACGGACTCAACCCTTGAATTAAAACTCGCTGGTAAGCCTGGTAAGACAAAATTATACAGGCAATAGTTCGGAATAACTTTCTGTAGGTTCAATAAGCAGAGTGGCATTGTCTCTGGACGATGTACTGTCAAATCTGTTGTTCCTGAATGTACATAAAGCTATTGGTCCAGACAATGTATCTGCTGTATTTTTTTTGTGCCAACGAGTTATCATTCCCACTATATCTTATTTATTTTAAGTCTTTAGACTCTGGTGTTTTCCCTACAGCATTCAAAAAAGCAAATGTAATACCTGTATATAAAAGTGGCGACAAGTGCAACGTTAAAAATTATAGACCAGTATCATTATTGTCTCTGTTACGGAACATATTAGAAAAAACTGTCCACGCTCAGCTATATGTAAATGTGAATCAATGCATAAGGGAAAAACAGCATGGGTTTCTGAGAAAAAAAACGTAGCACTCAAACTAACTTAGTGTCCTATGTAGATTTTTTATCTGAATGCTGTGATAAAAGAACCCAAGTGGACGCCATGTGTCAACCATAGACTTGTGGTACACAAACTGAAGTAGATTCTTCTATGGAGCGGTTTTACTAAAACCAAAACACATAGGACAACTTGTACTACTTTGTACATGGTGATGTTTTAATATGAGCTTTCGAGAGTATGAGAGTAGTTTCTCTCGAAAGCTCATATTAAAACATCACCATGTACAAAGTAGTACAAGTTGTCCTATGTGTTTTGGTTTTAACAAACTGAAGTGCTATGGGATTTGTGGCAACCAACTTATGTGGCTTAATAATTATTTATCAGGCAGGACACAGCGGGTTGTTATAAACAATCATTGCTCCCCTTGGGTTCCTATATCATATGGGGGGTATTTCATAAAACTCTCGTAGTCGACTAAACACGGATAGTCGGCCAGCTGTAGTTTTTGGTCTATCGTAAGTCAACTAGCCGAAAAAGTGGCTTAATCGTTTCACCAGGCCAAAGTAAGCTATGCTCTTAGACGACTTACGATAGCCTGCTAAATGTTGACCCAATGACATGTATTCAGTCTGCTAAACCTATAACATTTAGAATTCCTGAAAATCCAACAAATGAAAACAAGTTCATGGTAAAAAACGCTTTGTTTCAGTCTTTCCGGGATGTTTTACGACAAGGTAATTGGGGGTGGGGAGCGGACACGGAAATTTCATGACGTGAGTGGCAACTAACGGGCAACCCATAGTCGTTAGATTCGGCAGTGAGTCCCGGAGCACCCCCACCCTTTACCCCTCGGTGTTATGCTACTTTCGGTTTTTTAGATTTAAAGATTAAGTACTAGTTTGTCTTACTCTTAACAATATCAATACGGTTAAAACCCAAACCTTATGAACGGGTATATTTTATTTACCTGCGAATTGGAAAAATCACAACTGCCCCCGCTCAATGCATTCTCCGGTAGGCATACGAACAAAACGTTCTAGGTAACTTGTGATGGCACAACATACATTACCATATTCAAAATATAATAAATCGTTGCCCCATTGAAACGAAATATCTCTTTTATTTTATGGTCATTTTAAACCTCAAGGGAATTCTATCTATCGACAAAACTCTCTCTCGTCGCATTGTCCTTCGAAATTCAACATTTACAAAAGCTGCTTCCATGTTTGTTTTACTATTTAGCCACCTCTGTAGGTGACTAAGGATTTCGGTCTAAGTTAGCCAGAAATATTGAAACGGTGTAGTCAAAAAACTTAGCTGACTACGTCCCATAGCCGGCTAACCTTAGCCCTTAGCGGTTTTATGAAATACCCCCCTGGTGTTCCCCAGGGCTCAATTTTGGGTCCACTTTTATTTGTTTTGTTCGTTAACGACCTTCCAAGTATTTGTGAAAACTCTAATTGCCTTCTTTATGCGGATGATGCAAAAATATATTCCATCGTAACTACTCAAGAAGATTGCCACCTTCTCCAGAAAGACCTTAATTCATTTTCTGGCTGGTGTAAAACTTGGAAGCTCCACTTAAAGTTAGACAAATGTTCGATTGTCTCTTTCACAAATAAAAAGGAAAAAATATTGTTTGATTACAAAATTAAGGAAAAAAGTCTTGAACGTAAAAGCAGAGTAAAAGATTTAGGTGTGTTTCTGGATGCCAGTTTGTGTTTCAATGCACACATTCAACATATTGTAAATAAGGCATTCAGATCACTAGGTATAGGATAAACGCCGAGCAACTGTCGGTTACTAAAAAATAATGTTTTAGTTATCGACAGTTGCGAGGAGTTTAACCGTCTTAAACGTTAGTTTCATAAGTTAGCTGCAAGCGATTATTTTTCAGTAACAGTTTGCAGACGGCTTAGTGTTATTTAAACAAAGGAGGAAATTAAGACTGGGGACTCTATTGGTTATCCTAAACTAGCGTTATAACTGAGTGGCTGTATAATGTTGTACTAATGCTAAATATTTCTTCGTGTAAGGCGACATGCAGTGAAGAATAACAGACGAAAGGTGTATTTAACCTCTGCTTCCAGGATTGTAAAATCAAAGCACAATGTGTAATGCATCATTCTAAGGGTTAGCCGGGTATTTTGAATAAAAATGCTCTATTTCGGTATAAAAGGGACTCCATATAGCATGCTGTCCAGTAGTTGGGAAGTTTTTCAGCCGCGATGTGGGACGAGGATTCGGATATTTTTATTACCCAGACAAATACCGCGAAATTAATTCCCCTACGAATTGGACGGAAGCATACCAAGGCGTACATGATGAAATCGCCAAATTCAATGATAACCACTTGTCTGACGATGAACTTTCACAAGCCGCCAATGCTGCGGAAGCAGCATGATGTCCTGTCCATTCGACTGTTTACGAGGATATATCTTCTGCGTCTGAGAAAGAAGATGGAGGGGTTATGGATCTCCACTTACAGCGGAAGATATCTGCTCCTACAAGACAATGATCGTTTTAAAGCTCCAAAAAGCGACCTTGAAATGATAGATTACGGACGTCGCAGGTAAATACCCCTAGTTTCTCAGACCCACACAGCTTTATATTTGAATTAGAGAATTTACATCAGTTAGGGTGCAGCACCCTGCAAGCAAAAGTGTAGGTGCACACCTGTCGCACGTACATTGCCGTGCGTATTTAATACAAGTTGCAATCAGAAATACCGGTGAATAGATCAAATGGTTAGAGATCGAATATCCTGTGAATAAAGAGTTCGACATCTAAACTGAACTTTATTGAACATACAACCCTTCCACCCGCATATAGATCTTTTTTGTGATTAGATATAGGCAAACTTAAGTGGTGGAGCAACGATAGGTTACATCTAAAAGAAATGGGCTATGTGATTACTTCCGAAAACGAATGGGATGACGTACAGTTTGGCCAGATGAAGTTTCTATCAGATGGAGAGTTCGCTGTACCTACAGGAGTTACTGCCCTTGATGTTGTATGTATAGGTGAGTGTTCTCAATAAAAGCAGGGCCTCCGTGGCATAGAGCCCGGTTTCCTCCCACAATAAAACTGGCAACGCCGCCATATAAGTGAAATAATCTTGAGCGCGGCGTAAAACACCAAACAATCAATATAAGCAGGGCCTCCATTGCTCAGTAGGTAGAGTGTTGGACGCTCAATCCGAACAGCCTTCCACCAATGGGTCGCGGGTTCGAATCCCACTCAGTCCAAAAATTGGAAAATTTTCTGACTGGGTTTTCACTCGAACGACCTATGTGGGATGGTTGCCAGTTACCAGCGGAAGGTCGTGGGTTTCCTCCGGGCATAGAGCCCGGTTTCTTCCCACAATAAAACTGGCAACGCCGCCATATAAGTGAAATAATCTTGAGCGCGGCGTAAAACACCAAACAATCAATCAATCAATCCATAGATGGCTCACAAGTTCCGTTGATAGGCCTATATTTAGGGTAGCCAGGTACTAGTTGAAGGTCAGCTTTTTGCTTCTCTGAAATTCTTTTCTGTAATGTTTTTCTCGCAACTGTTTTATGTCTCAAAATCACCATATAAAACATCTAATATTATTGTTAAAAGTGACTTTTAGATCTATCTTTGTTTATCTCTACACTACCTGGTTATAGGAGCACCTGTTTGATGTGAGCAACTTGCGACTTGCCTCTCATCTCCAAATGTGGAAGTCTCGAAGTAACATTTCAATACGATGAAAAACACTCCAGTATGTCAATCACAGTAATACAGGCCAAAGAGGTGCCAGCTAAAGAAAGAGGCGGGACTAACCATTCACAGGTCCGCCTTCTCCTCCTTCCCACCAAATAACAGCGATGCAAAACAAAAGTCAAAACTGGAGAGAATCCAACGTTTGAAGATGTCTTTGTACTGAATAAAATTAAGAAAGGTAACTGTGATATTTTATTTCTACACCTTTTTAGAGTTAATTATGCTAAAGATTACTAAAATGATATTAAAACAGAAATTGATTGAATATTCAAAACTTGTTTATGTTTTCATTGTTTTTTTCTGTCTTTTGTTTTCTTGTGGGTTTTTTTCAAAACTTTATGAACCATGAAATAAAACCTTCATTGAAATCCCTTCTATATTAAGGTGTCTTGATGGGGTTTTTTTCTCATAATAAGAACAAACTTACATGTAGGCTTTATATTTGTCGGGGTTTTCTACTTTGTAAAATGTAGACTTAACAGTTGATATTTTCTGCTTCATCAGAGGAGGTGATCAATATGGGTGTGAGATTTCGCTTGTATGGCGTGGAAAGGATGAGACGAGAGCGTATGATTGGAGAATGTGTCGTGGGTTTTGGTTGTCTCAACCTGGACGTCCCATCGACCCACTGGGTGGTTCTGGAACCCCGGTCAAATCTCCGTGTAAGTCATACTATAATTCATATGCCCTGTGACAATTAGGCTATCTATTTTTAACACAATTAGAAACTTGTCTCCATTGTTATTTCAGTCAAGAAGATTTTCCCTGAGCCTGTGTGTTTTAATGTTTTTAAACTGAATTCAAAAATTGAACTTTATGTGTCACTTTATCGAAACTTGGAAGGGGCTTCAGTGGTCCAGTAGGTTAGAGTTATCGCCCCTCAATCACAAACAGACCTTTTATCGATGCGGCGCAAATTCGAATCTTGCTCAGACCAAATAAAAATTGAAAAATGAAAGAGTGGATTTTTTAATCAGTCGCCGTATGTGGAAGAGTTACGAGGTACTTACTGAAGTTCGGGGTTTCCTCCAGGCCATGTGCCCGGTTTCCTCCCTCACTGAACCTGGCAACGCCGTCATATAAGTAAAATAATCTTGTGTCGAGCGTAAAACACCAAGCAATCAATAAATCAATCAATCAAAACTTGGATTTGTAAATTTTAGAACCCATACGAGCAGAAATAAGCTTGTACTAAATATTTGTTTTGGCACAGTTATTACTCGTTCTCTCTGTCAGTGATCGTCACTCTGACATGACTATATCTATTCCTAAAAAAACACTCAATCGATACAAATTGTGACATTCAAGAGGGAGATAATTTAAAGTGGCATGAGCTGCCAAAATTCACACTTTTTTCATAATTTCTGATCGTCACGACAGTAAGAGGCTTTGAAGGCCATCGAAAAACTAAATGATTGGCGTTGGAATAAGGAAAATCTTTACAGTATGTGGCCTCAACAAACCGAAATAGTGTTCGAAAAGTAAACAAAATTTGAATAACCGTGAGGATCATTCATTCATTCTATTAAAGCCAAAGTTAGTCCAAAACAATACGGTGTCGGTATAATGAGACTAGGTGAGGAGGCTTGCTGGGTGTCTTTGGCAAGTCGTCTCGGTGAAGCAGCACCAAATAAAAGAGCAGTGGAAATCCGCCCCGCCACAAGGAGACGACATCTTCATATGACTGAAATACTGTTAAGCAGGACGTAAAACCCAAATCACTCACTCACTCAAGCCAATAGAAGCCTCTCATTATGTGTTTCCGTTTACATTCCACTGACTCTCTGAGGGGATTTTTCACGACATTGCTGCATGTGGAAGAGTTGCCAGATACTGGCCGTGGGCGAGGGGTCAGGGTTTTCTCTGGGCAATGAGCCTGGTTTTCTTTGCCATTAAACCTAACAATGACTAACTAACTAAAAAATTCTTTGTCATTTACAGCAAGCAGACTCTAAGTTCGATGTATCTAGTTTATCTCGAAGTG